>CM053162.1:62024850-63349850 GCA_028571685.1 Heterohyrax brucei | reverse complement strand
GTGATAAGTTTCTTGATTTCTTGACTGCTGCTTCCATAGATGCTCATTGTGATCTAAGTAAAATGGAATCCTTGACAGTGCCAACATTATTTCCATTTATTATGTTGTTGCACTTGGTTTGGCTATGTTGTTGCTTATTGGTCCAATTATGGGATTGTTTTTTATTTTCATTATGTTGAGGTGTAATCCACACTAAAGACTGTGGTCTTTGATCTTCATCAGTAAGGGCTTCACGTTCTCTTCACCTACCACAAATAAGGTTGTGTCATCTGTATGTTTCAGGTAGTTAATGTATCTTTCTAGAATTCAGATGTCACGTTTGGCAATTTGAACCCACCAGTTGCTCTGCAGGCCAAGAGAGCTTATGCATGTTCCCATAGAGATTATAACCCAGGAAAGCCTATGGGACAGTTCTACTCTGTCCTGCAAGATCTCTTTTAGTTAGAATTGACTTGACTACACATAACAAAAGGAACAGTGATCTACAAAACTGTAGGAGACAAATTGTTATTGTTTTGACCCTCTCAGTTTTTGGTAATTTGTTGTGATGGTGGTAGGAAACTATTATATTTAAACAGATTGGTAGAGATTAAACAACCATGATTATTTGTAATTATTTGTAAAAGTAATTTTAAAAAACTTTAATTTTTCTTGAAAAATTTGTATTTTTTATCCTATGCATTTTCTCAACCTGATAGCCACTGAAATTTTGTATTTACTACCAGAAGTTAAAGCTGTATTAAAGCTAAACTCTCCATCTTGAAGCAATACTGTATTTGGAAACCCTGGTGGCATAATGGTTAAGACTTATCACTGCTAACCAGAAGGTTGGTATTTAAATCCACCAGGCACTCTTTGGAAACTGTATGAAGCAGTTCTACTTTGTCCTATAGGGTTGCTGTGAATAGGGATCAACCTGATGGAAGTGGTTATTTTACATTTCAAATGGCAACACTTGGTTTCAATTTGCTGGGCAAATCTCTGGTTTCTTTCTCCACCTTTGTCATGGCTGAATGAAGTCCATTATCTTATCTTTGCCTTTGTCCAAGAGTAGAGAATCATTTTACCCTCCTCAGCCTATGCCTCTGCTAAGTCAGCCGTTGCAGTGATCACTACTTGCACCATGACACGTGGCAGAGCATGATCTTTTGAGATATCATCAAGAGAACAAACTCAGGAAGACCTACTTAAAAGATGAAGAAAAAAATCTACAAAAACAAATATATTTATGCTTCTTGCAGATAAAGCATTTTTTTTATCCCCAACTTCAACCACTAGGTGCTCAATAAATCCAGTTGAATGCCACCAATTTTTATAAAACAGTTTATTGTGATCATTTTTACCTCTTCTAACAAATGCAAAATTTATAAAAAGTATTTGTATACTAATATTTAGGAGCTCATCTACTATGAAAATCATGATTTCCTCTATGACTCCTATCCAGCAGAAGTCCTCACATAAAAATGATAGAAGCTGACGAGGCAAACAAATGACAATTCATAGCTCACAAACTGTTTATAGAATGCGTTTCATTTATACACTCCTTTCCCCTTCCTCAATGTGCTTACTACAAAGGGAGCACTTTCTGAAATGTCGCTACTTATGTTTTCTTCCATAAATCTCACCTGCCCTTCAAATACCAACTCAGGAAGAGATAATATTCTTCTTAAAAACTTTCTTGACCCTTTGCTAAAAATCAGTCTTGTACTCATCTTTCAGAATACTTTATATTCATTCATTAAGTTTGTACCATCTCTGAACAGTTCATGAAAACCCTGGTGGTGTTGTGATTAAGAGCTACATCTGCTAACTGAAAGGTCTGAAGTTCAAATCCACCAACTGTTCCATGGAAACTCCATGGGACAGTTCTACTCTGTCCTACAGGGTTACTATACATCAGAATCGACTCAATACCACTGTTTTTATTTTTTTAATAAGGAAACAATAGTCATATAAAGACAATCTGAGTTGTATTTAACTTTCTTTTATGGCAAATAAGTTACTTGGATACTCGATCTGTATCTTAGACATCTGTACCTTCAAATACATGATATTTCATATATTAATTTTACTATTATTTAACATAACATACTTGCAGAAAAGCAAAAAAAACCTAAATGTTCAGCTTAAATGAGTGAAAGAGAGCACTGTCGATATTCCAGTTTCCCCTGGTTGCCCTTCTTGATCACTCAAAGTAAGTGGTGTCCTGATACACAGATATTTATGGTGTCTTCTGGGTTTTATTTTATGGTTTTGTTCATCTAATTATTCCCACTGAAGTATGCATCCCTAAACAACAGGAAGTCTTTCTACACCAAGTGAAGAGAATCATAAAAAATGTATTATTTTGTGTGTAGTTTCTTTTGCTCAATACCGTGTTTTTAAGATTCAATGTTATTTTGAACGGTTATAATTCTTTTGTTTTTATAGACGAATTATCTTTCACCATACATCAAAATATATCCATGCATTTCATATTCTAGTGCGTGTTTTAAATGAGACATAAGGTGTAATTATGTTTAATTTTACGAGATAATAATCAGCTGGCTTAACCAGGTTAAACTTTCAGATACCACATATGAGAGGTAGTCTTACTCCATGCCACTGTCAATACTTGTTTTTGAGAGACTTTAAAAGTATTTGTCAATTTGATGGGCATAAATAATCATCATATTTGGTTCATTTGGAAGTTCTCTGATACTTTTCGCAAACTTTTTTTTTTAAATGGCCAGTTGTCATCCTGTTATGTGAAACGCCTGCTTAATTTTCTTCCATTTTACTGTTGCTTGTTTGCATTTCTATGATTGATTTGTAGAAGTTCTTTAGATAGTTTGTAAATGAGCTCTGTTTGCAACTACATAGGTGACAAATATCTTCCACTAGGGTGTAACATATTTTCTTTTTATTTAATATTGCAGTTTGTTTTAATTTTACTGTAATACTATTTATTAATAATTTTTATTGGTTTTGAGAATAGTTTTCTATAGACATAGAATATTAATCATTTTCTATATGAATAGCTTTAATAGTTATTAATAGTTTTTTATATAAGATATTCTTTTATGTTTTGATTCAAACTTCTTTCTCTTTCACAGTTTCATGAAGAAACTATTTTATATCATCTGCCAGAACTCAATGATTTTGTCAATTTCAATCCAACTTGACTTGAATTTTGTATATGGTATGACACAGGGGCAAATTGTATTGTTCACCATAGAGCATCACAGTTGAATCACAATTGCTTATTAAAATCCAAGAGAGTACACTGGTGTGCCAATCAATAAGAAATATGAAAAAATAAATGTATATATAAGATATGTACAGTGAATCAAGCTATTCTGATATGTAAGATGACATCAAGACAGAATTGATCCTTATATTTTGTCACGTGGGTCACCATGAGTCGGATCCAACTCGGCGGCACTTGGCTTGGCCTTGGATGTCCTTAGTAAATGAGGTTATGTAGGAAAGACATATCTTATAAAAATCGTACTTGCAAGGTAACTCACCTGTTTTTCTACCCTACTACAGTGTACAATGGGATATACATGGTTGGGTGTTGGGGTAGGAAATGAAAAGGATCTGAAAAAGAGATCATAAAATTTTTGAAGTAGAAATATAACCTACGGAAATCTTTTTGATAAAATACAGTATTTTGAGCTGGACTAGAATCCACATGAGGCATTCTTTAAATATCTGCTGGTACTAGCAGGTTAGGAAAGCTGTTTACGAACTAATATTTGTATCTGTTATTATAATATTAATCAAAGACCTTGCTTGCTAGATTAAACTTGGAAAAAAGGACCTCTGTTACTATGTTAATTCATAACAGCTACAACTAGTTCTCATAGGAAACCCTGATAGCATAGTTGTTAAGTGCTACAGCTGCTAATCAAGAGGTCTGTAGTTCAAGTCCACCATCTGTGGTGGTATGGGGTCACTATGAGTCTGAATAGACTCAGTGAGAATGGGTCTTTGTGTTCGTAACAATCTCTTGACTAATGGTTGTAAAGATATATTTCATTATCATATAAATATGTATATGTAAGTTTTAGGGAATTTTCATTCCTTTTTTTTAATAAATAAATTGTTTGATATGATGTGTTCCAGTATCTCTGACCATAGCTCTCCAAGGATGAGAAAAATACTTCAGGAAAGTACAAAACACATTAGACCAGTGTGTAATAACACTGTATGAAGGAAATGCCTGGAAAACAATTTTAGCACAAAAACTAACCCCGAGGCTCAACTCCCTTGTGAAATTTACCTTTTCTCTGAAGTTTACATGGAACCATTGACCTTCACCCAATTATCTCTTATTTCAATATGCTAGCCCAGAACCTACACTGTACCACACTAAACAATAAAATTGGTCCTAGTTTTATCTTTCTGTTCAGCCTTTTTTATGAGCTTCAATTTTTTGTTTTTCTGTAAGATTTCCTGCAGTATGATAGAAAATGATGTACTTTCCTAATCCTATTAGTCATCTTGTCCATCTTTCCCTTCCTTTTTCTTGTGGACTAATGCCCCCGAGGGAAACAAATAGGAGCCATGCAATGGCAAAGGCAAAGGGTCAAAAAGCACAGCCAGAAACCGATGAACTCTCATTGTATATTAAAAGCCTTACAAGATAAAAGAGGAAAATAGGCATGATAAATATATTTGGGAATAGAGCATTGGAATACCACTTAAACTCTCAGCAAGACTGCAATTGAGAATCATTACTACTAAAAAAAAATGAAACAGCCCCCACTGAAGAGACTCTCAATTACTCTTCTTCACAATATATTTTGATATCTTAAAAGTAATTTACATACAGATGATGTCCAGGATATTTCTGAGGTACTGAATATTTTCCCCCAATAAAAACCAAAAACTGAAGGAAATAATAAAATGTCCATTGGTGGCAAAGAATTAGAATCAGGATACAGTGAAATACTAGAGCAGATGATGCACAGGGATTTGTAAAGGTCGTAGGAAGGCAAGGTGGTTAAGAGCTTGGCTGCTAACCAGAAGATGTGCAGTTCAAACCTACCAGCCACTCTTTGGAAACCGTGTGTGACAGTGTCACTTGTCTTACAGAATAGCTATGAATGGAAATTGACTCAATGACAATGGACAGCGAAAGTCATGATGCCTCCCAAGTACAAAATAACCTCCTCTTTGTTGTTAGCTGCCAAGAAATTGGCTCTGATTCATGGTGTCTCCATCCATGACAGAGAAAACAGTGCCTAGCTCTGGACCACCCCTGTGATTAGTCACAGATCTGACCATTGTGATCCACAGAGTTTTTACTGGTTGGCTTTTAGTAGCAGATTGCCAGGTCTTTCCTCCTAGTCTTTAGTCTGGAAACTCTGCCGAGATCTATTTAGCATCATAACAACATGCTAACCTCCACTTACAAATGGGAGGTGGCTATGCTAGGGGTACACTGGCTGAGAATCAAACCAACCATCTTATAGGGCAGGACAGAACTGTCCCACAGAGTTTCCAGGGAGGGTCTGGTAGATTTGAACCGCTAACTTTTTTGGTAAGCAGACTTAGCATTTAACCACTATGCCACCAGAGTTTCTGGTCATACCATGGAAGACAAAAATTCTGTCACCGTTGCTCCTATATTTAAGAGGTACCCCTCTAACAACAACAACAACAAAATGATGGCAAATAGAATCCACTAGGCTTTTCCTGGAAACTCTATAAGGCGGTTCTCCTCTGTCCTACAGGGTTTCTTTCAGTCAGAACTGACTTGAGAGCAAGGGTGACAGCTAGGGGGTTGACTTTCTTTTGACTTTATTAGCTGACAACCACAGTAAACTCTCACTCTTCTTGTCTCTTATTTAACACATACTTCTCTGGTAGTGACTATCTTACCTGGGTTAAAGAAATACTACAAAGACCACTTCAAAGATAAGATTCTAAAGCAAAGCTAAACAGATTGCAAAACAAAGCTAGCAACAGCCTAGCTTTTCATGCCTGGGTAAGTTGTCTGACAAGTGCTGAAGTTATCATAAATCTCGATAACACCTCAGTTGAAGAAACATTAAGCATGCAAGTTTTCTCTCTAAACTCCATTTCTCTCCACGCACATCTAGTAAACACAGATTTCTTTGTCCATGATTTATTTTATGTAAACACTTCGAGCATATCTCCCCAAGATGTATGACTGGGTGGGAAGGAAAAAGAATACAGGAAGAAAACAAAAGAGGTGCAGCTCTCTCATAATTTGAATTTGCTTTATCATCATTTTCAATTCCTACACTATTTAGACAGACTCCCATATTTTTCAATTTCACAGTGGGAACAGAGTTCCTCTAACATGTCTTATGGTTTTTGCTCTGAGCGAATGTCTAAGGAGTCTGGTGCCCGGCTAAAAATGTGTGTGATTTTTCAGACCTTACCACGGGCAATTGCAAGGGGGTCAGCCAAAGACTCAGAGACCCCCAGCCGCCACCAGCCACGTTCTTCCACGTGTCTGTATTTCCAGCCCAGGTGATTCAGTATGGAGGACTCTTTCTCAGGAGCCTTCGGCAAAGCACTTCCTTGGGTACCTCTGCTCCAGACTCCTTACCTGGGGACAAAAGAGAACTCCAAGGAGATTTTTCCCCAATCCGACACATGACTCAGTGATTTTCCGCTACTAGTCTTTCTCCTGCGGAGTCGCTATGAGTCTGAGTGGACTTGACAGTATTGGGTTGGTTTTGGTTTTTGGTTAGTCCTTCTTCCCAGACCAAGCTCCATGAAACTGTAGGAGCTTCTCATTAAAGGCACCCTCATCATTGAGACAGGTTCCCACGTCTCCACTGATCTCTCAAGGAGCATCCTTCCTGGGGGAGGTATGGAATAGAGAGTTCAATCTCTTGCTTATACAACGTCAGGGATTGAATTGTGCCCCTCCCCCCATAAATGTATGTAGCTATTTGGCTGGGCCATCATTCCTAATATTTTGTGATTTCCTATGCTATACATCCTAATCTCTGTGTGTGGCTAATAGATAGATAGAAGGAGTGTGCTGAAAGAGGATTAGGGTGGAACTGCAATACCCTTGCTAAGGGAGTTTCTCTGGAGTGCTGCTTATACCACTTTCATCCTTTCATCCTGTGGGAGATAAAAAGTGGGGGAAGCAAGCAGAGAATGGGGAACCTCCTGCTATGGAGAAAGCAGCACCAGGAGTAGAGTGCACCCTTCAGACCTCAGGTTCCTGCACCAAGATGCTCCCTGGACAAAGACTGGTGCAACACAAAGATTTTCCTCCAGAGCTGCCAGTGGGAAAGCCCTTCCCCTGGGATGAATGACCTGATTGTGGAATTGCAATCCACTGGACTGTGTAAGAATAATTTTTTTCTGTGCTAAAGCCACCTACTCCTGGTATTCCTGTTAGAGCAGCACTAGCTGACTAAAGCATACCATGAGACTTGCGAAAGCTGGAACTCTATGAGACTGCCTTTTTTCATCAGGCCTGGTAAGTTTTCCTCCTTCACCAAGGCACAGTCTTAACACCTTTCTATTGTCTCTATTAGTGTGAAATGCTTGAGATTTGCTTCTCTGACAGCATTCTGTCTTACACAGCTTCCAGTGCTCCCATATTTTCCTGTCCTATTGCAGAAAGTGATGAAAGACTTCACTAGGACCTTCTTTTGGGCTCCTTGTCTTAGTGGACTACATGGCATCTGATAGCTCAGCTTAATTTACTGCCTCACTCAGTTTAGTTCTTTGAGAATATCAAGCTGTCTTCCTCCCTCAAGAATAAGATCTCAACTTCCTACTCCTTGAAGGTGAAGGGCATGCTTCTGGAAGCTGTTATTGCAGTAACTACTAAAGGAAAGGAGACTTGTCAGTTGTTGTGAATTGCCATTGTGTTGGCTCTGGACTTGTGGCTACTGCATGTGTAGAATTAGTCCGTAGAGTGTTCTTGGTTGTGATCATTACAGAAGCAGTTAGCTAGGCTTTTGTTCCTTGGAGTCACTGACTAGGTCCAAACAGGCAACCTTTGCGTCAGCAGCCAATGACAAACTATCTGTGCCACCCAGTCTCCTGAGATTTGTCTACTGATACATACATGTGATAAACTCATGATTTGATCGTCACCATGAATCGGATCTGACTTGATGACACTTGGCTGGCAAAGCTGATATAAGCAAAGTGCTACAGGAGTACAGAAAATGGGTGATAGAGTTTTGGTTGCTAAAAATTTAAGAAAGTTTCTAGGAGAATGACAATTTCCAGTTGAGCCCTTCAGAATGGGTAGAGTACTTTAAGGCAGAAATAGATAGATGATAGATAGATAAATCGATAGATAGATGATAGATAGATAGATGACAGAGAGAGAGAGAGATAGATAAGAGCATTTTAACCATAGCTAGAGCTATCTGTAAAATTTGATTTTTCCAGTTTAGATTCCTTTGGGAGAAAGAAGATACTGTAAAAGACTCTTAACAAAAGACCATCGTCTCTCTTGCCATTCATAATATTATATGACTAATTTCTCCTTCTATATTTATGACAGTTTTATATCTGTTTGTGAATATTATCTTTCCTCCAAAGTATTTTCTAACAGTTTATAATTTCATTAGAATTCATTAGAATTTTAAAATATGTGTGAATTTCAACCAAACATCCACTCAACTATTAAGTGAGGTTCAGAAAGCACTCTTGCACGTGGTAATGTTTCAACGAAGATAGAAGTACTTAGTTTCCAAATGAAATGAAAATTCCTTGGGTTTATATAGTCTATCATAGTGTACCAAGACTTAATAAATATTATTTCAGTAGAAAACAATAGATGCATTTAATCCAAACTCTCTGAGTTTTGTTTTTTAATATATTCTCTCTGAGCCCCTAATGCATGCATTCTTATACCTCTGTGAAAATGAATCTGTGACTCTTAACTGTCTTTTCTTTGCTAGATGGCATGATAAGCTTTGTTAGTAGACAGTGCTGGTGAGACACTGCAGGAGGGAAGGGCTTTGCTTCTTGGTTTTTGTGCTCAGGAATCAGGCTCAAACACTGCTCTCAGCTTACTTTCTGAACTGCAAGGAGAGAAGCAGCACTCAACAGTAAGTGGCTTTTGGCAACACCAGTCCTTGGGCAAATTGTGGTGAAGTATGACCCATGAGACATCATCGATACATTTTTTTATTGATACCTTAGAGGGTGTAATCCCAGCAAGTCCTTTTTTTTTTTTTTTTTTCCCCAGTACCAAAGCAACTTCTCTGCCATCCTATGGACCACAGTGATAGAATCTCCAAAAATTCTGTACCTGAGACTTAGGGATACTGGTTGCCCCTTATATCTGCCATTCCCTGTTCCCCTGATTAGATGCAGATCAATAAAGTTATCATGATATAGTTCCATAGTATCAGTTTTTTCTTAGAGTACAGATAGTTTAGGGTCACTTATAAAACTGACCATGTTGTCTTGAGTGAGAGGGCAGAATTGCTTAACTTTTGTTTCTTATATAAGTCATTTCTTGGGTCTTTGATGTTGGATCATGACTCTGTAAGTTACCTAAGCGCATTTTGGAGATAAAGGAATCCAAGAACTTGTCTGGAATCATGATTCTGATTTGTAGATGTTTGCACTAATGCAGTTGTGGTTGCTTTAATCCTTCAGATGAATACCACTCTCTCTTTCTTAAAAACACTGCTTATAGAAACAATATAAGAGCAGAATAATTAATGCTTCTGTGAGAAATGTTAATTTACCCTATGTGGTAGCAATTTGGAAAATAAGTGCCAGAGGGAAATCACACAGAGGAAAAAAGCAAGCAAATACATCTGAGGCACAGCAGGAGAGCCCTTGGAGGAGATTAAACAGCTGCAATTCTGTATGGTTTCAAATTTATACTCAACTACCCAGATAACCAGCTATGCTAATTAACAGTTCACAGAAATACTATTGGAAGGAGGAGAAACTTCAGGTTATACAAGGAAAATTAAGGGAAATGGTAGACCCCTAAATGATTATTACACTCAAAACATAATCAAGCCCTGTGTCTTGACTTACTAACTTCTGTGTGTTCAGTCACCAAGTCCAAGGTAATAGACAAGAACTGCCAATTAAGTTTACAAACTCATCCTAGAAAAAGTGCTACATATCTCATTGTTGAATACCCTATGGTCACCTTCTAAGTACTCCCCTTGGGAATCTATGCACTGACACCAGAGCCTAGTCCACCCTTCAATGCGATTTTGGAACTCTCTTTCTGGAATGGGCATCAGAGCTGTTGTCCTATTGCCCTTGATTTCCTGAATGTCATTCAAATGTCTGCCTTTCAATATTTCCTTTACCACCAGGTAAAGAAAAAACTCACTGAGGGTCAGATCAGTTCAGTAGAGAAGGTGTTCCAATACAGAGATTTGTTTACTGGTTAAAACTTTTCTCACAAACAACTAGATGACTAAGTTTGGTAACTTGACACCATGTGCAATGGCTATTTCAGACAGAGTTCCAAAACGACTCTGAAGGGTGGACTAGGCACTGGCATCAGTGCATAGCTTCCGAAAGGGAGGACTTCAAAGGTGACCATAGTGACATTCAGCAGTGAAGTACATAGCACTCAGAACAATTAAGTTTGCAGAACAATTAAGTTTGCAGAACAATTAAATCTGACAATTCATTGTCAGACCTCAAAAATTTAGCTCCCATTTATATTGTTTTATTTTTTGATTAACGTGTCTCCATCTGTTTATTTTTTATGATGTATTTCATTCATTTGTTTATCAACTTATGGGTTATTTTTCTTTTATGTTCACTCATGATTTCAAAGAAATATTGTTTTATCCTTTGAAAGGAACTTTTACATGTGAAACTATACTTAGAATAGGTAACGATTCAAGTTAGGCAATTTATTTTATCTCTTTTCATCATAGTGCACCAACATGCCAAACATATCTAAATACACACACACACACACGCACACATACGCACACACACACGTTTTACGTGAGTTAAACCTGAGTCCTTGTTGAAATATTATAATATGGAATTTACATACTCAGTGAATTTTACCTTATCATTGTTTTTCCTGGCTTGTCAATACAAACATTTGAGCCAAAAGAATGTGGTGTCTATGCATACACTATATTCTTCACAGAAAAAAAAATTCCATAACTCTGTTGTTTGTATTAATCTTCAATAAACCCTAAGAACAAAAACATGCCTGCCTTAGAAAGTAATATTAAATTAATTTAAAGCACTTTAGAAGGAAAGCTCAGCACAGTTGGCCAGATTCTCTTTTGTGCAGTGTAACTTGTAAAATTAAAACTATAAAAACATGTACAAACGGAATGCTGGCATGTTCCCCAGTGATTGTCTCTCTAAAATCAGTTATTTTACTGTATTTATGTGTTGACTTGGTAACAGTTCATTGGAGATTTAACGGTAAAATGAGTATCTACGTGTTTACATTTCATAGTGGATCTTACTTCAAAGATATTCTTCTATGAAATTCAAAATTACTTACTTGTTACATTAAATAGCTGCACATCTAAGTGAGAGCTCCTAGTAACAGCTTGAAGTCACAGGATATGGTGAAATCACAGAGAGTATTAAGAAACATAACAGAGTTCAGACAGAAATTTGAGGGATATTAACATGCAATGAATAGGAAGCAAGCATGGCTCAGAGAGCTAATGTCATATGATGTCACAGAAACCAGAAGCGGGGACTTTAAGAAACGAACAAAAGTTTATGGAGAGTTCAGAAACAATTGGTATCAAGAAAAGTTGTTTCTGATTACCTACTAATTTGGTGTGAATCTTAATTTGCAGTGGTATAAATTATATATGCTAGGCATAAGATATTGTAAGACAAAAGAAAGAAGTCATAAATTCCTTGGGATATTAATTGATTTTGAGAGTCTTTAATGAAAATATTACAGATTCCAAAACACTTAATGTGTTGTACTGAGGAAAATAAGCATACTGTAAGGAAATTTGAAATAAGCAGAACGATTACTGAATCCTCCAACTGAAACCTATTCATTGTTTGTTGTGGTCTCTTCCAGGTTATATGTTTCTAGTGTTTCATAATTTTTTTTAATTTATTTTTTTATTATGACTGAGTGCAAATGTACAACCCAGTTTAAATTTGCATGCGCTCCTACGTGCAGCTCCTACTACTCTCCTTGTCCAGTGACAGCACACTCCTCCTTTCTCTTCTATACATGTCACATCCTCTTAACAATCTCCTGTCCCATCTTCTCCACCATCTCCACTCCCCTCTAGTAAGAAGCCAGTAGGATGACATTCTATAGATGCATAAAACCATACAGTGAGCACACGATATGGTCACTCTGTGTCACCAAGTCTAACCCATTTCTGTCCAAGGAATTGACCTCAGTAATGATTTATGATCAGGGGCAGCATCAGGTCTAGGGACCATGCTCCCAGGGGAACTCCCAGGCCTTTGGACTGTCAATTGTGGCCTTTCAGTGGAGTTCTCAGGGTGCACCTCTTTTTGTTCACGTATTGCCACTGAGACTCAACTTTGTGAGTGACATCACTGCTGTCATTGCTGGTGGCCAGGCACCATCTGGTTCTTCTGGTCACATGCTGATGTAGTCTTCCATTCACATGGGTCTTTCTGTCTTCTGGGTTCTCCTTACCCCGTGTCGATATTCCCCTTGGTGATCATCTGTTTCTGCTGATTTGAGACCATTTGGTGTACCACAGATGGAAGCATCATAGTTTCATTATTTTTTAACAATTCTACAACATTACAAGTTATTGATAAATGACAGAAAATAAAAAATGACTGTTTCATTAGTCATAAAGGTAACTTCTTTCTAGTGGAAATTCAGTTGACTTTCCTCTCCCAGTAGAAGAATCCAGGGTTGCCTCAATGCACATCTGTTTCAATATTTCTGATCTATACCGGTTTCCTCTTTAATAAGGAGTCAGTCTTTCATGGGCATTCATACTATATCTGAGTGACAGTGATGATGAGGATGTCTCTTTCTGGGAAAATCCTTCTCTAAAAAAATTAGAAAGTCAATAATAACAATATTTATAATAATAAAAAATTTATGTGTTGACAGGACAAGAGGCAGGAAAGGGTGATTAAGAGTCACCCACTGTTTTATAGGATGTGCTCTCTTGATTCTCAGCAAGATCTTTACATTGAACTCCTGCCATCTTTTTAAGGAGGAGAAATGTAAATATCTTCCATCATTCTTGAACGGTTGAATCCATCTAAAGAAGCAGTATTATCTTTATTTGCAGTGAGTTCCCAGAACTGAAATCTCAGAAACTGTTAGGGTTACAATTATAGCCAAGAATAAAATATAGGCATTTCAGTGTTTTAGCAAGGAAGCAAGAAAGAACATAAAAAGAAAGAGTAGATGTCTGTCGTGTTTGGGTGATAATTTAACCAAGTAAATCTCTATCTTCCTTGTAAAGGACGATGAAGAGGGCTATATTAAGTTTCTTTGCTAAATCATCTATCATAAAGCTTGGAAATAATAGAGGTTTCTGTGAAGCTGAGTTAAGTATTCTTTGATTATTCTTGCCATCTATAAATGATCTCAGTTCCTTTGCATGCAGAAGTTCCCAGAGCTCATTCTTATTTCATTCTGTTAGTTACGTCTGAGATTTTCGAGTGTATTATTAGAAAAAAAAAGTGATAAATTAATTATAGAATGTATTTTCTTCATTTCCTCCAGAAGTTTGTATTGCCTTTCTAAAATGCCATTCATTTATACTACCTAAATTGAAGAAAAATTCAAATGTTTCATTGTTCACTTAGATACGTGATTATGAAATATATTTGTCTCAGTATTTTTTCAAGTGAAATTGTGGGGGTGGGGAAGAAATGGTATCTAACATATCTGGAATGAGAGTGTTTATTAAAGAAGTCAGAAATATGTATTCTAAATAGAAAATGAAGACTTCTGGTATATAAACCAAGGCTCAAGGAAAAAGAAAATTTATGCATATATGTTGATATGATAGCAAGGGTTAGCTCCAGTTTATATGAATATAATATTTACATATGGTACACTGACATTGTCTTACAATTTTATGTTAATCATGGCAGTGACAGATTAGAAAGCATACATATCATATTAAGTAAAATGAAAGTCATGTTGGAATAAATCAGGTCTTGAAATATCATGCATGTGAGTACAGTTCTACAGGAGAGTCAAGGATAAAAGAAATCAGTGGAGTTTATAACTATCCAATTTCCAAAGGAAAAAAATGATTTCATGTCCAAGAGGGTCTGCACTTTAATATAAACAAGAAAATATGTTTTTTTTTTTATTATTGGTGCTTCCTCTTGTGAATAATTCAGACAGTGTAGTTTATAGGGAGAAAGAAAAAAAATAAGAGAAACAAAGCATGCAGAAACTGATGTGGTCAGAGCAATGTTTCAGTGGGAGTAAAAAGTGAGAATGCTAAAAATAGCTAGTTGTGGTCAGAGATCACACGTATGTTGGAGTTTGGATTTAAAAATTGCTGAATTCTTAATTTGCCCCCACTGTCTCCACGAAATCTTTATCAATACATTGATGAAACACCAGGACTTAATATTTTTAATTTTGTAATGGTTCTCAACTTGATAGCCTATTTTTATATTTATTTCTGGCTTTATTTGTGCTTTTGTTTTGTATCTAGAGGAAGACATAACTGAGAGTGTATGGTCATCTTAGTTAGATTTGAGCCCAAATATTAGACCTACTGCTCACTATCAAACTGCACTACATTTTCTCAGTTATCAATGTTTTAAATACATATAGACATACAGACATATGTCTATATATATGTCTATATATATATAGCTTTGGGCTTGATGGCACAAATTCTGTTTTTATATATCTGTACAGATTTGGACTACATATATTTAGAAGACCTTTTGCCACCTTTGTTTCAATTTCTAGCTTAATTGTTGTAACAGTCAGGAAAATGCCTAATCAATGTTCTGTCTCTAAATTCAGTTTGAAGGCAAGGGGAATCTTTTATTTTCTTTTTCAAGTAAACTTTGCGTTTGAACATGTTGAAAAAAGTGTTTACAGGAAGAATTTATTTTTAGGTTTATTAGACCTATTCTGTCACTGAAGTCACCTAATCCATATGAAAACCAAAACCAAATCCACTGCTGTTGAGTCCATTCTGACTCATAGTAACCCTACAGACAGAGTAGAATTGCTCCATAGAGTTTCCAAGGACTGCCTGGCGGAACCAAACCACTGACCTCTTGGTTACCACATGTAGCACTTACACATCATGTCACCAGAGTTTTCCAGTGTAAATCTTTCAGTAGAATCTGAGCATGTCAAAACCAACTAAAAGTTACTTATAAAGTACATTTATAATAATGACAAATCTTAGTATATGATAGTTCTTAAGCTTAATTACAGACAAGTGTATAAAACTATGATAATTACAGTAATATCCCCTGTCTAATGTCTTAGTCATCTAGTGCTGATATAACAGAAATACTGGAAGAGGACTGCTTTAACTAAAAGAAGTTTATTCTTTCACAGTCTAATAGGCTACCAGTCCAAATTCAGGGCACTGGCTCTAGGTGGATGCTTTTATCTCTCTGATGGCTCTGGAGGAAAGTCCTTGTCATCAATCTTCACTTAGTCTGGGACTATGGCAGCACAGGAACTTCAGGCCCAAAGGACCTCCTCTGCTCTTAGAGCTGCTTTCTTAGTGGTATGAGGCCCCAGCTCTCTGTTTGCCTCTCTTTCTTTTTCTCTCTTGTAAGATGAAAGGGGGTACAAGCCACCCCGAAGAGAAACTCCCTTTACGTTGAATTAGGGAGCTGATTTGGGTAGGGATGTAAATAACCCCATCCTAATACTCTTTAGTTTAATCTTAATTTCGTTAGCTGCAGCCAAAGATTAGGATGTATAATATAGATAAATCATAGAATGAAGGAGAACTACACAAGAGTGAGAATCATGACTCAGCCAAACTGATACACACATTTTTGGGGGCGATACGGTTTAATGACATCTAGTACTAGGTGAAAACTGTGCAGGTGTGCGTGCGTGCATGTGTGTGTGCGTGTGTGTGTGTGTTTGTGTGTGTGTGTGTGACAGCAGCAACAGCATTCTATGTACTTTGTATCTAAATGCAGCTCTATTCTTTGTTGAAAGACATGTTAAAATAAAGAGCAAGAGAAACGAAAGAGAGAGAAAGAAAGGAAGGGAAGATCAGAAGAAGGGAGCCAGGGAGGGAGGGAGGAGGAAAGAAGGAAGAAAAGGTGATCAAATTTCCAAAAATACTAATATAATGACCAAGACTACTGATAAACCATAAACTTACCTTTAGTAGAAAATGTAATGAATTCAAATTAAGCAAACAGACTACCTCCGTTGCCTGTAAACTGACACATATTTCATGGTAGTAAAGTGAGAAATAGCAACTGATGTCATCGTATTCTGTTTGGGAGATGTTATATTGATATAAACTTTCAGTGAAAACTGCAATTCAGAAATATACTTGAAAAACATTTCTAACAATGGTAACTTGGGCCCCGTAATTCTGAATTAACAATTTTAACCTAGATAACAACCAAAATATCTGCAAAGTATTTATGTTATTGTCACGGGTTGAATTGTGTCTCATGAAATTATCAGTCAGCTTGGCTATAGCATGATTTCCAGCTTTGTGTGACTGTCTACCATTTTGTCATCTGATAATTTTTCTATATGTTGTAAATCCTAACACTATCATATTCATGGGATGGATTAGCAGCAGTTACATTGATGAGATATGTAAGATTAGTTTGTGTCTTAAGCCAATCTCTTTTGAGATATGAAAGAGAGGCAGCAGAGAGAGGGGGGGACTTCATACCACCAAGAAAGCAAGCCCAGGGTCACAGAGTATCCTCTGAGCCTGTCTTCGTCACCTGGCACTGCTCCAACAGAAAAATATCATGAGTGGAAAGTTTCATGAAGAGAAGCTTTATTGTCACAGTCCAGAAAGCCACAAATCCATTTGTAAGTTACAAGTCCATTCCATATGAGAAATCATCACAGTTCAGTAGGCTGAGTCTAAATCCAGTGAGAGCATCTCGGCTCAGGAACCTCGGGTCCAAAGCAAGTGCTCTGCTCTCTGTGCTTTTCTCTTGGTGGTATGAAATTCCCAGCTTCCTCTGCTCACTTCTCTCCCTTATATTCCAGAAGCTTGTAGCTTGAGTCGTGCCTCACTAATACAGCTGTGACCCGTTTTCCATCATCAGGCTCACAGAGGCAGAATTCAGTACACATGGGAGGAAGGGTACCATATTGGAACGCCTAACCAAGTCAAATCAACACATAAATTTTTGGGTGGACACAATTCAATCCATGACAGCACCTGAAATACCTGTGCTGAGATGCTCTTTGTACAAGGGAAGACACACTACACGGACTTTCCTCCAAGCCAACACAGAGAGAAAGACTTCCCCTGAGCTGACACTCTGATTTTGGACTTATGGCTCACTAGAGTGTGAGAGAATAAATTTCTCTTTGTTGAAGCCATTTGCTTGTGGTATTGCCATTATAGCAGCATAGATAACTAGGACAGTTATATATAAGTATTTATTTGAGTTGATATTTCAGGAAACAAAAATAAGAAACAACATAAATGTTTAATATATAAAGACTTGCATATCTATTTATGGTAGGTTTTTGGGTTGAAGATACAGAAGAAAAGAAAACTTTCTCTGAGGGAGGAACAAGAGCAATAAACATTGATCAAGAAGGTTGTCAGCAGTAGTTTGTGGAATTAATTTCTAGGAATATTTTACAGTATAATTAACTTGCTTTCAATCTAAGTGAAAGCAGACAGATATGAAGTGAGGACAAGAAGATACATTATAGATATACAGGACAACCATTGAAAATTAGTATGAATTAAAAGTGCTGAGGTGTATCATCTATAAATTATCATAACATGAACTGAAATATGTTCATATTCAGCTCATCAAAGGGAATATTTAACTGGCGATCCAACAACATGATTATTAACCTTAGTATTTTCTTCATGATGAATTTTATCACATAGACAATAAAAGCCTTCACTATAAGTAAAATTCCAGGATGAGCCTAAATTACAGGCAGATGCAAATTAGCTGATAAACCTTCTGTATCATCTATCTGATTCATAATACCATAGTAATAGGTAAACCTAGCCTGTCTGTCACAGGCTTTGTAGTCTTAGCAATATTTACAACTGTGACATTTTTCTTCACCCAAAGATGCTAATGGTACTCACATAATTCTTATGACCACAGTACTTTACAGCGAGCAACAGATACACGTATATTACCTATTATGACTCTCACAAAATCCTCTGTAAAGCAGACAGTATTGACAGGACTATCCCACTTTGCAGACGATGTGAATGCATTTCAGGAGACATAATCAATGTTTTGTGCTCATACAGATAATACAAGGCAGGACTGACACCCCTCTCTTTTTCTAGTCCTGGTTCCATTTTACCATTTAGTACTTTTGAAGACTAGTGTATTGAGAGTTAATCAATTTCTGCTACATAAAATAAACATGGATAAAAATGCCTGTTCACGTACCTGTCTGCGTGAGTCATTATGCACGTGTATGTGTAAGTATAAATTATACAGTTGCGTTTAAGTACTTTTAAATTAGCTGAATTCAGTGTTTCACAAATTTCAATGAGTATACAAATCATCTGGGATTGTGTTAAAATCAGTAGTTTGTTCAGAACTTCTGAGATAAAGTGTGAGATTTTACATTTTTTAAGAAGCTCTCTGATAGGCTATGGACCACACTATAAAAAGCAAGATCTTAATTTTGATATTTGTCTGTGTTTTGCAAGAATTGCAAAAACAAGTCCAGGGAAAAACCTAAAGTCTGTCCATTTCTTCTTTTCTCCCTCAACCTGGCAGCTACAAAACATGTCTTATCTGAGGGTCGAAAGCAAAGGAAACAAAACCAAACCTTTTTTTTGTCAAGTCAGTTCTGACTCACAGTGACTCTATGGGACAGAGCAGAAGTTCCTGGTAGATTCAAACCAGTGACCTTTTGGTTAGCAGCCACAGCTCTTAACTACTACATCACAAGGAAAAAGAATAAAGATGTTAAAAAGAAAAGCAAACTCATTGCTGTTGCGTCGACTCTGACTCATAGTGACCCTATAGGTCAAAGTAGAACGACCTCATTGAGTTAGCAAGGACCACCTGATACATTCAAACCATCAACCTTTTGGTCTGCATCCATGGCACTTAATCACTACACTACCAGGGTTTCCAATAAAGATATGAAAAAAAAAATCAAACTAAACCCAGTACTGTTGAGTCAATTCTAACTCATAGCTACCCTACAGGACAGAATAGAAGTGCCCCATAGAGTTTCCAAGGAGCACCTGGCAGATAAAGATACAGAAATCCCTTAAGAAAAATTAATTGCTTGAAGTACAATTGTATTCAGCTTTTCACACAATTACTATCATAACTTTTCTGTATTTTTTATTCCCTCTGGGGCTTCATAGCTTCATTCTCTCCTTTTCTGAATGCCCATTGCCACAAAGTCAATTCTGACTCATAGCAACCATATAGGACAGAGTAGAAGTACCCCATAGAGTTTCCAAGGAGCACCTAGTGACTTGGAACTGCTGACCTTTAGGTTAATAGCTGTGTTACTTAAACACTGTGTCTTCAGGGTCTCCTTTGTGGATACCCTTTAGCATTAGCCGTTGTTGTTGAGTTGATCGCAACTCGTGCTGACCCTATAGGACGGAGTAGAACTGCCCCATAGAGTTTCCAAGGTGTGCCTGGAGGACTGGAACTGCTGACCTTTTGGTTAGCACACATAGCACGTAACCACCAAGTCCCCAGAACCTCTCCTCTGTGGATAGTATTTCTATAAAACTGTTACTAGAGCTAAGCTCATTAAGTGGTTCCTGCCTCCAGGAGAAAAAATTCTTTCAATTTCTCCCTGTGGAAGGTGTGCTTAGCTTCAGATTGTGTGTATTATATTTAAATCATGTGACTTTCAAGCCTTCCTTTCTCAACAGAAGGTTATGATGCCTGCTACATTTCTATATAATACACTTTGTTTTTGCAGTTAGAAAACATTTCTATTTACCTACTTGATTTCTACATTTTTTCAAATTAACTTTTTTAGAATAATTTTATAAAACATTGCAAAGATAGTACTGAAAGTTTTCATGTACACCAACTCAGTTTTCTCTGTTGTTAATATCGCACAAGAGTCAGTAAATTCATTATAATTAATGAACAAAACATATACATTATTATTGATTAAAGTTCATATTTAACTCAAATATCTGAATTTTACTGCTTTCTATTCCAGCGTTCCACTAAGATTCACAGTACATTTAGACTTCATGATTCTTTAAGCGCCTTTTACTCCTGGGTTTCTCAGGCATACCTATTTTTGGATGTCCCTAAGAGCCCTAGTGGTACAGTGGTTAAGAGTTCAGCTGCTAACCAAAAATGTTGGCAGTTTAAATCTACCAGCTCCTTGGAAACCCTGTATATAGGACAGTTCTACTCTGTCTTATGGGGTCACAATGAGTCAGAATCGACTCAACAACAGCAGGTGATTTTTCTTGTTGGTAGCCTCTAAACAATTGCTGCAAAAAAAAAAAAAAAAAAGGGGGGGGGTTATTTCATTGTGGACCAGTCGGTTTGGTCCTACAGACATTTTCAGAGAGGCCTTGTTTAGAGCTAACTCCTCCTGCCCTTGAAAGAGTTATGTAAGTTCCTTATAACTTGCAAGCAACTATTTTGACAAGATACTGAATAGTAGTCAACAAAAATACTCAGTGACATTCCATTAAATACATTGACTTTGTTTTATTTGTCTACAGGTCAGCCTGGACTCTGCTGACCTGAACTAGGTTTAAACTGGTAGCATTTTTCCAGGTGACTCGTATCCTCCTCAGAGCAGTGGGCTGGTTTAGACACGTTCTTGTGGCAGTGACCTGTGTGGGCAAGCAGATTTTAAGTCAGTGTGTTGTATTTGATTATATCCCAAAGTAAAAGGCTACTGTCAAGGAGCAAGGAACACCATGCCTACAGTTCCACAGAAAAGGGCTGGAATACATAATCCCATTGGGTAGGAAGAGAGTGAAAAGCTAAAACCATACTCCAGTCCACTGTGCCGTGTTAAATCTCTGCTTACAACAGTTAGTGATTTATGTTATCTGCACTAGAATACTAAATGACAACTTTGCAGTTTTTGTTTTTGTGAATAAAGTATATATGAAACAGCTTCTTTCTGATAACTCTATTCTCATTAATTTACAAGAAAGTATACTTTCTTTGGTAAGAGATAAAATGTGGATTGAACACAAAGTGCAGAGCAAATGCACTTGAGATGTGTCATAAGTGTGGAGCATACTTAAGTGCCTCTCAGAGCTCTGAGTGACTGTTGGAAGCAGGCTCAGGCTGGCTTTCTAAGGCTCTTTCCTTGATGATTTGAATTATTAACCTCTGACAGTCAGTAGCAAAACTTTGGGTTATAAAATTAATCTTCCCCAGCCCTAAGATCAGCTGGCTCTGGCAGTTTCCATTATTTTTGCTGGAATGCTTCCATTAGATGCTTCCATCAGACCACAGAGTCAGGAATCCACTGATCAAGGGAGATAAAATGAGTAGTAAAACATGAATGGCTGTTTCAGTGTCAGTTGTATACATTTTGGTGCTTGACAACAGCCACATTTGGGACAGACTTGCACGAGTCGTCGGGTGAGGGGTAGAAGGAAGACGGGAGCAATTATTTGCAGAAAAATGCATTGTCTTAACTCTCTGGAACTAATGATAGACAGACAGACAGACAGATAGATTTAGAGATATCTCTCTCTAAATATATATAGATACAGATTCACATATTTCTATACAAATATATATATTTATAGATACATAGAGATATATATAAATATATACTTATATATACAAATATATAAATCTACCTATATATCTTATATCTATCTATCATCTATCTATCTCTCTAAGTGCCTGAGCAGAGTAGGGAAATGGAATTAATGTAAACAGAAAAATCTTGATACAGAAAAAAAAATTACAACCAAAGATGCCAAGGCACAGGGAAATCAGGGGCAGGGATCTTGGGACCATGATTTCAGTGGACATCTGGTCCATAAGACATAAACTGGGTCAACTGACATAACAAAGTTTATTAAGAAACTGTTCTGCATCTAACTCTGGTGAGTGGCTTCTGAATTCTTAAAAGCTAGCATCTGGCCATCTAAGAAGCTTCAATTGGTCCCAATCCCCCTAGAGCAGAGGAGAAAGAAGAACACCAAACAGAAAAAGGAAATGATGAGCCCAAGACACAGACAGGGCCATGTAAACCAGAGGCTACACTGCCATGGGACTAGAAGAGCTAGATGCTATCTGGTAACCCAACAGGGCCTCACTTTACAGGGGACTCAACAAAGACTCTCCGATGGAGTGGGAAAAATGTGGGGTGCAGAAACCAAATTAAAGACCAGCCTCACAGACTGGAGGGTCCCTAGTGGAGGACAAGAGTGTGCTGTCACAGTGTGGAGACAGCAGCCAGGGCCACATACCACAGGGGGTGTAAATTTTTGTATGAAAAATCTACTTGAACTTTAAACTTTTGCTTATGACATAATACAGAAAAAATGATTCAGATTGTGCTTTGCTACGTGGACGGTTACTCAGATTACACTCATCAATGTTTCTGTCCCTTATCGTTCTTTCTAAGCTTTCCTTTTACAACTTTAAAAAGACATTTTATGGAGTGATAAAGACTGTTGAACATCAAGATACATAAATCTCCAGGGGTTCTAATCCTTCTACTGTCTGCATTTACTGTTAACAATTTATGTCTTGAAGGAAGAAGTGGGCGTACTTCTCTGAATAATGTTGGTTCTTCTAATTTATGGACCCATTTAAGTCGTTTAAATTACTGGCTTTATGTGTTTGAGGTTTTTCAAAATTTGCTTTTATCATATTGGAGATTTAAAACTATTTTCTGTGGAAGAAGTTTGTATTCTTTCTCGTGTCCTTTTACAAACTTTTATTCCATGTGTTGCCAGGGAGTACAAATGAAACTCCCATGATATGAGTACATTTACCATTGATGTGGCTTATAACATACTTACTGAACTTCCAGTATTTTGACTTCTGTACTTGTGTTAAGTTCAAGACAGTTCTTGACAGTTCTTGTTTTGGGGGGGTAGCATTTTCACCTCCTCAATTTCTTTATTTTGTGATACATGAAAAGGGGCCTGGTATAGCAGTGGTTAAGCACTCAGCTGCTAAATGAAAGGTCAGCTGTTTGAACCCACAAGTTGTTCAGTGGAAGAAAGCTGTGGCAGTCTGCTTCCATAAAGAATACAGCATTGAAAAACCTGTGGGATAATTCTAGGCTGCTTAATAGGGAAGCTGTGAGTTGGAAACTACTCAAAGGCCACAAATATGGGTATGGCACTGAAACAAAAATTAAAAATGCATTATGGTTTTCTCAGAAGTAGCCAAAAGAACACAGGTTTTTAAATATGAAAACAAAATGAGAATTCAAATTAAAAAGTTGTTGAATTAAAAATTCAGCAGAAAGGCAACAAGACTTAACGACAACTGTTCCTTTTACCATAAACAAAATTTCAAAGCCAATTATTATAGTTTGAACTTAACCTAGAAAGGTACATATTGGACATACGTCATCATCTCTAAAGAAATTACATCTAGCATTTGTTTATTACTATTCTTTCAGCCTTTTTGTATTTTAACATCACCAAAGAAATGACACAGGGCTCGGTTAATTTCTTAGATCATTAATACTTCTCATAGTTTTGTGTAAAATTCAACCTTACGTCCTTTGCTTTATCTCAACTGCCTAACAGTATTATATGGCAGTAGTTTTTGTACACATAGAAACTATTAGAGATTAAAGTTGTATTCACCTAACCAAAAGATTGGCAGTTCAAATCCACCAGGGTCTCCCTGGAACCCTTGTGCACTAGTTCTACTCTGTCCTACAGGGTCGCTATGGGTAGAAATGCAATTAATGGTGACAGATTTTTTTTCCAGTGAATAGTTGGGGCATTTTAAATACTAGCACATGCACATACAAGCACACACACACACACACACACACACACACACACACACACACACACACATTATATTTTTTTAGAGTTAGAATTTTTAAGAGGGCACGGTAAGACCCAGGTAATGTTCAAAAGTAAAGTCTAACAAGTAAATTCACAAGTTTAATCATTCTAAGTGCTACGTATCTCACTGCTGAATATCACTGCACTCACCTCCGAATACTCCTCTTGAGAAGCTAGGCACCAATGCCAGTACTTAGTCCACCCTTCAGAACAATTTTGGAACTCTTTCTGGAAGGGCCATTAGGCACAGTGGCACAGCGGCAAGTTCACCAACTTAACTGTATAGTTGTCATGAGGGAGTTTTTAGCCAGGTAACAAATTACTGTACTGAAACACCATCTTACTCACCTGTTTCGGCCCCCAATGACTTTTTCTTCACCTGAAGATAAACGAAGTATTGAAAGGAAGACATTTGGATGATCTACAGGACATCAGGTTAAATATGATGAGAGCTCTGATGGCCATCCCCAAAAAAGAGTTCCCCAGTTGCTTTGACGGGTGGACTAGGCGCTGGTGTTGGTGCACAGCTTCCCACGGGGAGGACTTCAAAGGTGACTGCAGTGATATATTCAGCAACGAGGTAGGTACCACTTTTTCTAGGATGAGTTTGTAAACTCGTCAGTCCTACAGTTTTCTGAAATATACTGTATTTACTGGAATTGTTCAATTGATTGTCATGTATGCTTTGGGGGGCATTTAAAGGGAAAGGCTTACTCAATTTGTGAAAAGTGCAAAACTTTTTTTTTTTTTTTTAATAGCTTTCCTTCTTTACGTAAACAAAATTTAAGCTATACTAAGAGCCTAAGTGAGCCCTGATGACATAGCAGTTGAATGCTCTAACAGAAGATCCTGCAGCTCTGACCCACCAGCTACCCTGTAGGAGGAAGGTATGGTAGTCTTAAAGACGGCACTCTTAGCAAGACGGTGATCTTAGAAAACCTGTGCGGCACCTTCATTCCCTTCTAGGCGGAAGCCATGAGTCAGACCCTACACCGCAATAACGGGGTTGAGTATTTTTACGATCACTCGTGTTGGCTACTTCTTTTCCAACCTAATTTGTCTGATGTTTATTGATGTGCATTCTATGTGAAATAACAAGATTAACACTCTTGTGTCTCTGGGTAAGCAAAACAAACGAACAAAAAATTGTTGCTGACGAGTCTATTTGATGATCCTAAAAATAACTCAAAGCCATTGCGGTGGAGTAAATTCTGACTCATAGCAACCTTATAGGATAGAGTAGAATTGCCTCATAATGTTTCCAAGTGGAGGCTGGTGGATTTGAACTGCCAACCATTTGGTTCTCAGCCGAGCTCATAACTACTCTGCGGTCAGGGCTCCCAGCATGATCATAGATAATTAACTAGACAGGTAATACTAATACAACTTTTTTTTTTTTTGGTTGTTGTCATGTCAATTATAATTCATGGCAAGCCCAGGTGTGTCATACTGAAAAAATGTGCTGCATGAGATTTTTAATGACTGTGATATTTTGGAAGCAGATTGCCAGGGCTTTCTTTCCAGATGTCTCTGGATGGATTCAAGCCACCAACCTCTTGGTCAGTAGCCAACTGCAAATGAGTTATGCCACTGGAAGTAGTAGCCACTCTTACTGCAGTGAGTCCTCTGTGCCCAGCATGATCCTCACAACATAATCTCATTTAATTCTGATAACTAACCTATGAAAGGATGAATCATCCCCATTTTATAAACAGAAAATGAAGGCTTAAGCTGTGTGCACAGTTCATTAGTACACGAGACGTGAAATCCCTAAACATCTTGATGGGAAAGCTGGCACTGTTGGCCAGTATGCTATTCTGACGAGACAGCAGTTCCTTTGTAGAAGAAGCCTTTGGGTTTCTGCATTTATCTTTAAGTCATATTTTCCTACTCTCCTCTCATACTCCCTTTCCAGACTTTCCAAACCATATGTATGCTAGAATCCAAACAGATCAATGGATTTGTCAATACGTATCAGTTACGTGCCTTGTCTTTTCTATTTTCCTGAGGGCAGCAGGGAGAAATCAATACTTTTCTTAGAGCAACACTTTAGGAAGCAATGTTATTTCTTTTCGGGTTTTAATTATGTACAGGTTTTTTTTTTTTTTTCTTACTTTTTAGCAAACCTAAGGGAAAGACTTAATAAATGGAAGGAGGTTATATTCTATCTAATGAAAATCTCCTGCTGGCACTAAGAAAGTTTTATAGCAAATACACACACACGTTAGGTCAGTGTGTAAGCATTGTGCTACCTGAGCTAATAGTCTAATTTTCTCCTGACTGCTGAGCATCAGGTTGGGCTCAGATACTCTGCACAGGCCTTTCCACAGTTTCATAAAAATGCCTGTCCTGTACTCCAAGAACTTAACTAACCAGAGATTGAACTTTCTTTATTCCTGCTGGACTCATGGATTGCAAATCAGTTTTCTCTGCCTAAAGGCAATCACCTAAGCCAGTGGTTATGTGAGACTGGGGTAAAAGGAAAAGGCCATAAAAATTAATGAGCCCACCTGATGCCTGGGCTTTCAGGCTATAATTCTGGGCATGAGAGAATTGAAGTCTTACTTGGCGCTGGGTTAGGTGGGTATAGACTGTACTATATACTAATGGTTTTGAAACTTTTGGTATCTGTGGACTAGTTTTTTAAAATGCTCCTACCTCTAACTCTAACTACAAAGTCAAAGCCTAACAAAGACAAAACAAAATTCACTATCGGCAGAGTTAATGATATGTAAGGCAGTAATCTTTCGGATGTAAATAACAGAAGATTTCCTCAAACATACGGAAGCAATAATGTTGGTCTAGGTAACTGAAAAGTCCAGTTGTAGGAAGCAGTTTAAATGAGACTTAATGCAAAATTGATACAAGATTCAAAGTGTCTCTTTCCCCTCTTTTCTTGGACTCTTCTTTTGGACTACCATGAGGTTTCTTGACCAGAGACTACTGGATTAATTTTTGTTGTGTCTGGGAGTTACCTACTTCCTTGCTTTCTCTGGAAACTGTGGTGGTGCAGGGGTCAAGTGCCACAACTGCCAACTCAAAAGGTCAGCAGTTCAAATCCACTAGAGGTTCCTTGGAAACACTATGGAACAGTTCTACTCTGTCCTATAGGGTTTCTATGAGTCAGCACAGACAGAACAGTGGTAGCTTCAGCTCTGGTTTACCTTTTCTATACCAAGCGTCCTTCCGGAAGACCAAGGGACGTTGTTTTTTCAAAAGATTTGAGCTAACATTTCCCAGTTTTCCACTGGTAGATCCCATACCTTAAATCAATCCAGTGGCTGTGTCCTAAGGACAACTATTACCCTACCCAGAAAGTAGTTGAGACTTGGCATGTAGTCTCAGTGACAGATGTGTGAAATCTTAATAAAAAAGCAAATTATTATTACTTACACAAAATGGGAATGAATAATAAGTGACAACAAGGAAAAAAAAAAGTATAATCACTCCACTGCATAGATTTGAAATGGCAAGGTAGCCAATATCCCCCAGAAGTGGTAAGATAAAGTTGCTTTTTTGTTTGTTTTTTTCTGTCCATCTGTCTATCTATCTATCTGTCATCTATCTGTCTAAACTTTTTTTATTATGATTGAATGAAAATGTACAATCCTGTATGCATTTGCATGCCCACTGCTCTCCCCACCCGGTGACAGCACACTCTATATGACATTCTATAAATGTCATATCCTCCTAATAATCTTCTATACCCTACTCTCCTCTCCTCTGCCTCCTATAAGAGGTCAGCAGGATGACATCCTACAGATGCATGAAACCTTAAAGTGTACACATGATATGATAAGTTGCTTTTTAAGGCAACTTTCAAGAAGTGACACTGTGCACAACAAGTTAACTTTCATGAAGTGACAAGTGCCCAGCTTCCAACCAGAATTTATGGCTCTGGCACTGCCTTAGTTAATGTTCTGGTGGCCGATGGCTGACGCTGCATTATATAAACATTTGAATTTTTCCTGAATAAAAAGATCACTCTCAAATATTTTCTAGAATATTTACTGTCATATTTTCAAACCATCAAATCAAATTTTCAGTATGTTATAATGTCTTGGGTACATAAAAATTAATTACCAGGGTTAGGAAATGTGTAGCTTGTATGGTGCAGTCTCTACATCACATGCTGTTGGAGCAGGCATATTTTCTACTGAAGCCAGAAGCCGCATCAGTTAATAGAAAGTTACTGTGAAGGACACTAGCATGCTGAATGGAATCTATGCAGTACCTCTGAGGCTTTCTGTGTGTACACGAGGCAGTGGTTCTGAGGGGCAGAAACATGCAAACTTCTAGAGCTTATCCTTGGGCAGGACATGGTCCTTTTGTAGAAATAACTCTCTGTGAATCTCATGTGCTTAGGGCATGAGTGGCCTTGTGGAAGTCACTAATGTTTTTGGAAGTATAGAAACACCCAGAACAAAGAAAGAAATGGTCTGACTCTAGAACTATAAACCTTTTTACAGATAGTAGGGGCTGGAGTATAGCAAAAAGGAAATCACAGTAATATAACTGTTACAAGACTTGCACTGTTCATGTGCAGTTTTGTAATCTCCTGTTCTCAGAAGTCCCTCTCTCACTCTGGGTAATTTGTGCCAAGTGTTAGTCTGATTTCATGTCACTAGAGAAACAGGTGACAAAACAAGCAGACACGTTCATTTTCCAAATATTTGTATTCAAACCAATGAAAAGCTAGTTGCTTCCCAGGTTCACTCTGACTCAGCGGTGGTCTCAGCTATGTCCGAGTAGAAATGTGCTTCCCATGGTTTTTAATGGCTGTTTTTCATATCACCAGGCATTTCTTCTGAGCTGCCTCCAAGTAGACTCCAACTTTAAACCCTTCTGTTAAGAGCTGAGCATGCTAACTTTTGCAATAGCCAAGTGTCCCATACTTACATTAAAAACCCAACACAGTGCTGTTGAGTCAATTCTGACTCAAAGAGTCCCTATAGGACAGAGTAGAGCTGTTCCATGGAGTTTCCAAGGAGCACCAGATGGATTTGAACTGCTGACCTTTTGGTACACTAGACAATTTAATTAATGGGACATACTATAAAACTCCTCAGTCACACACTAGGTGGATACACACAGGTCTTGAGAGTTCTCTTAATAATTTATTCATTCTCCATAGTCCCACAGGAAGACTTTAAGTTGTTTGTGTTCCTGTATTTAGCCTATTCAATTCCAAGACCTCCACTTTATACACTGTATCTCAGAATAGTGCAGAAATTCTTTACTGGCTTTGTTTCAATTCAAATGTCACATTCATTCTTTTTATCATTCCAGGGACTCTAAATATTTTTTAGAAAAATATACATTATAATTTCATCACCACCATTTGTCCTCCAATTTGTCATACTGTGGTGTCTTGCATGTAGATATAATGCTAGAGGCTATGTCACAGTATCTCAAACACCAGCAGGGTCACCTAGGATGGAGAGGTTTCAGTAGAGCTGTCAGAAGTAGGCAGATTCAGAAAAACAATTTACATTTAAAACCATTTTGCAGGTAAAGTATTACAATGAAATGTACAAAAACCCACACTTAGACTGCCAGAAGACCAAACAAATCTGTCTTGGAAGAAGTACAGCAGGATTCCCCTCAAAAGGACAGATGGAAGACTTCATCTCACATTCTTTGGACATCTTGTCAGGAGCAGGTTCAGCTCGATCAGTAAGCACAGTTTGCACAAGTTTATAACAAGCAAGGTGTATACACTGTCTTAGTTGTGCTTACTCAATAATCTTTAACACATAGTTTCATCTTTTTAAACCACATAATGTAACTTGCTTATTGAGTGTTCTGTCCCTGAGATGGACCAGTCCTCGGAGAAAAGTCAGGAAGTGAGGAACGCCCTCAATGAGGTGGATTGGCCCAGGGGCTCCAACGATGGGCTCAAACACAATCACAAGTGTGAAGACGGGCAGAAGACGCAGCAGTGTTTCATTCGGTTGTATGTAGGGTTGCTGTGAGTAGGAATGGACTTGCGGATACCTAACAGCAACATAACAAGTTTCACTGCCAGTGAATGTGTTGTCTCTCTTGAGGGCAAGGCTAAGGTGGAGAAATACTTGTATGCTTCCTGTGAGTCTCTAGCAACAAAGATCAAAAAAGTTCCAAATGAATTGGTTATATATGACATTCTAGGAGATTTGAACACCAAAGGGAAAGCTGACAAATTAGACTGAGCTTCAGAAAAGGGAGAGTAGTTCCAGAAGCACATAGGACTGGCCAGAAATGATCCAGCAAGATTTGTCACACCATGGGTGGATGTGAGGCAGTGAGTTTGGTGAGCAGATAGACATCTTTCAGAGATCATTTTCCTCAGTGGGAGAAACCCAGCAGTACAGAGGCTACTCAGACCTCCAGAATCAGTGAAAAAACAGCATTCGTGCATCAAAAGCTAAACAGATTGCCTCCAATCTATCACTCCAGTATTTGAATCTGTCCTTTGGGATAAACCTCCCTGAATTTTCCCCTCAATTCTTTGCACTGTTCCTGGCTGTAAAGTCTGATGCCAAAGACTCTTCATACAAGTCCTGAGCCATTCTCCTAGACTTGGAGAGAGAATAATTGAACAAACAAGTGTGGAAAGAATACATAAATAAAATAATCTGCTGGCTACCTTAAGCTGGAAACTCAGGCCCAAAACAATTCTTTTGCCTAGACTCAAGCCTAAGGTGAGTCTTCCTCACAGACACTGATGGCTGCCAACCTACTGCCTTTTCCAGATACCTGTTCCTGTACCAGTTTTCCCTGCCTATCTAGCACTCTAGGGGAGAGAATGCACCACCCAGCTGATGTCTGACTACCTGGACACAAGAGGTGATCACTACAAGGAAAGTAGATGGATGTCTGCCTTCACCTGCCTAGTCCCAGCTCTAACCATCTGTTAACAGGCTGTTAGAGTCTCAAAGACATTAGCACACTCATAGCCAAACTAGCTACCACAATCAATCTCTTCGGGCATTTCAAAACAAAACAAGAAACTAGAACGCAATAAGCAAGCACATGATAAATAAATGCGGCGACTTACTGGTAGCTCATAAACCACTGTCAGTACAACTAACTTGAAGAAGCAGATAGGATGGCTTCAAAAACCTCCCAAAACAAAGAATAAAGAATTTTCCAGATGAAGAGAACATCCCAGAATTATCAGAGGTTGAATACAAAATATTGTTATTTAGAAGTCTTGAAGAGATCACAAAGGGGATGAGGCAAAATGTATCACAGCATAACGACACACTGAGCAAACTGCAGGACAGCAGTCTGTACTCTAACAAATTTGAATACCTACAGGAAATGGAAAATTTCTAGAGACTCACAGTCTATCTAAACCAATGCAAACAGGTAAAACCAAAAACCAAACTCAGTGTTGTTGAGTCAATGTTGACTCACAGCGAGTACAACTGCCCCGTGGAGTTTCCAAGAAGCATCTGGCAGATTTGAACTGACAACCTCTGTGGTAGCAGCTGTAGCACTTAATCACTATGTTACCAGGGTTTTGGGAACAAACAGATAATTCTTCATGATCAAATGGGATTCATACCACATTTACATGGGTGGTAAACACTAGAAAAACAATCAGGGTAATCAATCGCATAAGTAAAACAAAAGACAGGAACCACTTGATTTTATTAATTGATGCTGCAAAAGCATTTGACAAAGTCTAACACTCATTCATGTCAAAAATTCCAGCAAATAGGGATAGAAAGGAAATTCCTCAGTATAATAAAGGACATTTTACACAATGCTGAAAGCCAACATCATCCTAAATAGAGTCTGAACAAATATGCTTTGAGAACAGGAAGTAAACAATGATGTCCTTTATCACCACTTTTATTTAGCATTGTGCTAGAGATTCTACTTGGAGCAAAAAGGTGAGAGAGAGAGAGAGAGAGAGAGAGAGAGAGGCAATCAAATTGATAAAGAAGTAAAACTGCCTGTATTTGCAGATTACATGATTTTACACACAGAAATCCCTAAAGAACCCATGTAATATCTTCTGAAACTTTTCTATAGAAGAGTTCAGCAATATACGTTACAAGATAATCATAAAAAAAGTGTATTTCTCTATATCAACAAAGAGGAAATCAATGAATCAATATAATTTACAATAACCCCCAAGAAGATACAATACTTAGGAGTAACTCTAACCAGAGACATAAAAACCTATACAAAGAAAACTACAAGACAGTACCACAAGAAACCAAGAGACTTACATAATTGGAGAAACCTACCTTGCTCATGAATAAGATGACACAACATTGTGACAATGACTATTCTACCCAAAGCAATCCATAGATACAATGCAATTCCTATCCAGATTCCAATACCATTTTTTAATGGGCTAGAAAAAAATTACCAAATTCAAATGGAAAGGGAAAAAGCCTTGGCTGAGCAAAGCATTACTGAAGAAGAAGAAAGTGGGTGACCTCATGCTCTTGACTTTAGACTCTGTTACACATCTGCGGTAGTCAAACAGCCTGATCCTGGTACAAAAATAGACGCATAGATCAATGGAACAGAATTGAAAATTCAGACATAAAATCATCTACCTGTGAGCATCTGGCAGTTGATAAAGACCCAAAGTCCATAAATTGGGGAACAGACAGTCTCTTTGACAAACGGTGCTGGCATAACTGGATATCCATCTGTAAAATTTTAAACAAAAGAAAAAAGAAGACCTATATGTCACACTATGCACAAAAACTAACTCAGAATGGATTGAAGACCTCAATATCGAATCTAAAAAGTTAAGGATCATGGAAGATACAGTAGGATCAATGTTAGGGGCCCTAATTAAACAGACAAACAACAAAAACAAAAAGAAACACTGCTGTCAAGTAAATTTTGACTCATAGCGACCCTACAGGACAGGGTAGAACTGCCCTACAGAGTTTCCAAGAAGCGTCTGGTGGATCTGAACTGCCAAACTTTTGGTTAGCAGATGTAGCACTTAACTACTACACCACCAGGGTTTCCAATACATGGCATGAACAGAATATAAAACCCTAAATAACAAATGCGTAAACACCATATAGAAAAGATAACTGGACAATCCTAAAAGTTGAACATCCATATTTATACAACGACTTCACAAAAAAGTAAAAAGACAACCTGTAGACTGGGGGAAAATCATTGGCTGTGAACAGTCTGACCAGTATCTAATCTCTAAAATCTACAAGATACTACAAAAAACTCACAACAACAACAACAACAGCCCAATTTAAAAATGGGCGAAGATATAAACAGGCACTTCACCCAAGAAGACATTCAGGTAGCTCACTATCATTAGGCATTAGAGAAATTCAAATTGAAACTCTAATGAGACACCAACAAGGATGGCATTAATCTAAAAAACACAAAATAATAAATATTGAAGAGGCTGTGGAGAGACTGGAACACTTATACACTGCTGGTGGGAATTCAAAATGGTATGACCACTTTGGAAATGTTTTTGGTACCTTCTTAAGAAGCTGTAAAGAGAAATACAATATGTTCCAGCAATCCCAATTCTTGGAATATATCCTAGAGAAATTGGAGCTATCCCGGAAATACAGATACTCATATCAAAGTTTATTGCAGTACTATCCACAACAGCAAAAAGATAACATCAACCTAGGTTCCCAACAATGAATTAATGGATAAACAATGTATGGTATATTCATACAATGATATATTTTGCAATGATAAACAACAGCAATGAACTCAGGAAACATCTCCCAAAATAGAAGAATCTGGAAGACATCATGCTGAGTGAAATTAGTCAGCCACAAAAGGATAAATATGGTATGAGACCACTTTTACAGAGATTTAAGAAAAGATTCAAACACAGAAGAAAATAGTCTTCTATGGTTTCTAGGGTGGGGAAGGAGGGAGGGAGAGGGGTTTTTACTAATATGATGCTAGACAAGAATCATTTTAGGTGGAAGACAGGACAACACACAGTGCAAGAGAAGTCAGCACATCTGGGCAAAACCAAAAGCTAAGAAGTTTTCTACACAGAACAAAACAGAGATACAGAGAAGCAGGAGTTCTACTGACCATGGTTTTAGGGGACAATATTAAATATTTATGCACCCAACACCAGGGCATCTAAATACATTGAACAAACACTGAGTACATTCAAAAACAAGACAGATCACTCCACAATAGTGGCTGGAGACTTCAACACTCCACTTTCAGTAATGGATAGATCATCTAGAAAAAAAATACAGTAAAGACACAGAATATCTGGTTTCAGCAGAAGGAAGGTAACAAAATCTCCTGGGGACAAATCACAAGGAGAAACAATATTTAATAGTGGAAGAGTTGACTAGGTGTATTGAAAGAAAACTCTTTCTCCTCCATTCTTAAACACATTGTTGCACTACAGTTAAACAAATTAATCCTGTGGATTTAATACTGTCAATTTGTTCCACAAAAAAATATGCTTTTTATTGTCATGCAAGACAACCCTGAAAATCCTTGTGGCATAGTGGTTAAGTGCCATGACTGCTAACCAAAAGGTCAATGGTTTAAATCCACCAGACACTTCTTGGAAAATCTAAGGGGCAGTTCTGCTCTCTACTGTAGGGTAGCTATGAGCTGGAATCGACTAGACAGCAATGGATTTGGCTTGGATTTTGGTAGACCTAGCTTCTGTTTGGATTAATGCATATATGTGCCCACAAGGTTAAATATTATCATTGGTTGCTTATTTTTTAAGTGATTTCTCATTTTGCTGAATCTTATCAAGTTGACATCTACCTCAAAAGCCTTCAAGGGATCCCAGTAGTAGTTAGGATAAAAACAAAATTGGTCAGATCATAAAATTTTGGTTTACTTTTCTTAACTAATATCTTGTCCATTGCTCATTTGCCACTCTCAAACTTGTCTCCCATCACATGGGCAGCTATGCGTGTCTGCTTAACGGTATTTACATATCTATGATTTTGTACTTGGTGCTACGGGGACCTGGAATAAACTTCCTCTCTTTTTTTCTTTGCAAACTTTTATGCATTCTTAAGTATCCACTTGTAAACCTTTCTGTTGATAGAAAGCATTTCTAGGTTTTCATGCCTCTCCCTTTTGCATCTATAATGTCTTTGCTTAGGTTTATCAGACTAGTTAGTATGTAATCCTGTAGTTATTTTGTTGATTTACCTTCCCTAGAGGGAGAGGTGGTCCCGTTACAATTTTTCTGCACCTGAGGCTAGCAAAAGGTCATGTTATTTTTGAGTTGACTCTGACTCATGGCAATCTCTTCATTGTGTGTCAGCACTGTGCTCCCTAACATTGTGAATGGTAAATTTTGGGGGGATGGATTACCAGAGCTTTCTTTTAAGGTACCTCCAGATAGACTCCAACTGCCACCTCTTTGGTTAACAGCCAAGAGTGACAACCATTTGCACTACCCAGGAAATTCAGGTAGTCAGTTGCCATAGGGCCATTTCCAACTAGTGACCATCACGGGCTTAACAGAGTGGAACTGGGATCCATAATGTTTTTCAGGTTGTAACCTTTCAGAAATAAATAACTAGGCCCATCATCCAAGGTTTCTCTGGGTGTGTTCAAACCACTCACCTTTTCATTACTTTTTGACTGCTTAAATGTTCCTACCACCTCAACGTATTTTAATTATTCCATCATTTTATTATTTAATCAATTATTTAATCATTTTGTCCACTAATGATATCAGCTTCCACAGGTGATACAGGAAGGATGAGAGGAAGTTGGCAAATAGCAGTCTGGGTCAGAGTACCAAGCCAAACTCTACCAGTCTTATAACATCTCCGGGGAATACTAATGAGAGAGAGTCCTAAAATCACTGCTCGTGTGGTCTAGATTGACTCTGCAGAAGGAGAACTTAAAAATAAGAAATGCTGTGACTTACAATAGGGTAACATTTGAATTAGCAACGTAGCCAAATCAGCCCCAATACTGCTTTTGCTTGTAAAGATCAAATTTTGATAGGTCAGGTCCCACTAAAAAATATCCTACATCATTTGCTGAATTACTTCTGGAACTTTCCAGTGAATGTAATTTGTGTTTTGGTGTTTATTCCTTTTACCTATCCTTTCATGGAAGGGTCTGAACACTTCAACCTAGAAGACTGACAGAGATTCTCAACAATGTTTCTTCCTTCCTCCCTTCCTTCCCTCCCTTCCTTCCCTCCCTTCCTTCCCTCCCTTCCTTCCCTCCCTCCCTCCCTCCCTCCCTCCCTCCTTTCCTTCCTTCATCTCTCTCTGTTTCTCTCTCTCTCTTTTCTCTCTCTCTCTCTCCCTCTCTCTTTCTCTCCTTCTTTCTTTTTTAACAAGACACTTACTATCCAAGTGAGTCTTTATGGGACCAAATGATAGATAGTATGGATAGAGGACATTCTCCCTGCCTCTGTCCAAAATCCAGTAAATTCTATTGTCTTTACTAAAACAGGGTTGGAAACCCTGATGGCATAGTGGGTAAGTTCTGTGTTTGCTATCTAAAAGATCAGCAGTTCAAATCTGCCAGGTGCTTCATGGAACACTATGGGGTAGTTCTACTCTGTCCTATAGGGTCACTATGAGTCAAAACTGACTCAATGACAGTGGGTGGGTAAGATAGGGATCATGATTGTCAGTAATAACATGATTATACTCTGTAGAATTAAGGGTGGCAAAGGCTGAGTTGAACAGGAAAATTCAGATGAGTTTTCTTAGGTGACTGTGGTTGTAGGCGTTTGTGAGTCTCTAGCTAAGATGTGATGCGTCTTGTTAGACTCACAGATATGTGTGGGTGGGTGTGCATGTGGGTATGGGTGTGTGTGTGGAGAGAATATTCTATTGAAAATTATTTTCAACTATCTTACTGGGCAGAGTAGAAATGCCAAACCATTATCATTGAAAGTAAATTTGATGTGTTTTATAATCATAGCCTGAATAAGTATCGGATCATGAGAATTAGTGTTAAAAAAAACTTCAGATCTTCAACCTTTGTTTTGTAACTTAAATGATGCAAAATACTGGAAAGTTTTACTTTATAATTTACTCTTGTAATATTAAAACAAATCAGTTAAGTTAAAGAAATATTTTTAATCAAATGTATGCCTTTATGCACTTTTTATTTTATTTTTCTCGTTTAATAGAACGTTTACTGATTATCTCATCTATATTATGGGAGACCATCTTAGTGTTATTGATGATGTTTTATATAAAACATGAGGCTTTATAAAGTCCTTGTGTAATTTTGAAAGACTAAAAACAGAAGTTATTATTGGAACAAACTGTTTAAATATGACCTTTTTTTGGCTTCTACAAACTGAAGCTTATTCTTTCACAGTCTGGGAGTCTAGACTTCCAAATTCAGGGCACAGCTCCAAGTGAAAGCTTTGTCTCACTATCACCTCTGGAGGAGAGTCCTTGTCATCAGTCTTCCCCCAGACTAGGAGCTTCTCCGCCCAAGGGGGAGAGGTCCAAAGGACATGTGGTTCTCCCAGCATGGCTTTCTCGGTGGTATGAAGTTCTCATATCTCCCAACTCACTTTTCTCTTTAAATATGACACAATTTATTTTTATTTTTAGTTTTACAGTGTAGAGCAGGTATTATTACTAAGTGCAAATAAGTAAATAAATGATGGGGAGCAGGAGATCAGGGCAGGGTACATTTTTAAACCCTATCAATAGTGAGAAGATAATGCCATATGAGGGTGGGATATTAATTTCTTTCCTTTCAGGCACAGGCAAAGGTTTAAAAATGTGTCTGTGTTGGAGGTGATGGGTTTACTGCACAAAGAAATCCCAATGATTCAGTACTAAGAGTAATGCCAGTCTTAAGAAGAGGTTTGCAGGTCTCTGAAAAACAAAGTACAGGTTTGGTTAAGAAGATATCTCTACCAATGATTTTTCTAGTAAAGAAGATTTAATTACTCAGAAATTAAATACCACTCAAGCAAAAGTCAGTCATCATTCACAAAACCAAATTTCCTCAATGTCACTGTCATTGCTCCTTCCTGCCACCAAAGGACGCGTCTACTGTCAGTGTGAGCTACCATGGCAACAAATGCCCCCAGCTGGACACGTGGGGTGCTTCCTTTAGCGAGACATTCTGGGAACCAAGTGAATGGCTTCCGCCTTTCTATCTTCCTTTCATTATTTCATTTTACATGCACTTTATATTGTTAGTGCTGAAGAGAAGTACGATGCTTAAGTAAACTTGAGTCATGGCCCATACTGGGTAACCATTGTCATGATGATATTGACTACTTATGAATCTCCTGAAGCAGTGAGAACATTCCACAATTTTGGATTTGCGTCTTGATTCTTTTTACTTATGTTTATTTTGTATTGTGATATTTTTGTGTGCCCACACATTCACACACATGTATATAGAGACACATCCACACAAACATGCACATATTGTTATAGTATTTATAATAAAGGTTTTGTATGTTTCATTTTCTCCCTCCTTCCCTCCCTCCCTTCTTTCCTTCCTTCCTTTCTCTCTCTCTCTTTCCTTCTTTTGTAGCAAAAACATCAGTAACACACAGGATAATGTGACCAGGGTGCTTTGGCCTCTCTTAAAATTGCTAATATGCTTTGGTGCTAGGTAAGAGTACCTAGAAGCAGAACATATGACAAATTATTTTCAAGTGAATTTTGGGGGAACAATGGTTTCAAGAGTCAGGGTATGAAGGACTTCAAATGGGGTAGGGAAAATAAAAAGGAAAGAAAAGTTTTCATTAGTGAGTTATTAATACAGATATCAACACAAAGCCAGTCTTGATCCAACAGGCCAGACATCTGTGCTCTTTTGCCAAGTAGCCACCAGCTGAAGTCTGGGCACTGAGGGTGAGCTTAGTCTCCCTGTCATTTGAGTAGAGGTCAGTTCTCCAGAGAAAGGGCAGCTATGAGTTGTCCAGTGATCTGACCTGTAACAGGGATCAGTGCAGGGCATGGAGAATCTCCACTAAAGCTAGGTAGCCAAAAACTGTTTTTCTTTAGTACAACAGATTCGCTGTCACCTTTCAAAGTGATTAAATTGGCCTTCTTTTACTTGGAATTTTATTACTTGGGCTCACAGAAGAGAAAGGATTTAGCAGTGTTGGTTAGAGATTGCACCAAACCGTGATTTTCCACACTGAAGCACTCTGGTTACGTATTTCTACAACATGCTCACAGGGTCTATGCTATACTGCCACTGTATAACCCATGTTAAACACTTCAACTTCAAGACATTCTATGGGGGTGGCCAGGTGGCAGAAGTTAATTAACCTGGGCACCTAAAGCTCCCCAGTAAGATTCTTTATACCACTTAACTAGTTTCTTTGCTAGCATTCTAAACAGTTCAGTGCACCAGTCAGAGACGGGTGATTTTAATTAAAACAAGCTCAGTGTTGAGTTATTTTATCATTGTGCCACATGCCAAGAATGCTTTGTTTTATGATTAACCATTTAATGCATACTTTCATGGTCAATTTCACTGACAGTGATACAGTATGATAATAAATATCTACACAGCACACCAATTACACTCCCCTTCAGTCCTATTTTTTTGTTTTAAGTTGATCAAAGGAAGGATTTGAAATAAGCAGTTTAATGATAACCACAAATAAATTTCAAGATATAAAGGGAGATTTAAGTAATTGATTGAAGCTCTTGACTTTCAATGAATTGTGTTCTGCTTCACAACATGTGGAAGCAATTGGAGAGGTTGGAGAATGTGAGAATTTGTTCAAGTTTCTGAAATTCATATACCAGTAAATATTTTACTAGTTTTAACATCCTTGAGTTTTTTTGTTTGCTTAGTTTTTAAATCTTAGAATCTAGGGAAGTACACAGTGTCTGAGAAGCATGTAAAAGTAGGTAGAGTTTCCACTAGGACTTGAACCCAAGTAATATACATGTTGTACTTACTTTGTTTGCTTCAGTATATCTCACATACCTGTAAGTGCAGGAGAAGGAAAGCAAACCCTTCATCCTTAGGGATGAGCAGGAACCTGAGGGATGACTTAGAACCAATGGCTTCTTATTTATAACTACTGCAAAGTGCCCCACTAGATAGAGATTTTAACTGCAGTGGGGCAACAGCAGTACAAAAATGATATTCAAGTTCTGGTGCTGATTCTGGAAACATTTCATTCTCAATTTGGTTGACATTAAAAATTCTTTTCAGAGTGATTTTAATAGTCTTACTGCAAAGCAAGTGGCAGATTAATAGTATTCCCCAATACTGTGGGAACCCTCTTTGCTTCTTGTCAAAGCCTGTCACTACCTTTAGGTGGTGAGAAGGCTGACCATACAGACTAATCTTCAGGACTATGTCAGTCTTCATCATCCCTTTAAATAGGGCATCATCACAGTAATAATAGCTAACATTTATTTTTAAAAATATTGTGTGCAAAGCATTGAGTGAAGTGCTTTATAAATGGCCTACCATTTAATCAAGCACATCACTGGGATGACTTCAGCCTTTATTCCAGATGAGAGAGCACAGATTCAAAGCAATTAAATGGACTGGACCCAGTCCTACAGTTAAGGAATGCCAAAGTCATAACTCTGAACTGAGTCCACAAACCTGTCTTTCTTCACCTTTATGATATATGGTTTCTCCAATACTGTTTACTGTCCTTATCTTTCTGACTGGTCTAAAGCCCCTCCTGTTAGAGACAGTAATTGCTTTTTTTCTGGCACTGTCACTAGCAATGAGCAGCATTTGTTCAGTAAAGTTGGTATTACAGTTGCATATCAAATACAGAGTGCCTTACTCCCTTTACATATCATGTATGGAAGAACAGCAGACCTTTACCTAGAGTCCCCTATTATGGCCTTCAAAGACAATACCACTTAGAACATTCATTGACATCTCTCCAGAGGCAGGATCTACAGATATCAATAATGAAAATGCACATGTGAACTTGTATCGTGAAAGCCTTTGTTTCACACATTATTTTGCCAATGAATTTAGGTTCTCTCCTTGATCTCTTAGATAAGGAAAGGCAAAGCTGATAAATATCCAGGATTTACGTTTTAGAAGCAGTGAAGTACATTAAATATACCATGGAATTCCAGAAGAATAAACAAATCGCTCTTGTTGCTGTTAAATGAGGTGCTGTCAGATTGGTTCCAACTCACAGAGACTATTTGCAACAAAAGGAAACACTGCCTGCCTGGTCCTATGCCAGCCTCCCCATCTTCGCTATGCTTGAGCTTATAGTTGCAGCTGCTGTGTGAATCCATCTCCTTGAGGCTCTTCTTCATTTTCACTGACCCTCGACTTTACCAACCACAACATACTTCTCCAGTGACTGATTCCACCTGATAACACGTCCAGAGAATGTGAGATGTAGTCTCACCACCTTTGCTTCTAAGTAGTGTTCTGCTGTATTTGTTCAAGACATTTGTTTGCTTTTTTGGCAGTCTATGGCATAGTCCACAATTTTCACCAACACTGTAATTCAAAGGCATCAGTTCTTCTTTGGTCTTCCATATTCATTGTCCAGGTTTTGCATGCATATAAGCTGATTGAAACCACCATAATTTGAGTCAGGCACACTTTAGTCTTGAAGGTGGTGTCTTTGCTTTGTAACGCTTTAGAGATGTCTTTTGCAGCAGATTTGTGCAATGCACTGTATCCTTTTATTTCCTGACTGCTGAATCCATGAGTATTGACTGTGGAGCCAAGCAAAACGAAATCAGTCTTAGAAGACATAAAACCAGAATGCATCTTAGAAGCATGAATGGTGAAAATTTGGGTTGTTTACCTTGCACCCATCATCAGAAAGGACCAACCGTTAGAAAGGGACATAACACATGGTAAAAGATCAAAGATGACAAGGGAAACTCCTCATTTATATGACTGACACTACAGCCAAACCACAGGTCAGAGTCAACATAAAGTAAAGGTAACTCAACAGCAGTTAACATAAGAAACAACACTCAACAAGAACCACTTTTGAATATTGCCATTGGAGGGCCACAGGGGGATAGTTCTTAGGGTCTAAGATGATAGAGGGCTCAAGTTACAATCACTTTGACCATGTTTCCAGCACCAGTTGTGGGGACTATATAAATTCCCACCTGGTTTAATTTCTTCTAGTCCAGAGAAAAAATGAAACCTGGATGACGCAACTTGGTAAGGACTCACCTGGTAGCCACATGATTGGAGGCTTGAACAAACCCAGTAGTGTCTTGGAAGAGAAATTTAGTGTCTGCTTTTGAAATGTCAAAGCCTTGAAAATCCTGTGGAGCAATTTTACTTTCCATGCATGGGTTCACCATGAAGTGAAAGGTTCCAAGAATAAGGCCCTCTTTTCATGTTTTTTTATTATTATTTTTCTTTCTTTCTTTTATTATAATTGAGTGAAAATGTACATTCCCATATAAATTTGCATCTCCACCTATATGCAGTTTACACTGCTCCCTCTGCCCAGTGACAGCACACTATTCCTCTCTGGTCCATACATGCCTCATCCTCCCAACAGTCTCCTTTCCCCTCCTCTCCACCTACTCCCCTTCCTCCAGTCAGAGGTCAGCAGGATGATATCTTAGATGCATAGAACTGTAAAGTGCACCCAATATATAGTCACTCTGTGTCGCCAAGTCCAATCTCTTGCTGTCCGAAGAGTGGAGCTTCGTTATGATCTATGGGCAAGGACAGCATCAGGGCCAGGGGCTATGCTCCCACAGGAACCCTGAAGCTGCTGGACCATCAATTGCAGTCTTTTAGTGGAGATCTCAGGGTGCACCCCTTTTTATTCTTGTGTTGTCAGTGAGACTCAACTGTGAGCTCTATCGTGGCTATCACTGGTGGTGGCCAGGCACCATCTGGTTATTCCGGTCCCAAGTCAATGTAGGCACTCACTCATGTGGGTCTCACTGTCTTCTGGGTTATCATATTTGTCCTCAGTGAGCATCTGCTCCTGCTGAGTTGGGACCATTTGTTGTGCCCTCAGATGGCAGCTTGGTAGCTTGGCAGCTTTTAAGACCCCAGACACCATTCACCAATGTGGGGTGCAGAGAGCCCTCTTAGCAAAATGCTAGTTGTGCCAACTGGCCTCGATTTCACCTAAAAGCATGGTCCCCTATCTCCAGACCCAGCTACTCTGTCCTTGCATTACTGGCTTAAGATGGGAGGAGTACTCAAGTTATGTTGAAGTTCACTTAATATTGTTCTTGTTTCTAACGTGTGCTGTTACCAGTTTCACCCAACCAAATTTCTGCCAACTGTCTAATCTAAACCATCCCCCCCAACCCTCCATTCCTCCCCTCCCTTGTAGCCCTCAAAGAGTCTTTTCTTCTATGCATAAGTCTGTTTTTGAGTTCTTATCATAGAGGTCTCATACAATATTTGTCCTTTTGTCTCTGACTACTTTCACTCAACATAATGTCTTCCAGTTGAAACCAGGATATGAGATGTTTCCTGGAATCATTATTGTTCTTTATCATTGCATAGTGCTCCATAGAGTATATATACCATAGTTTACCTATCCATTCCTCTGTTGTTGAGCAACTGGGTTGATTCCATCTTTTTGCTATTGTGGACTGCGCTTCAATAAACATTCTTGTGCATGTATCTGTTGGTGTGAATGACCTTGATTCTGTACTGGGTCAAATGGTATATCGATATCCATTTTTTTAAGGAAGCGCCAGATTGCTTTCCAAAGAGTCTGGACCATTTTGCAACCCTACCAGCAGTGTAGGAGAGTTCCATTTTCTCCACAGCCTCTCCAGTACTTGTTGTTTTGTGTTTTTTGGATCATGGTCAAACTCACTGGGGTGAGATGGTATCTCAATGTAGTTTTGATTTGAATTTCCTTAATAACTAAAGATCATGAACATGTCCGCATGTGGTTTTTGACTACCTGGATCCCCTCTTTAGAGAAATGTCTATCCATCTCCTTTGCCCATTCCTTAATTGTATGACTTATCTTCTTCTTATTGATATTTTGTAGTACCTTATGGACTATGGAGATCAGGCATCGGTCTGACATAGAGTTGCCAAATATTTTTTCCCATTCTGTAGGTGGCCTTTTAACTCTTGTGATAAAATGTTTGGATGAGAAAAAGTGCATGATTCTCAATAGTTCCCATTTATCTGTTTTCTCTTTTGTTGTTTGTGGTTTGTTTGACAGATTTTGAAGTCTATCTACATTGTGTATGAAAACTTCCATTGTTGTTCCTACATTTTCTTGGATGAGCTTTATCATTTTAGATTTGATATTTAGGTCTTTTATCCATTTTGAGTTGGTTTTTGTATAAGGTGTAAGATATGGATCTTGTTTTACTTTATTGCAGATGGATATCCAATTTTGCCAGCACCATTTGTTGAAGAGATTGTTTTTACCCCAGTTTAATGTCTTAGGGCCTTTGTTGAATATCAACTGTTTATAGGCAGATGGTGTCATCTCTGGGGTCTCAATTCTGTTCCATTGATCGATCTGTCTGTTCTTGTACCAGTATCAGGCTGTTTTGACCACTGTGACAGTGTAATAGATTGTGAAGTCGGGTAATGAGAGGCCTACCAGTGTATTCTTCTTTAGTAGTGCTTTACTTATCTGGGGTTTCTTCCCTTTCCAAACAAAGTTGGTGATTTGTTGCTCTATCTCATTAAAAAATGATGTTGGAACTTGTATTGGGATTGCATTATATAAATAGCCGACTCAATGACATTTGGCTGACTATATAAGTAGATTGCTTTGGATAAAATAAACATTTTCACAATGTTAAGTCTTCCTATCCATGAGCAGGGTAGGTTTCTCCATTTATCTAAGTCTCTCAGTTTGCTGCAGTAAGGGCTTGTAGTTCTCTTTGTAAAGGTCTGTTATTTCTTTGGTTAGATTAATTCCTAGGTACTTTATCTTCCTGGGGGCTATAGTAAGTGGTATTGATTTGGTGATTTCTTCATTAACAGTCTCACTGTTGTTATAAAGGAATCCTCTTGATTCACTTAAGTTTATCTTGTATTCTGAGATTTTGCTGAACTCTTCTATCAGTTTGAGTAGTTTACTTATAGATTTTTTGGGATTCTCTGCATATACAATCATATCATCAGCAAACAGGGAGATTTTAACTTCTTCTTTGCTGATGCAGATGCCATTTATTTCTTGGTCTTGTATAAGTGCTCTGGCTAGAATTTCCAGTATTATGTTGAATAGGAGAGGTGAGAGTGGGTATCCTTGTCTAGTTCCTGTTCTCAAGGGAAACACTTTCAGTCTCTCTCCATTCGGGATGATGTAGGCAGTTGGTTTTGTATAAATGGCCCTTAGTGTGTTGAGGAATTTTCCATCTATGCCTATTTTACTAAGAGTTTTTAGCATGTAAGGGTGTTGAACTTTATCAAATGCCTTTTCTGCATCAATGGACAAAATCAGGTGATTCTTGTCTTTTGTGATATTTATGTGGTTAGTCATATTAATTGCTTTTCTGATGTTGAACTGGCCTTGCATCCCTGGTAGAATACAACTTGGTCATGATGGATTATTTTTTTGATATGTTGTTGTATTTTATTGGCAAGAATTTTGTTGAAGATTTTTGCATGTAGATTCATGAGTGATATTGGTCTGTAGTTCTCCTTTTTGGTTGGGTCTTTCCCTGGCTCTAGTATCAGGGTTATGCTGGCTTCATAGAATGAGTTTGGGAATGCTCCATCCCTTTCTATACTGTGAAATAGTCACAGTAGTATTGGAGATAACTCTGCTCTAAAAGCTTGGTAGAATTCTGAGGTGAAGCCATCTGGGCCCGGGCTTTTTTTTGGTTGGCAGTTTTTTGATGACTTTTTCAATGTCTTCCTTTGTGATGGGTTTAATAAATTGTTCTCCTCCACCTTGTGATAATTTGGGTAGATGATATGAATCAAAAAATTTGTCCATTTTCTCTAGGTTTTCAAATTTGTTAGAGTACAGTCTTTCATAGTATTCTGTTTTGATATTTGTGATTCCTGTTGTATCTGTTGTGACCACTCCCCTCTCATTTCTAATTTGGATTATTTGTTTCCTTTCCTGTTTTTCTTTAGTAAGTTTAGCCAATGGTTTGTCAATTTGGCTGATCTTTTCAAAAAACCAGCTTTTGGTCTTTTCAATGTTTTTAGTTGTTTTTCTATTCTCTAATTCATTTAGTTCTGCTCTGATCTTTATGATTTGTTTTCTTCTGGTGCCTGAGAGGTTCCTCTTTTGTTCTCTCAACTTGTTCAAGCTGTAGGGTTAGTTCCTTGATTTGGTTTCTTTCTTCCTTCCAAATGTGTGCATTTATGGAGATAAACAGACCTCTGAGCACTACTTTGGCTGTATCCCATAGGTTCTGGTAGGAAGGGTTTTCATTCTCATTGGAATCCATGAATTTCTTTATTTCATCCTTGATTTCTTCTATAACCCATGGCTTTTTGAGCAAGATGTTGTTCACTTTCCAAGAGTTCCACTTTCTATCTGTGTTTTTTTCTGCTATTGACTTCGACTTTTATGGCTTTATGATCTGAGAAGATGCTTTGCATTAGTTCAATGGTATGGATTTTATTGAAAATTTCATTATGTCCTAACACGTGGTCAATTCTGGAGAATGTTTCATGTGCAGTGGAGAAGAAGGTGAAGTCATCTGCTGATGGGTAGAAAGTTCTGTATATATCGATGAGGTTTAGTTGGTTAGCTGTGGCAATGAGATCTTCTGTATCTTTACTGAGTTTTTTTCTAGACAATCTGTCCAGTATTGACAGTGGAGTGTTGAATTTTTTCTAGATGATCTGTCCAGTACTGAGAGTGGAGTGTTGAAGTCTCCCACTATTACTGTGGAGTGATTTAACTCTTTTTTGAGTGTAGTCAGTGTTTCTTCGACATATTTATGTGCTTTGATATTAGGTGCATAAATATTTAATATAGTTAAGTCTTGCTTGTGTACTGAACCTTTCAGCAAGAGTGTCCATCTTTGTCCACAATGGTGAATTTTACATTAAAATTGATTTTATCTGAGATTAGAATTGCCACACGTGCTCTTCTTTGTTCATTGTTAGCTTGATATATATCTCCCATCCTTTAATTTTCAGTTTGTTCCTATCTTTAAGTTTCAGGTGAGTTTCCTGTGAACAACATATGGATGGGTCATGTCTTTTGGTCCAAGATGTCACTCGATGTCTCTTTACTGGAGCATTCAGTCCATTCACATTCAATGTAATTATTGGTAAGTATGTGTTCAGTGCCACCATTGTGATACGTTTATTTTTGTGTTGATGTTTTCTCTGTTGTTTTTATTAGTCTGTTCTGGGACATTCTTTTGGGGGAGTTGATTGTTTACTTTTTTCAGAGCGGGTTTTGTAGTTGTTGAGAATCTTGTGTTACCTTTCTTGATATGGTATGTTGTATCTTTGTTGTGCTTTATTGCTCCCCTTAAGATTCCTCTAGTAAACTACATACAAATCCAGTTTTAATTACTGCCAGTCCTTCTGGAAGGACTATAATGATGGTAGTACATATGTCTTTTTAATACGATGGCACCATAGTTTTCATGATAATCACTGGATTATTTCTTTCAGTATTAAAGCTGTGATTGAGTTTGGAGACTTCCCTAACTGAGTAGAATTCTGGATGGTGTGTCATTCTAAAACATAAAGTTCGTGGTTTTGTTCTTCTAAGCCAAAGCCAAGAACTTCTTTCAGTATTTTTTGTAGTTTTGGTTTGGTTTTTACGAAGTCTCTGAGTTTCTTTTTATCTGGGAATGTCTTATTTTCATTTTCATATTTGAAAAATACTTTTGCAGGATATATAATTCTTGGTTGGAAGTTCTTCTCCTTCAAGGTTTTGAATGTGTCATGCCACTGTCTCCATGCCAGCATGGTTTCTCCCTCTGAATGTTAGCTTTTCTTTGAGTCTAGCTGCCTTTAGGAGTTGCTGCTCATGTTTCATTTTGTTAAGCTTGATTAGAATATCTTGGAGTCTTTCTTTTGAGATTTATATTGGGTGGCATATGATATGCATCTGGGATATTTATATTCTCATCCTTCATGATTTCTGGGAGTTTTCTCTCAGCAGCTCAGCAATGATACTCTGTGTTCTCAGGTGTCTCATCCTGTTCATGGACTCCAATTAATCAAAGGTTGTTCCTTTTAATAGATTCCCACATGTTTTTTAATTCTTCTTCATTTTTCTTGTTTCTTTTGTCTGATTTCTCCTCATAGATGCTGGCATCAGTAGCTCTGTTAGCTCTGTCTTCCAAGTCAGAAATTCTTATTTCCATTTGCTCCATTCTGTTTTCTTGGCTTTGAATGAAAGATTCTATGTCTTTGATTTTGTTCATGATCTGCTGGATTTCAGAGTACTGGTGTTCCATCAGATCGAACAGCTTGCTTAATTTTTCCTTTTGTTCTGCTGCATTTTGTATAAGTTCTCGAAGGGCTCTGTATATAATCCTTTTGTATGCATCTTCTGAAGATTTCAGAAAGCTCCTTGGTTGTTTTGTTTGTGAGCCTTCTAAAGCCATGTGTGATTTCTTGTTTGCCACAAGTGTCTGTTGCTTTTTGGGTTTCATATGAGTAAGTAGAGGCTGGGAGAGATACTGTGAGGATGGACTGAAGATGTTTCTCTAGGCTGTCTTAAAATGTAAAACAAAAGGTATCTGACCACTGCCCAAGTCAGTCAGCTTTTCAGGTGTAAAGGTCTCTCTTTCCAACCAGCAAAGTAAGCACCTCTGTAACCAACCCCAGATGATACAAACTAGTTCAAAATACAGCAATGCTTCTGCCCTGTTGGCCTCTGCTGACAAAGTCCAGCCTTAGGTGACACTGTGTAAACTACTGTATTTCTGGTAGAAAAACACTCTCCTGTGGGCAGGCTTTGGCTCCCAAGCTAAGAACTAGGTTCAGCTGAGGCCACCATATCTAAGATGGTGCCCTCCACACGGTTGGTGGATAGAGGGGCTAAAGGTGCCAAGATGTTGTGAGTCCTGAACCTCTGTTGCCGGTCTCCCACCATAGGTGACACTGTGTAAACTACTGCTTTTCTGTCGGAGAAGCGCTGTCCTGTTTGCAGGCGCTGGCTCCCAGGCTAAGAATTAGGTCCCACTGAAATCTCCGTATCCAACATAATGTCCCGCACATAGGCCCCATGGTTCCGTACAAGCCACACTGTGGCAGAGATAAAAAGAGAGGTCCAAATTGGCGAGGAGTACACAGTCCTAAGCCTGGCTCTCAAAATATGGCAATTTTGCCTGCCTATCCCACCAGCAGTGCATCTGAGACTAGCCGTGCTAAGCAAGATCCAGCCCTGTCTGCCAGCAAAGACAGAGATAAAAAAAGCCACAGTGGTGCATTACCTGCAGTCCATGAGAGCCAAGGCTATCCAGGAGTGGGAGTCAGCAAAAGAGAGGTGGTTTATTGTTCAGTGGTATGAAGTCCAAATTAACCACCCTTTGCCGTGTCCTGGGGCTCACTAGGTGACCAGAAGGCTCTGTTTGATTATCAGTTCAGGTCTTGGTTTCCAGAGGGATATAAGGAGACGTGTGCTTAGTCTGCCATCTTGACTCCACCCCTTCCTTTTCATGTTTTTGATGTAATGATTTGTGCATAGGATATCCCAGAAGTAAAGATTCATACTTCTATTGGAAAGAAAACATATTGATCTGATAATGTAGAAATCACTTAAAGCCTTGCCCAAAAGAAGACCCAGTAACCAATCTAGTGGGTCAGAGGTCAAATATTAAAAATTACCTGACAGCTAACTAAATTCTTTCTTTCACTATTGATCTAAATATTTTCTTATTTGTCTTTTCGTCAGGATATGTTAAAGCATAGGTCAAATGCAAGTAACGCATTTTCTCAATTACTATTGTCCTCTGGACATGTACAGTGAAGTATGTAAAAAGGAGAGATATGAATATGAACATAAAATATTTGCTCTGCAAAAAATGCCCAGCATAAATGAATTTCTGTACAACTTAGAAGTATTTGTCAATTATTCCAACCAGTATTTATATGTGTATAAATACATATATATTTCTTATATTTCTTATATATCACTACTGAGCTTAGGGCCTGTCTTTTCTGCAAATGTTCCCAAGTCTATGTCAGCTGAGTGTAAGTCTTCCATTTTTTTTAAATCCTTAGACAGCAGTTTTCAACTATGATCTCTCAAAGCACAGAATATGAATACCTACCCACTGTCATCAGGTCAGGTCCAACCCACAGTGACCCTAGAGGTCAGAGTAGAACTGTCCCATAGGGTTTCCAAAAAGTGCCTGGCAGATCTGAACTGGAGACCTTTTGGTTAGCAGATGGGGCATTAACCACTATGCATGGATAGAAGTAATTCATTTATATAAGCAGTAAGAGTAAATATCTAATGTCTTCCAATTATTCAGTTTGGTCTCAATTTAAAAATTTCCCTGAAGCTATGGTGACCAAGCAGCTTATCATTCAACTGAAGGAAAACCTCTAAGTGAAAGGAAATTCTGTCATTAAGGCCAAAAAATAGGAGTAAACACAAACCATTTTGGGGACCTAAGATACGTGGGCCTGGATGAGGGGAAGTAAGGAAGGTATTCCTGGTGCAAAATGTAATGAGGAGGCACTTTGGGGGCCATGCAAGTGCAGGACTGGCAACTGAGGGCCACTGCTCATGGTCTCCCTACTGGAATCATGACACCATAGCTTTCGTTCTCAAAGTCTTTCTTTGACATATTAAATAATAAAAATAAAAATAAAAAGTGTTTTAGAAGAGGTACCAAACCTGTGCATTACTCTTAGGCTGTGCTGCTGTCTGTGCTACAGCCTGTTGGTCAAGTGTTGCTATTCACCGAGTGTCATGTGAGGGTTGACAATTAAGTCCATGAACATAATTTTTCTAAGCGCTACATATCTCATTACTGAATACCACTATGGTTACCTTTGAAGTACTCCCTGTGGGAAGTTATACACTGGTACCAGTGCCTAGTCCACCCTTCAAAGCAGTTTTGGAACTCTTTCTAGAATGGCCATTGCACACAATGGCAACCATTGTAAGTTCACAAACTTAATTGTATAGTTGTCTGTGAGGGAGTTTTTAGCCAGTAAACAAAAAACTCTATTAGAACACCCTCCCTACTCGTTTGATCTGATCTCCAGTGACTTTTTTCTGTATCTGAACAAAGATAGGTGAAATACTGAAAGGAAGACATTTGGATGACATTCAGGACATCAAAGGTAATACAACGACAGCTCTGATGGCCGTTCCAGAAAAAGATTCAAAAAATTGCTTTGAAGGGTAGACTAGGCACTGGTGTGGGTACATAGCTTCTCAAGGAGGTTACTTTGAAGGTGATCGCAGTGATACTCAGCACTGAAGTATGTAGCACTTTTTCTAGGATGAGATCACAGACTTAACTGTGAGTCCGTCTAAGTGTGAATGTCATTGGTAATGGAAGTGAGAGTCATTATCATAGAGCAGTTATTCTGTTTCACTCAGCATTATTAGACACTTGCTACCATATATATGTTGTTTTTTATTCACTTGTCCTGACACTCCACTTATGTCCATGCCTCTGTAATGAAAAAGGAACATTCTGACACATCAACTTCTCTTATTCTGGTGCTTGCTTTCCCCTACTTCTTGACACGAATGAAGAAGTTGATCAATTGTATTCAGTGAAGAGAACATTTATTGATCACTTTGTGTATCTCACACTCTATGTTAAGTGTAGTTTACAAAGAGCAATCACCTGTTTTTTCTTTTTCTTATACTCTAATCAGGATTACATCTTGCCCTGTACCATGGTTCTCTACAGCAAAAGTTTCTACCACTTTTCTTAAAGGGGCAAGTCTGCTTTTGACAAATTAAGGGACAAAAATCAAACACTGTGCCTAAAGTATGCGAAAGTAGGTGTGAATATCATTTTATATTTCCTATCAGCTTTGGTGATCAGTCTGAAGGGGATCGTTCTTGTAAGTCTTAGGTCCTGAACTATCAGGAATTCTGTAGTTCCTGAAATATAGAATAAACCAAAAAATCCCAGTGCCGTCAAGTTGATTCTGACTCATAGTGACCCTATAGGTTAGAGTAGAACTGCCCCATAGAGTTTTTGAGGAGTGCCTGGCAGAGTCAACTGCTAACCTTTTGGTTAGTAGACATGGTACTTAACCACTACACCATCAATGTTTAAGGTATACATTAATTAAAACAAACTTAGAAAACCAAGTTTTTCTCAAATGATGGTTCAAATAGTCAGCTAGTCTGGCTATTTTTAAAAATTTTATCTGGTGCAAATTTTAAGCTCTTATCTGAAATGATTTTCCTCAGAGAATTTACATATTTCAATGCATGATTCAGAACTAGGTCTGCTGAACCAAAAGATTACAATGGAATACTAATAGTGACAATTATCAGTATGCAACAGATACTTCCTAAGGCTTCACATCAATTATCTTATTTAAAACACAATTCAAATGTGCTGTGTGCTGTCAAATTCATTCTGACTCATAGGACAGTGTAGACCTGTTCCTTTAAGTTTTCATAGGCTATAATCTTTATGGAAGGAGATCACAGAATTTTTTCTTGCAAGCAGGGGCTGGTGGCTTCAAAGCTCTGAGTTTGGGGCTCACAGATGAGCACTTAACCATTGCACCACCAGGGCTTCTTTATATCAAATATGCAAGATTGAAAATATCAACTGTATGAATTTGCAAGTCATCTACATCACTCTACTTCTATTCCTCACGTATAAGACTGGAGTAATCTAAGTATTGTCTAATGGAGCTGTTGTAACAAGGAAATGACGTGATTCTTAGTGCTAAGAACTGTATCCAATACACAAAAGTTCATAGCTTGCCATCCACTTCCCATCCTAATGAAAGCAAGTTGCTTGACTGTGTCCACAAGTTTCAATGATTCAAAGCCCAGTGCTGACTTCAGAGACCCATGTCTGGCCATCATACTGCACTTACAAACAGGAACACTTCAAGACATTTTAATAAGGCATCTGTTACACCAACTTACTCCTCCCTTTTTCGTATTTTGCAGAAACAAAATGTTAGAGATTTTTCCTTACACTTCTTACATAAAATACAAATTCTTCATAATGGTTTATAAATTCTTAAGAAATTAGGCTTCTCAGACATTTTTCATTTTGAATCTCTGTGTGCACTCCCCATTCTCATTAGAAGGGTCTGCCTCGTCCTCTTACTTTGTTCAAATCTTTCCCTGATGTCATCTTCCCAGTGAGAATTTTTGAATTACCATCTTTCTTATGTCAGCTCTTGAAAACAATTCCCAATGCTTCTGTCCCCCATTCCAGTTTAGTTTTTCTCTGTAGCATTTAACACTGTTGAACCCCTATTTTTCCCACTTATTTATCAGTAAAATGTGTCTCTGCAGTTCACTGACAAATCCTGGTTGGTTAGAATAGTTATACAGCAGGGGATCGACTTTATTGAATGCCTTAATGCATATCAAGGTTGAATTTCCTCCAAATAGTAAATGGATATACACATACATACACACATAACTATACATGGAGCCCTGGTGACACAGTGGTCTAGAACTTAGCTGCTAATCAGAACACTGGCAATTCGAATCTAGCAGCCACTCCTTAGAAACACTATAGGGCATTTATACTCTGCCTTATAGGGTCACTTTGAGTCAGAACCCCTTGATGACAAGGGGTTTGGTTTTTCTTCACACCGCATCATTGTCTAATGTATCCTATCACACCCAGGAGCGTATTTCTCATTGTCTTACAGTTTTATTATTATGATTAGCACTTTGCTATATATGTATTACGTTATTTGCTTATTTGTTTGTTACCAGTCTTGCCCCCATGAAAGAAGCTTAAAGAAAAAAATGACTCTACCTTTCACGTGCATCACTGTCTGCTTAGTACTGAGAATGATGCCTGGTACATAGAGAAAGCTTAATAAGTATTTGCTGAATAACTAAATGATGTGATTCCTTTGCTGTTTCAACATCTGTATTTATGATGTTATGTAGGATTTATCACAGTTATTGTGACCTCATTTACCTTCTCAAAGACCTAAAGTAACTCCCAGTTATAATGTGACAACTAATCTACCTTGAAATTTACTTAAATATAATAGTGCTTGCTTTAGGTAAGCAGCTTTGTACTGCTGCTTTGGTGGAAGATCTACTGGGCAGTTCTAACTTCGCTAATAACTTTCTCAGGTAACTAGAGTTCAAGTCATATCTCCCCACTCGATGTTTCCTTTATTAAAATGTAAGAATGAGACAAGGTTATCTTTAAGAACTTGTAGCATGACAGAATTCCATACTCATTACAACGTTGTTCCCCACTAGAACTAGGACCTGGGCTGAGAACAAATGGTAAAGATCTAATAAAATTTCTCGAGATGCTGGGTGGTAAAAATATTTAAGCTCTTGGCCACTAACCGAAAGTCGTTGGTTGAACCCACCTGTAGGCACCTTGGAAGAAAGGCCTGGCAATCTGCTTCCAAGGATCACATGACCCTGAAAGCCCCATCTAAAAGCTCTACTCTGCCACACATATGGGGTCATGAGTCAGAAGTAACTCAATAGCAACTGGTAATGAAAATTTCAGGCAGCTCTGTGACTTGGGTGAGAAAAATACAGTACCTGCCATGGGCACTTCTCAGTCAGTAGCCAATATAAATAACATACATATTTAAAAAAATTAGTTAGAACCAGTCACTGCTGCAGAGAGCCATATAAGGGCTCAAGGCAAAATCTATAATCTCACCCTGACTTTATTTGAAAATTGATACTTTTATCAAACTTTTTACTCTATTAATTTTGATATTTTATTTATTTTATTAATTATAGTAAAAGAATAAAATTCCTAACATCTATCAATTATTTCATTTATAGTAAACTCTCAGCCCCCACTCATGTAGCCAACACAGTCATTTTCTTTTGTGGATAATTCTCTTATTAAGTTCTTATAACAGGGGTCTCATATAAAATTTGTCCTTTTGACACTGATTGATTTCACTCAGCATGATCTCTTCCAAATGAGATTATGTTATGAGATGCTTTCTAAAATCCTCATTTTATTTTTTATCATAGCATAGTGTTCCACTAGTATATGTACTATAGTTTGCTTATCTATTCATCCGTTGATGAGCATCAGGGTCGATTCCAACTTTTTGCTATTGTGGACTGTGTTACAACAAACATTCATGTACATGTGTCTGTTTGTGTGACAACTTTTGTTTCTGAAGGATAAATTCTGAGCAGTGGAATTACAGGATCAAATGGAATATCTATCTCCACCTTTTTAAGGAAGCACCAGACTGTTTTCCAAAGAGGTTCTACCATTTTGCAACTCCACTAGCAGGGTAGGAGAGTTCCAATTTCTCCACAGCCTCTCCACCATTTGTTGTTTTGTGGCTTTGGGATCATGGCCAACCCTGTTAGGGTGAGATGATATCTTATTGTGGTTTTGATTTGAATTTCCTTAATAGCTAATGATTGTGAGCAATTCTGCATGTGTCATTTGGATGCCTGGATATCCTCTTTAGAGAAATATCTGTCCATCTCCTTCACCCATGGCTTAATTGGATTATTTATCCTTTTCTTGTTGATATTTTGTAATACCTTGTAGATTAGGGAGATGAGACATCAGTTTGACATAGAGTTGTCAGATATTTTTTCCCATTCTGCAGATGGTCTTTTAATTCTTTTGATGAAGTCTTTGGATGAGCAAAAGTGTGTTATTCTTAGTAGTTTCCATTTATCTGTTTTCTCTTCTGTTGGTCATGCTTTGTTTGTCAGATTTTGAAGTCTGCCTACGTTGTGTATTAAAACTTCCACTTTTGATCCTATTTTATCTTGGATGAGTTTTATCATTTTAGGTTTTATATTTAGATCTTTTACTCAATTTAAGTTGGTTTTTGTATAAGATGTGAGATATGAGTCTTGTTTCAGTTTTTTGCAGATGGATATCCAATTTTGCTAGCATTATTTGTTAAAGAGACTGTTCTTACCCCAGCTTACAGTCTTGGGGCCTTAGTCAAATGTCAACTGTTCATAAGAGAATGGTGGCATCTGTGGGGTCTTAACTCTGTTCCACTGATCTATATGTCTCTTTTTGTACCAGTACCAGGCTGTTTTGACTACTGTGGCAGTGTAATAGGTTCTAAAGTCAGGTTGTGGGAGGCCTCCCAATATGTTCTTCTTCTTCAGTAGGTCCTTACTATCCAAGGTTTCTACTCTTTCCAAACAAAGTTGGTGATTTGTTTCTCCATCTCACTAAAAAATGTCGCTGGAATTTGTATTCGGATTGCCTTATATAAGTAGATAGCTTTGGGCAAAGTAGACATTTTCACAATGTTGAGTCTTCCTACTCATGAGCAGGGTAGATTACTCCATTTATGTGAGTCTCTCAGTTTCTTGTAGTAAGGTCTTGTAGTTCTCTTTGTAAAGATCTCTTATTTCTCTAGATAGATTTATTCCTAGGTATTTTATCTTCTTGGGGGCTATAGTAAATTGAATAGATCTGGTGATTTCTTCCTTAATAATCTTGTTGTTGGTATAAAGGAATCCTACTGATTTACTTATGTTTATCTTGTATCCCATTACTTTGCTAAACTCCTCTATTAGTTCCAATAGTTTACTTGTGGATTCACTTGGATTCTCTGTATAAATAATCATATCATCTGTAAATAAGGAGATTTTTACTTCTTCAAAATTTAACTACATTCCAAATTTCTCTGGCAATTGCAAACAAAATACTATTTATCTTGACAATAAATTCTGGGGGCACCTCCTTAAATCCAGTAACTCTTTCAAATTTGGTGCGCCAGGACAACAATTTAATCCTGACTCTTTTCTCAAATATGTGTTGCTGTCCATAAAACAGTTACAAGGTAGAAAATAAGATGTTGACCCCTTAAAAGCATCACAGAGCCCTAAGATAGCATGCCTACTTACCCGAAGAAATATTTCACTTACTTTACAGTTCTGAAACACATGAGTCAGGACTAGGCTTTAGTTGACTAATGAGAGGTTAATTTAATGTTTTGATCTTGAAAAGAAAGCCCTTGAAGAAATACAAAGATACTTTTTCAAAGACTAATAAAAGTAATATTTTCTGTGTTTTAAAAGTTAAACAAAAATATTCGGCCTCATTGCTATACCTGATGTTGTGCTGAACAACTCAGACAGTAAATCTTCCTAATTTTCAACAAGCTCTCCCACTGCTCTCTGACATGTTGAGCTGAGTCAGTAGCATGATTGCCAGTTGTTCACCAGTGAGACATTTTTAGCAAGTGGGAGAAGGAAAGCAACGTTTAGAAATTCCAAGTTCCTCATTTATACAGAGGAATACTTATTTACATATGTTTACTTATTCATCTTGTTTTCTTTCTTTCTTTTCTTTTTTTTTTTTTTTTACAACCCCTGTTACTTTAAAAGCTTCTGGGTATGAATGCATTAACATATGCCATTAAGTAACGTTTTGCAAGGGAAAATGCATTCTCTGGTATTGTTAATTGAATAACATTAAGGGGAAACATCTGTAAACAGCTAACAGAAAATACCATCAGCTCATCACTTAGCTATAAACTGTAAGGAAAATGGACTAGAAGATGGAAAAAGAAATCATTACAGAAACCCAGTTACTTCTGGTAGCCATGAAAACTGGATACAGTAGGTGGAGAGAAATCGAGCTGCAGCATTTCATTTTCACAAACTGAGTAGAAGTAGATGCATATAAGAAAGATTATTGATTTCATAGCTGTGTAATGGGACACATAAATCTCAAAAGAGGCTTATGAGTATTCCATATCCTTAGTTTTGAAGTTGGAAAGGCCTGTTTGTGTAAATGTACGTGTGTGTACGTGTGAGGGAGAGTGTCATCACTTTAGGCTTTGGGATTGTTACAATGTCGAGTGGGAAGTGTAATGTGAACAAACTGTTTTACCTACATTAGCAGTGGACTCGGGCCACGTCTGTGTCTTGGGATAAAAGAGTGGTCATTGGTTCATCTTTAACAAAAAAATAATAGTGATCTTAATGACTGACATGATAATTTTAAACAGCTACACCCGGAATGTCAGAATGTGACCTGGTTTGGAAACAGAGTCTTTGCAGGTGTTGGGATGAATTTGTGTTGGGTGTCAGGTTGTTCCTAAATCCAGTCACTGGTATCATGTGAGAAGAGGAGAGAACATAAAGAAGAAAGTGCAGTTAAGATGAGGGTAGAGACTGGAGTGACAATGTGTCCATTAGGCTAAGAAACACCAGGAACTGCAGACAACCGCCAGATGCTGGAGAGAGTCATGGGGCAGTTTCTCCCTCAGAACCTCCAGCAGGAACCAACTCAGCTAACACCTTGAAATCACACTCTGGTCTCCTGCAACACGAGAGAATGAATTGTTGCTGTTTAAGACATCCAGTTTGCAGAAATTAGTTAATGGCTGCCCTAGGAAATTTAAGTCAAGAGCTGATAAGGCAGGAGTCACTCAGTCAGCATTGACAGGGAGCTGCTACATTTAAGGGCAGTGGTTTAAATGTTAATGTTACTAATAATCTCCTGGGAATGTAGTCACACTGCAGATTTTGACTTATTGGGCCTTGGGAGGGTCTTAAGATTTTTAACAAGCTGCAAGATGATACGTGTTCAGCTGGTTTTATAATAGCATTTTCAGTACCAACATGATAATGGGCTAAAACAAAGGATTTACAGCTGAGGCACATGGGTAAATAATATTGATATGAAAAGTTATAAAAAATTGAATAATGGCATAACAGATCATTAGTGAGCAAAGAGAATCAATACTAAACAATTCAGACAGTTATGTGATAAGAATGAGTTGTAATGAGGGCAGGGTTTGATTTCAGGAACAACAAAGTTTTGAGCAAAAAGTTTAAAACCCAGCAATAGCAACAGTAAGAATAGAGCAGTTAGTGTCAGTATATAGCCATCAATAGCAAAGGATGACATCACAAAGGTGCAATGAGTGTCTGTAGCAATAGAATTACTCCTTTTGAGTAAAACTTTTTGGTACCCAACAATTAATCAAAATGTGGATATGTTTGCATATATTTATAGGAAACAATACATTCACTCCTAGTTTATCAACTTGATTAAGTTCCAAAGATCAAGTCATTATGTGAAAATCGGTGTTAGGCAAAAATTAGAGTATCTGAGGGTAGTCTCAAACCAAGATCACATTCGACATTTTACTTTAGTTTGTCACACACAACACACAGGAGATCATCTGAAATGAATGAAACTGTCTTAATCACACGACGGAGGATGAGTACATCATTATGTAACTGCCAAACTGCTGATAGTCGTGGTCCAACAAAGTGAACACACAGTCTTACTCATCACAATCAACATTATTCTAATCTCACACCTTGGTGTTCATTACTGCCAGATGAAATCAATGCATGCAATAGCCAGACAGCTGATTTTCTGCTACTTTGATAAACGGAAGATGTCAAATAATGAAGATTGATAAGTGACAAGTGTGTATACTCTGTTCAAGTTTGCAATACAAGTAATAAAAGTCAATATATAATATGCTATTAATAAAATCATCATTGTTATATAAAAATATCTGAGCAATGTGAGAGAGCTTGGAATTACTGGAGTACTGTGGGTTGTTTTTGTCTTGTTTCTTTTTTTTATTTCTACTATTATTTTTTATTATGTTCAACCCAGAGACTGCTATTTCGATAGCTAGAGCCTGTGGGTCTTATAATGAAATAAAGAATACAGATGCCAATTTACTTCACAGACTCATAGGGGATTTTCCAAATATTATGATACCTGACATCTAAGGCTAACAATACCTCCAGTATACGGAAAGGGATGTATTTTGACCAAAAGTTATATAAGTAACATACCATCTCCCTCAATGTAATATTTTACACTCCTTTTACGTTTTCTGCCTTTACCAGAAATGCCATGATATGCATCAAGAGCATTATCAGGAGAGATGAAAAAAAATTTACTTCAAATTAGTTCTGCAGTTTTTGTTTCCTCAACATGATGTTATAGACTGACATTATCTTTGAGCCTTGAAAATATTTTTGAGTGATCTCAACCTTCCACAGTTTAGCCCCTGGTGTCATACTAAATAAAAAAAGCTACATACAAGATCTGACTATTAAGTCCACAAACTTACTTGTTCTAAGTTCTACACACCTCATTGCTGAATATCACTATGGTCACCTTCAAAGCACTCCCACTGAATAGGTATGCACTGGTTCCAGTGCTTAGTCCACCCTTCAAAGCAATTTTGGAAGTCTTTCTGGAATGGACATTGCATACGCTGACACAGCAGCAAGTTCATGAACGTAATTGTACAGTTGTCTGTGTGGGAGTTTTTAACCAGTAAACAAATAACTGTAATGGAACACCCTCGCTACTCATCTGATCTGCCCCCCCCCCCAGTGACTTTTTATCCAAAGGCAAAGGAAATATTGAAAGGAAGATAGTTTGAGGACATTCAGGACATCAAGGGTAATCCAGTGACAGCTCTGATGGCCATTCCAGATAAAGAGTTCCCAAATTGCTTTGAAGGCTGGGCTAGGTGTTGACATCAGTGCATAGCGTACCAAGGGGAGGACTTCAAAGGAGACCGTAATGATATTCAGCAATGAGGTGTATAGTGCTCTTTCTAGAATGACTTCACAAACCTAATTGTCAGACCTCATCCAAACATTAAAGGAGTAAAAGTGAGGGGCCAAGCTGTACATGAAACCAGGTGTAAGCCACGGCTATTTTTATTCAAAAGATGGAACTTTATAATATATAAAGATTTGCAGGGTGATGCAAAAACCAAAAGCCAAGTCCACCGCCATCAAATTGATTCCAACACTGTGATGGTTACAGTTGTGTGTGAACTTGACTAGTCCACGATCCTCAGTTGTTTGGCAGATGTGAAACAATTTGGCAGCTTTTTAGTGATCTCCACAATAAGATCTCATTTAATGTGAAGACCTCTATGATGCGATCTGTTGTGAACAGTCCATCAACTGAAAGTGAGTTACCTTGGGATTGTGGCCTGCATCCAATACAGAAGGACATTCTGACCTCCTAAAATTTAGAGATGGATAAGGTATGATTCTAGGGTAGGATTCTGACCTTCCATGCTAGAGACCCAGTTTTGATTCCTTGCTCGTGTACCTTGTAGGCTACTGTTTCCCATATATCAGGCTTACGTTGACTCTGGAACTTCCAGTGTATGTGTATCAGCCTAGGACGAAAGCTCAAGTGATCTACTTCCAAAACAAAAGTCAAAAACCCCATGTTTCACAAAGGACAGATCCTCCAGCCATCATCCAGAAGACATGCAACCAGGCAACATTTATTTCCACTGTGTGTGGGGTCTGCCCAGGTAAACTAGGCAGCAGCCAGCTGAAACAGCACAGAGATGGAGAAATAATTCTGAATAGTCTGGCTTTCCTGAGAGGATACTCTAACCCTCAACACAGCCAGAGGTAGAGAGAGCCAAATGTAGGGATTTCTACAGTAGTGTGCATGATATTGCTTTCAGTTGTGTTGAAGAACCCCAGACAAATCAAATCCACTGTCATCAAGTCGATTCCAACTCATGGCAACCCTGTAGACAGAGTAGACCTGTCCTATAGAGTTTCCAAGGAGTGCCTCGTGGATTCTAATGGCTGACTTTCTGATTGACAGCCATAACACTTAACCACTAAGCCACCAGGGTTTCCTTGGGTTGAAAAGAGATGAAAAATATTTTGAAAGAATGTGGTTAAAAATTATCAATCAAGATAGTGATGGTGAATGTTACCGGTGTACTAAAAAATTTAGGAAAGGTGTCTGTGAAAGTGATTGGCAAAACATATATAGAGTTGATGTGTCAGTTTGGAGCCCTGATGGAGCAGTGGTTAGTGCACGTGGCTGCTAATCAAAAGCTTGACAGTTTGAATTCACCAGCCATTCCCTGGAAACTCTGTAGGGCAGTTTACTCTGTCCCATAGGGTGACTAAGAGTCAGAATCAACAGTAACTTCTTCTCTCTCTATTTTTTAATGCCAGTTTTTTAAAGAATTATTTGCAAGATCCTCTACTTACTTCAAGAAAGAGTTAACTGAGGATAAGATGACAAAAATCAATGGTTAAAGCTTGAAATTTGCTTCAGCACTTTTTACATACTCAGGATAAAAGTTGTACTGCTTTGTACTTACAAGACTGTCATTAAACATCAAGTTGTTTGTTTCATTTTAGTTATACTGTGTTTTATTATTAAATTGTTTTAAACTCTCTTTTCAGAATTTGCACACAAAATATATCTTCTTTCCTTGAAAATATTTTATATCTACAGTCTGCGCTGATTGAAACAGTTTTTTAGTAGGTGGAATGATTTATGATTTTATAAGAATAGGTTTTATTAATGTAAAAGTGCTACCTCTTATCACTTAGAAAAGAACAGAAGATCAATAGAGATGAGAAATGGGTCTTGGACTCTGAATAACTACACTGTAATTCTGTCTTTTCAGTTAAGAAAACCACACTGAGAATAGAACACAAATCAACAAGCAGATTATAAGTTCTTCATCTATACTAGAACTTTTTGTTTATTGTTTATTTCTATGTTTTCTTAGAGGTCAATAGTGTCTTGCCTACTTTTACTACTTACAAAAGATCCTTTTGTTAAAAGAGAAATAATTGACTTGCCTTTTATTCCTAGTGAATTGGAAAGACATACTGAATAAAAGCCCACCTGGAACAAATACAATCCAAATCATTTTAGAGTATGCAAAATACTTTAAAATTCTTAATAATCAAAAAGGAAAAGGCTTAGTTTTATTTCTATTTACTATCTTAAACTTCACAAGAAATCTAGCAGACCAGACCATGGATGTTCACTATAGAGATAAATTGAACAGTTGATTATCTCTGCTAAACCCTGGACAGTAACAGTAGTTCTATTAATTTACTTTCCATACCCGAGAGAAAATGTCCTCAGAGCAATACATGAAGAACATGCTGAATTCTCCGGCCTTTTTTGGCTAACTTGATAATTTAAACCTAAACTTTGTTCATTTCTCATCTCTTTTCAGTCATTATTTAATAAAACTAACCTCTGAGGGATAACTTATCACCAGTCCTTAATTGATCTGAAATTTACAGAGATGCATTTAGAAACAACTGGCTCTAAAGAATTAATAAATTTCTGAGAATAGCATAGTTATTACTGGTATGTTTATTTTCATTAAAGACAGTGACATATATTGTAGGGCAGGTATTGAAACACAGGTGGTTAAGACAATTTACAGTGATATGTATACGAAATAATCACTTTAATTTTGTATTTTCATGTGTTAATTTTTTTTTAAGGTTCAGTGTTAGATGTAAGGTTACTATTGTTGGGTTGTGGTAAAGGTTGGATTAATTCATGTCATTACTAGGATGAGGCCTGTGATTAGACTTATTCTTAGGGTAGTTTCAAGGCTGTGTTTGTGGTAGGGTTACCTTTATGTCTGTGTTAAGCATACTGTTCTGTTACAGTGAAGACATGGATTATTTTGCTTAAGGTTAGTCTTAGGTTTAGGGTTCTGCCAGGATTAAGATTTGTGCTAGAGCTAGAATTAGTGCTAGAATTTGGCTTATGATTAGTTTTAAGTTTAGGAAGGTGATTAGGGTTAGGATTTGTCTAGCATGTGTTACTGTATTTATACATATCTGTATGATATACTTTCTTTTACAATATGTGGTATATATACTGTGCTATACTGTACTGCGCTGTACTGTACTATACTAAATCTCATTTCTGTCAAGTCCATTTTAATTCATTGTAACTAGTATTGTTGGTTCCAGTGCTAACTCTGTCTAGTGAAACACATAGTGTCACGGTAAGGATAGATAGGTATGCGACGTAGATTTAGATTTAGGGTTAATATCATGTTTCTTCGTAAGGTTATGATTTCATATAGAACTAGAGTTGATGCTAGTATTAGGGTCAGGTTTGTTTTACAGTCAACACAAAGGTTTAATGTTTTCTACCTATTGCTCTAGAATCAATTCTGATTCATAAAGATTCTATAAGACAGAGTGGAACTACCCTACAGGGTTTCCAGAGAGCTTTATTGGTTTAAAACTGCTGACCTTTTAGTTAGCAGCCCTAGCTCTTACCACTGTACCACTGGGGCTCCTAGAAAGGTTAGTGTTGGTCTAGAGATTAAGGAGAATTTTAGAATATGAGTTAGCATTACACTGTAAATTAAGCTAATATTTTAAGCTAAGGTTATTGTTAGGATTAAGACTAGATTTGGGATTAGGTTTACAATTAGTGTCGGAGGTAGGTCATGGAGTTAGTGTTGGGTTTCACACCTGCTGTTTTTCCTGCGTGTTTGCATCACACAGCATATGAAACACTGTTTAGTGCTATGTGTGGTGTGTACTACATTTTTAAGGGATATATTTCAGAATCCTACGTATAGCAGCATTTGTGCTCTGGTTACTACATACGATGAAAAGCACAGCCTTAGTGTGAGGCTTAGTGTTTGGGATATGGATAATGTTAAGGCTAGAGTTAGGTAGAATTATGATTAAACTTGACCTAACGTTTCAGTTTAGGATTAGTGTTAAACTCCGGTTTAAGTTTAGGGTTATTGCTAGAGATAGATTTTAGATTAAAGCCAGGGTTAGTGGAGAGGTTTGGTTTAGGGTTAGGGTTGGATTCAGGCTAGAGTTAGGATGTTAGAATTGGGATTAAGGTTAGGGTTAGAGCTAAGGTTAATAATAGTTTCCTTTTTATCTAGAGTTAGGGTTATGTTTGAGTTCTGTTTTAGGTTACGGTTAAAGTGTGAGTTATATCTGAAGTTTGGTTTAGGGTAGGTTTACGATTATATTTAGGGTTAGACTTTTGATAAAAGTCAGAGTTGGGGGTTCATTAGGTTTGGGAAGAGAGTAAGGGATAAGGTAGTGAACACCAAAGCTTAATGCTTCCTTTGGACAGAAATGGACTGAACTTGGGGATGTAATGTGACCATATGGTGTGTGTACTTCATGGTTCCATGCATTTATGGGATGCTGTCTTATTGGCTTCTCACTGGAAGGGGGAAGACAAAGTGGAGAGGATGGGACAGAAAATTGTTGACAGGATATGACATGTATACAACTAAAGGGACTGTCACTGGACAAGGAGAGCAGAAGAAGCTACAGATATGTAGGCATGCAAATTGAATCTGGATTATACACTTTCACTGTAAATTTATATGGGAATGTAAATTTTCACTCACTCATATCAAATAAAAAAATACAAAAAAATAAAAATAAAAGCACACACAAAAAAGAAAATATGCCAAACAAAACTCTCTTTTTTGCTTTAATGAAAAAATAAAACAGTGCTGACTATAAACCCTAATACTAGCATCAACCCTAATTCTACACCTAACTGTAACCCTAATAAGAAGCATAATATTAACACTAAATCTAAACCTACACCACATGCCTACCTACCTTTATCACGACATTATGTATTCCATTACACAGAGTAGCACTCAAAAAGATTAAAGTTAAATTATGGTTTGGTTGCTGTAGTATTATTTTAATACTAGCCTTAAAATTAGGAGTAAAATTTGGACAGTTGGAACTAAGTTTGAGTTTTAGGGTTATGATTAAGATTTGGGTCAAGGTTACATTTAATGTTATGGTCATGGTTAGTGTTAGCACTGGAACCAGGTTTAGAGTCATGATTAAAGTTATGGTTGTCTTAGGGCTCAACTTAGAGTTATGGTTAGAGTTTCATTTAATCATATACCAGGTGTTCCTTAAAAAATTCATTCTGTCCTATAGGGTTGCTATGAGTCAGAATCAACTGAAAAGCGATACAAAGTTTTCAAATTCTTCTGGTTGTTATGGGAATAATTATCACATCAGATAAAACATTTGACTCTCTTACTCTTTCAGGTTTTCAGTAAAACATGAATCCACTTTTCAAGGTTCCCCACTCCCCACCACCGCTACCTTATTCACACCCAGAGAAAAGTGTTTAGAAAAGAGTATTGATCTTGCGAAGACAAGCAAAGCACTCACAGTGACATGGATCAGATTTATCTGACACGTTACACATTAACAAGCTTTCTAATTGGGTTGATTCACAAATTCCTGAGTCCAAGCGGGAAGTGCTGTCCTCTGAATAGCACCTGTCAGTATGCCAAAGGGAACACGAGGAGAAGAGAAACAAATCAAATAGGCCTGATGACTAATGGCTGAGAAACGCAAAAACCTGATAGTCTTAAAACAACACCAATCTCTAGAGATTTAAATTGAAGATGACATATCTAAATTTTAATTGTAATCAAAGTTAAAACCATGGGACAGCAAGTAAAACTGCAGCATCGTTTCGGTGGTGACTGCCTTCCCATTTATTAAATTAAGCTAATAAATTAAACAGTCTCTTTTTGTCCCACCTTTTTCATTACCAACAGCTCATGTTACAAAGGAATTTGAAATTCATGTCAACTCCTGCAACGGTGCACTGACACCAAGAATGTGAGACGTGTGGACAGTCAGGTTCTGTGATTTCCTTGAAAAATGACAGAAAACTTGGTTCAAACTCATTCATCTGTGATGATTAATGTCATTAGAAGGAGAATATAGAAGCAACTTTGATTCAGTATCATGTTTAACTATTTTTTAAATTATTACTTATATACCACACAAGTTCATGTTGACTTTTTGTGACTATTTTAGAAGATATATTTTCATTTTATCACTGTCACTGAAATGTCAGCTCATCCAGACAGACCTTAGTACTGTAGAAGTGATTAAAGACTTTCTTTTTCTAGAGTTCATCGACTATAGGATGTTTTATTCACTGTTAAAGAAACAGTTGAATTTAAAAAATAGAGGTTGTGTTTTTATTTTTATTTTGTAGGCTGAAGTAACTACCATAAAACAATTTAACTATGATGTTTCATAATTTGAAACATTAGAATATTAAATGCATTACCATAATAAATTTTCCTGAATAATATATCATATAATCTATAATTAAACCCTGGTGACATGGTGGTTAAGTGTAACATCTGTTAGCCAAATGTCAGCAGTTCAAATCCTCCAGGTGCTCCTTGGAAACTGTGGGTCAACTCCACTCTGATCTACAGGTTGCTATGTGTCAGAGTCAATTCAACAGCAGTGGATTTTTGGATTTAGTAGAGGCATGGAAGCCTTGGTGGCATAATGATTAAATGCTGCAGACACGAACCAGAAGGTTTGTAGTTCAAATCTGCCAGTTGTTCCTTGGAAACTCTATGGGGCAATTCTACTCTGTCTATTGGGTTGCTATGAGTCAGAATTGACTCAACAACAATAAGTTTGGTTAGTAGAAGCATGATAAACTGTACTTTGGGTGAGAGTGAAAAAAAAAACTACCATTAAGAACTCAACTCTAAATGTATTATTATTGATTCATTTACTACTGATTAGCTGACTACTTTCTATGTTATATACTTTGAATGAATATTGTTAGGTAAAAACTAAAAATATGACTTCTGCACAAATTGAATTAGGTGTTTAATTCCAGTTATACAAAAAGGAGGAAAGAAAACAGGAGATCACTTTGCCTTCTTTTGTATTACAATTATTAAGAAGTATAAGAACTACCTGGCATGCAAATTGAAAAGAGGTGGTGGCAAATATTTATTAAAATGCTTTCATTTGTATGACGATTTTCCCCCAAATAACTCAACCACATTTATTTTTTCACAATCCAATTCAATAGCAATTTACTGAATGTGTTTCTATTGTGGTAACTGCTTCCCAAGATATAAGATAATGAACAGCATCATTTTAGCCCTTACAAGGCTTAGAATAAAATTGTGTGAAAGTTGCATATACAAATTAAATAATGACGAGCTTAAGGAAATATCTGATTAAGAATAACATTATATATTATGGCACTTGAAGACTACTAAGAAAATCCTGGAGATGTGAGAACTTTGAAGTTTAAGAAGTCAGAAGGAACTGACTTCTGATTTCTGTAGGGATTGAGGCAAGTGATCCGTGCTAGAGGCAACATCAGTGACTAAAGAGTAGATTGGTTTTCAAATCCTGGTTTCACTACCTACATTGTGGGTGATATTGTTTTGCAATTCAATTTTATTATGTAAAAAATTGAGTATATTATGCTTGTATAATAAAATTATGAAAAGAAAAAAAGATATTCTAGGTAAAGAGCACAGCAATGTCTAGCAAATAGCAGTTACACCAAGAGTAATTCTCCTTCTCAGGAGCAGTTCAAATGCAAATGCATCTTACATGGCTTTCTATTCTTTCAGATACAGCTAAAAATCAAATATTTTTCTCAATCACATCTTTTCATATCTTAGAAAGCAAAATAGACACTATGTATAAGTGTGTTGTCAGAATTGTGGAAAGAGCAAACTTGTAAGTAAAATGTTTTTAAAAAGATATACAGAAATCGATGTCAAGAAAGCAGCAACAATCTACTTCTGAAGGGAATTAGCCCATGAAAAACCTTATGAATAGCAGTGGGCATTGCCTCATACAGTTCACAGACGGTGAGCCTCCCCTTAGCCACCCAGGCTGGAAGGTGCTCAGGAGATAACTGGGGGAGGGTTGACTTCTCAGTGTAGAATCAACCTTAATGAGGTGGGCGGAGCCACATTCTGGGGAACTTTATTTGCTAACATGGTTCAACTGACAATAAGAAGTAGCTGCAAAATCCATTAATCACTGCAATGTGGAATGTAATAAATATGAATCTAGTAAAAATAACAATTGGCAAAAATGAAATAGAATGCATAGGTATCTATATCCCAGGTATTAATGAGCAGAAATAGATTGATGTTGGCCACTTTGAATCAGACAATCATATGGTCTACTATGCAAGCAAATGACAACTGGAAGACAAAAGGTGTTGCATTCATTGTCAAAAAGAACATTTCAAGAGCTATCCTGAAGTATAAGCCTACTAGTGACAGGATAATATCCATAGGCCTACAAGGAAGACCAGTTAATGTAACTGTTATTCAAATTTATGCACTATACACTATCTACTGGAGCCAGAGATGAAGAAATTGAAGATGTTTACCAAATTCTACAATCTGAAATTAATGGAAACAGCAACCAATAATGTACTGATAATTACTAGTCATAGAAATGTAGACACTGGAAAGGAAGCTGAATCAGTAGCTCAAAAACAGAGCATAGTGATACCACGTCAGATATCACATGAATGAATTTTGTGAGACCAGTGACTTCTTTATTGCAAATACCTTTTATCACCAAGATAAATGATGACTACACACATGAACATCACCAGATAGAATACACAGGAATCAAACTGTCTATATCTGTAGAAAGATAATGGAGAAACTCAATAATATCAGTAAGAAGAAGGCCAGAGGATGATTGTGAAATAGACTATTGATTGTTCACATGCAAGTTCAAGGTGAAAATGAGGAAAACTAAGACAAGTCCATAGAACCAAAGTATGACTTTGAGTATATCTCACTTGAATTTAGACACCACTGAAGACTAATGACCAAAGACAGATTATGGAATGACATCATGGACATCATACATGAAGAAAGCAAGAGGTAATTAAAAGGACAAGAAAGAAAAGACCAAAGTGGACATCAGAGGAGATGCTGAAACTTGCTCTTGAATGCTGAATAACTAAAGTGAAAATAATGAATGATGAAGTGGAGGAACTGATCAGAGGTTTTCAAGGAGCAGCTCAGGAAGTCAAAATAAAGTATTCTGACACATGCAAAGAGCTGGAGATGGAAAACCAAAAGGGAAGAATATGCTCAGAGTTGCCTAAGCTGAAAAACCTGAAGAAAAAGTTCAATCCTTGAGTTGCAATAGTGAAGGATTCTACAGAGAAAATACTAAGCAACACAGGAAGGATCAAAAAAAAGAAAAAAGGAATCATTTTACCCAAAATAATTGATTCATGTTCAACCACTTCAGAACCCAGAATATGATCAAGAACGCATGGACCTGAGCCAGCCAGCCAAGTGCCATCGAGTCAGATCTGACTCATGGCGACCCTAGAAGGAAGATTAAAAAGCTGCACTATATAAAGGCTTTGCAGAAATACAAGGTTCTAGGAACTAATGGAATATTAATTGAGATGTCTCAGCAAATGAGGAATGAGTGCAATGCCTGGAAGTGATCACTTGTCTACGCCAAGAAATTTGGAAAACAGCTACGTCACCAACTGACTAAAAGAGATACATATTTATGCTTACTCCCAAGAAAAAAATGATATAACTGAGCACAGAAATTATTGAACAATATCACTAATATCACATGTATGTAAAATTTTGCTGAACATCATTCAAAAGTGACTACTGCAGTACCTTGACAGAGAACAGCTAGAAATTCAAGTTAGATTCAGAAGAGGGTACGGAACCATGGATATCATTGCTGATGTCAAACAGATCTTGGCCAAAATCAGAGCATACAAGAAAAATGTTTACCAATCTTTTATTAACAATTCAAAGACATTTTACTGTGTGGATCATACCAAATTATGGATAACACTTCAAAGAATGAGAATTAGAACATTTAACTGTGTTCATGAGGAAACAGCACAGATCAAAAGGTAGTCGTTCAATCCAAACAAGAGGATACTGAGTGGTTTAAGATCAGGAAAGGTGTGCTTCAGTGTTGTGGTTCTCACCATAGTTAGTCAATTTCTATGCCAAGCAAATAATCTGAGAAACTGAACTGTATGAATAAGAATGGGGGTTCAAGAGTAGAGGAAGACTTTTTATTAACTTGAGTTATGCAGATAACACAACCTAGTTTGCTGAAAATGAAGAAGACTTGAAGCATTTACTGATAAAGATCAAAGACCACAGACTTCAGTGTGGATTTCTGACTCAACATAAAGAAAACAAAAATTTTCACAGCTGGACCAATAAGCAACACCATGATGAATGGAGAAAAGATTGACGTTGTCAAGGATTTCATTTTACTTGGATCCACAATCAATGCCCATGGAAGCATCAGACAAGAGACCAAAAGATATCTTGCACTGGGCAAGTCTCCTGAAAAAGACTTCTTTAAAGTGTAGAAAAGTAAAGATGTCACTTTGAAGACTAAAGTGTGCCTGATCCAAATCACAGTATTTTCAGTCAGCTCAAATGCATGTGAAAGCTGGACAATGAATAAGGAAGACCAAAGAAAAAAAAAATTGACACCTTTGAATTGTGGGGCTGGCAAAGAATATCGAATTTGACAAAAGGACCAGGAAATCTGTCTTGGAAGAAGTATAACCAGAATGCTGGTTAGAAAGAAGGATGATGAAGAGTATGTCTTACATCCCCTAAACATGCTGTCGGGAAAGATCAAGGCCTGGAGAAAGACATCATGCTTGTTAAAGTAGAAGGTCAGTGGGAAAGAGGAAACTCCTCGAGGGATGAAACGACACAGTGACTTCCGCAAGGGACTCAAATATAACAAAGACTGTGAGCATGGCCGAGGCCGTGGCAGTGTTTCCTTCTGTGCCACATAGGGTCTCTATGAGTCAGAATCAACTGGATAGCACCTAACAAGAACAACAAGAGCTGGAGATGTAGACTGCATGTCGTCCTTTTAGAAAGAGTCCACCGTGTTAGATAAAATACTGCTACAGCCTGCTGTTTCCAAAGAACAGTTTATATCCAGCAAGTTTTTCTTTTTTTTAAATTTTTATTTTTACTTAACATAACTGAGTGAAAATGTACATTCACATATAAATTTACATGCCCACCTATATGCAGCTTCCACTGCTCTCCCTGTCCGGTGACAGCACACTATTCCTCTCTGCTCCATACATGTCTCATCCTCCCAACAGCCTCCTTTCCCCTCCTCTCCCTCCACTCCCCTTCCTCCAGCCAGAGGTCAGCAAGATGATATCCTATAGATGTATAGAACCATAAAGTGCTTCCAATATATGGTCACTCTGCATTGCCAAGTCCAATCCATTCCTGTCCAAAGAGTGGACCTTTGTTATAATTTATGGGAATGGGCAGCATCAGGGCCGGGGGTCATGCTCTCAGAGGAACCCCAAAACCGCTGGACCATCAGTTGAGGTCTTTTAGTGGAGATCTCATGATGCACCTCTTTTTATTCTTGTGTTGCCAGTGAGACTCCTCTCTGTGAGTTCCATCGTGGCTATCACTGGTGGTGGCCGGGCACCATCCGGTTCTTCCAGTCCCAAGTCGATGTAGGCACCCACTCTTGTGGGTCTCTCTGTCTTCTCGGTTGTCTTTACCGCATGTCATATTGGTCCTTGGTGAGCATCCGTTCCTGCTGAGTTGGGACCATTTGGTGTGTCCTCGGATGGCAGCTTGGCAGCTTTTAAGACCCCAGATGCCACTCACCAATGTGGGGTGCAGAGAGCTCTCTTAGCAAAATACTAGTTGTGCTAATTTGCCTGGAATTCGCCAAGAGCATGGTCCCCCGCCCCCCGCCCCAGCTACTCTATCCTTGCAGTATTGAATTAAGATGGAAGGAGTACTCAAGTTATGCTGAAGTCTACTTAATGTTGTTCTTGTTTCTAATGTGTGCTATCACTGCTTTCTCCCAACTAGATTTCTAGTAACTATCTAAACTAAACCCTCCTCCCCTCACCCTCCCTCCCTCTCCTCCCTTGCAGCTGTCAAAGAGTCTTTTCTTCTATACACAAGTCTGTTTTTGAGATCTTATCGTAGAGGTCTCATACAGTATTTGTCCTTTTGTCGCTGACTACTTTCACTCAATGGAATGTCTTCCAGTTGAAACCAGGTTAGGAGATGTTTCCTGGAATCATCGTTATTCTTCATCATTGAGTAGTGCTCCATTGAGTATATGTACCATAGTTTACCTATACATTCTTCTATTGTTGGGCATCTGGGTTGATTCTGTCTTTTTGCTATCGTGGACTGTGCTGCGGTAAACATTCTGGTGCATGTGTCCGTTGGTGTCAAAGGCCTTGATTCTGTAGGATATATTCCAAGTAGTGGAATTACTGGGTCAAATGGTATATCAATATCCATTTTTTTAAGGAAGCGCCAGATTGCCTTCCAAAGAGGCTGGACCATTTTGCAACCCACCAACAGTGTAGGAGGGTTCCACTTTCTCCACAGCCTCTCCAGCATTTGTTCTTTTGTGTTTTCTGGATCATGGCCAATCTTGTTGGGGTGAGATGGTATCTCATTGTTGTCTTGATTTGAATTTTTTTAGTAACTAAAGATCGTGAACATGTCCGCATGTGTTTTTTGGCTGCCTGGATCTCCTCTTTAGTGAAGTGTCTGTCCATCTCCTTTGCCTATCGCTTAATTGGATGGTGTATCTTCTTCTTATTGATATTTTGTAGTATCTCACAGATTATGGAGATCAGGCGTCGGTCTGACATAGAGTTGCCAAATATTTTTTTCCCATTCTGTGCGTGTTCTTTTAATTCTATTAATAAAGTCTTTGGATGAGCAAATGTGTTTGATTCTTAATAGTTCCCATTTATCTATTTTCTCTTCTGTTGATTGAGGTTTCTTTGACAGCTTTTGGAGTCTGTCCTCATTGTGTGTTAAAACTTCCATTGTTGTTCCTACCTTTTCTTGGATGAGCTTTATCGTTTTAGGTTTGATATTTAGGTCTTTTATCCAGTTGGAGTTGGTTTTTGTATAAGGTGTAAGATACGGATCTTGATTCAGTTTCTTGCAGATGGATAACCAGTTTTGCCAGCACCATTTGTTGAAGATACTGTTTTTACCCCAGTTTAATGTCTTAAGACCTTTGTCGAATATCAACTATTCATAGGCAGATGGTGTCATCTCTGGGGTCACAATTCTGTTCCATTGATCCACCTGTCTGTTCTTGTACCAGTACCAGGCTGTTTTGACCACTGTGGCAGTGCAGTATGTTCTAAGGCCAAGTAATGAGAGGCCTCCCAGTGTGTTCTTCTTCTTTAGTAGTAACTTACTTATCCGGGGCTTCTTCCCTTTCCAACCAAAATTGGTGATTTGTTTCTGCATCTCATTAAAAAATGATGCTGGAACTTGTATTGGGATTGCATTATATAAATAAATTGCTTTGGATAAGATAGACATTTTCACAATGTTAAGTCTTCCTATCCATGAGCAGGGTAGGTTTTTCCATTTATCTAAGTCTCTCTTAGTTTCTTGTAGTAAGGGCTTGTAGTTCTCTTTGTAAAGTTCTGTTGTTTCTCTGGTTAGTTTAATTCCTAGGTACTTTATCTTCTTAGGGGCTATCGTAAATGGTATTGATTTGATAATTTCCTCCTTAACAGCCTCGTTGTTGTTGTAAAGGAATTCTACTGATTTACTTATGTTTATCTTGTATCCTGAGACTTTGTTGAACTCTTCTATCAGTTTGAGTAGCTTACTTATAGATTCGTTGGGGTTCTCCGCATATACAATCATATCATCTGCAATCAGGGAGATTTTAAACTTCCTCTTTGCTGATGCAGATGCCCTTTATTTCTTCATCTTGTCTAATTGCTCTGGCTAGAACTTCTAACACAATGTTGAATAGGAGAGGTGAGAGAGGGCATCCTTGTCTAGTTCCTGATCTCAAGGGAAAGTCTTTCAGTCTCTCTCCATTCAGGATGATGTGGGCAATTGGCTTTGTAAAAACCACCCTTATTGTGTTGAGGAATTTGCCGTCTATGCCCATTTTGCTAAGAGTTTTTAGCATGAATGGGTGTTGGACTTTATCAAATGCCTTTTCGGCATCAATGGACAAAATCAGGTGATCTTTGTCTTTGCGTTATTTATGTGGTTAACCACATTAATTGTTTTCCTGATGTTGAACCAGCCTTGCATCCCTGGTATGAATCCCACTTGGTCATGATGGATTATTTTCTTGATATGTTGTTGTATTCTGTTGGCAAGAATTTTGTTGAAGATTTTTGCATCTAGGTTCCTGAGTGATATCGGTCTGTAGTTCTCCGTCTTTGTTGGATCTTTCCCTGGCTTAGGTATCAGGGTTATGATGGCTTCACAGAATGAGTTTGGGAGTACTCCATCCCTTTCTATACTGTGAAATAGTCTCAGTAGTATTGGGGATAACTCTTCTCTAAATGCTTGGTAGAATTCTGCCGTGAAGCCATCTGGGCCCGGACTTTTTTTGGTTGGCAGTGTTTTGATGACTTTTTCAATCTCTTCCTTTGTGATGGGTTTATTAAGTTGTTCTGCTTCACGTTGTGATAATTTGGGTAGGTGGTATGAGTTAAGGAATTTGTCGATTTCCCCTAGGTTTTCAAATTTGTTAGAGTACAGTCTTTCATAGTATTCTGTTATGATATTTTTGATTTCTGTTGCATCTGTGGTGACAACTCCCCTTTCATTTCTAATTTGGGTTACTTGTTTCCTTTCCTGCTTTTCTTTAGTAAGTTTAGCCAGTTGTTTATCAATTTTGTTGATCTTTTCAAAAAACCAGCTTTTGGTCTTTTCAATTTTTTCAATTGTTTTTCTATCTCTAATTCATTTAGCTCTGTTCTAATCTTTATGATCTCATTTCCTCCGGTGCCCGAGGGGTTCCTCTGTTGTTCCCTTTCTACTTGTTCAAGCTGTAGAGTTAGTTCCTTGATTTAGTTTCTTTCTTCCTTCCAGATGTGTGCATTTATGGAGATAAACAGACCTCTGAGCACTGCTTTGGCTGTATCCCATAGGTTCTGGTAGGAAGTGTTTTCGTTCTCATTGGAATCCATGAATTTCTTTAATTCATCCATGGTTTCCTCTATAACCCATGTTTTTTTGAGCAAGATGTTGTTCAGTTTCCAAGAGTTCCACTTTCTATCTATGTTTTTTCTGCTATTGCTTTCAACTTTGATGGCTTTATGATCTGAGAAGATGCTTTGCAGTAATTCAATGGTATGGATTTTGTTGAGCATTGCATTATGGCCTATCACGTGGTCAATTCTGGAGAATGTTCCATGTGCACTGGAGAAGAAGGTGTAGTTGTCTGCTGATGGGTGGAAAGTTCTGTATATATCCATGAGGTTTAGTTGGTTAATTGTGTCAATGAGGTCTTCTGTATCTTTGCTGAGCTTTTTTCTAGATGATCTGTCTAGTAATGAGAGTGGAGTGTTAAAGTCTCCCACTATTATTATGGAGTCATCTAACTCTCTTTTGAGTGTAGTCAGTGTTTCTTCAACATATTTAGGTGCTCTGGCATTAGGTGCATAAATATTTAATATAGTTAAGTCTTGCTTGTGTACTGAACCTTTCAGCAATAAATAGTGTCCATCTTTGTCCACCATGGTGGATTTGATATGAAAATTGATTTTGTCTGAGATTAGAATTGCCACCCCTGCTCCTCTTTGTTCATTGTTAGCTTAATATATATTCTTCCATCCTTTAATTTTCAGTTTGTTCCTGTCTTCAGGTCTCAAGTGAGTTTCTTGTAGACAACAAATGGATGGGTCGTGTCTTTTGATCCAAGATGACACTCGGTGTCTCTTTACTGGAGTATTCAGTCCATTCACATTCAATGTAATTATTGATAGGTATGTGTTCACTGCTGCCATTTTGATATGTTTATTTTTATGTTGATGTTTTCTCTGTTGTTCTTATTAGTCTGTTCTGGGATACTCTTTTTTGTGAGTTGATTTTTCACCTTTTTCAGAGCTGGTTTTATAGTTGTTGAGACTCGTGTGTTACATTTATTTAAATGGTATGATACATCTTTGCTGTGCTTTACAGCTGCCCCTATGAACCCACTTAATAAACTATAAACCCAATTTTAATTACTACCAGTCTTGTCATCTTCCTCTCCATCTGGAAGGACTATAACGACTATATTACATCCCTCTTTTTATTATGATGACACCATAGTTTTCATGATGATCACTGGATTGCTTCTTTCCAAATCAAAGCTGTGATTTACTTTGGAGCCTTCCCTAAATGAGTAGAATATTGAGTAGTGTGTTGTTCTAATATATAAAGTTAGTGGTTTTGTTCTTCTAAACCAAAGCCAAGAACTTCTTTCAGTATTTCTTGTAGTTTGGGTTTGGTTTTTACGAAGTCTCTGAGTTTCTGTTTATCTGGGAATGTCTTAATTTCATTTTCGTATTTGGAAGATAGTTTTGCAGGATATATAATTCTTGGTTGAAAGTTCTTCTCCTTCAAAACTTTGAATGTGTCATGCCACTGTCTCAGTGCCAGCATGGTTTCTGCTGAGAAATCTGATGAGAGCCTACAGGGTTTCCCTCTGAATGTTAGCTTTGCCTTGAGTCTTGGTGCCTTTAAGAGTTGCTGCTTATGTTTCATTTTGTTAAGCTTGATTATAATATGTCTTGGAGTCTGTCTTTTGAGATCTATATAGGGTGGCGTACGATATGCATCTGAGATGTCCATATTCTCTTCCTTCATGATTTCTGGGAAGTTTTCTTTCAGCAGGTCAGCAACAATACTCTCTGTGTTCTCAGATGTCTCACCCTGTTCAGGGACTCCAATTAATCGAAGGTTGTTGCTCTTAATAGAGTCCCACATGCTTCTTAATGTTTCTTCATCTTTCTTGTTTCCTTTTTCTGATTTCTGATCATAGACGCTGGCATCAGTAGCTCTGTCTTCCAAGTCAAAAATTCTTTTTTCCATTTGTTCCATTCTGTTTTCTGGGCTTTGCATGGAAGTTTCTATGTCTTTGATTTTCTTCTTGATCTGTTGGATTTCAGAGTACTGGTGTTCCATCAGATCGAACAACTTGCTTAATTTTTTCATTTTGTTCTGCTGCATTTTGTATAAGGTCTAGAAGGGCTCTGTATATAATCAATTTGTATTCACTTTCTGATGCTTTCATAAAAGTTTCTTCATCTGGAAAACTCCTTGGTTGCTTTGTTTGGGAGCCTTCTGAAGCCATGAGTGATTGCTTGTATGCCACAATTGTCTGTTGCTTTTTGGGTCCCATGTGAATATATAGATGCTGGAAGAGGTACTGTGAGGATGGATTGCAAATGTTTCTCTAGGCTGTCTTCAAATGTAAAGCAAAAGGTATCTGACCATTTCACAAGTCAGTTAGGTTTTCAGGCGTAGAGGTCCCTCTTCTCATCTGACAAAGTAAGCGCCACTATATACAACCCCAGATGATAACAGACTAGTTCAGAATACAGCAATGCTACTGCCCTGGTGGCCTCTGCCGACAGGGCCAAGCCTTATCCAACACTGGTTTTGTGATAGGAAAGCGCTCTCCTGTGGGCAGGCTCTGGCTCCCAAGCTAAGAATTAGGTCCAGCTGCGGCCACTGTACCCAAGATGGAGTCCTCCACACAGGCAGCAGACAGAGGGGCCAAAGGTGACGAGAGGTAGTGATTCCTCTGCTTCTGTTGCAGGGCCCCCAACATAGGCAGCACTGTGCAAAATCACTACTTTTCTGTCGGAGAAGTGCTGTCCCGTTTGCAGGCACTGGCTTCCAGGCTAAGAATGAGGTCCCACTAAAATCTCGGTACCAACATGGAGTCCCGCACACTGACTGCGAAGCTCCGCACAAACCCTGCTGAGGCAGCTACAAAACAAAAGGCTCAAAATGGCTAGATTAACAGAGTTCCAAGCCTGGCTCTCAGAATATGGGAATTTCACCTGCCTATCCCCCCAGCAGCGTGTCTGAGTCCAGCCGCCAGGCAAGGCCTAGCTCACTCCGCCAGTCCAGACAGAGGAAAAAAAAAGTCAAACTGGTGTGTTTACCTTCCGTCTGTGAGAGCCGGGGCTAGCCAGGAGCAGGAGTCAACGAGAGAGAGGAGATTTTTCGCTTAGTGGTATGAAGTCCCAATTAACAGCTCTGTGCCATGTCCTGAGGCTGATTAGGTGATCAGAAGGCTCTGTTTAATTGTCAATTCAGATCTTGGTTTCCAGAGGGATATAAGGAGACATGGGCTTAGTCCGCCAGCTTGACTCAGCCCCTCTCCAGCAAGTTTTGAGCCACATATTATATCTATCTCAATAGAAAAATCAGTCCCTTCAAGGAAAGATTCTAAAGACAGCTAAGATAAGGTACATCAGGAAAGCCAGTCATCATCTTGGGAGATTCGAGCCTGTCAACTGAGTTCAAGAGTAGGAACTTAGTTGCTGAGAAGGAAGGGCCAAAATCAAAAAAAAAAAAAAAAAAGGAGTCTTGGTTTTGCAGAAACTGCTGTCTTGGGCACAATGTAACTACAAGGACTATAAACGAGAATGGATGGTATATCCACATGTTTAAACTGATCTTTAGGAATGATTCTTGATCTCTAAGGAAAGATATGTAACTCAGAGGTAGGTGGTACAGCTAAATTCCAACGGTCAGCAGGTATAATTTAATGTTTGGATTGGGACTACAGAATACAGCAATCTTCAGGACTCAAATGGGATGCTATAATTAATTGCACCAAAACAACAGGCTTACAATGTGGCTGTTCCACGTGCTGGTATGTACGATACCAGGTGTCTATCTAACACTTGTTTGATCAAATCCTAAAACCTGGGGTAGACCAAGTTTCTTTAATGTGAGGTGAGCCCATAAAGACAGTCCTCTCTACCAAAAGCAAAGGGTCAGCAAAAAGGGGGAAGACCTACAACAACGTAGATTGCCACAGTGACTGCAATCACTAGATTCAAACGTAAGAATTGGGAGGATGACACAGGACCAGGCAATGTTTCATCTTGTTGTGCACAGGGTTTCTATGAGCTGCAGCCTGTTCAAGGGTACAGACTAACAATAATTCATTACTCTAGAGAAGGACTGGAAAGACGGATGCTAACAAATGTTTATGTAGACTGGCTGACAGAACTGTCAGATTTCATTTGATAATACATTTATTTACTTTTTTAATAGTAGTCTTCCTATTTTAAAGAAACCTAACAGTAGCTTTCTAGTGCATCTAAGACTCATGTGTTCAGTTTATAACAGAACAAGTAAGGGAATGTATTTGTGTAGCCCTATTCAGGGGGAAAAGAAAATTCCTATAGGTTAGAGAAGAAATAAAAGAAGTACTAAAAAAAAAAAAGATTTTGTTTTACATTTGCAGCAGAAATGGATAACTTTAACAGAAACTAAATCTCTAACTGAAAAATCATATACTGCCATAGGGTAAGGGATGATCTTTAGGAAGACTTTGACTTTGAAATCTTGATGTACTCCCACAGTTAGCATTTCCAACCCATATGGCACTCAAATTACAAGTTTTTACTCCCCAAAGGCCAAAACCAGCCCATTGCCTCTTGGCTCATCACAAATTATAGGCAAACAATACTAAATAAATAAATATAATAATAGAGTGTGTGAACCAAGTAGGACATGTGAAGAAATGAAGACAATTTATTTTGTTTAGTAGGTTTTTATTATTATTATTATTTTAATTCCTAGTGAACAAAAAGGATATTAAAATTCCAAATGTTTCTGGAGAGTTGATGTAACACAGACTTACACTGATATGAATTACCTGAATTGTATTTTTGCCCAAACCACAAAGATTTATTTAGGTATGAAAGGCAAAGAGACATAGATAGATTGGAATGTTATTGAATTTTTCACAGTTAGTTGATTAATATATATGTATATATATTTTACAGCAGTTTAAAATGTGCAGAAAGTATAGAATTTCCATGTACTCTTATAGATGAGTATTTTAAATCTTTGTTCTAACAGACATTTTTACCGAACAGCTGGTGAGACTGATAAACTAATAAACTGATTAACAATGGGTTAAAAAATAATTTAAAAAAGAAAAATGAAGCAAATGAGACAAACAAAAAACTATAAATCCAGGAAATGTTCGTAATTTGATAGTAAATACCAAGTCTAAAATATCCCTCTTAACGATTCAGTTCTACATTAATTTTGAAGAATGAACAATACGAGGGGAGGATATGCAATCTTGTTTCACTTATTTTCATTATATATTGTAATCCATACCCATTATACAATACAGAAAAGCCAAAATCCAGCAAAGCAGACTTGGATAAAAGAAGCACAGGTGCAAGTAGGAAGGAAGGCAGAAAGAAGGAAGAGGAAAGGAGAGAAGGAAGAGAAGAAAAAAGAGGGTGAAAGAAGAAAAGAGGAAAGGAAAAGATCAAAAAGAAGAGGGTGAAAATGGAAGACAAGGAAAAGAGAAGAGACAGAGAACAATAACAATGTAAAAACTTCACATTTGTGCTATGCATTAGGATTTCATCTTAATTTTGTCCAGAAAATTATCCAGAAGTTTCAGCAGTATTTATAAAAGGGCCTTCAGTTTCAAAACTGAATTATTTTGAGCCCTTCGGCACTTGGCTTGGCTTGATAAAAGTCAATAGACTTCCTATGTGGCATTCTGTTTCAGTACTCTGATTGTGTACTCTGTCCTATAGGGTCACTTTGAGTTGGAAACAACTTCAAGTAGAGTTTTTGTTTGCTTTTAAATTGTATTGTGGTGGCGTACTGGTAAAATGCTATGGCTGCTTACCAAAACGCTGACTGTTTGAATTCACCAGGAGCTACTTGGAAACTCTATGGGTGGTTCTAGTCTGTCCTATAGGGTCGCTATGGGTGAGAAGCGATTTGAAGGCCGTAGCTTTGTCTGTCTTTGCTACTGTTTTTTAAATTGTGTGCTGGAGCTTGGGTAGTGCAGTGGTTAAGTGTTTGATTGCTCTCCAAAAGCTCAGCAGTTTGAATTCACCAACTGCTCCTTGGAAATTCTATGGTGCAGTCCTACTGTCTCACAGGATCACTGTGAGTCAGAGTTGACTCCCTGGAAATGGGTCTAGTTTCTGAGTATTATGTTCTATTTATTTATGGCTCTATCTAAATCAAGAACAATTTCTCCGTTATGTATTATTCTAGTTGATCGCAGAATCTGGTAGTCTAAGGCCTTTGACAGTTTCCTAGCATGTTTGTTTTTACTGTTCTATGTTTTTGTATCATGTGTTTAGCATCAGATTGATACATAGAGGAAATTTGGGGGAGAAACTTTGGTTGCATAGCACTTAAGTGCTACATCTGCTAACCAAAATGTTGTCAGTTCGAATCCACCAGGTGCTCTTTAGAAACTCTATAGGGTAGCCATACTCTGCATTGTAGGGTCACTATGAGTCAGAATTGACTCAACGGCACTTGATTTTTTGGTGGGTGGGTTGGGCAAACAGTTAAGCACATGGCTACAAACCAAAAAGCAAATCAGAAGACAGACTTAGATACTTCTGAAAGTTTAGTGCTTGGACAACTTTATGGAGCAGTTCTACTGTGCATGCACGGGATCTTTGTGTGTCAGAACTGACTCCTCGGCAGCTAACATCAGCTATAGATACAGACACAGAAACACATATACGGTATTTCTTTGGAATTTTATAGACTACACGGAGAATGGATTTTTTTCAGCTTGCTGATTCTTGTAATCCATAAAAATGGTCTATCTCTGTATTCAAATGTTTATATTTTCCTTTATTTCTCTCAGCAGTGTTTTCTACTTTCCAATGCAGATTTTTTTGTATATATTTTCAGTGTATTCTCAATTATTTATTGCATTGTAAATGTTGTTCCTATTAATGTTTTCCAGTTGTTCATTGTTAGTATTTATAAATATATTTGAATGTTGTGTTTTGAGCCTCATGCCACCAAGTTATCAGTTGATTTATCAAGCTTTTTTCCCTACATATTATTTGAAATTTCAGTATAAAAATAATTTGCCCCAAAAATGTTTTCTGTCTGTATCTTTACTTGGTTTATCTTATATAGGGCAAATGGTTGCTTCTTACTTTTCTAAAATGCAACCTGACAGTCTCTATCTTTTAATTTGAATGCTTAGTTTTTGCAATTATTTAAATGAGCCATTTGATTATTTACTGCTATTTAACTCACCTGTTTTTATCTTTTATTTTCCTTCCCTGCCTTAGTTTAGATTACATGAGAATATTTAAGTGTTATGTTTCATCTCCTCTGGCTACTTTTGGTGTGCAGAGTGAAATAAATCACATGTAATAGTGCAGGGCTCACTGGCATTGTCACAGGATTTTTATTACTTACAGTAATCAGGAGAACAATAAATGGAGTAGGGGTTTATTGAAAGTCAGATTCTCCTAAAAGGCTCCAGTCCAAGAATGTAATGTTTCATCACATCGTTGGTACCTCTGCTGAGCCATGGGCAAGAGAACAGAGGCAGCTCATGCCCCAGACTTACATAAACAGGAGGGGTGTCTATGCTGGACTACCTAGAAGCAAGAGGAAGGAAGTAGGAGAAGCATGCTATTATTCAGAAGGTAACAGCATGAGCATCCCGTGATCGGCTTCCTTTCTGGTGACAAGATGAATCATTTTCCTACAACTAAGTAGTCATGGGTACTCATGGAGCTTAAGAAAATGATAGTGAGCTCAGAACAGGGAGGAAGCCTTCTATGACAGGGAGACGGAATTGGGAGTTATTTCCCAGTCCCCTTATCAGAAAATGGAAAGCTTGGTGGTATAGTGGTTAAGTGTTATGGCTGGTAACTAGAAGGTCAACAGTTCAAATCCAGCAGGCACTCTTTGGAAACTCTGTGGGACAGTTCTACTTTGTCTGTAGGGTCAATGAGTTTGAACCAACTCAATGGTAGTGAGTTTGTCTTGTTTTCTGAGTTTTATTGGAGAATGTACTGAGCCCAAAGTCTCAGTTTAGTCAACCTAGACCACCCTCTAAGCACTGTTCAGTTATAATCTTTTAATTTTTATTTTATTTTTGGTTTGTTGTTTTGGAGTTACCATAAGCATCCTTAACTTACCATAATACCTCTTAAATTTATATGTAATAACAACATATAACATAGTATCTAATTTGCCACCTGTCATTCTTCATCCTATTTTTATAAAATATTTCATTTTTACATATAACAAACACAACTGTATATGATTATTATTTTCAAATAAAATAGTTTTACTAAATGGTTCAATTGCCAAATCCAACCAATGGTACTGAAAGAAGTCAAAGCAGCATTGAAGGCACTGACAGAAAACAAGGCTCCAAGAATTGGTGGAATATCAATTGAGATGCTTGAAAAAGTGGATGCAGTCCTGGAAGTGCTCACTTGTCTATGCCAAGAAAATTGGAGGACAGCTATGTGGCCAACTGACTGGAAGTGATCCATATTTTTGCCCAAAGAAAAGTGATCTATTCCACTAAAAGACCACAATTGATGGCCTAGGGGCCTTGGAGTTCTTCTGGGGGCATGGACACTGGCCCTGATGCTGCCCTTGTCCATAAATCATAATAGAAGTCAACTCTTCAGATAGGAATGCATTGGACTTGGCAGCACAGAGTGACCATATCATGTGTGCACTTTATGGTTCTGTGCATCCATAGGATATCATCCTGCTGACCTCTTACTGGAGGCTGGGAAGTGGTTGGAGAGGAGGGGATAGGAGATTGTTGGGAGGATAAGACATGTATGGAGCAGAGAGGAAGAGTGTGCTGTCACTGGGTAGGAAGAGTAGTGTGAGCTGCATATTGGTGGGCATGCAAATTTATATGGGAATGTACATTTTCATTCAGTTGTAATAAAAAAAGAAAAGTGATGTAGTTGAATATGTCAGTTACCAAACAATATCATTAATATCACATGCAAGTAAAATTTTACTCAAGATCATTCAAAAGCACCCAGAACTGTATATTGACAGAGAATTGCCAGAAATTCAAGTCAAATTTATGAGACAACGTGGAATCGGGGATATAATTGCCAGTGTTGGAAGGGTTGTGGCTGAAAGCAGGGAATACCAGAAAGACGTGTCCCTGTAATCACTGATGATGCCAAGGTATTCGACTGTGTGGATCATGGATCATATAACAAGTTATGGCTAACCCTGCAGAGAACGGGAATTCCAGAACACTTAATTGTGCTCTTAAGGAAACTGTATATGGATCAAGAAGCAGTTGTGTGAACAGAACAAGGGGACACTTCGTGGTTTAAAGTCAGGAGAAGTGTGCATCAGTGTTGTATCCTTTCACCATACCTTTTCAATCTGTTACACTGAGCAAATGATCCTAGAAGCTGGACTATGTGAAGAACAGTGAGGCATCAGGATTGGAGGATGACTCATTAACAATTTACACTATGCAGATGACAAAACCCTGTTTGCTGGAAGGGAAGAGGATTTGAAACACTTATGAAGATCAAAGACCACAGCCTTCAGTATGGATTGCGTCTCAACAACAAGAAAACAAAAATCCTCACAACTGGACCAGTAAACAGCATCATGATAAATAGAGAAAGGATTGAAGTTGTCAAGGATTTCCTTTTACTTGGCTCCGCAATCACCACCCATGCAAACAGCAGTCAAGAAATCAAAAGATGCATTGCACTGGGAAACTCTGTTGCAAAGGACCTCTTTATGGTATTGAAAAGTAAAGATGTCCCTTTGAAGACTAAGTGGTATTTTCAGTCACAATACATGCATGTGAATGCTGGACAATGAATAAAGAAGACAAAAAGACTTGATGTCTTTGAACTGTAGTGATGGAGAAGAATATTGTGTGTACCATGAACTGCCAAAAGAACAAACAGATCTGTTGCAGAAAAGTACAATCGGAGTGTGCCTTACAAGCAAAGATGGCAAGACTGCATCTTACCTAGTTTGGACATGTTGGTAGGAAGGATCAGTCCCCAGAGAAGGACATCAAACTTGGTAAAGTAAAGGGACAGCAAACAAAGAGGAAGACCCTCAAAGAGTTGGATTGACCCAGAGGCTATAATGATGGGCTTAAGCATAAAAATGATTGTGAGTATGGTATAAGAGTGAGCAGTGCCTTGTTCTGTTGTGCATAGGTCACTACAAGTCAAAACCAACTAGACAGCACCTAACAAGAGCCACAACAAAAATCAGAGTCAGTATCAAGTTTTCCAAATAATTTCAAGGGCAGTCAATCTTTGGCTCAGATACAGCAGAGCTTTGGTGGGTTATCTCGTGTGACCCCTCATAACTTCTTCTCCATGATGGATGTGCACTGCCTGACCCAAATCAAGCGTGAGATCCTCAAGAACAGTTTTCACTAGGAAATGCTAACTTAGGAAACTTCTCAGTCTTATCCAAAAGCCTTGAATATCTTTCATACTATTCTCCAGGAGTCATTCCGATCTTTTTCTGTAATGAAAATTTGAATAATTTTGAATTTTCTCTCTGATTGATAAATCTCTCTAATTAATAGAGGAAAAAAAAAGTCACTGGTATTCTTCAGAAAAGTCTTGAGTCAGGGACCACAGGAAAAATTAGTAGACTCAACAATCTACTTAGATTTAAAATAACAAGTATTCATATCTATGTATACAAGACGTGTCAGCTTTTATATTAAGTGTCTCTTAAAGGATGTCCGGAAACCCTGGTGACATATTGATAAAGTGCTATGGCTAACCAAAAGGTCATCAGTTCAAATCCACCAGGCATTCCTCAGAAACTCTGTGGGGGGGGCAGTTCTTCTCTGGGTTGCTATGAGTTGGAATCAACTCTCAGTGGCAATCAATTTAGTTGGGTTTTGGAGGGGATATATCAGTAGAAATGTCTTATTTTTTTTTTCAAACAGATTTTGCGCAGATGCATGCCTGCATATATATTTGGTTCTTTATATTAAAAATGGAAATATTTTCTTGACAAACCATTTTAACAGTTCAACAGCAAGATAATGAATACTGAATGAAAAAGAAAGTATTTTGTTTAAATATATTCAGTAATTTCTAAATAATAGTGAAGTAGCTAATAAACATGTAATTTAGATATTTCATAACTTTGAATATATTAAAGTACATTGGAAATTGAAATGCATTTAAACTTACTTAAAAACAAAAACAACAAAAGCTTTCATCTTGTTTTATTATCTTCGGGAATAATTTTTCCCAGGGTGCACGTTTTGGGAAATGCTAGTCTAGACTCTCAATGTTAAATACCACATTTGCAGATTTTATTTTTTCTCTTCTATTGCTAACTTATGAAAGAGTATTATAACTCAAAATTGTGTGTTTTTTAAATCACATTTGTGTGAAATAGATTGAGATAATCAAAATTATTTTTAAACCATTAGCATAAAAATTAAATTCTATAGTATATCACTCAAAAACTCAAAATTCATTGCTTTTAAGTCCATTCCAACTCATAGCGACCCTCTCAGGCAAAGCAGAACTGACCATGGCTTTGGGCTGTTGACCTTATGGTTAGCAGTTGTAGCTCTTAAACAACTATGCCACTAGGGTATCTATATATCATTTTATGTATTTCTTATTATTACAAAAAGATGAACCATTATCTTACATTCTCTTTTTTCTCACTGTATAGAATGAAAATGTTCTCATTCTCATTTTCTTCAATCTCATGTAACTGTATTATCAGAATATAAGATCAGGACAAAACACTAGGGAAGAATGGATGAGCCCTTTCCCAGGCCTTTTTCAGGAAGTTCATTCTCAGACACACACATGTGCTTCTCCAGGAGTTAAGCTCCCAGAAAGTCGACATCTAACTGAAGAGCAGGAGATCAACAGTGGGAACGAAAAAGGAGGGGCAATAGGTCTGCAGTTTGGGAAGAATATTTTAGTTCTACAATAGGTCATGTCACCTCCTCAAATCCCCAACACCATAATTAAAGGCAGTAGTTTGAAAGAAGGAACCCATCTGTCTTAAAAGAAGGATGCTCCTTAGAAGCAATGATGATGAGATTATGTCCCACATACTTTTTTAGCATTTTATCAGGAAGGTCTCATCCTGGGAGAAGATAGTCACACTTACTAAAGTAGAGAGTCACAAAAAAGGGAAAGGTCCTCAAGGAAGTTAATTGGCACAGTAGCTACAACAATAGATTCAAGCACAAAAGGATTTTGAGGATGCAGCAAGATCATACAATGCTTTGGGGTCTGTATGAGTCAGAACTAACCTAGTGTCACCTAACAACAACATAGGTTAGAATATACTTCAAAAAGACAGCAAGGCTGCAGATAAGGATAGAGATGGGCCGTGAATCTCACTCCAAATCATCTGTGCTATTGGAAATAAAGTGAAAATGACATGAGTGTAATGTAAAGCATAACTCATGCCCATCAGGAACATCTATAAGCCCTCATGTCAGAAAATCTTGCTGAACCACCTTCCTCTGGTATCACCTAGTGCTGTGTTTGCACTTCTATTATGAAGCGTCAACTTTTCTGTTTATATCTGTAGTTTTGTTTCAGCATCTACTAAATTCTTCATTTCCTTCAAGTGAGCTCTGTTTTATTTATTGTTGAACCTAGTATTGATAACACGTTTGGGAAATGTTAACCAGCCACAATCTATTAGCTCAATGAGGGATTTTTTTTCTGCCATAATAACAATCTTCAACTAGAATGTCAGGCTACTGTCTCACAGAGGGAAACAGCAGTAGTAGTTCATTTGACATGTATAGACATTACATGAAGTCAGTCAGCCAAAGGTTACTGACTTCATTTGATAAGTCAGAATTCAAATTCAAGAGTTACACTTCCATCTCGTTGGTATTACAAATAAGTTAATTTCTAAACCAAAATAGATGTTCTTTGATTGATAGTACAGCTGACTCTTCCTGACCACTTTGCTGAGCAGAAAATGTACTGCACAATATTGAGACTATTGTCTATCTTAGTGTCTTACGTAGTGAATATTACTGTATTTTCAGTTCAGCTCTAAGACTATTAAGTGTTAACTATTCCATACTAGCCTGATGCTCTTGACTTTTGAATTTGTAGTTCTTAGGCATCTTTGTGAGAGTTCTGACACATAGTGACTGTATTGACAACAGAAGGAAACATTCCCATTTCTGTGCCATGCGAACAATCTATTGTTGCAGCCACTGTGCCATCTGCCTCCTTGAAGGTTGTCCCCCTTTTTCGCTCACCCTCTCCTTTACCAAGCATGATGGTCTTCTTCAGGAACTGATCCCTTCTGATAACACGTCCAAAACATATAAGACGTAGTCTTACCGTCTTTGCTTCCAAGGAGCACCCTGATTGTACTTCTTCCAGAACAGATTTGTTTGTTCTTCTGGTGGTCCACGATGCATTCAACATTTTTCTCCAACACTACAGTTCAAAGGCAGCAGTTCTTCAGTCATCCTCATTCATTGCATAGCATTCACATGCCTATGACACACTTAAAAATACCATGCCTTGGGTCGGGCTTTATTCTTCAAGGTGACATTTTTACTTTGTATTTGTGGAGTTTTATCATTAACGTGAGACTATATTTCTTCGTAGTTATACAAAAACAAACAAACAAAAAAGACATCACCTGTCTATTTTACTCTGAATCATGGTAACCTATGGGTGTTAGAGTAGAACTATTCTCCGTTGGGTTTTTCAATGGTTGGTATTTTGGAAATAGATCTCCAGGCCTCTCTTTTGTGGATTGCCCAGGTGAACTCCAAACTCGAGCCTTTTGGTTAGCACCATGCTAATTGTTGGCATTTTAAGGCCTCTCCTATAATTATATAAGCCTTCATACTGTGCTTGAATTTACTTTTAGTGTAGTCTTCCCTGAGGAAGGAAGTGTTGTCATCTTCCCACCATCTCAGGGAATATGCATGAGTAGAAAATTAAGAATGTGCTTCTGTAGACCAGAGGAGGAGGGGTGTGGCACGCACATTGTAGAGAACCATGACACTGTAGGTTAGGGTGTTTTTGTCCTGTACTCTGCCTTGGAGCAAAAACTTTACATTCTAATTGCTTCTGGGTTCCAAAATATATTTCGTCATGTATCTTTTCTCTTAAATTTTTTTGGGGGGGTATATTTCTCTGCCTCCATATAACACCTGCTTATGAGGTGGCATTAACTTTTACTTGGTTGCACATCTCAAATTTCTCCCATCAGTGAAACTCTGACAGCCATTTAGAAGGAAAAAAAAAAATTCACTCTCCCTGTTCCATTCACATTCACCTCTTATACTTTTAAGTACTTTTACCTCTGTTGGGATGATCCATTTTGTAGAGAATTTCTCCTTCCCTATTGCACTGTAAAGAAAGCTGCTACAGTATGCTTAGTAGTCAGAAGCAGCTAAATTGTCCTTCTTAGGTGGCAGAGTGGATAAGTGCTACATCTGCTAACCAAAAGAACAGCAGTTCAGATCCACCAGGCACTCCTTGGTAACTCTATGGAGCACTTCTACTCTATCCTATAAGGTTGGTATGAGTTGGAAGCAACTCTAAAACAGTGGGTTTCATTTTTTGGTTTAGTATCACACTAAAAACTGACTCCACAGGACTGCAACCTTAAGGGGAAAGTCTGTGTTGTTTGCCTTTGTCGCTCAAGAACCTAGAATAGAGCAGAAATTAGAAATACATAGATAACCAAGATCGTGTTCCCTCCAACTCTTGGCAGCCTTATATACAAAAGAATAAAAAATTGCCTGGTCCTGTGTCATCTTCACAGTTGCTGGCATGTTTAAGCTTATTGCTGTGGCCACTGAGGAAAGCCATTTTCTTAAGGGTCTTTCTCATCCTCAGTCGCCTTCTACCTCACAAAATATGATATCCTTCTGTAGTGAATCATTGCTTCTGATGATGTGCCCAAAGACAGTGTTCTATTGTGGTCCATAAGCTTTTGTATTGGATAATCTTGGGGAGCAGATCACTAGATCTTTCTTCCTGGTCTGTCTCAGTCTTCAGTCTCACTTACTTGCCCACCAAGGGTGACCCTACTGTCATTTGAAATACTGGTGGCATAGCTGCAAGCACCACATAAGCCCCAAGAATATGACAACTTAAAAGATGAGTGGTTGTCTGAAATGAGGAAACATGATGATTATTTAGCCTCTTCAAGTAAAAAGACTTTGTATATCACATGTTTGGCAAAGATTACAACACAAGCTTTGGAGCGACACTTTAGCAGTAGAAATTCTGGCTCGGTTGCTCCAAGCTGTATTTTGACTTACTGAAATGCTCCATGCCTCAGTTTCTTTTTGTATAGATTGGATATCAATAGTATCTACTACCATAGCATGGTACACAATGGTTAGGGCAATGACTCCTAACAACCCTACGTACAACAGAGCACAGCACTACCCAGTACCTATTGCACAGGATATTTGTAAAATGGAAATGAATTAACACCTGGCAAAAACTAAAGAAAATTTTAGCATCATAGGAAATTAATGGTTTTAAAAGGAATGAATAAGTAAATAATGTAGTCTAAAGAATATTCTTCTCTTTTTTTATAGCATATTTCACCCCTGCCAAACTATTTTCTGCTTAGAGAATCTCTCATTTCTTCATGAGGCTCGAATAAAACAGGACCTTCTATTTCTACTTTCTGTACTATCCGGTGAAGTCTCTGGTTACTTTAACTTTAATTAATTAAAATGAAACTACATTAAAAGTAACTCAGCCGTGCTGTCTCTACTTCCATTGCTTCATAGCCACTTGATGCCAGTGGCAAACATGCTGGACACTGCAACCTGTAGAACATTGCCAGCATTACAGAAACTTTTACTGGACAATACTTTACCCAGGCAGATGGAAATCTTTACATACACAAATATATGCACACTGATACCCCTTATACATACATATTACACTAGATTGTGTGTCCCTCATGCTAGGTGAAACCGTTTTAGTAATTGTGTGTTTCTACTGAGTAGAGTTCAGATACCCAGCAAGCATCTCAAAATAATTGTGAAATAAGTAAATGATTTGGTAAGTAAGCAATAAATTTTATACTAAAGTAGGCAGGTTTTCTTTGCAGGTAGGTTTTCTTTGCATTTCTAATAATCTCTAGGTCCGAAAATCATTTGCACATGATTACTAACTGAAAAGGTTGGCAGTTCAAACCTGCTCAGAAGTAGCAAAGAAGAAAAGTCCCTGCACTCTGCTTACATTAAGATTATAGAAAATCCCCTGGAACAGTTCTGTCTGTAACACATGGGATCATCATGAGTCGGAAGTGACTTGACAGCGACACTACACACAAAACAAGGAGTCAAAAGCCAAAGATACTACCTGATGAACTTGTTGCCATGCCCTGATATTTAAATATTATTTTAGTGATATAACATAAAAACCAAAACCTGACCCACTGTCACAGTGACCCTGTATGACAGAGCAGAACTACTCAAGGAATGACTGGTAGATTTGAACGGCCCACCTTCTGGTTAGCAGTCATAGTATTTAACCACTGTACCACCAGGTTTCTGACATCACTCAAGTATATACAAATGTTTTAAATGGGTAATTTATCTCAAATCATAATAAATACTATATTTCTACTTCCTACTTTGCAGGCAGCCCAGTAGACCTGATCTCATCCAACCATGTCTTCTGGTTCTTTATTCTCTTCGTGTCGACGCCCCCTGACACAGCCTAAATAGCCTTGCTGCTCCTAGGGGTAGCAGCACCTTGACACTAGACCCACAATGACAGTCTCTAATCAGTCATTGAAATGCTGGCTCACAAGGGAGAACCAGAAAGGAATTAATCCTTACAGATAAACCAAGTAAAGCAGGTTTCAATTACAGGGGGAAGTGTTAACGAACATTTGGAGTCTTCATTAAGCACCTGAGTTTCCTACCGACACAGAATCAAAGACACCCTGTCTAAGTCAGTACCTGGCAGCCTTTCACAGTCAAATTCCCTCCTGACTCAATCCATTTGGAGGACTTATTATTATTTTTTTTTTTTTAGCTCTTTGAAAATGACTCAAGATAAATAAAACAGTAATAATTTCTTTACCAAACTATAAGTACACATCTATCCATCAGCTACTATTTAGGAGAAATGATCTTATAAAACAATGCACAAGGCTAGAAAATATGGTACTTTTGAACACTACCTAGATTAGAAGCATATTATTGAAAGGAAAATTGCTAAATGTATCACTTCTCTGTACTGTCATATATGTTTCAATTACAAGCTACACTCCATTTTCCAATTCTAAATTTATAATATGGAATATATTTGTTATGCTTACCTGTTATATTTTGGTTTACAAAAGCATCATTTGAGATGGTGGGTATGTAGAAATTATAGCCAAGTAAATACCCTAAAAATATATTTGTATTTCATTCGCTGAAGGATGTGCAATCTATTTTCTCCTCTGAATAAACAGTACTGATATTAACTAGTCTTTTTCAAATATCTAATTTCTATCTCTTTCTTGATGAAATCACAACTATGCTTTTTTTTTTCCTTATCATGAATTATGAGGGGGACTCTAAAAAGAAGTCTTACCTTCCAGTTGCTTTCTTTTCAGGGAAAACTGAAGCTGTGGAATTCCATTATGAGTAATCTAGGTATTGCATAATTCATTTTATTTTAGAGAGCCCAGGGAACTAGTGCAGCATTTACCCAACTCAAATTCAAGAATCAGAAGAAGATGAACATTTTGTATTTATAAAAGCAATAGGTACAATATAATAGATCCATTTGCTAGAAGCTTCTTTCTCTCTACTCTTTTTTTTTGGAAACCACTAAAAATGACTGCTGTTGAGTAGATTCCAACTCATGGAGACTCTATAGGACAGAGCTGAACTGCCCCATATAGTTTCCAAGGAATGCCTGGAGGATTTGAACTGCCAACCTTTTGGTTGGCAGATGTAGGACTTAACCAGCATGCTGCTAGGGTTGTTTTTGGAAGGGGTCAAATCATATATCAATATAAACTAATTAATAAATCCAAATGGTAAGAAGTTCATATTTAATGTTCTCTGTTTATCATGCAACCATCTGATATGACTTCTTCCTTTAACTCTTCCATGTGTCCGCTTCTCCTCTCTAGAAGAATATCACACAGGCACCTAGACGTCCAGCTGCCACCTGGACTTACCTAGGTATCCATCACACTTGATAGTGTCCCAGATCCTGGACTATTCTCTACTTTGTTTGGCCAATAGCTTAAGTCTACTTGGTAAGCTGTCGTATTGGTGTCTGCTCTTTGATTTTGATTTTTATTGATACAAGTCAGCTCAATAGCATATTACTTTTCAACTGATAATTTATCAGACAATATTATTAATGTTAACAAGAAAAATAAAAAAGTGACGTGTGTATTTGAGAGCCTCCATTTGTAACATTAAAAGAAAGAATATCTGATGATGAGGATTTTGAGCTCATTGACAGGTTAGGGTAGCAAGTGAAACAGATATACTTTTGAAGTAGCAAGACAAAGAATTTGTGTAAGACTATGATAGTTTAGGTGTTATAATTCATAAGGGTTATATTTCACTCACAGTCTCTAGAAGCAGTTTTTCTTCTGAAGTCATATCTATTTAATAGAATTTCAAGCTAAAAATCTGAGCTTTGTTTAATTTCTGGTTACTTTGGGGATCATCTTTTACTCTTGCAATTGTCATTGAGGTAGAGATTGAAATAGGAACAGAAGGGTCTTCAAAGGAAATTCTATGTGGAGTAGCAGTTTATATATTTGAACTCCAGGAAACAGAAAGCCAGGTAAAACTTTTCTCTTGCTCTTTTTTAAGTTGTCAAAGCCCATGCCTGTCGCTCTGAGGACAGAAGAAGACAACATCAGGTTGGACACTTTCTAAATGATTTCAGAAGCTCTTTTGGGAAGGAGGAAGCCCTGGCGGCATAGTAGTTAACAGCTCCTGCTGCTAATCCAAAGGTGGCAATTCCAATCCCTCTGGCGCTCCTTGGAAACTCTATGGAGCAGTTCAACTCTGTCTTACAGTCTCTGTGAACTGGAATCAACATGACACCAAATTTGTTGTTGTCGTTCGTGTATTTGGAAGCAGGGATCCTTGGAAATGTAGTGGTTAAGAGCTTGGCTGCTAACCAAAAAGTCCATTCAAATCCTTCAGACATTACTTGGCAACTATAGGGCAGTTCTACTGTGCCCTACAAAGACAATATGAATCAACTCCATGGTAATCGAGGTTTTATTGGGAAGAAAGCATACACATTTGACTTGTGGATCTGTTAGTTTCTGTTCTTCAAGTACCAAAAGATTTTCTAGTTCTTAAAGGGGAAAATATCCCACATATAACATACCCTTCAGCAAAAATTAAGTAAATAAAATCTTCCTATTTGTTCTTTTCCTTAGTTCTTCTGTATAGAATGCGACTATTACTATTTTTGGAAACCCAAATAGGTATACTCACTTATCAATATTTAACCCAGCATTAGTTTATTTAAAAAAAAATGCTAGTCTTATTTTTATTGATCTAATGAGCAAATTGACGTATCGACAGGCCCTAGAAGACTCTACCTGGAACATTCTTTTCACTCATTAGAATGTTGTTCTAAGCCTTCAGGCTCCCCTATCCAGAGTCTAAGCTAGTTTTCCAACAGTTAACACAACCCTTTAGTTTTAAGTTATTGGCTTCCAGGGATTTCAACCCACTGCTGTCGAATTGGGTCTGATTCATAGATACTTGATATATAATCACTTTGCAGATAGTCTATCGTGTATAAAATTGTGATAATACTTGGTTTGCTAATGAATTGGTGCTCAACTGGTGTTGCTTTCTTTCAGAAAATGATACCCTCTTTGCACAGGAAATCCATTAAAAACTACATGGTCTTAGGTTAAAAGATTGAATTTTATGGAAAACTACATGAATAATAAAAGAATGCCAAGCAAAACTGAATAATACATTTTCACTAAACATTTCATGTAAGTTCTGTCCTAAGAGTGCTAGCTAAACAAAACGCAGAAAACAACCTACTTTTGGTATAGTATTTCATTTTTAATAATAGCAAGTACAGTCAAAGCAGTTCACAAAATATTTCTTTTCAAATAAGAAAAATATTTATTTGTTTGCTAGTGCTCTTGACTAAAAAAAGTTTGATAACCTAGTAGAAGAAATCTCTTTATCTATGAACTATTATATAAGAGGTGCGATATGTTTCTAAATCTATATTTGAGGGTTCAAAGGACTGGAAAAATGGTCAGTAGGGGAAATAGAATAGTAATAATAAAGTCAAAATACATAATCATATATGACATTTCTTTTTAGATCATGACTGTGACCCCCTAGAGTCACTAGTCAGCCTCTACATGGGAAGAAACTCTCCATTGTCTCTATTGGCTGAGGGGAAGATATTGTCACTTTTGTCTTTCATAAAATTCATTGGTCAAGTTTTTAAAGACTATTGTAATAGGTCCCTTCAAAGAAACTAGACCTTTTCTGTGTACAGTGAAACAATTAGATTCAGAAGCTTTCAAGGGAAGTACATTTTTGGACCCACTGTCTTTCACGTGACCCACCCAGAGGGTAAGAGTAAGCATGCACTTTCCCCACTTTACGGGGAGAAATACTTTCCGAATCTCCTTCTTGGTCTGTATTTTTTTCTCTTTTGTTCTTGTAGATTTCCTTTTTTCTCACACATTTACTAAAAAGGGTTTGGAAGAGTCTCTTCTCATTAGGGAGAAAATATTTTCTTCATTCTCTGTTAACCCTTTTGAAAATCTAAGTGGTAGTAAGAGTGATCCACAGAGAAAGGAAATTTAGCATCTATCCCATCTCCTCTTTCCCACCATTTTTAATCCAGCGTACTTGGTGAAAAGTTTGAAAGTCCCAGATTGTTTAAAGTTTCAGTAAAAGGCTCAGCTAATAATTGAACTTGTGATTATGGCATATATTTTATTAAGAATCTCATAGACGTATTAGTGGAAGGTAGAGAATGGATTGAACCGTTTCTACATCTTGCTGATCTAAATTCCTTCTCTCAATACCTCCACAGTTCCATACACATGGAAATGTTCCACTGAGATTTTAACACCTAAATCATTAAATTCCAAAATTCTATTTCCCTAGTGCTGCTGCTGGTGGGTCAATTCTGATTCATAGAGACGCTTTAGGACAGAGTAGCACTGTCTCACAGAGTTTCCAAGGAGTACTTGGCAGATTTGAACTACCAATCTTTTGGTTAGCAGCCAGAGTACTTAACCGCTACTCACCCACTGCCGGTGAGTGCTCTGACTCATAGCAACCCTACAGGTCAGAGTAGAACTGCCCCATAGAGTTTCCAAGAACTGCCTGGCAAATTAGAACTTCTGACCTTTTGGTTAGCAGATGTAGCTGTTAATCCACTATGCCACCCAGAGTTTCCCCAATAGTCATGGAATTTTGAGTTAAGCTTTCCCTCTGTGTCTTAGATTGAATTGTGTTCCTCCAAAAACATGTGTAGCAATTTGGCTGGGCCATGGTTTTCAGAATCCTGTGAGGTTCCTATAGTTTGTAAATCTTGCCTTGATGATGTTAATGAGGGAGGATGGGAGGTGGTTCTGTTAGTGATGCAGGACTCAATCTATAAGATTATATTGTGCCTTGAGACTATCTCTCGGGATGTAAAGGAAAGAGAGCAAGCAGAATGCTGAGGGCTTCAGAAAAGAAGGAGTGTCTCACAGAGTGCTTCCTCTGGAACCAGGTTTTGTGTACCTCAAAAAATCCCAGCCCAGGGGACAAGTGAGGACAAAGACCTTCTTCCAGAGCCAACAGATGAAGACTGCCCCTGGAGCTACTGCCCTGAATTTGGACTTTTAGCCAGCTTTCTGTGAGCAAACAAGTTTCTTGTTAAATTCATCTACTTGTGGTATTTTTGTTAGAGCAGCATTAGATGACTACGACACTCTCTAATAAAGAAAATCGGTTTCTTAAGATGCTAACTCAATTTCTGGTGATTGTACCGTTCTTTCCTGTCTCTCATTCTAGTTTATCTTTCTGATGTTTTGGAGATCAGAGCTACAAATAATACTTCCTGTGTGAACACATTGTCATTTTTACCAAGGATAATGCTTCCACATGTACATAAGCATATTAGCTCGACTGTGATTATGACGTAAATACTTATTCAGAAAGGTGCTATGAAGATGACAAAAATCAACATTTCACATCATTTTGACTGGAGACAGAGAAACATAGTCTAACATCATGTCTGTAAATTTGCAAAGTTTTGACTAGTTCCTATCTGTTTTGCATGCTTTTTTCAATAATATTTTGAAACTATTTTCTCCAGTCTAGCTCTGCTATGATTGATGGCTTTCTTGTTGAATACAGCTCATTTTGAAGGTGCTATTTTTTCTCATTTCAAGCATTCTGCTATCTACTAGATGGAGACACTCACAAAGATTTATGTGTAAATGAATCAAGAAGAGAGAAAGTAAAGTTCGCCGCTCAATATGCAGGGGTTTAAATATTCAACAGAAGAAAATGCCTGAAAAAACATATTTTCTCTTTCTTTCAATCCTGTACACAATTCCAAGAAACTCTGTGTGCTATGCATTAACCTTCCATGCTTTTAAGTTTTGAACTTAAAATGGTAACAGAATTAAAGTCCTGGTGTCTTCAAATATGTAAAAGTATGTCTTAATATTACCCTCTTTTACTAATCCTAATATTACAAAGGAGAAGTCTATATAGCTATTTTACATATAATAATATTTTAAGATAATGATGCCACCTAACTACATTTGCAAACTTATGCCACTGATGAATTTTAGGTTAAGGATGTTTCACTAGTGTTCTAGTTCTCCTTTCCAAAGCATTTATCACTTAGCAAACTAGGTAAAGTATTTAGGTAGTTATACAAATGAAGAGTGACTCTAGCTCAAATTTAGAAATTCCATCTTTTCACTACATTTGATGAAGCCTTTAAAAAAAATTATTGAATATCTTGTGAAACTGCTTGTTCTCACTAAATAAGCAACGTGTAACACCATTGAGGCATGGGCCAAAAAAAAAAAAAGAATTCTGAATGAAAATAGAAATTAAATATATCTCCCTAGAAGCATGAAGATAGAAGAAACTTGTTTTAAAAATATGAATGCTGACCTGGCAGAAGAAAATTATGTGTGTATATACGTGTGTGTGTGTACATATAGACATACACGTATATGGACAATGATTAAAAAAGACAAATGTACACACCATAGCTATGCATTAGACTATTTGTCTTCTAAAGCTGACATTTTCATGGTTTTAGGTAACAGGTTCACATTCTCCACTAGAAGTCCTATTGCCAAGATAAATCACAAAACTGACTGGGGGATGGCTAGCAACTTCGATACCCACCTATTGATATTTCAAAAGTATATTGTTTTGAATACGTGGCACCTTGATTTGCAAACTTCTAAAAATTGTCTTTTGTTCAACACACACACACATACACATACACACAAATACCAGTGACAAAATAAACACCACACATATACCAGGGTATCTTTCTCAAACTATATTCTCATGCAACGATTTTGTATAACAGCAAGTAATGTATTTCAAATAGTCTATACGTAAATCAGGCTAGAATGCATGAGGTATATGAAATGCCTTGTCATCTCTAGATATCTTCCTAGGAATTTTCATACATGGGCTCTGGTATAATTCTATCATGAAATTCAACAAAGAAAGGTAAGATTGTGATGGCTTCGCTTCAGGAAAAACTAAGTACGGCTCACAAAAAGTTTAAAATGTTTCAACTTAGATGCTTAAGTAAAGGAAGAAAGGATCCACTCACCTGATAAGTGAAGGATCATATGTTTATGTACCCAAGTTCAACATTTCTAGAGCCAGATGGTATTTTCCCATTGCTGAATTAAGTAATACAGAGAACAAACAAGTTAAGTCAGCCAGTTGTTCCAGCACATACTACCAAATTCAGAAGAGAAGACTGTGAAGCAATTAATACGGGCTAATAATCATCAAAGTTACTAGCTACTTCATCAAGGCTGTCCTCAAGAACTTCACCTCATGGTACGACCAACTCAAAGCTACTGTGTCTGACATTTGCCCATTCCCAGCCAGTTCATCATCCTAGAAAACCTGCTATGACTTATGTAGCCAGAGTCTAAAAATGCTATAACTTCCCAGACTTTGCCCTTCGGAGGTCTACTAAGTTTCTGTAAATCCTCCTCTCCTCCCTTGCCATAGCCAGTCTAATAAACTTGAATTTGCTTAACCAGTAGGCTTTTCCGTTGATGTTCTGAAGTTCCAATGTTCGACAGTCCTCTCTGCCAACAGTCTACCAAGATCCTATTAAGTCAGTCTCGCTACTACATTCTAGACCCCTGACTTAGAGAACTTCTATATCCATGTCCTCAAGCCTTCTACTCAGGAAAGTCCATCTGAGCATGAGAGTGAGGTGGATTCTGCACTGGGTCTCAGGTCCAATTTCTTTCCATCTAGAAATGAAATTTAAGTTTTCTTGTCTCCCCAGAATAAGGAATACTTCTAAGAAGACTTTGAACTTTTGATCTGATTGGAAAACTTATTCCTTGGTGGGAAACTTCCTTGTTACTAAGAGTACTTCGATTTACCTATGTGTCTGTCCTTGTCACTTTATTATAAGTATAGAAAATTAATTTGACAATAAAGGGAGTAAACATAGGTCGGATGAGTCTATCAGAGGTCACTATGAAAGCTGATCAGGTAAGATGTTCTCATTAGACTGGTACCTTATGGAATAAATTTTGCTTTGGGTAAATCAATCATTTCTTTTATAAGAATCAGCACAAAGCTGGGTCTTATGAGGCAGATGGAAAGGATACCCTAAATTTTCAGCTTCTGCAAATTGCTATACCACTCCATGATCTATAATATCAGCTACTCTCCCTTCCTTCTGTATTCTTCTTCTCTTCTTATTTGGGTTTGGTGATTCACTGGAACATCTCACAGAATTCACCAACTATACTCACAGGTAAATGGTTTATTCAGGAAGCGACAAGATACAACTAGGAGTCAGGACCAGCTGTAAGTAATAGGAATAATAACTCAGGATACAGTTCTATCTGGACAGTTTCTTCTCAACCACTGCTGCTGGCCTTGCTCAGGGCCGTCTCAGACAAGTATTACAGCTCAGCTTTGTGGGTCAGCAAACCCCACGCCAGCCATCTCTTGTGGTTACCACTCTGTTAGCACATCTTTCATTGTCTTCAGGGTTATAACTCCTTCTTCTTCTTTTCTCTCTCTCTCCCCAAACATCTGTCAGGTAAATTCCTTATCAATTTCAAGATGTGGTTCTCCTCCAGCAAGACTGCAAAGTAATCTCTGACATGGATTCTATGCATCTTATTTGCATTTGCCACTCCCTATCAAGGGCTCAGTGCCCCTTATCTGCATGAGCAGACTATTCAATCCTCATACTGATCTTTTGTGCATAGTTCCATCCAGTCATCTAATGAGAATCACAACACCGTGAAAAGGTAGACCAAACAAAGCAAAACCCCCTGCCACTGAGTCAATTCTGAGTCATAGAGACCCTACAGGACTTAGTAGAATTGTCCCAAAGAGTGTCCAAGTAGCACCTAGTGGATTTGAACTACCAGTCTTTTGGTCAGCAGCCGTAGCACTTAAAACAATACACCACAGGGTTTCCATGAGAGGTTACACTGAATAACTTACCGGACCGCACTTTGTCCCTCACCAACATTCTATAAGAAATTTCCTCAGTCTTTTCTCATTTTGTACATCAATCTTATTTAGACAGAGCTCTCTCTCTGTAAGCCTTTCTTCTAAGGGAAGTTACAAAGTCAGTGGTTCTGCTTTGGCACAAAGTTAACCATTAGCTTAGCAGCCCAAGACAAGCAACATATTCAACTGACTGTGGTCTGACTCTTCAGGCACAGGTTAACCTAGGTCAGCGCCCAGTCCGCGGCAGTCTCCTGCAGCTCAGATGACAATAAACAAGAATTCCAATTCACATGCTTATCTTTCACTGTGGCATAATTTCATCAATGCTAACTTAGAATAACAGTAAAAGTTTTACATATACGAGATTGCTTATTTAGGACTTTCCTTATAATAAAACGGAAATAAACTTTCAAATACCCAATTGGTCACTGTAGAACTGGTCCCATAGAATTTCCAAGGGGCGCCTGGTGGATTTGAACTGCTTGCCTTTTGGTTACAGATGTAGCCCTTACCACTATGCCACCAGGGTATCCAATAGTCTATTTATTTTACTGGAACAAGGAAGCTTCCAAATAAATTCAGATTCCAAATTTCTCTTTTATCAGTCTGTACCAAGGCAAAGGAGAAATTTAAGCAACTAAAAATGGTGTCTCTTATTCATTCTTCTGAATCACAGCCTGTATCTAATTGCCTTTATGTCAAAATCTTCTCCTCTCCTAAGGCCTCCGTTCCCTTCTGCTCTGACTCTTCTCTTTTCTTCTGGCTGAAGAACATCACCCATTAACTGCTGTCTCTTAGAAATTATTCTGAATTGAACTGTGTGTGCAAAAAATACACGTGGAGTCCTGAAACCTATACCTATGAACATAATTCCAGTTGCTATGCTAACTAGGCCATACCAGTGTAGGATGTTCCCCATACAATTACTGTTGATTCACAAGGATCAGCAAAGACGCAGAAACAAGGAAGCCAACACAGAGGACAACAGACATTATCTAAAGAGGACAACAGACATTATCTAAAGGTGGTAGAGGCAGAGGCACATTCCCGGGCTTACCAGCCACAGGAAGCTGATAGGGACAAGAAAATTCCTCTTTCAATAGCCAGTGTCTTCACTTTGGACATCTAGCCTCTTAAATTGTGAGAAAATAAATTTATACCCTATGCAACCACTTACCTGTGATATTTCTGTTATGACAGCACCAGCTAACTGAGGCAATGATAAACCTTGGTCAGAACAGATCACATGAGCCCGAATTTTGGTTGTAATTCTGGTGTGATCTGAAAACCACTGTGTAGAACTTTCCAATGCCTGAATACTTATTTATAAAGTAGCAAAGAAATGCCTGAAGGAGCACTTAATCTGAGACTCTCAAGTCAATGTCATTTGGCTCACATGTTAGTAGGGCCCTTAAAGTAAATCATTTGTTTGAAAAGGTCTATGGGGGCCTATTCCTCAATATTTCCTATAAAAACTGATTCGACTCTAATTCAGTTGTAAACTTAAAGAAAGGGTCAATTATTTGAAGACTTAATGGATAGGTTGTTTAACACATTAAGACAGAATGCAAGACAAACAGACCAGCAGCAGGGGACAGAACGATTTCCTTCACATGTGAAAACAGTCTTAAGCCAGAAATGAGTGATACATATGGAAATTGAAGGTAATAAGAAACGAGAACTATCTCCATTGCCAGGTTACCGACTTCTCTTTAAAATAAAAATGAAGCAAAAACATACTCAGATTCAGAATAAATTAAGAACTTTACAGTTTAAACAACTAGATGTGGCCTCCCTCATTAGTAAATCAAGAGTAGGGAATCCTTTCTTAAAAAATCCTGTCTTAAAAATCCTATAGGAATACAAGCAGGAAGTGCATCATAAACACTGTTGTCCTATAGTAACTAATGTAGTGAAGGGAGAAGGAAGGACAGATACGCAGCAAAGGAGACCCCAGGTACAATACTGTACTGTGTTTCCATTTTATCCTTCAACTCACAAGGAGTCCATGTCTCTAAGTATCAAAAGAAATCTTTGGTACGTGTTCTATAATGTCAACTTTAAGTCATTCCATTGTCTCACAGCCTTCTGTCTTAATCAACAGTGAACTCAGTGATGACTGTCTTTAACAATCTTAACATTTTTCATGTCTGCATACATGAATGTCTTTCTCAAACTTTTAACCAAGGAGAATTCCTTCCTGATTTGTGATGCCTTGCTAACTATCTTAATAGAGAGGAATTTACAGTTTCAATGTCATTGCCAGATAAAATATTTCCTTGATGTCCTTTTCCTGGAAATCCCCAAAATCTCTACTCTTCATAATTAAGTCATAACTAAGTTGGACAGATCCTTTGCTTTTAAGCCAAGCCCAAATTGAAGTTGTCCAGGAGATGCCAATCTTATAACAGGTCAAAAATTATATTAATAAGTGCAGAATTATCAGACTCAGACCTCTCAAGAATCACACTTACTTAATAAAAAATGTGGCCAATGTTTCACAATACTCATAAAAACCGGAAGATATAACCAATCTCTAACAAAGAAAGGACTAATTTTTCACCATGTATTAGTCTTTGTAATACTCCTGTAATTTCACTGAAGAAATGAGTAGGAGATATAGATATTTATGATTCAAGTGATAAATGGTCAGTCCTTGCTTGTTGAGGGAATCAAACCCATGTCTTATCAACCTGGGGTTACTTATTTTACAGTGGGAGTTTGTGTATTGCCTTATTTAGAATCCCTTCACATCAAAACAGAAACCTTGATGGTATAGTGGTTAAGTGCCATGATTGCTAACCAAAAGGTCAGCAGTTCAAACCCACCAGGCACTCCTTGGAAACCCTATGTGGCAATTCTACTCGGTATTATAGGGTCACTATGAGTCAGAATTGACTTAGCAGCAGTAGGCTTGGTGTTTTTGATTTTGTATCAAAATAGTTAATACCAGTTTACCTTTTCCTTCAAATTTTAATTGATTATCCAGAAAGTTTTTCTGGGGTTTGCTAAAATACCTACCTTTTATTTAAAATCCTTTACCAAGACATCAAGTACTTGAATTTTCCTGTGATTCTGCTCCGCTTTAGTATGCTAATGAGTTACTACTGTTATAAATATCAGATGAGCTCTAATACTTACTTAACTTAATAATTTACTATTCTAACTCAGAAAAGTATTAAAGTTTCTAAAGAAAGGTTATAAATTTACCAAGGGAAAAAATGTTTAAACTAGGTTATGATTTATCCGAGAGATAAATTTCTCCCTTCTGAAAAGTTACTAGTTTTTCTATCTATCCATACTCACAAAATCTGGGCCCACCCTTGGTGCTTTCTTTCCACTCAGCTACACAGGCAACATCAGAAACATAAAACTTAACATAATTGTTATCTTCCGGATTTTAAAATTCACCTTTTTGCGGGGTGGGAACAACTGTCACCAAACTTGTGGACATCTTTGCCAACTGAAAAACCCCTTAAATGTGATAGTTCTTCATGCTGTTGAAGCATTTTGCTCACTGAAGATGATCAGTATTTCTCTGCAAGCAGGCTTCCTTTCTATCAAAGTCTATTACCTTATATTTCACAGGCTTGGATTCACTGACAACATATTATTTCAAATCCTGTTAAACCAAAATCTAATTTACTTCTTTGAAGTTGATTTTAACTTATAAGAGTGCTATACAACTACTTCAAAGGGTTTCTACAGCTGTCGTCGTTACAGAAGCAGCCTGTGACATCTTTGTCCCATATAGTGGCTGGCGAGTTTGAACCTTTGCTCTTTTGGTTAGTAACCAAGTGCTTAACTCCTGTGCTACCAAGCCTCCTTTAAATCCTTATTATTAACAGAAGCAGTGACTCATAATTGCCTAGCCTCTTGTCAAGAACTATTTATGCACTATTTTTATTAGAATTCCATAGAAAAATTAATGTTTAACTTTATTTTTTGACTTTTACAAACTACAAAAATATTAGAAAGATACATCAGCTTACTCTAGAAAACAGACCGTTGCCAGAAGAAAAATCAGCCTGTATGGAGAACTTGATGCACCAGCCTGATTTAGGGTTAGCTTGAAGGTCAATATGTACCACTGACAATGGCAATTTTTCTATTTAAATTTTTTTTAAAAAACACTGAGTATTCTTCACCTTAGTAGAGCACAGAATGAAAGATGATTAACAGATTTAAGAAATAAAAAAGTTTCAAAATGCTCAATTGCTTCCTAAGTGACTATTATAATATGGAACTCTACAGAAAAGGCAACTTAAGAGAATTCCCTGATGAATCATTAAACCAGGCAGTCAGCCACTAAGATCTAGCCCTGTGATTCCTCAGATGTCCAACTCTTTCGAGAAGTTAAAAGAAGTTGTTGTAAAATGCAAGAAATTAGCTTCCAAGTCAGAAAATATACTGTGGAAAGTAACATGAGAATAATCTTTGGTGCTTTCATAATGGCTGCATTTTTGTTTCAAAGAACCTCAAATGGAACATTTTAAAAACATTTATATAAATCCACCCACCACAGCAAGATGAAAAGAAAAAAGCCTATTCACCGAGCTCAATTAAATTTGAAGGGGAAAAGTTCACCAAAATTTCTGAGGGTTCTGTGATGTTTGTTTCATTTGTCACCAGTTTTCTCCTGGAAACACTGCAAAGGTGAAATGTGCACAAAAGTAAAAGCCTCAGGGTTCAACTGAACATGAAGAAATAGATTTGAAGCAATTGTCTCCTATAATAGGCATTTAATATGTTCTTCTGATTTTTTTTTTTTTACTTATTCTCAAGGCATTGAAGCATTCTCTCCCCAGAAAACTATGATTCTGAGAGCTGCAAAAATTTCATTTTATCCTTCATTATTATTATTTTTTTAATTGTGGATAACATATACACGACAAAAAATACACTTTATCCTTTGTTGTTCGCTTGAGGATTCCCAGCCACCCCTTCAATGGCAGTTGCATCCATTTTACTGAAATTTTATTTAAAGAGCTCTGCAAATTCTTGTCATGGACTGGAAAATTTTAGTTCTTATAAGTAATATTTAGGGGTGAAAGAAAGAAAAATGGAATTCCCACACTAATATTAGTGAAACCCTCAGAGACCATCAAACTTTCATGCTCTGAGGTTTTGCTCTTGACTTCAATATTAGAAGATTGACATCTCATGGGGTTCACCAACTCTCCCCTTATGGTTTAGTGCCAAACTGTCATATACATGTAGGAATTTCACCTCTAGTTCTAGTTTTGCTCCTATTAAAAGTAAACCCTTGGGTTGTTTCATTTTGTAGAAATAACACTGGAGAATCTGTCATGGAAGTCCTCCACAGTTCTCAAATTTTCACAGAAATAAACTTGGAAAAGAGCCAACGAACACATGATGTATACAAGGTATGGCAATTAAGTTCATGAACTTATTCTAAGTGCTACCTACCTCATTGCTGGATATCATTACAGTCACCTTCAAAGTACATCCCTTGGAAAGCTACGCACTGACACCAGCACCTAGATCACCCTTTAAAGCCATTTTGGGACTCTTGCTGGAATGGCCATTGCACTTGGTGGCTCAGTTTTAAGTTCAGAAACATAGTCGTATAGCTGTCTGTGAGGGATCTTTTAGCCAGTAAATAAATAACTCTATTGGAACACCCTCCTGACTCACCTGATCTGGCTCTCAAGGACTTTTTTCTTTACCAGAAGATACAGGAAATACTGAAAGAAGACATTGTGATAACATTCAGGATGTCAAGCGTAATACGACAAGAGCTCTGATAGCCATTCTAGAAAAAGAGTTCCAAAATCGCTTTGAAGGGTGGGCTAGGTACTTTGTCAGTGCTAGCTTCCCAAGGTGAGTACTTTGAAGGTGACTATAATGATACTCAGCAATGAGGTATGTTGCACTTAGAATAATTAAGTTCTTGAACTTACTTGTCAGGCCTTGTGTGTGTGTGTGTGCATGTGTGTGTATTGTACTTTAGATGAATGTTTACAGAGCAAACTAGTTTTCCATTAAAGAATCAACACACGTATTGTATTGTGACATTGGTGGCCAACCCCGTGACATGTCAGCACTCTCCTGTACTCTACTTCCAGGCCCCTATAACCAGCTTTACGGTATCTTCCTGGCTCCTTGTCCTTGCCCCTAACCACTGGGCCCATTTAGGCTCCTTTTGTTTTATAGGTCTGTCTAATCTTTGGTTGAAAGGTGAAACTTAGAAGTGACTTCCTTACTTGGTTAGCAGGGTGTCTGGGAGTCATACTCTGGGTTTCTAGGAGTCTCTGTCAGACAAGTAAATCTGGTCTCTCTCTCTCTCTCTCTCTCTTCCTGTGTATGTGTGTGTGCGTGAGTTAGAATTTTGTTCTACATTTTTACAGCTCTGTCCAGAACTCTCTGTTGTGAACCTTGTCAGAACATGAGACAGAGCCCCCACCAAACCAACCAAACCCAGCACCGTTGAGTTGATTCCCACTCATAGCAACCATGATAGAACAAAAGAGTAGACCTCCCCATAGGGTTTCCAAGGAGCAGCTGATGTATTGGAATTGCCAACCTTTTGATTACAAATTACCAACCTTTTAATTAGCAACTTTATCACTTAACCACTGCACCAGCCACCCAGGTTTCCACCATGTTCTTATTCTTTGTCTAACATCCTCCCAAGTGTTGTATCGAAAAATTGTTTCATCTTCTGGACTTCCTTCCTTATCCCCAGCTTTGCATTTGAATCCTGTTTGTGCTTGGAGGTTATACGTAAATTCCATTTTGCCTGCAAACTATGGTTGAGAAGATTGCTGACTTAATTCCCTGCTTGTAAAACTTTTTAGAAGAAACCTGCCTGCCTCCACCAACTCTTTTCTCTGTACAATAAAATAAAGGTAACTTTCCTGTTCTATGCCTCTATCTATCATTTATTGGCCAATACAAGTTATAGTAAGTGAGAACCTGGGTTCTCCCCTGAATAATGCACAATCAGTGGTTGTAGCCAGGCACTTTCTAGTTGTGCTGGACTTAGCCTAGTGGAGGCTGTAGTACTTCTAGTCCATTAGTCCTTTGGACTAATATTTCCCTAGTGTCTTTGATTTTCTTACTTCTCCCTTGTTCTAGATGGGTGGGACCAAAAGAGTACCTTAGACGTTATAACCTTTTAAGACACCAAACACTACCACAAGCACACCAAAGTGGAATGTAGAAGTTTCTTTATAAACTACATTATGCCAACTGAGCTAGATATTTTATGAAATCATGGTCTTTGTACCCCTAAATCTAGTAATTTGTTCCCCTAGGGAATTGGGTTGTGTCTATGGAGCGTCCCTGACTTTGTCTTGTATGAGTTGTGCTGGCGTCCCCAGTACTGTGTGCTATCATACTGTTCACTAATCTATTGTCTATCTAGTGTTTTTTCTTCCCACTCTTCCCCTCCCTTGACAGTATCAAAGATTTTTTTTTGTGTGTGTAAACTTTTAGAGTTATTATAGTGGTGACCTCATATAATAGTTGGCCTTTTGTGATTGACTTACTTCACTCAGTATAATGTCCTCCAGATTCATATAAGCAGTGAGATGCATTGCAAATTCATCATCGCCTTTTATCATTGCATAATATTCCACTGTGTGTATATAACATTCCTTGTTTACCCATCCATCTGTTGATGCTTGCCTAGGTTGTATCCATCTTTTTGCTATTGTGAACAATGCTTCAGTGGACAAGAGTGTGCATGGCTATTCCTGTGACAGCTCTTATTTTTCTGGGGTAGATTTGTAAGAGTGAGATTGTTGAATCATGTAGTTTTACCAAATCTATCTGTTTAAGGAAGTGCCGTAACATTTTCCAAAATGGTTGTATCATTTTACACCCACTGTCATGAGCATCCAGAAAATGCCAGGGGTCACAAGAGGAAAATAAGTAACTAAAAAGGTTTGGAGTCAGTAATAAGCTTTATTTAATCAAGCCACACTTTTACAATTAAGCAAGGGGAAGGGAGGTGTTAGCACCTCGTCATGCAGCACTCTTATTTAGATTCCTTCAGAGCTCTTCTCTACACTCACATTAGTTAGGAACTCTCATTTACATGAGTTAAGACTTCCACAGGTTCCACCAGGTCCCACAGGGACTGCAGTGCTCAAGACACAATGTTAATATGTCAACACACTCCCCAGAAAGCTGGGTTGACTTTAGAGAATTTACAGATTGCCTGTGCTCTTGCCCTTCTGATGTCATCAGAATTTCAAACAGAACGTTTACGAGGATAGAACATCTCAGAGGTGAAGCAGGCAGGAACACAACACCAGGCTCAGACACTAACAGAAGACTGTCACAGTCACTGAAAGCAGGCCACTTGGACGTCTGGAGAACGATAGGGCCTCTCAGAGGTGGATCAGCCAGTGGGGATAGCACAGGAGACCAAGGCAACAACGGGAAAGCTGTCACCGCCACTCCAACCAACCTTTGACGGCAACAGGTGAGGTCCCAGGATTGGGGCACAGCACAGCATACCAGCAGACACAGACTCTCAGGAGGAAGTTGGGCCTCAGGCCTTTGAAGATGAGGCACAGTAGGACCGCAGGCACAGACTCCCAGAGGGACACCACGCCCCCGGGCCTTTTTAAGACGAAGCAGAGAGGTCAGGGCAGAAGACTGCCGGCACAGACGGCTGGAGGGGACTGCTGCGCCCCAAGTCCACAGTGTTGGGTTTTTAATACAAGTTGTTTGCTTGGTTCTGGTTTTTATCAGCCAGTTCGTAACTCTTATCTTCTGGTACCTCAAGTTGTTGACTTCTTTCTGATTGGTTATTGTCTCTATCATCTCTCTGACCATTTGCAGCCATGTCTATCTGGCAGTTGTTTTTCTGACTTCCATTTCTTTACCATGACCTTGTATTTTCTTACTGTCTTACTTAGCTCAAGCACAGCCACTCTGTGTTTTAATAGTTTAGCCAATTTTAACTTATGTTTATAACAAGACATCACTTTACTACATGTTCTATTTATATATATATCACCGACGGCACTTGGCTCACTTGGCATGTATACACACAAATGCATATACATTCATGTATATGTAGGCATACATACACATACTTACCCTCGTTTTGCCCACCAGTAGAGCTTAAAAACCAAAAACCCAAACCGACTGTTGTTGAGTACATTCCAACTTCTAGCAACCCTACAGATAGACTAGAACTGCCCCAAAGAGTTTCCAAAAACCACCTGGTAGATCTGAACTGCCAGCCTTTTGGTTAACAGCTGTAACATTTAATCGCTACGCCACCAGGATTCCCAAGAGTTCCAAGTTCCCCTCAGCCTCTGCAACACTTGCTCTTTTTTTTCCCCACTCTGATTCTTACTGGTAATGTTGGGATGAGGTGCTATCTCATTGTGACTTTGATTTGCATTTCTATGATGACTAGATACTGCAAGCATTTCTTCACGTGTCTGTTAGCTGTTTGAATGTCTTACATGGTGAAGTGCCTCTTCATATCCTTTGCCCATTTTTCAACTGGATATTGTTGGTGTTATGGAGATACTGGATTTTCCTCTAGATTTTTAGAGATTAGAATTTTGTCAGATTAGCATAGTCATCCATCCCCCCCCTCCCCAATGCGTAGGTTCTCTTCTTACCTTTGGTGAAGTCTTTTGACTTCAGTGTTTAATTTCTAGAAGATTATCTAACTTATCTTCTGGAGTTTGTGTATTGTTCATTATGGTTTGTATTCTGTTAATGCCATTTATTAAGGCCTCTAGTGTTGAGCTCGTTTTTTATTCTATGATCTTTGTAGTTTGGGTTTATATTTAAGTCACTGATCTATTTTGAATTAGCTTTTGTGTATAGCATGAGATATGCGTTCACTTTTTTTCCTTTCTTTGCAGATGCAGACGGACATTCAGTTTTGCCAGAGCCCTTTGTTAAAAAGACTGTCATTTGTCCATTTGATGGACCCCAGGCCTTTGTTAAAGATCAGTTGAACTTAGGAGGATAGATTTACAGCTGGGTTCTCAGTTCTCTTCCATTGATTTATGTGTCTGTTCTTGTACCAGTGCCAGGCTGTTTTGACTGTGGAAGGTATATAACAGGTCATGTAATTTGAGGCCCCTTATTTTATTCTCCTTTAGTAGTGCTTTGTTTGTCTGAGGCCTCTTCCTTTTTCATCTAAAGTTACTGGTTAACTTTTCCATTTCTTTAAAGAATTCTGTTAGTACTTGGATTAGACTGCAGTGTATTTATAGATTGCTTTAGGTAGAAATCTCATTTGAGTCTACCTATCCATGAGCATAATATGGTTTCCATTAATATAGATCTCTCGTTTTATTGCAGTAGTATTTTGTAGTTTTCTTTGTATAAGTCTTTTACAGGTCTGGTTGTATTTATTCTTAAGTAGTTATTTTTTTAGAAGCCATTATAAGTGGTATTTTTTTCTCCTGATTTCCTTTTCATCTGTGTCTTTGTTGATCTATAAGAATCCTACTGATTTTTGTATGTTCATGTTGTATCATTTTCCTCTGCTGAATCTATTCTAGTAATTTTTTCATGGAGTCTTTTGGATGTCCTATGTATTATATAGTACAGTAGTGTAGAGAAGTGTAGAGTAGAGTAGTGTATAGTGTAGAGTATAGTATCATATATCATCTGCAAATAGGGACAGTTTTACTTCTTCTTTACCAATTTAATTTCCTATTTTTGAAACCAGCCTAAGACTCTGTGCTGAGATAGCATTCTTTCTTCCTGCCTCAGGTCTAGTACACTGGGCTTCATTTGATTAACAGGTTTTTCTGGCACTCCTTTGAAACTCAGTCTTATTTTTTATTACTTTTTCTAAACTTTATTTTGTTTAATAAGATAAAGCAGTTAAATTGTTCCAATAAGGAAGATTCATATCTGCTGTTGTTAACATTAATTTTAGGATTTAAAAACCAATAAAGAGTAGTGTCTGAGGTTTAATTAAAGGAAAAGTAGGGTCCTGTTTTTGCACAGAAAAGGAGTATAATTTTTTTGAAGAAAAAGACAACTGATCTCAAATCTGATAAAGTATATACATATATCTTGTTTTCTCTGATGGCACTGGAAGATCTAGCTCACCTTCTTTATTTTTCCTTGGAGTAATCACTGATGTTACCATAATTCCCTAACTCATGTTCCATTAAGAGTTGTAAGGTCTGCATCCTGAAGAAAGTCATCTAGCTAAAGAGGTAAATAAACAAACTCAGTGACCTCAAGTTGTTTCCAACTCACAATAGAACAGAATAGAACTGCCCCATATAGTTTCCAAGGAGTGCCTGGCAGATTCAAACTGCTCACCTTTTAGTTAGTAGGCATAACGCTTAACCACTGTATCACCAGGGCTTAGCTAATTTAAGGGCTAGAATCCTCCCTATAGCCTACAAACCAATCCATCTGCCCTGGAGGGGAACTGCATTTCCTAGAGGAACGGGCACATTTCTCCCAATAATACTTAAGCAGTTCTTGGTTTACCAATTGAATCTTCACAAAGGTAGTTGTGTAAATGTTAAGAGTATCTTTTCATGGAAACAAATGTGTAAGCTACTTACCTTCTTTCTCTTGCACTCTTAATAAAATTATGAGTATCATTTTGAGTATCTTAATGGTTAGGAAAAATTAAGAATTTACATTTTTGCTTGCATTTATTCCTCTGGAAAAGCCAAGTGTTAGCGAGAAAACAAGCTAAGGACTCCTGCATGTTAGATAGTGTTTTACTATTGCTGGTCCTTTTTTGGACATGCCTGGCCCCTAGGGTCGCCATGAGTCGGATCCAACTCGACGGCACTTGGCGGCTATGGCATGCTCAAGTCTTTCTCATCTTAAAAAAGAAACAGACGAACCAACCTGTCACTGCACTATGCACAATAGCCAAAAGGTAGAAACAACCGAAATGCCTATCAGTAGACGAATGGAGTAATGGAATGTGGTATATATAGTAGTACACAATGAAGTATTGTTTAGCCATAAAGATAAATGAAGTACTAATATGTACAACTACATGGATGAACATTGAAAACATTATGCAAAGTGAAATAAGTCAATCACAAAAGGACAAATACTATATGATCCCACTTACATGCAATTTCCAAAAGAGGCAAATGTACAGAGACCGATGTACAGGGAGAGGTCGCTGGTTGACACAAGGGGTTTACTGTGCTCTACTAACCTGAAGGGTGATAGTTCCAGCCCACCTGGTCGCATCATGGAAGAAAATCCTGGCAATCTATTTCTGTAAAGGTTACAACAACAACAACAACAAAAAAATCCTATGGAGAACTATTCTACTTTATAATACATGGTGTAGGGTAAGTCAGAATTGACCAGACAGCAACATTTGCTTTGTGCTTGTTTTGTTTGAGTTTCATTTTCAATACAGAACAATGTTGTTCAGTGATTACATCGGCAGGAGGTGGTGGAGAGAAAGGGAGTTATCACTTAGGATGCACTAAAATTCTGTTATGAGTAGTGGACAAATCTGGAAAGGAATGATGTTGATGATTTCAAGCATGGAGAATGTATTTAACTCCACTGAATTGTACCTGTGAAAAATGTTTCAGTCAAAAACATTTTGTTATATATACGTACATACACATATATATTTACATAGTTAAAAAAATCTCTTCAGCTTTACATTCTAACCTCATTATTGTGCTTTGATTTTCAACTTCTCATTAGAGTAATTGAAATAGCCTTCCATAATTATCACTTCTCCTGCCTCTTTTCTAACTGAGTCCTCTATTTTTACATAGTTCGCTGTCCAGCAGGCAGTTAGGCAATGCACACCTCTGCCTACAGTTTGGTGATGCCACGATCTGCTGGCAGCTCACAGAAGACTACAGTTAGTCTGCTGGGGCTGTACAGGAGGGCTAGTTCTGGAAACAGACAGTCAAGAACTGATGTACTTAGAATGTATTCAGACTGCACCAAAGTTAAGTCCACATCTAGGAAAAAGAAATTTAAGGTAAGTGTAAGGGTTTTTCTTTCTCTCACATCAAATGAAGGCCCAGATAGATTTGTCCGAAGGTGTCTATATGAATATTTTACTTAGTCCAGGAAAAGCACAGCTCCAGGAAAACTCCACTGTTCCTTTCAGTGGCTATTTTAGAAATCCCTGGAGATGTATTAAGATTCATGTTGGCAAAGTCCCATCTGCCTCCTGTGTGTTAGAGGTCATTCAAATGATGCCATTAAAAACATGTTATACATGTAAAGAAACTGATAATCAAATTCTATTCATCTTTTATCATTTAGCATTTATAATTCATGACTTATTGTAGTGTTCATTGAAAACAAACCACAGAGTTAAGAATTAGGGGGAAAACTGAGGAAGGATAAGAATCAGAGGAGAAATGCTAATATCTTTACATAAACTACAAAGTCTGGGAAGGGACGTAAGGCACTGCTCTCACCATCATAGGAGAATCATAAGTATATTTTAATATCACTAGGGAAGAAGAAATGCTACTTGTGCAGTGCCTGAGAGAAGAACTATCATTATAACTTGGGCATATTGACTCCAAACTCTCCCATGGCAGAGATACCTTTCTGGAATCATCTGTACATGGGGCACATTGACAAGTTTCTAGGTAGCAAGACCTTCCTCATGATGACGTCTTCCATGACGGTGGTAAGAAGTGTCTGCAGTGGAAAGCGAAAAGCTGGGTTGTCCAAGGTGTGTCAGCAAGGCCGTGTGGGCTTGACTAGAAGTAAACAGTTTAGCTCAAAATAGGTGTGAAATCTCTGTGAGATGCCTATGTCTAGATTTCATCTGGAAGATTTCTGAGACCCTTTTCAGTCTTACAGTTGTACAGCAGAAGCTTAAGATTGAATTGATACTGCAGTAATGAACCTGATGTTGACTTGATTCAGGAAACATTACTGTGCTTGTTGTCCCCCTGGCACTTACATTGTTCTTCTTCAAGCTTTGTATGTAGACAACTTTCCCCAAGCAAGCTGGAAAAGTAGTTGAAAAGACAAAGACAAAAAAAAAAAAAAAAATTGGAGATGAAGTACTCAACATTAATTTGATAATTGTTTGATTAAATGACTAAAATCCATGTTAATATTAAACTATGAAATTTTGTTTCAATTCCTATTTAACGCCTAAACAGTGCCACCAAGAAATATTATAGTACTATTGTAAGAAGTTGTCTGGATATAGTTAGCAGTAGTTGTAAAAGGCTTTCTTTGAAGATTCATGATCTTTGAAAGGATAAATAGTTTTTAGATAAATTGGGTACAGAGACAGATTTTTCTACCATTTTAGGCAGCAAAATCTTCAAAATAGGATTTGTTGTGAGAACATCACAGCATAAATTGATAGGACAATTAATTTTTCTTTTCTCTATTCGTGGCACTTATGACTTCAATATCTGTCACATGGAATTGAAAAATTTATGATTACAAGCAAGCCACATTGTTGGCAGCTCTGAAATTCATTTAGTAAGTGAGAGAAAAAAAATGGTCAAGTTCTCTATATTTGGATCACCGTCTTTAAAAAATCTGCAGTAGATCACTCAACTAGACGTGACATTTTTACTCTCTCTTTGTAATTCTAGATCTGTATGCATTTGGCAGAAGTGAAGAATAGTGTTTGCTGCCTAAAGTGATTCATTTTTGCCTAAAAACACTACCTCTTAGAGAGCAGTAAGAGAACTTAATTAGCATACTGTAAATATTAATATATTAAACAATACATGTTTTCATATAAAAACTCCATTTGTCATTAATCTGTCATCTCTGTCAATAGACCACAGGCCAGACTGATCCGCTAAACAATTTTTACTTTTTAGGAATCTACTACCAAAAGACAATAGCACTCTAGTTAAAGGTTTAGACTCTTGGGTTTTACCATATATTAACCATAGAATTTGGCCAAATTTCTAGAACAATTTCAGTTTTATTACCTTTGAAACCGAGGTAATGATTATATTTGATTTAACAAATTATTTTAATAACTATCATGGTTATTAGGTGACATCAAGTCAACTCTGATTTATAGCAACAATGTGTACAACAGAACTAAACACGACCAGGTTCTGCACCATCGTCACAATCATTGTTATGCTTGAATTCATTGTTATAGCCATGATGTCACTCAGTCACATTGACGGTAATTATTCCAAGATGGCTTTGTTCTTCTACCAGTCCATAGTGTGTTCCGTATTCTTTGTCCAACACCATAATTCAAACACATCAGTTCTTCTCCAGTCTTCCTCATTCAGTCTTCCTTATTTCTGAAAGTGATGACTGAATTGAAGCATTTATTGATGAAGATCAATGACCACAGCCTTCAGTATAGAAGTACCCCCTTGTTCTATTCAATCAACAATTTTTCATGCAGATGTGGCAGTTGAAAATGCTATTTCTTGTGTCAGGTACATCGCAGTCTTCAGAGTGATTTTGGCTCTTTGTTAACAGATCTATTGCAGAAGATTTGCCCAGCATAGTTTGATTTCCCAATTGCTGCTTCAATGGGTGTTGATTGTGGATCCAACTGAAATAAAATTCTTTACAACTTCCATATTGTCTCCCTTTATCACAATGTTGCTTATTGGTTCGATACTGAGGAATTCTGTTTTGTTTTTCAATAAATTTTATTGTGATTTAAGAACAGTTTTACAAACTATATATCCATTTGCCATTTAACACCTGGAACTTTGACTGCTACTCTATTCTAACTGCTCTCTCCCTCCATTCTTCCCCTTCCCCCACAACAGTACACTTCCCCCTTTCATCAGGAACTTCCTGTGACCCTTTGAACAATGTCTGATGCCCCTTACCTTGTCATCTCGACTCCAGTGATGAGCCTTAGAATTTTGGTTTCTTTATGTTGAAGTTTAATCTATATTGAAGGCTGTAGTCTTTGATCTTCATCAGGAAATGCTGCAAGTTCATCATCATGTTCATCAAGCATCGTTTCATATCCATACTGCAAGTTATTAATGACTCTCTAATCATGATGCCGTGTTCTTCTTCATATATTTCAGTTTATCAGAACGTTTGCTGAGAATATAGGCTGAATAAATATGATAAAAGGATACAACCCTTACAAATCTTTCCTGAGTTTTAAACCATGCCGTATACTCTTGTTCCATTCAAAAACCACTGCCTTCTACCCTATGTGCAGGTTCCAGAAAAACACAATTAAGTGATCTGGAATTCCCATTCTTGTCAATGTCATCTATAATGTGTTATGATTCACACAGTCCAATGTCTTTGCATAGACAATAGAACACATAAACATCATTCTGTTGTTTTCTGCTTTCAGCCAAGTTCCATCTGACATCAGCGTCCTCTTCTGAACCTGACTTGAATTTTTGGCAGTTGCTTGCTGGTATACTGCTGCAACTGTTTTAAATTATCTTCATCAGAATTCTACTGGCATGTAATAGTAATGCTATTCAATGATTTCTGCAATCTGTTGAATCATATTTCTTCAGAATAGGCAAAAATATGGGTATCTTCCAGTATGTTGGCTGAGTAGTTGTCTTTCAAATTTCTTGGCATACACGAGTGACCACTTCTAGAGCTGCATCCACTTGCTGATGTCTCAATTTTTATTCTGTCAATTCTTGGAGTCCTGTTTCTAGACAAAGCTTTCACTGCAGTTTAAGCCTCTCTTAGTACCATTTTCTCTCATTCATGTTACCTCCTTAAATGGAAAAATGTCAACCAAATCTTTTTGCTTCAGTGACTGTCTACTCTTCTTATCTTCTTTGGATGTCTCTCATGTTACTCACTGTTTTGTCCATGGAATTTTTCAATACTGAGTTCTTAATTCAGTTCCTTTAGCTTGAGAAATATCAAGCATATTTTTTCCTTTTGGTTCCACTTACACATCTTTGAACATTTCATTGAAATATTTTGTCTTCTTGAACCATCCTTTGAAATCTTTTGGTAACCTCTTTTACTCCATTATTTCTTCAACTCGCTTTACCTGCTTATGTTCAAGAGCAAGATACAGAATCTCTTCTGACACCCATTTTGATCTTTTATTTCTTCCCTTTCTAAAAAATAATGATCTTTCACATTCTTCATATGTGATGTCCTTGATAACATTTCAAAATTAATCTGGTCTTCATTCATTATCCTTGAATGTATCAAATCTATCTGCTTGATGGTCTCTAAACTCAGGTGAGATATACTCAAGGTCTTACTTTGGCTCTTGTGGACTTGTTTTAGTATTCTTCAGTTCCAGCTGATGTCAGAAGGAACATGGATGAAAGCAGAGAATACCAGAATGATGTTTACCTTTGGCTCTTGTGGTTAATTTTCTTCAGCTTCAGGATCAGTTGATGGTCTGTTCTGCAGCTGACCCCTGGCCTTCATTTACAGATGATATTGAGATTTTTCTACTGTCCTTTTGCACAGATATAATAGATTTGATTTCTATGTTTCGCATCCAGGGAGGTCCGCAAGTATAGTGTCAGCTTCTGATTTTGAAATAGACACTCCCAATGAGTAAGTCTTACAGTGTTCTATCATATGGGCTCTGGCATTTTTTCTGTCACCAAGGCCATATTTCCAAATAGTAGTCCCTCTTATTTGTTTTCAGTGTTTGCATTCCAGTCTTCAATAATTATCAATGAATCTTGATTGTGTTTAATCAGTTTCAGATAGCAGATACAGGTAAAAGTTTTCAATTTCTTCATCCTTGGCTTTAATGTTGGTATTTTAAAGTGAGTGATAATTTTGTTACCAAGTACTCATTGTAGGCAGCTGGATATTACACTATTACTGACGGCATTGAACTACTGAATAGATCTTGAAATGCTTTTTTTCATGATGAATGTGACATCTTTCTTCTTCAAGATTTTTATTCCAATAGTAGACTGTATGACTGCCCTATTCAAAATGACCAATACCAGTCTATTGCAATTTACTAACACCTAGGAAATCAATTTTATGTGTTCTGTTTCACTTGTGATGTTCTAGACTCGTATCATACAACGCAGGTTATAGTTACTGATATTTCTAAAACTAACTTTTTTCTTCATTTTCAGTCATATGAATTAGATAGCCCAATGTATGAAAAGCATTTATAATAATAGCTGGCATATATGAACTTATGAACTCAGTAATTTTCTTATTGCTATTATTATGGTTATTTACCAAAAACAGTAAATGTATATAGTATATATTTACTATACATAATTGAATTATATAATTAAAGTTATATAATATATAATAATTACAATGATTATTTAGTATGTGTACTATATAGTAAATAATCTATGCTAACTACAGTAAATGATCTATGTACTATATATGTATTTACTATATATGAATAATCATAATTGTGTGTGTATATCTATATATACACACACACACTTTTGGTGGTATAAAAACTGATAACTGCTTTTCAAAATAGTTGAAATGTTGAAATGTTGCATCAAGGTGAAGACCTTGACTTAAGAAATTTAAACAAATTGAATTATAATAGAAAGCTGTAATTCATTCCAGAACATCGTCATCAGTCAGGTCATCCTCATCATTAGTCATTATTGTCATCACTACTGTCATTGTATTGTAACTGACCCAGTCTCTGCACTGTACCACCATTCTCCTAAGACTGTAGCCTATGTTAACTCCTTTCATGTTTTCTCAAACCTATAAGTCTTTTGCCATCATATGCTTCTTCTGTAGTTGAGAAAATACTGCATGATGATTAAGGATATTTGTCTCTAGATCCAGTGCTCATTAGGCTAAAGTGCATAAATGATTTTCCCAACAAAACAGCTTTAATATTAAAAACAGCATGTTGTACTAGTAAATTAAAATTAAACACATGAAAAAATTATAGCGTGCTTAATCCAGATAAGGGGAAACCCTGGTGCCATAGTGGTTAAGTGCTACAGCTGCTAACCATCAGGTCACCAGTTCAAATCCCTCAGGCGCTACTTGGAAATTCAATGGAGGTGTTCTACTTTGTCTATAGAGTTGCTCTGAGTCAAAAGCAACCTGACAGCAGTGTTTTGCTGTTGTTGTTGTCATTGTTATTAACATATATGTCAAGTTTAGAAGTCAATAAAAATTGAATGCCTAAGACAAAACGGGGTGAAGGGTCTGAAACAGAATGGACAAGAAAGAAACACAAATCACTTATAAGTTAAAAAGTTGAATGCGATCCAATAACATATTGAATTCCTTCCTTTGGTTGATGGGATCTCAGAATATTTTTATTTTCTACATATTTTTTCTCATAATTCTTTTACCTAACTGAAAAAAGAATAATAATCATTTACAAAAATATCTGCAGATGCTATGTGGCAGTGTTGATATAGTGGTAAAATCCTTGCCTTCTACAAGACCCAGTTTTCATTCCTGGCCAATATACCTCATGTACTTCCTGCTTAGGCACTCGACACCTAACAGCAACACCTCATGCTCAGTAACCACCACTCTGTTAAAACAAACAACAACAACCAAGCTGTCTGTCAACTCAGTTCCAATTCTTAACAACCTATAGGGCAGAATAGAACTGCCCTGTAGCATTTCCAAAGAGTGCCTAGAGGATCTGAACTGCCAACTTTTTGGTTAGCAGATGTAGCGCTTCACTGCTATGCCACCAGGGTTTCACATTCTGTCAGAGAAGGGTGATATATTGCCACGATGCTGAACAAATTTCAGTGGAGCTTACAGACTAAAATTAGGAAGAAAGGCTTAGAAATCTACTTTTAACAATCAGTCAGTGAAAACTCAATAGGTTGTCTTGCATCGGGTAACCGCGAGTACAGGCTGACTCCACAGCAGCTAACAGCAACAACACACAAATGATATCTAGGAACAATGTGTTTTGTTTCCTAGACAACAGCATGTTTGTTTCCTAGATAACAAACGAAGAGAATGGTCTCTGTAGAAGATTTTATATTTCATAATTCTGTGATTATTAAGACTGTGTCCACTTTGGCTGGGCCATGATTTTCAATGGTTGGCAATTTTAAGATGCTGTGATCTCTTCCATGTTGAGATCTGATAACTGCCATGATAGGATCTGCTGTAAGCAGCCAGTCAGTGGGAAGAGAGTTTATCTGGGCCTGTGGCCTTCATCAAGTATATAAGTGGACATTCCAGCAAGGCTCGTGGGCTTTGCTTGCTCTGGCTCTGCACCTGGCACTTGTTTGTCTGACCTCTAACTCTTGAGAATTGGCCTTGCCGCTTACTTGTCACCTTGCCTGCTGATCTTAGGATTCATTGACCTTTGTAGCCTGTGAGCAACAGCCCTGCTCTCTGACATGCTGATCTTGGGTTCGCCAGCGCAGTAGCTGCATAAGTCGGGAGAAACCTCTAGGCTGATCCCTGGACTTAGAATGTTCTAATCTCTGCAAACTCATGAGGCATTTATTGATAGAAATCTCTCTGTATAAATTTACATTGTCTTAGCCATCAGGTACCACTCACAGACTTGATTGAACTAAGAAACACATTCCTCATATATGTTATTGTTTGTTTCATAGGTCTGTCTAATCTTTGTCTCCTCTGCCCAAGAATTATTGGTACAAATTACACAGCATTTCTGATACTACTTTCTTGGTGGTATCAGATACCATGAGACCATGGTCCTCAGTCTTCAGCTCCAGTAACTCAGTCCCTCTAGGTAACTGGATGAGTCTAGGAAGCTTTGTTTGGTCATGTTGTGCTGATTTCCTCTATCTTGTATGGTGTCTTTTATTTCACTAGGGTTAATACTTGTCTAGTATCTGATTTATAAGTAGCTCCTTGCTCATTGCCTGACATGGTAGTTATTTAGAAGTTTTTGGTTTATTTATTTACCTTAATGATATTTATTAAACGCAATAGTTTCAGAAGAATTAAAGATGCTTATAAATATACACAGCTGATGATCAATTTTGTATGTTTTCCAAAGTTGTAGTGAACATATTCAAGGTAAGTGGAGAATAATACGCACAGTAATGTTTTAAGCAACTACGCGCTGGTTAAGTACTAGGGCTGTTAACCAAGAGGTCAGCAGTTCAAATCAACCAGGCACTCTTCAGAAATTATGTAGAGCAGTTCTTCTCTGTCCTATAGGATTGCTCTACGGTTACTCTGAGTTGGAATTGACTTGATGGCAGTGCATTTAGTTATTGGCTTGTTCTTAGGAAAAACTTTTTCACAAAGGTGATATATTATACAAGATGTGTTTGTAATTTTTGTCTGAATCAAAATTCCACATGCAGTGAATTTTCTTACCCTCTTATCAGACACAACACACAGATATTTTATTCCAAATAACCTACACTGAGTATTCTCTTTGAACCTTTAGAGTTTCTATGCAAAGTTAATCGTGTCACGGACCTCTAAGTTAACATATTTCTAAGAAAGCTTTTATTCTTCATTGTATGGGTAAAACTCCTGCACATGATCGAAAAGTCAAAAGGCACTGTAGGTGAAGGAGCCCTGATGTTTCAGCGGCGAATCAATCAGGCGCTCTTTGGAGGCCCTGTGCAGTGGTTCTGCTGGGTTCTATGGGGTCATTATGGGCTGGAATTGACTCAATGGCAATGAGTTTATTGTAGGCAAAGGAAATTGCTGGAGATAAAGCAGTGAGGCACCAAACATTGTCATCGAGGCTTAAGGGGCAAAGCAAGAAGCTAGAGAGGTTCAGGAAGGAGGGCACAGGGAAATGTTTTATCTGCTATGGCGTGTTTTTTGTTTTTGTTTTTATTTTCTTTCTCTGTACAGGGTAGGCAGGAATAGTGACCTGGATGAATTTGCATCTCAGATTGATTACTCTGGTAGCATGGTTGAGAATACTGTTTGAGTTGAGCAAATATAGATAAAAGGGGCCACATTAGGTCAAGGCATATCAACTACAGTAAGAAGTCATGTATATTCGCTAGAAAAATGGTGACTATTTACTCTTCACAAAAGCCCTATGGAGTTGTTATAATCACCTTTTGTTTGACTGAAGAGGAAAGTCTGTTATTTGTGACAGCCCACTTTTTTTGCATAGCTAATCAGCAGCTAAGATTGACTTTGCATTCAGAAATCTCCAGCCTCAAACACGTGTTACAGAGCTGTAGTGATGTTTAATACTTCTCTTTTCTTCCAAAAGTCCCAGTGGGGTCTTCCCCACAGGTATAAAAGTCATTCGGGGACTGGTATAACATCATTCATCTCACACCTCATCAGAGTCCCGTTTTTCTTTATCTGTTGTACACATATTGGGTACTATCTATCATTTCTCTTGGGGGAAAAAAAGATTGGGGTAAAGATGTGTTCTGCTAGTTTTAAAGGAACAGGTATGTGAACACAAAAAAAAATGTTGAAAAATGACTTTGAAATCTATCAAACACTGAGTTTTAAGAAGTTGCTTATACAGAAAGCTTCAAAGCAGGCGTTGCTGAAAAGTGACCCCTAGGACACTAGACACGTCAAAAGGAGAGGCAATTGGACCCACATGTGGAAGGGAAATAATATAAATGGAACATACTAGGACTCAATTCTTACCTTCACCATTTTTCCTGGGATTGAATCTGGATAGTAATTAAAGCCCATCCTTAAACACTCAGATTCTAAAATAACTAAAAGCTATATCTGACAGATCGGCCTTTGATTGTTTTCAAAAAGTTGCCCAGTTATTTCAGCTAATAGTTAAGTATGATGACACAGTCTTTATTGGAAAAAAAAAAAAAAAAAAAAAAAAACATTTCTTCTGGAAAGCCAAGCATCATCTAACTGTAAAAAAAAAAAAAGAAAACAAGAATAACAAAAGGGGCAAATGTGCAAGCTTTATTTGCAATTAAATTGTATTCTAGTCAGGGCAGTGCTGTCTAATAGAAATATTATATGAGTCACAGAATTAGCCACATTTAAAAAGGTAAAATGAAATAGGTGACATTGTTTCACATACCTTATTTAATATAGCTTAAGCCAAGTGAAGCCACAGAAATCAATTTAAATTTCACCCACAGTGACCCTACAAGACAGAGTAGAACTGTCCTACAGAGTTTCCAAGGAATGCCTGGTGGATTTGAACTTCCAACCTTTTGCTTAACAAAGGTAGCACTTTATCACTATGTGACCAGGGTATCCTGTATAGCTTAGTATGCCCCAAACATTATCATTCTAACGTATAACACACATAAAAATTATTAATCCAATATTTCGTGTATTGGTTGCTGTTGCTTGCCATTAAAGTCACCCCCCCCCAATTATTAGCAACCTCATGCATAATAGAACAAAATGCTATCACTGCAATCCATAGAGTTTTTATTGACTTATTTTTCTCAAGTAGATCACCAAGACTTTCTTTTTACTCCATCTTAATCCAGAAACTGTGCTCAGTATCGTAAGGACATGCAAGCCTCCATTGACTTAGAGTAGGTGGTTGCAAGTGAGATGTTTCGGCTAGGAATTAATTTTCTCAAAAGAGAAGAGAACCTAGCATGGAACCATCAAGGACATATCAGCCAGGACACTGAAGTTTTATTGGAAATACTCGATCTGTACTTCGATTTCATGCCATTTATAGTTGCAAATGCAAATTTACAAACCCAAGTCTTTTCAGAGATGCATAAAAGTTTTCTAATCATTGTATCTAATATCAGTGTTTAAATTTAAGTGAATTTTTAAAAATTAAATAAATTAAATTTTTTTTTTAAAAAAGTTGGTTCCACAGTTACCAAGGCCATATTGCATTTTATTGTGGACTGTGATTACTGTATTAGCATACATTTCAGGACCATGTCCGTTTCTTGAGTTATGATTCAATATTTTCAAAACACAGATGAGAACACTTCTCTAGTGTTCATGCTTACTATTAAATATATATTACATTTTGTGGGTTATTTCCCTGACTTGATGCAGACAAAACATCAGGAATTTCAAGGGCATGAGTTCATTCAAATATTCTCAATAGTTAACATGGTAGCTCCAGATGTAGGATCTATAGAAGATAAGAATGAATGAAACTTGAAATTAGAAAACTATATATATACATACACACACATATATATACATATGTATATATATATACATTTATACGTAAATGCATAATAAAGATACTACTCATGTTAACAAGCCATTTCTTGTTATATATGTGTATATATACACATATATATATATCTATTTATATCCTGTTTGTTTTAGGAATCTTAACTGTTTTACTTATCCCCCTTTCTCCAGAAAAGGGTAGCTAAATCACTCTACCCACTGGAGGCAGAAGATACACTTGGGCTTCTAACTTTCAGGAACTTCTCCATTAACAAAACAGTACTATTTGTGGTTGGGTCAACTTTGCCTCCTGGTGCCTCCCGTGTACGCCACTGTGCACCATCAACTTTCAGTTGCTGATTTTTCAGAAACTGACCACAGGTGTTTTTCCAAAATGCCTCTCAGTGAAACAAGACTTCCAGTGTTGTGGTTAGCTGGTTAGCTGATTGTATAACCCAGGGACTTTAAGTAAAATAGTACTCTACCCTGAACCCATATAAATTATCACAATCAAGTCAACCCCAGTTCTGAGCAATCAATGTGTGTGAGCATGGAACTGTGTTTGGTAGTGTCTTCCATGGCTGATTTAGCTCTCTATTATTCAGGATTTCCGCCCCTCCCTTTTTTTTTGCGGAAGTATTTAACAAAATAACTAAGTTAAAATAAATAAGTTAAACATGAGGCTCAAATAAGTAGATGGAAGAATTATACTCTTTCATGGACTTCTGTATATATTTGAGAATACCCATAGTTGAAAAGACATAAAGAAAAATGCTCATGAGTTTGGGTTTAAGAAACGGCTTGTTAACATGACTAGTATCTTTATTATGCATTTAAATAGACCTAATCAAAAAGAATTAAAGGCAATATTCTCTGTGTATGCTCTTTGTTGTTGTTGTTGTTGCTAGGTGCTGACCAATTGACTCAAACTCATGGTGAGCCTACTTACAACAGAATGAAACACTGCTAGCTTTTATGCCACCCACAGAATCATTATGCTTGAGCTCCTTGTTGAAGCCATTTGTCAACCCACCTCGCTGAGATTGTCCACTTGTTTTGCTGACCCTCTGCTTTACCTAGCATGATATTCCTCTCTAGTGACTGATCTATCTTGACAACATATCCAAAATATGGGATACATAGTTTTGGTATCTTTGTTTTCAAGGAACATTATGGCTGTACCTGTTCCAAGACAGACTGTTCGTTCTTTTGGCAATATGTGATGTATTCAATATTCCCTGCCAAAACCAAAATTAAAAGATGTCAATTCCTCCATCTTTAGTCTATGGACAGTCTTTCCACTCATGTGAGGAGATCGGAAATAACATGGCTCAAATCAGACACACCTTAGTTCTTAGAGTGACATCTTTGTTTTTCAACACTTCAAAGAAGTCTTTTGCAGTATATAATTTCTTGACTTGCTTCCATGGATGTTGATTGTGGAAGCAAATAAAATGAAATCTTTTTTCAACTTCAATATTTTCTCTATTTATCATGATGTTGCTTATCGGTCCAGTTGTTAAGATTTTTATTTTCTTTATGTTGAAGTGCAATCTATACTGAAGGCTATGGTCTTTGATCTTCATCAGTAAGTGCTTCAAGTCCACTTCACTTTCAGCAATCAAAGTTGAGTCACAGCATATCTCAGGTTGTTAATGAGTCTTCTTCCAAACTTGATGCTCCTTTCTTCATATAATTCAGCTTCTTAGATTATTTGCTCAGCATGCAGATCCAATGAGTATGGTGAAATGATACAACTCTGATGCACACTTTTCTTGACTTTAAATCATGCAGTATTGCTTTTTCTGTTCAAACAACTGCCTCTTGATCTATGTACTGATTCATTAAGGACACAATTAAATGTTCTGGAACTCCCCTTTGCCTCAATGTCATCCATGTTTCATTATGATCAATACAGTCAAATGCCTTTGCATAGTCAATAAAACACAGGCAACATTTCTTCTGATATTATCTGTTTTCAGCCAAGATCCATCAGACATCAGCAAAGAGATCTCTCCTTCCGTGTTCTCTTCTGAATCCAGCCTGCATTTCTTGCAGTTCCCTGTCAATGTGCTGCTTTAACTGCTTTTTTATGATCTTCAGGACAATTTTACTTGTGTGTAATATTAACGATATTGTTTAATAATTAGCACATTCTGCCGGATCGCTTTTGTTTAGAATGGACAGAAATATGGATCTCTTCTAGAGGGTTGGTGAGATAGCTGCTGTTCAAATACCTTGGGGTAGATGAGTGAGTATTTCCGGTGTGGCATCCATTGGGTGAAATAGCTCAGTTGGTATTCTGTCAATTCCTGGGGCCTTGTTTCCTTCTATGCAACTTGACCTCTTCTTTCAGTACCATCAGTTCCTGATCATATACTGTTTCCTTAAGTGTTTGAAAGTGGACTAATTCTTTTTGGTATAGTGAGTGACTCTGTATTCCTTTCAACTTCTTTTGATTCAACGTGTATCCTTTAATATCTTCCATGTAGAATCCTTCAATATTGTAACTCAAGGCTTGAATTTTTCTTCAGATTTTTCAGACTGAGCAATGCTGAACACATTCTTCCCTTTTGGTTTTCTAACTCCAGGTCTTTGCAAATGTCATAGTTTGTTTTTGGCGTTGTTGTTTGTTTATTTTGTCTTTTGGACTTGTTTTTTGAAGTCTTCTGTTCACATCTTAGACTTTGTCATTTCTTACATTTGTAGTTGCTACTAGGTGTTCAAGAGCAAGTTTCAGAGTCTTTTCTGACATCCAGTTTGCTTTAATCTTTCAGTTTTATTTTTTATGATTTCCAATTTTCCTATATTCCTCTATTGTGTATTTCATGAACTGGTTATTAATGATATTTGCATCTTTGTTGCTTTTTTCTCAATTTGAGTTATATCACATCAACAAATGAAGGTCCTGAAAGCTGGATTTAATGCTTGTTTTTAATGTCAGTTCTAGTTTCAGGAGGCAGCTTTTCTTCAGTCAATTTCTGAGTATCTTCCAACTTGGGAGCCTCATTTTCCAGCATTTTATCAGACAATGTTCTCCCGATAATCATAAAATTTTTCACTGGCTTATTCTTTCCAGATGTAGGCTGCCACATTCTTCTCCCAGTCTGTTTTAGTCTGGAGGCTCAGCTAGAATCCCTCCACCATGGGTGACCTTACTGGTTTCTGGTTTCTGAGTATCAGTGGCCCAACTTCCAACATCAGAGCAACAGGTAAGCCCCAACAAGATGGCATATTAACGGAAGTGTGGAGGTCTGTGCTCTTTAACTACCTATAAGCACAGCAAAACCTGTGATATTGCTTTGAAGAAACATGAAGTCAATCTTCAGAAGAAGAAAAAATCAAATATGAAATGTTTTGAAGATGTAGACTAAAAATATTTACACCTGAGAGGATCAAATTGTACAGTATATTATTCATTATGTAGCCTGAGGGTTTTGTTTGTTTGTTTTTAATGCAGTCCAAGAGTATTTCTTTTCCTTCTGCAGTTTACACCATTCTCAGCTTCCTTCTGTGGACACTCCATGCCTCACATTTTATATTAGAGTTTCTGGGATTTTTAAAGTCAATGTCTCTTTATTTCACTCAATTTTTATAATGTTCTTCTAAGATCTATTCTCTAAAACTACTAGATACTGCTTTTTGAAGTTGAGGGTAACTGGAAAAAATGAATTTAGATTCTAAAGGCAAAGAGCTTTTTCGTTGTTGTTCAAGAAGGGTGTGAGGTTTAAAGAAGGACAAAATCAATATTTATTAAATATCTGCTACTAGGTTGCTTTATGTGCAGTGGCAGAGATTATGTTATTTATAGGTAAAATAATATAGACAAGATCAATATTTGCTAAGAAAAGCTAATGTTTGCTCCTCTCCTATTGTATTGTAGATAGTTTTAAAATGCTTATCTAGGTTTACCTATGTAATATTATAAAGACAAAAGATCTATTTTCACTGATTACATGAGACTGGAGAGATTAATACATTGTTAATGTATTGTTTATCTGAATATAGAAATCTAGCAATAGGTTAAAATTGAGCAATCTAACTGTAGGGGTTATACTGTATGTAAAGTATTATGAAATCCTAATATGCTATATAAGTTTTATGATAGACTCATCATTCTCTAAATTAGCTAAAGATACATAGGAGAATGACTCTCAAATTTATTCAAAAGAAACAGTTTAAAATCACTATAATTAAGTTGAATTGTATAGATCTAAAAAGTGTTGATTATGGAAAGATTATTTGAAAAAATCTTTGTGCCCAGTTCTGACTGGAGTTGAACCTTGAAGAATGAGTGATATTTGACTGTAAAAGGTAGCAAACATGGGATTCAAAGAAAAGGTAAAGCATTAATAAAGCCCTGAAATAGATGCCTTCTGTAGTGTTAGGGGGAGAACATCTGGGATTACTGTGGGAAAACAATTGGGAAAATAGTCATTTTTAAAAGAATATTTAAAGCTCCAGCTCCCATACACACACAAAAAAAATTCCTATGGATAGAGAGAGAGAACATACATCAGAGTTTCACTACATTTTGTTAATAGCAAAGAACAGTGGAGTTCAGTCCAAGCAAAGGGTCAGGAAGCACATCTGGGGATATCTAAATGTACTCATGAAGAATTGTTGTTTAATCCCACAAAGTGTCTGCCATCTTTTTCCTTTCCTAAGGCACTTTTACTCTAGCTGTTGAATGTTACAGACTTCACTGTGATCATTCCGTTCCTTGAATAGTAAATAGAGCAACAACAGAATCAATTCCAAAAGAATATCTAAGCAGCAGCTCCCAGTGAGTCTGCCAGCCTAGAAAGACCATAAGTCTATCAGTAAAACATCCAACCAACCAACCAACTGGTTGTCTTGAGTTGTTTGGCAACCCTATGTGTATAATGGCAACCCTATGTGTGTCACAGTACAACTGTGTTCCATGGGGATTTCAAAGGCTAGTTTTTGGTGGGTAGAACACAGGCCTTTCTTCCAAGGCATTGCTGGATGGACCTTTGCTAAGCTGCAATTCTCATTAACATTTCATACTACCTAGGCATTCCTCCTAAAGTGTAAGCTAGATTACAGCTTAACTTGTTTTGTACCAAATATTCTCTTCACTGGTGGTCTAAAGGACAGAAGTTATAACAAGCCTAGTGCTTACTATGTCAAGAAATTTCAAGGACACTACCTAGTCAACTGACTGGAAGAGATCCTTACTTATACCCATTCCAAAGAAAGGTGATCCAACCAAATGTAGAAATTACCAAACAATATCATTGATACCACACACAACTAAAATTCTGCTCAAGATCATTTAAAAGTGCAAGGAACTGCCAGAGATTCAAAGTGGATTCAGAAGAGGATGTGGAACCAGGGATATCATCACTGATGTCAGATAGATCTTGGCTGAAAACAGAGAATACCAGAAAGACGTTTACTTGCGTTTCGTTGACTACAGAAAAGCATTCAACTGTGTGGATCATACTAAATTATGGCTAACGTTGCAGAAAACTGGAATTCCAGAACACTTAATCGTGCTCTTAAGAAATCAGTATATGGGTCAAAAGAGGAAGACCCCCAATGAGATGGACTGATACAGTGGCCGCAACAATGGGCTTAAACATAAAAATGATTGTGAACATGGTGTAAGACTGGACAGTGTTTTGTTTTGTTGTTCATAGGGTCACTATGAGTTGGAATTGATTTGACATCACCTAAAAACAACAGTGTTTATTAATGGAGACCATCCAGATCTAACTAGAAAATACTTTGTGTTTTAAGAAGTTAGGAAAATGGATGTTCATAAAATATTGTGCATATACTCAGCAGGAATGTTTTGCATGTAATCAAGTAGGGAATTGCCTACTTTTTATACAAATAACTTGCAACCTCTATGCTTGCTTGCCAACGACGACCTAGTCCAAAGAAGTTTTTTTTTCATAAGCTCACTATGGTAATTTTTCAAAGAAACATGTAAAAACAAAAAGAACAACATAGAGGTAATTATGAAAACACCTAGGTGGAAGGGATGATTGGAAAAAATGTAGAAGGCTTGCATTATTTAGTTAAAAATCTGATAAACTTATAACAGTGAGTTGTGGGAGTGTTTAGAGACATGTAACTGCAAGAGTTAGTTGTGCTAACTTATTATGGCAGCAGGAAGTCACACCCCAGAAATTCTGAATAAAATAAAATCTGTGCCCTATTAACTTTCACTTAGTGCCAGTGCAAACAACAATAACAATTAAATGATGAGTAAGACACATTTAGTAATCAGGATAATTTATAACAATAGTATTCATCATCCACCATACCCTTTTTGTGTAAAAATTTTCTGTGATGCTGTTAACGCCAGATAGTTGAGCAGGGTGGGACTGATCCCGTATAAGTGTTCAAAATCCATACATCAACCTTAATAAGTTCATTTTCTACTACTGTAATTTTGTAACACTTTAATGTGAGAAATATACTGGAATAATCACCTCAACTCTTCTCTCAGGAAGAGTTACTTCTGTATTTGCAGACATAACCCAAGAAAAGCTTATTACACATCATGTAACAGATACTCATCAATCAGTTTACAGGCCAGATTCTCATAATGTCAAGTGATCATTTAGTATTTCAAAATCCACTAAGTTCGGTGTGTTTTATTATCCAACAGTCAGTGACCTGATGTCTCTTAACTTTGAAGAGAAAACATTCCCTACTGCAAAATGTGATTTCCTCAGGTCAGTTTAATAAACTGTCTAAGAAATAGGAAATGATTCATGCGTTATACCTAATGATCCTGATGTAGCTTTGGTGAGGACTACTCATGAGATTCATTACGCACCATGATTAATTATGTATCACTGGCCGACCCATGTATAGCATTTTTTTCTTGTTTCTCAAAATAAATATAAACAAGACAAAAAATATTGACCTAATCTTTTCAATATACAGCATACAACCCTTTAGATAGAATTATATAAACACATTTATGACAAGTCTGTCTTAAGAAATTTCCTGATTTCAATGGGTTTATAATCTTACCGGAAACAAAGAATACTCAGAGATGGAACAATCAAGATACTTGATACAGTTTAAGATCAGGAATAGGCAAGAACATGAAGTTTTGTTTTGTTTTGAAGCCCCAACAGAAACCCTGGTGTCGTAGTGATTAAAAGCTACTGCTGCTGATCAAAAGGTCAGAAGTTTGAATTCACCTGGTGCTCCTTGAAAGCTCTGTGGGGCAGTTCCACTCTTTCCTATAGGGTCACTATGAGTTGGGATCCATGCTAAAGCTTTTTTCTTTTCTTTTCTTTTTTTAATTGTGTCTAAATGGTATGTGAGTTTTTCAAGGCAAGAATAATGCATGGAATGAATTGTGGTTTTTTTTTTTTTGGTTATTTGTTTGAATTTGTGTTCTAAATGAAAATTTACAACACAGTTCGCTATGTGACTGTAGCTGCTCTCCCCACACTCTGATAGTACAATCCTCCTCCCACCTCCAATTTCCCATGCCCATTCAATCAACTCCTGTCCCCCTCTTTATTTTTGTCTTATCTCTAGGCAAGAGATCCCCAGTTAGACTCTAATATTTACTTAGCTGGAAAGCACACTCTTCACCAGTATAATTTTATGTCTTATAGACCAGCTCAATATTTGACCGAGGAATTGATTTCTGGAATGGATTCAGCCCTGGATTAACAGAGATTCTGGGGGTGATATCTTCGAGGGACCCTCCAGTTTGTCAGACCATCAAACCTAGTATTTTTATGAGAGTTTGACTTCTGTATGCCACAGTTTTCATTCTCTGTCAGGGACTGTTTGTTGAATTCCTTGTAAAGGGGATTCACTGGTGGTAGCTGGGCACCATCTAGTTCTTCTGGTCTCATGTTGCTGTAGTCCCTGATTTATGCAATACTTTCTGTGTCGCCATGAGTCGGATCCGACTCGACGGCACTTGGCTTGGCTTCTGTGTCTTGGGTTTATATTTTCCTTATGTCATTGATGTTCTTCACTGTGTTTTGCTCAAAATGGACTGAGACCAATTGATGCTTCTTGGATGGCTACTTGCTAGCTTTTGAGAATTTACAAGTCACTTATACCAGAGTCACATGCAGACTGTTTTCTTAATAAAGTTTGTTATGACAATTGACCTAGATGTCCCCTGAAACCATGGTCCCAAGTCCTCTGCCCGTGCTTCTCTGTCTTTTGAAGTACTTGGTAATATTTAGAAAACTTCTTAGCTTTTGGTTTAGTACAGTTGTGCTGAACTCTCCATTACCGTGTGCTGTCCATCCCTTCACCTAAAATAATTCTTGTTTACTATCAAAATAGTAAACACTTCTCTCCCACTATCTCATCCTCATAACCATCAATGACTGTTTTCTTCTGTGTTTATGACTGACTGATTTCACTCAGCATAATGTCTTCTAGATACCTCCATGTTATGAAATATTTCCCAAATACACAGTTTTTCTTTAACATTGCATAATATTCCATTGTTTGACTATACTGTAGTTAGTTTTTCTATTCATCTGCTGTTGGACACCCGAGTTGATTATATCCTCTCATTACTATAGACAGTGCTGCAATGAACGTATGTGTGTATCTATGTGGGTGGTGGTAGCTCTTATTTCTGTAGGATATATTCCAAGGATCACATGGTACTTCTAACCATAGTTTTTCCTAAGGAAAAGCCAAATAGATTTTCAAAGTGGTTATATCATTTTAGATGCCCATCAACAGTATATAAGTGTTCCAGTCTCTCTGTAACTTCTCCAGAATTTATTATTTTGTGTTATTTGGACTGATGCCAGCCTGGTTGGCAAAAGATGATATCTCATTGTAGTCCTGATATAGATTTACCTAACGGCTAATGATTGTGAGCAATCCCTCATTTATCTGTTAGCCACAGGAATGTTTTATTGGTGAAGTGCCTATTCATTATCATTTACCCTCTGACTTGATGGCACTTGGCTAACTGGGTTATTTATTTTTTGTTATTGAGGATTTGCGGTAGCTTACATATTTTAGAGATTAGATGGTGATTGTATTTGTGGTAACCAATTTTTTTTCATAGTCTGTAGGTTATCTTTTCATGCTTTCAATGGTCTTTGGATGAACGTATGTGTTTTAGTTTGTCATTTCCAGTTGTCTATTTTCTCTTCTGATACTTGTGCATTGTTAGTAAAGTTTTGTATTCTGTTCATACCAGGTAATAGGGCTCCCAGCATTGTCCCTATTTTTTCTTCCATGGTCTTTGGTCCATTTTGAGTTACTTTTTGTGCATGATATGTGGATCTTTGTTTTGGAGATAGATATCCTGTTATGACAACACCATTTGTTAAAGAGGCTTATTTTTTCCCCAGTCTATGGACTTTGGGCCATGATCAAATATTAGCTGCTCTATGTCTGAATTCTCAATTCCATTCCATAGGTCTGTATATTTGTTGTTGTACCAATACCAGATTGTTTTGACTACAGTGGCAGTGCGATAGATTCTAAAGTCAAGTAACATGAGGCCTCTAACTTTGTTCTTCTTCTACAATGCTTTGATAACCCAGGACTTTTTTTCCTCCATGTATAGTATATATAAAGACAGTATATACAAAGATAGCAATTTGTTCTCTCATTTAATTTAAAAAATGTCATTGGAATTTGGATAGGAATTGCATTGTGTCTTCAAATTGCTTTGAGCAGCATAAACATTTGCAGAATGTTGAGTGATCCTGTCCATGAATAATGTAGTTGTCTCCTCTTACAGAGGTGTCTTTTGGTTTCTTGCAGTAGTGTCTTGCAGTTTGCTTTATACAGGTATTTTCACTCTCTGGTTAGATTTATTCCTAAGTATTATACTTTCAAGAGAACTATTGGAAATAGCACTGATTTGGTGATTTTGTTTTTGATGGTTTCCTTGTTGGTGTAGTGGATTCCAACTGATTTTTGCATGTTTATCTTATGTCCTGATAATTTGTTGAACTCTTTGGTTAGTTTCAGTAGATTTTGTGTGTGTGTGTATGCTTGTGTGTGTATGTGGATTATTTAGGGTTTTCAGTGTATGAGATCATATCATCTGCAAATAGAAATATTTTCACTTCTTCCATATCAATTTGGATGCATTTATTTTTTTTTTTTTACAGCCTGACTCCTCTACTTAGAACGTCTGAGACAAAGTTGAATAAAAGTGGTAATAAAGGACATCATTGTGTGCTTTGTGTTCTCAAGGGGAGTGCTTTCAGACTCTCTTCATTTAGGATGATGTTGTCTGTTGGCTTTTTATAAATGTTATTTATTATGTTCAGGAATTTCCCTTTTATCACTATTTTGTTGAGAGTTTTTAACATGAATGATGTTGGACTTTTGTCAAATACCTTTTCTTCATCAATTGATAAAATCTGGTAGTTCTTGTCTTTTGTTTCATTTATGTGATTGATGACTTTTGATTGTTACTCTAGTGTTGAACTATTTCTGCATCCCTGGTATGGATCCACCTGATCATGATGAAACACTTTTGATATGTTGTTGAATCCTACTGGCTAGAATTTTGTTGAGAGATACTGGTCTCTAATTTTCCCTTTCTTATTCTGTTTTTCTTTGTTTGAAAACCCTAGAGTCATGGTGGTTAAGTGCTACAGTTGTTAACCAAAGGGCCAACAGTTCAAATATGCCAGGAGCTCCTTGGAAACTTTATTGAGAAGTTCTACCCTGTCCTATAGGGTCCTATGAGTCAGAATCAACTTGATGGCAACAGGTTTCTTTTGTTTTTTTGGTTACCTAGCTTTGGTATCAGTGTTATGCTTGCTTCATCGAATGAGTCTGGGAGCATAACATCCTTTCTATGCTCTGAAATACTTTTAGTAATAGTGGTATTAACTATTCTGTGAAAGATTGGTAGCACTCTCCAGTGAAGCCTTCAGGACCATGGCATTTTTTGTGGTTGAGAGACCTTAATTACATTTTCTTATCTCTTCTTTTGTTGTGGGTTTATTTAATTGTTCTGCCTCTGTTTCTGTTAGCTTAGGGAGGTAGTGTGTTTCTAGGTTTTCAAATTTCTTACAGTATAATTTTTCATAGATTTCTGTTATGATTTTTTTCAGGTTTTGGTTGGGTTTGTTGTAATGTTTCCCATCTCATTTCTTATTTGAGTTATTTGCTTCCTCTCTTGTTTTCCTTCTGTTAGCATTGCCAGTGGTTATTGATTTTGTTGATCTTTTCAAAGAATAAGCCTTTGGTCTTATTAATTTTGGGATCATTTTAGAGTTTTGCTCTAATTTTTATTATTTGCTGTCTTTTGGTGCCTATGGGCTTTCTTTGCTGTTCTCTTTCTACTTGTTTGAGTAGTAATGTTAATGGTTTGATTTGGGGTATTTCTTCTTTTTGGATGTGGCCATTTACTGCCATAAATTGACCTTCGAGGACTGACATTGCTATGTCCCAAAGGTTCTGATAGGTTGTATTTTTGTTCTTTTGGCTTTATTCTCTTGATTTCTTTACCCTAGCCCTGATTTCTTCTATAACCCAGTAGTTTTTGAGTTAGGTATTGTTCATTTTCTAGGTATCATTTTTTTCCCTTTGTTTTTCTGTTATCAGTATGTACTTTTTTGTCTTTATGATCTAAAAAGATGCTTGAAATATTTCAATGCTTTGAGTTTTGTTATGGCTTTCTTTAACACCTAATACATGCTTATTCTGGAGAGCATTCCATGTGCATTGGAAAATAAAATATACCTGGCTACTGTTGGGTGTCTATGAGGTCAAGTTTGTTGACTGTGATGTTTAGATCATTCATGTCTTCATTGAGCTTCTTTTTGGGTGTTCTGTCCTTCATTGAAAGTGATGTGTTGAAATTCTCTACTACTCTTGTGGAGTTGTTAATTTCTCTTTTCAGTGACAAAAGGAGCAAGATTCGAAAATATCCTCAGAAGTTGAAGAATTAATAAGAAACAAAATGAAAGGCTAAATAGGAGAAGAAAGGAGCAATGAAAAATAAGAAAAAACACAGAGAGGATTATTTCACCTTATGAACCAGATGAATAAGTGTCTTGTAGGTATAATGATTTTAGGCTTTGATGGAGATACTAAGTGTTCAAAAAGTGTACTGCTAATGACTAGCTGAAGCAGGATCTGAACCAGGATGTTTATCTCTTTCTCTACTGATTATACTAAGTTGCAGAAAAGGTATGAACTCAAGAAAATGTGAGTAAAGTATACTTTCAAGTTCACGTAACAAATTCAAAATTAAATAAACTAACAAATTTATGATGGTCACAATATGAACTCATTAAGTTTGTACTCATTTTGTAATAAAAATGTAAATATAGCAAGATGATCAATGGATACACAGATTGCCAGCTAATAGTGTGAACAAAATGATGTATGGCAAAGAAATAGAAATTGTTGAAATTTTATGCTTTTTGGGTCAACAATTAGTGCCCATAGAAATTACAGTCAAGAAATCCAATAGTATATTGCTTTGAGGAAATCAACTGCAAAACACCACTTTAAAGTCTTAAAAAGCAAAGATGCCTCTTGGATGACTAAAGTGGGACTGACCTAAAGCACGATATTTTTAATTGCTTCATGTGTGTATGAAAGCTGGATAATGAAAAAGGGAGACTGAAGAAGAACTGATGTTTTCAGATGCTCAAGAATATTAACTATACTATTCACTATACTGGAAAGCCTGGTGATATATTTGATAAGTGCTACAGCTGCTAACCATGACGTCAGCAGTTCAAATTCTCCAGGCACTCCTTGGAATCTCTGTGGGAGTGGTTCTACTCTGTCCTATAGTGTCATTATGAGTCAGAATCAACTTGATGGCACTGATTTTTTTATTATTATTAAGCATATTAATCATCAGAAATGAAAGGAATGTATGAAAACTGATGTTGTACTGGCCATTTTGAACCAGACAATCACATAGTATACTATGTAGGAATGAAAACTTGAAGAATGGTATTAAGTTCATTATCAAATAGAACATTTCAAAATCTATCCTGAAGTATAGTGCTGTCAGTGACAGGATGATGTCCTTATGCATACAAGGAATACCCATTAATAAAACTATTATTCAAACTTATGTATCAATCACTAAGGCCAAAGACGAAGAAATTGAGGATTTTTATCAGCTTCTGCAGTCCAAGTTGATCAAACATGCAATCAGCCTGTATTGATAACTACTGGTGATTGGAATGCAAAAGTTGGGAACCAACAAGAAGGACTGGGAGCTGGAAAATATGGTCTTAGTGGAAAAAATGATACCAGTGATCTCATGATAGAATTTTGCAAGACCAACTACTTCTTCATTGAAAATGCCCTTTTTTCACCAACACAAACAAACAGCAGCTGTATATGTGGACCTCCCCAGATGGAATACACAGGAATCAGATTGACTATAGCCGTGGAAAAAGATAATGGAAAAGCTTAATATCAGCAGTCAGAGTAAGCACAGGTGCTGACTGGACACAGATCATCAATTGCTCATATGTAAGTTTAAGCTGAAACCGAAGAAAATTAGAACAAGTCCACAAGATCCAAAGTATAACAACCATAAACATAACCCACCTGCGTTTAAAGACCATCTTTAGAACAGATTTGATACATTGAACACTAACGGCCAAAGAACAAATTGTGAAATGACATCAAAGACATCATCTACAAAGAAAGCAAGAAGTCATTAAAGGCAGGAAAGAAAAGACCAAAGTAGATTTCATAAGAAACTTTGAAACTTTTTCTCAAAAGTCGAGCAGCTAAAACAAAAGGAAGGAATGATGAACTAAAAAAACTGACCAAGTGATTTCACAGGGCAGCTGGAGATGACAAAATAAAGTATAATGACATTCAAAGAGTTGGAAATGGAAAACCAGAAGGGAAGAACGAACACATTCTGCATTTCTCAAAGTGAAAGAACTGAAGAAAACTCTAAGCCTCGTGTTGCAATGGTGAAGGGTTCTACTGGGAAACTATTAAATGACTGAGGAAGCATCAAAAGCAGCTGGAAGGAAAACTGAGAGGCACTGTACTAGAAAGAACCGGTCAACAATCAAGCATTTGAAGAGGCAGCGTACGAGATCTGACAATTACGTGTGCAAATTCTTCCTAGAGAAAAGTGCCACACACTTTGTTACTGAGTAGCGTGAGGATCACCTTCAAAGTACTCCCCTCGAGCAGCTATGCATCAACACCAGTGTCTAGTACAGTCTTCAAAGCAATTTTGGAACCCTTTTTATGGGAAGTCCATCAGAGGTGTCACTGTGTTACACTTGATGCCCTGAATGCCATCCAAATGTCTCTCTTTCAGTATTTCCTTTATCTTCTGGTAAAGGAAATGTCATTGGGTGTCAAATCAGGTGAGTAGGGAGTGTGTTCCAATACCATAATTTGTTTACTGGCTAAAAATCCCTTGCAGACAACTATACATTTGAGTTTGGGAACTTACTACTGTGCCAGTGTGTACAATAGCCATTCCAGAAAGTGTTCCAAAATTGCTCTGAACGGTGGACTAGGCACTGATGTTGGTGCATAGCTTCCCAAGGGAGTACTCCAAAGGTGACCCTAGTGATAGTCAGCAATGAGGTGTGTAGCACTTGGAAAAATTAAGTTTCTAGACTTAATTGTCAAACCTCATATGCTCAGGAACCAATGGTACTGAAGAAAGAAGTCCAAGCTGCATTGAAGGCATTGGCCAAAAAACAAGGCTCCAGAAATTGATGGAATATCAACAGAGATGTTTCAACAAATGGATGCAGTAGTGGAAATGCTCACTTGTCTATATCAAGAAATTTGGAGGACAGATACTTGGCCAAATAACTGGAAGAGATCTTTATTTATGCCTATTCCCAAGGAAGGTGATCCAACTGAATGTGGAAATTACTGAACAATATCATTAATAACACACTCAAGTAACATTGGCTAAAGATTGTTCAAAAGTGACTGCAACAGTATCTTGATGAGTGACTGCCAGAAATTCAAGCAGAGTTCAGAAGAGGATACAGAAGCAAAGATACTGCTGCTGGTATCCAACGGATCTTGGCTGAAAGCAGGCTATGCTGGAAAGATGTTTGCCTGTGTGTTGCTGACTAAACAAGGGCATTCAATTGTGTGGATCATAACAAATTATGTCTAACATTGCAGAGAATAGGATGTGCAAAGAACATAATTTTGCTCTTCAGGAATCTGTTAAGTGGAGCAAGAAGCAATCATGTAAGCAGGACATGCGAACACTGTACTATTTTAAGTCAGGAAATGGTGTGCATCAGAGTTTTATCCTTTCGCCATAGCTTTTCAATCTGTGTGCCAAATAATCCAAGAAGCCACACTATACGATGACGAATGAGGCATCAGGATTGAAGGAAGACTCATTAACAATCTGTATTTTGCAGATGACACAATCTTGCTTGCTGGAACTGAAAAGGCTTTGAAACTCTTACCGATGAAGACGAGAGATCACAGGCTTCAGTGTGTATTATACCTCAACATCAAGAAAACAAAAATCCTCACAACTAGACTAGTAAACAGCATCATGATAAATGGAGAAAGAATTGACGTTGTTAAGGATTTCCTTTTACTTGGTTCCACAATCAATGCCTATGAAAGCAGCAATCAAGAAGTCAGAAGACACATTGCATTGGAAAAATCTGCTGCAAAGGACTTCTTTAATTTGTGGAAAAATAAAGATGTCACCTTGAAGACCAACGTACACCTTACTGAAGCTGTGGTATTTTCAGTCATGTCACAAACATGCAATAGCTGGATAATGAATAAGGAAGACAGAAGAAGAACTGAGGTCTTTGAATTGAAGTGTTGGAGAAGAATATTAAATGTACCACTGATTACCAAAAGAATAAATCTTTTCTGGAAGAAATGCTACCAGAGTGCTCCTTGGAAGTAAGGATGGTGAGATTACATCTTACATAGTTGGGGTATGTCAGGAGGGATCAGTCCCTGGAGAAGGACATCATGCTCGGCAGAGCAGAGGGTCAGTGAAAAAGACCAAGACACTCAGGTAGATCGGTTGACACAGCAGCTACCCTGATGAGCTTAACCATAAAGAAATGATTGTGGACATGGCCAGGACTGGGCAGTGTTTCAGTCTGTCTTGCCTGGGGTCACTGAGTCAGAACCTACTTGACAGCACCTAGCAACAACAACAACATGGACTTTCAAAGAGCAAACAAATCTGTCTTGAAAGAAACTTAGACAGAATGTTCTTTAGAGGAAAGGATGACAAAATTTCATCTTGTTTACTTTGAACCTGTCATCAGGAGTAATCAATTGCTGGAGAAAGATATTGTGCTCAGTAGAGCACCACTGAAGAGGCAGAAGAAACCTAATGAGGTAGATTGACATGATGGCCAACACAGTGATGTAAGCATAGCAATGATGGTGAACATGGAGTAGAATCCGGCAAATTTATGTCTTCTTCTACACAAGGTTGCTGCCAGAGTCAGCTCCATACCTCTTAACAACAACAGCAGCACAGATTTAAAATGAGTATGCTAAAAAAGTTTCTATGCGTCTATAGGATATCATCCTGCTGACCTCTGGCTGGAGGAAGGAGAGTGGGTAGAGAGGAGGGGAAAGGAGACTGTTGGGAGGATGAGACACATATGGAGCAGAGAGGAATAGTATGTTGTACATTTCACTCAATCATATTAAATTAAAAAAATCAAAAAAAAGTAAATAGTTGTGTGAACTTTATCCACATGGACACAGAGAAAATATGTGAATAAAGTATACTTTCAAGTTCACACAATGAATCCCAAAATTAAACAAACCAACAAATTACATACATATACATATATATGTATATATATATGCACACACACACCAGTGAAAGAATTTCATGAAGAGTAAAAGATTTTTTTATTGAAAGTTAGGAATTATAAAACTGAATTAGAGAAGAAAAACAAGAATATAAAACCAACAACCAAAACCAAACCAAACCCACTGCTGTAGAGTCAATGCTGACTCTTAGTGACCTTACAGGACAGAGCAGAATTGCCCCCGTAGAGTTTCCAAGGAGGACCTAGTGGATTCCAAATACCACCCTTTTGGTTAGCAGCTGTAGCTCTTAACCCCTGTGACACCAGAAAGCAAATAAACATTTGCAGGTAAGATGCTTCAAAAAAACAACAACCTTAGTTTTAGTGTCCTTGAAAAACCTTCATAGGAATTGTGTGCAGTAAGTAAGGCACACATTATACAGCATTTTATAGTGTGCAGTGAGTGAGGCATATCTTTCCTTTGTATGTCTACTCAGGACAAGTGTTTATCCTTGCCAGTTGATTAGAATACCGGGAACTCTCAGAAGATGTCAAGAGGGCATGGAGATAAAATAACATGATTGATATTGTTCTTCTCAAACGGATAAGAAAACTTGAGATGATCAGAGTGTAGGTTTAAAACTCTGTGTTTTTTTGGTATTACTTTACTTGCATATATGTGTCACATACTTTATGCAACTTTTGGTAAAAGAGTGAAATAAATGTCATTTCTATCCACAAAGTTCTCAAGTAATATAAATACCAAGGGACTAGTGTAACATCTATGCTGATGCTTTCTTCCTTTTCCAAAATGCCATGACAGACCATTTTCACTGGAAAAGATGAGATCTTAAGCCATGGTTTGGAAAGAAGCAGCAAAACAGAGAGATACAATAAGACAGAACCAGGAAATCAAGTAAAATATTACAAATAGGTTGAGGGTTTCTGAATAAAAAATAAAATCAAATAAAATTACCCATGATACATTAGCATTCTAGGAGTAAACATAAAAAAGTATAAATGATATTAAACACGATAAATTATTTTGTAACACTGCCTAATGCTAACAAAGTGTGCTACAACACTAATATTCTGCATTCTTGAAGCTTTTAAGGGACAGTGACTCAAATATTGGCCCTGGTACTAGAAATAAAACTCAAGAGAGAGTGACACAAAAGAAAAGGAAAAGGAAAACCAGAGGCACTTATGAGAAATAACTCCCTGAGAATCTGGAGGAATCTAAGGAAGTGCTTTGCACTTTCCACTAGATGTGGAATAGAAGTTAAAGGAACTGTATATTAATCTTCAAGACAGGGTGAGCTCTGTTGCTCTATGATTTATATTTGAATAGAGGAAAAATTAATGTGTACACATCTATCTATTAATCTATCTCTCTTTCTTGGGTTATTGAAAAGAATGCTTTATTCCAAACACGGTTAAAAAGAATTATGACTTTTTTCGCCTTGAATTATTCACACAAATATAATTACAATTAACATTTGCATTTGTCATGAGGAACTAACATTTGTTACAAGGACTTTTCATGTATACTTTGCAATTTAATCTTCATTATCACTGTGTAAGTTTGGTTTTACCATCCTCATTTTTCATTTGAAGAAGTAAGGCTCACAATGGCTAAATATCATGGCTAATACAAGAGACGTACTTGAGATTCAGACCCAGATCCTCTGACATAAAATCATTGATTATTTATACCTACATTACTATGTCTCCTAATGTTCTTCCTGTGTGTTATTTTATACAGAACAGGATCTGATCAAACTTAGGGACAATTACACAGTATAATTACACTACTTCTCCCATCTTTGCATCTGTTTACTTCTTGATTACAATTCAACTGTCATCTGGCTGCCTAGAATTTCCTGGAGCAATTCTTTAACAAAGGGTAACTTTCTCCAAAATAGACAGTTTTCCATGAATTTCATATCTGGGACATTCTTCTTCTTAAAACAAGCTTACTTCCGTCTTGAGGAGGGCTTACTCTTTGCTCCTGGAGTTGTATATAAGACTTCTTTCTTTGATAATAAGAGGGATACTAAATTAAATAGAGGTAGCTAAAGTCCTCCTTCCCTTGGTCTTTTCCATCAAATAATAAGCATTTACTTATTTTTGGCCTTCAGATGTTTGGGTGTCACCATGATAAAATTTGATGAAGCAAGCCTGAGTCTTCTTTCAGATCTGGGAAACTATACAAGTAGAAACATGGCAATTGCCCTTCACCTTGGGACCCTTGAGTGGCTAAGAGGTATGTCATTCTGTGGCTGTTAGTGCATCAATAAAACAAAATAAAAACAAATGACTCAGTCAAAGTCCTATGATAAGCTCAGCAAATATGACACTATTTCTTGTGTTTTAAAGAAAAATAACTACTTAGGTAAACTTTAGTTGTTTTTCTAATTGCTATATTATTGCTGTCACAAGATAATAAATACATATGAAACATTTTTGTGACACTCAGATGGCGCGACATGTCTGGATGTTAATCTTTAACATATCTGCCATTCTTATAAGTGAAACAGTAAAATAGAAACTAGCTAATCATATAATGATGAGAAACAAGTCAAATGTCCATATTATGCTGTTATCATTCTACCTCAGATTTTCTCAATAGAAATTCAAATTAGTAGAGGAAGGAATTCTCAAACATTCCACGCATGTGACCTTTAGGAAATGTAGTCCATGAAATGAGATTTCCCTAAGTTAATTTGAAAGTGCTAAATTGGAACATGTGACTGAAGAGGTGTAAAGGACTTCTCAGGCTACAGGAAAAGACTAGAGGTGGCTGGAGGGGTGATTCACAATGAAAACCAATCACCGTGATAAAATGTCAAAGAATGCAAGGAAGAATCTGTACTGCCAAGATTTCCACAAAACCATATGTTATATAACATCTTTGTTAAAGCCTTAGAAAGTAGAATTGATCAATAATGGAGATTGCAGTTGATCCTTCTACAAAAAACAATTTAGATGACACAAATGCTTACATTAAATTATAATGTGTGCACTTTCAAAAGCAGAGTATTGACAAACATGTTTCACAAAACAATAATCCAAAACTAAGTAACTGGATTAAAATGAAGATTACCAAACTTTCTAGATGTTTGAACCCTCTAAAATATTAAAAATGATTCCATGTTGAAGGTTTCAAACAAATATATCTCCTTTGATAAAAGTAGACAGTGTCATTTGGGGTTTGATGTTTCACTCAAATTCCAATATAAAATGAGTTCTGACAAGTCCATGAACTTAAGTGTTCTAAGTGTTAACATACTTCATTGCTGTATAGTACTGTGGTCACCTTTGAAGTACTCCCTTTATGAAGCTATGCACAGACACCAGCACCTAGATACCCTTCAAAGAAATTTTTGAGGGGCAGGGTCAAAATGGCAGACTAAACACACGTCTCCCTAAAATCCTCTGGAAACCAAGACCTGAAACGATAACTAAACGGAGCCTTCTGGACACCTAGTGACCCTAGGACATGGCATAGAGCTGCTAATTTGGACTTCACACCACTGAACAGAAAACTTCTTCTCTTTCATTGACTCCCACTTTTGGTGAGTGCTGGCTTTCACTGACCAAAGGTAACTCACCATTTTAACCTTTTTTTCTCTGTCTCAGCCAGCAGGCAGAGCTGGAACTTGACAAGCTGCTAATCTCAGACACACTGTTGGTGGGATTGACAGGCAAAACTGCCATATTTTGAGAGCCTGGCATTGGACTCTGTGCATCTTGGCACTTTTGGCCTCTCTTTCCACCAACAACATTGAGTAGCCTTTACTGAGGCAGGGGAAGAGCTTGTGCAGGACACCATCTTGTTCCACTGGGAGGGAGGCAGCGATACCCATACAGAGGCCTAAGCTGGACGTAATTCCTAGGCTGGGAGGTACCACCTGCCCAGAGGAGAGTGTTTTCCAGCAATAAGCAGTATTCTACACAGGGTTGCCTACGGCTGGGAGTTGACAGCAGAGGCCAGCAGGACAGTAACTTTCTGTATTTGGAACTTGTTTATAACATCTAGGATTGGATATAGAGGTGCTTACTTTGCCAGCTGAGAAGTGGGACCTATACACCTGAAAACCTGACTGACTTTAGAAGTTTTCAGATAACTTTTATCTTTCATTTTAAGACAGCCTAGAGAAACAACTGTGGTCCACCCTCACAGCATCTCTCCCAGACTCTGTTAACTCACACAATGCCCCAAAAGCAAACTCTGGGTAAAAGTGTAACAAATAAATCACCCATGGCTTCAGAAGGCCCCCAAAAGAAAGCACTAAAGAACTTCCCAGATGAGGAAACCTTTCTGAAACTATCAGAAGGTGAATACAAAAGGATTATACAGAGAGCCTTCCTTGGCCTTATACAAAATTCAGCAGAGCAAAATGAAAAATTAAGCAAGCTGTTCAATCTGATGGAATATCAGTACTCTGAAATCCAACAGATCAAGAACAAAATCAAAGACATAGGAACTTCAATTCAGAGCCAAGAAAACAGAATGGAACAAATGGAAAACAGGTTTTATGACTTCAAAGACAGAGCTACTGACTCCAGCATCTATAAAGAGAAATCAGAAAATAAAGAAGCAAGAAAAAGAAAGAAGCTTTAAAAGGTATGTGGTCCTTGGTGATCATCCATTCCTGTGGAGTTGCGGCCATTTGCTGTACCCTCAGATAGCAGCTTGGAAGCTTTTAAGATTGCAGATGACACTCACCAATGTGGGGTACAGAGGGTCTCTTACAAAAATATTAGTTGTGACAATTTTGTCTCAATTTCCCCCGAGAGTGCGGTCCCCAGCCCCCCACCCCATGCTATGTTGAAGTCCAGTTAATGTTGATCTTCTTTCTGATAGGTGCTGTCACAGATTTCACCCAAACAAATTTCTATAAACTATCTGATCTAAAGCTTACCCCCCTCACCCTCCCTCCTCCCTACCCTTGCAGCCATCTGAGTCGTTTCTCCTATGCATGAGTCTGTTTTTAAGTTCTTATCGTAGGGGTCTCATACAGTATTTGTCCTTTTGCTGCTGACTACTTTGACTCAGCATAATCTCTTCCAATTGAAACCAGGTTATGAGACTTTTGCTAAAATCATCATTGTTCTCTGTCATTGCATAGTGTTCCATTGACAAATGTGAATAACCTAAAAACAGTTTTTTGGTATTCAGCCTTACTGCTCAGTTTTTATTATAATTCAAGGCAAGAGAAAAATTTAGATTAAATTCAATGGATTGCAAAGATCTATATAGGTATCTGAATAGCTCAGAACACCAGATATCCATTCAAGTGGTTTTTTAAGGGAAGAGATGTTAAATGGAAAATGACATTATGACGAACAGAAAGAAATTGAAATTACCAGGGACTTGATTGTCTTGGATCAATAATCAATATCTATGAAAGCAGCTGTGAAGAAGTCAAATGGTACTACATTGGGGAAATTAGCTGCAATGAAACACTTTAAAGCTCTAAAAGTCAAAGATGTCATTCTAACAGCAGAGTGTAACTGATCAAAGCCACACTATTTTTTTTAAATTTTTTTAAATTTTTATTTAACATAACTGAGTGAAAATGTACATTCACATGTAAATTTACATGCCCCCCTATATGCAGCTTCCACTGCTCTCCCTGTCTGGTGACTGCACACTATTCCTCTCTGCTCCATACATGTCTCATCCTCCCAACAGCCTCCTTTCCCCTCCTCTCCATCCACTCCCCTTCCTCCAGCCAGAGGTCAGCAAGATGATATCCTATAGATGTATAGAACCATAAAGCGCTTCCAATATATGGTTACTCTGCATCGCCAAGTCCAATTCATTCCTGTCCAAAGAGTGGACCTTTGTTATAATTTATGGGAGAGGGCAGCATCAGGGCCGGGGGCCATGCTCTCAGAGGAACCCCAAAACCGCTGGACCATCAGTTGAGGTCTTTTAGTGGAGATCTCAGGATGCACCCCTTTTTATTCTTGTGTTGCCAGTGAGACTCCTCTCTGTGAGCTCCATCGTGGCTATCACTGGTGGTGGCCGGGCACCATCCGGTTCTTCCGGTCCCAAGTCGATGTAGGCACCCACTCTTGTGGGTCTCTCTGTCTTCTCAGTTGTCTTTACCCCACGCCATTTTGGCCCTCGGTGAGCAACCGTTCCTGCTGAGTTGGGACCATTTGGTGTGTCCTCGGATGGCAGCTTGGCAGCTTTTAAGACCCCAGACACCACTCACCAATGTGGGGTGCAGAGAGCTCTCTTAGCAAAACGCTAGTTGTACCAACTGGCCTGGAATTCGCCTAAAAGCATGGTCCCCCGCCCCCCGCCCCAGCTACTCTATCCTTGCAGTATTGAGTTAAGGTGGAAGGAGTACTCAAGTTATGCTGAAGTCCACTTAATGTTATTCTTGTTCCTAATGTGTGCTGTCACCGCTTTCTCCCAACTAGATTTCTAGTAAAAGCCACACTATTTTTAAGTCATCTCATACACATGCAAAAGCTGAACAAAAACAATAACAACAAACAAAAAGAAAGATCAAGCAACAACTGGTGCAATCAAATAGCGGTTTTGGTGAAGAAAATTTAATACGCCATGGACTGCCAGAAGAATGAACAAAGCTATGTTGGAGAAAATACAGTCAGAATACTCCTTATAAGTGTCAGGATGAAATGGTCTTGCTTATTTTGGGCATGTCAACAGAATGGACCACTCATTGAAGAGAAGTACCAAGCTTGGTAAATCAGATGATCCTTAGAAACAAGGACGGAAGAACTTCCTTTTGCTTACTTTGGCTATGTCATCAGGAAAGACCAATCACTAGAAAAGTACATTGTATTTGACAAAGCAGAGGGTCAGTGAAAACGAACAAAATCCTCAATGAGACGGATTAACACAAGAGACCCAATGGTAGACTCAAGCTTACCGATGATCATGAACCTGGTACAAGACTGGATGATGGACAGTTTTGCTGTGTATAGGGTCAGCATCCACTGGAGCTGATTTGACAGCAGCTGACAACTTAATGTTATCAAGGAACATCTTAAATGGAAACTATGAATAGGCAGTAACCTCACTTCTCTTCATTTTGCCCTTACAGTTCCCAAGATGTTTGAAAATAGCTAATTGTTTGAAATGATAAATTCTCTTTTCTTCTTTATTGTTCATCCTTTCTTAACAGGTGACTTGTCCAGACACAACTTCATTGAATGAAAATAGTTACTATGCATTGGTCTCGTAAACAACAGGAAAAGAAAGACACTAACAAATATCTTGTAAGTAAGTTGAAATAAACAAATGTATTTTGTGAAATAATGTCTCTGAGGAAAAAAAAAAAAAGCACCTAAGTCTCAGTGGGTAGGAATGAGAGGTGAGACACCGGTTGTGCAGTGGTGTTAAGTGCTATGGCTGCTTATCGAAAGGCTGGCAGTTACCATCATCATTAGGACAGAACAAATCATTTAAGCACAGAAAAAAGTCTGTCTTTGATGGTTACAAGGGTGGAGAGGGAGGGAGCAAGAGGACTTTTTATACATTAGGTAGTGGTTACGATTAGGGTGGGTGTAGGATGCGACAGCATGTACGAGAAGTGGGGTACCCACAACTACTCATTTTTAAAGCCAAATTGTTCCCTTAATATGGCTCACCTCTTTGGAAGGACACAGAAACAGGGTCTGGGGTCTAGAGACCATACTCTCAGAGAATATCCAGACTAATTGGCACACTCAAGGTTTTCCTCTCTCTTTCTCTTAAGAAAATGCTCTGCATACCACCTGGGTAAGTGATGACTGGGGTCTTAAAAGTTAGTGAACTGCCATCTAAATAGCACGAAATGGTCCCAGTACACGTGGACCAGAGGTAAAAGGTGGACATCAAAGACAGGAGGAAAATATGAGCCTGCCAGATGGAAGGGGCTGTATGAGTTAGAGTCTGCTGCGGCATGTGATCAGAAGAAGCCGGTGGTACCCAGCCACCACCAAAGCCTCAATGGGGCACCTGGAATGCAGCCCTGGACACAGCGGGAGAAGGAGTAGTGGGCACAGCTAGAACTCTACCAAAAGTCCACACTTGATGGTCCTTCTGACTGGAGGGCCCCCTGAGAGCATGAACCCCAGACTCACTAACCCCAAATTGCATCCAGCACTGGGGCCAGCTCTCCAAACATTGAACTGGACTATCCAAACCATAGGAATGAAGCTGGCAAGGAACAGATCTTTGTACTTAAACATGTACTCAGGGCTATCTGAGAGATTTATCACTGGAATCAGGATGATTGGGTGGGTGGGCCAGATCCTACTCAAAAGGTCATGGGAAGTTCTGGACAAAAGGAAAAGCGTGTTGTCACAGTGGGGGGCAGCTAGAATAGAATAGCAGTGAAAGTTCTGGGTGTTACATGGCAAAATGATACAGACTGCAAAATCATTCCTAAATCTCAATAAAGTATATTTAAAAAAAAATCAGCAGTTCAAGTCTGCTAGATACTCCCTAGAAACCCTATAAGGCAGTTCTACTCTGTCCTACTACTGGGTCACTGTAAGTCAGAATCAACTCAATGGCACTTTGTGTTTGTTTTCAATAATGAGAGGTAAAGGATGTTGGTGGTTTGACAGGTGACATTCTATCATAAGCAAACAGTTGAATTTTTAACTTAGTCACAGTCACAGATTACCCTTCTAAATGCAGTCAAGGGATTTGCACACGTAAGAGAGTATGAATTATTGAAAAGTGCTCAGGGTAAAATTGGCTAAGGGTGCATGTTAAAAAAGGAATCAGGGACACTGTCACAAAAAGTAGTTCATAGCCAAAGTGAATTTTTTTCTGAAGTGAAATTGAAAAGTCAGTTGAATTGCAGACCATCGTACATCTGCAGACATACTCTTTGAATGATTAAGAACCTCATGCTGGGGAATGAATGGGTTGCTTCAGGACAGTCTTATAAATGATAACAACATTAGGACAGTGAGTCACAAAGTGACTCTTGATTCTAATGATAGGTCTCTTCTGTGTTTAAAATTCAACATCGAATGATCTATCTTATAATGATTTAAAGTGGTTATGAGTTTTAGTATTTTTATAATGAAACCTTGTGATATGTCTGAAGTACATTATAAATTAATTGCAGTATATAATCTATGGGAAAGTTTTTCTCTATGAATAGTTATGAGGGGGAAATAATTAACTAAATTACTAATGTAGCAACCTTAATAACACTTTAATTACAATGTATATACTCATTAGGGAAGGTTTCCTGGGAGTATTAAGGTGGAAACATAACAATAAAATAAGATACACACACACACACACACACACACACACACACACAGAGCACACAGAGAGAGAAAGAGAGAGAGAGAGAGAGATTATGTCTCTCTGAGACAGAGACCAGAAGTAAAACAATCACCAGGATGATTTAATCCCAGAACTGCATGGGGACCAGGTCAAGGCTTGTTAGGATTTCCTCTGATAATACTAAAAGCTGTGTGTGTGTCTATGTATGTGTGAGAGAGAAGATGTATATACGTTTCTGTGAATGTGTTTGTGGATAAGAAAGAAAATGCATGTGATGAGTTTAAAATGGTAGCATATAGCTAACAACCTGCAACACGCAGATGGCACAGCTTTGGATGTGAAAGTGAACAGAACGTGACATATTTACTGATGGAGACCAGAGACTTTCCGTTTGTATTATTCCTTAACAAAAATCCTCACAGTAACCTCACAATAACTAATGTTGTGATAAACAGAGAAGACATTGATGTTGTCACCTCAATTAGGGGCCCTGGAATTAATAGTCAAGAAATCAAAAGATGCATTGCACTGGGCAAATCTGCTGCAAAAGACCTCCTTAAATTGTCTTTAGTTTTAGTGCTATGTTGAGGGCAAACATCTAACCCAAGCCATGGCATATTTAATTACCTCATATATGTTCAAAAGATGGACAATGACTAAAGATTGAAGAAGAACTGATGCATTCGAATCATAGTGTTGGTGGAGAATATCGAATATACTGCGAGCCGCCAGAACAATGAACAAATCTGTCTTGGAAAACATAGAGCCAAAATCCTCCTCAGAAGAGAGGATAGTGAGACTTTGTCTTACGTACTTCAGATATATGATCAAGATGCATCAGCCCCCAGAAAAGGACATCCTGCTTGGTAAAGTAGAAGGTCAATGAAACAGAGGAAGACACTTGATGAGGTGGCTTGTCTCACTGACTGTGACAGCGGGCCCAAACATGGACATGTTTGCGAGGATGAAGCAGGATCAGGCAATGCTTTATTCTGCTGGACATAATTAATCATATTAACCACAACCAATCTGACAACACCTAACAACACAACAATAGACCAATCTGCTATCAAATTTTCACAGCAATACTGGACTAAATTGAGACACTTTAAAACTAGGAAGCAGAATTATCTGAGGTAAGAGGTTAGAAAGGCAGGAAAACAGATTCACCAGTGGGGTCAAGTTAGAGGGACTCGAGAGATTTATAAAAAAAAGCAAAATAATGATAACAGAGTGACTGATGTGTAAGTGGAATATTTGTAATAAGTCTTCTAATGCAATGCATCATCTGGAATTGCTTCTGTGCAGAAGAGTCACAGTTTCTTACAGAGATTTCATAACTGTGAGAAAGTTTGACTGACACAACATGTATAAGGTCTGTTTTAGCCAGCTAGTGTTGCTGTAACAGAAATACCATAGAGTGGATGGCCTTAACAAGAGAAGGTTTGTTCTTACACAGTCAGGTAGGCTACAAGTCCAAATTCAGGATGTCTACTCCAGGGGAAGTCTTCCGCCCTTGTCAGCTCTGAAGGAAAATGCTTGTGTTGCATCAATCTTTCTTTAGGGAGCATCTTGTCGCAGGAATCTCAGGTCCAAAAGATGTGCTCTTCTCCAGGTGCTGCTTTCTAGACGGTGTGAGGTACCCAACTCTCTGCTCATTTCCCTTTTCTTTTATCTCTTGTAGGGTGAAAGGATTAAGGGTGGGGCAGGTTGCACTCCAGGAAAACTCCCTGTACAGTGGAGCAGGGAGGAGATTCTACGAAGTGATTTACAGTCTCACACGAATCCTCTAACACACAGCACAGGAAAATCACAAAATGGAAAACAATTTGCCTAAGCAAATTACTGCACATATTTTTGGGGGGACACAATTCAATCCATTACTACATCTTTTTAACTACTTATAGAAAGCTTTTTAAGGATAGTTACTTAATAAGGCTCATGGATGACAAGGCGTGTCGCTCCCTTGCAAAGGTGTGTCTTTGGCTCTTTGTGTTGGTGTTTTTTATTTGCTATCAAGTCAGTTCAAACTCACAGTGACATCACGTGCGCAGAGTGGAACTGACTCACACACAGTGTTTTCGATGCTGTGACCTTTGGGAAGCAGATCACCAGGCTTATTTTCTGAGGAGTATCTAGGTGGATTTGAACTGCCAAAATTTGGCTAGTGGAGTACTCCACCAATTAGCCATTCAGAGACTCCTCTTTGATTTCTGTATTTCCATGATTAAATTACTACTTTGAAAACAGTAAGTATGCCTTTATTCATTAAATTTGCTGTGAGAACTTATGGACAAGGCTGGTGGTGTACTGGTTAGGTGTTGTGACTGACAACCAAAAAGTTGGCAATTTGAATCCTCCAGGAACTCCTTGAAAACTCTGCGGAACAGTTCTCACTCTGTCTTATAGGGACACTATAATTTGGAATTGACTCAATGGCCCTGGGTTTTTATTCAGGGGTTATGAAAGTGTAGGTATTTAAATCTGAACCACTACAATTAAGACTTTTTAATTAATGTGATAGAAACTAACTTTCAGATACAAATGTTATTGTTGTTGTTAGGTGCTGTAGAGTTGGTTCCAACACATAGCAATCCTGTGTGAAACATCAGTGAAGGCTGTCCCGCCCCATCCCGTGCCATCCTCACCATCACTGCACACTTCAGCCCGTTAATGTAGTCGACCGTGTTAATCCATCTCACTGAGGGTCTTCCTCTTTTTCATTCACCCTTTACTTTATCAAGCATAATTTATTCTCCAAGGATTGATCAGTTCTGATAACAGGTCCAAAGTATGCGAGATGGAAGCTCATCATCTTCTCTTCTAGGGAGCATTCTGTCTGTGCTTATTCCAAGACAGACTGGTTCATTCTGTTGCTGTGCTCCTCAGAAGGCACAGATCCGGCTGAGGTTCTCACCTCTCAATAATCCTGAATGAACAGGTAAGGCACAGAGAATGGATCCACATAAGCAAAGCTTTCTTAAAGAAATGCGGGGTATAGGCAATGCTTGAACTGTTTCCATGAATAAAGGCTTTGTTAGCACATATAAACGGCTTTCAAGAAAACATCTCCTGTTTTATTCATTCTGGAGGTGTTTCAGAAATGACTAGGCTGGGGAAATTAGGTTGCAACTGTCTCTTTGTTCAAAATGGAGTCAGCAGCAAAGGGTTCTAGGAAGCACTGGTAGGGTTTTATTATGGAATATTGCACATGTGTCCTCCTTTGAGATCTAAGGTCAAATCTCAACATCAGCTTTTTGCTCTTGTGTACCTCTGCTAGAAGGCCACATAGTGCCCACATCTGGCATCCCTGCGTGTGCTTCTCACATTAGCACATTCTGATTTATCCTGAAGAACAACTTAAAATTCTTGTTCTTTTGATATCTGTGGAATATTAATCAGTAGTCCTGGTCAGATAGTCCTCATCCTGTTCAGAGTATAATCATCCCTGTGGGTTTCTAAACTACTGAGAGTTCTTTGAGTGCTTACCTTGTCTCACCATCTCAGAATGGGATTAATTATTGGTTCCCTTTATCCCCCGCCACCTGTTGGCAGTTTCTGTTACAAAGTTAACTGAAAGAGGTTTACAGAGGCTTCTAGACTCCCTTTCTCAGTTCTTCAGGTAGCCCATGGTGTGTTTAATACTCTCTTAGGCGTCTAGTTCTGCTGGAACAGTAATACTGCAACTGGATGGCTTCAACAGAGATAAATTCACTTCTTCACAGTCCAGCAGGCTGCAAGTTCAAGCTCAAAGTGCCAGCACCAGGGGAAGGCTCTCTGTCTCTGTCAGCTCTTGAGGAAAGCCTTTACGATGCATCAGTCTTCCCTGGGTTCAGGAACATCTCAGTGCAGTAATCTCAAGTCCAAAGTAGGCACTTCATTCTCAGTGGGATGACATTTCTGTGTCTCTGCTTGACTTTCTCTCCTATATCTCAAAGAGACGGGCTCAAGACACGCTCTAATCTTGTTTATCTCATCAATATAACTGTCACTAATCCACCTTATTAAATCATATTTGTAGAATTTACAACAGGTAGGAAAATTTCTAAATGACAAAACTGTGGGCAATCATACAATACTGGGAATCACGGCTTCTTCCAGTGGATGCAAACTTTTTGGGGAAGAAAAAATTCAATTCATGACAAATGTTCTTTGCTAACACCATAATTCAAAAGCATCCATTCTTCTTCAGCCTTCTTTATTCATTTTTCTGCTTCTTTATGAATATCAGATGATTGAAAATAATATGGCTTGAGTCAGGCTCACCATAGTTCACAAAATCCTATCTTCACTTTTAAAACTTTAAAGATGTCTTTTGCAGCAGATCTGGCCAATGCAATACGTCACTTGATTTACTGATTATTGCTTCCATAGTTATTGATTGTAGAACCAAGCAAAATGAAATCTTTGTCAACTTCAATCTTTTCTTCATTTATCATGACGCTGCTTATTGGTCCAGTTGTCAGGATTTTTGTTTTCTTTATCTTGAGATGTACTCTCCACACAGAAAACTGTCTTGTTTGGTTTTTATCTTCATCAATGAGTGCTTCAAATCCTGTTTGCTTTCAGAAAGTAAGGTTGTATCGTTGGCATATTGCAGGTGTTTAATGAGCCTTCCTCCAATCTTGATGCAATGATCTTCACATAGTCTTACATTCCTATTTTTCTCTTTTATTATTTTCTTCAAGTGATATTTTATATTAACAGGCTAAATCTGTTTCCAGATAGCTTATTGTTAGCACAGATTCAACGTTCAAATATGTTTTTATTGAGGAAAATGTGTGTGGATTTACTGGAACTTTCTGTAGATTTTCTTTCTTCTACTTCTTTTTTTGGTAAGAAAATTCCTGCACTTCAGAAACACCTTTGGAAACTGCAGAAACTGGTCACACTGGGTGAAGAAGAATATTAGGAAGAAGAATGTGGAGTTACGTAAACTTCCAAAAGGAAGATTACTTTATAAGTTCTGGGCAATTCTTTAAGTTTACGTGGCACAAATTAGTGACAGTTTAAAAATAAATTGTAATAGATTTAATTTCACTGTTTATTCTAGAATAGTGAAAATCAGTAGAAGTAATGGATAAAGAAGACTTCAATTCAAATTCTACACTTAACCGCAGTTGTTCCTATACTGCAGGGAGTTTCTTACCCAGATGTTAAACCATATGTTTGAGTAAAGTCATGTCTCTCAGCGAATAAAATGTCCTCAAAAATCTCTTACCCCTTTATTGCTTTTTTATTCAAACTTCTTTAAAATACAAATATGTACATAAGGTTCAACAATTAAGTCTGCAAGCTTAATTGCTCTAAGTGCCACATACCTCATTGCTGGATGTCACTATGGTTGCCTTCCAAGTATTCCCCTTGGAAAGCTACGCACAGACTCCACCACCTACTTCACCCTCCAAAGGACATTTATGTTGCAGAATTCATCCAAAGGTTTACACACGGAAAGAAGCAATCATCAGTGGTTACAACAGGAGTGGGGAAACACTAAATAGACAAAAAATAAGCGGTAACTTTGGTGAAGAGTGGGAGAGTACAGTATACTGGGGAATCCCATACAACTTATCCAAGGCAGGGTTCTAATGCGAATGGAGAAATCCTGATGTCACAGTGGTTACATGTTACAGCTACTAATTAAAAGAGCAGCAGCTCAAATTCACCAGGGACTCCTTGGAAATTTCTATCAGATAGTTTTACTCTGTCCTGTAGCATTGCTATGAGTCAGAATTGACTTGACGGCAACAGGCTTTTTCATAATGTTAGTGTTGCTTTGCTGGTAACTACAAATTCCAATTATTTATTGCTGGTGAATAGGAAAGCAAAAGATTTTTGTCATTGTTATTTTAAATTAACCTTGTGTATTTTTTGATTTTGCTTTAATGTTATCTCCAGGTTGGTTTTTTTTTTAATTGATACTTTGGATTTCCCATATGGACAAACATGGCCTTTATGAACCAAGAAAGTTTAATTTCTTCTTTCTCACTCTTCACAGTTTTTTTTTTTTTTTTTGGTTGTTGTTGTTGTTCTCTTTCCTTGGCTTATAATTTTAGCTGTTTCAGTATGTTATGTAGAATAGAAATAGTGAGAGGAAGTATTTTTGCCTCATTCCTGACCTTAGGTGGAAAAGATCTTGTTTTCTACCATTAAGTATGACATTAACTATAGATATTTTATGGCTATCCTTTATCCAATTAAGGATTTTCTTTCAACGGCACTTAGCTTGGCTTTTTAATTACTAGTTTGGTGAGATTTGTTTATCATGAACTGGTGTTGGATTTTGTCAAATGCTTTTTCTTTATCAATTGAAATTATTGTATGTTTTTTCTTCTTTAGCTGTTGATGTCATGAATCATGATACATTATTTTCAATTGTGCAACCAACCTTGCCTATGTTTCAAGACTCATTTATTTTCTGCATTGAATTTTTAACTGACAGCATGTGTTCTCGTTAGTGAAATGCATACTGAATCACTGAGTGTGTCTGAAGCTTTATTTAATTTTTTTTTAACCTTACCCTACCAATCTTATGGCTACAGTCCAGATGGAATATATGTCCCAAATAATATTTGTCAAAATCCATATTTTTTTCTACCAAAACACTGGTCTGGCACTAATTCATACAATGCCCTGTAAAAAACAGTCATTTGCAGCGCGTCTCCCCTTATTCCATGTGAGACTGTCACCCAGGTTTCTGCCTGAGTGCAGCACAAACAGTGGGTGGGACAGTAGCTTTCCAGTGAATACCAGAGCTGGAAAGACAGTATGTGGCTGCCATATGTACCAGAGGTCTCAGAAAGGGTATCTGGGAGAAATCCCACTTGGACATGATTTGTAATTCATTTTACACATTGTTGAATTTAATTTGCCTTCTTTTTTTTTTTTTTTAAGAATTCTTGCATTTATATTCATGAGAGGTATTGGTTTGCAGTTTTGCTTTCTTCACACCAGTGCACTATTGTCCTCACTCTTAAGAAACCGTGGTGGGGTAGTGGTTAAATGCTGTGTAGGCTAACCATAATGTCAGCAGTTCAAATCTGCCAAGTGCTCTTTGAAAACTCTATGGGATAGTTCTACTCTGACCTATAGGGTCGCCTTGAATTGGAATTGACTTGACAGCAGTGGGTTTGCTTTCTGTTTGGTCCTTATGTGTTCAAATTGCTACAGGACTGTTCTGCTGTGTCCTAACACATCACTGTAAGTAGAAACCAACTTAATAGTAACTTTTTTTTTCCTCCTTGGAGTTTCTGCCCTCATAGAGTAATTTAGGGAACTTTCTTTCTGCTTCTGTTTTCGGGAAAAGATTGTGTAATATCGATATATCTTCCTTAAATGTTGGACAGAACTTAATGGTGAAAACAGTGCAACTACTGTTTTGGAAGATTATCAGTTGTTATTTCAATTTATTTTCAAAAATGTGCCAGTAAATTTACTTATTGTATTTCTCCTTGTTTTAGTAGATTTTTGTCTGTTAAGAAATTAGCCTATTTTATCTAATTTATCAAATCTGTTGATACAGATTTGTTCGTAATAGACTTTTATTACTGTTTGAATGTTTATTGAATGCATAGCAATGGCTCCTTTATTTCTGATGTTAGCAATTTGTGTATTTTCTCATTTTTTCTTTTGTTAGTCTGGGTAGTGTTTCACCATTTTACAGATCTTTTCAGAGTGCCCACTTTGGATTTTATCATTTTCTCCGTTGCTTTTGTGTTTTCATTTCTGCTTGGATTTATATCATTTTCTCACAGATTTTGTGTTGTTGTTTGTTTCACTTTTCTAATGTTGAGGCTTAGTTAGCACAGTTTAGATATTTCTTATGTTTCGGTATAAAGAGAGCCATAGAGACAGCCACTGCCGTCAAGTTGGTTCCCACACATAGCAACCCTGTAGGACAGGGTAGAACTGCTCCATAGTATTTCTAACAAGCGCCTGGCTGATTTGAACTGATGACCTTTTGTTTAGGAGACGTAACACTTAACCACTATACCACCAGGGCTTGTGTAATATCTGAATTCACTGTTATATGTTTCCCTCCAAGTACCACACACTTGCTGCATCTCACATGTTGCTAAGTTACGTTGTCATGCTCATTTATCACACAATATTTTCCTTTTGAATTTCTCTGGAAATGTTCCTTTGAGCTGTTTGACCTCTGTGTTACCTACTCTACCCTAAAAGGTTGCTATGAGTTGGAATAGACTCAAGGACAATTATTTTTTTCTTTTAATGTGTTATTTAGACATGTGTTGTTTAATCTCCAAATATTTAGGGGGTTGATTGTTATCTGGTATTGATATCTAGTTAAATTCCATTCTGGCATGGAAGTGTACTCTGTATGATTTCTACTCTTTCAAATTTGTTAAGGTGTCTTTTATGAGCCAAGATGTGGTCTATTTTGGTGAATGCATCATGTAAGCTTGGGAAGACTGTATATTCCATTCTCATTGCATCAAATGTCCTATAAATACCAGTTAGATACAGTTCATTGTCTGTGTCCTTCATTTCAACTGTATGTTTACTCATTTTCTGTCCTAGTATGGTTCTTTTTGGTTGTATCTCAGGACTTTCGTGGTAAGCTGTCTGCCTCTGACCATATCACATTCAGGTTTTAGGTTTCTTTGCTCTATTATTATTACTGTTTTTTAGACCATATATCTCTCCTGGTGTATACATAAATGTATATAGACAAAGATTTATAGAACAAGTTTCTCATTAAATAGTTTGTACACATATTGTTTTATGGCACTGACTATCTACCCCTCATGTCAGTACTCTCCATTTCTGATATTGGATTCCCTGTTACCAGCTCTCCTATCCCTCCCTGCCTTCTAACTCTTGTCCCTGAGCTCATGTGCCCCTTTAGCCCTTTTTGGTTATATAGGTCTGTCTAATCTTTAGATGAAAGGTGAGCACCAGGAATGACTTCATTATTTAGTTAAAACAGTGTCTGGGACCATACTGTTAGATTTTGTCCAGTCCGTCTCAGGCCAGTAGATCTGGTCTTTTTTTGTGTAAGTTAGAAATTTGTGTTACATTTTTCTCCAGCTCTGTCTGGGAGCTGCTGCTGTGCTCTCTGTCAGAGCAGTCAGTAGTGGCATCTGGGTACTACTACTTAGTTATACTAGACTCAGTCTGGTACAGGCTTTGGTAGCTGTGATCCATTACTCCTTTGGACTTACCTGTCCCATGTTTCAAAGGGGTTGGACCAGTGGAATACCCTAGATGGCCACTCACAGGCTTTTATGACCCCAGATAATACTCACCAAAATAGAATGTAGAACATTCTCTTTATAAACTATGTTATGGTAGTTGAGCTAGGTGTTCCCATGACTGTGGTTCCCACAGTCTTCAGCCCAGCAACTCAGTCACTCATGAAGTTTGGACATATCTCTGAAGCTTCCAGGACCCTGCCTTGGATAAGTTGTATGGGATTCCCCAGTATACTGTACTCTCCTACTCTTCACCAAAGTCACCGCTTATTTTTTGTCTATTTAGTGTTTCTCCACTCCTGTTGTAACCACTGATGATTGCTTCTTTCTGTGTGTAAACCTTTGGATGAATTCTGCAACAGTGGTCACATACGATATTGGTCCTTTTGTGATTGACTTATTTCACTCAGCAGAATGCTTTTCAGATCCATCCCTGTTATGAGATGCTTCACAGATTCATCATTACTCTTTACCACTGTGTAACACTCCATTGTGTGTATGTAACATAGATTGTTTATCCATTCGTCTGTTTATGGACATCAAGGTTATTTCCATCCTTTTGCTATTGAGAATAATGCTGCAATGAGCTAGACAATATTTGAGGCACAAATTGTCTCACAATCTAGTATAAATTAATTTTGTAATAGTTCGCATAGGTAGATTTTTACGTCTGTGTTTGAGATTTATTTTCACTCTAGAAAGGTTTGTCTTACATTTTTTTCCTCTGATTTTCTTTGCTAAACAGGCTGGCATACGTGTTATACCTCTTGTGAAGCCGCCACCCTCCTCCATCACCAAAACCTTCATTGTTTTTAACTACAACTGTAGGTGCACTTGAACTTCCTCACAGTCTGGTTCAAACAAGTCTAGTTAATTTATCACCATTTCCAGAGACATGGCTTTCTTCTGAGATGACTTATAGTGCACTGGAATCTTCAACCCTTAGGTTAGAAGCTGAGCATATGAACTGTTCACACTTCTCACGGATTCCTTTATACAAGCTCGATACAAGTCTTGATACAGGCTTAAATCCTGCCTGGGGACATGGAATTCCAGTACACCTCAGAGCAAGTTCATTGGCTTAAATGATTTTCAGTAACTAAAAGAAAACAACAATAAAAAATACGTTTTGTAGACATAGACAATGAATACTATCCTTAAATTAGGTGATTATGAGCTCTGCTTTGCCATTAGGAAGTAAAATAGCCTTTAACTATTATTCCATGTGTTTAACAAAGAGACTGCCAAGAATAAGGACTCAGTGACTAAAAAGCCAGGAAGAAAACTCTTGCTTTGTGCTCAGGAGAGTTGAAGTGGTTAAAGCTGTTCAGTTTATTAATGCTCACACTGTGACCCTCATTTAAAACTCTAGACAAGTTATGAATATGCAGTCTAAGGGGACTGTGCATTAAAGGAAAAGATAGAGGCCAGGGCCACGCATAAAGAACTTGGATTATTTGAATAAGACGGGAGTATTGTCATGGTAATCGAATTAAGAGAGGCACCATCTTAAACATAAATGATCAAGAATTAGATGAAGAGCTGCTGTGTAAGTAAGTGGAAAGGAAATGAACAGGCTGCAAACATTTCAATAAAGTGAGGAAGAATGAGTATCCATTTTTGGAGCAGAATGTGTCTGATAACAAGCCTAACCAACCATATCAGAGGAACATCCATCCCTGGAAGAAAGATAACTCTGCTAGTGTCTCTACAGAGAAGATCTGAACTGTTTCCTCCAAATTGTCTGCACTTCTTGAATTTATACTCTCATTATCATTGTACACCTCCTTCTGACCTAATTACTCAGCTCTCAAACTTGCTATCTGATTCAATGTTTATTTATACTGCGTGGCTCAAACTAACTTTATGCCCAAACTTTAAATTTCTCCTGGAAAGAATATTATCTGAAGCCAATACAGTTCAGTTCAGTTATTTGTTTACTGGTTAAAATACGCCTCACAAACAACTACACAAGTTTATGAACTTGCCATTGTGCCACCATATGCAATGATCTTTCCAGAAATTGTTTAAAAATAGCTTTGAGGTTGAACTAGGCACTGGCATCAGTGTACAGCTTCCCAAGAGGAGTATTTTCAAGGTGGTTGCTGTGATATTTAGCAAAGAAGTGTGGGGCACTAAGCTTACAGACTTAATTTTGGGACCTCATATGTACATACATGTATATATAATATACACATATATGAGTATCTATACCTAAACTCTTCTATTATATGTTTGTGTATCACATATATACATAATATGCATGTATGTACATAAATACATGTGTATATTCAAGCTCTTCTATTATGTTATATATGTGTCTGTACATATATACATAACATACATATACACACAGGCACGCATGTATATATCGTATGTCATGTATTTTATCACATGTGTGTACACACACATATACATAACATATATACACATATATACATATACATACCCAAGCTCTTGCATATGTGCATGTGCATATATAAATATCTATACATATATATACACAAATACACATGTATATCCAAGCTTTTCTAATATATATATGTGTATGTATATACACACATAAGTACATATTATACATACATGCATTTGTACATCCAAGCTCTTCTATTATGCACGTGTATATGTATACATATACAGACATATACATAATGATATATACATGTATATACCCAAGCTCTTCTATTATGTGTATATGCATATGTGTGTGTATAAGTATATATACACACACATATATAATACAAATATACACATACACCATAAACTAAACCCAAACCCAGTGCTACTGAGTCAATTGCAATTCATAGTAACCCTATAATATGGAGTAGACCTGCTCCATAGAGTTCTAAGGAGCACCCGGGGGATTCAAACTGCCACCCTTTTGGTCAGCAGACATAGCATTTAACCACTATGCCACCAGAGTTTCCATATATACATGTAGATACATATTAATAGCCAAGCTCTTCTATTGTATTGCCAAGTGCTGTCGAGTCAGATCCAACTCATGGCAGCCCTAGGTCGCCATGGGTCTATTATATTACATATCTGTATATGTATATATACACACATATACACATGTATATATACACACATGTATACATGTATATATACACACATATACACACATACACACATATACACATCTATGTACACGTGTATTCATGTATATACCCAAACTTCTATTATTTCTTGGTATAATTCTTATGTAATACACATATACATTTACCAATAGTTATTCAAAACCACTTAAATACCCCTCAAGAGTAAAATGAATAAATACGTGGTGACAGTCAGAAAAATGAACACTCCACCATAATGAAAATTACTGAGTTATTTCAATAGGCAGCACCATGATTAAATTTCAGCAATGTTGAGTGAAAGAAGACAGGCACAAGAGTTTATACATAGTGCCATTTGTATCATTTTCAAGAGTAGGCAAAAGTATGGTGATATGAATCAGAGAAATTATCTTTGTGAGCGAAACTGGGAAGCTCTAGGATGTTTACTGTCCTTATTCCTTTTATTTTTATTTTTAACTGATTTAATAGCTTGTTTTATAACATCTTTCTATCTTCAGAATTAGAGTCAAGTCAAAAGTCAAATATAGAATTTACGTCTCATGTTTTCTTAGTCTATTTTCATCAGGAGCAGTAACACAGCCACTCTTTGTCCTTTATGATGTTGATATTGTGAAAGTATAGTAATCATTTTTTGTTCTTATTGATCTGACTCGACAGCACTTGGCTGGCTTATTTTTGTTTTATCTGCTGTGTTAAAATAACATTAAGTTTATTCTGAGCAATTATTCTATGTACAAACCCATTTCTGTAGAGTCATTTCCCACTCGGCAACCCTATAAGACAGAGTAGAACAGCCCCATATGATTTCCAAGGAGCACCTAGTGGAGTTAAACTTTCAGTTAGGAGCCATAGCTCTCAACCACTATGTCACCAAAAACTCTCAATACCCATTGCCACTAAATTAAGCCCAACTCACAGCCACCCTAAGACAGAGTAGAACTGTCCCACAGTTTCCAAGGAATGCATGGTGGATTCCATCGCTGACCTTTTGGTTAGCATTCATAGCTCCTAACCAGTATACCACCAAGGTTTCCTAACCCCAGCACCAGAGGATCAACCACTGGGTGGCTCTAATCTAATGTGATTGACTAAACCCTGTTCTCCTTTTTCTAGTGAGATTGTATTGATAGTCTCTACTTCTCCATTCAGCAGCATCTTTTGAAATTGAAATTCAACAAGCCTGACTTCTAACAGGAAAGAAAGGATTTACAAACTTGGGTGAGAAAGAAACCTCTCAACGAATAAATTTTTGTCAGGATTTTCAATAAAGGGAGTATTTGATTTTGTGAGTAAGAAAATCCTCCAAGTCAAAGCAAGACATCTATTGTCAATTTCTGTCTTTGACAGGAGTTTCCTTATGATTACCTTCAGATTATGAATCTCCAGCCAGACTACTATTTCAAGGTCTTGTCTATTTTAAAACTTCTCTTCTATAAACAGGTCCCTCGTTGGTAATGTTAATTTTGGTCACTTGAGCAAGACATTGTCTGTTTCTTCACTTCAGTGGTGTTTTGTTGTTGTTGTTGCTTTTTCCCCTCACTAAAAAATAAATAAACATTTCATGACCACCCCTCCATACATTGTGTGGCGAAGCATGAGTGTCTATTTTCCGATTTGAAACGGCAAAGGGACTAAGAAACTCTACTGCTTTGCCACATTAAATAAGGAACATGCTTAAGATTACTCCACACAACCAGAGTTGATATTAGCAAAGGCAATCTAAGGTAAAGATAGTTAAAGGCAGATTTCAGAGGCTTCTGCTCCACCAGTGGGGCCACTGGCCGTTACAAAAAGAATATACAATCTGCGTAAACTGAGCTTGAAAAGGGTTGATTGGTAGGATCAAGATACTGAAATCCGACAATTAAGTCCATGAATTTAATTGTTTTAAGTGCTATGTATCACATTGCTGAACATCTCCATGGTCATCTTTGAAAGACTGTTGGGAAGCTATGTTCCAATGCCAGCACCTAGTCCATACTTCAAAGCTATTTTGGAACTCTGGAAAGGCCATTACACACAGTGGCTTGGTGCCCAGTTTGCCAACTTAACTTCATAGTTGCCTATGAGGGAGCTTTTAGTCAGTAAACAAATGGAACAGCCTCCCCACTCACCCAATCAGACCCCCAATGACATTTGTCTTCACCTGAAGATAAAGGAAATATTGAAAGGAAGACACCATGATGGCATTGAGGACATCAAGGGTAATACAGTGATAGCTCTGATGGTCTTTCCAGAAAAAGAGTTCCAAAATTTTGCTTTGAAGGGTGGACTAAGCACTGGCATCAGAGTGCATCTTCCAAAAAGGAGTACTTCAAAGGTGACCATAGTGATACTCAATAACGAGGTATGTAGCACTGTTTCTAGGATGGCTTCTGGAACTTCATTGTCAGGGCTTCTATTTAACATGACTATGTAAATGCAGTGTGTGTGTAGTTATAGCAGAGCCAACTGGAATGACTATTCCAGCGGCAACAGCACTTGTGTAAAACTGAATAACTATTAGCCACATTCTTACCTAACAGGTTAAAAATCATGTCTGCATATGAAGCTCCACTTTCCTATTATCATTTCAATTTAACCTGAAGCTTTGTCTCAGGGTTTTTCATTATCTCACAGATGTTTAACAATGAATCACATGGAGATTAATTGAGCGAGTTAAAGAGGATATTAGAAACAACACTCTTGTCTAATTGAACATATCTCAGTCTATTAGAGATAAAAATGGTATACATGAATTAGGCCTCTGAATTCTACTGATTTTAACTTTTTATTGAGAAGAGATGTAAATGTCCATAAATGTTGCAATCCATCTATAAAATCTGTCAGTTTGGAGAGTGATTTTTCCATATTCAAAAGTCTAAATGGACCTTGCTCCAATACAAAACACCAGTCACATTATTAATTCTGACTTTAAATATGCAAAATCAACAATCACATTCTTTTTTTTTTTTTTTCCCAAAATACCAATTAGCAGTAAAATAGCCAAGCGTGGATTTATTAAGGAATGTATTGGTGAAGTTATTTTGTGGAGCCATGTCCAAATCACTTACATTTGGTATTACTGATGGACATTTCTGAACTATTAAGGTATGTGAAACTGAGTTTATCCAAATACCCAGCAATGATTCGGTGACGGTTAGCTTTATGTTTCAATTTTGCTCAATTAGACAACAGCCAGTTACTTAATCAAATGTGAATTTAAATACTGTTATTAGTTGACACTAAGTAACAGAAATTGTCCCAGGAGATTTCAATGGGCCTTATCCAATCAGCTGAAGGCCTTATTTGGAGACTTCTAGAAAAGAAGAACTTCCATCCCAAAATTCAAAACCAAAACCAAACCCACTGCCATTGAGTCAATTTCAACTCATAGAGACCCTACACATCAGAATAGAACTGCACCATAGAGTTTCCAAGAAGTACCCAGCAGGTTTGAACTGCCAACCTTTCAGTTAGCAGCTATAGCACTTAACCACTGTGTCATCAGGTTTCCATCCCAAGATTGCAGCTTCTAAATTCCTGACTGAATTTCCAGTCTACTAGCCTGTTCTCAGATTATATAATTTCTGGTCCCCTGGGATCTAAATAGTCAATTTCTTTCCAGTGGATTGTGGCTCATAGCAACACTCCAGGACAGAGTAGAACTGCCTCAATGAATTTCCAAGAAGCATCTGGTAGATTTGAACCATTGACATTTTGGTTAACAGCCAAGTTCTTGACTATGGCACAATCAGGACTCTTTATATGTATAGCCATACGTACAGATATTTGTCACTGTTTCTCTTAAGACACTGATATATATTTCTTTAAATTTAACTTATCTGTATTTTTTCTTTAGTTCTTTATTCGCTTTCATTTTTCCTTAGATCTTTCTTTCTCTCCCTTCTCCTTCCTCCTAGTGGATTATGTTCAATGTTGATATGTGAAATTATACTCTGAGAGTCACTTTTATAAAGTACATTTGTGAATTATGGCTAACATTGTGGAGAATGGGAATTCAAGAACACGTAATTGTGCTCTTTAAGGAATCTGTATGTGGATCAAGACACAGTAGTTCAAATAGAACAAGGGGATACTGCATGGTTTACAGTCAGGAATGGTGCACATCCGGGTTGTATTATTTCACCATACCATTTCAGTGTGGATGTCAAGCAAATAATCTGAGAAGCTGGATTCTACAAAGAAGAATGAGGCATCAGGATTGGAAGATGACTCATTAACAACCTGAGTGATACAGATAACACCTTACTTGCTGGAAGTGAAGAAGATTTGAAACACTTACTGATGAAGATCAAGGACCACAGCCTTCAGTATGGATTGCACTTCAGTATTAAGAAAACAGAAATCCTCACAACCGGACCAGTAGCAACATTGTCATAAATGGTGAAAGGATTGTGGTTGTCAAGGATTTCATTTTACCTGGGTCCACAACCAATGCTCATGGAAGCAGCAGTCAAGAAATCAAAAGACACATTGCATTGGGAAAATTTGCTACAGAGTATTGAAAAGTAAAGACATCACCTTAAAGACTAAAGTATGTCTGACCCAAGCCATGGTATTTTCAACAGCATCATATGCATGTGAAAGCTGGACAATGAACAAAGAATATGGAAGAATTGATGCCTTTGAATTGTGGTATTGGAGAAGAATATTGAATGTACCATGGATCACTAAAACAACAAAAAGATCTGTTCTGGAAGAAGTTCAACCAGAATTCTCCTTGGAAGCAAAGATGGCAAGACTGCATCTTACATACTTTGGACGTGTTGTCAGGAAGAATCAGTCGCTGGAGAAGGACCTCATGCTTGGCAGTGTGGAGGCTCAGTGGGAAAGAGGAAAACCCTCAACGAGATGGATTGACACAATGGCCACAACAATGGATTTAAGCATAAGAATACTCCTGGACACGGCATGAGACCAGGCAGTGTTTCACGCTGTTGTGCACAGGGTCACTATGAGTCAAGACTGACTTTATAGCACCCAACAACAACAACAACAACATTTGTGAATTTAAAGAAATCATTTCCTTGGTCAACAATTGAAATAAAATACTATGACACTAAAACTATTTTTGTACCTTGTCGAGGACAAAAGCAGAGTACAAGGCCACAGAATAAAAAAATTCGACTCTATTTGTGTTCATCGAATAGATTTGAATACTTTTAAAACAATTAGTGAAGTCGCCTTTGGGGAATCAAATGATACTGAATCAAATCAAATACTTTCTACTGCACCGTACAATCCACAATTTGCAGTTACTTCGGTTACACCAGATCCCTTGAATGATTCACAAGAGGTCAAAGATACAGCCACTTTCTGGGAAAGGAGAAATGCAAGATATCTATTCTGGAAATTTAAATTAGACTTACAGGATGAGGAATCTCAAAGAAAGTCCCTTCACCTTGAAACAGATGGCATTTTCCAGATGAGGAAGCTAAGACCTGTTGGATGATATCAAAGGAATGTGGAGATGGGGCTGTCAGTGAAATGTAATAAGGCAGAAATTTCTGTACCACAGCAATCAACAAAACTCAGTGACAGTCATTTCATAGAAATTGTCCCTGTTATTCCCTAGGATAGTTTCCATGACAGTTTACCGATACCCATGCTTTTTGTCTTATGTACAGTACACATTGAGTGACAGATATTACCTTAATGTGCTTAACATAAAAATAAACATTTTAATAGCAGTCATAAATTCTATGGCAGAGAAAGTTCATTTACATATTCCATTTCCTTGTCCTCAAACACTCCTTGTCCTGCTTGTAAATAAAATTTGTATTTGTGTTTGCTTGTAAATAAAAAAACTGTACATTCATTAAGACCCAGGCCTACTGTAATCTTTCTTCTTACCCACACAGCTTCCTTCCAGTTACCACTAAAGCTTGTTCAGCTCTCTATTTCAATTCCTCTGCTTTAAATTATATTTTATTGTTTTTCTCGATAGCTAGACAGTTAGCACCTTGTGCTGGTGACTGATATGTTTGCATTGCAAGCAGTTAGTATAACAAGAGCTTAAGAACTATTTACTTAATAGATACAGGTATGAGTAGATGAATGATTTGTTTCTGTAAATAGCACTGTGTGTTACCCACTACTGATATTTTAAAGGATAATAAAGATGAACATATATATATGTGTGTGTGTGTGTGTGTGTGTGTAAATTTATTTCAGACAAGTGTCACTTGGTAGGATTTAGGGAAAGCTATTTTTTCAGACTTCCTTCTAATTAACATATTTTATGATGAATTCTAAGGAGCCGTGGTGGCACAGTGGTTGAGGTGACTTCTGCTAACAGAAGAAATTGAACGTTTGAACCTACTCAGTGGTTGCTCTGCGGCAGAAAAAACTTGCCTTTTGCTGCTGTAAGAATTAAAGCCTAGAAAAGCCTATTTGGCAATTATACTCTGCGACATTGGTTTCTATGAGTCAGAATGGATTTGATGTCACCGAACAACAAGATGATTAATTCAACGTGTTTACCCAAGACTTACACATTGAAGTTGTTGCAATTATGCAAAGCACTATTTTAAAGGACCCTCCTTTGCAAGTTGAATGGACTTTAAGTTTACTACTTGGGAATTTCTCTTCCCACTCCCTCTCCCGATTTTAAGCTACCGTGGAAATGCTGCTGACACAGTGGTTTAGTGCAGTCTGTTAACTAAACGATCTTCAGATCAAATCTGCCAGAAGCTCCTTGGACACTCTACGGGGAGGTTCTACTCTGACCTATAGGGTAACTGTGAGTCAGAATCCCAACTGGAAGACAGTGGGTTTGGATTTTGGTTTTCAAACATATTCTCATTAAAATCACAAGCCTTCACCAGACAGAAGGACAAAACTGAGACATTCAGTTCATGAACACAAGTGACTGAATGTACTGTGTTGCCTGGCATCTGCATTTCAAAATTAAGATGAAGAGAGGGTGATGTTTATTAGAGAAATTATGGGCTTTAGCTACAGCATAGAGGAGCAGCAGTGACTTCCTGTCTTAGCCACCCCTTGCCGCTACAACAGAAATACCACAAGTGGATAACTTTAACAAAAGGAAATTTATTTTCTCACAGAAATGCAGGCTAAAAGTCCAAAATTAGGGCATCAGTTTCAGGGGAAGGCTTTCTCTGTTGGCTCTGGAGGACAGTCCTCATCTTCAATCTTCTGCTAGACTGTGAGCTTCTCAGGCACAGGGACACCCAGTCCAGAGGATGCACTTGGTTCCTGGCATCCTTTCCTGGTGGTATGAGGTCCCCAACTCTCTGTTTGCTTCCTTTTGCTTTTTCTCTGAAGAGACTGCCTCAAGACACAATATAAACCTGTAGACTGAGTTCTGCCTCACTACAGCAGCTGCTTTCCATTCTTCCTAATAATATCATAGAGGCAAGATTTACAATATACAGGAAAAATCTTGCAATACCAGGAATCATGATTTAGTGAAATTTTACACATTTTTGAGAGAATGTACTTTAACCAATGACATTCCTCAAAGTTGTTTCATATTGTTTTTCTAAAGCATCTGCAGCAGATACTCTGGTGTACTACTGAAATCCTCTTTTGAGGCTGAAAGACTTATTTTAGATACTGAGATTCCTTCTGGCTGCCAGGCTATAGCTCTCAGCCCTCTTCTGAAGTAACTCAGCTAAAGAAAGCCACCTGGCTCAAGGTCAGTTCTCCTCCCCAGAAGCTGGCATCCAACATCTACTTGACATGGGGATGTGAAGTCTTAAGTTCTCATTCAACTTGTGAAAACACTCTAGGGCCATTCCAGCTTCAGAGACCATCTCAGGGCCCTCACTGAGACTGCATTCCAGTTCAGTTTCTTCCTCTGTCCATTCCTGCTTTTGTTTCCTCTTTTGATCTTGTTAATCCTAAGGCATTTACTGGTACTTCATGCGTGCTAATCTTTTTTCAAAGTCAGCTTTCTGGAAAACTGAACCTGAGGAAATATTCATTCACTTGACAGAACAGAGAAGTTCAAGGCTTTAGTATAAGGATGTAGAATTTCAAAGTGGGGATGTCAGCAGAACTATAGTTTTATTCTTTTAAAAGTGACATCAACTCATCAGAAGTATTCATGTTAATATCTATGTGAGCAATAAAACAGATTCTGTTATTTTGATGTCAGTGATAATTAGAGACATGTAGAGAATTTTCCTGCTGTATTAGGCAACTTAATACTTAAACTCACTATGCAAATGTCAGGTTTTCTGCCTTTTTTCTTAAATTTATTTCTATCCTATTTTACTTATGTCAGTTCTACCCTGGCCCCTAGGGTTGCTATGAGTCAGATCCAACTCAATGGCACTTGGCTGGCTGGCTTTATTTAGTTAAAAATATTTGATCATGTCCATGGATCACAGGTGTTAAACATAAATCAAAGAGAGACATTGGCTTTGCTTGGCTAATGGGAGATTTGGCTGGCAATGGAGTACACATGTTCTTCAACTGTATGGCAGCATACAAACTGGCCTAAATTCAGCAGGAGGATTTGAATTGGACTTGGAAAGTGAAGTGAGGAAGTGTTAAGAACTAAACCACAGGGGCAGAGTCAAGATGGCAGAATAAACACAGGTCTCCCTAAATCCCTCTGGAAACTAAGACCTGAACTGATAATTAGATGAGCCTTCTAGACACCTAGTGAGGCCTAGGACATGTGTTAACTTGGATTTCATACCACTGAACAGAAAACTACCTCTCTTTAACTGACCTCTGCTCTTGGCTACTTGGCTGGCTCTTGGTGAGGGCTAGTTTTCACGGACCGAAGCTAACTTGCCATTTTAACATTTTTTTTTTTTTTTCTCTGTCTTAGCTGGTGGGCAGAGCTGAGACTTGACTAGCAGATAATCTCAGATGCACTGCTGGTGCGATCGACAGGCAAAAATGCCATATTTTGAGAGCCTGGCTTTGGACTCTGCATCTTGGCACCTTTGGCCTCTATTTCCACCAATGACATTGAGTAGACTTTATCGAGACAGGTGGGAAGCTTGTGCAGGATGCCATCTTGTTCCACTGGGAGGTAGATTACCCATACGAAGGCCTCAGCTGGACCTTATTCCTAGGCTGTGAGGCAGTGCCTGCCTGGAGGACAGTGCTTTTCTGGCAGAAAAGCAGCATTCTACACCATGTAACCTACAGCTGGGGCCAGACAGCAGAGGCCAGCAGGGCAGTAGCCTTTCTGTATTTTGCACTAGTTTATAACATCTGGGGTTGAATGTAGAGGTTCTTACTTTGTTAACTGGGAAAATGGTCCTGTACACATGAAAATCTGAATGACTTTGGAAGTTGTCAGACAGCTTTTATCTTTCATTTTAAGAAGACCTAGAGAAACAACTGTGGTCCATCCTCACAACATCTCTCCCAGCCTCTATTGATTCACATGATGCTCAAAAAGCAACAAACGCTGGAGAAAAGTGTAATGAAGAAATCACCCATGGCATCAGAAGGCCCCAAAAGAAAGCACCAAAGAACTTTCCAGATGAAGAAACCTTTCTGAAACTTTCGGAAGGTGAATACAAAAGGATTGTATGTATATAGAGTGTTCCTAGACCTTATAGAAAATGTGGCAGAGCAAAATAAAAAATTAAGCAAGCTGTGTTGGATCTGACTCAGTAGTACTGGGTTTTGGGCTTGGGTTCAATCTGATGAAACAACCAGTAGTCTGAAATCCAGCAGATCAAGAACAAAATCAAAGACATAAAAACTTCAATTCAAAGCCATGAAAACAGAATGGAACAAATGGAAAATAGACTTTCTGACTTGGAAACAAGGAAAAGGAAGAAGCATTAAGAAGCACGTGGACTCTGTGAAGAGGAACAATCTATGATTAAATGGAGTTCTTGAACAGGGTGAGACACCTGAGAACACAGAGAGTATTGTTGTTGAGCTGCTGACAGAAAAGTTCTTAGAAATTACGAAAGAAGAGAATCTAGATATCCAAGATTCATGTAGAACGCTACTCAATATAGATCTCAAAAGAAAGACCCCAAGACACATTCTGATCAAATTTAACAAAATGAAACATAAGAGAAACTCTTAAAGGCAGCAAGAATCAAAGCAAAGCTAACATTCAGAGGGAAACACTGTAGGATTTCTCAGCAGAAACAATGCTGGCATGGAGACAGTAGCATGACACCATCAAAGCCTTGAAGGAAAAGAGCTTCCAACCAAGAATTATCTATCCTGCAAAACTGTCTTTCAAATATGAAAATGAAATGAAGACATTCACAGATAAACAGAAACTCAGAGACTTTGTAAAAACCAAACCAAAGCTACAAGAAGTGCTGAAAGAATCTCTTGAATTAGAAGAACAAAACCACTACTTTTATATTTTATAACAAAATACAGTACACATCACCCAGAAACCTACTCAGTTAGGGAAGGCTCCAAACTCAATTAAAGCTTTAATACTGAAAGAAATGATCCAGTGATTATATCATGAAAACTATGATGTCATCATACTAAAAAAAGAGATGTACTAGTCATTTTAGTCCTTCCAGATGGAGAGGAAGTTAATGAGACTGGTAGTAATTAAAACTGGGTTATACATAGTTTATTAAGGGAGATCATAGGGGCAACACAATAAAGATGCAACATATCAAATCACATCTTATGCACCTAATATTAGAGGACCTAAATACATCGAAGAAACACTGACTGCACTCAAAAAGGAGATAGATCACTCCACAATAATAGTGGGAGACTTCAACAGTCCACCCTCAATACTGGATAGATTATCTAGAAAAAAGCTCAATAAAGACACAAAAGACCTTATTGCCACAATTAAACAACTAGAATTCATCAGCATTTACAGAATTTCCTATCCATCAGCGGATAACTACACCTTCTTCTCCAGTGCACATGGAACATTCTCTGCAATAGACAATGTGTTAAGACATAAAGCAATTCTCAACAAAATCCATACCATTGAATTAATGGATAACATCTTCACAGATCATAAAGCCATAAAAGTCAAAATTAATAGCTGAAAAAAACATAGATATAAAGTGGAACTCATGGAAACTGAACATCTTGCTAAGAAAGCCTTTGCTTATACAAGAAATTAAAGGTGAAATCAAGAAATTTATGGATTCCAATGAGAATAAAAACACTTCCTACCAGAGCCAATGCGATACAGCCAAAGCAGTGTTCAGAGGTCAGTTTATCTCCATAAATGCACACATCTGGAAGGAAGAAAGGAACCATATCAAAGAACTAACCCTAAAGCTTGAACAAGTAGATAGAGAACAACAGAAGAACCCCTCAGTGACCAGAAGAAAACAGATCATAAAGATTAGAGAAGATCTAAATGAATTAAAGAATAGAAGAACAATTGAAAAAATTGAAAAGACCAAAAGCTGGTTTTTTGAAAAGATTAACCAAATTGAGAAACCATTGGCTAAACTTAGTAAACAAAAACAGGAAAGGAAACAAATAATGCAAGTAACAAATAAGAAGGGAGTTGTCATAGCAGATCCAACTGACATAAAAAAAATCATAACAGAATACTATGAAAGACTGTACTCTAACAAATTTGAAAACCTAGAGGAAATGGACAAGTTCCTTGATTTATATCACCTACCAAAATTATCACAAAGTGAAGCAGAACAACTTGATAAACCCATCACAAAGGAAGAGATTGATAAAGTCATCCAAAAACTACCAACGGAAAAAAGCCCAGGCCCAGATGGCTTCTCCACAGAATTCTACCAAGCTTTTAGAGAAGAGTTATCTCCCACACTACTGAAACGATTTCAAAGTATGGAAAGGGATGGAATACTCCAAAATTCATCCTATGAAGCCCGCACAACCTTGGTACCACTTCTCCTTCACTGCTTCTTGCCATCTTTGGTGTTAACAGCTGTCTCTCCTTCTTGGCCTCCGGTTCTAAGACCTTCTGGATCCAAACTATGCATTCTTCTCCTGTCTCTGGGATGGCTCATTTTAAACCTAGCAGAATAGCAATACTGACTGGTTCCCCTGTTAAAGTTTTGTAGATCTTATTTGAATAGTTCCACACCCACACAAGTGCCATGGACTTTATTTGCATTATTAGTAAGCTATCTAATTCCATTGGTGGGTGACAATTTCCTTGTTTATAGTCGTCCCTGATCCTTTGGGTGGCAGTTACAAGACCATGGTGAGAAAGGCCGTCTGAAGGTCATCTACCACACTGCATGAACCGCCTTGCTCACTGTTGGTGTGTTTGGGTCCACTGTTGTACTTACTATGTCAGCTCTTTGCACTGAGGAGTTCCCTTATTTTCATTTACCTGCTGATTTTCCAAACACGTTGTAGTTGATTTGATAAAGACTTGCCTTTCCTGATGACAAGTCCAAAGTAAACAAAATGAAATCTCCTCATTTCTGCTTCTAAGGAAAATTTTGGCTATATTTCCTACAAGACTAATTCACTCTTCTGGCGGTTCATGGTATTCCCAGTGTTCTTTAGCGACACCACAGTTTAGCTGCATCAATTCATCCTTGTTCCTTATTAAAATTTCATATGCTTATGGGGAGATTAAAAAGACTATGACTTGGGTCAGGTGTGTGTTAGTATCAGTGGAAATCTCTGCTTTTCAAAACTTTAAAGACATCTTAAGATTTAACCAGTGCACTATGTCCTTTGATTTCTTTAGCTCTTACATCCACGGACATTAATTAATTATTAATTCAAATAGAGTGAATTCGTTGACAATTTTACACAATTATAATAGAAGTGATAAATCTAAAAAAGCATATTAATCTCTTCCATCTATTTTCAAATATGTCACTGGAACAATATATATATGTATATATATATTAAGTTTGTGAACAAGTGAACACATGTTGTTGCTGTTAGGTACTGTCAAGTTGGTTCTGGCTCATGGCAACTTTATGTACAACAGAAGGAAATACTGCTCAGTCCTGTGCCATCCTCATACGTTGTTGTTGTTAGGTGTCGTTGAGTCGATTCTGCCTCATAGTGACCCTACATGTGAGAGTAGAACTGCACCATAGAATTTCCAAGGAGTGCCTGGTGGATTTGAACTGCTGACCTCTTGGTAGCTGACCTCTTGTTCTTCATAGCACTTGGCCACTGTTCCACCAGAGTTTCCATCCTCACATAGGTAGATAAACTTTCATCTCGTTAATCTTTAAGTAGTTTCATTGTAATTCTTACTCCGCCAGCTAATACTGCCTAGCAGGAGACTAAAATTAAGTAATGAGTTGTTATAATTTTCAGGCTGAATTACACCAGATTAACAAGCCAGTTAGAGAAGCCATTTGTTAGAGGATGTCACAAACCACAGAAACAAAAATTTATTGGTATAGCTTTTAATTCCTGGAATTGGGCAATCATGGATAAATCTAAAAATGATCTCAAGTTACCTTTAGGGTGAGCATGGATACAAACATCTGCTGTCTAAGACAACCGAGTGAAGCCTCAGACAGGCCTGAACACAAGCAAATGAGGCATACAGTTCATAGTTTACAAGCATGTCTGCTTTTAGATATGACCAGCTCATCCGTGCTATTTCCAGCATCTAGGCCAAATATAAAACCTTGTTGAAACAATAAAAAGAATTTGAAATCACATCAGAAAGTAGAGCTTTAAACACTAAATTGGGAGAGAGAGGGATAAGGTGGGCAGCAAATTTTATAAATTTCCATCAGTAAATATAAAACAAAAACCAAACCCAATGGCCTTGAGTCAAACCTGACTTACAGACCCTACAGAACAGAGCAGAACAGCTCCATAGTGTTTCCAAAGCTGTAATCTTCAGGAAGCAGACTGCCACATCTTTCTCCCATGGAGCAGCTGGTGGGTTATGACTGCCAACCTTCCAATTAGAAGCCAAGTACTAAGCTACTCTGCCACCAGGGCACCCATTCAGTAAATACAGTAGTGAGGGAATTATAGCAAGAGAATAAAATCTCCCTGTTTGACTAGAATCCACAAACTAATGAAAACAGCTTATCTACTTTCAACTAAAAAAAAAAAAATGTACTGTTTAGGTGCATACATCCTGTTTTTATCAGAATCGTTATCTTTAAAAGATACTCTCCATTTGAAAGCTTTAAAAATTGTTTTATGTCACTGTGGATTTATCATATTCAGTCATAAATGAAATCACTTTAGAAATATGGAAGAGACCATAGAGATGACCTAATCCAACTTCCTTCATTTGTATCAAGGGCTATCTGGTCAAAAATGTTTGAAGATCCACTTAGAGTGACATTGTAAGAGGAAGTATGTGAGTTACGACTCAGTCATGCTAATTACCAAACCAAGGATTCTCTCAAATCAACCTTCCATGCCTGATTCACGATAAAATAGAAGCTATTGTATTGAAGTCAAATGATGATCAAATTTGTCTTTTACTCTCTTTCTCTCCTATATCACATCTTTTATGTCTGAGATGATCAGCATGCCCCAATGGCATTAACCTGTTGACTATGAACTAGAGAAATGCTTTCTCCACCTGCACTTTTTTCTTTGTTCAGTCCATCCATACACACATCTACATGTTGTCGTCACTGCTGTTAGGTGCTGCTGAGTCAGTTCTGATTCACAGAGACTCTATGCACAACAAAGTGAAATATTACCTGGTCCTGCTTCATGCCTACAATTGCTACTATACTTGAGCGCATTGCTTCAGCCACCGTGTCAATCCATCTCCTTGGGGGTCTTTTTCATTTTGGATGATCCCCTGCTTTACCAAGCATGATGTACTTCTCCAGGACTGATCCTTCTTGACAACATTTCTGACTATCCGAGATGTAGTCTCCCCATCCTTGCTCTAAGGAGCATGTGGATTGTACAGTTCTTCCTAGACAATGTACGTAATGTGAGCAATTGATTATAAATTCTTAAGAGCTGAAAGTTTATCTGACCCAAAATGAAAGTTCATTGGGAAGATTAAAGCGCTGCTGCTTTAGGTACCAAAAAAACATATCTACTACTGTTGAGTCACTTCTGACCCATATCAACCCTATAGGACTGAGTTCAATTGCTCTACAGTTTCCAAGGAATCTGGTAGATTCAAACTTCCAACCTTTTGATTAGCAGCCATAGAAGTTAACCACTGCAGAACCATGGTTTCCATTGCTTCTGGTTGCATAGTAAAATGATGTATAGCTTGTTAATTGTACTAGTTTGAGTTGACAAAAGAAATATGAAGCAAAAAGACTTTGTATACTAATACTGAAATATTTTAAATTAAAAAAACTTTGAAAATCTATGTTCTATTTTATGACAGTTCCAATTTAATAATGAATGTGTCACTATAATTAAAGGAGCACTCTCAAATTGTTTGATTTTTTTATTAAAAATTTTCATAGTTGGCAAGGTAATTTTTAATTATTTAAAAGGCAGAGTAAGTGTAGTATGCACCCTCCTTTAACTCTTAAAGAAAATGAAATGTTTGCAAAGTTTCTAGATATTCAAGTTTACACTTTAGGGAATTTTATTTTGATACACATATTTACATTTCATTAATTATTTTAAAATTGTAATGTTAACGTCACAGAGAAAGAAAAATTCAAGACTCCCAAAAGGTAATCCAGAATATTTTACAGCAAAAAAACTTAAATAAAAACTAAGACAATTCTTATTTTTTTACAATATGTTAAACTCCTTTTTCTTAGCATGCATGAGTCTCACTAAAAAATAAATTTTGGTATAATGTCATAAACATTGAGGTATAGAAAGCTATATCTCAACCAGTTTGTACTTTAAGGTCAGAAGTAGCCCACGTGAAGAGGTAAGATTATGGAATCAGCCAGGTGGCCTATATTACATTGGACAGTTGTAGTTCATTGGTAGAATTTCAGTGCCCATGAAGTATATCTGGTTTCAGTTACCATGCAATGCACTGATTCTGTCAGCGGAGGTTTCATGTTGCTCAGAAGGAGATCACGTTGCTCACCAGAGATTCCTGACTAAAGCAAACTAGGAAGAAAAGTCTGCTAGTCCAGCTATGGAAAAAATCAGCTATTGTAAACCACTTGGATCACAAAGGTCTGATTCCACTCTGCGCAGGGTGTGAGTAAGTCAGTAACCAACCTGAGACTTAAAAACAATCACAAGTTATCCTACTGCTTATACCACTGATTCATAACTCTTCATTTCACACAAGTAGTCTACTCTCATTCCTAAATGCTAGTGTGTATTCTCTATCCCACCCTACCCATCGATTCTCCCTCTAAAGGCACCAGGTGTCAGTTGTATCCTAGTTTTATTTATAGGTGGCTTCCAATAGAACCAGAAACCTTGGTGGCATAGTGGCGAAGTGCTATGTCTGCTAAACAAAATGTTGGCAGTTCTGATCAGCCAGGCTCTCCTTTGAAACTCTACAGGGCAGTTCTGCTCTGACCTATAGTGTGACTGTGAGCTGAAATCGCCTTGATGCCAGTGGGCTTGGTTTGGGTTGGTTCCAATACAATCAAGTATAACATGATGCAGTCAGCAGCCTTCTCTTCTCACACAGAGTATATCTACACATGTATTTTTCTGTTAACTTCCATCCACTCTTATAAAAATCCACACTTCCTATTTTGAGTTAAATGTGGACCTATTTTCAGTTAAATATGGATTCCAAGGACTGGAAGAAAGTTTGTAAAATGATGACGCTGAAAAGCAATCAGATGGATTGAAGTTTGAGATAAAGCAGTTGCACGGTGCAATCTAGTAAACCCAGACTGTGCCTTTACAATTATTCTGACTTGAGAGATGTTCCTTATCTTTAACAGGTGATTCTTCAAACTTCTCTGCCACGATCATGTTATCAGCTCTGTTTCAGATGCTTTTCAGGATGTCACAGTACTGCTCCCAGGGGAACGATCGTGTTATCTTGTTACCAAAATCAAGCTAACACTTGTCTTGTTGATCTGGCTGCAAAACCGGCATTCTTAACCACAACAATACTTTCTCTGTCACCTGGACTTCAGCTAAATCCCCCTCTGCCCTGAATGCCATTAATTCATTTAATATTCAGTGTAATAGCCTGAACAACAGCACTGCAGACGCTCTCACATCTTAATCCCCGGAAATTAAGTGTTCCTTTATGTGGCCAAAGAGACTCTGCAGACGTGACTTAGTTAAAGATCTTGAGTTGAGAAGATCATTTCAGATTACTCAGGTAGGCTCTGTAGAATCACAAGACTTCCCATAAGATGGACAAAGTAGAAACTAGAGCCAGTGAAGAAGGCAGTAGGACAGTGCGGGCGGACGCTGAACTGATGCAGCCGCAGACCAAGGAATGATGGCAGCAGCCTTCGGAGGCCAGCAGAGACAAGACCTAGTCTGGAGCTTCCAGTGGAAACCAGCCCTGCTGACACCTTGGATTTAGCCTTGTAAAACTCACTTCATATTTCTTTTGTGTCATTTTAGGTTACTGCATTTGGAATAACTTGTTACAGCAGCAAGAAGAAACTAGCGCAATTAGCAACAGAGGTCTTGACTCCATTGAACTCAGATGGAAAGCACGAGCCTATTGTGAGATGGCAGAACCTTTCTGGGATTCCACGCTCCCATTAGCCATTCTAATGGACTGCTCTGGTCATCCTGGCCCATCAGCTTCCTTCTTCCTTCACTCCCTTCTCTCTGACTCACACTACATGACACTCCCTTTCCATACTCATCACATCGCTCAGGCATCAAGGAATTGGAGCTTCAAAACCTGGAAAGCCACAGCTAACTCCAGATTAGAGACAATTTCATAGCCTCTGCACAGTTCAAAGGAGAACAACTAACTGTCACCCAGATAGCTCACATTTTCTCTAGACACAAACATGTACAAACAGGATTAGAGAATTCTTGAATAAAGGTGGTTTTGCAAAATTATGTATTTCTAACTTTTACAAATTCTTTGGCCCCAGAGATGTAAATTATGAATTCCTGAACTCTCTGTCTGCCTCGCTCTCTCTCTCACACACACACAGCCCCCATAGATTCAAGAATCATGTTTTCAAATGCGAGCTTTGTGTCCTGAATGTTTGTCACTGCTTAGGCTCAAGTACAAACGAGTTTTTGGGAATTCACTAAGGTCTTCTCCTTATATTAGTCAGTACATTCTAAAGAATGTTAAACAACAAACAAGAAAAAAAATTAGAGAAATTCAGAAAGAAATTCTAGAAATAGTCTAAAGCATTTTTTAAAAATACTAAGAATGGTATTTGGACACATCCCCAGATCAAGGGTTCATAAACACACATTGATATACCAACTGTGTCAGAATCACTTGGAGCTATATTGATATGTGTAGATTCCCAGAGCCCAGCTTTGCAGACACTATTAGATAAGTCTTCAGAATTTCTCCCTGTTAAATCATACTGGGTGACTATGATGCTTAAGCATGTCTGGAAAACTCAATTCTCTGAAACATAATTTATACTACAGAGCAATGTCTATGAGAATTTTCAGCAAATGTCCTTTAACTCTTTTTGGTTTAACCAAGAAAAATTAAAACAGTCTCAAGTCTGTACTTGAAGGAAAGGTTTACATTTATTTCAATTTATACACTTTGGTCAGCATTTTTTTTTTTTTTTTTTAATTTCCTCACCTATAAAATAGAAAATATTCTATACTTTATAATATAGAATATAAAATATTTCCTGGTTAGGATATTCTACCTTTCTTAGGATTTCTGGTAATTTCTGATTATTCTGTAACCGTCTACTCCATAAGAAGTTAGAGAGCATACTTGCAAGGATCTAGACTGAGGTACACATGTTTTGTTTTAGCCAAAACAAATATGCAGTTATCTTGAAGTCCTTGCTGCTTGTTTTGGCTTTCGCCAGTTTTTGGAAGACTTCAGGCATGTTTTTCCAAGACTACTCCTCAGGCACAGAATATATTGAGTCGTGGAAGCAAAGAGAAAAACTACTCAGGCAGAACTGCCATCTTCCCTTGCTACTAGTTTCTTTCATTCTCAGAAGCATTTTAAAGGCTTTTCTCACAAACAGCCTCTTGTGGATGGAATTTCAAGTCAGTGCAGTCAAAGACTTGATATCTAGCTCTAGGATACCTTCTTGTAGAAAGAAGATAATGCAATTAAAGTTATTTTGCAACCATGTGAAGAGTCAATACACGTGTCAACTTTTCTCCCACCAAATACTTGTTAAATCAAACTGTCTATATCTACTGGTTCTGCTTAGTGTTTGTATAGTACAAAATTTGAAACTTTTAAGAGAAATCATTTGCTAAAAGTCACATTCCTGAGAAAAAAAGGCAAAAATAACCCAAACATTGCCATCAAGTCAATTCTGGCTCATAGCAACCCTACAGGACAGAGTTGACTGAACTGCCCTGCAGGATTTCCAAGGAGCGCCTGGTGGATTTGAACTGCTGGTCTTTTGGTTAGTGGTGGTAGCAGTTAGTTACTACACCACCAGGTTTATTTGCAGAATTATTTACAAATAAAAACATAACTGAGTCTCACATCTCCTAGTTGTGGTCAATGTTGTTTTTCTCTCATTGGCTCCCAGCAGGCCACCACACACCTACCCCCACATTTTCCCTAAACCCATCCTCTACATTCAAAGGAATAAAATTCAGCCATCTCTCACAAAACTTTGGATTTACCTAGATTTAAGTTTCAATGTTAGTCTGTACCTTACGAATGAAGAGACCAGGATCATAACTCTTGCCTTTGCGTCCATCTGTTGTGGTAAATTTTGAGGAAGGAAGAAAGAAATGAGCACATTCTCTCAGGAAACAGTGATTCAGTTTTCAGTGTTTTCTCCATTCCCTTCCTGGGAGGTTTCCTGTTCACGCCTCACATCTATGGCTCATCTGTAATCCTGGCCACAAATTACCTCAGGATGTTTAAACATAATGAAATGCATATTCTAGTAGACCATTAATGGTTTAAGGGTCCTGCCTGGAAAGTTAAATATTTGTTCCTGGGGCAAGATTCTGTCACGTTGGCTCTACCTTGGCTTTTGGGACATCAGACTTTCAGGTGAGTCCTTACTGGTCTTTTTTGGTCAAGACCTCCAGCTAGTGAAATCTTCTTTGTCTTTCCTCACTTATCCTGTAACACAGGCTATTGAAAAAAAAGTAATACCACAAGAAAATATGGAAAAATTGTTTTCTACTAACTGTATTACATCAAATGAAAATACAAGCAAAGCATTTATTTGCCAAGTGCTAAATTTTCCCTGTATTTTCTTAGACTGTTAAAACTGGTTTAGTCAACATTTTCTTTTTTTTAATGTCCTATTTTATCATTGAAGAGGTGAAAGCAGTTTGCAGAGACATGAGGAGAAAGGACGATCCTTGGCCGTAACTAGGGTTGACTGACTCTTTCATGCCCAGATCAGTAAGGTGTCATGGAGCTTCGTATCTGCCAGTCTAAGCTTGAGTACAAGAACGAACAGAACAGAAAAACTACTCTTTGCTCTCTATTTATGCATTTGTCCTGTGCTATACTCAACTGGGAAACCCTGGTAAAGTAGTGGGTGAAGAGCCACAGCTGCTAAACAAAAAGTTGGCAGTTTGGATCCACCTGGTGCTCCTGGAAAACTCTATGGGGCAGTTCTACTCTGTCCTGTAGGGTTGCTATGAGTCGGAATCAATTCGAAGGCAGTAGGTTTGGGATTTATTTGTTTGTTTGGCATTGTTGTTAGTATTTTGGTACACCTAGTTAGGGTGAAAGAACCTGTGAAAAATTACCAGTGAGGTAAGCTTGACCATATTTTAATGACTCCAGTAAGATATTAACTAACCAATAGTCATGGAGCTATTCTGACTTATGGCAATCCCATGTACATCAGAATAGAAATGCATTTCATGGAATTATGTAGCTATTTTGGCCAAAGTGTATCTTCTAAACTTTTATTTCAAGTAGCCTCTGGGTGGATTAAGATTTTCATCTTTTTTGGTTAGTAGTCAAGGGCATTTATGTTCATGCCTCCCAGGGAGTCTATAATAAAGAATAATTCCCGTTAAATTCAAATAGACAATGTAAGCCTGATCCAACATGATCTTGCTGGACTGTCCAGATCACCTTCAGCTGTCTGATTTTTAAGTTGTGATTTCAAATTCTAGCATGGATCAGAATTATCTTAATCCTTGTTATAAAGGTAGATACTTAGACGGTTTAGAAATTTAGATTTTGCGATAGTGTTCACAAAAGGCTCTGTTGCAGTGATCTGTCTTGAGAAAGAATGTTATAAGGAGTAAAAATCCCAAGACCAGCAGGGTATCATACCTGCAGTTTAGATCTTTATAAACTTAAGTTCAAAATTTAGGTTTAAGGAAAGCTCCATATGAGCTTGAGTGATTGTAACTAACACATTATAGCATTTTGTGTTCAACTTCTAAACAAAATGGTGGGGTCAGAGTCCACCCACCAGTGCTACCAAAGAAAGGCCTGGAGATCTGCTTCTGTAAAGATCACCGTCACGAAAATCTTACAGAGCACTTCGCTTTGTCACACATGGGTTGCCATGAATTGAATTCAATTGGGTGAAAACAAGTTACACACTAAGACTTGTTCTAATACAATTGCATATTAATGTAAGTAATCTTCACTTAAAAAAAAAAGGAAAAGAAAAGAAAAAACACCTCATGGTGTAGGTATTACTATTTTCTCTTTTATAAAGACAAGACTCCCGCATGAGAAGAACTTACATAATTTATTGGAATTCATGTGGTTAGTCCTCTCTGAGCTGTGGTCTCGGGGAAGCCGGCTCTAGAGACTATGCTGTTACTAGTCACAGCACATTGTCACACACTATTCACTGAACCAGGTTGCATGAACTTTGACTATTTTCAACCTGGCTCACATTCCTATGACTGAACTGGTGTGTATAGGATAAGTTTTCTTTTCTTCTTCCTCTCTTCAGAACTGTACTCCCGTGCTTACCACCTGTAAACCTGCTTTCCACACCCCAAGCAGTTGATTCTTTCTCACAGATATGAAAAACTCACCAAAGTCAACCTAATTTGGGATGTGATGTCTATATTCATCCCTGTCCATAGGAGGGGGTCAGTTTTTCTGGAATACAAGGGATGGCAATGGGGGAGGAGGCATATTTAGGATGTCTCCTTTAGAAGTGAAGCCTAAATTAAAATTTAATCACATTTTCTGGGATTAGCTGTCAGTTGGAAGGGATTAACCAACAGCAATCCTATGTTTCCTAGTGGAACCATGCTCTGCAGGGCTTTAAATCACTGATTTTTCAGAAGTAGATAACCAGGATTTTCTTCTGAAGCACATCTGGGTGGATTCAAACCTCCAGCCTTTCACTTATATTTGAGTGCATTAACCATTTACACCATCTAGGGACTCCTGAAAGAGGTAGAGAGAAGAAAGTGTTATGAAAATGTAGACAACAGTGAGAGATTCTAGGCAGAAGGTAGGTTCAAAGTCACTAAAATTGATCAATTATTCTGTAAGGTCATAAAAATGTTGACAGTATAATCTCCAATGTAAAGAAGGTGAATATATGAGATTATAATATGAAAAAAGTTAAATAAAGATAAATATATAATAGCTGCAGAAATAAACCAAGTGATTTTCCTCCCATGTCCTTAAAAAGTTAGGGAGAAAAGGGTTTAGTTTGTGCCATCGTCCGTCAAAGGGTATGACAGAAAAACCACAGCAATCATTTTTCCTACATTACAGCCTTCATATTTTGGGGAGTACAAGCCATACATCATCTCTTTCAATGTTATTCAAGACATCAGATCACATTTATTAAAAAATATACTATCGTATTGCGTATAGTAAATCTTGACTCTTAAATAGAGTGTTTCCAAAGAAGAGATATGAGGAGTAAACTACCTTATATCAAGGTAATTTATGAAGTCTTAATAAATTTGAGAGAAAATCATATTGCAAAGAGCACATGTTCTCATCACTGAAAGGACTGTGTGAGTAAATGATAGCATTTGCATGATCATCAATAAATATACTATTCTGTAATTAAACTGAATATACTTAAAACTCTTACAAGTGTGCAAGACATTTTGATGATTATTCAAACTGGCACTCAATGGATCCCTAAGATTGGTAGATCCTTTTTAGCAGGCAGAATAGGCTATTGATACAGAAACTTTCTGGCAGGAAGAGATACAGATGCAAACAATAGAAGATCATTTTCCAAGGCACCTGGAGAATATGACAGGGGTTAATAGTTCACAGAGAGTGAAATGGTTGACATCTGGGAGGATCAAAAGATGGAGAATTAATTTGGGAAGCAGTGTATCTATAACTGGGAAGTAGAATATCTGTAACTAGAATAAGCCAGAGAGAAGGAAAATAAAAGTCAGGCAGACAAAATCAAGAATGCTAGTCATTGGCTTGTACTAGCAGATTTCTACAGAAAATATATGCATGAGTTAGACTTCATAAACCTCTGCTCTCCTCACTTATTATTGTTGTTTGGTTGTCGTTAGATGCCGTTGAGGCAGTTCTGACTCATAGTGACCCTATGAACAACAGAATGAAATACTGCCTGGTCTTGTGCAATGCCCACAATCATTTTTATGCTTAAACCCATTGTTATGGGCACTGTGTCAATCCATCTCGTTGAGGGTCTTCCACTTTTTGGCTGACGCTCACTCTACCAAGCATGATATCCTACTCCAGGGACTGATATTTCCTGATAACATGTCTGAAGTATATAAGAAGTAGTCTTGCCATCTTTGCTTCCAAGGAGCACTCTGGTTATACTTCTTCCAGAGCAGATCTGTTTGTTCTTTTGGTGGTCCGTGGTACATTAAACATTCTTCTCCAATACCACAAGTCAAAAGCATCAATTCTCCTTCTGTCTTCTTTGTTCATTGCCCAGCTTTTGCAAGTGTATGATGTGATCAAAAATATCATGGCTTGGGTCAGGTGCATTTTAGTCTTAAGGTGACATCCTTAGTTTTGAATACCACCTATTACTAAACCGGTATGAACAGAAAAGTTTGAAAACTGAAAATTGTCAGAAATGAAATGAAAAGCAGAAACATTGATATCCCAGGCATTAGTGAGCTCAAATGGACCAGCACTGGCCATTTTGAAACCCACAATCATGTGGTCTACTATGCTGGGAAAGAACACTTGAAGAGAAACAGTTTTGTGTTCATCCTCAAAAAGAACATTTCAAAAAGTATCCTGAAGTTCAGTGTGCCGATGATAGGATAATATCCATAGGCCTACAAGGAACGCCAGTAAATATGGCTATTATTCAAATTTATGCACCAACCATTACAGCCAAAGATGAACTGATTGAATATTTTTACCAGTCTGAAGTTCTGAAATTGATGGAACATACAATCAGGATGCATTGATAATTACTGGTGACTGGAATGTAAAAGTTGGAAACAAAGAATAGGTAGCTGGAAAATACAGCCTTGGTGATAGAAATAAAGCTAGAAATTGCATGATAGAATTTTGCAAGACAGATGGCTTCTTCATTGCAAATACCTTTCTTAACTAACACAAACAATGATTATACACACAAACCTCATCAGATGGAATACACAGGAACCAAATCGACTACATCTGTGGAAAAAAGACAATGGAAAAGCTCCACATCAGCAGCCAGAACAAGACCAGGTTCTGACTGTGACACAGATCATCAATTGCTTACATGCAAATTCAAACTGAAACTGTGGAATTAATTTAAATTAACAAATAAGTTGGGGAAGACCTAAAAATCAGTAAGTATGAAAGTATGTAAATCATTTATTGTATGTCCATATTTTGAGACTATGTAGACTTTTTAAAAAGAGTGTTCTAGAATACATGTCCATAAAAACAGATGTACAAGGTGTAATACTTCGAAAGTAACCTGTGGTTTTATCTTATTCCTTTTAGAAAATTATGAAAAAACAATGCTGAGATACATTTTTAAGGGTACATATCTAAAATGATAAGGTTACACAGCTGGTATGGGAGTGATTACAAGTAGACAGTGATATAAATACCACTTGTCTGTCAGTTTATCCTGCTTTGGTGGCTTACTTGTTGCTGTAATGCTGGAAACTATGACACTAACAAGGTCACCCATGATAGAAAAGTTCCACTGGAATTTTCAAAATAATACAGAATTGTAGGCAGGACTTGGTGGTCTACTTCAGAAAAAGACTAGTTAGAAAACGAAAAGGGAAGAACATACTTGGCATTTCACAGTTGAAAGAACTGAAGACAGAAAGCAAGCTTGGAATGGCCATGTTGGAGGATTCCATAGGGAAAACATCGAATTGAACAGGAGGGCTCAAAGGAAAGGGAAACAGTACATAGAGTCACTGTACCAAACAGAATTGTTCAACTTTCAGCTATTCAAGGAGGTGGCATATAATGAAGAACAGAGCATGTTTAAGGAAGAAATCCAACCTGCACTGAAGGCATTAGAGAAAAACAAAACTCCAGGAATTGAAGGAGTGCCAAGAGAGATATTTCAAGGAACGGACACAACGCTTTAGGGGCTCACTCATCCATGCCAAGAAATTCGGGATATAGCTACCTCGTCAAACAACTGGATCCATGTTGATGCCTATTCCAAAGAAAGATGATCCAACAAAATTATGATATTATCACACAGCATCGTGATTATGACATGTAAGTGAAATTTCACTGAAGGTAATTCACAATCAGTTGCAGCAGTACATCAACAATCAGTTGCAGCAATACATTGATACAGGGCTGAGTAATTCAAACAGGATTCAAAACAGAATGTGTACAGAGGAATAGCATAGTCCTTGTCAGATGGATCATGGTTGAAGGCAAAGAATACAAGAAAGATGTTTACTGTGGAAATGTACCAGACTGTGTGAATTATAAAAAAAAAAAAAAAAAAAAAAAACTGTGGATAACATTGTGAAGAATGAGAACTCCAGGATCCTTAATTACACTCATATTGAACTCATACATTGATCAACAGGCAATTGTTAGAACAGAAGAGCAGTTGCTGCATGTTTTAAAATCAGGCATGACACATGTAAGGATTGTATCATCTCATCATATTTATCTGCTACATATGATGAACATACAAACTTAGAGTTTGGGCCTGAGGACTGGAAGAAGACTCATTAACATCCTGTTATTTGCATACTTTGGACATACTGTCAGCAGGAAACAGTCCCTGGAGAAGACACCACGCTTGGGAAAGCGAGGTCAGTGAAAAAAAGGAAGACTGACACAGTGGCTCCAACAATGTGTTTAATTATAATAACTGTGAGATTGGCACAGGGCTGAGTAGTGTTTTCCTCTGTTTTGCATAGGGTCACAGTGAGTCAGAACCAGCTAGATGGCACCCAGCAATGACAACAGTATGCGAGTGGCTCAAACTCGATCACCGAAAGCAACAGGACTTGAAGCACTTAAGGTGATGAAGGTCAAAGACTCCGCAACACAGCTCAATATAAAGAAAGCAAAAACCCACACCAATGGAGCAATGAACAGCAGCATCATAAACAAAGAAGAAAAACTGAAGCTGTCAAGAATTGTATTTTATGTAAGTCCATGTTCTATACCCACGGAATCAATAGTCAAAAAAAATCAATCAATGTATTAGGTTGGGTGCATTTGTTGCGGAAGACTACGCTAAAGTTTTGAAAAGCAAAAACTGCTTTGAAGAGCAAGGTGTGTCTGACCTAAGCCGTGATATTTTCATTTACTTTGTGTGCATTCATGGCAATCCCGGTGGTGTAGCGATTAAGCACTATGTCTGCTCACCAAAAGATCAGCAGTTGGAATCTGCCAGGTGTAATTTGCAAACTCTGTGGAATAACTCTACTCCATCCTATAGGGTTACTATGAGTTGGAATCAATTCAAAGGCAGTGGTTTATTTACTCATTTATTTATTTTGCTTTGGTGTGCATGTGAAAGCTACACAACAAATGAAGAAGACTGAGAATAGACAGCTTTGAATCCTTCTGTGGGCAAAAAATATTGAATATACCTCCGACTGCCCAAAGGAGGAACAAATTTGCCTTGGAAGAAGCCAGCCATGATGCTCCTTAAACACTAGGAAGGCAAGATTTTGTGTCATGTACTTTGGACATGTGATTCGGAGGAGACTAGCCCCTGGAAAAGAACATCTGCTTGGTAGAGTGCCAGCAAAGACGAGGAAGACACTCAAAGAGACGGACTAACAGCGACTGCAGTAACGAACTCAAACATAGCAAGAACCCTGAGGATGGAGATGAACTGGACAGCGTTTTATCCAGTTGTACAGAGGGTTGTTACAGTTCACATGAACTGAATGTCACCTAACAGCAACAACAATGCTGTTGATCTGTAATTAGTTTGTTTATCACTGTGCCCACCTTAACTGCTTGAAATTTAAGATACAAACTGGTATTAAGTAGTTTTTTTTCTTTGACATGACTGAGTGAAAATGTACATTCCCATATAAATTTACATGCCCACCTATATGTAGCTTCCACTGCTCTCCCTGTCCCTTTGACAGCCGCAAGGGAAGGGAGGGAGGAAGGATGAGGGGGGAGGGTTTAGATTAGATAGTTGCTAGAAATCTAGTGTTAAGTAGTTTTGATGTCAATGGGTTTCTTGTCTTTTCTCCAAATGATAGGACCTCCACTTGCACAACTGACCCTAGAGGTTAAAGGGTCAAAATGTAGCAGTGAAGATTAATATAATGTGAAATGAGCAACTTAGCCTAGTTTTAACACAAGTTAGATTTCACATTAGTATCACAGATGTAGTTAATAGAAGTTTGTTATGTAAGTAATTTTTCTTTTAAGAGCCTTTTAAAGAAATTTCAATGTGCTATTTCCTGAAAATTGCACATTCCTCAGAACTTGGAACCCTTTGTGTGGGCATGCAATATTTTATTTTATTTTTAAGCACTATGCAATTATCTCAACCAGTCCAAATAGAACTACTCAAAGCCTGTTATTTAAAGGCACTTTACATAATGGAAGGGGCTATTGCTAGTATTTGATTTTAAGGATCTTAAGCCATGAGGGTCCATTATATTTATTATGATTGGATACACCTTATCAATATCCATGGTGTTAACATTCCACATTTCTAATTTAGTAAGGACAGAGAGATTGCCATTTCTTTTAGATTGATGCCACCTTACAATAATTGTGTAAGATTGTACCGTGCTATATGTATATGATGTTTAGCTCTGGCCTCAGATACTCCTAGACACAGGGAGTTATTATTAGCAGTTGTTAGTTGAGCTCATCCATAACTATCAAATAAATACACTGCTCTTAAGGACCTTAGTAGCTGCCTCCTTTTTGTCATGTTCAACACACTGACATTTCCTTTTAAATGAGGTACAAGGAAGCTGAGTGTTGGTAGTCCCCAAGTTACAAATGAGGTTCCTTCCTGGGTCTTTAAGTCGAATTTGTAAGATGAGCCAGGTGCATACCGCTCTTATGTAGCCTGATTGTGGTAAAAGAAAAGACTGGAAGACTTTTCAAAGATTTAAAAGCTGCGTGGTGTGGCCAGTAAGGGTGACATCACACACACACACACACACACACAAAACCGCCATCGAATCAATTCTGACACATAGCAGTGACCCTATAGGTCAGAGTAGAACTCGCCCATAGAGTCCCCAAGGAACCCCTGGAGGATTTGAAGCCAGGCTACCTGGTTAGCAGCCGTAGCACTTATACACTATGCCACCAGGTTTTCCAGTGAGGGTGACAGGGACAGTGAATTTCTCATGAGTAAACCACAAAGCCAAACCCACTGTCTTCAAGTCAATTCTGGCTCATAACAACCCTATTGGACAGAGTAGATCTGCCTCATGGAGTTTCCAAAAGGTACCTAAAGGATTTGAACTACTGATCTATTGGTTAGTAGACATAACACAGGGTTTCCTTATCTTAGGTAGGGATAGGTTTCATCATTTTAGAGTGAGGGCAAGTCTATATAATACTAAAGAGTAACTATGAATTGTCCATTAGTTGGACATTTGTAACCTGGAGACAACCTGTACAGATTTGGCAGTGTTCTGAGAAGTTTAAAAAGTGGCATCTGGATATAAAGAACTGTTTCCCTCAGGTTGAAATGCCACTGAATTGTCTAAACAAAATGAAAGCAGGAAAAGCAGATTCATTATCGTTGAGCTGATACTGACTGAGGGATACCATATAGGACATGGTTGAGCTGCCCTATAGGCTTCCTAAGGAGCAGGTGGTAGATTTGAACTGCAGACCTTTCAGTTAGCAACTGAACTCTTAAGCACTGTGCCACCAAGGCCTCACCCTTTACTGAGAATCATACTAGCATTTTATCTTCAGATATTCTAAACTTCAAGCGTTCTTCTTGACTATTGCCTACTCTGAACCATTTTAAATTCCTAAATCTAGGAAGGATAGCGTGACTTGTGTCTATAACATCTAATTTCTCCTTCCTCCTGAAAAACATATTTCACATGTGGCAGATACACCAAGAATTTATCATTCCCTCCAAACTACATTTTCTTTTGCCCTCTTCTCCAGACCAGTGTGGATTCTGGATCAGTAACACCAGAATCATCTCGGGGAATTGCCAATAAGGGGCATCTTCAGCTTTGTACCAAATCTGCTAAACAAGAAAAAATGCAAATGAGGTCCTGAAACCTGTGTTTTAACAAGCTGATAACCACTGCTATACCAAAACCACACCGACTGTCATGGCATTGACTGCAACAAAGAAGTGCCCCTCTAGGACAGAGCAAAACTGCTCCAGAGAGTTTTCAAGGAGTGCCTGGCAGACGGAAACTGCCAGCCTTCAGGTTAGAAGACACAGCTCTTACCCACTATGTCACTAGGATTTCCAACCACTTCTATAACACATAAAATATGATTGCATTATTGGCGAAACATTATTGATTTCTTCACCTTCCCTCCTTTAACTTCACATTTCGCTATTCCAGGCTTCTAGAGAATGGATCTCTAAGTTTTAAAGTTTCAGTAATGGATAAATTCTGGTCTGTCTTTTAAATTCCAGGTTCAACATTGCCAGAGAAATTTCTGAAATGGCCAAAAGTGTACCAGAGTACTACCCCTGAATTAATCAGTAGTGAGAAAAGAGGTAGAGATTTGCGTTATACTGTAGCTAATTCTCCCTACAGCCATGTGAGTTGTGAGACAAATAGAGAAATGTCATTCCCTAGAAAAAGTGTAGCTAGGCGCACAGTCTCAGAGGGTCCAATTTAATATCCATCAAAGTTTGGAATCCCTCACCCCTTTCAAAGGGTTTTCACATTCATCTGTGTTACTGTCTTGTGAACATCTTTTCATAGCATACAAATATTTCCCTGATCTGTAATTTGGTGGAGTTCCCAATTCTGGTAGGGTTTTTGCAGTATTTCCTTGAAGTGTGTGCATAAATACAGACCATTTGCCTCAAAATTACAAGCAGTTATGAGGCTGGCAATTGGAATATGTTATAATTTGAATAGCAAACAGCAACAGTATATTATCTACAGAAAGCAAGCAGTACATGTTTGGAGCAGATTTAGGGTGAGCTGTTAACCTGCATCACTATGAATAGCCTACTTAGCCTCGGAGAGGAGGAACCTATCTTTATATTAAGAGGACATGCTCATTCTTCTCAAATTACCAGTGTTGACATTTGTGTCACCAAGCAGGCGTGTCTTGTACCAGGCATCAGCAGGTGTCCTGTCTCTCTATAGGTGTATCATCAAATCAATGTGAAAGTGATCAGACATGCAATCATAATGCATTGATAATTACTGGTGATTGGAATGCCACGGCTAGAAATGAAGGAGGATCTGTTGTTGGAAATTATGGTCTTAGTGAAAGAAATGACACCAGAGATTGAGTGATACAGTTTTGCAAGACCAGTAATTTACATTTTGCAAATACCCTTTTACAACAGAAAATCCTAGCAACATAGTGATGAAGTGTTGTGGTTGCTAACCAAAAGGTCAAATCGACCATGGATTCCTTGAAATCCCTATTCAGGAAGTTCTACACCGTCTTGTGGTGGCACTGTGAGTCGCAATCATCTCAATGACAATAGGACTTTTTTTCTTTTTACCTTTAACAACATAAACAATGACTATACATGGGGAGTTCAGTGACTGGAAAACAGAAAAAAAATCAACTGAACCTTTGGAAAGAAACAATAGAGAAGCTCAATATGATATGTCAAAACAAAGCCACAGGCTGACTGTGGAATAAATGAGAAAATGCTCACAGGTAAATTCAAGCTGAAGAAAATTTTAGAAGTTAGGGACCTTCTTAATAATAGCTTTTATAGACTTAACACTAATTACTAAAGACCAGATGAGCTGTGTGATGATATCAAGGATATCATACATGAAGAATGCAAGAGATCATTAAAAATGTAGGAAAGAAAGAACAAAAATGAATGCTAAATGAGGCTTTGAAACTTTCTGTTGAACATATAGTTGCTAATTCAAATGAAAGAAATGATCTCATAAAAGAGGTGAAAAAAATTTAAACAGCAGCTTGAGAAGACAAAGTATTATAATGAAATGTGTGAAGACCAGAAGATAGAAAAGCAAAAGAGAAAAACATCCTCAGCATCTCTCAAGCTGAAAGAAGTGAAAGAAATAGTCAAGCCTTAAGTTAAATGAAATATCCTATGGGCAAAAGATTGAACAAAATGGGAGGCATATAAACAAGAAGGAAGAAAAACACAGAGCCAGTGCACCAAAAAGAACCGGTCAACTTTCAACGATTTCCGAAGGTAGCATGTGATAAAGAACTAACTGTACTGAAGGAAGACGTTCAAGCTGCACAAAAGGCTTAGCAAAAAACAAGACTCCAGGAATGAGTGGAAGATCAACTGAGATGTTTCAACCGAAGGATACAACCCTGGAGGCAGCCACCTGTCTGTGCCAAGAAATTTGGAAAACAACTACCTGGACCAGCTGACGAGATTCACGTTTGTACTCATTCCACAGAACTGACTGAACAAATTGCAGAAATTAATGAACAGTATTATTAATATCACAGGCAGGTAAAATTTGCTGAAGAAAATTCAAAAATGTTTGTAGCAAAACGTTGACCGGGAATGAAATTCAAGCCAGATTCAGGAGAAGACGTGGAAGGAGGAATGTCATTGATGATGTCTAATGGATGTTGGCTAAAAACAGAAAATGTCAGAAACATTCTCAACTTTACAGTGGACTGTGTAGATCACAACAAATCATGGGTAACAGTGGTAAGAACCAAATTCCAGAATGCTCATTTTTAACCTGAACATATGAGGTTTGACAATAAGTCCACAAACTTAATTGCTCTAACTGCTTTCTCATTGCTGAGTGTCACTATGGTCAACTTCCAAGTATTCCTCTTGGGAAGATGTGTACTGATGCCAGTGCCTAGTCCAACCCTCAAGGCAATTTTGGAACTCTTTCTGTCATGGCCATTGTACAGGGCAGCTCTGTATCAAGTTTGCAAACTTAATTGAATGGTTGTCTGTAAGAGTTTTTAGTCAATAAACAAATAACTATATTATTATTATATAACAGCCAAAGCCAAGTGCCACTGAGTATTATATAACAAGATAATATATATATTGATGTCTATATAATACATAGATATAATATACGCATATATTATCTATAATATATCAATATAATAACATACACAATATCATACATAATTGTTATATATAATAACATATAAATATATAATATACACAATATACTGTATATAATATGTCATATATACATATATGTATATATCATACACAATTATTATGTATGATTATTATATATAATATATGTAATATATACAAATATAGAATATAAATAATTTATACATATATGTATATACCATATATACATATACAATATACTAAAATTTTAATTCATTATATATTATATTTAATATATAATATTTATATATCATACATTCATTAATATTACATATATTTAATAATCTTAAGTAATACATTATATTATCAAGTGTCAACTATTAATATAATGTAATGTAATGTAATATAGTATACATATAGTATACACTGTAATGTATTGCGTATTATGCACTATATACAATACTATATATAGTATATGATATGATGTGATGATACGATATATATGTATTAATATATTATGTGTTTATATATAGTAAATATATATCAATATATACATATATTTAATGCCAGTTATTAAAATACATATATTTTAATGTCAAAGTGTAATATATGTGTGTTTTTAATGCCAGCTGTTTGTCCCTTGGTTTTGATATTCATTGGAAGAGTCACAGAGAATTCATGAAAACAAAATAATAACAATAACAGTGGTAATAACCAAGAAGGATATAAAGAAAGGATGTAAGTAGAAACAACGGTATGTAAAGAGTGAGGTTTGCAGAGGCCCTAGTGTCTAAAAGGAGACTCAGTATGTGTCAAAGTGGAGTCATTTACCCTTCCTGAAAACCAGTATCCATTCTTGTCCATCAGGAAACTTTCAAACAGAAAACTGAGTGATTTCCCTTGGTGGCTTGGCAATTTGTGGCTTCTCTGAGCTCTCTGGGAAGGGTATCTGAAACACTTACTTATGAAGATTAAAGACCACAGCCTCCAGTATAGAATGCACTACAACATCAAAAAAAAAAAATCCTCACAACTGGACCAGTAAACAACATCATGACAAACGGAGGAAAGATTGAGGTTATCAAAGATTTCATTTTATTTGATTCCACAACTAATGCCCACAGAAGCATCAGTTAAGAAATCAAAAGACACCACTACATTGGAAAAATCTCCTGCAAAAGACCTCTTTAAAGTGTTGAGAAGTAAAGAAGTCGCCATGAAGACTGACGTGTGCCTGACCCAAGCTGTCGTATTTTCAGTCACATCACACGCATGCAAAAGATAGGCAATGAGTAGGAAAGACAGAAGAATTGACGTCTTTGAACCGCGGTGTTGGAGAAGAATGCTGAGTGTACCACGGACTGCCAAAAGAACTAACAGATCTGTTTTGCAAGACGTACACCCAGAATGCTCCTTGGAAACAAAGAGGAGTCCAACCTATTGGGTGAATGTTCAAGTCACCTACATGGATAATAAACTAACCAATCCCTGCAAGTCATTAATGCAGGTGGTATACTGCCCAGTCCTGCATAAGACCATGACCCAACCAGTTATTCTGAGAGAAATACAAATGCAGAGACAGAAAGGCCATACAAGATAAAACTCATTGGGCAACACTGCCAATCTTGATTTTTTTCGTGGCAAATTGACTTTCTCAAACTCATCAGGATAAAACTATTGCAGGTAACTTGCAAAAATTCTTTCTGGACACAAGTTAATACTTCTTTATTAAGGTCTCAAAAGAATGGTTTCACTTTATATCTTTAGTCATCTCTTTACAGGAACCTGGAAGAAACTGGAAAATAAATTTGAGGGGGAGGTACTGCAAGTTTATTTCAGTTCAATAAACTCATCTAGAAATTGTCCTAGGAATCTGCAGTAAAGGTCATTCACCTAGTATGCTGTTAAAGGAAATGGGTTCTGAATAAAACACCCAAACTTCAGCAATCACTGGGTCTTGTACACTGATCACTGTTTAGGTGGTTTCTTGACTTAATGATTAATGGCTGATGATGCACACGGAGATCGTAGAACTGCCCCATACAGTGTCCACGGAGAGGCTGATGGGTGAATTTGAACTGCTGACCTTGAAGTTAGCAGCCAAGCTTAAAACCACTCTGCAAAATAACTGAACTGATATTTACTTCTTGCTTACATTAAATGAAACACCGTGGGCAACTCAGGCCCTACTAGGTGCATTCTTTCCTTCAAATTGCAGACTGATGAAGCAATCGTCTATTTCCTTGCCTCTCTCATGATGAAGGACAAAGGAATCGTGGTCTACCGTGATGTAACTACAATGACTTTTTCACACGCATGAGACATTTTACTGTTGCTCATGTTTCATTATTCAGAGAAAATAATATGGTCAATGCTGGGCCCATTAGAGCAAAACAGTAAAATCATCTTCTAAGGAACTACAGCCACTGTGTATACATATATAAACAGTAACAGACAAACAAAGCCTATCTAGCCACATTACTTCTCCCAACCCTAACATCTTTAATGCTCTCTGTGGTGCCACACTTCTCCATGAGCAATGGAGGACAGCTCACCTAGATAACTTTACCAGTACTGGACAGCCTAATCCAAAGTACTTTTCCATTTTTCATCTAATAAAGACTGTGTGTTCTACATACGTTACTTTTTCAGTAACATTTAACATAAGTCTGGACATTAAATAGATGCTCAATAAATGCCTAGTGTTTAATTAAATATTGAGTATTTTCTCTCAAAGATTAAGTGTTATAATACAAATCTCTCAACATTCTGCAAATGCTTAACTTGGAAATAAGTTCATGATGTCTTCTTTAGTATTAGATAGAATGATATGTATATATATATGTATGTATGCACATACAGATAACTTAAATCAGACATCTGTTTCATTCACTTGGCTGGGTTTCATTCATGTGCATATACAGAAATGATTATGGGGCCACAGACACGCTGATTATGACCACCACACAGTGATTTTGAATTGGAAGATAAGAGAGAGCATATGAATAATAATAATATCATAAAAACTTACACTAATCTGGAGACAAAAATGAGGAGCTTCAAAATAAGGGTTCTCTCAACTGGAAATGCTAATTAGAAAGTTAGCACTACATTTTGTACACACACACACACACGCTGAAAAACTTTTTGTAAGAATATTTTGATTATAGAGTGTGGTGCGTTATCTGGCATTCTGAAAAAATGGATCATACATTTAAAAGAAAGCTATAATATAAAGCAATTTCCAAGAATTATAATTCAATAAAATTCCCTGAATATTAAAGCGGTGCTGAATGTAATTTTGTCTTCTCTATTTCAGAAAGCAATTTAAAATCTTGCAGGGCATTAGAAACATTTCTTGTATTTGTAGCCCATTAAATTTTATAAGGTGCTTTCATATACTTTGTCAGTTGATGCTCAAGACAACCTCCTGAAAGGCAAGGCTTTATTACGGCCCATTAGCATATGTCATGCTATGTAATAGCAATCACTAGTAAATATTTGTTGCTGGAATGAACGAATGGATGGATTCCTGTGCCAGTTAAGGGAAAAATGAACTTAAGACAGTGAGCTGTGTTGCTTAATGAGTCAGAACCTGAAGCCACGGCTTCAGCCCTCTGAACAAGCCTTCTTTTCCTTTGCCATGAATAAAATTTCCTTTTGAATGTGATCTCCTCTTGTTTAAATGGTAATTGAACACAAACTCATCTCTGTCCAGTCGATTCTGACTTGTACTGATCATAGGAGCCAGAGTAGAACCGCCCCGTAGGGTTTCCAGGCTGTAAATCTTTGTGGAAGTAGGCTGTCACGTATCTGACCTGTGAAAAAGTTGCTTAGAACCACTTACCTTTTGTTTACCAACCAAGTGCTTAACCACTGCACCACAAGGCCACCTTAACCGAGTGTAGAAAAATATAAATAATATTTAAAGTTCAAATTCTCCCTAGTCAGAAATCAAAAGTTTGATTTTAAAATAAAATCAAATTTTGAGTAAGGCAAGTTATTCACCTTAAAATGTAACTAAGATAAAATCCATTCATTTATTGCTTAGACTGTTTATTTGAAAATTCATTCAACTCTGGATCCAGGGCTCTGAGCAACACCAAGCAACTGGAGCTTTATCTCCTGACTTCCTTTTGTGTGCTAGGGAGTGTAGTAAAGACTAAGCATCTTTTCTTAGAATAATAGTTTTAAATGCATGAAACAAAGTGCAAAGCATTACAAGGAAAATCCATTATATTTGCAGCAGTTCAATCCATGTTAAGAACTAATGTAGGGATACTTATAAAGTAATGATTATTATAAACATTAATAACAAATCATGATATTTTTATACCACATCAGCTATTAGAAGAAGGGAACTACTAATCTTGGTATAATACACATTTAATTTGTTCAAAGAGTAAGTAAAATTAAGCATGAATTTCACACTATGAAATGCCAACAGTAATATGCTGCTAAAATTTAATATCATGATGTTAGTGGTCATGATAAGGTAAAAATTATGGATCTGTTCTCAACTCTACTAGATGAGCTGAGTTAGTAATTTAATACATTCATTACTTTCATATCTGTCCAAAACTTACTGCTGTTGAGTGGACTCCAACTCATAGCAACCTTGTAGGACAGAGTAGAACTGCCCCACAGAGTTCCCAAGGAATGCCTAGTGGATTCACACTGTCGATTTTTCAGTTAGCAGTCACGGTCCACCCAGGGTTTCCGAGGAGAGTAATTCCTATCCAATAGTATTTCAGGGATTTGTTGTGAAACTCAAAGGTAATCACATACAAAATGGAACTTTGAAATTTATATAGCACAATAGAACTTTTTGGACTGAACAATAAATTAAATTATGAAATATATACACTATGATACTTTCAGTTATGCCATATAAGGAGTAGAATAGGTTAATAAAAAGTTGAAGAAATTTTATCTAGCTGCCAATACATATTTAATTTTCAGTGTGTGGTTCAGATAACAATATTTATTGAGACTACAGTCTGAGAGAGCATATTGTTGGAGATTGTAAGGAAATGCTAACAGAAACAGGAGGAGGCAGGGAGGAAGGGAAGGATGGAAGGAAGGCGGGAAGGACAGAAGGAGGGTGGGGAGGACAGAAGGAGGGAGGGACGGAGGAATCTACACGGCAAAGCTCTCTTGAATTGGCAATTCCTCCTGAGTTGTTGGGTCTCATCTCACACCTATTTCAATATTTTCCTGAACAAAATAGTTTTCTAATTTTATTTCTGCTCATATAACCACCCTCAAACTTCTGATTTTTAAATCCTTATTAGTTTCACCAACAGAGGAAGACCAATTAGTTGTCCCTGAATCCTAGTTAATAATACTCGTTGCAATGCTATAGTGTATCCAGCTCAGATAAAATTAAATGAACCAAAGCAAAGAATGATGGAAGTCTAGTTTGTAAACTGAGAAAGCAAAGCCCAATAAGGAGAGGCAGGGTGGAAACTTCAAAGAATATAACAGTCACAAGCTGGACAGAACTGTGAAAAATATGTATGATAAGGAAATTTCAGTAATGGTCAAAAGAGTCAACCTGAAAAACTTACAAAAACAATTATACAAAAAGCTAATTAACAAAGAAAAACTTAACAACCAGTAAGTATCACACTGTTTCTGGCTTAATGGTTTATCTAGTTCCACTACATACCAGTGAGAACCCTCTGCTCAACCCCATTTCTTGAATATTTTTATTTTGGTTTACCTGGATCCATTTTCTCCATCTCCTTATGCTCTTTGACACAAGTTCTACTTGACATTTTATATTTATCCAAACTACAAAATCATCAATAAGGTCTTCTAAGAATTATAATCCATGTTATTACTTGGCTGATTATACTTTGTGATTTTTTTTATGTTTTTATTCTTTGTTAACTGTCTCTCAGTTTTCTTAAGGCAGACTATGTCTTAAACATTATTTTTATTACATGAAAAATATATGGGCATTGCTTACCATTCTATTCCCTAATTCAAACATAATGAGCAACCTTTAAATAAGTATGTTTTCTAAGCCAGACAGATTTGCTTCAACAATTTTTATTATTCTTACCTACCTGTGAAAAGACCCAGTAAACTTTATAAAAACAAAGTTCTAGAAAGTATCAGCAGTGCGACGTTTTTCCCCAATCTGACAATATTACCTCTTCTAGTTAGACACCAAACTGCATAAGGTGTAACGTTAAGTAAAACTCATGTTTACCAAACTAACTTGATTAAAATTATGCACAAAAATTCAATTGCTGTCAAAATCGGTAACAAAGAAAGAGCAAACTTCAAACTGTACTTTGAAATAATTTCCTTCTTTCACAAAGCCACACACATTTTGAATTAGGCATGATTTTTATTTTTTTCTCTTTGTCCCACATTCAAATATAGTTATTCTTAATTTTAGTTAATACTAATTAATGAGTGCATCTATTCCAAGAATTTTGAGAGATTAATTCCAGGTCAGTAAATTAAATTGGATATTTAATATTAAACTTAACCAGCTCAAACTTAAATTAGGGAAAAATATTTTGACAACATTTACCAATTTTGGTTAGTGAATAGAAATATAAATTTAGTAGACCTCTTTGCATGGTGAAATAGGAACAAAGCTTCGCTATTTGGTTATCCGAGGCTTTTATTCTTACTTCTTATTTCTGTAATCAGCAACGTTTCATTGTTTCTGCTATTCCCTGGGATTATAAAGATAGTTACAGACATCTACGACATCAGTGAAATTGCTATAAATCTGAAGTCAACTTGCTGGAACCCAGAATGGTCAACAGATGATGATGATTTTAAAAACGATTTTACTTCAATGAAATCATAGTACTTACAAAGTAGATATAAATTTATACATATACATGTTCACATGTGTGCACATCACATGGAATGACAGAAGCATGGAGAAAGCTATTGCAGACAAGAGAAATTTGGGAAAACTTAAGAATATAGCAACAGTGGAAAAAATATGATGTTTAACAAAAAAGAAGGTATAATCTGCTACATATGGCAATACTGCAAATATAAATTGGTTAGATATCCTGTGGACTATTCTTGCAATGACTACAAAAGAATAAGCTCTATCATGAGAATATTTTCTCCCAGGTAAAATTGTATATTCTACCTTTGGACTTAGTACTTATAACGAATTATCAAGCTTTCCTCCAAATAGCTCCAATGGCCAAATCTAGAAAATCCTACTACCATCCAACAGTGCCATGACCTGGATAATTCTTTAGGCACTATGAAATATAGTTTATTTCTAAAATAATTGGAGTACTTGCTAGCTTAGTCTTCTAGTGCTGCCATACCAGACTTACCACAAGTGGATTGCTTTAGAAAGAGACATTTTATTACGACACAGGCCACTAGGCTTCAAGTTTAAATGCAGGCCATCAGCCCTAGGGAAGTCTTTCTTTGTTGGCTCTGGAAGAAAGTCCTTGTCATCAAATTTCCGTTGGACTGAAAGCGTCTGAGCTGTAGGGGCCCTGGGTCCTTTCCAAAAGACACGCTGTGCTCCCAGCCCTGCTTCTTTGGAGTATGAGACTGATAGATTTATCTGCTAGCTACTTTCTTTTATGTCTCAAAAGATTGTCTCAAGGCACAATACAATCTTACAGATTGACTCTTGCCTTAAACACAACTACCTTAAACACAACTACCATACATCCATTTATAATGTACAGAACACCACAAAATACCAAGAATCATGGCTTAACAGTCAACTTGCTCCTTCCTTTTTGGGGGTACATAACTCATTCTTTCATACCTGCTTTGAAAAATTGTTGAGAGACTAAATGATGTGTGTGAGCGTGCACATGTGTGGGTGTGTGTTTCAGGATTTCTTATGTAGAATATTTGCTAGAAAAGATGTTATGATGTAGATGTAGCATATAATTATACTCAGGACTAGTATTTAACACATCACTGTAGGAAGGGTACACTACAATGTCATGAGGGGGAAAAAAAAAGCAGGTAGAATCTAGAAGGGAGTCCAGGGGTGTTACAAAGAGTTAATAAACACGGCTGCTAACTAAAAGGTTAGAGTCTGTTCAGAGTGCCCTTGGAAAAGATGCTTGGTGATCTACTTCTGAAAATCAATCTCAAAAAAGTCCTAAAGAGCACAATGCTAATTTGATGCAACAGAAGTCACCATGAGTCAAAATCTGCTTGATGGTAACTGTTGACTGATGGAGTCTGGAATAATCTATGTGTAGATCTCCACACACTTTCTCACTCCCATGAAAGAGAACACAGTGTGCTCTTCTCTAGCAACAAAAATGTAGCAATAGATGTGTGATGTTTCTGCCTGAAGAAGCCCATTAGAAGCTTAACACATGAGATTTCCTTTGAGGACTAGCCACTTACACACCATCTGTGTAGACTGTATCAAAATTACAGACTCTCAGAATGAAATCAGGTATTCAGATAAAACACGTATTTCTTGCACAAACAGTCTAGGCAATGGTGGGAACACTCCCTAAGTCCAAGTTTCCAGAAGCCATTCAACTCTCAACCCCGCCATCAGGCTTCCTAAAGATAGATGTTTCAGGCAGGCTGTGTTCACTCTTTACTGTGCACGGTAAAATGTGGACCTCAGGATCTTCAGAGAAAACATGCAATCACTGTAAGTTTATTCCTACTTTCCTCTGCTCTCACTCATTTCAGTTCAAGTCAGGAACACGGGGCAATCAGCCCATTCTGTCACTGGTTGTCCTCTGGTGATATCCACTTCCCTTTTGCCTGACACCTCTAGAGCAATCAGAACTACCGCCTTCTCACAAGAATCGTTTTCTGAGTCACCTTCTTCTTGGCATTATTAGTGGCCAATTTAAAAGCCCAGAGTTAGTTTTTATGCCCTTTTGAGAACTGGTATGGGAGTGAGAGGTTTTAGTTTCTGGTTTTACAGAGAGATAGGTAAAGTACACTTGCAAAATCAATATATACAAACATAGGTAATTATCACTGATGTGAACGAAGACCAAGATGCACTAACAGCAATAAGCTTCTATTTCTGAGTTAAGTCGTGCATACATATGTACACATAAGGCATCTGTGTTAACAAAGTTTGTTAGGCAGAAATCTGAATTGTTCGTGGGTTGTGTTCTCACAAGAATTCTTAGTGTGGGTCTGCCTTGCAGTCTATTTGTGTGAAGGACTTACAAGTTCCTGGAGAAATTGAAGGCTCTATTGAACTTTCTCTAAATACAGTGCTCCAAGTTTGGAAAATCTAGTTGAGCTATGCTAGATTCCTGTTTCATGGAATCTGTAAGTTTATAAATTTACGCCTCTAGATTTTTGCTCAGGATATCACATTCAAAGTGTCTGCTGGCTGCATTCTCATCTGGAAGCTCTGGGAGTGAACTTCTTCCAGGCTAACTCAATTATCAGCTAGAGACCAAATCAGGTCCTAGAAGCCACTGCAGTCACTTGCATGGATCTTTTCATTGGCTGTTGCACAATATCACAGTTTCCTCCTTCCAGCTCGGCAGCAGGATACCACTTGGTGACTCTCTTTCACATTTTAAGTAAAAATTTTAAGAATTTTACTTATACAACCAGACAGAGAAAACTTTCTGCTTTTCAAGGCAACATATTAAGGCAAGAAAAAGAAAAAGCATCCAAACTGGTAAGGAAGAAGTAAAACTACCCCTGTTCACAGATAATCTGAAACTTCACATAGAGAACACTAAAAAATTCACAATAAAACTACTCAGACAACGTAAAGCTTCAGTAAAGTGGCAGGATATAAGGTAAACATACAAAAAAGGGTTGGTCTCCGGAATATATCTACAAAAAGGAAATCAGGAACGCAGCAACATTTATAATAGCTCTTAAAAACAAACAAAAGACTTAGAATAAACGTAACCAGGGATGTATGAGACCTGCACAAAGAGAACTACAAAATGTTACTGCAAAAATGATACATGGAAAAAGATACTGTTCTAGTCATCTAGTGCTGCTCTACAGAGATGCCACAAGGAGACAGCTTCAAAAAGAGAAATTTTACTGTATTACAGTTTTGTAGGCTACGAGTCAAAATTCAATATGGCTCAGGAACTTCGGGTCCGAAGGACATTCTCTGCTTTTCATGCTGCTTTCCCTATTGTGTGAGCTTCTCAACATCTCTCTCACATCACTTTCCTTTTCTTTCAAGAGATGACTCAACACAACCTAAGCTTAGAGATTGAGTTCCCCCCTGTACTAACACGGCTGTTGCCCATTCTCCTTCATCAAAAAGGGAATATTCACAACACACGGGGGAAACCACACCATACTGGCACTCATGGCCAAGCCAAATTCATACACACATTTTTGGGGGGGACACAATACAATCCATGACATTCCACCCTTTACCAAAAAACTCACTGGCTTCAAATCAATCCCAACTGATAGCAACCCTATAGGAGAGAGAAGAACCGTTCCATAGAGTTCCCAAGGAGAATCTGGCAGATCAGACCTGGCTACCTTTTGGTTAGCAGCTATAATTTCCTTCCACTGTTTGCCCCCTCCCCAAGAAAAAGCATACTCCTGTGACATGCAAATCAAACTTATTTTATAACAAGAGTCTCAAAGTCCAAGTCCAAAATCCAGAAAACCCCCTTTAACTGAAATATAGAACACAAGTTATCTGTTTCCAAAGTACACGGCAGAACAGGCAGACACAAGTTTTACGTTTTCATTACAAATGAAAGAAATTATTGGGAAAGGCATAAGAGGTACCATGCAAATTATCAGAAAGAATTACATTAGCCCTCACAGTTTTGAAAATAATACTACAAACTCTGAGATGGTTCTATACAATAACCCCACCCTCCAGACTCTGGTATTGGACATACTCTCTAGATTCTGAATGGAGGTCCCTGATCCCTGGGTTTCATCTCTGCCTTCCAGGCCAGCTGGGACACCAACTCTACTCCCTCAACTTTAGGCACCACACTCTGGTGTCCCAGAGGCCATGGCTTCACTCTTTCCTTTTTGGCCATACCTTTTGAGACTAAGGTAGCTCAGCTTGTCCTGTTCCTTGTCTCTTCAGCTTCTACTTTTTATGGCCTCATCCCCACATCTACATCTTTTGAGACAGAGGTGAATTGGCTTCTCATGATCCTTTTGTCTTCAACTTGTGCATCCTATGCACCCATAGCCAGGGTCTTATGCTTACATCTGTCCTGCTAGGGCAAGCATTTCAAATATCTATAGCTCCATCAGTTTAAGTGCCTGGAGGCACCCTACTCTGCCAGGAAGACTCCTGCACACAGGCACTCCTCTCTCTCACTCAATGAGTAAGCAAGCCTAGCTCCACTGACACATGCCCAGAGGTACCCTACTCTACCAGGAAGCCTCCTGCACACAGCCATTCAGCATTCTCTGTCTGTGGGTCAGCTCCTGGTTCTGCTGCTGCCTGTCAGCTGCTGCTGCTGATTCACTGTCTCTGCCAGTCCTCGGCTGCTTTTGTCTCCATCTGCCTCACTAGGTATTAGCAGTTCTCCTCAGTTCCTTCTGAGTCTTCCATCCATTCATAGTTTCAAAACTACTGCCACATTTTAAGCATCTGTTAGAGCAGTGCCCCATTCTCAGTATCAAATTCTGTCTCATCACTTAATTGGATTATTTATCTGTTTCTTGTTGATGTTTTGCAGAACCTTGTAGATCACAGAGATCAGATGATGGTCCAACATGTCACTGTCAAATATTTTTTCCTTGTTCTGTAGATTGGCTTTTAACTCTTTTGATAAAGCCTTTGGTCAGCAAAAGTGTTTGATTGTTAGTAGTTCTCATTTAAGCGATGGACAAAGGAGATAGGCAGACACTTCACTAGAGAGAAAATCCAGATAGCCAAAAAAAAAAAAAAATGAGAATATGCTCATGATCATTTGCTGTCAGATAAATCCCAATCAAAACTACAAGGAAATATCATCTCACCCTGTTGGCCATGATCCAAAAAAAAAAAAAAAAAAAATGCTGGAGAGGCTGTAGAGAGATTGTAACTCTCCTACACTGCTGGTGGGATTGCAAGTTGGTACAACTTCTTTGGAAAGAAATCTTATGCTTTCTTAAAAAGCCAGAGATAGATATACCATTTGATCTGGTAATTTCACTGCTTGGAAATTATCCTTCAGAAACACAGGCTGTCACACGAACAGACACATGTACATGAATGTTTATTGCATCACAGTTCACAATAGCTAAAAGGTAGAATCAACCCAGATGCCCATGAACAGGTGAATGGATAAACAAACTATGGTACATATACTCAATGGAACACTATACTATGATAAAAAAAACTATGAAGATTTTAGAGAACATCTCACAACATGATTTCAGTTGGAAGATGTTATGCTGAATGAAATCAGTCAGTGTCTGAGAATCTTCTTATGAGGACTTAAAAATAGAATTATTTTCGGAAGAAAATAACTTTGTTGGCTACAAGGGCAGGGGGCACATGAGGGTTTCTCACAGATGAGATAGCTGATAGATGTTAGAAATTTTATTCATTTACTGTAATTAATAATAATAATAAAAGAATTCACACATATATACAAAAAAAAATCTGTCTCAGTCATCCAGTACTGCTCTAACAGAAATACCATACATGGATGATTCAAAAAGAGAAATTTATATGTCACAGTTTGGTAGGCTGAGTCAAGACTCAATATAAGAGCATCCAGGTACAGGAACCTCAGTTCCAAAGAATGTGCGCTACTCTTGATGCTGCATCCTCGATGGTGTAAAGTTCCCAACACTCCCCTCACTTTGCTTCCCTTTTATCTCTAGAGAGATTATCTCAGCACAATCCAAGTTTGTAGACCGAGTCCCAACTCACTAACATAGCTGCCACACGTTCTCCCTCGTTGCCATCATCGAGGCAGCATTCACCACTCACGGGACAACGTTCCATGCTGGGACTCATGAGGGAGTCAAAGTGATGCACGCATTTTGGGGGAAAACAGTGCAATCTGTGACCCATACCATGACCATGCTCACAGATGGGCAGACTTAATTTCAATTCCATTCAAAACAATCTACTAATACAATGCAATGCCAGTTGAAAGACCAGTAGAATTTCTCAATCTAAATACCAAATACCAAGATGGAAAAACTAATCATTAACTTTATATGAAAACAAAGAGTTCCCAGATATGCAAAGCACTGTTGAATAAAAATAACGTAGTAGGATGCCTCAAAGTATCTGACCTAAAAATCCACTGTACAGCTATGATAGTGAAAGAGCCTGGTACTGATACAACTACAGACACATTGATAAGTAGAACAACAACAAAAAAAAAACCCAGATGTGAAGTCATCCACCGATCATCACTTGATCTTTTAGAAAGGTCCAGAGTCCATGAAACAGTGTAAAAGATAGTCTTTCAACAAATGGTAGCAGCGAAACTGGACACCCATCTGTAAAATAAGTAAAACAGAACTCACACCTCACACCATATGCCAAAAGTAATTCAAAACTTATCAAAGACCTAATAAAACCCAAAACTATAAACATCATGGAAGAAAGAATAAGATCAATGCTAATAGCCCTAATATATGGCATAAGTAGGATACAAATCATAACTAACTGTACCCAAATACCAACAGATAATCCAGAGAACTGGGAGCATCTAAAGAGCGCAAGGTAAATCAGTACAATGGGAAAACAATTTTGGCTATAATATATTCAACAAGGTCTAATCTCTAAAATCTCTGTAATATTTCAAAATTTCAATAACAAAAAGACAGATGATTCAATTAAAAAATGGACAAAGGATATAAACAGTTGCTTCACCCAAGAAGATATTCAAGTGGCTAACAGACACATGAAGAAATGCTCATGATTGGCAGCCATTGACCAAAATAAAACTCATCACCGTTGAGTTTGTTCTAACTTGGAGCAATGCTATAGGACAGAGTAGCATCGCATCATAAAGTTTCTGCAAAGTACTGGTGAACTCAAACTGCCTTCATTTTGGTTGACAGCTTTAGCTCCTAACAACTATGCCATCAGGCTTTCCAAGTAGCCAACAAAAAAATGAAAATCAAAATTACAATAAAATACCATCTCATCCCAGCATCAGCGGCAGGGATGAAGAAAGATAGAAAATGACAAAGAGATTGGAATTTTTATGCACTGCTGAAGGACATACAAAATGACACAATCATTTTGGAAAGCACTATGTTGCTTCCTTAAAAAAAAACTAGAAATAAAAATAACAGATGATTCAACAGTCCCACTCTTAGGAATATATCCTAGAGAAATGAGAGCCGTCACACAAATGGACATATGTACATCCATGTTCAGAGCAACATGATTCACAACAGCAAAAAGATGATAACTTGGTACTTCTGAGGTTCACCCATCAGCCAAAGTGCCCATGAACAGAAAAATGGATAAACAACCATGGTACATACGCACAGTGGAACACCACACAACCTTAAAAAAATGATCAATCTTCAAAACATTTTGCAACACGTATGAACTTGGAGGGCATTATTCTTAGTGAAACCAGTCCATCACAAAAGGACAAATACTATATGAGACAGTTATAAAAAGACACGAAAAAGTTTACACACAGGAATAAAAACACTCTTTGATGGTTATGAAGGACAGTTATGAGGAGGGAAAAACATTAACTAGACAACAGGTAAGTGATAAATTTGGTGAAGGATAAGCAACTTCACAGACTCGTTCCAACTCCCTGAGGCACGTAGTTACTGGGCTGAAGGTTGTGGGCTATGGCTTCAGGAGACGTCTAGTTCAAATGGCATAACATAGCTCATAGAGGAAATGTTCTCCATCCTACTTTGGTGAGTAGAGCCTGGGCTCCTAGTTTAGCACAAACTGAGTGATGCCCAGTTACCACCACAAACTTCTCTGAAAGGGTTCACGCTATAGGTCTCAGACAGAGCTGGGGAAAAATGTGGAACAAAATTCAAACTTTCCCAAAAGGACCAGACTTACTGGACTGCAGAGACTGGAGAAACTCCGGTTCATGGCCTGTGACCATCCTTCTAACTCGTACTCCTGAGGTTCAGCCATCAGCCAAAGATTAGATGGGCCTGTAAAGCAAACATATGGTTCAACCATGTCTGTGAGGCTGAACCGGAGTATCAGCCTAAAGCCAAAGCTGAGAAGGCAGGAGGGGACAGGAAAGGTGCGTGAATGGAAAGGGGAACCCAAGTCAAGAAGGAACGAGTGTTGACATGTCTCAAAGTAGGCAAACAATGTTACAAAGCAATATCTACATTAACTGTTTAATGAGAAAATAGTTTGATCTGTAATTTTTCACCTAGATCACAGTAACATACACACACCACATGTATACGACCAAAGAATAAAAAAGCTTGAGATACTTTTCCAGTTTAAAGGAACTTAAAACAACACAAATAAATGCAAACCATGATTCTGGGTTGGTTCTTGACCAGGAAAAACAAATCAATGATTTAACCTGATGAAACCTGAATGGGCATTGAAGATTAGGTAATATGTAAATGTTGAATGTCCTGATTATTACTGTTGCATTATGATTCTTAGAAGGTCTCCTTCTTAAGAAATATATGCTGGGGAATTTAACAGTAAAGTTTAGTGATATCCACAACCAACTCTCAAGTAATTCAGAAGAAATTATATAATACACACAGACAGTGACAAATAATTACTTTATCTTTTGTGTAAGTTTGAGGTTATTTTTTAATTAAAATATTTTTTAAAGTTAATTCAAATATTATATCACTGAAAATGAATTATCTGTATCTACATGGTATAAAGAAGCATGAATTTCACCAACACAGTGCCACTTGAAAGAACACAAGCACATAATACATTGTTTTAGTCGCATGTTACTGCTCTAACAGAAATGCCACAAGTGGATGGCTTTAACAAAGACAAGCATATTCTTACACAGCCTAGTAGGCTAGAAGTCCAAATTCAGGGTACCAACTCCAGAGGAACACACTCTTTCTCTGCCAGCTCTGGAGGAAAGTCCTTGTGTTGCATCAGTCTTTCTTTGGTCTGAGAGCATCTCAGCCCAGGAACCTCAGGTCCGAAGGACGTTCTCTGCTTTCAGTGCTGCTTTCTGGATTGTATGTGATCGCCGACTCACTTGCTTCACCTTCATCTCTTTTAGACAGATAAAAGGTAGCAGGAAGCTGTAGTCCAGGGAAGCTCCCTTAGTAAGGGTGTTATAGGAAACCAACTGACACCAAGGAGAGAAAAAGCAGCCTTTTATTATAGCAACGCCAGCGGGCCGGGCGAGCGGGGGCTCACAAACCTCCAACAACTGGCCCCAAAGGGGACGTTAAGCAGGCTTTTATGGGTTGGGGTCTTCTGGGTCAGGTGCAGCAGGGTATACTCGGGGCTGAGTGAGTGCAGCAAGGGAAAGTAGCTTGGTGGTGAGTCTAGCAAGGGGCAGGGTATATTTAGTGCCGGGGGCAGCAAGGGGCGAATTTCCCGGAATGAGGCGGGGGGCGAATGGAGTCGGGGTGGTGTTCAGTCTGGCTTCTACTTCAAGGGTGCTGCAGCCCACCCTAATCATCTTTTAACATAATCCTTTCTATTAACCCCAGGCAGAGATTAGGAGCTACAGCATAGGAAAACCATGAAATGGAGGGCAACCTCAAAATACTGAGGATCATGGAACAGTCACATTGTTACAGACAGTTTTGGGGGAACACAGCTGAATCCGCAGCATACGTATACACAACATAGTCACTGCAGTGAAGTTGCTTCTGACTCAGAGATTCTACAGGACAGAGTCAGACTTCCCCACAAGGTTCCCAAGGACGAGCTAGGAAATTCAAACTACAGACCTTCTGTTTAGCAGCCAAGCTCTTAACCGGCGTGCCACCAGAGTTCCAGGCAAATAATAGTATATAATTGTATTTACATAGATGACTAACACAGGCAAAGCTAAATATGTGCTTAGATACCAGGATAGTAGTTATCACTGGTGAAAAGCTAATAATGGTTTGAAGAGAGCAAAGGGTTGGGTAGGGTTTGTTGTTCTCTCTTAATGTTCTGTTTCTTAATTTGGGTGGAGGCTGCATGCGTGTGTTCTGCCTGTTGAAATTCATTCAGCTGCACACTTAGGCCATTGAGTTGGGTCCGACCTGACAGCACTTGTCTGGCTTGGCTGGCACACTTATGGGTACTTTTCTATATTTGCATTTCAATTAAAAAGTTGCAAATGAAACATAGAAGTAAACATTTGTCTAAAAATAAAATATACTACACATGCTAAAGATTGTGTTTATAGACTGATAAGTCAGGAGGACAGGGAATAGCAGAGTCCTGGTTTCGTGTTTACCTTACTGTGATTCAGGGTTATCTTTGTGAAGAATCTAGTCACAAAAATATTACATTGTAACAAAAGTTTATGCCTGATTTCTGTTTCCTTCTTTCTCCACCTATGGAAGGCTGCTGTTGTTTTAGGTGCCACTGAACCAGATCCGACTCATAGTAACAACTGTGAACAACAGAATGAAAGGCTGCCCAGTCTTGTGCCATGTCCACAACTGCTTTTATGCTTAAACTCATTGTTGCGGCCACTGTGTCAACCCATCTCGTCAAGGATCCTCTTCTTCTTCACTGACCTGCTCTACCAAGCATGATGTCCTTCTCCAGGGACTGACCTTTCCTGACAACATGTCCAAAGTATGTAGGATGCAGTCTTGCCCTCTTTGCTTCCAAGGAGCACTCTGGTTGGACTTCTTCCAGAACAGATCTGTTGGTTCTTTGGGTGGTCCATGGTACATTCAACATTCTTCTGCAACACCACAATTCGAAAACACCACTTCTTCTTCTGTCTTCTTTGTTCATAATCCAGCTTTCACATGCATATGATGCGACTGAAAATACTATGGCTATACCATGGAAAGCTGTAGGCGATACCACTTCTCTGGTTTTCGATTACTCAGTTTCCAGAGATGCTGTGCCCTGCATGGACAGACACGGCACACACATACTCATGAAAAGTTTGTTTTACTGGGGGTTATCTCATCAGGTACATTGTTCTATTGGAAAGAGCTTTTTGAGGACCACAAAGACTCAGTACACGCTAAACCTTACTTCATATGTGAAATCCTGTAAAATTATAAGGTTCTGTTAATAGGTGATTCAGAGTTAAGGAAAATCAGAACTTTAGAAAACTATGTATTTATTTGTAAACCTGGTAGTGTGATCATTAATAGCTATGGCAGTTAACCAAAATGTTGGCAGTTAGAATCCTCGAGGTACTCCATGGAAATCTACGGGGCAGGTCTACTCTGTCCTTCAGGGTTGCTATGAGTCAGAATTGACTTGAAGACAACTGATTATATATATATACACTCACGTGCCATCCACATCAGTGTTTTCAAACTCATGTTGTTCCACAACCTAGTGTTTGGGATTTCTGACATGTGCATATGTTTGTTGTAATGTCCAGATTGATTAATTCTAATAAATTATGTTGCCAAGGTAGTTCATCAAGTTAGTTATAGGTTCTTGTCAGTTTTTTAAGTGAGTCAATGCGTGTGAAAACATTTAGCAGTTGAGGAAGCATACCACATACCCAGTGTTTGCTTCTCATATGATCTAAAAAGGATGATCTACAGAGGGAAACACACTCATACAAAGTGCTTTGACACACACATAAAAACAAAACAAAACAAAAAACTGAATTTTGAAGTTTGGTGGCATAGTGGGGAAGGTCTTAGCTGCCAACCAAAAGGCTGGCAGTTTGAATCCACCAGCTGCTCCTTGGAAACACTATGGCACAATTCCACTCTGTCCTATAGGGTCACTAAGAATCAGAATTGACTTAATTGGCAACGAGTTTGATTTTGTTTGGGTTTGAATCTTAGCTGTAGCACTTACTGCCTGTGCTAAACTTAAAAATGAACTCTCTTCCTTTCCTTACATATGTGGTGAAAAGTTTTTAGTATCTGCCTCACTTTCCTAGTGCTGCTGTAACAGAAATAGCACAAGTTGGTGACTTTTAAGAACAGTACTTTATTTTCTCACAGTTGAGGAGGCTAGAAGTCTACACTTTAGTAGGAGGATTTGAAGTACAGTTGCGTATTTCTGTTTGATGGCTGGTTGACTCTTTATTCCCAGCAGTAATTTTGTTTCTATTTTGCCTAAATATTAATAGTCAGATTCTTAAAAAGATAGCCACTGGCTATAGAGGAAGACTATCTCTTTGCTCTGGGGAAGATCCTTGTCTCACCGTCTGTAACTCTGGTGTTGCTTAATTTCTTTATTAATAGTCACACGATGCCTCTCTTGCCCTGTCTATGAGTTCTTGTCTCTATATCTAATATTGTCTTTTTAGAACTCAAAATTATTAGGTTTAAGATGCATCCTACACTGATATGCCCTCACTCACGTAATATTACAATGCATTATGGAAGGATATTCTATTATGTTATGTTTGTAGGTGCAGAAACATCCAAAGCACATCTGAGGGGAACACAATTTAATTCATAACGTCTCACCCACTAGTTCCCCTGAATCCATGGCCCTCCCACGTGTAAAACACATTCGCCATATCACAGCGCCACAGTGAGTCAGAAGCAACTCAGTGGCAAAGGGAAACAGTTAAGGGCACTCTGAAACAAAAATGAGAACGTGTGAAAGCACTTTCTGAGCTCTTCAAACATGACTTACTGATAATTTAAAATTTGTATTCTGTAAATAGGAACTCAGTCTGTTCAAGTAGTAATGTCACACTGTAGGTTGACTGTAGAGGCACTTAAATCCTTGCATTCACTGAGCATTTTATTTGGAGACACACAACCACCACACTGAAATAAGCAATGAATGTATAAAAGTAAAAGTACATCTTGTGACATGTCAGAAAGTGTTGTAGATTCAGCAAACTAGGAATCAAGCGAAGAATGTGGCATCTACAGGAAGATTTTGCTTAAACCCACTGCATCAAGCAGATTCCGACTCATAGTGACCCTAGTAGACAGAGTAGAACTGTCCCAGAGAGTATCCAAGGAGCTCCCGCAGGATTCGAACCACTGACCTTTTGGTTAGAAACTGTAGCAGTTAACCACTGCACCACCAGGGTTTCCAAGACTTTACCTAGGAGAGGCTTATGGAGGAGAACACAAAATCTGAGTTTTGAAGAATGATTGAAATTCAAATACAATTTCCAATCATCACAGGTAATTAAACAGCTTCTTGAAGCTTCTGGAACAGAGGCCAAAGTCTGTGACCACTCTCACGTCTCAAATGGTGTTTTTCAAAGATTTCTAATTGCTGCAGGGGTGTGGAAGAGCTGAGAACCACCTTGTATGCAGCATGCTCTGAGTGGCTACAGCTGCTGCTGTGGAATAGGGTACCACCTGAGAGCTTCTCACAAATGCAAGATTGTGGTTGTCTTTTAAGTTCCTGTGAATCAGAATCTGACCATTTATATTCAGACAAAAGACAAAATCACAGCTGAAAATAAAAAGCCGAAAACTCTCACCAAGCACAAGTATGCAACCATACTTCAAATCCTCCTACCAACCTTAGACATCACAACTGGATGCTTTTTTTTTTCTTTTTAGGAAGAAAATGTGCTTTTTATTACAAGTTACTATTTCTACTTTTTGAATTTTATTCCATGTGAGTGAATTATTTTTATTTTTATTGTGATTAACTGAAGGTTTTCAATTTAACTTGCTGTATAAGACCTCGAGTCCCTGCCTCTGTGTACCTCTGTCTGCTCTCCTCACCCTGTGACGGGACACCCTTTCTTTCCACTCTGTACTTCTGGTGTCCAGTCAGCCAGCACTTGTCCCCTCCCCTCCATCCTATCCTCTCTCCTCTTCAGCTCGACTTTTGTCTTTCTTATTCCACTTTGTGACATTTGAAGTAGTCTCTTGATTGCAAGTGTGCATATTTAGGACTATGCAGTCAAGAAACCAGTAAGTTTTCTTGAACTTTCCAAGCCTAAGTTAAAAGCCAGAACAGCTAGGTTTTAATCACCACCTCCATGAGAATTTTCTATTTCAAGCAACAGGCCACAGCTTTCTTTCTTCACTTACATTCAACGTTTTAATAAACCTTTTTCTTTCTCTCAAAGGATTAAGGAGTTTATGGCAATCCAAATAGATTTTAGAATAATTCTGATAGACGATCAGTGTTGAAAATAATGTCAAGTTTAGGGTTTAATAAAAAGTAAGGATGCAGAAGTCCCAGTGTTTTCTTTGACGGGAACTACTCTTTTTATTGGCAGGCACGAGGCTGTAAGTCAGAGCTGTAGGTTTTTCAGGTTGGGTTTGGTGAATGGCTCACCTGTGGTCTGGGTGTGCCAATTAACCTCAGTGCCATTTTTAAAAAATAGGTCTAAGAAGCAGGTATTGATTTCTGAGAAGACAGACATCAAAAATTATTGATTAGGTGGGAGCATATTGACCAAGAAATAAAAACTCAAGAATGGTATGTTCTGCAGTAGCAGATAAATCTCCTTCTGCATCATTTTCACCTGGATGGCCAACGGCATGGCTGTAAACCACCGTGCAGAGAAGTCTTCTGCAAATTATCTGCTTTGCACTCCATGTCTCTGAACAAAGAAGGACTATTTTATTTCTGTAAAACACCAGCGGGTGCAGTGTTGTTGCCAGTAGGAGGAGATAGGGAAGCTCAGATAAAATGCTTAATAAATAAAAAACTGCATGAGTGTTTAAAACACAGGTGAGGTACCACATGCTGTAGCCTCCTGCACTAGCTCCCTGATGCTGGAACACAGCCTGTGCCAAGTACAACATGAAACTCACAGATATTTTCTCTACTGTATCTCACATTTTGTGATTGCATCATTTTCTCTCTTTCAAATTGCTTCTTCTCCTTCTTCTTTTTATTTTTTTTTTTATAGTTAGTACACCTGAAGAGTCAGACACCTAAAGTTAAATGCTTTTAAAAAGTTACAGGCCCCAGTAGTATTTGCATTTAGTAGTTAAAAGTTCTGAGACCTTAGTTTAAACCTAGTGAGTGGATTCTGACATGTAACACTGACGTTGGTAATATGTCAGGGAGATATTTTGGATAACCCAAAAGTCTTTGCTAGCATTCTCTGTAGAAAATCACTAAAAAAAATCCTGCCTGATGTGTGCACCTATATCATCAACCTTCCTACTGGGGAACTCTGCCTTCTGGATTTGCAAGCAAAGTTGAGGTGCTTCATTTTAGGTTAAATTTCATTTTCACAGTTATTGATAAGATAATCTTGGAAGTTTCTTTGTGGCAGCAAAAATTAAAAAAAAAAAAAAAAAAATCCCAAACAATAGTAAAGGAAGTCCCACCTCTGTAGCCACTGATTTTTTTTTTTTTTTTTACCATGATTGGCCAAGTGGTTAAAGAGACTCCAGATGTGGCACAGTGTGTGCATACAGTGTGTGTATTTTATGGTTGTATATATTTATAGGAGGCTGTCCTACTGGTTTCTTTCTAGCGGGGAGAAAAGAGTGTGCAGAGGAGGAGACAGGTGCTAGTTAAGAGGACACTAGGAGGATAGAGTGAAAAGGAGGAATGTGCTGTCACTGGCTGAGGAAAGCAGATGGAGCTGCAGACAGGAGGACATGAAAAAATTGATTTTGATTGTATACTTTCACTTAATCACAATAATAAAAATAAAAGAGACAAAGATCCCTAAATGCAAGCTTGTTCATTAACCAGAGTAGGTACTGGGCCAGTGATTTATACAGTCACAGTCCCCGTTGCCTTCCAACATCTACCCCATTTATTTACATTATATTAGAGAATCATCCATTTCATGAAGCTTCACAGGACGTTTTATATCTTTTCCTCTGTATATATTATAGAACAAATCAATATGTAAGTAGCTTGAGACTAGAGTATAGGCACATTTCTTCGATATTGATCCCTTCTTCCCTATTAGCACAGTTCTGATCAATGATATCTTTTTCCAAAACATGATTGTGTTAGGCCATGGACAAAAACTTCATTCGTGTAAGACATTACCTATGAACAAGCAGCACTATGTTGAAACCAAGAGCAACGCTGTAATCACCAATTATGATCATTTGTGTATATTAGTTTAGAATTATACACTCTAACTTGTGGGTCAGAGAAGTTGAAATCATAATATAAAATTATTTAGAAATATTAAGAGCAAGACAATCAGTTAAAACAACATGATCAGGCATAAATATTATAGTCCATGGTTTTTAAAGGGTAAAGGGATGACCCAGGTCATTATGCTTTTGTTTCTCAAAATGTAATACATTTATTTATAAATAGGTGATCTTCTTAAATTCAGAACTGATTTACCGGGTCTAATACAAGGTCTGCGAGTTTGCATTTCTAGCATACTCACAGGTAATGCCCATCCTCAGAACATACTTTTAGTATGTTTATGGGTATGGCATGTAGTTGATTATGGTGAAACTCAAAACTCCTCTTTTTTAAGGCCTGAGGACACATGGAAGGTTGATCAAATGAAGTAGTCTTTGTAAAACCCAGTCTCACCTGACAGTTAAGGTCTGATATTTAAGTTCATGAACTCATCCTAGAAAAAGTGCTACATACCTCATTGCTGAATATCACTGTGGTCACCCTTGAAAGAAAGTTTGAAACTCTTTCAGGAACAGCCATCAGAGTTGTTGTTGTATCATCCTTGACAACCTGAATGACATCTAAAGGTCCTCCTTTCAATATTTCCTTTAAAAGTCATTGGGGGCTAGATCAGGTAAGTAGGGAGGGCCCATACAGCTGTTTGCTTACTGGCTAAAACCTCCCTTACAGACAACTATACAGTTAAGTTCGTAAACTTGCCACCTTGCCACCGTGCTCAATGGCCATTTCAGAAAGAGTGCTAAAATTGCCTTGAAGGGTGGCCTAGGCACTGGCGTTGGTGCATAGCTTCCCTGGGCGGTGCTTTGAAGGTGACGGTAGTGACACTTAGAGCAATTCAGTTCACAGAGTTAATCGCTATCCTTGAAGAGAGATTCACACAAAAATTCTATAAATTATAAAAAGTAGTTGGCCCTCTGATTTCCAAAAGTACTTCAACCATGTAATCATGATTAGCAATTCATCACCTCCAAAGCTACTATCTATCCACAGAGGCAGAAGTTTCAGCCTTTGGGCTTCCTATGATTTCATGTACTGAACAGTCACATTTCAAATCAAACAACCCAAAAGGTGAGAATTCCTCAAATTTAGGACATCATCTACCAGAGAACTGCCTCAGAACTCTCTTGCACTTTAAAGGTATCAATATTTATCTGATAACATCCTAAGATAGCAATATGGTGAGAAGGATAATTTTTAAACTAACCCTGGCAAAGTTAAAGCTTATAATTTTAATTTATAGGTCTTGTAGCAACTTTAGTCTTACATAGATGTACAGAAGTCTAGAGACTAGTAGAATCTGTCTAATGCAAAGGAGTCAATCCATCCTCCAAACGTTGTCTGATTTAAACAAACATGAAAAACAGAGAAATATTACAATTGTCAAGGATTTACTTTTGCTAGAATCTGCAGTCAACGCCCACGGAAACAGCAGTTAAGAAATCACATGACATAGTGTACCGAGCAAATCTGCTACAACACACCTCTTTAAAGAGTAAAAAAATGAAGTTACTTTAAGCACTAAAGTGCACCCAGCCTAAGCTTTGGTGTTTTCAGATGCCTCGTATACATGTGAAAGCTGGCAATGAATAAGCAAGGAGGAAGAACAATTGACTCCTTTGAATTATGGTACTGATGAATAATGTTGAATATACCACGGATTGCCAGAAAAAGGAAAAAAAAAGCCTGTCTTCGAAGAAGTACAGCCAGTATGCTCATCAGAAGCAAGGATGGCAAAACTTTATCTCACATGCTTTAGACATGCTGTCAGGAGGGTCTGGTCCCTGAAGAAGGGCATGATGTTTGGTAGAGGGTCAATGAAAAAGTTGAAGACCTTCAATAAGATGTATTGATACCTTGGCTGTAACAGTGATCTAAGCAGATCAATGATTGACAGGACGGCAGGGAGCTGGACAGCGCTTTGTCCTGTTGTACGTAGCATTACTTTGCATTTGAGCAAACTTGGCAGTACCTAACAACAACAACAATAATAGATATTTGGAAATAATATGGTTAAACATCGACCTAGGTTTAAAAAAAGAAAAAGTACTTAAAACTGATAAATTGTATTATACGTCAATTATTCTTAATTAAAGATTAGAACTCTGGTGACATAGTGGTTAGGTGTTATGTCTGCTAACCAAAAGTGCGGCAGCTGGAAACTGCTAGATGCTCCCTGGAAACTCTACAGAGCAGTTCTACTCTTCCCTGTAGGGTCACTGTGAGTCGGCATTGACTCACAGTAGTCAGTTTGGTTTATTTGGGTTTTGGCAAAGATTAAAAACAGACAAAATAAAATGGAAAAAAGAAAAAAAACCTACCTAGAAAGTAGGAAACCTGCCTTCTCAGGGAAAACTTGCATCAAATTGTCCATGAACTCTGTAGGGCCTGATTCTTGTATTGTCATACACATTCTAAGTAATTCTTCCCCCTTTAAATGTAGGCACACCCTGAGAATATACAGACTATCATTCCCATGATTAGTGTGCATCATATAACAAAGAAAAAAGAATTTTGCATATATAACTGAAGTCCGTAACATGTTTATTTTGAGCTAATCAAAAAACAGATACACCTGAGGCAGGGGGAGCTGATTTAATCAGGGGAGCCTTTTAAAAGAGGACTAGAAGTAAGAGACATGAACATTAGGAGTTCTGCTGGCCTTAAAGAAGCAAACTGCCATGATACGGGAAGACCATGTGTTTTAGTCAGCTAGGACTGCTCTAGCAGAAATACCACAGAATGGGTGACTTTAACAGAGGAAGGTTTATTCTGACACAGTCTGGTAGGTTGCAAGTCCATATTCAGGGTGACCCCTCCAGGGGAAGGCTTTCCCCTTGTCGGCTTTGGAGGAAAGGCCGGTATTGCATCAGTCTTTGTCCAGGGAGCCTCTTGGTGCAAGAATCTCTGGTCTGAAGGACACGCTCTTCTCCCAGTGCTGCTTGCTTGATGGTAGCAAGGTTCTCAATTCTCTTTGTTTCTGTTTGCTTTTATCTCTTGCAGGCTGAAAAGCTTAAGAGTGGGGCAAGCCATACTCCAGGGGAACTCCCCCCACAGCAGAGCAAGGAAGTAATCCTATGCAGGAATTTACCATTCCTTTAGCATACAGTTTAGTGAAACCACAGAATGGAGCACAGTCCCAAGATACTGGGAATCATGTCCCAGCCACACGGCTGCATATATTTTTGGGGGGACACAATTCAACCCATGACACCGTATGACAAGAAATTGAAACTAGTCTCAAGGAGCTGAGAATTTCAATCTTCTGAGTTACTTTAAGGTATTGAATTTTACCACAATCATGTGGGTTTAGAAATTACAGCCCCTCAAAGTGAAAAGTTTGGATTTGTGAGCAGAAGATGCAGTTAAGCTGTACCTGAAATTATGCTCTGTATTAATGGAAAGAATGGAAAGATGTTTTGTTTTTTATTGAATCAACTAAGCAAGATAAATCATTATACTACATGAAAAAAGAGTAATATTGGAATTCATCTTTGTGCCAAGCAAGAGGTGTTGCTGGGATCCTTCCCAGCTCTCAAGTGCTCTGACCCCAGATTTCTGATTCATAATCCAATTAAAATTTTCTTTTTGAAAGGCTATATATGTTACAAAAACTCAGGTGGCCTAGTGGTTAAGCGCTACAGCTGCCAACAGAAAAGTCAGCTGTTCAAATCCACCAGGCACTCCTTGGAAACTCTATAGGGCAATTCGACTCTATCTATAGGGTCACTGTGAGTCAGAATTGAGGCGATGGCCGTGGGTTTGGTTTATATGTGCTACATGTTTGAATCCTGAAATTTGGCAGACACAATCACAGAAAACCAAAACAATCACAGAAAATGGGTGTACAAGTGCGAGGAGAAATTCAGTTTTATGAATGTTGTCTCTCGCTGAGCTTAAGATACCACTAACTCAAAAATATTCAGGGTAACAAAGAGATAAAAGGATCAGGAGAAAAATGACAGAATACATCTCAGGAAATTGACACAGTGGCATCATTTGGAACACTTTGAAAATGAATATCTCAAAAATGAATACCTCCTCCATTTATTTTCAATATATTTTTTGATGTTAAGAACAATCAGTGTAATTCTTCTATTATAGTTTCAGAATAGACGTATATAATTGTCTACTGTTTTTCATATGATAATCTCTAAGTCAATAACAAAATGTGAAGTTGCTTAGGCAACTATTGTCACTGAGTTCATCCCCTTTACTTAGCTAAAATACCAACATTCACTCTCTGACCTTACGGATTCACTATTACCCAAGCATGACACTATGTGGGGGTGATTGCTTTTACTTGGGAACGTTATCTGAATTATGTTACAATACTTTTAGTTGTTGGGACAGCTGTGGGCCAGTAGAATTCTCTATGTTCTTCAGACCACAATACAAAGATTTTAATCTCTTCATTCTAAATCTGAGGATACATATTCTCATGGGCTGGCCACTAATAATACAATCACTCATTGCTGTCAAGTGAATTCAGACACACAGCAGACTTAGAAAACAGAGTAGAACTGCCCCATAGGGTTTCCAAAGGACAGCTTGTGGATTTGAACTGCTGACCTTTTGGCTAGCAGCCTTATCACTTACCACTTTGCCACCAGGGCTACAACTTAAAAAAAAAAAAAAAAAAGCTGTAGTTAATACATGGAAAGAGCACTTAACAGATCGTGTTGTTGTTATAAAATAGAAGGAAACACTGCCTAGACTCCGGCCATTCTCACAACCATTGTTAAGCTCGAATCCATCTTTATAACCACTACAGAAGCCCATGAAAATGTGAAATAAGATTTCAGTTTTAGAATGAACCTTATCTTTCTTTCACATTTACAGTAGTTATTAACCAAAGATCAATGGATTTTGTCCTACAAAAAAATTTTAGATTAGAGGATAATTAACTAATTTGATCATATGCTGATATTCTTCTTTGATCTAAACATTGTTGATCCATTTGGGCCAATTCAAAATATTTATCTTTGGCTTACCCAAAGTAAGGCACTGTTAGACCTAACTTTGCCCAATATGATGACAGCAGGGGAAAGAGCAAAACTCGAAACTATAAATAGCAACAATGATCTAGAGAGCTTACTCTGGGGGTCATTTGTCGTAAAATATGTCACATTATTTCAAGTTCTAAATAAGGCTACAGATAAGCCTGGACAACGACTTTAGCTAAGGTAAACAAGAATCTCTAGGACTTCTTAACCTCTACTGCTATTTTGGTACTCTTGAGAAATTTTTAACATATTTGGAAAGAATATTTCCAATAATCATAGTCAAACCTTCTCTCAAAAAAGTAGGGAAGATGATGCCCTATTATTACTACTAAGGCTGCAAAGAACTCTTTAAAATGTTGAAAAACAAAGATATCACTTGGAGAACTAATAAGTACCTGACAAGCCAGGGAGTTTTCAGTTGCCTCATATGCAGTTGAAAGATGGACAATGAATAAAGAAAACTAAAGTACTTACGGGTTTTGAATAGTGTTGGTGAAGAATGTTGAATATACCACAGACTGCCAAAAAAACAAACAGATCTGTCTTGGAAGAAGTACAACCAGAATGCTCCTTAGAAACAAGAATGGTGAGAACTCGTCTTACATATTTTCGATATTATTAAGAAGGATCAATCCCTGGAGAAGGATATCATGCTTGGCAACAGCCAGGGGGAAAGAGGAAGACCTTCAATGAGACGAATTGATACAGTGGCCTCAACAGTGGGCTCAAGCATAGCAACAACGGTGAGGATGGCAGGGGACAGACAAGCATTTACTTCTGTTCTGCATATGGTTGCTATGATTTGGAAATGACTCTATGGCCCCTTCCTAGTGTTTCATTATGATGTACTTTGAGGTAAAGAAGCTTTGAATTTCAATGAAGTCTTGTTCATCTAGTTCAGTTGTTGATAGTTTTGCTTGTACTTTTGCTGCCGAATCTGGAAAACCTTCTCTTATTAGAAGTTACAGAGATTTAACTCTTTGTTTTATTCTAACAGCTTTATGTTTTTGGTTTCTGCATTTAGGTTTATGAGCCATTTAGATTTAATTTTTGTGTGTGGTGCAAGGTAGTTGTCATGGAATGAATTGCATACTCCCCCCACCCCTGAAATAGGTATAGAAATTTGGTTAGGCCATGATTCCTAATAGTTTATGATTGTCCTTCATTTCACAAAATTTTCCTGTGCTGTAACTCCTAATCTATGCCTGTGGTTAACAGGATGGATTATGTTAAAGATGATTAGGGTGGGACTGTGGCACCTTTCCAAAGGTCACCTCCCAACTCCAACGTAAATGGAGATTCCCCTAAGTGTGGCCTGCACCCCCTTTTACTCTTTCATCCCACAAGAGATAAAAGGAAAAAGAAGCAAGCAGAGAGTTTGGAACCTCATATCATCGAGAAAGCAGCGCTGGAAGAAGATGGCATCCTTTAGTCCTTATGTTCTTGCACCGAGACAGTCCCTGACCAAAGAGTGATACAACACAAGGACTTTCCTCCAGAGCTGACAGAGGGAAAGCATTCCCTTAGAGTGCACACTGTGAATTCAGATTTGTAGCCTACTGGAATGTTTAAACTTTTCTATGTTAAAGCCCTTCACTTACGGTATTTCTGTTAAAGCAGTACCAGTTGACTAAAACAGTAGTGTTCTAAATTCATTCTATTATGTGTAAGTACCCAGTTGTCCCAGGAATGTACATTCAAAATACAATTCTTTCCTCACTGAATTAGCTTGCTAACCTTGTCAAAAATCAACTGAACATAAACGTAAGAGATTACTTCAGGAATCTCAATTGCATTTCTTTAATCTATCCTGATGTTAGTACCACATTATCTTGATCTCTGCAGCTTTGTTATACATTTTCAACACAATATTGAAAGTCCTTCATGTTTTCCTCCGTTTTCAAAATTGTTTTTGCTACCATGGGTCCTTGCATTTACAAATATATTTTGGAATTAGCTTTTCAAAGCTTGGGGGGATGGTAAGGTAGAGCATCTAATAGATATTTGAATCGAATAGGTATTGCATTGAATACATAAAACACTATTTGGAGAATTCCCATCTTAACAATATTAACTCTTCTTATTCATGAAGGTGAGTTGATGTTCCATTTGTTTAAGCTTTCCTTAAACATGCTGTTGTTGTTGTTTGGTGACACTGAGTCAGTGTCAACTCATAGTGACAACAGAATGATACCTGTCTGGTCCTTCACTACCTTCATAACTGCTGCTACACTTGACCCCGTGGCTGCATTGCAGACACTGTGCCAGTCCATCTCCTTGAGGGGCTTCCTCTTTTCCACTGACTCTCCGCTTTACCAAACATGACGTCCTTCTCCAGGAATATACAGTGTCTGGCATTATTTCTCTCACCAAGCCATATTTTCCAGCTACCGATTCTTCTTTGTTTCCAACTTTTGCATTCTCATCACAAGTAATTATCAGTTTATCCTGATTCCATGTTTGTTCAGTTTCAAACTGCAGAAGTTGATGAATATTCAATTTCTTCATTTTTGGCTTCAGTGGTTTGTATATTGCTTTGAACAATAGCCATATTGGCTGGTTTTCCTTGCAGGTAGATGGATATTATCCTATCACTGACAGCACTATACCTCAAAATATATCTTGAAAGGTTCTTTCTAAAAATAAATGCAGTATCATTCCTCTTCAAGTTGTCTGCCCTGCCACAGTAGACGATATGATAGTGCATTTCAAAATGACCAATATCATTTCATTTCAGCTCGCTGATGCCTAGGACAATAATCTTTATATATTTCATCCCATGTTTGACAATTTCCAATTTTCTTTTCGGATTTTGTACATTCCAGGTTCCAATTATTAATCAGTAGTTACAGCTATTTCTTCTCATTTTGAGTCTTGTCAGATCAACAAATGAAGGTCCTGAAAGTTGGACTCCATCCATGTCATTAAGGTTGACTCTACTTGGAGGAGGCAGCTTTTCCCAATTGTATTTTGAGTGACTTCCAACCTGAGGAACTCATCTTCTAGTGTTGTATCAGACAATGTTCTGCACTGTTCCATAAAGTTTTCACTGGCTAATTTTTTCAGAAGTAGACTGCTGAGCCCTATTCTTACCCTGTCTTAGTCTGGATGCTCAGCTGAAATCTCTCTGCTGTAGGTGATCCTGTTGGTACTTGAATATCAGTAACCTAGGTTTCCAACATCACAGCAAAACAAAGGCCCTCACAATCTGACAAACTGATAGATATTTGGAGATCTTGAAATATAGTATTTTATAATTTTAATGTGCAAATCTTACACTCCTCTTGTTATACATAACTATTTTGTTCTTTTTGATACTATATTAAACTGAATTTTCTTTTTTATGGATCGTTCAGTGCAACAAGATTTTTGTATATCAATCTTGTATCCTTCAAAATTGCTGAAATTGTTTACTAAGTCTGAATTATTTTGTTTTGTTTATTGTCTTTACTAAGTAGTAAAGTCTTAAATCTTAATGAATGTTGATATTTTTATTCTTACAGATAGTTGATCTAATCAGATTTAAAATGAAATCTTTGCATTTTAACCATACTTCAAGTCTTAGTTTATTTACTTTTCCCTTACTTGTGTATTTCATGGCTTAATCAAAGGTTTGAGCAGAATGCATATATGGAGCCTAGTATTCTTTCTCTCTGACTCTCTGCTTTTGGGAATTGTCCTTCGCTGTATATTTCATACTAACTTGTTTGCTCCAATATTATCCACTATTTCTTTAGACCAGAAAGTCTACAATGTTCTATTGGAAATTTACCTGCCCTAGGTGATTTGACTGTGACCTGTCTTCAGCTTTAAAGCCACAAAAATGAGTAACTCATCCTATGCCAATCCTTTCTTCTAGCTCTAAGCCCCCACTGAATATACCTGGTTTTATGCCACCTTCAAAGTGCTTTATACTTGGCTTTTGGCATTTTGTTCAGAGTTTATAGTCATCTGTAAGAAGTTTGGATCTACTGTGAGCTTATTTGGCCATACTGAAAGAAGAATAAGAATTCCAAACATTAAAAATGGAAAATGAAATTAATACGAGTAAAATGAAATGTGTATCAAGAAATGTTCTCTCTCCTTACTTTAAGCATAGTATGTAAAATTATTATTAAATAAAAAATATGTTTTTAATTTGTTCAAATCTTTAAATAACACAACTTATTTCAAAAGCTAATTAAGAAATTGTTCATCTTATTGAGATGAATCACAGATATCATGTGCATTTACGATTTTGATATTTGTGCTTAAAACATATGTTCTGGTGGCATAGTAGCTAGGTAACCAAAATATCAGCAGTTAAAACCTGCCAGGCACTCCTTAGAAACTCTTTGGAACAGTTCTACTCCATTCTGTAGGGTCACTATGAGTCAGAATCTACTCAACAGCAATGGGTTAGGTTTTTGGGTTTTCTGGTATTTACGATTTTGCTATCTATGCTTAGAACATAATTGACTTTCAATCAATACTTAGGGATAATTAAATTAATTAATTAGATCTTTCCTCACACTTAGTATTCTTGAGTAAACAACAACAACAACAAAGCAAACCCATTGTCGTTGAGTCAATTCTGACTCACTCTTGAGCAGGATAACTGAAAGTCTTAAGCTGTTTCTTATTTCTAATGTTTCTCTCAAATATTGTTCAGCTTTATTTTTCCATTTGCTGCAGTTGGAATAGTACCTAATAATACTCTATATATCAAGCATTATAGGGAAAAGATTGAAGATTATACTCAATAATTTCTTTTTAAAAAATGACTTTATTAGTTTTGATTCCAGTTTTCATGGAGGCTGTGATTTAGTTAAGAAGAAACTAACACTTATGAAGCTAATGATAAATCCATCTGCTTTACAAATAAGGATATGAATATCATTGAATAGCCAAGCCAAGCCAAGTGCGGGTGTACACTATACACAGTGCTCTTGTGTTTACAGGGCTTTCAGTTTGTTATTTTGTTTTTCAGCACAATGATATTTTTGCTACACTTTAAGTATATAAGTTTATCAGCATTGTGTATTCAAACAGTATTTCATAAGCAATATCTTAAAATTTCTCCACTTTCAAGTAGTTTTTACTGAAACCATATGGAAAACATTTAATATAGATCAATTAATTGTACTCAGTGATGAACTATATCAATTAAAAATGTAGAATTATTTGATATACTTCACTGCTACTTTGAACTTAGTCTGCTAAACAAATTATTCCAATAGATCTTCCATCCACTTGCTCACAGGATGGTTCAACTGATAATGTCTCACACAAACCAAAACAGGTTCTTTGGTTACAACTCTTAGGGAATTTTCAGGGTTTTTGATTATTCAGGCAAGAGTATTTTCATCACTGCGTTTTAGCAAGTGCTGAGAGCAGACTTTCTCTTAAGAATAGGCTATGGTGGAGAGAAGAAGACAAGCGCTGGTTGAGTAGATACTGGAATTAAAGAGGGGAAAGGAAGAGTGTGCTGTCACAAGGTGAGAAGATACAGTTGCAGAGAGGTGGGTGCTCAGTGAATCACAGGAGAAATTGACTTGAATTGTAAACTTTCACTTAAACACAATTTTAAAAAAATGCTTAAGAAGTGGTGACAGAAAAAAAAGAATCAGGTAGGTATGAACAAAGCAATTTTCTTATGGTGTGGTGCCTTCATTAACAGCCTAATAGTATGGAGAGGTGTTTGCTGTTCTGTAGGGAGAATGCCATATTCAGTCTGCAGAATGTACCCAGCTGTGTTTAGTTTCATCAGCTTTTTCAAGATAAATAGCTGAGGTTTGCTACATTTTCAAATGTGTTTTGGCACATGCACTTCCTCTTATTTCTAAAGCATAGACGATTTCAAAAGACCCATGTGCTGGAAGTTGCTATTTCATCTGCCTATAAAAATAGAAGCATAAATAAGCTTTGGTGTCAATAAATTATGTTGAATGGGTTTATGCCTTGTTTTTCTCTCTTCCATATAACAAGATAGTTTAGTAGTAAACAATTCAAAGACTGTGGATTCAGACATCATTGCCAGGAAATTCTTTTATCCTGGAATATTTGCTGTTTTTCACTAAATGTTGGCAACTGTACTTGGGTATCAAATCAAGTCAGGTTCTTAATTCTATTATATGGCTGCAGCTCTTCTCTGTTCAGATTAGTTAACAGGTTTTTGGAACCAAAATTTCTAGAGACAAAATATTGGTACTAGAAGCATATATTCCAATACATTAATTTGAAGTACTGTGGGTCATTGGGAAACCCTGTGGCATATTGGTTAAGTGCTGTGTCTGTTAACGAGAAGGTCAGCAGCTTGAATCCACCAGGCACTCCTTAAATACTCGATGGAACAGCTTTGGGTCACTGTGAGTACAAATTGACTCAACAGCAGTAGATTTGATCTGATTTGGTTTTATGGGTTGCTGATATAGCATCCTATCTAATCTTCAGTCCTTATCACAATTGATCCCACTGTAAATGAAGATGTTTGATTTGAGCAGCATTGCTTAATATCTGATTGTGCTCTCTCATTGCTGCAGCATAAATTTCTAGTGTTTATTCAAAAGCTTCTTCTTTCATTGAATTTATTTCAATTTAAAGGTTTGACTAGGTGGCAGGAGGGATTGCGGTACTAGGAGCAGTAAAGCTTTATGTTAGGCTTTTGTGGTTTGAATCTCTTCTTGCCTGATTACTCATTTGTAAATTGGGGCTAAAAATATCTATTGTCCAGTAGTATTATGAGAACCGAATTAGATCCTTAACACAGGAGTCAGTTTAGATGATGTGAATTAGAAGTCATATAAAACCTACTGCCGTGCAATCAATTCTGACTCATAGTGGCCCCACAGACAGAGTAGAACTGCCCCATAGAGTTTCTAAGGAGCATCTGGAGTATTTCAATAGCTGGCCTGTTTCTTGGTTAGCAGCTGTAGCATTTAACCACTACATCACCAGGGTTTCCAGAAATCAGATAGGACATAGGTAGACACACACTTTGCGGATCAGCAAATCAAATTTGTTGATCATCTCTCCTTGTTTTCCCATGTAATTCTGTAATTCTGCTTTAATATTTTACATTAGTCCTTCAGCATCTCTGTTTTTTAACATCAAAATAAGAAATTGATGGCAATAATAAACAAAAGTAAACATTCAAAGTCTTTTTCCTATTCAGATACTTTAAAGTTATAGGAGAAAATATGTGAAAATGAGCATTCATTTTCTTCTATCTGATTTCTCAGAACTCCTATATCTTTAAAGAATTTGAGTCGAAAAAGCGCTTTAAATTTTCACTTTTATTTTTTATCACCATCGATTCCTTATTTTGGTGTTAAGAAACATAAAAATAGAGATGCTGGAGGACTAGTGTGAAATATCGAGGCAGAATTACAGAACTGCATGGGAAAGAAAGGAGAGCTGGCCGATAAATTTGATTCACTGATCCCTGAAGTGTGTGTCTTTCTGTCACACAAGCATCACATCTTCCATTGTTAGAGGAAAGGGTTGTCAATTTTCCAGAACTGTTTCTCATTTCACCTTCTAATATATACTGTTATTATTTGCATTTTTTTATTAGTTGAGAAGATAATTTTAATAAATTCATGAAATGCAACCAAGTTTTAAGTCATAGGGAAATTGATAACATACTTTTAGTAACAGCAATAATGTATGAAACAAAAATAAAATCTACATAATATTGTACTCCTCAAAATAAATCTGTGTATATACATATATATGCACATATATGACCTTGATATATATGTGTATGTATATAAATGTGTGTATACATATATATGTATGCATATATATGTACACACACACACACATGCAAATACAAAACCTACAGGAGCCCTAGTACTGCAAAGGTTAAGCTCTCAGCTACTAACAGGAAGATCAGCAATTCAAGCTCACCTGGACTCTTCAGGACAGAAAACCTGCTAATTTGCCCCCATAAAGATTATACCGTAGAAAACAGTACTGAGTAGTACTATTTCATCATGTAGCATTGATATGAAGAGGAACTGACTTGATAGCACACTACATGTCTGATAGACCTTGATCTTGATAGATGTAAAACTTCTCATAAAACTTCCCAAAAGCATAATATGCACATGCACACGGAGGTCTGAGAACAGGTTTGTGAACTCATCCTAGAAGAAGTGCTACACACCTCATCACTAAATACCACTACTGTCACCTTCGAAGTACTCCCCTTGGGAAGCTCTACATTGATGCCAACACCTAGTTCATCCTTCAAAGCACTTTTTCTAGTGTGAGTTTGAAAACATAATTATCATAACTCTACTATGACAGTTCTGATGGATATTCCAGAAGAAAAAGATTTCTAAAATTGCTTTGAAGAGTGGACTAGGCACTGGCATCAGAGCACAGCTTCCCAAGGAAAGTCTTTTGAAGGTGACCACAGTGATACTCGGCACTGAGGTATGCAGCGCTTTTTCTAGGATGAGTTTGCAGACCAATTGTCAGACCTTGCGTGTATGCATGTCTGTGTGTGCCTGTGTGTGTCTGCATATTTGTGTTTATGAGGTCTGACACTTAGGTCCAGGAACTTGATTGCTGTAAGTGCTACATACTTCATTGCCGAACATCACTATGGACCTTTGAAGCATTCCACTTGGGAAGCTATGTACCAATGCCAGGGTCTAGTTCAAGCTTCACAGTAATTTTGAACTCTTTCTGGAATGGCCATTGCACATTTTTGTATGGTGGCAAGTTCGCCAACTCAAATGTATTGTTGTCTATGAAGGAGGTTTCTGCCAATAAACAACTGTGTTGGAATACCCTCCTTACTCACCTGATCTGGCTTCCAGTGACTTTTTTTTTTTTTTTTAGCCTAAGATGAAGGGAATACTGAAAGAAAGATGTTTGGATGACATTGAGGACATTTAGCATGACAGCTGTGATGGCTGTTCTAGGAAAATAAGTTTCAAAATTGCTTTGAAGGGTGGACCAGATGCTGGCATTGGTGCATAGCTTCCCAAGATGAGTGCTTCAAAGGTGACTGTAGTGATACTCAGCAGTGAGGTATCTACTGCTTTTCTAGGATGAGTTTGCAAACTTTATTGGCAGTCCTCATATGTAGTGTTAGCATTACAGAGAGTGCACAGTTAACAAGAGCACATTTTAAAAATTAAGTGCAAAATCTGAATTTTTATTGAAAAATCTCTTGCAATGATACATTTTTAGATGGATATTATGCCTTCCTAGAATGAGACAACCTTCTATATAAATTTTACTTATATTTCTTTATAGTTACAGAAAAATCTTTTTCACATGAATAAGTAGATGAGTATAGAATTTCTTTAACAGCAAAGCACTCAAATTTTTTAAATACTTTCAAGACATGTTAAAAGTAGTATATAGGTCATTTAACGTAACACTAGATGATAAACGACTATCCAGCCAAAAACTTGATATAAGAGATCGAGTTTGATGAAAGAAGGATCAAACAACAGCAACCACACTCAAGGAACATGATTTGTGTCTCAGTTCTCAGAATCTTACACTCTCAATACTTGGAAAGTAGAACAGAAAGCTTCATTAGCATTTATTAAGGGTGTATTAATTTAAATTAGTACTTTTTATTTTTTTATTATGATTAAGTGAAAGTATACAATCTAAATCAATTTTGCATACCTATCTCTCTACGGCTCTATCTGTTCTCCCCACCCTGTGACAGCACACTCCTCCTTTACACTCTTCTAGTATCCTCCCAGCAATCATCTGTCCCCTCCTCTTCACCTTCTCTTCTCCCCTATAGAAAGAAATCTGTGGGACAGCCTTCTATAAATGTGTATAACCATAAAGCACTCACACTCACTCTCTTGTCTCCAAGTCCAGTCCATCCTTTGTCTGAAGTACTGACCTCAGTACTGGTTTTAGGTCTGAGAAGCAGCAAGTCTAGGGGCCATGTTCCCAGGGAACCCTCCAGGTCGGTGGATCATCAGTTACGGTCTTTTAATAGAGTTCTTTACCTGTACACCTCTTTTTCTCATGTGGCGTCAGGGACTCTACATTGTATCCCCATCCAGGCTGTCTTTGTTGGTAGCCAGTCACCATTTGGTGCTGGTCTCATACTGGTATATTTCCCAATAATATGGATCCTTCTGTCTCCTGGGCTAACTTTGCCTCGTGTCTTTGATGTTATCAGTAGTCATCTGCTCCAGGTGGATTGAGACCAATTGATGTTCCTTAGATGGCAGCTTGCTGGCTTTTAGGACACTAGACACCGCTTCCCAATGTGGGTTGCAGAAGACTGTCTTAAGTAAAACGCTAGTAATGCCAATTGACCTTGATATCCCCTGAAAACGCAGTTCCTAGACCCCTGTCCCTGTCACTCTATCCTTTGAAGTGTTGAGTGTAGAAAACCTTTTAGTTTGTATTGTAGTCAGTCAGCTAGTACTCTTCACCTGTGGTTTTCTAAAATTCACTTGTGCATTGAAAACACCTGGAGAACACAGAAAACACAGATATGCTGTGTCCCACCTCCAGAGATTTTGACTGATTACTTTAGTGAATGACCAAGGTGATGGATTTTTAAAATTCAGCCAATGACTGTGTAGCCAAAGTCTAAAACCAGTGATGTTAGAATACCTATTTTAAACTGGTAAACACAGAGAGATTGGGGGATTTAACATACTGATGAACTCAATATGCTTTTGCAAATATCATATTTGTTGGAGGAAATTTTTATTTTTTAATGTAGATATACTCAATTTGGGGGAAATGTTCAGTCACACGATAGATTATTACACAGCAATTACATATGACAGAATATGACTGCAACTATAACAAATGACAAGTGCATGCTGAAACATCAAAAAATTGCCACTGGGTCATAGGATTTAAATAATCTTGAAAATACACTATCAAATATTCCTCTATTTTCAAATATTTTACCAATAACAATGTATAGTTAGTACGCAAGTTAATTAATCCAAATAAACTTATCCAAATAAACATACAAGCTTTTGGTTTAATGGGAAGTATGAAAATTCATTCTATGAACTCAGAAAAGGTGAAAAAAAATCAGGCTGAGTTTCCATGGAGAGTCAACTAATCCTCAGAGAGCTTATCTGTCACAGTAAATGGTTGTTAACTTGGTACTGAACATTCTCTGGTCAGTCAGCCACTGCCAAAAGGCCATAATGAAAGGAATCTAGACTTCACTCCAGTTTTATGTATCTTTTCTAAAATATTGTATAAAGACCTAATCCTAGGAAAAAGTAATAAGTTGCCCTTAAAAAATATTTTAAAATACGTTATAGAAAAAAATGGGTAAGAATGAGTTATTGAACATTTTAATACCTAACTTTCTCATTAATTAGTTCCTTAAATTATAGAAGAATATCTTTATGGCCTAAAGGGTTGTAGTATTTTAGATAGAACCAAATTAACCCCAAATCTCCAAGCCTGATTATTAATTTTATCTCTAGTTAATCTTTATTAATAAGGTATAAAACAGAAGAAAATAAATACGATTATTAGCTGACATGGTTCAAAATACATTGCAAGATTTACTGTACTGTTAGCCTATGACCTGAACCTACATTTCTAGCTGAGGCACTGGCCGCTGAAAGTCACTATCATTAAAAATAAATAAAGAAACTGGCAAAACTCATTACCTCCAGTGGATGACCCAAATGGAAACGCATAGTTATAACTAAAGTCTTATGAAAATTAATTCTCCTTTCTGTGAGATTTTCAAACTGCCAGTCACAGAGGATTGCTCAAAATGAAACAAAAAACTGGTTTATGAATCCCAGGCCAGTTAAAAAAAAAAAAAAAAAAGATTAAAACTGAGTGGAACTTTCATAAAAACACAATCAAACTAGTGCCTTCAAGCTGACCACAGGATAGAGCCTCACATGGTTGATAGATTACAACTGCCGATATTTTGGTTAGTAGCAGAATGCTTAAGGACTGTGCCGCTATTAAAAAAAATTAAATTACGTATTTCCGTCCAGTTGATTTCAGTTCACAGAGCAGAACTGCCCCATATGTTTTCCAAGGAGTGCCTAGTGGATTCAAACTCTCAGCCATTTGGTTAACAGCCACAGCTCTTAACCACTATGCCAGCAGGGTTTTTAGAACATATCTAAATAGTGATAAACATTACTCAGATTGTATGTCTAGTCTAGGTTGTGATGTACAATGTAAATCTTATGGAAGTTTACATTCAGACAAGTTCATGAAGACACAGAATAGACTCTAGAATGTGTTCCCCAGTTAACCTTGCAGTCAACAAAATGTTCATCATTCACTGATTCTGTTTCACATAGATTTGTCTTTGATTTTTCAGAACTCGAAGGAGATAGAGGAGAGATGAGAAAGGAGAGAAAGAAAAGGAAGAAGAGGAAGAAGAAAAGGAAGAGAAGGGGAAGAAGAAAGAGAAGAAGGAAAAACAAAGGGAGAAGAAGACGAGGAGGAAAGAGAGAGAAAAACGATAAGAATATGGAGAAAGAGAAAGAGGGAAATGAGGAGAAATAAAGGAAGGGAGTGAAGGAGACAAGGTAGATAGCATTGGGAAATAAATGTAGAATTTAGTCTTAATCACTGCTTCCAAAATGATGGATTGTACGTATAGATCTTACACTTTATTACCCTGTCAACTGTTTTATTGCTTACATATAAAAATATTGAACACAACCCCCTTAGGGCAGCTCCTTCACAATATTAGCAAAATTACAGGATACAGAATGAGTCATTTTCACTTCACAAAAATTGATTTAATTACATAAAAAAACAAAACAAAGAGAAATCTGTGAATTTATCATGAACACCAGTCACTTACTTCAGTCCCCCAGTGATAAAGCAGTATCACATTCCTTATTGTCAAATAAGGAATTAATGAGATTAAAGAGTTTAAAGAGCTTCTTGTATTCCAGTTTTCAAAAACTGAAGGAAGAACAGGTCACCCACTAGAGGTACCCAACAAGGGACCTAGTTTCTTGATTGCTACTCGGTTTTGGAAGTTCACCCAGCAAGAAAGCAGACATAGTTGTGTTTGCAGTATGGAGTTTGTACTGCAACTTAACTATCAGAATACTATAAATGTGATATTTAGATTGTTTTTTTTCTAGATGCATTTTTCTGTGTTTGTTTGGGAGGGGGGAGGAAGAAAGATTAAGTGTTTGATTGTGCAGTGATCCTCTGTAGTACTAACAGATCTACTGCTGATGCCACCAAGTCTGTTACAGCTCATAACAGCCCTACATACAACAGAAGGAAACACTGCCCAGGTGCTAGGTTTGAGCCCATTTTGGCAGCCACTGTGTTCACCCATCTCCCCCTTTTCACTGACTCTTTACCAATCATAATGTTCTTCTCTAGGAACCAGTGCTTCCTGATAATATGTCCAAAATACATGAGCCAAATCTCACCATTCTTGTTTCCAAGGAACACTAACTGTGCTTCTTCCAAGACAGAGTTGTTTGCTCCTCTGGTAGTCAACGGTGTATTCAGTGTTTTTCACCAAGACCGTAATTCAAGAGATAATTCTTCTTCAGTGTTCTGTACTCATCGCCTAGCTTTCACGTTTATAAGGTCTGACAATTATGTCTGTGAACTGAATTGTTCTAAGTGCTACATGCCTCATTGCTGAATATCACTACTGTCACCTTCTAAGTACTCCCCTTAGGAAGCTGTGCACTGACGCCAGCACCTAGTCCACCCTTCAAAGCAGTGTTGGAACTCTTCTTTCTGGAGTGGCTGTTGCACACAGAAGCTCTGGAGTGGCCATTGCACACAGAGGCTCAGTGGCAAATTTGAAAACTTAACTGTATAGTTGTCTGTGAAGGAGTTTTTAACCAGTAAACAAATAACTCTATCAGAACACTGTCCCTACTCGTCTGTCTTAGGCTGAGTTTTCTAGGGAAGTAAAACCAGTAACACATATATGTACTAGGAGAGATTTATATAAAGCAAACAGCTTATGCAATTGTAGAAGCTGAACATCCCAAGTTCTGGCACAAGCTTCACGTCGCCAAGGGAGCTAGTGAACTCAAGATCAGCAGATCAGAGACCAGAGTTCTAGATCACCAGCTATGTAAGTTGGTGGATCCCATCTCGGCGGTAAGACTGTGAGGTCTCTGCTGACTCATGGAGCTTCAGGGCTGGTGAACTCAAGATTGGCAGGTCAGGGAACAGGACTCTCACCCACAGGCTGTAAGGGTTGAAGAACGCAAGAGCTGCTACTTGGGACCCAGGAACCAGACAAAAAAGAGGGCAGGAGCTGCTGGCAACGTGAGCAGACAGCAAATAGGTGGTAGAAGGCGGAGAGATGAGAGCTGAGGGGAGGGAAACCATCAGAGGCCCCACTCCTGCCACTTGATATAGCAGCCAAACATGGAGTGGCCAAGTTGACACAGTCTTGACTACCGCATAACCCAACCTGGCCCTCAGTGACTTTTTTCTTTACCCAAAGAAAGAGGAAATATAGTAAGAAAGTCAATTTCATGACGTTCAGAACATCAAGGGTAGCACGACAGCAGCTCTGACGGCCATTCCAGAAAAACAGTTCCAAAATTGCTTTGAAGGATAGACTAGGCTCTGGCATTGGTGCATAGCTTCCCAAGGGAAGTGCTTTGAAGGTGACTGTAGTGATATTCAGCAATGAGGTACTGTCATGGATTGAATATGTTCCCTAAAACATCTGTAACAATTTGACTGTGCGTAATTCCTGGTATTGTGTGATGTCCTTCCATGTTGGAACTCCTGCCTCTACCATGTTAATAGGGGTGGATAAGCAGCAGTTGTGTTGGTAGCCCAAGACTCAATGTGTAAATTTGTTTTGCTCCTCGAGGCAGTTTTTTGAGCTATAAAGGGAAAAAAATGGCAGAGAGATTTGGGAATCTCACATCATCAAGAAAGCAGCACCAGGAGAAGAGCACATCTTTCAGACTGAGGTTCCCATGACCCAATGCTCCCTGACCAAAGACTGATACAGCACAAGGATTTTCCTCCAGAAAGCCTTCCCCTGGAGATGAAATCCTGAATTTGGACATTTAGCCTACTGGGCTGTGTAAGAATAAATTTTTCTTTGTTAAAGCCATCCATTTTGTGATATTTCTATTAGAGCAGCACTAGACGATTGAAGCAGGTATGTAGTACTTTTCCTAGGATGAGTTTGCGAGCTTAATTGTTTGTCCTTGTATATGAGATGATGGAAAACATACACAACAAAAAAGACACTAATTCAACAATTTCTACATGTACAGTTCAGTGACACTGACTCCATTCTTCAAGGTATGCATCCATTCTCACCCTCTTTATATGAATTTTTCCTCCACTGCACTCATAAACTCAGAGACCCTAAGCTTCCTATCTTGGCTTGTTTATGTGGCTGTTGTCAGTTTGACCCCGAATAAACAGTCTTTGTAAAACAAATCATAATGCTCAAGACAGACCAAATCAAAATTTCTTGACTGTCTTCATTTTTTTAAATTTTTTCTCCTTTAGAAAAACTCAGTAAATGTGTTAACAAGAATGTTATATCCTTTCAGAGTCTAAATTTAAGTTATATAAAAAACCAAAAAAACTCATATACCCACTGTTTTTCCACCTTAAATTATTTCTCACCTTTTCCTTATTACATAATTTCATTTTCTTGAAATGTCTATAACTGCTAAGACAAACTGTAGTTTAGAACTGTGATATTTACCTTGAATATCTGCTTACTTTATTGTTAATGCAGGCTCAGAGACATAGCCTTCAAATTCTTTATAGTTTTTATATTACAGTTTCTCTAGACAAAAATATTTATCAATAATTATCAATAGAACAAGATACTCTGGAGCCCTGGTGTGGTAGTTAAGTATTTGGCTGCTAACCAAAAAGTTGGGAATTTGAGCTGCCAGCTGCACCCTGGAAATAGCGTGGAGAGAGTAGACTAAATGCCCTACTAAACCAGGAAAATAAATAAATAAAAACCATCACAATTTCACAGTTATTGGTATATTTTGATACTACCTCCCATTTTACTTTCTATTTAGAAAAAAGATTCATGATTTTGTCAACCTTCTTCTCTAAGTATTGCAGTGAAATAGATATCCCTAACTATATATTATTAATTTCAGCCTCCTAGAAGATGTATTAAATTCATTAGACAAATGCAAAGAATAAAATATCTGAAAAACATTACATTGTCATTTTAATTAATTCAATATTAAATTATTAAAGAATTCTTAAAAGCAATCACTAAATATTCTTCATGGTTTTCAAGGTACTATAGGAAACATCAAGATAAATAATGCTCTCTGTGTCTAAGTCACTTGTGTCTAATAGGTTTGTTTGCATTTTCACTAATATTATCAGCTACCTGAGTGAATGGGAGAATGTTAGTTTAAGGTAGGATTCTAAGACCACGTAGAAGTGACAAACATCATCATTCAGAGATTCAAGATGCTTAAAGAATCACAAGAATTCCAAGCAGAAAATAATAGCAATGATGTCTACAGTATAATGCTAATTGATGTAGAAGACCAAAGATAACTCATAAATTCTGTAAGTAGCAAGAAGTAACAGAAACGGTATCACTGAAGATTAATCTGTTTGACGTGCCTTCCTTATCTGTCACAATGCATGTCAAAAGTCAAAAATATGTTAATGGTAATGTGTTTGGAGAGTGAGAACTGTCAGCTTAGATTATTATAACCAGTGAAGATGTGTTTGAAAATGAAAGTGCTATAAAGATATCTTCTGACAGCAATTGACATTGCTTGCCACCTATGTACAGTCTCCAAAGAAAATTTTAAATGTGCTAATGGAAGATCTGACTATCAAGAAATGTGGTTGTTGTTAGCTGCCTTTGAGTCTACTCTGGCTCATGCGGACATTACGTAAGACAGAAGGAAATGTTGCAAGGTCCTGCATAATCTTCAAGAAGGTGGGTAAGCTTGATTCCGTTGTTGCCACTTCTGTGCATTCTGAGAGCCTTCCAACCCTGAGGATTTGTCTCCTGGCACGGTTTATCTGACTATATTCTGTTGTGATCCATGAGGTTTTCATTAGCTAATTTTTGGAAGTAGACTGCAAGGTCTTTCATGTTGGTCTGTCTTAGCCTGGAAGCTCCAAGGCAACATGTCTACTATGGACAATATACTGGTAGCATAGATTTTGCGTCACAGCAATAAGCAAGTCACCACAATATGATAAATTGGCACGTGGCTGGTGGGCAAGAAATGTGTGAGATCTACTAGGTCTGACAATTAAATCTACAAAACTTAATTGTTCTAAGTGCTATGTACATCATTGCTGAATATCACCTATGGTCACATTTGAAGTACTCTCCTTGGGAAGCTATGCACTGATGTCAGTACCTAGTTCACCCTTTAAAGCAATTTTCTAACTACTTCTGGAATCAACATTGCACGTGCTGGCACGGTGGCAAGTTTGCTAACTTAACTCTATAGTTGTATGATACGGAGTTTTTAGCAATTAAACAAATAACTGTATTGGAACACCCTCCTTACTTACCTGATCTGGCCCCCAATTACTTTTTCATTTACCTGAAGATAAACAGAATACTTAAAGGAAGATAATTTGATGGCATTTAGGAAATCAAGGGTAATGTGATGACAGCTCTTATGATCATTCCAAAAAAACAGTTCCAAAATTGCTTTCAAGTGTGGACTAGGAGGCTGGCATCAATGCAGAGATTCCCACAGGGAGTAGTTCGAAGGCAACCATAGTGATCCTCAGCAATGCAATATGTAGCACTTTTTCTAGGATACGTTCACAAACTTAGTTGTCAGTCATGGGGGGACAGGAATTCCAATTATCTGATAAATGCAGCACTCAGATTCCTACAACGATTTGTCTGTAAGTCCTTTCTCTCATGAAAAATATCAAGCAAAGGAACATACTGCAAATCAAGTCATTTATGTTATATTTGAAAAATTGAATTATTAGAAATTTCTTTGCTATAACAAACTAACATCTGCTTCTCTTTAACTTTAAACTCTCATTTCAAAAATTCTGGAGCCATATAAATGTCATCCGCCTTAATACAGAATTCAGATGATATAGAAAAATACATTTCCCCATGAATCTTCTTTAATCAATTAAAACCTTTTTTTTTCTCTCTCTCTTTCTTATGTATGTTATTGATTTTTTTTCTATGCTGATGACTCTCCCTGGAGACATTCCAGTCTGTCGATGTCACTGTTTAAAATATGGTACCCAGAGCAAAACTCAGTAACAAAGGTGTGGTAAAAAGAGAGACTTAACAGCTTTACCTTTTCATCCTCCTTGTTTGAGATACAATACTTCCCTTCCGGTAGCCTATGACTGCATGAGACTGTGAAATTGCCACAATGTATTATTTACTCAGATTGGCATCTAAAATTTGATGCATTTTTGACACATAATTGCTATAAGTAATAATGTATTATAAAACAGTGTTATTTGTTGCTAGTGAGTATACACTTAGGTAATTCAGCCCATTACCATTACCAACCTGCCCACATCCTTCTCCATTCTCCTCTCCACTCAAGTTATTAACAGCCTCTCTCAGCTTTTGCTTATTTACAGTCTTGGCAAACTTAAGGAGCAGGTTGAGATTTGGAGATAGATGAAAACTGAAGTCACCCTTCATCTTGTAATAATATGTGACATAAGCCTTTGAGATTCAGCATAGCTACCTATTAAATGAAAGAGTAACTTGGCTCAGTTCATTTATATGAAGACTGAGTTGTTTCACCTAAATTCATTTTAATTATCCATTAATTACCCATACCACTCTAATTAACCTACTTAAAATTTAATGCAATTTCACATAAAACGGTATCATCTAAAGTCAAATGACTTAGAGATTAATTTACACAATATCCAGTTTCTCAAAATGCAATTAAATTTTTAAGTATTCCTAATTTTGCCGATGGATGATATTTTTACTTTATCCCTTTTGGGGAGATATTTAAAAGACTCATCTGCCATATTTCACCCTGAATTGTTGTCCTCTAGGAAAAGCTAGCAATTACATCTGTTTGGAAAGGGGAAAAAAAGTATTCAGAGTATAGTACAGTTAAAATTTTGACAGGTTTTGTGAAGTTTTCATCGACATTGGTGTTAATGGTCTAAAACTCAGACTTCCTTAACTCTGATTATAATGGAAGACATTTCTTTCAAAGACTAGCTAGGAATTAGATGTAAAAATTAATCATCGTATATTAAAACCAATATACATCATGTTTGAGATAGGCATTGGGAGATAAAACTAAACTTCTACAGAGTAGATATCAGTGGGAATCCATGTTCCTATTTTCTAGTAAAGATACATTCTTTTTCTGGAGCAATTACTCTTGCACCCTCAAGGTATAAATGGTGAAACACCCATGTTTCAAGAGATAGACTTATGTGACCAGTTGTTCTTAGTTGTCTTAAAACTGACTCACGGCAAACACACAAACAAGAGGCACGAATGTTGCTTAGTCCTGCAACATCACTGACTGGTCATGAATTAGATTTGAGATTCACAGGTTTTTTGTTGACTAATTTTTAGAAGTAGATCCCCAGATCTATCCTGAAAGCTGCAACAAGAACTGTTTAGCATCAGCTTAACATGCAAACCTTCACTGACAAATGGGTGGTGGCTGGGCATAAGACGCAATGCCTGGGAATCAAAAGGGGAGTCTCCCATCTAGAAGGCAAAACAGCATTTATGTACTTATCTACCTGTCATGGATTGAATTGGATCCCTCAAAAATATTTGTAAACTTGGCTAGGTCATGATTCTCAGTATTGTATGATGGTTTACTATTTTGTTGTTGATAAAAATTTTCCTATGTTTGGTACCAGTATAATGACAAACACATTGACCAATTGAACAGAACTGAGAACCCGGATGTAAATCCATCCACTTATGATCACTTGATTTTGACAAGGGCAAAAGTCTATCAAATGGGGAAAAAGCAGTCTTTTAAACAAGTGGTGTTGGGACAATTGGATGTCCATCTGCTAAAAAAAGGAATGAAAGAAAGAAACAGGACCCATAACTCACAGCATACACAAAACCATACACATGTAGTTCACCCTTCAAAGCAGCTTTGGAACTTGCTGGAATGACCGTTGCATGCAGTGGCATGGTGGCAAGAGCACAAACTTAACTGCACAGTTTTCTGTGAGGGAGTTTATAGCCAGTGAACAAATAACTTTATTGGAACAGACCCTTTCTCAGCTAGTCTTGCCCCCAGTGACTTTTTTCTTTACCCGAAGACCAAAGAAATATTGAAATGAAGACATTTGGATGACATGCAAGACATAATCCAAAGTGTATAAGAGATCTAAATACAAAGCAAAAATCTATAAAGTTTTAGAAGGTAAATATAGGATCAGTGCTAGAGGCCCTAACACAGCAGTAGCAGAATACAAACCATAAACAGCAACACAAAAACTCCAAAGGATAAACTAGATAACTGTGATTTTCTAAAAATTAGACACTTCTGCTTATGAAAATATTCATCAAAACAGTAACAAGGGAACCTGCAGACTGAAAAAACATTTTTCAGCCAAAATGTTTTTGGCCCAAAGCTATTACTAATCAGACTAATCTCTAATCTCTAAAATCCACAGAAAAATGTAACACCTCTGTAACAAAAAAATAATAATAATCCAGTTAAAAATGAACAAAGAAAATAGACATTTCATCAAACAAGATATTTAACCTCCTACCAGAAACAAGAAGAAATGCTTGTGATCACTAGCTGTTAGAAAAATGCAAATCAAAACCATCACAAGATACCATCTCACACCAGAATTCCTTGCATGAATTAAAAAAACAAAAATGCTGAAGAAGCTGTGGAAAGATTGGGACTCATGTGCTGCTAAAAGGAATGCAAAGTGATGCAACAATTTTAGAAAATGATATGTTTCTTCCTTGTTGCTTTTGGGTGCCATCAAGTCAGTTGTGACTCATGGTGACACTATGCACAACAGAATAAAACACTGCCTGGTCTTACACCATATCCAGAATCATTTTTATGCTTAAGCCCATCGTTGCAGCCACTGTCAATCCATCCATTGAGGGTCTTCCTCTTTTCTACTACATTCAATATTCAGTGTTCTTCTCCAACATCACAACTCAATTCAGAATTCTCAATTCAACTGAAAATTTCACAATTCTGTCTTCCTTGTTCATTGTCCAGCTTTCACATGCATATCACACAATTGAAACTACCATGGCTTGGGTCAGGCCAACCTTAGTCTTCAAACTGATCTTTTTTTAATACTTTAAGGAGGTTCTTTGCAGCAAATTTTCACAGTGCAATGTGTCTTTTGATTCCTTGACTTCTGCTTCCACGGGCTTTGATTGTGGACCCAAATAAAATGAAATCCTTGTCAACCTCAACTGTTTCTCCATTTATCACAATGTTGCTTACTGGTCCAGTTGTCAGGACTTTTGTTTCCTTGCTGTTGAGGTGCAATCCATACTGAAGGCTGTGGTGTTTGACATTCATCAAGTATTTCAAATCTTCTTCACTTACAGCAAGTAAGTTGCTGTCATGTGAGTAATGCAGGTTGTTAATGAGTTATCTTCCAATTCTGATGTCTCATTCTTCTTCATATAGAACAGCTTCTCAGATTATTAGCTCAACAGAAAGATTGTAAAGGTATGGTGAAAGGATACAACTCTGATGCTCACCTTTCCTGACTTTAAACCATGCAGTATACCCTTGTTCTGTTCACACGACTGCCTCTTGATCCATGTACAGATTCCTTAAGAGCACAACTATGGTTCTTCCTTAGATAGCTAGAAATGGAAATACCTTATGATCCAGCATTCATTATCCTAGGACTACATCCTAGAGAATAAAAAGCATCACATGAATAGACATGTGCACATGCATGTTTACTGCAACATTGTTCACAACAGCAAGGAGCTGAAAAACAACATAGGTACCCTTCAACAGAAAAGTGGATAGACAAACCACAGTGCATATAAGTTCTGACGATTAGGTCCATGACATTAATTGTCGTAAGTGCTACCTACCTCATTGCTGACTATCACTACAGTCGCCTTCGAAGTACTCCCCTTGGGAGTTATGCACCAAGGCCAGCACCTCATCCACCCTCCAAAGCAATTTTGAAACTCTTTCTCGAATGGCCGTTGCACACAGTGGCAAGGTGGAAAGTTTGCAAACTTAATTGTCTAGTTGTCTGTGAGGGAGATTTTCGCTAATAAACAAATAACAGTATTGGAACACCCTCCCTATTCACCTGGTGTGGTCCCCAGTGACTTTTTTCTTGACTAGAAGATAAAAGAAATACTGAAGACATTTTGATGACATTCAAGACAGCTCTAATGGCCATTCCAGAGAAAGACTTCCAAAACTGCTTTGAAGGGTGGACTAGGTGCTAGTGTGGGTGCATTATTTCCCAAGGGGAATATTTCAAAGGTGACCGTAGTGATATTCGGCAAAAAGGTTTATAGTAGTTTTTTCTAGGATAAGTTTGAGATCTTCATTGGCAGTCCTTATAGACACAATGGAGCAGTAAATAATGATAAAGAACAACGATGAATCTGTGAAGCATCTCATTACATGCATGAATTTGGAGGCAATATTCTGAGTGAAATAAGTAAATTACAAAAGGACAAATATTGCATGAAACCATTACCATAAAGACCCATGAAAGTGTTTACATATAAAAAGAAACAATCTGAGAGTTACAAGAGAGGAGAAGGCTGGGGGGAAAAAAAACCACTAAATAGACAATACCGAAGCAGTAACTCCAGTAAAAGCATAAGACAATATACAAAACTGAGGAAGCCAACTTGTGCAAAGCGAGGCCGTGGATGCTCACTGTACACATCCAAACTCCCTGAGGGACAGGCTGTGGTTACCATGGTGCCTAGGAACATCCAGCTTAATGGGCATATCAAAGCTTATAGAGAGAATATTCTATTGACTGCACTGACAAGGATCACAGTGGGTGGTCCTGGGCAGAAATGAAGGGAAATGTAAAACAAAATTCTAACTCACACACAAAGAAGACCAGACTTACTGGCCTGAGAGTGGAGAAACTCTGAGCGTATGTCCCCTGGACACCCTTTCAGCTCAGTGATGAACTCAGTCCTGTGGCTTGCCCTTCAGACAAAGATTAGACAAGCCCATAAAGCAAAGCCAAGCTAAAGGAGCAAGACAGCCCACCAAGGCTAGAAGGCAGGAGGAGACACAAAAGCGGGTAATAGGGAACCAAAGGTTGAAAAGGGAGAGTGTTGGCACTTTGTGGAGTTGTTAACCAGTCATAAAACAGTATAGGCACTGTTTAATGAGAAGCTTTGTTATTCTGAAAACTTTCATCTAAATTACAACAAAAGAAAAAAAATGCTATTTGTGACTCTCAAATCACCTCTATCTTTTTGTTTCGTTTTGTTTTAAATCTAGTAAACCTAAGGCCAATTAATTGGGGAATCTATTACCTGCTGCAAAACAATTAATTGTGCTTTTAAGAATTTGTACCTGGATCAAGAGACAGTGGTGTGAACAAAACAAAGGGACGTTGCATGGTTTAAAGCCAGGAAAGGCGTTCATCAGGGTTGTGTCCTTTCACCATACCTTTTCAGTCTGTATACTGAGAAAATAATCTGAGAAGCTGGACTATATGAAGAAGAATGAGGCATCAGGATTGGAGAAAGACTCATTAAAAACCTGCATTATGCAGATGACACAACCTCGGTAGCTGAAAGTGAAGAGGATTTGAAACATTTATTGATGAAGATCAAAGACTACAACCTTTAATATGGATTGCACATCAACATCATGAAAACAAAAGCCTCACAACTGGACGAGAAAGCAACTTTGTAATAAATGGAGAAAGGATTGAGGTTGTCAAGGATTTCATTTTACTTAGTTCTGCAATCAACACCCATGGAAGCAGCAGTCAAGAAATAAAAAGATGCATTGCACTGGGAAAATCTGCTGCGAAGGACCTCCTTAAAGCACTGCAAAGTAAAGATGTTACCCTGAAGACTAAGGTGCGCCTGAACGAATCAATGGTATCTTCAATCACATCATGTGCACGTGAAAGCTGCACGATGAATAAGGAAAAACAGAAGAAGAATTGATGCCTTTGAATTGTGATGTTGGAGATGAATATTGAACATACTATGGACTTCCAAAAGAATAAAGATATCTGTTCTGGAAAAAGTAAAACATGAGTACTCCTTGGAAGCAAGGATGGCAAGACTGTGTCTTACATACTTTAGACATGTTGTCAGGGGGTATCAGTCCCTGGAAAAGAATGTCATGCTTGGTAGAGTGAAGGGTCAGAGCAAAGGAGGAAGACCCTTAATGAGTTGGATTGACACAGTGACAGCAGTGATGGACTTAAGCATAAAAATGGCCCGGACGTGGTACAAGACCAGAAAGTATTTGGTTCCATTGTGTATAGGTCACTATGAGTCAGGACTGATTCAATGGCACTTAACAAGAACAACATTATTACCTGCTGCATATTCTAAAGCAATCTAAATAAAAATTATTTAATAAAGATAAAAATCAATGGAACATTGAGAACATCATTTGACTGATGAGAATGTACTTCATTCACTCAGGTTTTACCCAATAGTTTCTTCTAGCTTTGGGGTTTTCCTTGTATTGAGGCATCCTGGGCATCTTCTGATCATAACTGAACCAACAGATGAAATTAAAACTGATAAACTAAAGATCTATTGTCTTTAGGATGTCTTTATATTTTGTAGATTTTAAACAACTTGTCAGCAAACCAGAATAACTACACAATATTAATGTATTAATAAAACCCAATGGCTTTGCATATTATCACTCTATATACATATTTACATCCTGAAAAAGCAACTTTTAGTCATTCATTTCTTGCACTAAAAGAATCAGTCCAATGTAATGTATTGGTTAATTGTTAGGCAAAATTCATTTGCATCTCTAAAATACCATTTTGATATTTTTTTATTCCATTCTTCTGACTAGTATGATTAGTATGACTGCTGTTAAATGACATATTTTCCATTCAGCAAGGGAAAAAGAAAAATGTTCTTCTGTCTGTACTCAACTGCTCTTTCCCAACATTTTTTTACGGCTACCTGAACAATCTCAAGCTCTGAAGGCCAGAGGCCTAACTGAGGCTTGCAGTACTGGGCAGAAAGTGCCCTGGATTATCAGTTCATGCTTTATCTCCAGTCTGTTTGAACCCAAGAAACAATACTTGCAAAAGATGATTTGACCCCCTCACTCAGACATTTTTGATGCACATTCAGCAAATCTCCCAACCCCTTAGTCCTTATTTGGACAGAACTAACCCTGAGAAAACATCCAGAGCAGGACTGAATAAAGGAGAAAGATTTTTCTCTGTTGCTTACCCACCTATGAGAGACAATCTGCATGTTTTCAAAAGCCCATTCTCTGAAAGCTGAGTTTCAAATGCCAAATCCTCGTCTTCTCTGAAATCCAAGGTCTGTGTTAGCACTGTGACCCTGTCATTGTGAGAACTGTAATTAGTACCTGGCAGTCCTAAGTATCTCTAAGGCTACATTAGATCTTTTCTTCCTGTGCTCCAGTGACTGTGAAGTAAGGGCGACATCAACTTCAAGGTTCTTCTTTCTACTTGTAGCTTTTCAAGATAGCCATTAGCTAGATTAATATTTCTTTCTTAACTGCTGTATCTATCTTTTTCCCTCCAAATCATATCTCTCAGATGACAACTTTTATTGTGGCTGAAGTAGAGAAAGAATGTTTCCTTTCCAAACACATTTGTGATTTCTCTAAGTCTAATTTAATTTACCTTTAAAATGTAGTTCTTCATGGCCTTTATTAGCACAACACTGTAACTCTGCTTTGTAATTGTGTTTGTGTTCTTTTAATAATGCTTTTAACTTGGGGGGGGACATCATTTTGCAATCCAGAAGACAAGACACAATGCATTAAAAAATATATATTAATATTACTGGAAAGCTCCTCTCTAACCAAATAGCATTTTATCCCCCTCTCAATGTTTATGGGAATCATTTGCAGTAATGTATAAAATATAATTCATTAACAATAGCTCAATAAAAAAACTATCATTATATGGTTGCACAAATGTCTTTCTCTTCAATAAAATCTTTTGTTATATGAGAACTATGTCTTTCAGAATGACTTAAGAATAAAATTTCTGCCTTCAACTGTGCATTAAAATAAGGCAGGGGAAATCCATTTTTGAGAACATGACTGAACCACCTAATGACTTGTTTAACTGATCATCAATCTTTGTAGCTGCCAGACCTTTTCTCTGTCCTTCAGATGAAATTACATAACATTGATATGGCTCATATATATACACAAATGCCATCTTTCCTAGAGTTTCCGCATTGCATTTTCAAGGTACCTCTTGCCATCTGGACAGTCATTCTTTCCTGGCATAAATTTACTCTTGACCCTGTTCCCTCCAACCCTCCAACCTGCTTCTAAACTAAACCAAATCTGTTGCTGCTGAGGCCATTCTGGCTCATAGGAACTGCACAGGATAGAGTAAAAATGCTCCCACACAATTTCTAATGAATGCACGGTGGATTTGAACCTCTGATCTTTTGTTAGCAACAGCAACTCTTAACCACTATACTACCAGGGTTCCAAAGAAGCAAATTGTTCTCAGGAAAGATGTGACATAAAATTTTCCTGTATGTTTCAATGACAAAAAGCTTATATTCCATATAAGGAAGAATTTTTTTTTATTATTATGACTGAGTAAAAATGTACATTTCCATACAAATTTACATGCCCACCTATACGCAGCCTCCACTGCTCTCCCTGCCCAGTGACAGCACACTATTCCTCTCTGCTCCATACATGTTTCATCCTCCCAACAGTCTCCTTTCCCCTCCTCTCCTCTCACTCTCCTTCCTCCAACCAGATGTCAGCAGGGCAATATCCTATAGATGCATAGAACGATAAAGTGCATCCAATACATGGTCACTCTGCTTTGCCAAGTCCAATCCACTCATGTCCAAAGAGTGGAACTTTGTCATGATTTATGGGCAAGGGCAGAATCAGGGCCAGGTGCCATACTCCCAGGGAAACCCCGAAACTGCTGGACCACCAAATGAGGTCTACATTGACTTGGGACCAAAAGAACTGAATGGTGCCCGGCCATCACTAGTGATAGCTGCGATAGAGCTCACTAAGTTGAGTCTCACTGGCAACACAAGAATAAAAAGGGGTGCACCCTGAGGAACAGTTTTAAGTAAATTTGTTACAGTGTCAGTTATTTCCTGGTGCCATACATCACTGTTTTCTAAATTCTCATCTTAGTTAACCTGTCAGCTTAGATCTGTGGTGCTTAGCCTGTAGCAGTAAAGCTTGTTACCTCCCAGCCCTAACACGCACCTGCACATTTACTCCATCACCATCACAAGCTTTAATTTTGTCCTATTTTCTCACCAATACATATTAGAACATTTTCACCAGGATACTCATCATCATAAAACTAACATCACTAAGTAGTTAAATACTTATCTTTAAACATTCTAAATTTACTCAGCCAACAGGAGCAGGTGCCAACAAAACCTAATTTCTCTCTGAAAGATGCTATCTTTAATTAAAAGTTTCAAAATTTACTGAATAAGTAAATTTTAGCCCTTAAAAACATACAGTGGCGTTCAATAGTTTTAAGTGAGCTCCAATTCCAACTCTGCCATTTACTAATTTTATTCAGCAGAAAAAGAGTTTAAAATTTACAAGCTTCTACCATCTTATCTATAAAACAGGAATGTTTCTTCAGTTCTTTAGTGTTGGGATACTTAGAATAGACATGTTAACTCCTAAAAAGTACTTCACACAGTTCTTGTCAAGTGCCTGTCACTTGATGAAGAGATTCATGTGGAAAGAGAAAAAAACAAAAAACCTGAACAAACACAAAAACAATAAAAACCACAAAGAATGCAGTGGTAGCATCAACAGAGAAGAGAGATCTACTTACATTGACTGAAGGATCATGAGTCAGTCTTCAAACAGATGGTTGCATTTTAGCTTAATTTTGAAGAGTAATTGGAAGAAATGAAATAAAGTTTAAAAAGTGTTTCTGCTGAGTTGATTCTGACTCACAGTGACCTCGAGTATGACAGTAGAATTGCTCCGTCGGATTTTCTTGGCTGTAATCTTTACAGGAGCAGATCAACAGTATTTTCGTCATTAGGTGTGTTTGAACCATCAGTATTTGGGGTAGTAGTAGAGCATGAACAGCTTGTGCCACCCAGGCAAGTAGTTGCCAAAAAAAGGATCAAAATCCCAGGCAAGGAGGAAGTGTTCTTAATATACAGGAAGAAAAAAAAAGCACAGGAAATATTAAGAATGACAGTTAGTTCCTTGACCTTGAAGAATATGTTCTGAATGGGTGTTGACCTGATCTGATTACAGGCACAGGTAAGGTGTCTCCGAAATCTGGATATATACTCCTAGTGAACTTCTACAGGGACAGTCATAGTTATGGTTTAATTCACTAGTAGTGCTAAGCGATCATTCCAGCCATGATGAGAGAAAAAATGGAGGTACCGTCACCAACATACACAAACACATAAGTGACTGACTTGAGAGAGGAAAGCACAAGGAACGTTCTGAATTACATTGTGTAGAATGAAGGACTTAAGCAGGGTTTGAGTGACTGATGATATTTTCAGGGGGAATGTTTATGAACAAATGATCTCCAAATTGATGAATAAGTACAGACACTACTTCACTTTTGATTCCCCAGCAACAAGCGACAACTGTTTTCAACACCATACGTATGTGGAGCTTCCATCTGTGTAGAATTAGTAGCCACATCAGGGACCAGCACCTTCATTTAGCTGAGACAGCTGATTGTAGGGGCAGATCATTCTCCTTCACCTCAGTGTCTCCTGGAAAAGCTCATTGGAATATGTAACCCACCATCATTCCACCATACTAATTGAAACATGACCAGAATTGGGGAGCATGGGTTTACTACTTTGCAAATCAGGGATGAATTACTACAGAAAAAGAGACGCAGAACTCAGAGTCATAAAATGTAGAGAAAATACAGAGAAACCTACTGATATTCCCCGGATGACCATAGGTAAACCTTTGAAAAGATGACCATATTTTAGTTTACTAAAGGCATGATATAGCCACAAGCTCTGTGAATCTCTGCAAATGACTAAAACCAGAAGAGTCTCAGTATCTCTTAAAGAAAAAACTAAACACATTTTGTGTATCAGTGTTTCTGTTAAATATATCCATATGAGCAGGGTTTAAACATTTGCAAAATAGTTTTTACTCATGCTCTGCAGTTCTGATCATGTTTCAATTAGTAGTAGAATGAGACTGAGTTACATATTCTAATAAGCTTTTCTTAGAGATACTGTGAGATGAAGGAGCATGACCTATGCATGTGTGTGTGTGTTTTGCCATAGTTTTATTTTATGTATGTGTAATTTCTGAGTATCACAAAGAGCTAAGTGCTCAACAACTACTATCCTAAAGGTTGTTGGTTAGAACCCACTCAGAGGCTCCTTGTAAGAAAGGCCTGGAGATCCAATTTTGAAACTCACAGCCTTGAAAACTCCTATGGAGCAGTTCTACTGTGCACACGTAGGATCATCATGAGTTGGGACCAATTTGGCCATAACCAGCAACAACAGTACTATTATAAATACTTTATGCTTAAACTGACTTCTACTTTCCAAAATCTAGATACATACTCAGATTCCTAAAATTCCTAAAACATATGTCACATACTTCTTTGCAAATGATTCTCACTTGAAGAAGAGTTTTGTATGGGAAAAAAAAAAAAAAACAACAACAACCTGAAACACAAGGAAAGAGTGTAATGGTAGCATCCACAGAAAGATCTATTTATATTGCCTGCAGGATCCTAGGTCAAGCATCAAAAAAGATAGTTTCATTTTGGCTTAATTTTCTTCAAATTTAGATTGTGTCCCTTGCCATATATGAAGTCTTTGGGAATAGAATCTATTTAATCTTTCCAAATACTCTTTGGGAGTACATAGACCAATAAAGAGTCATTCGAATGTGCCAAGAGAATACTACGTGGTTTAAAAGAACAGGGTGTGTCAGGGTTGTATCCTCTCCACACTTATTCAGTATGCTGAGCAAACGACCCAAGAAGCTGAACTACATGAAGAAGAATGTGGTATCCGGATTGATGGAAGACTCATTAAAAACCTATGATGTGCAGATGACATAAGCTAGCTTGCTGTAAGTGAAGAGGATACGAAGCAGTTACTGGTGAAGATCAAAACCACAGCCTATGGGTTACACCCAAACATAAAGACAACAGAAACCCTGACAACTGGACCAATAAGCACCATCACCTTAGAAGGAGAAAAGATGAATGTTGTCAAGGATTTCATTTTACTTGATTCCATAGTCAGCTCTCACAGAAGCAGCAGTCGAAAAATCAAAAGACACATTGCATTGGGAAAACCTACTGCAAAAGATGTCTTTGAAGTGATAGAAAGGGAATATTATCACTTTGAGGACTAAGGTGCATCTAATCCAGTTCATAATATTTTCAAGGACTTGGCTCACATGCTTGCAAAAGCTGAACAATGAATAAGGAAGACCAAAGAAGAATACTTCTAATCCAGTTCATAATATTTTCAAGGACTTGGCTCATATGCTTGCAAAAGCTAATCAACGAATAAGGAAGACCAAAGAAGAATTGATAACTTTGAACAATGGTGCTGGAGAAGAATGTTCAATATACCCTGGACTGCCAAATGAATGAACTATGTTTGTTTTGTAAGAAACACAGACAGTGTGGTCCCTGAGAGCAGGGATGGTGGTAACATCTCTCGTACTTGGGACATTTTATCATGGGGGCCTGGTCCTTGGAGAGGGTGGTCCTTGGCAAAGTGGGTGGTCAGCGAGAAAGAAGAAGCCCCCTAATGAGATGGATTGACACAGTGGCTGCCACCACAACTCAAACCCAGCAGCAATTGGGAGGATGGCATGGGATCCAGCAGGGTTTCGTTTTTTCCCTAGGGTTGCTATAAGTTGGAACCACCTCAAAAGGACTTAACAACAATGATACATTGAGAACATTAATTTCGATAAAAATACGTGCCAAATGTTTTAGAATAAAAAAAAAAGGAAAGTTTTAATCTGAGTATGGCAAACAGATATTATAATTTGGATGTTTAAAATAAAGAAAAAATTAACTAAGATAAAATGGTCTTCTAAGGTCTTTTTTCTTTTCTTTGTTTTTCAAGTCTTTAAGTAGTTTACAATGGGAAATTTAGCCTCTATGTAGAATCCAATGCCTCCTTTCTAACCATGTCAGCTAAAATAATAATAATAATAATAAAAGTACTTTCTTGTTCTTATTGTTGAGTCTTTATGAGTCATGTTAGCAGCATTTTGACTCTGCCAAATGTCACGACTGTCCGTCTGGCAGTAGAAGTACATTCAAGGTAGTTGCTCTAGTATCCATGAACTGTGGTCATGAGCTGAGTTTCATTTTCTGAAAACCAGCCATGCTTTATTTCCAACCCAGTGAAATTACTGGGCACCTTATTCTGTCCTTTTCACTAGTTACCATTTGTGAAACTATTGGATAGTGTGTTTTTAGGTCTCTCAGACTAAGGAAGCCAGAAAAGCTTTTAGTTGTACAGGCTGCCTCGTTTAAAAGGATCCTTAGTTTGGTGAAAATGTCTCCAATAAGAGGAGAAATATAACCATCTCAAATTCAATTTTCTAATTTCAGTTTCACAAGTCACTCTAAAATGGTTGCTTGAGACTGGTTAGCACTTAGGAACTTCTGTGAAGTGAAAACAAATGAACTTCCCCCCCCCCCCATGAGTGAGATAATGAGTTTCAAATCAGGCTTAATGAGTTCCAGGCTTTACGTGGATTTCAGAAAAGGGTATGAAATTTGCAGGGGAAAGGATACTACATTTGCTTGCATTATTTCCCAATTAGATCTTGATTTCTTTCTGCACCCATAAGTAATGTCAATTCATACTACTCTTCAAAAAGGGCTCTAATATACGTAGGGTATCAGGAATGAGAGAGTGAATGGAAGCCTTGCATCAAAACCTGTTGAATATAAATGCGCACGCGCGTGGACACACACACACACACACACACACACACACACACACACACACACGCACGCACGCACGCACGCACGCACGCACGCACGCAAATCATACAAATATGTGTGCAGGTGACTGTGTATGCTTAAAAATAACATCTAGAAAAGTAAGACAAAATTTACAGTACATTATAACAAGGAAAAGTGTCTGGAGTCAGAGTATGTTACAGCTGTTAGGTGCCATTGAGTCTGTTCCATCTCAGAGCGACCAAATGCACAACGCAACAAAACACGACCTGGTCCTACACCATATCCACAATTATTTTCATGCTAAGTCCTTTGTTGTGGCCACTGTGCCAGGCCATTTTGTTGAGGGTCCTCCCTTTCTTTCGCTGGCTCTCTGCCAAGCACGATTACACTTCTCCAGGGACTGATCCCTCCTGACGACATGTCTAAAGTATGGAAGATGCTGTCTGGACACTTTGCTGCCAAGGAATGCTCTGGTTTTTCTTCTTCCAGAACAATTCTGTTCTTCTGGTACCCCATGGTACATTCAACATTCTTCTCCAACACTCAAATTCAAAGGCAAGTTAGAATGCATAGATACAAATACTTCATCTTATTTCCTAGCTGTGTTCTTTGCAATAAATGCTATAACTTCTCTGAGTTTTTCTCTTTTGTTTTTTTTCTTTTTCTTTTTAAAATACTAAAAACAATTGTGGTCACAGCACAAGATCTGGCAGTGTCTCATTCTGCTGTGTTTAGGGTCGCTATGAGTCAGAACCAACTCCACAGCACCTAATGACGACAGTAAGATTTGAGACTTCTCTCACTTTTCTTATAATAGTATTATGACGATCAAATCATATTTTTGTCAATTTCCCATGGACTATAACTTATTATGTACTTCTTATCTCATCTTCTATGTGAAAGATGTCCCCCTACTAATTGCTAGTGTTGTTCTAAATATGAGTTGATTGGACATCCTCTGCAGCCCTGGTGACTCAGGGATTAAGAGCCTGGCTGCTAATCCACCATCTGCTCCTTAGAAATCCTATAGGGCATTTGTACTCAGTCCCATAAGACCACTATGAGTTGAAATCGATTGGATGGCAATGGGTTTTGGACAACCTCTGCCTCGTTTGTCCACTGCTGCTTCAAAGATTTACTTTGTAAATACAACACAGAATGTTTCAAGCTAATAATTTTTTTTAAGACTGCTTCTATCTTGAAGATTTCTCGGCCTTTTATTTAGCCAATGGGATGTTACATAATGTTGTATAGCTTTGTATTTCCTATTGGTGGAGAAGGCAGACTGAACACCACCCACACTCCGTTCGCCCCCAGCCTCTTTCTGGGAAATTCGCCCCTTGCTGTCCCCAGCACTAAATATACTCTGTCCCTTGCTACACTCGCCACCAAGCTACTTCCCCTTGCTGCACTCAGCACCGAGTATACCCTGCTGCACCCGACCCAGAAGGCTCCAACCCATAAAAGCCTGCTTAACTTCCCCTTCAGGGCCAGTTGTTGAAGATCTGTAAGCCCCCGCTGGCCCACTGCCGTTACTATATTAAACGGCTGCTTCTTCTCTTCTTGGGTGTCCGTTGATTGCCTGTCACCCTATCTTTTACACAAACTTGTTGCTTAATATTAATTGTCCTTTTTAACATATATGATAAAAGGTGCATCCCTCACTGAGTGAGGAGACATTCTGACCCTGGGTTCAAAACTCCCTCTGTCCTCCACCTACCTCATGCCTGAAAACTAGCATCATTATCTCCAATATTAGTTTCTCCCCTTTTGTCTTTTCTTTGTAGAGTTCAGATTGCTTGACAAGGGTTAGGATGGAAGTGTTAGTCAGCTGCTGACTGCTTGCAATTGTACAAATCAAAATCATCATCCTGGGGCAACTGTCAGGTTTATAGTGCATGAGCTAAGGCTGCAATTACATTGTGGCATTCGGCTAATTGTCATTTGTGCCCCAAAGACAAAGATGCTGATGCTGAGTTTCAGGGCTGACCTTTTCAGAGACAGCTAATTGGAAAGGGTGACTTCCTTCTCAGGAACCTCTTGTTTAGCAAGCTGAAATAACTTACAGCAGCCTATACCGCCATGAGGACAGACAAGGCAATCCCTTTGATGTAATATGATCCTTGAATTATATAGCACGTTTATCTCTCGATTTTCAGCAGGAAAACTCTATCAGCCAGCTTGCCTAATGAATGATAAGTTTTCAAGCTGATTTCAGTGGATAATTCAATGACTGTACTTTCCATGACCTGCCCTGTCTTGAGGCAGAGAAAATAAACAATTGAAAACACCTAAAAGAAAAGGAAACTTGAAGGGCCGGAGAATTGCTTAGCCTAAAGCTACATTTCAAACTTTTCTTTAATCCCTTGACAGGAGAATTTGAATACAAATAGAGCAAGTATTAACCTAGCATGTGTTTTCTTTGTCATTTCACATTTTTGTTCCCCATCTCAAGATCACAGACTGGCTTTTATTACATCATCAATGAAAGAAACATCCCATAGACATTCAGGTTTTCAAACTGAAAACTCAGACCTGAATTTGGATTCAGCAAATGTTTCAGGATTTGTGTGCAGTAGCTGCATAAACCAAATACCAAACCTGCTGAAATTGACTCCATTCTGACTCATAGCGACTGTATAGGTCTCCGTAGAACTGCCCCACAGAGTTTCCAAGGAGTGCTTGAGAGATTTGAACTGCTGACCTTGTGGTTGGCAGATGTAGTGCTTAAACCACCATGACACCAGGATTTCCAAATACAGTAGGAAAATTTAAGTTTAAAAGGGAATAGTCAAGCTATTAATTTTCTATTGGCCACACACATCACTTTTTCTTTTTTATTATTGTTTTAAGTTATATACACAGCCAGATATTTGTAATTTCAATATTTTTTATGTGTATTATTTAGCGGCAATAATGACATCCACCATAGTTTCCAATCTTTTTCATTACCTTTAACAGAACTTCAGTGACTTTTAAGTGTTAACTCCTGCTTCTCTCCTCTCACTTGCCCCTCGTAAACACGGATACACTTTTGTCCACATACATTTACCTCATTTATTAACTAGATACTTTATGTAATTGGAATCATTGATCATTTGTACTTTTGTGTCTGACTTAGTTCACTCAGCACACAGTATTCTTGGTTCATTCATGTTGTAGTATGTATCAGGACTTCACTTCCCTTAAAGTCATAGCAATATTCCACTGCATTTATGGTCTTTTTTTTTGTTTTAATGCACTCATCTTTTGATGGTTATTTGGCATGTTTCCACCTTTTGGCTATCATGAACAGTGCTGAAGCAGACAATGATTTACAAATATCTGTCTATGCTGCTGGAAACCCTGGTGATGTAGTGGGTTAAGTGCTACTTCTGCTAAACAAAACGTTGGGAGTTCAAATCTGCCAGGTGCTCCTTGGAAACTCTACGGGGCAGTTCTACCCTAATCTCTAGGGTCACTATGAGTCAGACTCAACTGGACGGCAGTGGGTATTTTATACGCATAGATATCACTGGATAGAAAACACAAGAACAAATCAGTATATCTGCAGGAAAAAACAATGGGAAAGCTCAGTATCATCTGTCAGAGCAAAGCCAAGGGCTGGCTGTGGCACAGATCATTAATTGCTTACAGACAAGTTCAAGCTGAAGTTGACAAAAATGAGAACAAATCCATGACAGCCAAAGTATAACCTTGAGTACATCCCACCTGAATTAGAGACTATCTCAGGAATAGATTTGACACATGGATGAGTGTGTCAAACCAGATGAGTTGTGGAATTACATCAAGGACACAACAGATGAAGAAAGCAAAGGATCATTTAAAAACTCGGAAAGAAAGAAGACACCAAAATGAAGAGACTCTGGAATGTACTTTTGAACCTCCAGTAGCTAAAGTGACTGGAAGAAATAATGAAGAAAAAAAGAGCTTACCAGAAGATTTCAAAGAGAAGTCTGAGAAGAAAGAATAAAATATTATAATGAAATGTGCATAGACCTGGAGTTAGAAAACTAAAGGATAAGAACAAGCTTGGCAATTCTCAAGCCAAAAAAAAGAAAAAAACTGAATTAAAAAAAAATGAAGTGTCATGTTACAGTTTTGAAGGCTTCTGTAGACAAAACAATGAATTACACAGGAAGCATCAAAAGAAGATGGGAGGAATATATGGAGTCAAGTACCAAAAAAAAGGGGGGAGGGAGTTGGCATTAAACCACTTTGAAAGGCAGCATATGATCAAGAACCAACAGTACTGAAGGAAGATGGCTAAGCCACACTGAAGGCATTCTGGAAAACAAGGCTTAGGAATTGACATAATGCTAATGGAGATGTTCAAGAAACAGGTGTGACACTGGAAATGTTCACGCATTTATGTCAAGAACTATGGAAGGTAGCTACCAGATCAACCAACTGAAAGAGATCTATAGTTGTGCCAACTCCAGAGAAAGGTGACACAACAGGTTTTGGAAATTATCGAACAGTATCATTAATGTGACACATAAATAAACTTTTGCTGAAGATCATTTAAAAGCAGCTGCAGCAGTGTGTCAACAGGGAACTTCCAGACATGTAAGCCAGATTCTGAAGAGGATGTGGAACAAGGTACATCACTGGTGATGTCAAATGGCTCTTACAAAGCCTGGAAGTTTAGTTTGCCAACAGACCCTAGAAAAAGTGTTACATACTTCGTTGCTGAACACCACTATAGCCAAGCCAAGTGCCATTGGATATCACTGTGGGAACCTCCAAAATAGACCCTGCGTGAAGCTCTGCACCAACACCCAGCACCTAGTCTACCCTTCAAAGCAATTTTGGAATTCTTTTTCTGGAGTTTTTCTGGAACTCTTTTTCAGAGTTGTAATTGCATTACCCTTGATGTCCTGAGTCTCATCAAAATGTCTTCCCTTCAATATTTCCTTTATCTCTGGGTAAAGAAAAATGTCATTGGATGCCAGGTGAGATGAGTAGGGAAGGTGTTCCAATACAGCTATTTTTTTGGTGGCTAAAAGTCTCTAACACAGTGCCCTGAGAGCTAGTTCATTGTGATGCAAGAGCCATGAGTTATTGGCAAAAAGTTCAGATCTTTCTCTTCTAACTTTTTAACATAGTCTTTTCAGCACTTCCAACTAGTAAACTAAGTTAACTGTTTGTCCAGTTGGTACAAATTCATAAGGATCAATCCTTTTTATATCAAAAAAGTTTAGCAACATCATTGTGATTCTTGAGTTGGACTGATGGGACTGTTTTATTCATGGAGAATTGGCTGACTTCCACGATGCATTTTGAAACTTCATTTCAGGGTCATATTGGTTATACCCAAGTTTTATCACCAGTGGTAACATGGCCCAATACATTGTCTTGCTTTTCCAAAAGGTCTTGGCAAACTTGGACTCTCCTTTGCTTTGGTCATCAATGATCTCTTTTGGGACCATAGTTGCTCATCCCTTTCTCATGACAAAATTTCCAGTTAAAATTTTCTTGTTTCCCTACTGATGTTCACTGGTCTGCTATGCTTCTCACAGTCAGATGGCAATTTTGAGGTACAGTTTGATGAATCAGAGTGCTCGTGGAAGCAAAGATGGCCAGACTGTGTCTTACATATTTTGGACATGTTGTCAGGAAAGATCAGTTCCTGGAGAAGGACATCATGCTTGGTAGAGTGGAGGGTCATTGAAAAAGAAGAACACACTCAATGAGATGGATTGACACAGTGGTCGCAACAACTGGCTTAAGCATAAAAAGGACTGTGGACTTGGAGCAAGACTGGGCATTGCTTCGTTTTGCTGTTCGTAGGGTCGCTGTGAGTCGGAACCACCTCTAGGGCACTGAACAACAACAACATGCAAAGGCACTTGACTGCATGTATCATAACAGATTATATATAACGCTGGGAGGAATGGGAACTCCAGAGTACTTAAGCATGCTTATATAGACCCTGTCTGTAGACCAAGAGGTAGTCTTTTGAACAGAGCAAGGGGAGACTGCACAGTTTAAAATTAAGATCCGACTCGACAACACTTGGCTTGGCTTGGCTTGTATCAGGGTTACACGCTTTCATCATGTCTGTTAAAACTGTATGTTTAGCAAATAATCGAGAAGCTGGACTATACAAAGTAGAATGGGGCATCAGAATAGTGGAAGACTCATTAATGTTCTTCCATGTACATATGACACAATCTTGTTTGCTGAAATTGAAGAGGACTTGAAGCACATACTGATGAAGATCAATACTGCAGCCTTTATTGTAGATAACACCTCAACATAAAGACAACAAAAAATCTACACAACTGGACCAATAAGCAATATCATGGTAAATGGTGAAAAGATTGGCATCGTCAATGATTTCTTCTAACTGGGATCCTTAATCAACTCCTATTAAAGCAGCAGTCAGGAAATCAAACAACATGTTTGTTTAAAGTGTTAAAGCCAAAAGGTGCCATGTTGAGAAGTAAACTATGCCTGACCTAAACCATGATATTTTCAATCATTTCAAATACATATGAAAGCTGAGGAATGCATAAAGATAACCAAAGATGAACTGATAACTTTGACGTATGGCATTAGTGAGCAATATTGAATACAGTACGGGTTGCTGGGAAAACTAACAAATCTGTTTTGTAATAAATACAGCCAGTGTGTTCCTCAGAAGTGAGGATGGCAATATCTCATCTCATGTATTCTGGACATGTTATCAGGAGGGACCAGTCCCTGGAGAAGGATATCGTGCTTGGTAAAGTGAGGGTCATAGAAAAACAGGACGACCCTCAACAAGAGGGATAGACACAGGGGCTGCAACAATGGGCTCAAGCATAACAACTTTCGGGAGAATGACACAGGACCTGGACGGTTTCATTCTTCTGTCCACAGACAGGGTCACTGGGAACTGGAGTCACAATGATGGTAGCTAAAGACAGCAACAATCTTTGGTAGCACAAAACCAAAGGACCTTGTGATATTTATGTGCTAAGGTTGTTTTAGTTTTCTTTCTAGTTTGCCATGACAGTAGTGATAATATATATTTAACTGTAATCTATCTTGTTCACTATAAAAAAGCCCAGCAAGAGACTCCCCAAATAAGACAGGCTGCTCGAAGAGGAGGCTCCCACCTAGTTCTGTTAGTGAAGTAATAATAGCCACGCCTTCCTTATGGAAGAAAAACAACATCTGCCCTCATCGGAATAAAAGGCAGCCAGGCACAACCCCCAGTGGGCACGCTGTTTTGAAGCAGAGTAACTGCTGTGACTTTGGTCTTTACCCTTCCTTGTACCTGAGATGTTTTTAACCTCTTTTAGTGTCATATCTGGAAGGACTAGAAGTCACAGCCTGCTTTTGGGAGCAGAACTCTGGCTACTTTGCCTTGTCCTTATTGCTTGACAAACTCTTTTGTGCTGTGTTGGCTGGAGCCCTAAAGTTTATTATGCCTGTTTCTCGGGACAGGGCCACAGCTGAGACCTTTTGGTTTTGCTACCCAAGTACACAATGGGAAGAGTCTGCCTGGCATCTGGGTGGTTCCTGTGGGCTCCATTTGACTGAAGCCCTAAGACTTGCAATCCTACTCTTTGGAGCAAACCCTCTGTTGTGAACTTTAACCTTGCTGTAAGTGCCGGACGTGCCCCTGTCCCTGTCCTGTTTACCTTAACAACTTGGTGGCTGACTATAACAGCTGTTTCTTCAGCCCAGCCTGCTGCTGCCACCTGCTGCCTGAGGACACCAACCACTATCTGAGGACACCACCAGCTCCCACTGCCACCACTGCCCATGGCTGCAGATGATGCCACCCGCTCTCTGAAAACTGGGATCTGGTCCTCGACACCACCTTTAACTCTGGAGCTGGTAATCATGACGTGCCATTTATTAATATATGCTTAATTGATTAATAAACTTAGCTTTAGCAGCCCCTTTGTCTAAATTGTTGGTTTTACAAAGATATTCCCAAATAGGCCATTAAGATAAGGTACTTAGTAATTGCAATGTAAACAGATTAAACTTGCTACCTAGCTTGCAGTCTCTAGGGGACTGTTAAGCAGAGTTTATGGTCTATTTACATGTGAGAAGAAAGAAAAACAAACATAAAATAAAGGTTTTTGTCTCTGGGAGACATAGAACTGAATTCTTGTAAATGAGTTTTCGTGTCCCCCCTTGCTCACTGTGATGATCTAGTAACTCACTACATCCAAAAATTATGACTCATAATGCTGACTCATAATGATCTTATAGGGCAGAGTAGAACTGCACCATAGAGTTTCCAAGGAGTGCCTGATAGATTCAAACTGTTGACCTTTCAGACAGCAGCATAGCAATTAACCACTAGCCATCAGGGTTTACATTAGTGGCTGGCCGTTTCAAACGTAGCTAAAATCAGCTCTTTTTATTCACTAAAGTTTTACCTGCTGGAAAAATACAGCTAAATTTTATTTCATCTTTTTACCTGTCCCATTCCAAATATTTTGAAGGTATAATTTTAAAGCCTTCTAAAGTCTGACTCTAATAGCCCAAGTTTCTATAAACTGCATTTTATAGAACGATTTCCAAGCATGTACTTTATTCCATGTAAGCTGTGATTTGCCAAGATCTCTCCACAGGCTGGGTACTATAGTAGATTTTAGAATATATATTAACATACTTAATTATCAACACATCTAGAGCTGTCTGTATAACATATGTTTTGTTTACATTTTATAGGTTAAAAGTGTCTCAAAAGTTAATTAACTTGCTCCAGCTTGCGTAGGTCTCAAAGAAGGAAGAATTTGTCAAGAAGCCAGGTTTTTCCTGACTTGCATCCAGGCTTATTAAGCCATCATTATCTTCATGATATGTTTTTACAATATGTTCATAGTCCCTGTAGGGTGGGAAAATGAGAGAGAGAAAGGAAGGAAGGAAGGGAAGGGAGGAGAAAGGAAATAAGAAAGCACAGGAGTTCAACGTTGGATGATGTATCCAGACAAATCAACAGAGGTGTGGTGAGGAGAGGCAGAGAGGGGCATTTATTCCCAGACCTAAGTCCCAGGGGACGCCAAGTGAAGGGCAAAATGACGTGCTGGCGTGCCACAAAAATGGGTGGCATCTGACTAAGGCAGACAGACAAAAGGGGTTAAGGTATTTCTGCAGAAACTTTGTCACACTAATGCCTTTTTGTCTTGAAATTGAGGGAGAGCACAATTTGAAGACTGACAGGGGACTCATTACCCTTGTTACATCTCTGTATATCCACAGGCATAAGAAGGGCACTATATATTTTCAGCCTGTGCCATGACCAGAGTGCTCCTTGGAAGCAAAGTTGGTGAGGCTGCATCTTACACATGTTGGACTTGCTGTCAGGAGGGATCAGTCTCTGGAGTAGGACATCCTGGTTGGTGGAGCAGAGGGTCAATGAAAAAGAAGAAGACCCTCAATGAGATGGATTGACACAGTGGTTGCAACAATGGGCCTCAGCATAAAAATGATTGTGGACATGGTACAAGACCAGGCAATGTTTCACTCTGTCGTGCATAGGATTTCCAAGTTGGAACTGACTCGATGGCACCTGGCAGCAACATGCCATTCCTTATTCTCAGGCTAATACTTTGAGTAAAGTGATTTTTAAGGTATAAAACCAAACCAAACCCACTCCAATCAAGTTGATTCTGATTCATAGCTACCCTATATGACAGAGTAGAACTGTGCCATAGAGTTTCCAAGGAGCACCTGATGGATTTGAACTGCCAGTCTTTTAGTTAGTAACACATAGGACTGAACTAAAATGCCATCAGGGTTTCCTTTCAAGGTATAATAGAATCAATTTTCTTTGCCTTGGTATGATCTCTTTCTACCTTTTCAGGGGGAAGGACTCTAGCTTTTGCGTTCTGGGATGTGAGGAAGCAACTGCTAGGGAACTCTTCTTCTTTCCTGATTTTAGAGACTTGGAATATAACTGCTTTTAGTTTCCTGTCTCTAGAGTGAAGGGAACTATTCTGTTCTATATCCCCTATATTTACTGAACCAAAAATCATTTGGCATTCATGGTCACGCTTTTACTGCAGAAAAAAAAAAAAATGCAGATTTTATAGGTTCAGGATGAGACTGGGGTCTTTGATACACCTTTTAAAGCAGAAGAGAGTGCCCATAGCTAGAATTTAAGCAGCACTGGGTTAATTTAAGCAGCACTGGCAGCACACTAGTTAAGGGCTACAGCTTCTAACCAAAAGGTCAGTAGTTTAAATCCACTAGGTGCTCCTTTGAAGTCCTCTGAGGCGGTTCTATTAGGTTTCTATTATGTCCTATAGAGTCATTATGAGTCAGAATTGACTGTACAGTGATGGATTTGGTTTGATTTTGATTTATGTCATGTTTTGGCAAACAAATGTCTATAGTTTAATCTCCTCATGTTCCAATAGAAGTGGTCCAAGATCTATCTGTCTAGAATGAAAAACCTCTGTCTCTCTGTTCTAACATTGCCACTGTGTTCCTAATCTCAGTGTCACAAAGATCACCCTTCATGCTTGCACCCTAGTGAACCGCTCATTTTCTGAACAGCAAACATACCATTCAATTGCTCCTCAGTTATGCATGTAGCTTAGATTTTGGACCACACACTCCACTGACATTTGTGTCAGAGAATAAAATCAGATGAGTTTATTCATTAGATTGTTGGGAGACAAGCATGATTTAGCAAAGTAAACTGAGAGAGGCTGGGTTAACAGAGTGTTTCTCATTTATGCACAGAATGAGACAAAGTAATTAAGTTAGAAAAAATATTAACAGAAAAAAAGATCCTCAAGCAAAACAGTGAATACTGGAAGTATATATTTCAGATCTCTCTGAATCCACCCATAAATGGAAGAAGATGCAGAAGATAGGATTTCTCTGATGAAGAAAGGTATTTTAGTGGAGACGGGGAGACAGGGCTACCATGTTATTTACCTAAACACATTGCATGTATGTGTGTGTGTATTTAAATTTATTTTAGCACTAATATATTTAGCACTAGTATAAATAAATTAAAATGTATTTAACTAAGTAAATTTACTTTAATGTATTTAGTTAAGTTCATGTCTATTTATTTTTATGTTCTTGCACCTAAATAGTGCAGAATAGAACCATGAGGGCAGGATAGAGGTGGGTGATTCATGTGCAAGCTGTAGATGCTCATGAACAATGCGAACAGTAATTTTAGGATATCTGTGACTGATCATCAGGATAGAGGAATTTATCTTAAATAACCATTACTTAGCTGTTCTTAGGTTTAATCAAGACTCTCCTGTTCAGACACAGAACTCACTGATTTTCAAAGCTTTATAAATAAAAGCAGCTGGTAGATTACGCTCTGAGAAGCTGATGAATATCTGTTCCCACAAGCTGGATATTGTGATTATCAACACCGATTTTGTCATTCCCAACCCTATTATAAATCTTAGGGGTATCAGTTATTATACTTACATGATCTAAAAATTAGAAACCCTGGTGGTGTAGCGTTTAAGTGCTGTAGCATTGGTCTAAAAGGTCAGCAATTTTGGCCCATTTTATATCCTTAACATCATAGAGAAAGGATTTACAGCATATGGGAAAACTCACACAATACTGGGAATCATGGCCTAGCCAAACTGGTACTGGATTTTAGGGGGATACAATTCAATCCACGACACCCACTGTCCGAAAGCTTTGGTTTCAGGAGTTTGCAGAAAAAAATTGAGACTCCTTATATCTAAAAATCTTCGGACAATTAGTCAGTATGGGAATCACTGAAGTATTCCTTGTCTTCAGAACCTGCTTGTAATTTAAAAATAAAATGAAATGTTCGCTAACAAGTGAAGATTTCCAGGTTCTCCTCCAGAACAACTGAAACAGATTCTCTTTGAAAAGAGGCCCAGGAATCTGCATTTGTAACACCTGTCTTTCATGAGAGTTTCTGTTCTGAGAATCTGGGGGGCTAAGAGTCACTAGGCATTCCTTGGAAGCTCTATAGGGAAGTTCCACTCTGTCGTATAGGGTCACTGTGATTTAAAATCAACTTGATGGCAACGGGTTTCATTTTTTCAATTAAATATTACACAATGCAATTATGATTCTCATGAAAAAGCTTTCATAAAAGTGTGTTAAACATTTCATCTTTGTATGGAAAGAATCTGGTCAGTAAATTTGCATTTGTGTTTTAAATGAACATTTAAGATAAATATTTATGAGAATTTCATGCCTCCAAAATTTAACTGAGATTTGTCTTCATCTAAACAACTAGAAATTTGAGCCCTACTAAACTCTAAAAAGCTTGCATATTTGTATACCTTGGAGCTCAATCATAATTTCAAATTAGCATTGCATACAATGTAAGTTTTTATATGTGTATTCCAAAGAGAGTTGCAAATATTGTTCATACTTAATATCTCATACTGTGTTAATTTATTTATTCTTCAAGAAATATTTTTTAAGCATCAACTCAAGAAAGGGAGTTAACCTTTGAGACCTTTGTGGTCTTGAAAAAATACATGCTCATGTGTCCTAGATAACTGGTTTAATTTTTCTGAGTCTCTGTTTTCTCGTTTTTTTTAAAACGAAGAAATAAAATCATGTATCTTGAGAAATAGTTTTTTTTTTTAACATGACTGAGTGAAAATGTACATTCCTGTATAAATTTACATGCCCACCTATATGCAGCTTCCACTGCTCTCCCTGCCCGGTGACAGCACACTATTCCTCTCTGCTTCATACATGTCTCATCCTCCCAACAGCCTCCTTTCCCCTCCTCTCCACCCACTCTCCTTCCTCCAGCCAGAGGTCAGCAGCATGATATCCTATAGTTGTATAGAGCCATAAAGTGCATCCAATATATGCATTGCCAAGTCCAATCCATTCCTGTCCAAAGAGTGGACCTTTGTTATAATTTATGGGTAAGGGCAGCATCAGGGCCGGGAGCCATGCTCTCAGGGGAACCCTGAAACCTCTGGACCATCAACTGAGGTCTTTTAGTGGAGATCTCAGGATACACCCCTTTTTATTCTTGTGTTGCCAGTGAGACTCCTCTCTGTGAGCTCCATCGTGGCTATCACTGGTGGTGGCCGGCACCATCCAGTTCTTCCAGTCCCAAGTCGATGTAGGCACCCACTCTTGTGGGTCTCTCTGTCTTCTAGGTTTTCTTTACCGCATGTCATTTTGGTCCTCGGTGAGCATCCGTTCCTGCTGAGTTGGGACCATTTGCTGAGTCCTCGGACAGTAGCTTGGCAGCTGTTAAAACCCCAGACACCACTCACCAGTGTGGGGTGCAGAGAGCTCTCTTAGCACAATTCTAGTTGTGCCAATTGGCCTGGAATTTGCCTAAGAGCATGGTCCCCTGCCCCCTGCCCCAGCTACTCTATCCTTGCAATATTGGGTTAAGATGGAAGGAGTACTCAAGTTATACTGAAGTCCACTTAATGTTGTTCTTGTTTCTAGTGTGTGCTATCACCTCTTTCTCCCAACCAGATTTCTAGCAACTATCTAAACTAAACCCTCCCACCTTCACCCTCCCTCCCCTCCCTTGCAGCTGTCAAAGAGTCTTTTCTTCTATACACAAGCCTGTTTTTGAGATCTTATCGTAGAAGTCTCCTACAGTATTCGTCCTTTTGTTGCTGACTACTTTCACTCAACATAATGTCTTCCAGTTGAAACCAGGTTGGAAGATGTTTCCTGGAATCATCGTTATTCTTTATGATTGCGTAGTGCTCCATTGAGTATATGTACCATAATTTACCTAGCCATTCTTCTGTTGTTGGGCATCTGGGTTGATTCCATCTTTTTGCTATCGTGGACTGTGCTGCAATAAACATTCTGGTGCATGTGTCTGTTGGTGTGAAAGGCCTTGATTCTGTAGGATATATTCCAAGTAGTGGAATTACTGGGTCAAATGGTATACCAATATCAATTTTTTTAAGGAAGCACCAGATTGCTTTCCAAAGAGGCTGGAGCATTTTGCAAGTCCACCAACAGAGTAGAAGGGTTCCACTTTCTCCACAGACTCTCCAGCATCTGTTGTTTTGTGTTTTCTGGATCATGGCCAATCTTGTTGGGGTAAGGTGGTATCTCATTGTCGTCTTGATTTCAATTTCTTTAATAACTAAAGATCATGAACATGTCCACATGTGTTTTTTGTCTGCCTAGATCTCCTCTTTAGTGAAATGTCTGTCCATCTCCTTTGCCCATCGCTTAGTTGGATGGTTTATCTTCTTCTTATTGATATTTTGTAGTATCTTATAGATTATGGAGATCAGAGAAGTAGTTTTGAATATTAAATATGTTGTGTGCTAAGGAAAGAATCTAAAACACAGTAAGGACTTCATGTGAGTTGATTGTTATGTTATTAACACAGTCATGTGAAAAGTAATAATATGCATTTTGAAGACAGTCACAAGTATTTGACTGTCTTCATTCTTGTTTGGATATCAAGTAAATTATACATTATATATCAAGAAGAGAGTTTCCAATATAAATATATATGAAGGTTCTGACAAGCTGGCTGACTTGCCACTGTGCACTTACGTTGGCAGTACTGTACAAACAACTCAGAAAGTTTTCGTGACCTTGGCATATCAGTGTCTCACAGCTGTGTTCATGTCAATGTGTGGTGGTGTCTTGCTGAGTGACATTCATTATTGTTGTTATATGCTTTTGTGTGTTATCACAAGAATACTAGAGTTTGAATTAGAGCTATGGACAAACATTAAATGTCTTGTAAAACTTGGCAAGAGTGGAAGTGAAATCAGGGATATGTTAGTTCAAGTTTACAGGGATAACACCATGAAGAAAACGACAGGGTACAAGTGCATTAAACATTTTTCTGAGGGGATAGAAAATTTCACTGATGAAGAGAGGTCAGGAAAGCCAGTAATGAATGGAACTGACTAAAATATTGCAAAAATTCATCAAATTATACTTCAAAATCATCAGCTGACTAGAGAAGCATAGCAGTCCAAGTCAACAGTGATAGAGAAACAGGAAAATATGAACCAAGCTCTAAAGAGCTCACCAATGAACAAAACAAAGGAAATTTGATGTTTGGCAAGGCCTTTTGGAGAGGCAAGATGATGTTCTGGGCTGTGTTATCACTGGTGATGAAACACGAGTGTACGGAAACAACCCTGAAACAAAGCACTAAAGTGTACAATGGAAGTCAGCCAGTTCTCTACAACCAAAAAAGTTTTATCAGTACAACCCAAGAGTCAAAACCATGTTGCTAACCTTTTCTTGATATTAATGGGATTGTTTGTTATGAATTTGTTTCAGCTAGACAAATAGTTAAGACAGTTTACTATTTGGAAGTGCTCAAAAGGTTGCATGAAAAAATTAGATGAAAATGACCAGAACTTTTCACCAACTCACAGCTCTTGCATCATGAGAATGTACCTGCTCACACAGTTCTGTCTGTAGGGAGTTTTTAGCCAGTAAACAAATAATTGTATTGGAACACTCTACTTAATCATCTGATCTGGCCCCCGATGACTTCTTCTTTTACCCAAAGATAAAAGAAATATTTAGAAGAAGACACCTTGATGACATTTAGGACATTAAGAGTAATATGACAACAACCCTGATGGGCATTCCAGAAAAAGAGTTCCAAAATTACTTTGAAGGGTGCACTAGGTGCTGGTGTCTGTCATAGCTCCCCAAGGGTAACACTTGGAAGGTGACCATGGTGACATTCAGCAAGGAAGTACTTAGCACTTTTTCTAGGATGAGTTTGGGAACTTGACTGGTAGTCCTTGTACATGCAAGTGACTTAAAAAAATCCAGCACCACTGAGTCAGTTCCAATACACAGAGTTACCTATCTGTATATAGAGGTATAGATAACAATGTGATATACATATATATCACACACACATACATATATATGTATATAACAATGAGTTATACAAGGATAGACAATTAAGTTCCCAAACTCATCCTAGAAAAAGTGCTACATACCTCACTGCTGAATGTCACTATGGTCACCTTTAAAGTACTTCCCTTGGGAAGCTATGCACTGACTCCAGTGCCTAGGCCGCCCATCAAAGCAATTTTGGAACTCTTTATGGAATGGTCATCGGAGCTGTCATCATATTACCCTTGATGTCTTGAATGTCATCAAAATGTCTTTTCTCCAACATTTCTTTTATCTTCAGGTAAAAAAAAAAAAAAAACAAACACTAGGGACCAGATTAAGCGAGTAGTGAGTGTGTTCCAATCCAGTTATTTGTTTAGTGGCTAAAATCTCCCTTGCAGACAACACTACAATTAATTTCCTGAACTTGCCACCTTGTAACTGTGAGCAATGGGCATTCCAGAAGAGTTCCAAAATTGCTTTGAAGGGTGGACTAGGCTCTGGCATTGGTGCATAGCTTCCCCAGCAGAGTACTTCAAAGGTGACAGCAATGATACTCAGCAGTAAGGTATGTACCACTTGTAACAATTAAGTTTGTGGACTTAATTGTCAGACCTTGTTATATAAACAAATACACATGTAGATATACACACGCACGCACGCACGCACACACACACACACACGAGAAAAAATATACCCACTGCCATCATGCAATTCAAACTGACAAAGACTCTATCAGAAAGAGCAGACCTTCCCTATAGGATTTCCAAGCAGTGGCTGCTGGATTCAAACTGTCAACATTGAGGTTTGCAGCTACATGTCTTTACCAATGCACCACCAGGTGTATATATATATATATATATATATATATACACATATGTATATATATATATATACACACACACATACATGTATATTTCCCACATACAATTAAGTAATGTGAGAATACACAACAAGGTAATTGAGTAGTTCCAAAATGTTAAAATTAGAACATATAGTCAGGGAAATGTTCTCTGGGGTGATGGCAGACAGGTGATATCACATTTGGAGACAAAACCTGACACATGAAGTCAGATAAATATTCCCAACAGTAGACAAAAAGGACTGCGGCTTAAGTCATCTTGGCATGTTGAATAGAGAGAAATGAGGCCATTGTTCTGGAGTGTGGGTTTCCGTGGGTGGATGATAGAGTAAGAAACACAGCCTTCTTATTAAATAAGAGCATAAACATAGATGAGCTCTAGGAACCTTCACAATCTTTATTCTCTGTATCTCAGGAGATCTCACGAACATATGAGAAAAATTATCAAGAAAATTCCAACTTGGATGGAGACTAGTGCAAAACTGAATATTTTTTGTTACTTTGGAGTAAATACCTTGCTTCTTGGAAGATATGCTGGCCAGTGGAATTCTTAGCCGAATGATAACCGTCAAGGCCTGTGCATACATCTTGACTCTACACACATTTTCCCACTGAATACTTAAATCTAGAAATATGAATCTTGAATATGAATCTCATGCTTAAGGAATAACAAACACAAATCCCAAATCCAGAAGTTGATTGCAGTCAGAATGTAAACTTCACATTCCAATTGTACTTCTTGATAACTATGCATTGATTTACAGCTGTCTCACATAATCAGATTACAAGTAATCCTGGTCTTGTCAACACCAAAAAAAAGAAGACATTTTTTCTATTCCGTATTCTGGGAAGGGATGAGTTGTATGTCATTTTTAATATCAAAACTCTAAGTATACACCTCCTAAAATCATGCAGAAAAGAATACTTTATGATTATAACCAAATTGTTAAAAGCCATTGAAATGCCTGATAATCACATTCTGCTGAAAATAATGGAAGCATTTTTGAACATGGAATTTGGTGAGAAATGTAAAGGATCCCATAAATAATGATGTGAGACAACGCGGTCAAGTGTCGAGTTATATAAACAATGAATTTTGATCCATGCTATTACCAAAAAAAAAATACTCCTCTCACTTGATTTTTAAAAGTCCTGTATCTTATTGTAAAGTCAATCATTGTACTGTTAACTGAAAGATATATTTAAAGTTTAAACATGATGGAAAACAGACACTAATTGAGAAACAATTTGCAGCTTTTGTTTAAACTTTCTTTTATATTTCTGGCTATCAAACATTTAAAAAGCCTCTACTATGGGCAAAGCACTGTGGAGAAAAAATAAAAGGTGAAGGCAACATGAATTCTCTTTTTGGAGTCTGTATAACTTTATGATGAGGATCATGAAATCAGGTCCATATAACCACCCTTCAGTTCATGAAGGTAGATGTCAGGGTTCTGACTGTGTTAGATAAGTGAGTCCCATTGAAACCATTTATCTTTAGGTTTTGTAGCTACATTTAGACCTGTTTAACTATGAGCAGGGAATTCAACTCCCAAAATATAAATGCTTAAACCTAATTTACCTAGCCTACATCTCAGAAACCCTGGTGGCATAGTGATCAAGTGCTACATCTGGTATCCAAAAGGTCTGCAGTTCAAATCCTCCAGGTACTCCTTGGAAACTCTATGGGGCAGTTCTCTCATGACCTCTAGGGTCGCTGTGAGTCGGAATTGACTTGACAGCAGTGGGTTTGTTCGTTTGATCAATATCTACTCTTGTCTTCTTCTAAAATCACTCCCACATTTATCATTATTATTACTTATTTAAATCTCCCCAACATAAGATTCAGCACGATGAAGCTCTTTCCTATCCTAAACCAAAAAAACTCACACTGTCGTTGAGTCAAGTCCAACTCGTAATGACCCTATAGTACGGAGTGGAACTACCTCATACAGTTTCAAAGGAGCACCTGATGGACTCAAGCTGCTGACCTTTTGGTTAACAGATGTAGCACTAAAGCCACTATGCCACCAGGGTTTCCTTGCTTATTTTCACAGAGTAAATATAAAATCAAGGTGAACTAACTGATTAGTTTTCTCCAGTAATATGAATCATAAGGAGATGAATAAAGACACTTATCCATTGGATTCCATTCTAGTCTTGAAGCTAAATCTTAACAAGGCCTTTCCCACTTTATGACTGTTTCAGTTCCAAGTACATCCTATAGCAGCTGTTCTCTGAGTTACACTGATAACTGCCAAATCTCAAGCCTAATTTCTAGCTTCTGTGTATTTTAAAACCACTCCAACAATTCCCCATCTGCTCACAGTAACTAGAGTTAGTCCATATTGATCGCAAGTAAAGAATTCTGACTGATAGAAAACACCAAACCAGAGGATTAGACATAGCAATGGCTTCTCAAGGAGAAAGAATTGCAATGGAATAGAAGGCTATGCATCTCTTGTTTATAATCTGAGACTGGACTTTACCATCCATGACAGCTAAGGGCAAAGGGGTTGATTATTCTCTGATAGTAGTTTCTCTGGACTACTATATAGTTTTTCCACTTCTGAAGAGCAGAGAAAATTCAAAAACCACACTGTATGGTAGTTGTCACTGAATATCTAGGAAATTTAAAGAAAAAGAATGGCTCAAATCTAATTTTTTAAATACCAAACGGCACACTGAAACTCAAGGACTATCTATGAGCATATTGAAACAGCATTTATCTTTTAATACTCAATGGGCAATTACATAATCAAAAATTAAACTGATGATTTGATGATTTGTTGATTTGCAATGTCAGTTGTATTTTCAACTTTGTCTGGTCTCTTGTGTGAACAACCATTAATGCAATGATGTTAAGGAAAGAATGCAACCTGCAGTGTGCAGACAGCTTTACTGAGAAGCATCTAGAGTTTTCTGGTGTCTGAAATAACAACTTTTTCTGTTTCTTTTCTGTTCAGTTAGAATATCTGCAGGTTGAAGATACCACAGTCTCCTCACTTGAGGGAGCACCCTAGTAGTAGGTATCTAAAAGCATCTCTCATCTGCCTGTTATCTATTATCACTGCATCTAGAATTGGAACTGCACTCTAGTTTACTTTGTCAACATCCTTCAAAAAGCAGAATCTAGCCAGAGAGAGCAGGATTTCTTAGGAAAAGAGCTGTAGGCACATGTCACAACCTGGGAATATGTGTGGGGATAGTTGTTAGAGCGTTTCCTAAAGAATGAAAAAGTATAAATTTTAGCTCAGTTTGAATTAGAATTTGTGTGTTGTGTCTTCCAGAGTATGTGTTCAGTGGACTAGTTCATCCAGGTGGATAAAATTCCTTCTATGTAAAGTGTACCCAACCAAAAAGATAAACTCACTGCTGTCTGGTTGATTCTGACTCATAGAAACTTTAAAGAACACAGGAGAATTGCTCCATAGGGCTTCCAAGGAACACCTCATGGATTTGGACTGTAGTAGCTATAAGCTCTTAAACACTATGCCACCAAGTTTTCCATATAGAGTACCCAAAACCTAACTCACTGATACTGAGCTGAGTCTAACTCGTAGCAATCCTATGGACAGAGTAGACTGCCCTATAGAGTTTCCAAGGAGCACCTGGGAGATTTGAACTGCTGACCTTCTGGTTAGCAACTGTAGCACTTAATCACTGCACCACTAGGTTTCCATGCAGAGTGCAGAGGTAGTTAATTCAAGCCCAGCCAATACAATGGTCTAGTAAAAATAATTTTATAGGGGGTGAATCACAAGAGAGCAAAACCAGATGCTTCTCTTATGTCAATATCCCCACCCCACTCCCCAGGAATTTCTGCAAAATTGAGCCACAATTTTCTCTCACTAAGGTCTTGTAACATTAACTGGTCCGACAGCCACTGGGGTCTTTATCAAAATGTTCTAAAAAGATCTTCAAACTGGAAATGCTGGCAGTCTTATAGCTGATCCTCTGTTACCACTTAACTAAGATAGAAAACAAAAATAAGTCTGGTTTACAGATGATTTTGCACAATATGTTAGTATCAGAATCAGGTGGACTAAAATAGAATCAGAGAAACACTCACAGGAGGGCCTTGAATGAAGGGAGAAAGGACATGTTTCAAGTGAGCAGATTACCTTTTTGACCTTTCTCCTGGAACCAACATACACATACGTGGTGAAGTGGCAATATACACAAGGGCAGCAGTCCATGCTCAGATGTTAACGGAATTGAAACAAAGAAGGGAGAACTGGTTGTAAAGACACATAAGGAAGAAATATGTATATTAACATCTCAGGATGACATAGATAATGAGACTACATGTGGTCCATGCAAATGTTTATCTAACAGTTTACACTGTGAACAGGGTATGTAACAATCGGATGGATTTCTCTCAGCCTACTTTTCTAGAATTTCCTGACATGTTGAGTGAGCTCATGGACAAAGTAGTCATGATAGAAAGAGTGTGAATTGTCTTTTCATAGTGCATCTGCCAACTGATGACGATTTATGTTTAATTTTCTGGCGTCTGTGACTAATGCTGTGCTTCTGGTACAATGTGATACCCTAGGGACCAGAGAATTCCGAGGTGGCAAGTGATTTCCAAACAAATTTTATGCCCATCAACAAGGAGAAAAAGATTTGCCCCCATGGGATTTAGATTTCCTTTTTCCTTTGGACCTGGAAATAGTACAATAAAATCTATTCTGCACTGTCCCAGTGAAAATTAAGTGATTTAATGTTTCTGTAAAGCACCTGACACATTGCTTGGTACATAGTGGTATCCATACAACACTCAATTTTTTTTTTTTTTTTGTCTGAGGGTTTGTTAGGCATAATTACACAACTGTTGAATAAAGAAAGAAAGCATAAAGGAGAAATTAAATGCAGCCCAGAGATAAACTGTTTCTGGACTTTAATAGACATTTTTAGGATATCTGTACTAAGTCATTACTAGATGTGAAAGCTTTCCCACATTTCTATCACATTTGTTTCTGAAGTGTCCTTTTATCTTAAAGTAGTACATACATGACTATCTAGTCAGTTTGTTTTAGTTATTCATATTCTTAGAACTGAAAGAGCATAGCTTTGATGAAAAACTGAGCTGACTGCAGATTTAGCATTATCCTTTCCATGATGTGTAATCTTGCGTGACTTCTCTAAATGATCTCAGCTCTTTTCTTCATCTGCAAAAGTAATTGCCAGTACTCTTACCTCCCCAGGCTGTTGATGCTGAAGTAAATTCATGTATATAAATCATATAGCACAAACTATGTTTGGGGAATATATTTAAACGCTTGTTCTCATTTCTTTACTTTCCAGTGTTTGTCCTCATTGGAACCAATATCTTTTGACCATGTTTACTCTTTCTAGTCTTAAACACATGTTCTAAATTCTATGTGAACACTGACAAATTTTTCTCAGTATCCTTTGCATTTTGTTTAAAATTCAAATTACATAGAAGTAGAAGGCAAGGCTAAGATGGTGGAGTACTCAGATCCTGTGATCACTGTAACAGCAAAGACTCCCCAAACAAATGAGTTGATTACACATGACATTCTAGAAGCTCTGGCCATCAAAAGAACAGCTGAGAAATCAGACTGAGCATCAGGGAAGAGAGACTAGGTCAAGCAGTACCTGGAACGCAGCAGAACTGACACCATGGAGTTTTTATCTCTCAGGCAACTCTGCAGCAGTGAGCTTTGTAAAAGGAGTGGTGGCTTTTAGAGGGTGTCTTCCAGAGCAGGGGAGATGCAAAAGTGGAAAGCCTACACATACCTCCAGAATCAGTGAAAGATGACATTCAATAATCAAAAACTAAGTGTATTGTATCTAAATCTTTCCATCAGGATAAACCTCTCTCCCTTTTCTGTGGCACCTTCCTTTCTCTTCTCTGCACTACATCCAGTCAGAAGTAGGCCTCCCTTTGAGTTCTCTAAGCTTGGAGAGGGAATAATTTAACAAATGAAGCTGATGGTGGGAAAGATAGATAAGTAAATAAATAGTCTGCTGGTTCCTGTAAACCAGAAAATCAGGGCAGAAAGAGTTCCTTTGCCTAGACTCAGGGATAAGGGGAAATGACTTTCTCACAGAACCTCACTGAAGGCTGTCATATCCCTGTCTTCCTAACTGCGTGCAGCCAGATACCTGTGCCTATGCCAGTCATCCCTGCTCATCTAGAACTGTAGAGGAGAGCTTACACCACACACTTGGTGACCAACTACCTAGATAACTGCACTGAATACTGCAAGAAAAGTAAAAGAACACCTGGACTCACTACCTAAAATCAGCTCTAACCACATGGTGACAGGACATTAGAGCCTCAGAGATGTCAATAATCAAACTGTTTCACGCAACTGGCCTATTTTTGACATTTCAAAATAAAGCAGAACAAGGAGCTAGAATACAGTAAGAAAATAAAATAAATAAAAACAACTTACTGATGGCTCAGAGACTATAGTTAGTGCCAAACTGCTTAAAGAGGCAGAACATTTTCTTCAGAAAGCTCCCAAAACAAAGAATCAATAAATTTTCCAGATGAGAATTTCTTGGAATTATTAGAGGTATAACATTAATATTTAGAACTCTTGAAGAGATTAGGCAAGAAATAGGGCAAAAGAAAACAAAGCATAATGGCAAATTGAAGAGACTGCAAGAAAATATAAAGAAATAGCACTGAGAAATTCAGAAGATTCATAATAACATTACAGAATTAGACAACTGTATACGAAGATCCAACTTGACGGCACTTGGCATTTGGTGATACCAAGTCAAAGGAGAAGAAATGATGTAAAAGAAGTCAGAATTAGCGAGACTGAAGATAAAATGTTTGACATCAACATATCTGAGTATTAATCAGATAAAAGAATTAAAAATAAATGAATAAATCAAGAAACACTAAGAATACGCCATGAGTCAGATCCGACTCGATGGCACTTAGCTTAAGAATTATGTAGGATTTTATCAAAAAGGAATAATCTATGTGTGATGGGCATGACAGAATAGGGGGTAACAGAAAATACAGAGAGAATTGTTGAAGATTTGTTGACAGAAAACTTCCCTTATATCATGAAATATGAGATGATATCTGTCCAAGATCCTTATCAAACTCCACACAAGGTAGATCCCAAAGGAAATACACCAAGACATATTATAATCAAACTTCCAAAACTAAAGATATTGAAGAATTTTAAAGGCAGAGAAGCATAAACAAAAAAATAATCTGCAAAGGAGTCTTCTAATTTCAGACTACTTAGCAGAAACCACATAGGCAAGAAGGCAATAGGCTAACACGTACAAAGTCTTGATGGAAAAGAATTGCCAGCCAAGAACTATATATCCAGCAAAAGTGTCTCTCAAATAGGATGGCAAAAATTAGGACAATTGCCAGTAAATACAAGCTTAGAGAATGTGCAAAAACCAAACAAAAAGTACAAGACATTTTACAGGCTGTCCTTCTTTTAGAAAATCGACAACAGCAGGTAACAACCTAAGGCTAGAACACTGGATAGAGCTAGCAGATAATCCACTTAGGGAAATCACAAATGTAAATCAAGGCTAAAATATTGAAAATAGGGAAACACAGTTGTCATTATGTAAAAGATGACAACATTGTAAAAAAAAAAGGACTTGAAAAATGTTGTCATATGCCTTTCATATGAAGAGGAAGTCAAGATAATGGAAAGATAATAAAGACAGTTTTAAATTTAGAAAAATCAGGGGACATGTTAAGGTAATCATACAAGACAGTAGCAAGCTTATGCATCAAAATAAAAATAAGAAAGAAAAAAAGAAGTCCCGGAATACAAAACCAACAAAAATGAAAACGCTGGAAAGAAAAATGGGACTTTGCACAGAAATTGGAGTGGAAAAAGATTGTCAACAATGCACACAAAAAAGACATGAAAATGGCAGCACTCAAACAATGCCTATCAATAGTCATGCTTAATCAAAATGAATTAAGTACACCAGTAAAGGGACAGAAAGTGGAAGCATGGATAATAAAATATGACCTATCTAAACACTGCCTAAAAGGGACATGTCTTAGATTTAAATACTAAAACTAAAACTCAAAACTCAAATGATGGAAAAAAAAACTATGTCAAGAAAACAGCATTCAGAAAAGAACAGGAGTGGTAATATTAGTTTCTGATACAATAGACTTTAAAGCAGAATCCACCATAGTGCTTAAGGAAGGACATTATAAAATGATTAAAGTGTTAGTACAGTGGGAATACATAAGCATTTTAACTACTTACTTGCCATTGGGCTCCTTAATACATAAGATAACCTCTAATAGCACTGCCAATAGAAATAGACAGCTCTGCAATCATAGTAGAAGATTTCAACACACCACTTTCAGTGAAGGAGAGAACACTCCAAAAGCAGATGAATAAAGAGAAAGAAGACCTGATTGCCACAATCAACCAATTTGCCATCATAAACATATACACAAAATCCCACTCAACATCTGCTAAGTATACATTCTTATCCAATTCAGATGGAAAGTTCTTCTGAAGTGATGACATGTTAAGTCATAAAGAAAGCCATAAAAAAATTCAAAGCATTAAAACATTGCAAAACATCTTTTCAGGTCATAAAGACATAACAGTAAAAATTAGTAACAAAAAGCCAAGCCAAGTGCTGTCGAGTCAGATCCAACTCATGGCAACCCTAGGACAGAAAAAAGAAGGAAAAAATATCAAACATATGGCAACTGAGCAACATCTTGCTTAAAAATCGCGGGATTACAGAAGAAATCAAGGACAAAATAAAGATATTCACAAAATCAAATGAGAATGAAAACACATGTTATCAGAACCTTGGGGACACAGCATGGCCACTTATTACAGGTCAGCTCGTTACAATAAATGCACAACTCTAAAAAGAAAATGACCAAATTAAAGCATTAACACTAAAATTAGGACAAATAGCAGTGAAAGAAGACTTCAGGCATCAGCAGAAAGAAAATAATAAAAATCAGAACAGAGGTCAAGATGGAGAACTAAGCACACATCTCCTTATATTCCTCTGGAAACCAAGACCTGAACTGATAACCAAAGAGAGCCTTCTGGTCACCTAGTGAGCCCCCGGGACATGACACAGGGCTGTTAATTTGGATTTCATACCACTGAAAGAAAAATATCCTCTCTTTTGCTGACTCCCACTCCAAGCTAGCCCTGGCTCTCACAGACTGAAGGTACATCGACCATTTTGACTTTGTTTTTCCTCTGTCTTGGCCGGTGGGCGGAGCTGGATCTTGCCTAGCAGCTAGACTCAGACACACTGCTGGTGGGATAGGCAGGCGAAATTCCCATATTTTGAGAGCGAGGCTAGGGACTCTGTTAATTTAGCCACTTTGGTCCTGTCTTTTTATCACTGCCACAGCATGGTTTGTATGGAACTACAGTGCCTGTGTACAGGACACCATGTTGGATATGGAGATTATAGCGGGACCTAATCCTTAGCCTGGGAGCCAGCACCTGTAAACAGGACAGCGCTCCTTCTACAGAAAGGCAGTAGTTTACAGTGTCGTCTATGGTGGGGGCCTGGCAATAGAGGCAGAGGAATCACTACCTCAGCACCTTTAGCCCCTCTATCTGCAGATCATGTGGAGGGTGCCATCTTAGATATGGTGGCCACAGATGGACCTATTTCTTAGCTTGGGAGCCAGAGTCTGCAGACAGGAGAGCGCTTTTCTACCAGAAAAGTAGTAGTTTACACAGGGTCACCTAAGGCTGGGCCCTGTCAGCAGAGGCCAACAGGACAGTAGCATTGTTGTATTTTGAACTAGTTTGTATCATCTGGGGTTGGATATAGAGGTGCTTACTTTGCTAGTTGGGAAGAGGGATCGCTACATCTGAAAAGCTGACTGACTTGGGAAGTGGTCAGATACCTTTTGTTTTACATTTTAAGACAGCCTAGAGAACCATTTTCAGTCCAACCTCACAGTATCTCTCCCAGCCTTTACTTACTCACATGAAACCCAAAAAGCAACAGACGCTTGTGGCATACAGGAAATCACACATGGCTTCAGAAGTCTCCCAAACAAAACAACCAACGAGTTTTCCAGATGAAGAAACTTTTCTGAAATCATCAGAAGGTGAATACAAAAGGATTATATACAGAGCCCTTCTAGACCTTTGTATAAATGCAGAAGAACAAAAGGAAAAATTAAACAAGCTGTTTGATCTGATGGAACACTAGTACTCTGAAATCCAACAGATCAAGAACAAAATCAAAGATATAGAAACTTCCATTTAAAGCCAAGAAATCAGAATGGAACAAATGGAAAAAAGAATTTCTGACTTGGAAGACAGAGCTACTGATGCCAGTGTCTATGAGCAGAAATCAGAAAAAAGAATCAAGAAAAATCAAGAAGCATTAAAAAGCACGTAGGACTCTATTAAGAGGAACAACTTTCGATTAATTGGAGTCCCTGAACAGGATGAGACACATGAGAACACAGAGAGTATTGTTGCTGAGCTGCTGACAGAAAACTTCCCAGAAATCATGAAGGATGAGAATGTAGACAACTCAGATGCATATCATATGCCACCCAATATAGGTCTCAAAAGAAAGACTCCAAGACATACTATAATCAAGCTTAACGAAATGAAACATAAGCAGCAACTCTTAAAGGCAGCAAGACTCAAAGCAAAGCTAACATTCAGAGGGAAACCCTGTAGACTTTTGTCAGATTTTTCAGCAGAAATCATGCTGGCACGGAGGCAGTGGCATGACACATTCAAAGCCTTGAAGGAGAAGAACTTCCAACCAAGAATTATATATCCTGCAAAACTATCTTTCAAATATGAAAATGATATGAAGATATTCGCAGATAAACAAACTCAGAGGGTTTGTGAAAACCAAACCAAAACTACAAGAAATAATGAAAGAAGTTAGTCATGGATTGAATTGTTTCCCCTCCAAAATGTATGTGTTGATTTGACTTGGTTTGAAGTTTCAATATGGTGCCCTTCCTCCCATGTGATGTGAATCCTGCCTCTGTGATATTGATGATGGAGAATGGTTTGCAGTTGTGTTAGTGAGGCAGGACTCAAGCTTGTGGAATATAAGGGAGAGAATGAGCTGAAGAAGTGGGGAGAGAGATAAGCACCCAGAGCAGAGCACGTCCTTTGGACTCGAGGTTCCTGTGCAGAGATGCTCTCACTGGATGTGGACTCAGCCTACTGGACTATGATGATTTCTTATTCTGAATGGACTTGTACCTTGTTAATGGATTTGTGGCTTACCAGACTGTGACCATAAAAACTTGTCCTCATGAAACCTTCCAGACATGGTATTTTCTGTAAGAGCAGTACCCGGTGACTAGGACAAAGTTCAAGGCTTTGGCTTATAAGAACAAAACCATTAACTTTATATTTTAGAACAACACATTACTCAGAACTCTACTCAGTCAGGGAAGGCTCCGAAGTCAATCACAGCTTTAATACTGAAAGAAGCAATCCAGTGATTATCATGAAAACTATGATGCCATCGTATTAAAAAGAGCAATGTAATACAGTCGTTATAGTCCCTTCAGATGGAAAGGAAGATGACAAGGCTGGTAATTAAAATTGGGTTTATATATAGTTTATTTAGGGGGATCAGAGGGGCAGCTGTAAAGCACAACAAAGATGTAACATATCATTTCAAGAAATGTCTCAACAATTACCAAACCAGCTCTGAAAAAGGTGAAAAATCAACTCACAATAAAAGAATGTCCCAGAACAGATTAATAAGAACAACAGAGAAAATATCAGCACGAAAATAAACATATCACAATGGCAACATTGAACACCTACTTACCAATAATTACACTGAATGTGAATGGACTGAATGTCCCAGTAAAGAGACATCGAGTGACATCTTGGATCAAAAGACATGACTCATCCATATGTTGTCTACAAGAAACTCATTTCAGACCTAAAGATAGGAACAAACTGAAAATTAAAGGATGGAAGAATATATATCAAGCTAACAATGAACAAAGAAGAGTAGATGTGGCAATTCTAATCTCCGACAGAATCAATTTTAATGTAAAATCCACAATCGTGGACAAAGACAGACTCTATTTATTGCTAAAAGGATCAGTACACAAGCAAGACTTAACTATATTAAATATTTATGCACCTAATATCAGAGCACCTAAATACATAGACAAAAAACTGACTACATTCAAAAAAGAGTTAGATTACTGCACAATAATAGTGGGAGACTTCAACATTCCACTCTCAATATTGGACAGAGCAGCTAGAAAAAGGCTCAGTAAAGATACAGAAGACCTTATTGCCACAGTTAACCAATTAAACCTCATCAATATATCCAGAACTTTCTACCCAGCAGCGGACAATTACAATTTCTTTTCCAGTGCACATGGAACAGTCTCCAGAATTGATCATGTGTTAGGACATAATGCAATTCTCAACAAAATCCATACCACTGAATTACTGCAAAGCATCTTCTGAGATCATAAAGCCATAAAAGTCACAATCAATAGCAGAAAAAAACATAGATAGAAAGTGGAACTCTTGGAAACTGAACAACATCTTGCTCAAAAACCATAGGTTATAGAAGAAATCAAGGATGAAATAAAGAAATTCATGGATTCCAATGAGAATGAAAACACTTCCTAACAGAATCTATGGGATACAGCTAAAGCAGTGCTCAGAGGTATGTTTATCTCCATAAATACACACAAGTGGAAGGAAGAAAGAAACCAAATCAAGGAACTAATTCTACAGCTTGAACGAGTAGAGAGAGAACAACAGAGGAACCACTCAGGCACCAGAAGAAACCAGATCATAAAGATTAGAGCAGAGCTAAATGAATTAGAGAATACAAAAACAATTGAAAAAATTGAAAAGACCAAAAGCTGATTTTTTGAAAAGATGAAGAAAATTGACAAACAAATTGACAAACCACTGGCTAAACTTACTAACGAAAAGCAGGAAAGGAAACAAATAATTCAAATTAGAAATGAGAGGGGAGTTGTCATGAACCAATAGAAATCAAAAATATCATAACAGAATACTATGAAAGACTGCTCTAACAAATTTGAAAACCTAGAGGAAATGGACAGATTCCTTGATTCATATCACCTACCCAAATTATCACAACTTGAAACAGAACAACTTAATAAACCCGTCACAAAGGAAGAGATTGAAAACGTCATCAAAACACTGCCAACCAAAAAAAGCCCAGGTCCAGATGGCTTCACTGCAGAATTCTACCAAGCTTTTAGAGAAGAGTTATCTCCAATACTCCTGAGACTAATTTCACAGTATAGAAAGGGATGGAGTACTCCCAAGCTCATTCTATGAAGCCAGCACAACCCTGATACCACAGCCAGGGAAAGACCCAACAGAAAAGGAGAACTACAGACTGATATCACTCATGAATCTAGAAGGAAAAATCTTCAACAAAATTCTTGCCAATAGAATACAATACAAATACAACAGAATACAACAGCATATCAAAAAAATAATCCGTCATGACCAAGTTGGATTCATACCAGGGATGCAAGGCTGGTTCAACAACAGAAAAAACAGTTAATGTGATTAACCACATAAATAACACAAAAGACAAGAATCACCTGATTTTGTCCATTGATGCAGAAAAGGCATTTGATAAAGTCCAACACCCATTCATGCTAAAAACTCTTAACAAGATAGGCATAGATGGAAAATTCCTCAACACAATGAGGGCCATTTATACAAAACCAACTGCCTACGTCATCCTGAATGGAGACTGAAAGACTTTCCCTTGAGAAAAGGAACTAGACAAGGATGCCCACTCTTACCTCTCCTATTCAACATTGTACTAGATGTTCTAGCCAGAGCAATTAGACAAGACCAAGAAATAAATGGCATCTGCATGGGCAAAGAAGAAGTCAAAATCTCCCTGTTTGCAGGTGATAAGATTGTATATGCAGAGAATCCCAAAGAATCTATAAGTAAACTACTCAAACTGATAGAAGAGTTCAACAAAGTCTCAGGATACAAGATAAACATAAGTAAATCAGTAGGAGACTTTTAACAAAGAAATCATCAAATCAATACCATTTACTATAGCCCCTAAGAAGATGAAGTACTTAGGAATTAATCTAACAAGAGAAATAACAGACCATTACAAAGAGAACTGCAAGCCCTTACTACAAGAAACTAAGAGAGACTTAGATAAATGGAAAAACCTGCCCTGCTTGTGGATAGGAAGACTTAACATTGTGAAAATGTCTATTTTACCCAAAGCAGTCTACTTATATAATGCAATCCCAATACAAGTTCCAGCATCATTTTTTAATGAGATGGAGAAACAAATCACCAATTTTGTTTGGAAAGGGAAGAAGCCTGGGATAAATAAGGTACTACTAAAGAAGAAGAACACACTGGGAGGCCTTTCATTACCCGACCTTAGAACATATTACACTGCCACAGTGGTCAAAACAGCTTGGTACTGGTACAAGAACAGACAGATCAATCAATGGAACAGAATTGAGAGCCCAGAAATGACACCATCTGCCTATGAACAGTTGATATTCGACAAAGGCACTAAGACATTAAACTGGGATAAAAATAATATCTTCAAGAAATGGTGCTGTCAAAATTGGATATCCATCTGCAATAAACTGAAACAAGATCCATATCTTACACCTTATACAAAACCCAGCTCCAACTGGATAAAGGACCTAAATATCAAATCTAAAACAATAAAATTCTTCCAAGAAAAGCTAGGAACAAAATGGATGTTTTAATACACAAAGTGAACAGACTCCAAAATCTGACACACAAACCACATAAATAGAAGAGAAAATAGATAAATGGGAACTGTTAAAGATCAAACACTTTTGCTCATCCAAAGACTTTATTAATAGAATTAAATGGCCACCTACAGAACGGGAAAAAATATTTGGCAACTCTATGTCAGACCAACGCTTGATCGCCATAATCTATAAGATACTACAAAATATCAATAAGAAGAAGATAAATCATCCATTTAAGCGATGGACAAAGGAGATGGACAGACATTTCTCTAAAGAGGAGATCCAGGCAGCCAAAAAACACACGTGGTCATGTTCATGATCTTTAGTTATTAAAGAAATTGAAATCAAGACAACAGTGAGATACCACCTTACCCCAACAAGGTTGGCTATGATCCAAAAAACACAAAACAACAAATACTGGAGAGGCTGTGGAGAAAGTGGAACTCTCCTACTCTGTTGGTGGGGTTGCAAAAATGGTCCAGCCCCTTTGGAAAGCAATTTGGCGGTTCCTTAAAAAAATGGATATTGATATACCATTTGATCCAGTAATTCCACTACTTGGAATATATCCTACAGAATCAAGGCCTTTCACACCAACGGACACATGTACAAGAATGTTTACTGCAGCACAGTTCACAATAGCAAAACGATGGAATCAACCCAGATGCTCAACAACAGAGGAACAGATAGGTAAACTATGGTATATATACTCGATGGAGCACTACGCAGTGATCAAGAACAATGACGACTTCAGGAAACATCTCATAACCTGCTTTCAACTGGAAGACGTTATGTTGAGTGAAAGTAGTCAGCGACTAAAGGACATATATTGTACGAGACCCCTACGATAAGATCTCAAAAACAGACTTGGCCCCAAACAGACTTACCTATAGAAAAAAAGACTCTTTGACATCTGCAAGGAAGGGGAGGCAGGGAAGGAGGGTGAGAGTGGGAGGGTTTAGATTAGATAGTTGTTAGAAATCTGGCTGGGTGAAATCGGTGATAGGACATGTTAGAAACAAGAACAACATTAAGTGGACTTCAGCATAACCTGAATACTTCTTCCATCTTAACCGAATATTGCAAGGACTGATTAGATGGGGCCGGGGGCCAGGGATCATGCTCTCAGGTGAAATCAAGGCCAACTGGCACAATCAGCGTATTGCTAAGAGGGCTCTCTGCACCCCACTCAGCAGGAACGGATGCTCACCAAGGACCAAAACGACATGGGATAAAGACAACCTAGAAGATAGAAAGACCCACATCAGTGGGTGCCTACATCGACTTGGGACCGGAAGAACCGGATGGTGCCTGGTCACCACCAGGGGTAGCTGCGATTGAGCTCACTAGGTTGAGTCTCACTGGCAACACAAGGATAAAAAGGGGTGTACCCTGAGATCTCCACTAAAAGACCACAATTGATGGTCCAGGGATTGCAGGGTTCCCCTGGGAGCATGGCCCGTGGCCCTAATGCTGCCCTTGCCCATAAATCGTAAGGAAGGTCCACTCTTTGGACACGAATGGATTGTACTTGGCGATGCAGAGTGACCATATATTGGATACGCTTTATGGTTCTATGCATCTATAGGACATCATCCTGCTGACCTCTGGCTGGAGGAAGGACAGTGGGTGGAGAGGAGGGGAAAGGAGGCTGTTGGGAGATGAGACACGTATGAAGCAGAGAGGAATAATGTGCTGTCACCGGGCAGGGAGAGCCGTGGAAACTGCATATAGGCTGGCATGTAAATTTATATGGAAATGTACAGTTTCACTCAGTCATAATAAAAAAAAAAATCAGAACAGAACTAAATGAATTAAAGAATAGAAAAATAATTGAAAGAGTTTCTAGAAACATATATACCTAAACTAACATAAAGGTAAAATAAAATAAACTCATTTAAAAAAAAAAAAAAAAAAGAGAGAAAGAAAAGGATAAAAGAAACAAAAACAAACCTTGGTCCTGACAGCTTCACTGAAAAATTCTACCAACATTCAGAGAAGATATAACGCCACTATTCCTAAGAGTATTTCAAAACACAGAAAAAAATGGAATACTCCCAATTCATTCTATGTAGTCAACATAACCCCAATACTAGATAAAGACAGAAAAAAAAAGATAATGCAGACAGATATCTCTCATGAACTTAGATGCAAAAATGTTCCACAGAATTTTACTCAACAGAATTCAATAACATATCAAAAATACAATTCACTGTGGACAAGTGGGACTCATCTCAGGGATGTAGGAATGGTTCATCATTAGAAAAACAATGTCATCAACCATATTAATAAAACAAAAGAACCACTTGATCTTGTCATTTGATACAAAAAAGGCATTAGAGAAAGTCCAGCACTCACTCACTTTTAAAAAATGTCAGCAAAATAGGAATAGAAGGGAAATTAAGCCAACGTCATCCTAAATGGGAAATTCTGACACCAATTCCCTTAGTAGTAGTAATCAAATAAGAATAGCCTTTATCACCATTTCCATACAACAGTGTACTGGAGGTTCTAACCAGAGCAATCAGGCTATAAAAAGAAATAAAGTGAATCAAAGTTGATAATGAAGAAGTAAAATTATCTCTATTTGCTGATGATATGATATTATACACAGAAAATCATAAAGAATCAACCAAAAAGTCCATTCAAACTAACCCAAGAATTCAGGAAATTATGAGGATACAATATAAGTACACAAAAATCAGTTGGACTCCTCTACACAAACATAGAAAATATCAAAGAGGAAATGACCAAATCAATACCATTTACGATAACTCCTAAGAAAATAAAATACATAGCAATAAATCTAATCAGAGGTGTAGCAGACCTATATAAAGAAGAGCACAAGACTGAGAAATCAAAAGAAACCTGCATTAGCAGAGAAACTAACCTGGCTCATGGATAGGAAGACTCAACAGTGTGAAAATGAGTATTCTATTCTACACAATCTGTAGATACAATACAATCCCTATCCAAATTATAATGGTACTTTTTAATAAAGTGGAGAAACTAATTACTAACTTCATCTGAAAAGTGAAAGAGCCTCCAATAAGCGCAGAACAAAGTGAGAGGCCTCACAGTATCTGACTTTCTAATCTGTTGTACCGTCACTATAGTCAAAGCAGTGTGGTACTGGTAAAACAACAGATGCATAGACCAATAGACAGAATTGTGAATAGACATAAAATCATTCACCTGTGAGCAGCTGATATTTGACAAAGGCCCAATTTCCATAAACTGGGGAAAATACTAGTGTTGGCAAAGCTGGATGTCTGTTTGCAGAAAAAATGTGGAACAAGACCTGTATGTCACATCATTTTCAAAAACTAATTTGAAATAGATCAAAGACCTCAATATCAAATCTAAAACTGTAAAGATCATGGAAGAAAAAATAGGAAAACTGCTAGGAGCCCTAATACATGGCATGTACAAAATACAAAATGTTACTAACAATGCACAAACCCCAGAAGAGAAAATAGAACTGGAAACTCTTACAAATCAAATGCTTACTCTTATCTCAAATTTTCACCAAAAATTAAAAAAGGCAACCTACAGACAGGGAAAAAAATTGGGCTGTAACAAATCTGACCAACGTATAATCTCTAAAACCTACAAGATCTTCCAAAATCTCAACAATAATTGATTTAATGATAAAATCTTACGTATCACTCATGACGTCATATTGTAGCAGCAGCATAAGGATGGAAATAAATCCAGAACAGGAATCAGAGGAGCTTGTTTCTAATCCTGTTTCTTCTACCTATTAGCTATTAACCTTGATTAAATCAATGAAAGTATGACTGAACTTGCTTTTGCAGTATTAAATTATAGTTACCATCTAAGTCTAGAGCCCTGATAATATACCTGTTAAGAGCCCAGTTGCTAACCACGAGGTTGGCAATTCAAATCTCAGAAACCTAAGAGACAGTTCTACTGCATCCTGTAGGGTAGCCATGAGTCTGAACCTACTGGATGGTAATGGGATTGGCATTGGTTTTTAATCTTCTGTGTCTACTGAGACAGACTACTGTTAAGACTGAGTGAGGAACATATGATAAAACGATGTAAAAATTAAAATAATAAGGCACATAAAAGATTATATTGTCATTAGTTGCCATGGAGTAAGTTCAGACTCCTCATGACCCTATAGGACAGAGCAGAATGGTCCCATAGAGTTTCTAAGGATTGGCTGCTGAATCTGAACTGGTAGCAACCAGACCTTTAACCACGATGCCAACATTTTACATAATAATTTTCTTTTAGTGGTGAGGTGAACAAGAAAGTGTTCACTACAATGCCACTTGTGTCTTTTTCCCCAAATAGAACTTGTAACTGGTGCAAAAATTTGCTGTAAAGAACATGGCCTGACAAGCATTGAAATAAACCACAATGATGCATAAAACCTCATGATACCTTTGTACCAAAAATACAAGTCAATTTACACTTTAGTTTGGAGAATTGGATACCCTAACTTATTCAAGGAAAATATATACTGTTACTTAAGCTACTCTAAATCAAGTTTAATATATATATATATATACACATACATATATATATTAAAAAACTATGACTGATTTATAACTCAGTGACTTTAAATATTAAGTGTTCAGCAAGTCAATCATTAAACTGAGTTTTGGCTTACAGATTGATCCAATACCTTTTTTTTTTTGGTACAGAAACTTTAAATTTTATTCCTGTTATGAAGTTACAATTGTAGCCCTGGTGGTGCAGAATTAAGCATTCCATTGCTGACCAAAAGGTTAACAACTGAAACCCACAAGGCACTCTTTGGAAATCTCATGCGGTACTTCTACTCGGTCCTACAGGAGCACTGTGATTCAGAATTGACTCCATGGCAGAGTATGCAGTTATGATTATATCTAATTCTTCAAATGTTAACTGCTTGTTTTGGCAGAGAAACATATTTCTGACTTGTTAATGCATTTGAATACAAATATTAAAATGACATCTAAAAATAATCACTTTGAAATTAAATTTGCAAAACTTATCCTAAATTATAAAAGAAAAAAGTCACTGGTGATCTGAAATGATTTATAGAATGGAGGTTGGAGATATTTATCCTCTCTATTTTCAGACTCAAGACTATTTTGTGTGTATGTGTGTTTTGAAGACACCTTTATTTTTATTTTTCTAGTTACGTGTGAAAAAATAAATTAGAAAAAGAAAGAAAAAGGAACAGGATCAGAATTCACCCTGATATCTGTAGGGAGTAGGTAGGAACAATGAGGAACCTTTGGCCACATTGTTAAGCTGTGCACCACTTGTGAAGCAAGCAGAAGAAGAGAATAGAGGGGACTAAACAAGAAAAAATAATAAGTAGTTTTGAGGGTTAGATAACGAGAGGCACTGTTGTGTAGGGGCATGGGAAGCAGTGTGATCGCTTTCATCTGCAAATTGCTGCTAATGACTTTACTATTGGTGAAAGAGAAGTTCCAAGAACTAATTAACAATAATTGATACATTAATGCTAATAAACGCACTTGCAGACCAGCACAAATAGACTTGTAATTTGAGGGCATGTTCTGTGCTCACAGCTGCCTAAAGAAGTCTATAATTTAAAGATCATTGTTCAAAAAGAGTGTCAAATACCCCTGGGAAGCTAAAAGAAAGCCGATTAGCTCCTGATAACATGAAGGCCAGTTCTGCCTTTTGAGTTCCCAGGTGAGTTCACAAGAGATTCAGTGTATGATTAAGGGTTTGTGCTTTATGAAAGCCCCCTTGCTGTTAGCCAAATGCTATGGGAAGTGTGAGACTGGGAGGTGAAACTACAGGTGGCATAAGTCATGCTTATTGAGATTTGCAAAGGTTCCATCAACCATTTAGAAGTTTAAGCCATGGAAAATGGGAGACATTCACTTGAGGGCTAGGCATGAAAAATTTTACTGTGGAAGGACTTATTATTTTAGGTTTGGACAATAAAGCAATGAACTAAATAAAGTAGATCTAAGCAAATGCAATGAAGGAACAAAGAGTGGAATGATTTTGTCCTTAATGGTTTTGTCCTTAATGTACCGTGATAACAATTGTTGTTAGGTACCGTCAAGTCATTTCCGAAGCATAGAGACCCTATACACAACACAACAAAACACTGTCCAGTCTGGCGCCATGTCCACAATCATTTTTGTGATTAAGCCCGTCGTGGTGGCCACTGTGCTAATCCATCTCATCAAGGGTCTTCCACTTTTTCACTAACCCTCTGCTCTACCAAGCATGTTGTCCTTCTCCAGGGATTGATTCTTCCTAACAACACGTTCAAAGTATTTAAGGTACAGTCTTGACCTTTTGTCTTCCAAGGAGGACTCTGGTAGCACTTCTTCCAGAACAGATCTGCTGGCTCTTTTGGTAATCCATGGTACATTTCACGTTCTTCTCCAACACCACCATTCAAAGACATCAATCCTTCTTGTCTTCTTTGTTCATTTTCCAGCTTTCACATGCATATGTTGCGACTGACTATACCATGGCTTTGGTCAGGGGCATTTTAGTCTTCAAGGTGAAATCTTTAATTTTCAGTACTTTAAAGAGATCCTTTGCAGCAGATTTTTCTCAATGTAATGTGTCTTTTGATTTCTTGACTGCCGCTTAAACGGGCATTGATTGTGGACCGAAGTAAAGTGAAATCCTTGACAACTTCAATCCTTTCTCTATTTATGACAATGTTGCTTACTGGTCCAGTTGTGAGGATTCTTGTTTTCTTGTTGTTGAGGTGCAATCCATACTGGAGGCTGTGGTCCTTGATGTTCATCAGGAAGTGTTTCAAATATTCTTCACTTCTAACAAGTAGGGTGGTGTCATCCGTGTAAAGCAAGTTGTCAGTGAATCATCCTCCAATCCTGATGCCTTCTTCTTCTTCATAGAATTCAGCTTCTTGGATTATTTGCTCAGCATATGGATTGAAAAGGTATGGTGAAAGGACACAACCCTGACACACACCTTTCCTGACTTTAAACCATGCCGTGTCCCCTTGTTCTTTTTGCATGACTGTCCTTTGATCTGTGTACAGATTCCTTAAGAGCACAATTAAGTGTTCTGGAACTCACATTTTATGCATTGTTAACCACACTTTGTTGTGATACACACAGTCAAATGCTTTGCCAAATCAGTGAAACACAGGTAAATATCTTCCTGGCATTCTCTACTTTAACCCAAGACCCATCTGATGTCAGCAATGGAATCCCTGGCTCCACATCCTCTTCTGAAGAAACCAGCTTGAATTTCTGGAAGTTCCCTGACAATATCTTGTTGCAGTCACTTTTGAATGATCTTCAGCAAAATTTTACTTGTGTGTGATGTTAATAATATTGGTCGGCAATTTCCTCTTGCAGTTGGATCACCCTTCTTTGGAATGGGTATAAATATGGATCTCTTCCAGTCAATTTGCTCGGTAGCTGTCCTCCAAATTTCTTGGCATAGACAAGTGAGCACTTCCAGTGGTGCACCTGTTTGTTGAAATATCACAACTGATATTCCGTCAGTTCCAGGAGCTTTGTTTTTTGCCAGTGCCTTCAATGAAGCCTCGACTTCTTCTTTCAGTATCACTGTTTCTGAATCATATGTTACCTCTTCAAATGGCTGGACATCAACCGGTTCTTTCTGGTACACTGACTCCTTTGATGGTCCCTGAGTTTAATAATTTCCCTGTAGAATCCTCCACTATTGCAACTTGAAGCTTGAAAGTTTTCTTAAGTTCAGCTTGAGAAATGCAGAATGTGTTCTTCCCTTCTGGTTTTCCATTTCTAGCTCTTTGCACATGTCATTATAATACTTTCTTTTGTCTTCTTGAGCTGCTCTTTGAAATATTCCATTTAGGTCTTTTACTTCGCCATTCCTTCCTTTTGCTTTAACTGATCAATACTCAAGAGCAAGTTTCAGAGTCTCTTCTGACATCCGATTTGGCCTTTTGTTTCCTTCCTGTTTTTTAATGCCTTCTTACTCTCTTCATGGATGATATCTTTGATATCATCCCACAATTTGTCTGGTCTTCAGTCATTAATGGTCAACACATCGAATCTCTGGAGAGTTTCTTTAAACTCAGAAAGGATATACTCAGCGTCATTCTTTGGCTCTCATGGACTTGTTCTAATTTTCTTCAGTTTCAATTTGAATTTACATATGAGCAATTGATGATCTGTGCCACAGTCAACACCTGGTCTTGTTCTGACTGCTGCTATGGAGCTTTTCCATTATCTTTTTCCACAGATGTAGCCGATTTGGTTTCTGTGTATTCCATCTGGTGAGGTCCATGTGTACAGTCACCATTTGTGTTAGCTGGAAAAAGTATTTGCAATGAGAAAGCCATTAGTCTTGCAAAATTCTACCATATGATCTCCGGCATTATTTCTGTCACCAAGGCCATAGTTTCCAACCACTGATCTTTTGTCTTTACTTCTAACTTTTGCATTCCAGTCCCCAGTAATTATCAATGCATCCTGATGGCATGTTCAGTCAACTTCACACTGTAGAAGCTGGTAAAAGTCTTTAGTCTCTTAATCTTTGGCCTTCATGATTGGTGCATAAATTTGAATAATAGTTGTATTAGCTGGCCTTCCTTGTAGTCAAATGGATATTATCCTATCACTGACAGCATTGTACTTCAGGACAGATCTTGAAATGTTCTTTTTGATGATGAATTCAACACTATTTCTCTTCAAATTTCCATTCGCAGCACAGTAGATCATGTAAATGTTGGATTTGAATGGCCAGAATCAGTCCATTTCAGCTCAGTAATGCCTAGGATATTGATGTTTATGTATTTCATTTCATTTTTTACTATTTGCAATTTTCCTAGATTAATACTTCCTACATTCCATGTTCTGATTTTTTTTTTTAATTTAACATGACTGAGTGAAAATGTACATTCCTGTATAAATTTACATGCCCACCTATATGCAGCTTCCACTGCTCTCCCTGCCCGGTGACAGTACACTATTCCTCTCTGCTCCATACATGTCTCATCCTGACAACAGCCTCCTTTCCCTTCCTCTCCATCCACTCCCCTTCCTCCAGCCAGAGGTCAGCAGGCTGATATCCTATAGATGTATAGAACCATAAAGTGCAACCAATATATGGTCACTCTGCATTGCCAAGTCCAATCCATTCCTGGCCAAAGAGTGGACTTTTGTTATAATTTATGGGTAAGGGCAGCATCAGGGCCAGGATCCATGCTCTCAGGGGAACCCCGAAACCACTGGACCATCAGTTGAGGTCTTTTAGTGGAGATCTCAGGATGCACCCCTTTTTATTATTGTGTTTCCAGTGAGACTCAACCTAGTGAGCTCCATTGTGGCTATCACTGGTGGTGGCCGGGCACCATCCGGTTCTTCTGGTCCCAAGTTGATGAAGGCACCCACTCTTGTGGGTCTCTCTGTCTTCTAGGTTTTCTTTACCACATGTCATTTTGGTCCTCGGTGAGCATCCGTTCCTGCTGAGTTGGGACCATTTGCATGTTCTGATTTTTAATGGATGTTTCAGTTGTTGCTTCTCATTTTGAGTTGTGCCACATCAGCAAATGAAAATCCTGAAGGCATTGCTCCACCCACATCGATAAATTTGACTCTACTTTGAGGCAACTCTTCCCTCAATTGTCTTCTGAGTGCCTTCCAACTTAGGCGGCTCATTTTCTGGTACTATATCTGACAATGTTTTTTCTGCTATTCACAGTATTTTCCCTAGCTAATTCTTTTCAGAAGAAGACTGACTTCCAGGTCCTTCTTCCTAGTCTGTCTTAGTCTGGCAGCTCAGCTGAAACCTGTCTACCATGGGTGACCCTGCTAGTCCCCAAATACTAGTGGCATTGCTCCTAGCATCATTTCACAACAATTAGGTACTTTTAAAGCACTAGTTGGGAACCCTGCTGGCACAGTAGTTAAGTGCTACATCTGCTACCAAAGGGTTGACAGTTCAAATCTGCCAAGGCACTCCTTAGAAACTCCATGGGGCAGTTCAATTATAGGGTCACTATGAGTCAGAAACCACTTGACATCAGTGAGTTTGTGCACTGACACTCTGTCCTATAGGGTAGCTATGAGTGAGAATCGCCTTGATGGCAGTGGTTTCTTTGACAATGGGTTTCATGTACTGGGAACTGGGAGTGTTGATGAAGAGAAAGCTTGGGACTTCAAGTATGGATAAAATTCTCCCGTTCAGAAAGGAGAATTTGCCCCACATTTTTAAACTGACAGTATTACAAGAAGATACAAAGTGGTGAAAGAGAAGAAGTCAGATAGCTGGCTTTCAGATTCAGAATGCAGTTAACCTGCTCACCAGTTCAGTTTTGTTGTAAATGGGTCACAAATGTAGCAGCCCTTTTAAGCTGGGTGCACATATAATTAACTGCTCCTAAATTTGCTTCCAGCACTATAAATCGTGGATCTGAACTCTTTGATATAGAATAAAAAACTCCCCATTCCCCCAGGTGCACTATCTTTGTAAGGTTAGCTATCTGGAATGCTGAAAGTATCTCATTACCATTGCTATACAAAAAATAACGCATTTGTGTTATGTAGCAAAATGTCATTTCTTGTCATCTAGATAACTTTTGACTGTATCTATTTTAATAATAAGTGTTAGGATCATTCATGCCATTTCCCTTAAGTAGCTCAGGGAACTTATAAACGGGATTAGAAAACATGGACATGCTAATCAAATAATAGAGAATTAGAATGCAAAAAATATATTTCAGTGTCTTAGAAAGATGGAAAGCGAGTGCCGCATCTGAAGAACTAACCAGAATTTAAGATCTGGTTTCATTAAATGAAAGGGCTCAGGGAATCTGCATTCACATAGAGAGACCAGCCAAAAACTCCAAACCCACTGCCATCAAGTCAACTCCAACTCATAGTGACCCTACAGGACAGAGTAAAACTTCTGCATAGAGTTTCTAAGAAGCCCCTGAAAGATTTGAACTGCCAACCTTTTGGTTAGCAGATGTAGCCCTTAACTACTACATCACCATGGTTTACAGGGCATGCAAAACGATTGAGAAACATTAATCTTAGTATTTACTGAGTGACAGCATGTACTAAATATTGTAATAAGCATGTTTGCATTCATTATCACCATTCTTATTTACAATAAGATTGTCAAAGCAACATATTTCTCCCATTTTAAAGTTAAAGAAAAGGGCTCCACAGCTTAAGTAAACCACCAATTTGTAGTCAAGAATGATAACTTAGATGTTTTTACTTCCAAATCCTTTCTCCTTTCTGAACACAACATTTTGTTTACTTCCTTATCCCTACCCTGGTCACTACAGGCACATTTGTTACAGACCTGGTCGCTACTGATGACTCGTTACATCATACCTTCTCAGTTACTAATATAAAAGACCTTACAGACCTGGTCTCTACTGATGACTCATTACATCATCCCTTCTCAGTTACAGATATGAAAGGATGTCTTCACAAAGTTCTCAGATCACCAGGTGTGTAAGTTATCAGTGACAGCCTGTCTCTAAATTCTGGATTATCAGTTTCCCTGCTTTGTCAGTAGTTCATCAACTTTGTTCTGTTCCTACTTCTCAGTCATTTTTAATTAGACCTCCCGAATATATGTACTATGTCTTCCATGGTTAGCTTCATCCCAATCTAAGGCATTTGAAACCAACCTTCATGTTCTAATACTGATTGATACATATCATTTTCCATACCCTAAGAGTATGTTGTACCAGATTATAAGAACTCAGTGTTGGGAAGTAAAAACTGATATTAGGTCATATACTTCTACTACAAAGTACACAGCAAGGTGCCAGACTTAGGTGTAAATTAAGGAAAGGGAGGTTGTTGCTAGATCACATCCATTTAGAGAACGAAATGGAATAAAACCCAATGAAGTAAAACTTTCGCACTAATCCACTGTTACGCTACAGAGCTGACAAAAATGATACTTTTTTTTCCTTTCTCTCTTCTAGGATTTATGACTGATTTTTGATTATGAAGTTTAATATATGTATATTAGGGGAATAAATGAAGCAAAAGCAAAAGAATGGAGATACAGGAGAATATGAAATACATTTTTGCTTACATGCACAGGCTGCACAGACACATAAGTTTGAGTAAAAACACCTGGCAAGCATAAGATTGAAAAGAAAATGCTTTGCAGTCAACTTGCTTCTGTTTCTGTCTTTGTTTTAATGCTTAATTTTGAACAAGGTACTTAACCTTTCAAAACCTCAATATCCTCAGCAGAGAACAGGACATGCCAATGACTAAGGCAGTGGGATATTGGGGACCAGGGGACAATATTTAAAGGACTAAGCAATATGTTCTTTATAAAGATTAGTCTATTAACTACCTTTAAAAATGAATAGTTTGTCTTACAAATGCTAACAATTCAGGTTATCAAGGGGGAATTAGTTTTCCTTGGTCCTCTCCTAAGGAGCCCTGGTGGTGCACTGTTTAAAGTGCTAAGTAAAAGGTTCTAGATCCAGACCCACCCAGTGCTATATGGGAGAAAATGTGACAATCAGATCCTGTAAATATTACAGCCTTTGGAATCCTTTGAGACACCTCTCTGCGTTATCGGGTTGCTATGAGATAGAATCAATTAGAAGGCAGTAGGTTTGTTTTTTATTCTCCTCCCAGTTGAAGTTACTTGAATCTGGGGAATAAAATGATCAGGAAATTAACTCTTCAGATAGGTCTCTACTTTTTACCTCATATTTAATACAAAACCCAACCCACTGCCGTCAAGTTGATTTTGACTCATAGGGACCCTATAGGGCAGAATAGGACTGCCCCATAGAGTTACTGAGGAGTGTCCAGAGGATTCAAATGGCTGGCCTTTGGGTTAGCAGGCATAGCATTTAACCACTATACCACCAGGGTTTCCATGTTCAATACAATAATAGCTAAATATTATATTTAAAATAAATAGCAAAAGTTGTATAATACAATGATGGTTTACTGGAAAATTGAGTTTAGGCATAGCCTTTGAAGTGCCCTGTCAGCAAGTGTGGAAATGGTCTGAGACTGTGTCTGAGAAGATTGATGTAGAGTTTGCAACATTTCTGAAGTCCAGGTTTCTCATCATAGTATATAGATTGCATACATGAATACAAAAATTTAATGCAAAGAAGTAGAAGTTTGAGTTTAAGTGGTTCTGCTGTGTGAATCTGGATAAGTCAGATAAATAATGCATCCTAATAAGTAAAACAAAACCTTGTTGTTTTATGTGGTGGAGTTGTTAAAAAGTGATTATTTATGAAAATACTTGGAAAACTAACAAGTGCCATGCAAATAGTTGGAATTAATTATAAATGAAAGAAGAACATCAATTAAGTTTTGCAGGTGCACATCTTATTATATCAACTGAATTTTCCACTTTTCTAGAACTTATTTTTGGAATACCTACTGTGTACTAGAAAGTTTGATAGAAATTAAGGATATAATGTTTAAATAACAGAGAGGGTCAATATCCTTCCATCTTCTACAGAAATTCTGCACTTGTATTCTCCAACTTAATACTTTTAAAAAAAAAAATCTTGAGTGTTCTGCAGAACTTTATTGTATTTTTTTGTTTTAAAATTAAGTGACTGAAGAAATGAGTTAAGGAATGTGAACATGGTCAAGGTGTAAGATCCTCATTTGCAGTTTAAATACTGAGAATAGAATCTACAAGCCTTAAAACGGTACATTTATATATAACATGTGTTTGTGTGTTCTCAGAAATAACTCCTTTAAACACTGCAATCCTTCTTTTGTTCCCATTTAAAAATTTTGACACATTTTGGACAAATTCACTGCCATTGAGTTGATTCTGGCCCATATCGACCCTGTAGGACAGAGTAGAACTTCTCCATAGAGTTTCCAAAGAGCACCTGGCAGATTTGTACTGCTGACGTTTTGATTAATTAGTAGGTGTACCACCTACCCACTATGCCACCAATGTTTCCACCAGGGTTTCTTGGACAAGCTGTACCATTTTATGGGCACTGATAACTGTTATGTCCCAGTTACATTTTTAATGCCTGGAAGATTATAGGCAGGCATTTGAGCCACTTTAGTCCCATGTGGCATCTTGACAAATACTGTGACAAGTGTCTAAAAAAAAAAAGCAGTTGCTCTGCAACACATTTGTGTACTGAAAGACATTTACATGAGAGGGTGCTTCCCAGAACAGTGATTCTGTGAAGCTATTGTGTCTTTTAGCTTCTGTACAGTAGGATAAAGTTTGTAAGCCGGTGTACTACTCCCTTTGTGTTGTTGGGAAGGTATGATTATGAGCATTCAGAAATATTCAAGTAAATGAATGAATTTGGGGGTGAAAACAGTTTGCGATGTACTTTCTGAGCCATGGTACCAATGTGTACCCCCTTAGAACACGGCACTGATAGGATCTACTTGTATTTATCACTTCCAGGGTGAGACTTCTTATAAAGGAGGTCACCTCCCTGGTGAGGTCGTTTAAGAAACGCTTCCCTCCCTGAGGACATCTTACGCACTTTCCGAACAATGTTACCAATAGGTATTGTCTGTGATACAGTTCATGCAAGGTGGAACAGATATTTCCTGCTTGGAATTGGTACCCCAGTTTTTGAGATAATAATAATAATAACTACCAATAATCAATGATTCAGCATCCATTCCACTAGTGAGAAAACATGGCAGCACAAAAAATTTCCAGAAACAAATAATTTATCCTTGAAAGGGCTAGGAAGCTTATTTACAAGTGAACATTGAAGTTTTTTTTTTTTTTTTTTTAATTAAAATGAGTGTGACACAAAATAAAAGTGCTAGGCATTGTTTCTAATGGATGTCATTGAAGAACTAGCTGACATTTTGAGCATATTAATGAGCATTATTTTTGAAGGTTGCAAAAATTCAAGGTTGTCATTGTAACGAGCAAATTTATTTTCATGGTAGTTTCAGCTTTTTTGGTGAGATGATCTACTGTCTGATTTAACTAGTGTGGTTTAAAGTTTTTTTTATTTAAACCAAATAACTTTATATATTTATTTTGATTAAATCAAAATAAATAACAAGTCATTACCCTTGAGATGTTATTGATGACACTGATTAAAGTCTCTTTTCCAGTCTGCTGCTTTGTATTTCCTTTTGAAATCTGTGACAGTGTTGAAATTTGTAATTACTTATCTATCTATAATCTATCTACTTATCACTGTATATTATTTATCTGTGTGCTTCATCTCTGAATTAGGTCAGATTATTCATTCAAGACACCATTTTAATTCAATTCTTATTGTATTTATAGGCAGATGTTTTGAAATACATGCATTTCTTTTAACATTTGAGTTTTCCTGTCAATATCATTCTTCAGTCCATTAATTCTGCAACTGTACCACTTCACCATTACATAAGTGACTGTTAAAAGTACACATTACCTTAATTACTCATTTTTATTTCACAAATTTATTCATAGTTCATTTCTAAGAAAAAAGTGATTTTTTATATTTAGGGGCAGACTCATGCTTTGAATGACAGCTAAAACTACATATGCTTGTATATATGTTTATCTAATGCTGTATTTATTTAAACTTTATCTCAAATAAATCAATGAATAGATGTTGTTGGTGATGGTGTTAGATGCTGTCCAGTTGGTTCCAGCTCACAGTGAGCCTATGAACAACAGAGTGGAAGGTTAAAAAGTCCTGTGACATCTTCACAATTTTTTGTTTGGTTTGAATTCGTTATCACAGCCACTGTGGCAATCCACCTTGCTGAGGTTCTTCCTCTTTTTTCACTGACCTGCTGCTTTACTAAGCAAGTCGCCCTTTCCCAGAGACTCATCCCTCCCGATACCATGTCTAATGTACATGACATGAAGACTCTTCACCTTGCTTCTAATAAGCATTCTGTCTATACTTCTTCCAAGACAGACACATTCATTCTGGCAATCCATGATATATTCAAATATTTTATTACACCAACATAATTCAAAGGCATCAAATTCTTCAGTAGCACATAATCATATTTTTCCCAGCTTTCACATGTGTGTAAGACAACTGAAAACACCTTGGCTTAGGTCAGGCAGACCATAATTCTTAAAGTGATATCTTTGATTTTTAACACTTTGCAGTACGTACACAGTACGTACTTTGATTTCCTGTCTGCTGCTTCCACAGGCATTGATTGTAGACAGAAGTAAAATAAAATCCTTGACAATGTCAATCTTTTCTCTCTTTATTGCGCCGCTGTTTACTGATCCAGCTGTGAAGATTTTTTTTTCCTTATGCTGAGGTGTTATCCATATTGAAAACTGTGGTCTTGGATTTCCATCAGTAATTGATTCAAAACTTCTTCATTTCAGCAAGCAAATTTTGGTCACCTTTATATATTGTAAGTTGTTAATGAGCCTTCTTCCAGCCTGAAAGCATGTTCTCATACAGTAGTGGTGGTCAACTGATTTGCTCAGCATACAGACTAGATAGTATAGTCCAAGGATACAACACTGATGTACACTTTTCCTGACCTTAAACTGCAGGATATTCCCTTTTTCTGATTTCATGGACACAAATAAGTGTTCTAGAATTACCATTCTCAGCAATGTTATTGATCATTTGTTAGGATCCAGACAGTTGAATGTTTTTGAATAGACAATAAAACACAAGCGAACATCTTTCGGGCATTCTCTGCTTTCAACCAGAATCCTTCTGACATCAGCAGTGATATCTGTGGTTCTATGTTCAGAGCTAATGTGATCCAGCATGAATTCTTGATCCATCATGATTTTCTGGCAGTTGCCTCTTAACGAACTCCTGCAACTGCTCTTGAATGATATTCTGCAAAATTTTACTTGTATGTGATATTAATCATTTGATTTTATTGTTTGATAATTTTGTCATCATTTCTTTGCAATTAGTACAACTATGGGCCTCTTCCAACTGGTCAGCCAGGTTCTTGTCTCCTCAACTTCTTGTCTTAGTCAAGAGAGCACTACTAGTGTTACATCCATTAGTTGAAATATCTCAGTTGGTAATGACTATACTCAGAAATCCTGGTAGCATACTGGTTAAGTGCAATGACTGCTAACCAAAAGGTTAGAAGTTTGAATCCATCAAGTACTCCTTGGAAACTCTATGGGACAGTTCTTCTCAGTCCTATGGGTTTGCTATGAGTTGGAATAGATTTGATTGCAGTGGGTTTGGTTTGTTTTTTGGTATGTGAGGCACAATTAATGGGGCAACAATTGAAATTTGGGCAGGATAACTATAAAAAATATCACGTAGCTCACATTAAAATATTAATTGAGTTTTAAATAAGAAGACAACACACTTCCAATTTGATTCTAACTCATGGTGATCACATTCAGTGTAGAGTACATCTGTTTCATGGAATTTTCAGATCTTGTTCTGAGCAACAGTTATGTGATTCTTGTTTTTCTAGATTAAGTTATGTGCTAAGTAATATTAATATACCTGGTTTACGCATTTGCAAGAGTGTTAAAGTGGAATTCTTGGACCGTGGATTTTTTGAAACGCAGAACTGTATGTTATGTTGTGGTTTTGAACTTGTCAGAAGAACTTTGATTTTTACCCACAGTGAGGAATGACAGGAAGATGGCTACTGTTTCTAACAAAAGGACCCATCAACCATTTTATAGAACGCTATTTGAAAAAGAAAAAAAAGCTAAGTTTTGTCAGCCAGCCAAGTGCCATCGAGTCAGATCTGAGTTTTAGCCATGGGAAAAATCTAATAGTAAAGTAATAAAATAAATTATAAGGCTGAAAAATATTTTAAGTTTAGTTTTAACCAAAATGACTATATGCAAATCATATTTTACAATATATCATCGTCTACTATTCCAAGCACATTTGAAATCTTTCCACAAGTATCTGAAATGTGTTATGCAAAAAAAAAATGGGAAACCCTGGTGGCGTAGTGAGTTAAGCATGATCACTGCTAACCAAAAGATCAGCAGTTCAAATCCACCAGGTGCTCCCTTAATACTCTAGAGGGCAGTTCTACTCTGGCCTCTAGGGTTGCCATGAGTCAGATCCGACTAGATGGTACTTGGCTTGGCTGGCTATACAAAAATTACCTCCATATAAATATAAAAGTGCGTATTTCAGATTTTTAAAGTAAGCTTCCTGTAGGATAGCCACGATGACAGCCAGAGCATCTTTATAGCTAACACACGAATGCAAGGGAAGCACAACAGAGAGGTACCCCTCATGACAAAGGCAAGAGCAGCATCAGTGTCATCTGAGCTGAGATCTTGTCTTCAGTGAGATGAGTCAGTGGAACAAAGCATGTTCTTGATTTCTTTGTGTTATAAACTCTGACATGCATTTTATAGTTCAATTTCTGAATAGAGAAGGAGTACTTATATATAAGGGATTTAATGATTTATTTCATTTCAATTAAAGTGTGAGATTGTACACTGATGTGGAATTCCCTGGATACCATAAATGCTTAAGCATTAGACCAATAACTCAAATATTGGCCATTCAAACCCACCCAGCAATGTGTCAACACTAGAGCCTGACAGTGTTTTTCTAAAAGATCAACACTTTGAAAACCCGTGGTGTGCAGATCTCCACTGCAGACACGAAGCTACTGTGAACTGGATTTGACCTGATCACAACTAACAACAGTACTAACGTTACTTCTTCATGCTTTTATTTCTCAAATATAAAACTATTATTCCTTTAATCTTCAGAGTTTGTGTTCATATCTTTATATTAACTAGATATTGTCAAATTGCTGTCCCTAGAGACTACATAATTTGCAATCAAGTCATAATATGTGAGAACATACATCTGCATAGCATTAAAGCACTTGATGTTATCGGACATAATATGTTGTCAGTATAATTACTGCAAAGGGACATTCTATTATTCATAAGGATGTATGTCATATATTGAGCAATCATTTATCTTCTCCTCTGAATTACAAACCAATATGCTATGATAAAAAATGATGATTTTAGAGAACATTTCATAACATGGTTTCAATGGGAAGATATTATACTGAGTGAAATCAGTCAGAGGCAAAAGGACAAATACTGTATAAGACTCCTGCTATAAGGGTGTAAAAATAGACTTATGTACAGAAGAAAAAACTCTGACAGCTATAGGGGTGTGTGTGTGTATGAGGGTTTATCATAGATGAGATCATTGATAGATGTTAGAAATTGTATTGCTTTATTGTAATAAGTAAATGAAATGATTTTTTTAATTTTATTTTTTATTAATTATAGTAAAGGAATAAAATTTCTAACATCTATCAATCATTTCATCTATGATAAACTCTCAGCCTCCCACACACCCAAGCAGCCAACACAGTCATACTGTTCTGTGGATAATTCTCTTTTTAAGTCCTTATAACACGAGTCTCATACAACATTTGTCCTTTTGACACTGATTGATTTCACTCAGCATGATCTCTTCCAAATGACACCATGTTATGAGATGTTTTCTAAACTCATCATTGCTTTTTATCATAGCATAATGTTCCTTTGAGTATATGTACCATAGTTTGTTTATCCATTCAGCTGTTAATGGGCATAGGGGTTGATTCCATCTTTTTGCTATTGTGGACTGTGCTGCGATAAACATTCATATATGTGTGTCTGTTTGTGTGACAATATTTGTTTCTGAAAGGTAAATTCCAAGCAGTGGAATTACAGGATCAAATGGTATATCTGTTTCCAGATTTTGAAGGGAGCGCCAGATTGTTTTCTAAAGAGGTTGCACCAGTTTGTAATCCCACCAGTAGTGTAGGAGAGTTCCAATTTTTCCACAGCCTCTAAAGTATGTGTTGTTTTGTGTTTTGGGGATCATGGCCAACCTTGTTGGGGTGAGATGGTATCTTGTTGTAGTTTTGATTTGAATTTCTTTAATAGCTCATAATCGTGAACAATACTGCATGTGTCTTTAGGCTGCCTGGATATCCTCTTCAGATAAATGCCTGTCCATCTCCTTCGCCCATTGCTTAATTGGATTAGTTGCCAAAATTTTTTTCCCATTCTGTAGGTAGCCTTTTAATTGTTTTGATAAAGTCTTTGGATGAGCAAAAGTGTTTGATCCTTAGTAGTTCCCATTTACTTGTTTTCTTTTCTGTTGATTGTACTTTGTCAGATTTTGAAGTCTGTCTATGTTGTGTATTAAAACTTCCATTGTTGATCCTATTTTATCTTGCCAAGCCAAGCCAAGCGCTGTCGAGTAGGATCCGACTCATGGATGAGCTTTATAATTTCAGATTTGATATTTAGGTTCTTTATCCAATTTGAGTTGGTTTTTGTAAAAGGTGTGAAATATGGGTCTTGGTTCGTTTTCTTGCAGAGGTTCTACAGTCAGGTAGTGAGAGGCCTCCAGTGTGTTCTTCGGTACTGCTTTACTTATCCAGTATTTCTCCCCTTTCCAAGCAAAGTTGATGATTTGTTTCTCCATCTAATTAAAAAATATCACAGGAATTTGTATTGGGATTGTATTATATAAGTGGATTGCTTTGGGTAAAATAGACATTTTCACAATGTTAAGTTTTCCTATGCATGAGCAGGGTAGATTGCGCCATTTATGTAAGTCTCTCTTAGCTTCTTGTAGTAAGGTCTTTAGTTCTCCTTGTAAAGGTCTCTTATTTCTCTAGTTAGGTTTATTCCTTGGTATTTGATCTTCTTGGGGGCTATAGAAAATGGTATTGACTTGATATCTTCTTGAATGATCTCACTGTTGGTATAAAGGAATCCTACTGATTTACTTATGTTTACCTTATATTCTGATGCTTAGCTGAACTCTTCTATTAGTTTGAGTAGTTTACTTATAGATTTTTTAGGATTCGCTGCGTATATAATCATATCATCTGCAAATAGGGAGATTTTTACTTCTTTGCCTCTGCAGATACCCTCTATTTCTTTGTCTTGTCTCATTGTTCTGGCCAGAACTTCTAGTACACTGTCAAACAGAAGTGAGAGTGGGCATCCTTTAGTTCCCATTCTCGAGGGGAAGTTTTTCAATTTCTCTCCATTCAGCATGATATAAGTGGTTGGCTTTGCATAGATGGTCCTTATGGCAGTGAGGAATTTATCTTCTATTCCTACTTTACTGAGATTTTTTAGCATGAATGGGTGTTGGACTTTATCAAAAGCCTTTTCTGCATTAATTGACAAAATCAGGTGATTATTATCTTTTGTGTTGTTTATGTGATTGGTCACATTAATTGGTTTTCTGATGTTGAACCAGCCTTGCATCCCAGGTATGAATCCAACTTTGTGATGAAATATTATTTTTATATTTTGTTGAATTCTATTGCCAAGGATTTTGTTGATGATATTTGCATCTAGATTCATAAGTGACATTGGTCTGTAGTTCTCCTTTTTTGTTTGATCTTTCCCTGACTTTGGTATCATGGCTATGCTGGCTTCATCAAATGAAATTGGGAATATTCTGTCCTTTTCTATGCTGTGAAATGGTCTCAGTAGTATTGGAGCTTATTCATCTCTACAAGCTTGGTAGAATTCTGCAATGAATCCATCTGGGCCTTTTTTGTGGAATTCAATACATATCTTGGATATCTATGTTCTCTCCTTTCATAATTTCAGGGAAATTTTCTGTCAGCAACTCAACAACAATACTCTGTATTTTCTGCTATCCCTGCCTGTTCAGGAACTCCAGTTACTTGTAGATTATTCCTCTTAATAGATTTCCACATGTTTCTTAATGCTTCTTCATTATTCTTGTTTCTTTTCTCTGCTTTATCCTGATAAATGGTAGTGTCAGTAGCTCTGTCTTCAAGGTCAATAAGTCTAATTTTCAGTTGTTCAATTCTGCTCTTTAGGGTTTGAATTGAATTGTCTAATTCTGTAATTTTGTTATTGATCTGTTGGATTTGAGAATGCTAGTGTTCCACCAGTTCAAATAATTTGCTTATTTTTTCATTTTGCTCTGCTGCATTTTGTATAAGTCTATGAGTGCTCTATATATTATTGTTGTGTACTCAGCCTCTGATAGTTTCAGAAAGGCATCTTCATCTGGGAATTTATTCCATTCTTTGTTTTGGAAGTTTGCTGGAGCCATGGGTGGATTTTATTAAAAAAAATATTTGGTTAAGGTTTGCTGCTTATGGGACATCTGGAGTCTGTTTAGTTTCTGTGATGTTTCCTTAACAGGAGCTGAGATGCAGTTCTGAGAAGGATATTGATCACCAGCCACCTATATGTACTCCAGTGACTGGGTCTAGTGAAATCTCTGGGGTAGGAGACTCTGCCTCCTGGCTTGCAAAGACATGGCCCTACTCATGGAGTCACTAGGGTGCCATTAGCCAACACTTTGATGTGGGTTAGTAAAGGCTGGAAGAGATGCTGTCAGGCTGCTTTACAGTTATTTCTCTAGGCAGTCTTATTTTAAAAGGTAAAAGCTATCTAATCACTTCTGAAATCAGTCAGACTGTCAGGGGTGGCAAGCCCCTCCTTGTAGCTGCAATAGAGGCTCCTTGTCAGCTGTCCCCAGATGCTGTGATATAGTTCAAACTAGGACAGGCTACTGGCCTTCTGACATACCTTTCCAGGCCCCACCCATAAAGCTACACTGTGTTAAACACAGCTTTTCTGCTGGAAAAGCACTCCCCAGGCTGGAACTGCCTTCTAGCCTGGGAATTAGGCCCTACTGAGGCCTCTGGTTGGGTATTTTTGCCTCTCAGTCAAACAAGATGGAGTTCATGTCAAGCTGTCCCTCCCCCACGAAACTGCAGAATCTGTGGTGGAGGTCCAAAAAGAGAGGGTAGAGTGGCTGTGGTTCTGAGTCCAGAGCCACACTCTCAAAAAGTGATTATTCCACCCACTGATCACCTTAGCACTGCGTTTCTGTGTGGCTGCTGGCTAAGCCTGTCTCCTGCCTGCCGGTCAACAACTAAAAAAGGAAATTAAAAATGCCAGTTACGTTCAGTCCATGGTAGCTGGCTGATTCAACCAGAGTGAGGGTCAGCAAAAGACAAGCAGTTTCCCCTTCAGTGGGTTCTAGTCCAAACTGACAGGCCTATGCCATGTCCTGGGGCTCACTGGGTGTCTAGAAAGCTCCATTTAATTATCAATCTAGGCCTTAGTTTTCAGAAGGAATTAAAGACATGTATGTCTAGTCCATCATCTTGATTCTGCCCCTCATATACATTTTAGTGCTGTCATTTTGTTGCCATTTCTGTGTTGTTGACATTTCTTTTGTTCCACTTAATATGTTGTTCTGGGTTGTTTTTCTATATGGGTTTTCTTTTCCTCCTTTTCAGTGTTTGTTTTGTGTCTGTTGAGACTTCTGTGTTGCATTTCTTGCTTTGATATGAAGTGTTGTCAACTTGCTTTGCAGCTACCCCTTTGTTCTCCTATAATGTTCTAAGTTTTAAACCAGTCTTTAACTTCCTCTCCACCTGAAAGGGCTATGAATACTGTACCATATCCCTTTTTACAGTGTAATGTTGTCATAATTTACATGTTAAGCTCTCTCTTTCCCTAATTTTAATATTTAGCCTTGATTGACTTTCATGATTTCCTAACTAATTAGGGCTCCAGATGCTGTGTCCTGCATTGTATTCTTGAGTACACATCTGGTGTTATTGATTTTCTAATTGAAGAATTTCTTTATTTCTCATAATTTTGGTTTGGTTTTGCAGTCTCTAAGCTTCTGTTTGTCTGAGAATGTCCTAATTTCACTGTTATATTTGAAAGACAATTTTGCAGGATATATCATTCTAGGTTGGAGGTTTTTGTTCCCTTCAAGGTTTTGTATATGTCATCCCATTACCTTTTGTCAACATAGTTTTATCTGAAAAGTCGTCTGATAGTCTACAAGGCTTTCCTTTGCAGATTAGTTTTGGCTTAAGGCTAACTGCCTTTAAGAGCCTCTCCATATGTGTCATTTCATTGAGCTTGATTATAACATGTCTTGGTGTCTTTCTTTTGGAATCTACCTTTTGTGGAGTTTGATGAACATCTTGAGTAACTATCTTCTCTTCTTTCATGATGTCAGGGAAGTTTTCTGTCAGCAACCCTTCAGCAATTCTCCCTTTATTTTCTGTTATCTCTCCTTGTTCTGGAACTCTAACCAGTCATAGACTAGTCCTCTTGATAGAGTCCTACATGCTTCTTAATGATTCTTCATTTTCTTGATTCTTTTATCCTGATTTCTTCTCACAAAGTCTGGTGTCAGTTGCTTTATGTTCAGTCTCATTAATTCAGGATTCCATTTCCTCAGTCCTGCTCTTTTGGTTTTCCATCAAATTGTCTAACTGTGATTTTATTATTGATCTGCTGAATTTCACATCACTGACATTCTAGCAGTTGCTATAGCTTATTTAATTTTTTATTTTGTTCTGGTGAACTTTATTTAATCTCATTCCTAAGATCTAGAAGGGCACCATGTATCATTATTTTGTATTCTACCTCTGATAACTTTAGGCAGCCTTTTCATCTGGGAAGTTTTTTATTCTTTGCTTTGAGAGTTTTCTGGTACCATGATGATCCGCTTCTTTAAATGGTTAGATATTGACTTTTGTCTTCATGCCACCAGAAGCTATTCAACCTCTCCACTGTCACACCAAAAGAAGCTATGGTGTAGATTTAAGAAGGGGGTGGGGAAGGGCACTGCTTTACTTGGCTGCCAGCTGCTGCTGCATTCTCTAGGTGTAGCTGTCTTAAGTATTGCTTCTCTGGTGGGAAAGATAGTGTCTAACCCTGTGGTGCTTGCTGGGCCCTCAAGAGACACAGGTCCTTCCTCTTGACTTTCAGAGATGGTGACTTACTTGTACTGACTCTCCAGAGTGAGGCCAGGTAGCACTATAGCTCAAAGAAGGGAGAAAGAAAGATTAAGTTTGCCAGATGCTGTTTCTGTAGGAGTGGTTGTCTTAAGAACATTCTCTCTGCTAAGAGAGACACTGTCCAGCTGCATGCAGTTCCCAGACAGGCCCTCAGGCTTGTCAGATTCTTCCTCCTAGCTAACAAAAGTGACAGTCTACTTGTGGAGTCTCCTGGGCTGCATCAGTAGATGCTATGATGTCGGTCAGACACAAGAGAGGGAAAGGGCAGTGCCACACTAGGTTGCCAACTACTGCTGCATTCTCTGGGTGGAAGTGTCTTAAAAACTGCTTTCCTACTGAGAGATTCACTGTCCAATGGCAGCTGCTCCTAGCTGGACCCTCATGGTTGGCTGACTCCATATCTCAGCTGACTAAGATGACATCCTATTTCTGCTGCCTCTCCTGTGCTGAGCTAGCAGAGTTCTATGGGACAGCTCAGAGAAGGGAGGAAAGGGAACTTGTACCCTCAGCTTCCAGCTACTTCTGGGTTCTCTAGATATGTGACTGTCTTAAGTACAGTCTCTCTGCTGTGAAAGATGCTATCTGCTTAAGCACTGCAGCTCAGCATGACAGCCAGTTGTCAGGGTTGGCAGCCCCAGTCCCAGTCCCCCAGCTGACAAAGATGGCCTCCGTGACTGTAAGCCTCTCTGTCACCACACCAGCAGAAGTGGGACACTTTGCAGTGCCATCTCCTCTCTGACAAATGTTGTCTTCCCATCCTGTCACCCACTATGACCTCACAACTCTCTGCCTGATCTCAGGGTTCCCAAAGTATCCACTCTGCTCCATTCAGATGCTTTTCTAGGCCTTAAGACTAGTCTGACGCTCTGGCCACACCTCCTCGAAGTTTTATCTTTATGTGGGCTATCTGCTTTTGTGGTTAACTTTTTAAAGACTCTGAATGCCATGAACTGAATTCCATCGCCCAGAATTTGTGTGAAATGTGGCTAGGCCATTGTTCCCAGTACTGTGCGATTGTCCATCATTTTGTTATCTGATGTGATTTTCCTACATTTTATAAATACTGTCTCCATGATGTCGATGAAATGAGATTAGCCACAGTTATATAATGAAGCAAGACTTAATCTATAAGATTAGATTTATATTAAGTCATTCTCTTCTGAAATATAAAAAGAGACAAAGAAGCACAGAGATATCTTACCACCAAGAAAGTAACTAGGAGAAGAATACGTCTTTGGATCTGGGTTCCCAATATTGAGAATCTACTAGTTCAATGGAAAGTTGATGATAAGGATCTTCATTCAGGGATGACAGAGAAAGACTTCTGTTGGCTGTGACAACCTGAATTTGGACTTTTAGCCTACTAGATTATGAGACAATAAATTTCTGTTTGTTCAAACCATCCTATTGTGATAGTTCTGTTATAGCAGAACTAGATAACTGAGATGTTGACCTACTCAACTTCATAGGAAAGTTTGGGAACAAGAAATCCACTGATGCTCTTTCTCTTTGGTTACAACAACTCCAGAGCCCCACTTTCAAGATTAATTTCTCTCTTTCCATCCAGGAAAGACATAAGTGTCTGAGGGTACTGCTGTTTTTCTTGTTGTTGGTAGGTGCCATTGAGTTGGTTTTGACTCACAGTGATCCTATGTACAACAGAACAAAACACTGACCACTCCTGTGCCATGCCCATAATAATGGTTATGCTTGAGTCAATTGTTGCAGCCACAGTGTCAATCCAGCTCATTGAGGATCTTCTTCTTCTTTTTTTTTTTTTTTTGATAGCCTTCTATTTTACCAATTTTGATATTTTTATTCTCTAGGGACTCATCCCTCCTGCCAGTCCAGTTTGCACAAACTATAGATATTAGTTCCACAACTGTATGTTATCAGAAGTAACAAAATGTATGCTTTTACTTTAGAAAGTATATATTGCTACTTTTTTCATGCAAGAGGAAATCTATTTCTACTTTTCCTGTCATAACAACTACTTTTATACACAGATTGACTTTAATAAGATAATACTGAAAAAAAATATTTTAAAGAAACATAAGAGAAAACCTCTTCTATTTTCAGTTTCATAGTTACACAGCATGAGAATTTTCAGGCATAATTATCTCCCAACAGACTTAATAAAAGAGTTGTAAATAACTGTAGAAATGTCAGTTTAGAAACTTTCAGTGCCATGTTGAATTACCATTTCTGTAATCCAATCCTCTCACTAATCTATGTTCAGACAGGAAAGAAAAAAAAAGTTTTAATGACGTTGTTTCTCTCTAGGAGAACCAATAAACTAAATATTCTATCTCTGTAGACAAATAACATTTTTTCCTGTCAATTAGATGTAAGTCCCATGCTTTCTCTTTGTCTCTCCATGTGCGTTGACAATAGTTGTTTGAACATTCAATATAATAATACTTTCAATGAAATTCCAAAATAAGGTTTTCAGATGTAGAAATTGCATTATTTAGTGAAAGGCACAAAAGTTATTCAGTTATTTCTTTCTATACATAAAATATGCTTATTATGTCAGATCTCTCTATCTTTCTCTCTCTGTTGTCTCTGTGTGTGTGTGTGTTCGCATGTACGGTGTCAGAGCAGAAACAATATTTGGCCTGAGGATAATCTACCATTATTGCAAAGCAGGAAGAAAACAAGGATTCCAATTGCTAAAATCTCAGCTACTTGCTAGTGAAATGTTTCCTTGGTGTAGTGTTTGCTATAGAAAAGGTATAATTCATACTAAAGCTTTTAGTCATAAATTTCCATGACGTGTCAAATATTTTCTCCAAGTGAATTGACATTGAGCTAGTTATTTACTATGTCTTTGCTCAATTGATACATCTATTTTATAGCAAAAATGTTGCAGCAATTAGGACATTTAGAACTAATCCACCCTTTTCACAGTCACAGCATAATTTTTTGTCACAAAATCTGCTAATTATTTCTTGCTTTGCTACCAGCTGTAAAATGTCATTGCTGTTTTTAAGTTGTTTTCCTTCCATCTATGAGTTGGAACTGACTGGGTAGCAAATAACAGCAATAATGTTTTCAGTGAAACAAAATAAATGTAATGTTTACTCTAATGTATAAGCTTGAAAGTCTTCTAATTTTCAATTAACAACATGTACAATGGGAATAGAAAAAATCAAGACTGAAATATTTTGAATGCTATCTCTGTCCTTACACTGGAATTTTTTTTCATTATGATTATTACTTTTTCATGTAATGTAAGTTATTTGCCTGGTGATAAACAGACTTTGAGGATTTTGTTTCTATATTCTACTTTTTTTGTTTTGTTGCTGCTATTCAATGGATACTTGTTACGTACTTCAAATATCATGCTTGACATTTACGTTAAAAAATAAGACAAATATTTTTCTTATCCTTATGCATTTTTCTTTTTAGTATCTTTAAAAGGAATGATAGTCATTTTTAATGATTATTACCTAAGTATATACATATTATACTATTAACAAATCACAGAGAGAGATTTAAAGAGTACATGTTTAAATACAGTCAAAATCAATAATTTCTTAATTCAAATACATATTTAAGACTTCCCATGATGCATGTCAATTTTTAACTATGAACATGATATGTATATTATGTAGTACCTCGGGAAAAAAGACAGATAAAAAAATGCAACTCATTCTTTAAAAAAATATATTTTTGCTCTAGATTATCATCTAACTATATAGAAATATTTCTTAACTAGCTGCCATGGAATAAACTATAACTCACGGTAATACCATGAATGTCAGAACAGAACTGCTCTCCATAGTTCTCAGTGGATGATTTTTCCAAAAAGGATTTCTAAGCTTTTCTTCCTAGATGCCTGTGGGTGGACTTGAACTTGCTAACCATTTGGTTAGCAGCTGACCATGTTAATCAATAACACCACCTAGGAACTACAAATAGTCTCTTAAATACATACAATTTCCTCTAGAAGGGTAGAAATCATTATGACAGTGAATGACTAATTACAAATGTTATTTTAGAACGAAATAGATTTTTTTCTGTTGTGGTGTAATTTTATCAGGCCTTTATGTTATGGGATCCATAATTTTGTCCTTGGTGGCCCACACAGCTCATTAGGAACTTGAAGGATTGGTCAACCGTCTTGTACTAGATATAGACCTATCTCCTCACAGTCTAGGCCACTTAATAGCTATGATCATAGTTTGTGGGTGATGTCATAATTTCCGTGGAGAAGAAAAAAGATAGAAAGAATCATTAGAATTTTTAGAGTAAGTGTAGCTTTTGTTCCTCAAGGCAAGAAGTGTGTAAGTATACATTAGCTAGAACAAAGAGAATGAACCTGAGAAATGTATGTCTTCATTAAAAGAGGGAATAAGAAAATGGACTTGGAGTCTGTTAGGTGGGGTATAAAAGAATCTGGCCCAACTCAGTCATTTTTTTGAGGATATGGCTGAGTAATAAAATCTAGTGAAAATCTAAAGCCTTATAACAATGGAGTGCCTTGCATATTCTGATGCAGAGTAGCATGAAGCTGAGATTTTATTGTCTTGGGTGTCAAGAAGCAAACACATTTACATCTTTCTTGAGGGTGCTCTCAGAGAATGGAGTATTCATGGTGTAGGAACATTGGACTTCCGGCAAATGAGCACAAGTCAATACTTAAGAATTGTTAAGTAGAGAAACTATTGAAGTTTTGTGAGTGTTACTTGTCACCGTAAATCATGGCAAACTTCTTCCATTGATACACGAAGTGATTGGTTTGCACAGGATTAGGTTGAATTCAATCCAAAAACATGGAAGAGTTTCTTAGACACACCAAGTTTCTTTATATTACAAACTCTGTGTTATGATGTTATGTCTTTGCATTTTCTTGGTCAGTCATCACTCCCTGTGTTTTAGCCACAACATCCTTTCGGGGGAATTTATCAGGAGACAGTCTGGTATTAGCTTTTTTTTTTTTTTTTCCCCTTGGCAGAGTCAATCTGTGTCTCCTGACTAATCTCTTATTTTGAATTGAAGGTCATTCTGTACTGTTTAAAATAGATAAGTAGGTAGATAGTTAGATAATAGATAAATAACAAACATTTTGTTTTACAAAAATCAGTTTTAGGAATTCTATAAAATGTTGTCTTTTCATTTATTGCTACATGTGCTAAGCAATAAATCCTCCTCTTTGAATGATTTATATGCCTAGAGGATAGATATACAGTGAAAAATCTAACAACAAGATGCTGATATGGCAGTATTAATTAATTCAACAAATATTTCTTGAAGTTTTATTTTGTATTGCCTTAGTTAATGAGGACACAAAATCGACAGAGCTACTAATAAAAGAGAAATAAACACTTAATGGCAAACATTCATAAATTGACAAATGGAAGATGCTGTTTAATTTTAGAAAGATGTATTTATTATATCATAGAAATTATTTATTTCAGGCAGCCACCAACTTTAGTTTATCCATCTTATCACTTTTCTGGCATATGTAGATCAAATGAAAGGCCTAGAAATGCTGTTATAAACAACTGGTCCATGCTGATATTAACTAGCAGCTGCAATTTTGTTTCTCTCTTTAAATCTACAAAAGACATTGATGTCTCTGCTTCTCTATGGACAGTCTTTTCATACTTTGTATCCATGATAAAAATGTATAGACCCTTGGTGGCCTGGTTCACCAAATTATCACCTCCAACTCATTCATTAAAATACACATTCACAAAGGAAAAGTCATTTTTAATTTTCTAGATATCCCACTGCACTCAAAGCGTGTTTTGATATACAAACAAACAAAATAATTAAACAAACCTGGAACTAAAAGCCACAGTAATCTTACATTCTGCTTTCCATTGTGGTTTTCCAAGAGCAATTAAGGTCTAAATTTATCATATGATATAAATTTGTCATAACAATACTTGATTTTTCTCATAAATTATATGACCATTCTATTTATATCATCTGTTCTGGAGAATATGGATACTGTTAAAACCACTTGAGTCTCCAAGACGTACTTTTGTTGTGGTTGAATTAAACTAAATGAATAGCTTCATCAAGACAGTAGGCAGCTTTTACCAGTGGTACAGTAGACATTTCACACTAATTCTCCAACTACTAGCAAGTAGGAAACTTGAACACACACAAATATGTTTAAGATTATTTGATAACTACCTAGGTAGTGGGCAATTAGCTAAAGGGTAAAGACGTAGATGAATATAGAAATCCAGAACTCTGGAGGTCAACAAAAGGGCTACCTTTGTTTTGAGCTCCTATGTGACTTCAAAGGCAACATAAGCGATCACTGAAGCTGAGTAGGCGGGTACACCACAGGGCTGAGGAGAACTAAGTGTAATCTGGTATTTGTCACAAATGAACGTCTTAGGTGAACAAGCCAGTTACTGGAGATAGATATAGAATGGCCATATCTTAGAAACTATATTCACAGATATTGAATATCAGCTCCAGTCTCTAACTGAGTTAGATAATCTAGAATTACTAGTGCTGCTTGTCGAGCTGCCTGAGTAAAGGGAAATAAGTATATAACACAGATTTTCAAATTATTTCTACAAAATTTCATATTCAATGCCCGATGCTATATCAATGAGGGTAAGAATTAAGAAAAAAACACAAAGCGAATCAAAAGCACACACACAAAACTATGCTTCAGAAAAAACAATTAATGTGATCAACCACATAAATAACACAAAAGACAAGAATCTCCTGAATTTGTCTATTGATGCAGAAAGGGCTTTTGATAAAGTCAAACACCCATTCATGCTGAAAACTCTCAGCAAAATAGGAATAGACAGCAAATTCCTCAATGCAATACAGGCCATTTACACAAAGCTAAGTGCCTACATCATCTTGAATTTGAGAGAGACTGAAACAATTCCCCCTGAGAATAGGACCTAAACAAGGATGCCCGGTCTCACTTCTCCTATTCAACATTATACTAGAAGTTCCAGCCAGAGTAATTAGACAAGACCAAGAAAAAAAGGGAAACTGCATCAGCATAAAGGAAGTAAAAATCTCCCTATTTGCAGGTGCTGTGATTGTATATGTACAGAATCCCAAAGAATACATAAGTCAGCTACTCAACCTGACAGAAAGTTCAGCAAAGTCTCAGGATATAAGATAAATATAAGTAAATCAGTAAGATTCTTTTATACCAATGATGAGACTACTAAAGTAGAAATCACGAAATCAATACCATTTACTATAACCCCTAAGAAGATCAAATACCTAGGGATATATCAAATTAGAGAAGAGACCTTTACAAAGAAAACTTAAGACCTTACTACAAAAAACTAAGAGAGACTTACACAGAGTAATCTAAACATTGTGAAAATGTTTATTTTGCCCAAAGCAGTCTACTTATATATTGCAATCCCAATACAAATTCCTGTGACATTTTTTAATGAGATGGATATACAAATCACCAGCTTTGTTCAGAAAGGGAAGAAACACCAGATAAGTATTACTGAAGAAGAACACACTGGGAAGCCTCTCACTACCCAACTTTAGAAACTATTACACTGCAACAGTTGTCAAAACAGCCTGGTACTGGTACAAAAAGAGACATACAAAGCAATGGAACAAAGTTGAGACCCCAGAGATACCACTCTTCTCCAATGAGCAGCTGATATTAGTCAAAGGACCTAAGACGTTAAACTGGGGTAAAAGCAATCTCTTCAAAAGTGGTGCTGGCAAAATTGGATATCCATCTGCAAAAAAATCAAAACAAAACCCGTATTTCATACCTTATACAAAAAACAAATCAAATTGGATGCCAAGCCAGCTAGCTGCCGTCGAGTCGGATCCGACTCATGGCGACCCTAGAAATAAAAGACCTAAATATCAAATCTAAAACGATAAAGCTCATCCAAGAAAAAATAGGGATAACAATGGAAGTTTTAATATACAGTGTAGATAGACTTCAAAATCTGACAAGCAAAGCACAATCAACAGAATAGAAAATAGATAAACGGGAACTACTAAGAATCAAACACTTTTGCTCATCCAAAGATTTTTATCAATAGAATTAAAAGACCACCTACAGAATGGGGAAAAAATATTTGGCAACTATGTATCAGACTGACATCTGATCTCGGTAATCTACAAGGTGCTACAAAATATCAATAACAAAAAGATAAGTGATCCATTTAAACAACAGGCAAAGAAGAGGGACAGACACTTCTCTAAAGAGGATATCCAGGCAGATAAAAAACACATGTGAAAATGCTCATGATCTCTAGCTATTAAAGAAATTCAGATCAAAACTACAATGCAATACAATCTCACCCCCAACAAGGTTGGCCATGATCTAGAAAATACAAAACAACAAATGGTCGGAGGCTATGGAGAAATTGTAACTCTCCTGCACTGTTGGTGGGATTGCAAAATGGTGCAAACTCTCTGGAAAGCAATCTGACGCTTTCTCAAAAAGCTGGAAATAGATACACCACTTGGCCCAATAATGCCACTTCTTGGAATATATCCTGCAGAATCAAGGGCATTCACACCAACAGATACATGCACACGAATGTTTATTGCAGAACAGTCCACAATAGCAAAAAATGGAATCAACCTGGATGTTCAACAACAGAGGAATGGATAGGTAAATTATGATATATATATATATATGTGCTCAATGGAACACTATGCAAAAGTAAATAACCATGATGATGATTTTAGGAAGCATCTCATAACCTTGGTTCAATTGGAGGACATTATGTTGAGTGAAAGTAGTCAGCGAAAAACTTCAAATATTGTATGAGACCCCTACTGTAATAACGTAAAAACAGACTCATGCAAAGAAGAAAAGATTTTTTTGACTGCTACAACCGTAGGGAGGTAGAGAGGATGAGAGTGGAGTATAGATTAGATAGCTGACAGAAATTTGGTTGGGTGAAATCAGTGACAGTACACATTAGAAAGAAGATCAGTTTTAACTGGACTTCAACATAACATAATTACTTCTCCCACTTTAACTCAATAGCGCAAGAACAGAGTAGCTGGGGTGGGAGGACGGGGACCATGCTCTCAGGGGACATCAAGGCCACTTGGCATAACTATCATTTTGCTAAGAGAGTCTTTTGCACCTCACATGGGTGAGTAGTATCTGGGGTCTTAAAATGCCATCTGAGGTACACCAAATTGTCCCAACTCAGCAAGAATGGATGATCTCCAAGGACCAAAGTGACACGTGGGAAAGAGAACCCAGAAGACAAAGAGACCCACGTGAGTGGGTGACTACATCGACATGTAACCAGAAGAACCGGATAGTGCCCGGCCACCATCAGTGATAGTATGATGGGGCTCACAAAATTGAGTCTCACTAGCAACATGAGAATAAAAAGGGGTGCCCCCTGAGGTCTCCATTAAAAGACTACAAATGATGGTCCAGGAACTGCAGGGTTCTGCTGGGAGTGTGGCCCCTGGCCCTGATGCTGACCCTGTCCATAAATCATAATGGAGGTCAACTCTTCAGACAAGAATGAATTGGACTTGGTGACACAGAGTGACCATACTGTGTGTGCATTTTATGGTTTCATGTGTCTACAGGATGTTATCCTGCTTACCTCTTACTGAAGGCAGGGGAGAGGGTTGAGAGGAGGGGATAGGAGATTGTTAGGAGGATATGACACGTATAGAATGGAGAGGAGGATTCTGTTATAACTGGGCAAGGCTAACAGGGGGAGCTGCACATAAGCAGGCATGCAAATTTATACGGGATTGTATATTTTCAGTCAATCATAATAAAAATAAGTAAATAAGAATAAAATGTTAATTAAAACAGATGGGAGAAAAATATGCTTAATGAGATTTTTAGGTAAGGATTTTTGCTAGTACAAGGTCCAACAATTAAGTCCTTGAACTTAATTCCTCTAAGTGCTACATATCTCATAGCTGAATATCACTGAATATCATTTTGAATATCACTACTTCCCTTGGGAAGCTATGAACTGATTCCAATGCCTAGTACACCCTTCAAAGCAATTTTGGAACTCTTTCTGGAATGGCCATTGTTCACACTTGCATCATAGCGAGTGCCAGAACTCAACTGCATAGGTTTCTGTGAGGATATTTTAGCCAGTAAACAAAGAACTCTATTGGAACACCCTCCCTACTTACCTGATCAGGCCCCAAATGGCTTTTTTCTTTACCCGAAGATAAAGGAAATATTTAAAGGAAGAGATTTGGATGACATTTAGGATGTCAAGAGTAATCCTACTGACAACTCTGAAGATCATTTCGTGAAACAGAGTTCCAAAATTGCTTTGAAGGGTGAACTAGGTGCCGGCTTCATTGCATGGTTTCTTGAAGGGAATACTTTGAAGGTGACCATAGTGATACTCAGCAATGAGACATGTAGTAGCATTTTTCTAGGATGAGTCCCTGAACTTATTTGTCAGATTTCATATGTTCAGTTAATTAGAAAGACCAGTAATTCTGCTCATTTACAAGGAATCAAATAGAAAACCAATAATGAAAAATAAATAAGATAATTTAAAAACAAATTATACATATTTGAAGACAAACTAAAATGGAAATTAAATCAGAAAAAAAAATCTACGTTCTAACAAAGAGATAGGAGAAGAACAAATTTCATAGAAAAATGATGTAAATAAAAGAAGTATAAGCAAAGTTTCTAATGTGCTCCATGGGCATATTCTTTTTTGAAATCTGTCCTCAAAAAAAAAAAAAAAAGGAAAAGAAAAGACAAAGAAAAAGATAGAGCAAGCATAGATAAGCTTCTTTTTGAAAAATAAGTACGGAGATTTTTCTAAAAGTAACAAAAAATATCAAGCCACATTTTCAATAAGCACAGTAAAACCCAGAAGGAATAAATTGGGATAAAAACACACCAAGGCATATATCATAATAGTTCTAAAATAAATAAATGCTTGCATCTGTTAGGGTCTCCTTACAGAATTGGTAGAATAATTTAAAAACATAGGAAGATAGTAGATCTACATAGAAATAAACAGAACTTTTTATCATCTGTTATGAGTTGGAATTGTCTTAACGGCATTGGATTTGGTTGCAGCCAAAGAACATATCCATAAACTTAGTAAATTAAAACCTCAAGCATTACATTACATCTCATGGTTTTTTTCAGTTAAGAATTCATATAATTTCTTGCCTGTCAAATTCGTCTGCTGTAACTACTGATTATTTACTGAAGTCACTTAATGGTATGCAGTTGACATTAGATTGGTATGAAGAATTTGATAAAATATTATCTGTTAGATAAAATGCTTCAATAATATTTTCTTCACTGTCTGTTGGTCAGGCTTTTCTAGTTTCAACATCATCTTTCTAATTATAAAAAAAAAAAATCATCTTGGAGATTGCAGTTTCAGGCTGACCTATGGATATAAAGACAATGACACAGGGTGACACTTCATGTCGGTACCACACTTCATTTTGTTTATTTATTGTTGTAAGACAAACTAATCCAAAACTTAGTAACATAAAACAAGAGCTTACAGGGTAAATGTTTAGCAAGCCATAAACCCATGGCATGCATTGTTCACCAGGAGCATGCTATTTCATTCCCACAAAATGTGAAGGTTTAAGAGAAATGATACAAGCATGAAGCTCATGCTACTTCACATAGTGTCTTTTGTCGCTGATCCAGGAGTCCAGTGTCTCCTGTAGAGCATCTAAAAAACTGGGGTAGAACAACTTGTTTGATTGCAAGTAGGGTAAAACTGCATAATGTTCACAGTTCTTGGTAGTTACATTGCATAACTAACAATATTATTTCAAAAGAGACAGTAACACTCCAAATATGAATATAGTAACTACTAGAGCAACTCTGGTACCATTTGTCTGTAGTTTTGTTATACTGTGGTGGCCTACATGATGTTGTAATGCTAGAAGCTATGTCACTGGTATTTCAAATACCAGCAGTTTCACCCACAGGGAATAGGTTTCAGCAAAGCTTCCAAAGAAACACAAACTAAGAAAGACCTGCTTCTCTGTTTCTAAAAAAGAATGGTCAGTGAAAAACTCATAAATAGCAGTGGAACACTGTCAGATAAAACAACAGAGGGTATGTCCGTCAGGTTAGAAGTCCCTCATGATACAAGAGGGGAAAAACTGTCTCAAAGTGCTGTTGACCTTTATGCCACTGATGTCATAAAAATTTCAAGACTTTCATTTACTGATGTGTCAAGAATCAAAACTAACAGAAATAGATACAAACATCTGCTAATAATTAGGACGTGGAATGCATGAAGCAGTAATCTAGGAAAACTGTAGGTTGTCAAAAATGGAATAAAATGCTTGAGATGGACATCCTCTGTATTAGTGAGCTGAAATGGACTGATATTGGCCATGTTAATTTGACAATAACATGGCCTAGTAAGCTGAGAATGACAAATTAAAGAATGGCATCGTATCTTGTATTCATTGTCAAGAAGAACATTTCAAGATCTATCCTGAAGAGCTTCTTTTGTGATAGAATAATATCTATATACCTAATAAGCCTAGTAATATCTACCTACCAGCTACTAATGTCACAGATGAGAAAGCCAAAGATCATTACTTGCTGCTGCAGTCTGAAATTGATCAAACATGTAATCAAGATGCATTAATAATTACTGGTCATTGCAATAGCAAAGGTAGAAACCAAAAAAAAAAAAAAAAAAGGATCAGGAATTGGCAAATACAACCTTGGTGACATAAACGGTCTGGGAAATAACATGACAGAATTTTGCAAGACCAACAACCTACTCATTGGAATGAATAAATAACAACCATACAAGTGAACTTCACTGAGTGGAGTACATGAATAAGTCTATGGAAAGAGATAATGGACAAGTTCAATTTCAATAGTCAAAACAAGGCCAGGGGCTGATTATGGAATAGACCATGAGTCACTCATATGCAAGTTCAAGTTGAAGTAGATGAAAATTAAAATAAGCCCCTGAGAGTGACACAATGACCTTGAGTATATTCTTCTGGAATTTAGAAACTGTTTCAAGAATACATTCGATGCATTGAACACCAATGACTGAAGACCACGCAAGTTGTGAGGACATCAATGTTATCATACATGAAGAACTCAGAAGGCCTCTGAAAAGACAAGGAAGAAAAAAAATGGCCAACATGGATGTCAGAAGAGATTTTTGTAGCATTACTAGAGGGAAAGGAAGAAATTACAAAATAAATAACTGAACAGATCTCAAAGTGTGAATCAAGGAGACAAAGAAAAGTTTTATAAAGAAGTGTGCTCAGATTTGCAGTTAGAAAATCAAAAGGAAAGAACACATTCCGCAGTTTTCAAGCTGAAAGAACTGAAGGAAAAATTCAAAACTTGAGCTGCAATGGTAAAACAATACTGGGAAAAAAAATAATGACAAATACAAGAAGCATCAAAAAGATGGAAGGAATTCACAGAGTCATTGCATTAAAAAAAATAAAAGTTCATACATTCAACCATTTCAGAAAGTGGCATATGATCAAAACTCAATGGTACCTAAGGAAGAGTTCCAAGTTGCACTGAAGAAATTAGTGAAAAACCAACCTCCAGCAAATGACAGAATACCAGTTGAGATATTTCTACAAATGGAGGCAGTGCTAGAAGTGTTCATTTGCCTATGCTAAGAGATTTGAAAGACTGCTATCTGGCTAAACAATTGGAAGAGATTCATGTTTGTGCTCATTCCAAAGAAAGGTGATCCAACAAAATGCAGAAATCATCAAACAATATCCTTAATGTCTCACATAGTAAAATTTTGCTGAAAGTCATTCAGAAGTGGTTGCAGCAGTATGTCAACATGGAACCATCAGAAATTCAAGACAGATTCAGAAAAAGAGGTGAAACTAAGGACATCATTGCTGATGTCAGATGGATCTCAGTTGAAAGTAGAAAATTTCATTCAGAAAGTTAACTTATATTTTGCTGATTATGCCAAGACATTCCACTGTGTGGATCATAATAAATTATGGAAAACATTGGGAAGAATGGGAATTCTAGAATGTTTAACTGTGATCATGGGAAACCTGTACATAAACCAAGAGACAGTTGTTTGACCAGAACAAGGAGACAGCATGTGGTTAAATTCAAAAGTGTAGGTCAGGATTGCAACCTTTCATCATACTTATTCAGTCTGTGTGCTAAACAAATCATCAGAGAGGCTAAACTATAAGAAAAACATTACTGGATTGGTGGAAGACCAATATACAGATGGCACAGTTTTGCTCCCTGAAGGTAAGCTGGACTTGAAACGTTTGCTGATGGAGATCAAAGTGTATCTCCTTCAGTATGGATTATATCTCAATATGAATAAACGAAGGCTCTTCACAATTAGGCCAACATGCAACACCATGGTAGAGGAATAAAATATTGACGTTTTCAAGGATTTCATTTTTACTTAGACCCAGGGGCATGAAAGCAGCAATCAAGAAGTCAAATGACCATTTCATTGGAAAAATCTGTTGCAAAAGGCCTCCTTAAAGTGTTGAAAAGTAAGGCTATCACCTTAAAGACTAAGGTGTGTCTGACCCAAGTTGTGATGTTGTCAATATACTTCTGCATGTGGATGCTGGACAACAAATAAAGAAGATTAAAAAAGAATCAATGCCTTTGAATTATGGTGCTAGTGAATATTGAGTATACCATGGGCTTCCAGAGAAACAAACAAATTTATCTTGGAAGAAATACATACAAAATCTTCCTTACAATTAAGGATGGCAAGACTTCAATTCACATTGGATTTATTGTCAGGAGAGACCAATTCCTGAAGAAGCATGTCATGCTTGTTAAACGGTGAGCAAAACAGAAAAATTTCAACGAGATGGGCCAACACACTGGCTGCAACAATGGGCTTAAACAGAACAATAATTGTGAGGATGGTTCAGGACCAGGCTGTTTCCTTCTGTTCTACATACGGTCCCCATGAACAGGAGATGACTGCACGGAACCCAGCAACAACAACTTACTAGTATTTCCTTTCTACATGTAAAATAAAGGGAATTCCTAGATTTTCCCAATGAAACTCAAAACTGAATATTTTAAAGTAAGAAACAAGAGCAAAACACACACAGAGTGCATGCATATTAGCTTTAGCATAGGATAGCAAACAAATGGCAGTGTTGACTATCCTCAGGAGACGTTGACTGAACCATCATAGAATTGGCACCATGCATACTCCCTAGTGTATAAGTCTTTGTACTTAAGCCTCTTTTCCCTTTTAAAACACAATCACTCTTCAGAGAAGTTTTTCTTTTTTTTTTTTTTTTAATTATACACATATTCTGTCTCTTAAACTTGGTAATTACTGAAAGTTATATTGTTTTTTAGCAGCAGATATTCTTAGGTGACCTAACCTTAGGATGTCATTTTCCTGAAATACAGGAGAATAACCTGTTGTCAGGAAGACAGTGAGTGGACTGATGTAAATATAGAGAATTGGAAGCAGGCAGAATGTTAAAGGCTGTCTTCACCACCTTTAAAGAATTTTCTAGAAACAGTTTTGTGTACAGTATCCCTATTAACAAGAGTTTTAAAAAAACACCACAGCAATGCAGCTAAGAAAATTATTTGTTTAGTAGCAGCTGTTGCTAAGAACCACAGTTGGTGTGTGTATTTTAAAAGATGGGCGAATTCAGCTGTGAGAGACACCATGAAGAAAGACTTCAGAAGCACACACAACTCATCAGGCATGCAAATATGATCCTGTCTTGGCTCCTGCTTCCATACTGTCCGATTCCCACCCTTCATTAGCACAGTAACAGCTAATGTAATTTCACCCTGTGCCTTTACTTGCTGGTGAAAGGTTTCTTCTAAGTCAGAGCTACAGAACTGGGAAGGAGATACTGACTGGAGAAGAAGCAAAGCTAGTGATAACGGAAATTTCATGGCCAATCCTAGGTAGTTTTCCCTTTAAAAAAATCATACCTGTCCTATGGAATAAATAATATCATCTATAGATACCCTTTCCCTGATTTATTTTTTTTATTTTTTCATATACATCCTGTCGAAACCTGATGATACTGACTGATTTCCAAAGACTGGGAAGCATTTCTTATAGTTTCTGAGACAGTAATTTTACTTATCAGTTGAAAAAATGCATATGTGATCAGAAGTGTCTTTTTCAGCCTTTACCAGTTTCACTATTCACTAGTCAAAATGCAGAATTTGCTTCTTGCAGAGTAGTCACTGTTTTTTGAGTTGATTCTGACTTATAGCACCCCTGTAGGACAGAGTAGAACTGCTCCATAGAGTTTTCAAGGAGCGCCTGGCAAATTTGAAACGCTGACCTTTTGGTTAGCAGACATACCATTTAAACACTACACCACAAAAGTTTCCATTTATTATAGAGAGAGAGCCTAATATTGTTGAGAAACACAGGATGTTGGAAGTTGATCAGTCCCACTTGACACTGAAGAATGTTCTTTGTTTTACCACAAGGGGTGGATTAAAGCTTATCCTCTGTGCACTTAATGAGGCAAAACATCCCCCTCAAGTCTTTGTGCACAGTAATTTTTACTAAAATGATAAATATTTATGGAATGTCTACACTGTGGTGCATAACATTCTTCATAGAAGAAATGTAGAAGTGGAAAAAAAAGCTTATTGTCATAGAGCTTATATTCTGGTGTCGACAGACAAGAAAAAATTAAAAATTAAGTGTTGTATAATAAAGGTGAATAGGTATTATGGATAAAATAAAGCAGGATAATGGAGTTAGAGGCAGTGAGAAGGAGAAGACCCGGGTTCAATTCCTGGCAAATGTACCTCAAGCACGGCCGCTACGCATCTCCCATTGAGACTGCCACACAGCTGTGGTGTTACACTGGGTTCAAGGAAGTTTCTAGTCTAAGGGAGACTAGGACAACAGGCCTGCTGATCTATTTCTGAAAATTCAGCTAGTGAAAACCAAATGGGTAATTAGTCGGATCCTGTTGTGTACCGGGTCACCATGAGTCATGCAGGGGTTGATTAAACTGCCGTTGACAATGAGCATGGGGACAGTATGTTCTTGGGAAGGGGAATGCAATTTTAGGTAAGGTGCTTAAAACAAAACCAATAAAAACCCCAAATAATTATTGCCCTTGAAACAATTCCAACCCATAACAACTCTATAGGACAGAGTAGAACTGCCCTAGAGAGTTTCAAAGGTATTAAATGTTTATGGAATCAGACTACCACATTTAGTGAGCTTGGAATCTATTTCCAGTATATGAATGCATTGTAACATTAGGGTTGGGAAATTCTGGTCTAGGGGAATGGAAGAGTAAACAGATTAGAGGAAATTGTAGGATTACAAAGCAACTCTACATCTGCTGCTGTAAGAGTTTCTTAAACTTAGTTCTCTTCATTTAGGTGAAGCTGCATATCAGAGGCATGTGGCTTGCTTGTTTGATTGGTTGTTTGTTTTGTCTGTTTTTTTTTTTTTTTTTTTTTTTTTTTTGCAGCTACATCCAGATGCATGGGTGAGAAAAGAGTAAGCAAGCAGAGTCCATATGAACGAGCTCTCTGGGACTCTTCTTAGGTGCTAACCGAGTGCTTAGTTTACTTTTATGGACCAAGTAGAATCTTGAAGGAATTACTTTTCTGAATTTGCAGAACATTTCCTAGAAACCTCGGTTGGCCTTCCTCAACATGCCAGACTTTGGATCCATACTCATAAAACTCAAATGGGCTTTAGGTTGCCAGGTATTAATTTCTGTGCCTCTACTTTGCTGGAAACCCTGGTGATGGAGTGGTTAAGTACTACATCTGCTAACCAAAAGTTGCCAGTTCAAATCCATCAGGTGCTACTTGAAAACTCTGTGAGGCAACTCTCCTCCATTTTATGAGTCAAAGTCAACTCAACAGCAGTGGGTTTGGTTTGATTTACTCTACTGGATGGCTTATTTTTCCAGTGACGTGGGAAACAAGACAATGAATATAAAATAAGTATGAGAGAAAAATACCTATTTCTCGCTTCCAAAAAAAAACAAACAAAAGAAAAAGTACTTCCTCTTTTCTTATCCCAAGCAAAGAAAACATTTCTCAGTTGTGTGAAAGACTTGAGGTATCCAGAAAAGAAATCCCTAACACTTTAACCAGCTCCTAAGACATCTGCTAGTTTCTGTGCTTACATACTCTGCAGTGGAGTGAACTAGGTAGACTTTTCAGCTCCTATCTGAAGTCAGTCTAACCAAGTTTGTGATAGACCTTCTCTTTCCTGCATAAGAATATTCCTATAGTATCATCATTTTTCGATCTCTAGTGGATCATCTCTGGGATTTCCAATACTTATTATAAATACATCCCATCCCATAAAAAGCAATCAGAATGTTCTTTTATACCACTTCCTTTTCAGTTAGTGTCCCATCTCATTGCTCATTTCCACAGAGCTAATGTATTTTAACTACATAGCCATCTAAATTCACTTTCTGCCATTCCGTTTTGCCTATTTCACTTTCTTTATTCTGTTTTATTATTTTGAACTATAATTTACATACAGTAAAATGTACACTTGTGTGCATTTTGATAGGAATATATGAATATATATGGCAATTCTCAAATATATATAGCCAAGCCTAAGCCAAGTGCCATCAAGTCACATTCAAATAACCCACTGTCAATGTACAGCATTTCCATTAGTCTTCAAATTTTCCTAATGCTGAATTTTAGTTAAGCCTTCCAAAACATTCCCCAAATCAACTACCATGCATTGGCAACTCAATTATAACAATGGGAGAAGACGATGGGACCAGACCTTGAAGATATTTAAATTATGCGACTGTTATTAAGATGCTGTCCATGTAAATCTATACACATATGGATATTTATATATTCATATTGATGGAAGAGCCTTTATAAATACTGTAATGACTTTTCTTTCACAAATTTAGGGGTCCTGTGGCACAGCAGGTAGTAACTTGGCTGTTAACTGAAATGTCAGTGGTTGAAATTCAACAGCAGATCCTTGGAAACCCTATGAGGAAATTCTACTCCATAAATATATATACATAAATGCATGCATACATGCATGTATTTATATTATATTACATAATCAAACATATACATATACACACTCAAATAGTACACATTTCTGTTGATATGTAATACAAGGGCTGTCAATTAAGTTCGAACACTCATCCTAAAAAAGTGCTACAAACTCATTGCTGAATATCACTCCTGTCACCTTATAATTGCTCCCCTTGGGAAGCTTTGAACCAATGCCTGTGCCTAGTTCATCCTTCAAAGAAATTTGGGAACTCTTTTTCTGGAATAACCATCAGAGCTGTGGTCATATTACCCTCGATGTCTTCAATGTCATCAAAATGTCTTCCTTCTGATATTTCTTTTTTCTCTGAGGAAAGGAAAAAAACATCATTTCGGGCCAGATCAGGTGGATAGGGAGTGTGTTCCAATCCAGTTATTTGTTTACGGGCTAAAAACTCCCTCACAGACAACTATACTCCTTAAGTTTGAGAATTTGCTACCTTTCCACAGACCACAATGGACGTTCCAGAAAAAGCTCCAGTATTGCTTTGAAGGGTGGACTAGACACTAGCGTTAGAGCATAGCTTTCCAAGGGAAGTACTTTGAAGGCGATCATAGGTTCACAGACTTGTCAGAACTCGTATTTCCATCATTCATTTCCATCACTCCAGAAGTTTTCCTAACATCAATTTTCAGTCAGTCATAAACTAACATAAATATTTTAGTAAGTTCATATATTTAGAAATACAATTTATTCAAGAGGATTAGTCATGATAAATAAAACAGTATTGATAAAAATGCTAGCAAGCTGCCAGGATACCCTGAGTCTGGAAAATGTATGCATGTGTGTATATATAAAAATATATATATACACATATTTTTTTTCCTGAAAATACACATGAATGATCCATGTGTTTACTCTAATTCACTGACATCACTGTTGGAATGTGATAAGGTCAAAGTTCAACACACAGCTCCCTCTCTAGCCTCTGTTGACTCATTTCTAACCTTTCTGCAAGTAGTTATTAGACTGGAGAAACCTCCCCTTATGTGTCTTAGTTTCCTAGGGCTTCAGTAACAAAATACCGTAAATCCGGTGGCCTTAAGGAATAGAAATGTATTAGCGGTAGAGCCACACTGTCTGCTGAGACGGAACAGAACAGTAAGAAGCACAACAGTAACTGCAGGGAAGGGGGGTAATGCCAGCCTCTGGGTCCCTGAAAGGACGCTGTACTCTCCCCTAAAACTGTCAGCCTTTATTCACATGGCAGCAATGTCTTCCCTACTTACCTAAGATATTCTCTAAATATCATTACTCCAGAATTTGCACCTTTGTAAAAGTATTTTTAAGTATATGCATATTTATATTCTGTCCTTATCTTTGATTATCTTCTTAATAGAAATGTATCTTCCCTTTGCTACCTGCTTTTTTTTAATATGCCTTTTTCTCAAAATTCCTTTAAGTCTAGGCAAGGCCAACTGGGATCTTTAAACTTAAATTGTCACCCTTTCTGTCTCTGTTCCTAGCCAAGCAGTTCTGAACTTCTTGATTTGTCTTTACGCCCATATAGACTCTGGTCTCACTTTCTGCTTTTAGGTGCTTGAAGTTTAATGATAATAGTTTTGATTAGCTCTAGGTTAGTTTCTCTCACATTATTATGGTAGTGTTTTAAAATTCAGTCTAAGTGCCTTTCTCTACATTGTTCAGGTCATCAGTTCACAAAAGTAGATTTGATGGCATTTATTTTAAATGTACGGCCAGTGTAAGACATCACCTAAGACCAGGAGGTCTAGACTCAGTCGGCTTGGGTTAATCCTCTAAGGTAAATTACTGAAACTCTGTTTTCACTAGTTGTCTTTCAGTGTATATGAGGTCTGACAATTACATTTGTGAACTCATCCTGGAAAAAGTGCTGTGTGCTTCATTGCTGAATATTGCTACAGTCATCATCGAAAGTATGCCCCTTGGGAAGTTGTACACAGACACCAGAGCCTAGTCCACCCTTCAAAGCATGAAGTGGACATCAGAGCTATTGTTTTATTACTCTTGATGTCCCAAATGTTATCCAAATATCTTCCTTCCAATCTTTCCTTTATCTTTGGGTAAAGAAAAAAGTAATTGTGGTCCAGATCAGGTGAGTAGGGAGGGTGTTCCAACACAGTTTATTTGTTTTTTGGCTAAAAACTCCCTCACAGACAGTGCCAGGTGAGCTAGTGCACTGCCATAATGCAAAAGCCATGAGTTGATGAAAAATTCAGGTGCTTTTGTCTTTTTCACGCAGGCTTCTCAGCACTTCTAAATACGAAACCTTGCTAACTGTTTGTCCACTTGGTACAAATTCATAATGAACAATCCCTTAGATATCAAAAAAAGATTGGCAACATCATTTTGACTTGATTCGGACTGACAGAACATTCTTAGTCATAGAGAATTCATTGACCAAGAGCAGAAAGAAATAAAAAGACAAGTTGGACTTAATTAAAAGTAAGAATTAATGTCAAGATACATAATTAGTGAAAAAATAACCTGAGGAATGAGAGAAAATATTTGGAAATCACAAATTTGGTAAAGGTCAATTACCTATTATTCAGAATACATATAGATGAACACTTGCAATTGAAAAAGAAAACACCTGAGTTAAAAAGTCATCAAAGAGCTTGATTAGAAACTTCCCTAAAGAAGACAGATATACAAATAGCCAACAAACACATGAAATGTCCACAATATCATTAATCATTGCTGTTATGAGCTTAGTCATCTAGTGCCTTTTTTTTTTTTTTTTAACAAAAATACCACAGGTGGATGACTTTAAAAAGAGAAATTCTATTTTGTTACAAGGTCAAAATCCAAATTTAGGATGTCAGTTCTAGGATCTCTACTGACTCTGGATGAAGGGCCTTGCTATTAATGTTCCCCTGGATGGAAGCTTCTGAGGCTCAGGGACCTCAGGTCCTTCCCAGATGACATACTCAGCTCCTGGCATTGCTTCTTGATATTAGGTCCCCAACTCTCTGCTTGTTTTCTTTTCCTTTATATTTCAAGAGCCTGCCTCAAAACCTAATACAATTGTACACACTGAATCCTGCCCCACCAAAACAATTGCTGCCAATCCTCCCATATTAACATCATAGAGACAGAGGCAGGGTTCACAGAACACAAGGATATCATAATACCAGGAATGACTGGCCTAGTCAACTTGGTATATGCATTTTCTGGGGTGGAGGGCGAAATTCAATCCCTGACAGGTGCGTGGAGACTCCACAGACTCACAGAGATGCCACGTAGAGCAGCACAACACACCGCCAGGTGCTGCACCAGTCTTGTAATCACTGCAATGATTGTTCCCAACATTGCTGCCACTGTGTCAGTTCATCTCGTTGAGGGTCTTTGTCTCTTTCACTGACCTCCTAGTAAACCAAGCATGATGTTCTTCTCCAGAGATTGATACCTCGTGATAACACATCCAAAACTATGAGATGAAATCTGTTATCCTTCATCTAAGGAGATTTCTGGTTTTACTTTCTTCAGGATAGATTAAGTCCTACTTCTGGCAGTCCGCAATAGATCCAAAATTCTTCACAAACACCGTTATTCAAAGGGGTTAGTTCTTCCTCAGCCTTCTGTGTTCATTGCCCAACTTTCACATGCATAAAAGGTATCTGAAAAACTAGGCACATTTTAGTCTTCAAAGTGGTATATTTGTTTTTAACATTTTTAAGAGGTCATTTGCAGCAGATTTTCCCCATGCAATACATTGCTTCATCTCTTTACTGCTGTTTCAATGGGTGTTGATTGTGAATCCAAGTAAAATGAAACTTAATATTCTCTCTGTTTATCGTGAGATTGCTCCTTGGTCCAATTGTGAGTATTTTTGTTTTCTTCTTGTTGAGATACTGTCCATACCCAAGGCTGCAGTCTCCGGTCATTATCAGTAATTGCTTCACATCTTCTTCAACTGCAGCAAGCACAGTTGTGACATGTGCACATCCAAGGTTTATAATGAGTCTTCCTATAACCCCGGAGCCATGTTCTTCTTTGTGTAATCTAGATTCTTGGATTATTTGTCATCATACTGATTGAATAAGCATGGTAAAAGGCTACTTCCCTAACCCACATTTTTTGTGATTGGAAACCACGCCATATTGCCTTGTTCTATTCAAATGACTGCCTCTTGGTCTATGTATAGGTTCTTCATGAGGACAACTAAGTGTTCTGGAATTCTCATTCTTCATAGTATTATCCACAATTTGTTATGTCCTACACAGTTGAATGCCTTTGCATAGTTAGGGAAACATAGTGATCATCTTTCTGATATTACCTGCTTTCAGTCCTAATCCATCTGACTTAAGCAATGATATCCCTCATTCCATGTTCTCAGTTCAGCTTGAATCTCTGGAAGTTCCCTGTTGATGTACCTCTGCATACTTTCAAATTACCTTCAGCAAGATTTTACTTGTGTGTGATATTAATGATATTATTTGACAGTTTCCTTATTCCATTGGCTCACCTTTTTTTGTAATGGGCACAACTGCGAATCCCTTCCCTTTGGTTTGCCAAGTTGCTGTCCCTCAAATTTCTTGGCCGAGATGAGTGAGTGCTTCAGTGGTGCATCCATTTGTTGAAACATCTGAATTGATATTCTGTCAATTCACGGAGCCTTGTTTTTCACCACTGTCTCTCAAGCAACTTGAACTTCTGACTTTAACACCCTCAATTCTTGATCCTGTCCTGCCTCCTGGAGCAGCTAAACATTGACAAATTAGTTACTAAAGACATATGAATCAAAATCACAGTGATGTCATACCTCACACCCAAGAGGATGACTATAATCAAATAAATAGAGAAAAGAAGAAAGTGGTAGAGAGAGTCGGGAGAAACTGGAACTGTTCTGCATTGCTGATGGATAGTGTAGCACTTGTGGAAAACAGTTTAGCTGTTCTTCAAAAAGTTAAACATAGAATTGTCAGATAACCTAGCAATTCAGTGCCTAAGTATAGGTCCAAAATAATAAAAACAGGTACTGAACCTTAGATGCACATGTTCATAGCTGCACTAATCAATCACAGTAGCTAAAGGTTGGAAACATCCCAGTGTCTATCAATGGATAAATGGATAAACACATTTTGTACATATGTACAGTGCAATGTTATTCAACAACAGCCAAAAAGAAAGCACTGATATAATGTGGATAATCCTGGAAAACAGCATGCTAAGTGAAAAAAGACAGGTAGGAAAAGTTAAGTGTTTTATGATTCCACTGTTATGAATTATCTTGAGTAGGAAAATCCATAGATAAAGAAATGAGAATGGTAGATGTTTGGAAGGAGAAAACAAGGTATGGCTCCTTAGTGAACACAAAGTTTTCTTTTGATGCCAAGGGAAGTCTTTCAGAATGAGATAAATTTCATACTTGAATATCAAATTTTGTCACCATAAATGCCAAATTTTGTGACTGTAAATGCTGCTGAATTGAACATGTTAAAATGGTTATGTTTATGAATTTCACCTTATTAAATTAAAAATGAGTTTTATTAATAAAAATATTGGAAGACAAAATGAAACCATATGCACACTTCGGTGTGTGCACCTCAGACATGATATAAGCAGGATACAGAATTCACTCTCCCCTATACCTTCGCTTTCCATGAAGGAAAGCTGCTGTATGTCTTCCAGTATTCCATTTGATACTAACACTCATATTCAGACAACTCCTTGGTCTGCCTAGATTTTCATTTTAATGTAATTTATTTTCTCTCTTTTTTCCCCATATGAATAAAGTTATGGATACTTGAAGTCTATAGGTCATGTTGAACATTTCAGAACTAGAGATCTGAATGTGCCTTTTTTTTTGTATTTTTTATTTGTTCTAGTATCCATTTCTAAATTGTATGATTCATTTTCAGTTAGCTGGTCTTTAAATATTCAGTATCTTTATAAAGAGTTTACCATATAGGCATAACTACTGTGAAAGGCTCCAGACAGAGATTTTCAATAAGGTGGAATTTTTGACAGTTTGAAACAAAGTCATTTCTTCCTTAGCACTCTGGTAGAAAACACTTTCATCGCACTAAAACTCCAACTTGGCTTGCGTTGTAATTTTCACTTATACTGGTATTAAGGTGCTTATTTTGATGCATGTTCTTACTAGACAATCTAGTCATTGCTGTAAATGTGAACATAAATGAATTCCTCTATTACTAACAGATAAATTACTTGGTAGTAACTTCTCTTCCTTGCGTAACCCTAACCAGGTGGCGTAGCCCATAGATGTGTTTCAGAGAATATAAGGATGAGACAGGAGATTACAATCATCATAAATATGAGGTCATTTCATAGTTTTGGATAGCTCATTAACTAATTAAATCAGTTGGCTCAAAATTAATTGAGGTATACAGTGATTTACAATAATTACACTATGTGATTTCAATTCTCAAACCTTGGGCAGAGACTAACGTAAACATAAATATTAAACACAACTTATTAGAAGATAAACAATTTTACAGCTACTTCATTTTTCCCATAATACAGTTTAGATGCTGTACTGAAATATGAATGTTTTGGAAATTTTACTAAGAGATATGTATTCCCTCAATCGTATCTGTCTCTTTAGATGTCTTCTTCAACAAGGTTAAGTCTACACGATGTCACTCCTTTTATTTCCTGAACGATTTACTTTTTGACATTTACCTACCAAGTATAAATTTCACATTAAGCAAAAAAACTCTATAATATAATATATATTGGTTGTCAACATTTTTATGTGACAAAATTCTGTAATAAGTTATGTGTGTATATGTGTTTATGTATATATGTGTATACATATATGTATATACACGTATATATGTGTGTATGTGTATATGTAAAACATACAGACACTTGTAACACTTGCAACCTGAAAGTGGTGGCTGGAAGACTGTAATTTGGATGACATCTTGCCAAAAATAATTAGAAAACTGGGTACAATATCTGTTTGAAATTACTGGCTATATGATAGTTAAAAATTGCTTAGATAATATTTTCATAATTCCTTAGTCACACAGAGAAATCACAGTAAAATTAAGTAACTATTTGACACTAAATGGTAGTAATGTTATTATAAAGTTAAGTTTATTGGACACATTTAAGCAGTGATGATATCAGTTAGCCTGAAATGCATGTATTAGTCAAGGAGCAAGGCAGAAAATCAATGTTTAAAGCATTAAATTCAAAAAGTTGTATCAAATCCCTCAAAATACCTCAAAAGAAGACATAAGATCAAGACTAATGAAGATAACAATGAGACTTAAACAGAAAAGGAGTAACAGAGAGAACCAAAAATCAAAAATGGTTTGTACCCTAATTCAACTGACCAAAGCCTAGTAAGACTGAGGAAAAGAGAGGGAATACAAATAACCAAAATCATAAGTGAAAGAAGGATCATTATCACAAGCCATGAAAATTTACTGCAATATTAAAATTAAAATACCGTTGCTGAAAAGCAATTCCACCTCATAGCAACCTCGTAGGATTTCCAAGGCTCTAAATCCCTGAGGAAGAAAACAGCCACAGCTGTCTCCCGTGGAGCCACTGGGAGTTTTGAGCTGCCTGCCTTTCAGATAGCAGTTGATTACTTTAACCACTGCATCATCTGGGTTTCTTAATAAAGAATATTTAAAACAATTTTGTATTTATAAATCTGAAAAGTCAGATGAAATAAGTGAATTCCTGAGAAAATAGAACTGGTAAAAGCAGACAGGTGAAACAACCTCAAATACAAGTGTTCTTACGCTTACAGAACTCTACCATGATCAAAAGTAACAGAAGAGATAACTTCACCTGGAAACTATATCAGATATTTAAGTGACAGATAATGATAATTTCTCCTTTTTAAAAAAATCATGATTACGTGTGAAAACATACAATCCAAGTCAATTTTGCATACCCGCCTCTCTACAATGTTATCTGCTCTCTGCACTCTGCGACAGCACACTTCTCCTTTTCACTCTGACTACTAATATCCTCCCAATGAGCACCTATACCCGCCTCTCCACCCACTCTTCTCCCCTCTAGGAAGAAAACAGTAGGTCAATCTTCTATAAATGTGAAAAACAAAACCACAAAGTACACACACCACATACCCACTCTGTATCCCCTGAAGTGTTGGTGTCAGCGCTGGTATCCCATCTGGGGTACCAGCAAGCCTAGAGGCCATGTTTACGGGGGACTCTCCAGGTTGTTGGACCATCAATTCAGGCCCTTTAGTAGAGCTATTGATCTGTGCACCTCTTTTCTCGTGTTACGTCAGGGACTCTACACTGTATCCCCTATCCAGTCTCTTTTGTAGTGCCCAGCTACCATCTGGTTCTTCTGGTCTCATGCTGCTGTAGTTTCCCAATCATATGGGTCCTTCTGTCTCCTGGGGTCATTTTTCCTCATGTCTTTTGGTGGTCTTGGTTGTCATCTGTTTCAGGTTTGGAGTGATCAGTTGATGTTCCTCAGATGGCAGCTTGGTGACTTTCAAAACCCCAGAAACAACTCACCAATATGGGCTAGTTCTGCCAATTGACCTTGGTTCCCAGACCCCTGTCCCTGCTACTCTACCATTTGAAATGTTGACACAAATTTAGAAAACCTTTTAGTTTATGGTCTAGTTCATATATGCTGCCTTCTACTAAATTCTGTCACACACTTCACCTAAACAAATTCCTATTAACTCCCTAATCCATGACTAATCCTCTCCCTCCTTCCCTACCCATGTAGCTGTCAAAGAGTCTTTTGTTCTGTGCATAAGTCCCTTTTTAAGTACTAGTAATAGAATCTCTTACAATACTTACCCTCTTGCAGCTGACTGATTCCACTCGGAATAATGTCTTCTAGTTGATACTGAGTTATCAGATGCTTCCTACAATCATCATTGTTCTTTATCATGGCAGAATATTCCACTATAGAGAGTTAAAAGACTATGTACAGAATGGGAAAAAATATGCATTTTGGCAACTACACTAACATCTAATTTCCATAATTCACAAGGTACTGCAAAATATCAAGAAAAAGACAAATAACCCAATCTAACAAAGGAAAAAGGACATGGACAGACACTTCACTGAAGAAGACATCCAGGCATTTAACAGACAGATGAGGAAATACTCACTATCATTAGCTACTGGAGAAATTCAAATCAAAACTACAGTGAGATATACCTCTCACCCCAACGAGGTTGGCAATAATCCAAAAAACACAAAGCAAAAAAAGCTGGAGAGGCTGTGGAGAAATTGGAACTCTCCTGCACTGCTGGTGGGTATACAACATAGTATCGCCTCTTTGGAAAGCAATTTGGCACTTTCTTGAAAAGCAAGAAATAGAAATACCGTATGATCCAGGAGTCCCGTTATTTGCAAAATACTGTACAGAAATAAGGGCTGTCACACAAACAGATACATGCATATGAATGTCTATTGCAGCACAAGTTCACAAAAGCAAAAAGATTGAGTAAACCTAGGTAATCAAAAGTTGGTGACATTCCAAAACTAAAAGCAGGAAGAATGTCAGTAGCAACAGAAGGAGTAAAAAGCCTGAAAGCATGAAGAAGGGTTATTATTCATCTATCATATAAAGTATGAAAAAAAATTGCAGATACAACACCACTACTGTGTTTGATCTTATTGTTGCAGCCACTGTGCCAATCCATCTTATTCAGTGTCTTCTTTTATTGCAGTCACCCTCTTGTTTACCAAAGGAGCCCTGGTACTGTAGCAGTTAAAGCAATCAGCTGCTAATCAAAAGGTCAGCAGTTTGAAACGACCTGTGACTCCACAGGAGAAAGATGTGGCAATCTGTCTCAGTAGAGATTTCCAGGATTGGAAACCCTATGGTGTCATCATGAGTCAGATTCTTCTTGATGGCAGTGGGTTTGGGTTTGGGTTTTCTTCTTTACTGAGGATGACGTCCTTTTCTAAGGGCTGGTCCACACTGAAAATATATCCAAAGTAGGTAAGATGAAGCCCCATCATTATCTCCTCTGAGGAGATTTCCTGCTGTACTTCTAAATCAGATTTGATATATTCCATGGTATATTCAATATTCTCCCACGACACCATAATTTAAAGGCATCAATTTTTCTTGAGTCTTCCTTAACCATTGTACATCATATATGTCTATATGACAATTGAAAATGCCATGGCTTTGGTCAGAAGGACCTTAGTCTTCAAGGTGACATCTTTGCTTTCCGTAACTTCAGAGAGTTCTTTTGCAGCAGGTTTTCCCAGTACAACATGTTATTTAATTTCTTGACTGTTGTTTGGGTGCTGATTGTGGATACAAGTTAGATGAAATCTTTGACAACTTCAGTCTTTTCTCTGTCATCACAGTGTTGTTTATTGGTCCACTTGTGAGGATTTTTGTTCTGTTTATGTTGGGATGTAATCCATAATGAAGGCTGTGGTCATTGATTCTCATAAGTAGTTACTTCAAGTCTTCTTCACTTTCAGCAAGCAGGGTGTTGTTATCAGTGTATTTCAGGTTGTTAATGAGTTTTCCTCTACTTCTCATACTGTCTAGTTTCTCAGATTATTTGCTCAATCCAGAGACTGAATTGAGCACGGTGAAAGGGTATAACCACGATGCACAACTTTCTTGATGTTAAACCATACATTAACCCTCTTCTCTACGAATTACTGCCTCTTGGTCAACGTATGTGTTAAGCACAAGCGCAAGTAAATGCTCTGGAAATCCCGCTCTTAACAGTGTCACCTACAGCTTATAATGATCCACACAATTTAATGCCTTTTCATAGTCAATAAAACATGAGTAAACCTGTTTCTGGTATCTCTGCGTTGAGCCAAGATACGTCTTGTATTAGCAATGGTGTCCCTCGTTCTGCATCCTCTTCTCCATCTGGCTTGAATTTCTGGAATTTTCCTGCGGATGCACTTCTACAACTGTTTTTGAATTACTTTAAGTAAGGTTTTACTAGCCAGCCAAGTGCCGACTTGTAATATTAATAATATTATTCAAAAAGTTAGGATATTTTTAAAATATTCTGTGTGTTCTTCCCTTTTGGTTTTCTAGCTCTTTGCACATTTCGTTATACCTTACTTTCTCTTCTTGGCTGCCCTTTGAAATCTTCTTTTCAGCTTTTTTTCTTTCATCATTTCTCCTTTTAGCTTCTCCGTGTTCAAGACCGACTTTCGGAATCTCTTCTGACAGCGATTTTGGTCTCATCTTTCTTTCCTAGCTTTTTAATGACCTCTGGCACTTGGCTTGGCTTGGCTTGCTTTCTTCACATGTGACATGCATGTTGTCAGTCCACAGCTAGTCTAGTTTTCAGTCATTAAGGTTCAATATGCCAAGTCTATTCTTGAGGTGGTCTCTAAATTGAGGTGGAATGTCCTCTGGGTAATACTTTGGCTCTTGTGGACGTGTTCTAATTTTCTTCAGTTTCAGCTTGAATTTGCACATGAGCAACTGATGGTCTGTTTTTCAGTGGGCCTGTGGCCTTGTTCTGACTGACGATATTGAGCTTTTCCATTGTTTCTTTCCGTTGATGCATCATTTCAGTTTCTGTGTCTTTCATCTGCCCATGTCCATATGTACAGTTGTTATATATGCTGTTGAAAAAAGGTTTTTACAATGAAGAAGTCATTGGTCTTGCAAAATTCTGTCTTTCAGTGTTATTTTTGACTCTAAAGCAAAGCTATTTTGTTTCTATTTGTCATTCCTAGCACAGTAGGCCATACGATTGTCTGAATAAAACTGGTTGATTTCAGTCCATTTCAATGTACTGACAAGTAGGACATCTTCAAGCATTCTATTTCATTTTTGACAACTTCCAAATTTTGTTGATTCATATTTCATGCATTCCATGTTCCAACTGATTGTTATAAATGAATGTTTGCAGTTTCTCTTCTCATTCTGAGTCATGCCACATCACCAAACAGATGTCATGAAAGCTTTATGCTGTGTATGTCAGTGTCCATTCCAATTTTAGCCATATTTTAAAAGTCATCCAACCTCAGGGCCTCCTCTTCTGACACTGTATCAAACAATTTTTCATTACTATATAATTTTATGTAGAAGTGTATTGTAGTGTCCTTCCTAGTCTGTCTTATCCTGGAAACTCTGCTGATGGTTGACATGGTTGACAGGTATTTGAAAGACCAGTGGCATAGCTTCCAATATTACAGCAACACACAAGCCACCACAGAAGGACAAACTGACAGACAAGTGGTGGTATACACATCTAACGTATTTTATTGTGTGAATAAAACACAGTTAATTTACCATTAATCAATTGATGGCAATATAGTTTATGTCATTTTATTGATATAATAATCTTAGGTCAAATATAATACTAAAATATAAAGAAAGACAACATTTAGTTTCTGAGCTTAAAAAATAGGAAGAAAAAAGTTCAAGAAAAAAATGAAAATAAAAGATCAGGCTATTTTTAAGGAGTGAAGACACAAGGAACTGAAATCTAGAGCAGTGAGCTCACAGTTAGTACTCTGGGAATCAAGATGATTGGACAAGTATATAGATCCCTTAGTGAGCAGTGCCCAGGCCTTTAATGCCCCAGAGAAAAGCAGGCATTGACTTAAGCCTGATCAAGGCAGTCAGCTGGAAATAAGAGTCTGACAAAACATTGAAACTTCTCCCTTCAGTGAAAGAAGCACAAAAATATGTCCACAAACCCAGACAAGCAAAAAAGGTTGTTCTTTATTAATGCCTCCCATAAGTAATCTAAATGCGAAAACTGTCACACATTTCTACAGAATCTGTAAATATGCTACATTTGGGATGTGGGGCTCCATCTTCCTGTAGATGGATGTAAATGCTGGTCCTGAACTGGTGATACCCCTTGGAGACCTCCAGAAGCCACTGGGTAAACACTGCAGCAGTATCTGTAGGAAAGATGCACACGGTACACAGGTGGAGTTGGCTGGGGTTGTGGCAGCTGGAGAGGGGGAAGGAGTACAGTAATAACAGGAGTACAGGAATAACTGAGAATTAGTCCAGCTACGTCGACGGCACTTGGCGCACTTGGCTTTACAAGGACAGGGTCCACTAGGAGGGAGAGTCTAGAGACACAGTCAACAGAATTAACACCAAAGCATAAGAAAATGAAATGATCAGAAAATGCATTTGAAACAACTTCAGATGAAATATGAGGCAAATAAACTGAAAAATGCATACATGCATACAAATATTTAAAGTAGTCACAAAGAAAAATTAGTGAAACAGATTTTAAAGAAAAAAGATATATAAAAACAAGATGCGTAGTTTTGAAACTAAAGCTCATTTGGGAGATTTAAATAGAAATAACCTCTTGCTGTCAAGGTGAATCTGAATCACAGCAAACCTATAGGGTAGAAGAGACCTGCATCATAAGATTTCCAAGGAGCTGCTGGTGAATTCAAACTGTTAGCCTTTTGGTTAGCAGCAGAATGCCTGACCTCTGTGACACTGTGGCTCCATTTATAAATAGGAAACAGAAAAATGTATTTTAGGAAATAAATCAGAAAAATCTTACAAATGGAGATAAGATATATATTTAAATAAAAAAGATGTCAAAAATAGAGAAACATACAGTATAGAGTGACAAAATTCAAACTCCAGGGAAGTGATATGAAAATAGTTAAAAACACAAAGAAGAAGATTATTGGGGATGGTTAATTGTAAAACATAAAGACAAGATTTTCCTGAATTGATTAGAGCTATCTCATACATCATGATAAAATAGTGTACACCGTTTTGATTGAGAATGTTGTTGTTAGCAGCCCTTGGTCACAATTCATGGCTCCCCCTATGCACAACAGGATTGGATCATTGTGGCCTGTGGGATTCACACTGACCTAATTTTCAAAAGTAAGTCATCAAGACTTTCTTCCTTATCTGCCTTAGTCTGGTGGTGTACTGAAATCGGTTCACCGTAACAACACTCCAGCCTCTCCTAAAGGACAGGGGGTAGCTGTGTACCAGGTGCGTTGGCTGGAAGCTGAACCCAGATCTCCCTCATGGAAGGCGAGAACTCAAGCTCTGAACTCCTCCAGAACTCCTGGGCAGGAAAAGGAAAAATAAATTCATACAGACAAATCACACTGAAATTGCAAGCAGAGAATTGAAGTTTAGGAAAAATCACGAAAAAAAGCAAGCACAGAAAATAAATCTGTTTATTAAACTAAACCAGAAACAATCCAAAATATCATATTGATAACAGATTCTCCTTTAGCAAGACTGTGGACAAGATGGCAAGGCAACGTTGTCACGCTGCTGAGAGTTAGTGCAGTATCTAGATGGAATGTGGCCCCCAGGTGTTGGGAGGACCACGTTCTTTGGACAAACCAGGAAGAAAGTTATGTGTTTTTTCTTCTCCTCACACTATTGGCATCTTTATGTCTCAGAACAAACCACCACCCCTGCTGAGACCTGATGCTTGTTAGTAGGATTAAAAAGGTATAATTCTGAGCCAATCATCTCCTGTCCTCAGGAAGTCAGGGAGGCATGATACAGTAGGATGTTTGTCAGCAAGATTAAAAAGATTCGAATAGTCCTTTACGTTGTGAGTGTAAAATTGTGGAGAGAGGAAGTGTCCTGAATGTCCTCAGTTGTGGCACAGGTGGAGCATACGCAGCATGAGCTCACAGTCCACCCTAGTGGTCCCACCTGGCCAAGGGGAGGACGGAAGTGAAGTCCCTTATGAGCCTCCACTGATGGCACCAAGTGGGTGAGAATTTACATGGAGGAGTCCTCTTCTCCCACCAGACACAACCATTTTAGCCAGGGAAGATAATGTCCATTGTTGAACCCTTCCTGCGGTATGCTGTCTGATTCTTATGAGTAATAAGCAATAAACATAATTTTCCATGTTATGATTTATTTAGGTTCTAATCTGAAGGGTACGCTGTTATTAGTGGAGTTTTTCTTAGTATTCTGTTATGATGTTTTTTATTTCTGTTGAATCTGTTGTAACAACTCCCCTCTCACTTCTTATTTGGGTTATTTGTTTCCTTTCCTGTTTTTCTTTAGCAAGTTTAGCCAGTGGTTTGTCAATTTTATTGATCTTTTCAAAAAATCAGCTTTTGGTCTTTTCTCTTTTTTCAATGGTTCTTCTACTCTCTAATTCCTTTAGTTCTGCTCTAATCTTTATGATCTGTTTTCTTCTGGTGCCTCTGGGGTTCCTCTGTTTACACTCTCTCTACTTGTTCAAGCTGTAGGGTTAGTTCTCTGGTTTGAGTTTGTTCTTCCTTCCAGATGTGTGCATTTATAAACTGACTTCGGAGCTCTGCCGTGGCTGTGTCCCATAGGATCAGGTAGGAGGTGTTTTCATTCTCATTGGAATGCATAAATTTCTTTATTTCATCATTGATGTTTTCTATAACCCATGGCTTTTTGAGCAAGATGTTGCTCAGTCTTCATGAGTTCCACTTTCTATCTATGTTTTTTTCTGCTATTTATTTTGACTTTTATGGCTTTTTGTTCTGACAAGATGCTTTGCAATAATTCAGTGGTATGGATTTTGTTGAGATTTGCTTTATGTCCTAAGACACAGTCTATTCTGGAAAATGTTCCATGTGTACTGGAGAAGAAGGTTTAGTTGTCTGCTGATGGATAGAAAGGTCTGTATATGTCAGTGAGGTCTAGTTGGTTAATTGTGTCAATAAGATCTTTTGTGTCTTTACTGGGGTTTTTTCTAGATGATCTGTCCAATATTGAGAGTAGCGTTTTGAAGCCTCCCACTATTATTGTGATCAATCTCATTTTTTAATGTAATCAGTATTTCTTCCATTTACTTACATTCTCTGCTATTAGGTGCATAAATATTTAACATTGTTAAGTCCTGCTTGTGTATTGAACTTTCAGCAGTAAATAGTGACCATCCTTGTCCATGAAGGTAGATTTTACATTAAAATGGATTTTATCTGAGAATAGAATTGGCACACCTGCTTTTCTTTGAGTATTGTTAGCTTGATATATATTCTTCCATCCTTTAATTTTCAGTTTGTTCATATCTGTAAGTCTAATGTGAGTTTCTTGTAAGCAACATGTGGACGAGTTGTGTCTTTTGATCCAAGATGCCACTCATTGTCTCTTTATTAGAGTGTTCAGTCCATTCACATTCAATGTAATTATTGATAGGTATGTGTTTAGTGCTATCACTCGGATGTTTTTATTTTTGTGTTGATGTTTTCTCTGTTGTTCTTACTCTGTTCTGGGACATTCTTCTTTGTGAGTTGATTTTTCACCTTTTTCACTGTTGGTTTTAGGGTTGTTGAGACTCCTGTATTATGTTTCTTGATTTGATATGTTGCATTTTGATTGTGCTTTGTGGCTACCACTATATTCCTCTTTAATAATCTATATTTAACCCCAGTTTTAACTACTGGAAGTCTTATTAACTTTATCTCCATCTGGAAGGACTCTAATGACTGTAGTATATCCCTCTTTTTAATATGATGATGTCATAATTTGCATCCTAAGATCACTAGATTATTTCTTTTACTATTATAGCTTTGATTGAGTTTGGAGCCTTCCCTAACTGAGTAGCTTTCTGGATGATGTGTCTTGTATTTCCTTTTAAAATAAAGAGTTAATGGTTTTGTTCTTCTAAGCCAAGAGCTTCTTTCAGTATTTCTTGTAGCTTTGGCTTGGTTTTTACAATGCCTCTGAGTTTCTGTTCATCTGTGAATGTCTTAATTTCATTGTCATATTTGAAAAATAGTTTCACCGGATATATAATTCTTGGTTGGAAGTTTTTCTCCTTCAAAGCTTTGAATGTGTCATGCCACTGTCTCCATGGCAGCATTGTTTCTGCTGAGAAATCCAAAGAAATCCTACACGGTTTCCCTCTGAATGTTATCTTTGCTTTGAGTCTCACTGCCTTTAAGAGTTTTTGCTAATGTTTCATTTTAAATTTGATTATAACATGTGTTGGAGTCTTTCTTTTGAGGTCTATATTGTGTGGTGTTTGATATGCATCTTGGATATCTATATTCTCTGCTTTCATAATTTCTAGGAAGTTTTCTGTGAGCAGCTCAGCAACAATACTCTGTGTTCTCAAGTGTCCCACTCTGTTCAGGAACTCCAGTTAACCATAGGTTGTTCCTCTTCATAGACTTCCTCATGCTTTTTAATTCTTCTTCATTTTTCTTGTTTCTTTTTTCTGATTTGTCCTCATAGATGCTGGCATCAGTAGCTCTGTCTTCCAAGTCAGAAAGTCTGTTTTCCATTTGTTCCATTCTGTTTTCTTGGCTTTGAATGGAAGTTTCTATGTCTTTGATTTTGTTATTGATCTGCTGGATTTCAGAGTACTGGTGTTCCATCGGATTGAACAGCTTGCTTGATTTTTCATTTAGCTCTGCTGCATTTTGTATAAGGTCTAGGAGAGCTCTATATATAACCCTTTTGTACTCGCCCTCTGATAGTTTCAGAAAGGCTTGTTTGTTTGGGAGGCTCTTTGGTTGTTTCTTTTGAGAGACTTCTGAAGCCATAGGTCAGTTCTTCTTTACATTTTTATCCAAAGTTTGTTTCTTTTGGGGCATCTGGAGATTGTTTTGTTTCTCTGATGTTACCTTAAGAGGATCTAAAGCTCAGTTTGAAAAGGAGGGTGATCACCAGATACCTCTATTTACTCCATTGACTGGGCTAGGTAGAATCTCTGGGGCAGCAGGTCCCACTTCCTGAATGGCAAAGACATGGCCTTATTTATAGAGTCACTGGGGAGCTGTAGGGCTGACCATATAATGTGAGTCAATAAAGGCTGAAAGAGATGCCATCAGAATGTTCCACAGTTATCTCTCTAGTCAGTTTTATATTGAATGGTAAAAGGTATCTGACAGCTTCCAAAGTCAGTCATATTTTCAGGAGTATAAATCCCTCTTCCCACCTGGCAAAGTAAGCACCTCTATATCTAACCCTAGATTCTGTAAGCTAGTTCAAAATACTGGAAGGCTACTGTGCTGCTGTCATCTGCTGCTGGGCCCCAGTCATAAGCCACTCTGTGCAAAATACTGCTTTTCTACCAGGAAACTGCTCTTCTCCAGGCAGGTACTGACTTCCAGCTTAACAATTAGGTCCAGCTGAGGCCTCCATATGAGTAATCCTCCTCTCAGCCAGACAAAATGGTGTTCTGCACATGCTCCCTAGCCTGCCTTGGAACAAGCTACCCAATGGCAGAGGCTCGCAGAGAGAGGCCACAGGTGCTGAGGTGCACAGAGTCCATAGCTGGGCTCTCAAAATGTGGTGATTCTGCCTACTGATCCTACCAGCAATGTGTCTGAGCTTAGGTTCCAGTGAAGCCCCAGCTTTACCTGCTGGCTAAGACTGAGGAAAAAAAGTTAAAATGGCGTGTTATCTTTGGTCCGTGAGAGCCAGTACTCAACAAGGATGTCGGTCAGTGAAAGAGAAGAAGTTTCCTGATCAGTGGTACATATTACAAATTGACAGCATTATACCGTGTCCTGGGTCTCACTAGGTGTCCAGATGCCTGTATTTAATTATCATTTCAGGTCTTGGTTTCCAGAGGGATCTAGGGAGATATGTGTTTGGTCCATCATATTGACTCCATCCCCCAGTGCTCTTTTTCTTAATGTCTTATGGTAATCGTAAATCAGGTACAACCTGTAAGAACCATGCAGATTCTGAGCACTGTCTTATGGTTATAGTATGTCATCAGGCTATGCTGTCTTACAGGTGTCTTCACTCAACTATTTTTAAGTAGAAGGAAATGGTATTTATCAGTGTAAAGTTACTTTACTTATTTGTAATTACTAATTCTACTTGTCTTTAATACAGCACACAAAGTTTTGCTGATAATAATTTAAAAGCAGTAACAGTATATTGACAGGGATTGGCCCCAAATTCAACCAGATTCAGTAGAGTATATGGAACCAGGGATACCTTTGGTGATGTCAGATGGATTGTGACTGAAAGCAGAGAATACCAGAGAGACGTTTACCTGTATTCTACTGACTACTCATAGGCTATGTGAATCATAACCAATTGTGAATAACACTGCAAGGAATGAGAGTTCCAGAACACTTAAAAGTGATCAAGAGGAACCTGTTCTGAGACCAAAAGGCAATCATTTGAACAGAACAAGGAGGTACTGCATGGGTTAATATTAAGGAGGATGCATGTCATGGTTATCCTTTCATCACATTCATTCATTCTGAATGTTGAACAAGTAACCTAAGAAGCTGGGCTATATGAAGAAAGACTCAGCTTCGGGAATGGGGAAAGACTCATCAACAACCTGGGAGGCCCAGAGGATACAACACTGCTTGCTGGAAATGAGGATTTGAAGCACTTACTGATGAAGATCAGGGACTACAGCCTTCAGTTTAGATTAAGCTTCAATATAGAGAAAACATAAAATTTAATTACTGGTTTGATAAGCAACATCACGATAAATGGAGAAAAGACAGATGTTATCAAAGGATTTCATTGTACTTAGATGAACAATCACTACTCATGAAAGCAACCAACAGGAAATCAAAGAATTACATGGTATTGGGAAAATCTGTTACAAAAGACCTCCTGAAACTATTTAGAAGTAAAGGCATCTCTTTATAGAAGAACTAAGATGCTCTGAAATAAACCATGTTGTTTTTAATGAAATCATACATACAAAAACTGGGCAATGAACAAGGAAGATGAAAGAAGTGATGCTTTTGACAAACAGTGTTGGTGAAGAATGTTGAATATACCATGGACTACAAGAAAAAGGAAGAAATGTGACTTGCAAGAGTATAGCCAGGATGCTCATTGGAAGCAAGAATGGCAAGACTTCGTACATGGTAAGGTAGGACATTGGCAAAAAAGAGAAACACTGTCAAGTGATGGATTAACATAGTGACTGCAACAATGGGCTCAAGCATAACAAGGATTGAGAGGGTGGTGCATGACTGGGCAGGCTTTGCTTCATAATAGAGTTGTTGTGAGTGAGAACCAACATGAGGCACCTAATTATAATAACAACAACAATTCTGCCTTATCTGATATTAGCTTTGTATTCCTGCTTTCTTTTTATTAGCATTTTCCAGACTTGGTTTTGCCTATAAATATTCAGCAAAAATTAACATTATTGAATTTTGCAAATTAATTCAATTGAAGATTCATCATGTTTTATTAAAACTGTTTAAACATTTCCATGTATTACCATAACTCATAGCATCAAGTTGTCTTTGTTGGGTTTTGTTTTAACTCTCTTAATGCTGTATTTCTTGTGTCCTTGTTTCAGTGTCTTTATGTTTTGTGATGTGGGCCAAGCTTTCTTGCTCTTACCTTCTAAAATTATTTATAACTGTATATGTGCCTACGTGTACATTTTCACATGTAAGTATGTATATGTATATAGTATGTATATATATGTTTGTGTAACATTGCATTTGTATTGGTGGCATAGTGGTTAAGCGCTACATCCTGCTAACCAAAAGGTCAGCCTTTCAAACCCACCAGGAACACCGTGGAAACTCTACGGGGTAGTTCTACTCTGTCTATAGAGTCGCTAAGAGTTGGAATCAACTCAGTGGCAATGGGGTTGGGTTTTTTAATATATGTTTTTTAAAGACAAGAGCATAACGGAAATGTTTTAGGCTGATCTATTGAAGATTAGCAATATAAAACATATTTAACTCTTTTCTCAATTTATATCCAAGTGTAAAAACAGTCTAAAGATACATACCTAAATAAATATTACTTTCTATCTCTGTAATAGAACTTCTTCCAGAACATATTATTGAATATTTTAGTTTTTACTTAATAATATAAGGGGTTCTACTAGCATCATGTTCCTGTTTTAATGTGAGTTTCTATCATGATTGGAAAAATGGAGATACATATTTACTTCTTAATTTTGTAGCAAACTATCTAATTTGAGATAATTCTATACTTGATCAGTTATGACTACACATGATGATTTATAGCAAAATTACAACAGAAAGTAGTACTTTGAATCTTCAATATTTTAGTATACAGCACAGTTACCTTTTATCAAAAGAAGAATGTTACACCATTTGGCTATTCACTGTAAACTCAGATCACTGTACTCGAGAAACAAATCAGAGGAAAGATAGCTGCTACTTGTATAGAATAATATTTCTGTCACCACTTATTCTCTGGAAATTTTACTGATTTTCTAAAAATTGCATTTAAAAGAGTTTGCTGAAGTAAGTTTAGGCATAGATTTCCTGTACTTGAATGTGTTTATGTACACATGCAAATCTTTGTTCCAAACAGAAAAATTTTCTTTTACTACATCATTAGGGGATTCTTCTCTTTAAGGCATTCTATAATTTTCTTTAACAAATACAAGTGTTTCTCTGTTGAACTATTATCAGTTTCTTCCAAATGTATTTTTTTCTTGTCATTTTAACCATGATTTTTTAAAAAAATCTCTGCCTTCTCAATAGCTCAGGGCATTTCTTGTTTCCTTAGCAATCCTCACACACAATCTCTCTTTCCCGTCTATATGTATGGGCCTCTCTGTATTCATTTTGATCTTTTATCACTCAAAAGTGATCAGGCTTAGGATCCACTGTAGACTGCCACTAAGTCAACTGATTATATCACACTAGATTGCATTGTGGAAAGTGATTATATCAGTTTAGTTTACATTTAGGCCTATAAAACAAAAATCAAACCCATTGACTTTGAATCCATTCCTATCCATATTGACCCTATACAACACAGTAGAACTTCCCATAGAGTTTCCAAGAAGTATCTGATGGATTTGAACTGTCAACTCTTTGGTTAGCAGCCATAACTCTTAATCACTATACCACCAGGGTTTCCTTTAAAACTGCAACCATTAGAGTTCCAACATGAATTTCGGAGGGAGAGGTATTATTAAATCTGTAATGACAGCCTTTAGAACTTAAATATTTATAGTCTATGGATAATTTATTTTCTTGAGTGTATTGTTATTTGGCATGTGGATTATTTCTTGACAATTGTTTTCATCCTATTTATGCCCTTTTACACCTGGTACCTGGTACTCTTTTTGTTGTTGTCTCATCAAAGCTCTTTTCTAATTGGTGGAGTTCACGAATTCTTGTTCAACACTCAAAACATTAAAGTGTTAAAGAAAATGTGCTAGAATTTTCAGAGAGTCTTTTTCTATTCAGGGGTATGTTTCTTTTTATTACTGGTGTTTGTGCATCATATTAAATGTAGATATACATATTTACCTACGTTCAAAACTCAGAATCTGCCTGTGAATAAAGCTTGCTGATTATCAACATTTAACAACCATTAATTACCTATTTCTCTTCTCCTTTTCATCACATTATGTTTCTAAATCCTACACTGTTACCCTCATTAAAAATTATTTAATAACTTTGTATTTACTCAGAATAGTGTTCCCGTTGTATCATCCATATTAAGGCACAATCAGCAGATGGTAATTTAAACACATCCAAAGTGAACAATTTGGAAATAATTTTGATACATATAGGTATACCAAAAAAACAAAACACACTGCTGTTGAGTCAATTCCAACTCCCAGCAACCCTATAGGACAGAGTAGAAATGCTCCATAGAGCGTCCAAGGAGCTCGTAGTGGATTTCAACCGCTGAACTTTTGGTTATCAGCCATGGCATGTAACCACATGCCATCAGGGCATGTGTGTGTGTGTGTGTGTGTGTGCATGCACAAATACATACATATACATTTATACACTTACATGTGTATGTATATATGTGTGTACCTGTATATGAATATAGATGAGGTCTGACAATTGTATTTCCAAACTCCCTCCCTCCCTCCTTCCCTCTTCCTCTCTCGCTTTTAATGGTTGAGATCCTTTTGTTAAACATTAACCAGCACACCAGTGATTTATTCCTTCTGAAAGTTTATGTATTTTCATAAATTTGAAATCATGTGAGCAATGTTACTTTTTTTTTTTAGAGAACCTCTAAAGTACCACATAGATTTACTCAATGAATCATGAAAATATAGTTAGTAACCATCATTTGGTTATGTAGAAGTCACTGGGTTATTAAGTTTACAAATAGGGCAGAAAGAGAGTTGTCAAACCTTAATTCAGTAGTGCAATTCTAAATACCCTGAAGGACCAAGAGACATAATTTAGTTTCTCAAGTTGCAGTGTTATTGCAGTAAATTTGGTGTTGAGTTATATATTATTTTTTCTAAGTTACCCTGCTTGAAGTATATATTATGTACCAAATATCACAATAATCAGTTTATACTACTTATTCCATTTATCCTGCACAACAACCTAATGGGACAATTACTGTTATCCCAGGTTTGCAAAGATAGTTACTGGAAATTAGAGCTATTGAACACATTGTCCAAATTTATGGTTTATGCTTGGTCAAATGAGAGTCTGAACTAATTTTAGTTTGTATCTATAATATGCATGCTTAAGCACAAGGCTGCTCAAGACTAGGCTTTACTTCTAACCGTGTCACTCTGAGAGGTCAAGCATACTTGAAAGAAGGAGCATTGATGTCCCAAATCAAACTTGACCCATCAGGATTCCAGTGTTATAGAGGAAATGATTGGTTTCAGTTTAAGGTTCTTGAGGTTGAAAAATATACAAGGGAATTTTCAGGGAGTTCTCAAAACTAGAGCCAATGCTAGCCCTGTCCCGCAAACACAGTAGATCACAATAGTAGACAAAAAAGGTTTATTGGAAGCAGAAAACATATTATGCTTGAGTTATACATAGAGGCTAGAGTTATACAGCAGAGTTTGGTCAAAGGTGTAGCCACTGCAAATGAAACAATCAAACAAAAATCAAACACATTGCTGTGGGGTTGACATGACTCCTGATAACCCCATGGGTTAGATACCAGAAGTGCTCCTTAGGGTTGGCGTGGTTGTCATCTATACAGAAATAGAATGGTGGGTATTTCTTCTGTGGCACTACTGGTGGGTTTGAACCACCAGTCTTTAGGTTTGCAGCTTGTTTCTGCCTGAACCATCAAAAAAATCTCCAGATACGACACTTTCTCTTTTGGTATTCACATAAAAAAACCTGGCAACAAGATGGTGAGTCACTGAGATCTTTATTTCTCTTCAGATATCCAGTTCCTAAAAAGTACTTGAAACACAAGAAAAGTACTCAATAAATGCTAGTTTAATAAGTTATCATTAAGAATTTATAGTAGTGCAAAACAGACTTTCTCTATGCCATTTAGCTGTGGATGACAGGGAGTAGAAATCAAACGTAGAATTCACAATGGATCTCCAAAATTTTATATTCCAGCTAGCTAACTTAATCCTTTAAAGGATGACTTTTAGGGGGCAAGTGGAGGGAAATTTTTTGATAATGCCATGGTTTTTCACTAATCCATGGATGCTGAATCATAGTTTTTTGATTTTTTTTATTATTATTTGAAAAAACAAGGTGCCAATTGCAAGTGAGCCCTATCAGGACCTGGTGCAGTCACAAATACAGTACATACTGGTACCCAGGCACAGCAAATGTACAAAAGATGTCATGAGATAGGTGAGCACTTTACGGGAATAAAAGAATTCATCAGGAAGTTGACTGAAGTAAGTGGACCATATTGGTCCCTATGTTCCATGAAACATTTTACACACACTGTGCATATTTTTACCAAGGCACAGGAATTGTGTCACAATGTTTTTGACCCTCAAAATAACTCCACTTACTTGCATGATTCTTAATTCGAGTAACTGTACCTTCCCAAGGAAACCAGAAGACCAAACCCATTGCCATTGAAACTGTTTTAACTCACAGCAACCCTATAGGTCAGAGGAGAACCACCGCATAGAGTTTCCAAGGATTGCCTGGAGCATTTGAACTGTAGAACTTTTGGTTAGCAACCAAAGCACTCAACCACTATGCCACCAGGGTTTCCATCTTTCTAATAGCACAAAGGAACCAGTATACCTACTTGTGAGCCTTGTCTTGCTGCACAGAAGCCGAAAGACCTAAAAGGTTCACACAATCACTTTTCCAGGAAGCATTCTTTTGTGCAAGTGGCTCTCAACATATAAATGTGGCACAGACCAATTTCCTTGTTTTAAGGCTGATGCACTACTATCTGCCAGGACACCAGGACCTGTGAAAAGTAGCTCAAATCCATGCCTGCCAAGAAAGCTCTGGGGTAGAAAATGTAGCAGTACCTTATATGTACCAGTGTTCTTTAGAGGGTTAAGTTTCTGAACCACCCTGTAATTGTAAAACCATAAGGTTAATGACCTATTCTCCTTCCTATCTCGTGTGGCTTTGCGTCAGCTCATTTGTGAACTAGTACAAATTCTATAAATTAAACAAAACAGATGGAGAGGCACATCAAGTCGACAGTACCAAATCCACTAAAGTAATTAAGCAATTACTTTCAGGAACACGTTCCTCCCCCAAGTATAATAATGTGTAGTATTATCAACATTTTTCTTACAGAGGATTAATAGCATTAAGAAAATTAAGCATCATTAAAAGCCTTGCCACTAAATTACATTGTGAATTATTAAAGTTATAGCCATTTTTTTTGGTTCATCAACAAGTTTTTGTTCTTTTATGAGTGAGAATCAATTTACTGAAGGGGAAAATAGAGAGAGGAAGAGGGAGGAAAGATGGAAAACCATAGACACTGGCATAGGATTATTGTGCCACAGGAGATTAGTGGCAAGTTTCCAGCCTAGTGTTATAGAAATCTTACTTAGATCCTCTTGTCAATAAATGACTAGCAACATAAACTGGAAAGAAAAGAAAAAGTATAAATAGACTCATGTGTGAAACGTGTGCTTGTGTTCAAATTTCTTTTTCATAAACCTCAGAGATAGTCAGCAGCTAAAGGCAATCCATAGCACAAGCACACACATACACACATACACATACACTGGACTTGCAACACTGTGTTGTGTGTCTGCATTGCATGAGGAATGGCTGAGCAGAAAAGGTGTGTTGCTGACAAATAAGGCAATCCAGTAGATTACAGAAAGTTGTCATTGGCTTGTGTCATACCCAGTATTTGCCATTTCAACATTTTTCATGTATACAACTAAGTGATACCAATTACATTAATCAGTTGCAAAATCATCGCCATAAGCAGACACTCATTGTTTCCCAAATATTGGCTACCCTTCTTTCTTTCTTATCCATGCTGGTATCTACTACTAAATCTTGTTCACTTTTCCTTTCCTTGTTCTTGTCATTTGATAGTTTTCAGATCATACAATATATTTGTCCTCTTGTGATTGACTTATTTCACTCAACATAATGTTTTCTACATGCTGAGTGGCAGCATGTGGAAAGATTTCATCAATCTTTCTATCTGAATAGCATTCCACTGTTCAGGCAAACCTCACTGTATTGTGCTTCACTGATACCGTGTTTTTTTACAAATTGATGGTCCGTGATAACCAAGTGTCCAGGAAGTCCACCAGTGCCATTTTTTAACTGCATGTGCTCATTCACATCACTGAATTACATTGCGGTAATTCTGACAAATTTCAAACTGTCATTACTTTTACATGTGGTGTGGTGATCCATAGTTTGTGATTTTGATGTCACTATTGTCATTGTTTTGGGGCACCACAAACCATGCCCATATAAGACAGAAAAGTCAGTCAACAAATGTCATGTGTGCTCTCACTGCTCCATCACCTACTCTATTCTCTTTCTCTCTCCCTCTCCTCTGGACTTCTTATTCCCTGAGACACAGTAATATTTAAATTAGGCTAATAAATTAATCTTACAATGGCATGTAGGTGTTCAAGTAAAAAGAGGAACCACCTGTCTCTCACTTTACATCAAAATCTAGAAATGACTAAGCTTAGTGAAGGAAGCATGTCCAAAGCCAACATAGGCCAGAATCTAGGCCTCTTCACCAAAGTATGAATGCAAAGGAAAAATTCTTGAAAATTAAAACTGCTACTCCAATGAATACAAAAAGGTGAAATAGCCATATTTCTGACATGCAGAAAAATGTACCATTCCAGATAGAAGTTCAAACCAATCACAACATTCACATAAGCCAAAAGACAGCCCTAACTTCTTTCAACACTGTGAAGGCTAACAGAAAAAAATTTGAAGTTAGCAGAGTTTGGTTCATGAAAGACGTTGTCTTCATGACATAGAAGTGCAAAGTGAAGCAAGCAAGTGCTCCTGTAGAAAATGCAAGAAGATATCTAGAAGGTCTAGCTAAGCTGCTTGATGAAGGTGGATAGACTAAGGAACTGATTTTCAATATAAACAAAACAGTCTTCTCTGGGAAGAAGATATCATCTAGGACTTTCATAGCTAGAGAGGAGAGGTCAGTGCCTGTGTTAAAAGCTTCAGAGAATAGGCTTATACTCTTGTTAGGAGCTAACACAGCCAGCGACTTTAAGTTGAAGCCCATGCTCATTTACCATTCTAAAACATGTTAGGGCCCTTAGAAATTACAATAAATCTACTCAGTGTATGCGCTAAATGGAACAACAAAGCCTGGATGATAGAACATCTGTTTACCACATGGTTCACTGAATATTTTGGTAAGTTGAGACCTACTGCTAAGATCAGAGGATTTCTTTCAAAATATTATAGCTTACTGAGAACACAACTGGTCACCCAAAGCTGTAATTGAGATGTAAGAGAGATTAATATTGTTTTCATACCTATCAATACAACATCCATTCTATAGTCCACAGATCAGAGAGATTTTGACTTTTGATTCTTGTTATTTAAGAACGACTTTTGTAAGGCTGTAGCTGCCACAGATAGTGATTCCTCTGATGGATCTGTGCAAAGTAAATTGGAAACATTAAGAAAGAATTCATCTTCCAGGATGTTGTTAAAGCATTTACGATTTATTGGAGGAGGTCAAAATATCAACAAGGATTTGGAAGAAGTTGATTCTAACACTCATCGATAAGCTCAAGGGTCTTAAGTCTTCAGTGCAGGAAGAAAGCAACTGCAGATATAGAAACAGAAGCCAAAAGAAAGAAGACTAAAATTAGAAGTGGAAACAGAAGTTGATACTGAATTGCTCCAATAAAATAATGGATGAGGAGTTGCTTCTTACAGTTGAGCAAAGGGAAAGTAGTTTCTTGAAATATAGTCTGTTCCTAGCAAGGATGCTATCAACATTGTGGAAATGACACTGAAAAGTTTAGAGTATTATATGATCTTAGTGGAGGTGGTATTTGAGAGAACTGATTCCAATTTTGAAAAAAGTTCTACTGTGAATAAAATGCTAGCAAACAGTATTACGTCCTATGGATAACTCTTTTATGAAAAAAACAGTCAATCGATGAAACAAATTTCATTATTGTGTCATTTTAGAAATTGTCACAGCCACCCCAACATGTATCAGCCACCACCTTAATCAATCAGCAGCCAGCAACATCAAATAAGACTTAATAGACTAACAAAGGGAAAATAAAAAGTAAAAGCCATTGTCATCAAGTTGATTCTGACTTAATATCAACTCTATAGAACAGAGTAGAGCTGCCCCATAAAGTTTCCAAGGAGAATCTGGTGGATTCAAACCACCAGTCTTTTAGTTAGAAGCCACAGCAGTTAACCACTACATCATCATAGTTTCCTAACAGACCATCTACCTACTGCCATGGCCAAGTGCCGTCGAGTCGGACTGCCATGGAGTTAAGTCTACGTTGTAGTGACACTAGAGGTCAGAGTAAAACTGCCTCATAGGATTTCCAAGGAATGCCTGGTAGATTTGAACTGCCGACCTTTTGTTTAGCAGATGTAGCACTTAACCCACTATGCCGCCAAGATTTCCAAGCAGACTACCATATAGTACAAATATAACCTTTATACACACTGGGAAATTAAAAAAAAAAAAAGTGTGACTTGCTTTGTTCAGGTGATCTGTAGTAAGCCCACAATATCTCCAAGGTATGCCTAAATGTATGTACCATACTTTGTTTATCCGTTGATTCACTGATGGACTTTCAGTTTGTTGCCATGTTTTAGCTATTGTGAAGGGCAGAATGCTACAATGAGCACTGGTACACATATGCCTGTTCATGTCCCTGCCTACAAGTCCCTTTGGCTGTAATTTGACAACTTAGGTGAAATGGACAAGTTCCTATTAACACACAAACTTCCTATACTAAGTCATGAAGAAACAGAAAAGATCTTAACTGACTCATAAGAAGTAACTAGATCAAGAAGTAATCAAAAACTTCCCAGCAGAGAAAGTCTAGGTCTGGATAGCTTCACTTCAAATTCAACAAAACGTTTATAGTAGTAACGCTACCAATATTTCTTAAAATTTTCCAAATTTAAAGAACAATTAATACCACACTTCCTGACTGATTAAGCCCATTAAACAGTATGTGGAATTCTTCACAAACACCTTCCTTTGTTAAGCATATTCACAGCAATGCATTTGACCAGATACAGATTGACTTTTTCACAAAAAGTCTTTTTCATGATGTGAATAGCATCCATAGTATCTCTTGAAATGGACATGAAAAGGGTCTTGGGTATGGTAGAAGAGGGTTTGTGACATGACTCCTCTGGGTGATTTAAACCCTAGACATTATGTTTTACACAAGAGAATGAGACACAAATTTTGTTTTATGAAAATCTGAAGTTCTTCTATCTCTTTTTAAGGTTTAAATGTCATGTTTTAAATATTGGAAAGGTTGTGACTGCCACAATGAAGTTGATGAGTATGGAATTCTTGTGGTGAACTGGATTAGTGAAGACCTGTGTCAAAAGTCTTACAACATTTCCTTCTGTTCTTATTCTTCTTTTTATTTTAATCATATTTTAAGCTTGACTACTACAAATATTGTTTCAAATGCACTGGTCATGTGGGCCTGCTTTATTTTTATTCATTTGAAGAGCTTGAAGGGAAAATCAATCAATTGTGAACATCAGTATCCCCAAACCTAAACACAATACCTAGAAAATTAACTGCAAATGCATGCGGAATACTGTGAAACACCACTGTTTTGTGTCAGTCACAAACAAAAGCGGAGCCATTAATTAAGAAAAAAAGAGGTTTCGAAAAAAATCACTTTATACATTCTCTGTTTATCTGGAAGCATCCTGATCCATCTAAAATATGACATAAGGATTTTATATTGCTGTTTGAAATAGCCCAAATGTCTTCAGTACCTTTCAAGTCTGACTTAAAAGGTCCAGGACAGCTAATAAGCCAAGAAGATAAAAGAGCTACTGAAGAGCTCAACAAGGATGGAATCCATATTAAAGCAATTGTTTGAGGATATTGTTATAGTTAAGTGAAAAGATACTATACGAAAATCAACAATGTCTGAATCTAAAGAAGGAGGTTTGAGTCCAGTTTCTTTGTGATCTTTGTTAAAGTTCATATTGTCATTTGAGAAAAAAAAAGAGACTATAATACATTTGCTGCCCTGCCTACTAGCTTGCATAATATAAATGAACAATGCCTCATGGATGTTATAGACAAATGTGAAATAGTACTTTTCTAAGAGCATATTCAGTATGGAGATCAGAAGTCCTAAAAAAGAAAAAGCCCACTGCCGTTGATCAATTCTGACTCATAGTGAACTTATAGGACAGAGTAGAAGTACCCCATATGATCTGCGAGGAATATCTGGTGCAATCAAACTCCTGACCTTTCAGTTAACACTTGTAGCTCTTAGTCGCTTTGCTGACATGGTTTCTGAAGTCTTAGAGGGCAAATGGAGAACATTAGTCGATTCAAGATTGCATGAGGTGGGAGAAGATAAGCTTACTGGAGAAAAACACAATCCTATTATCTCAAATGTTTGAAACAAATAGTGTTATTCCTCATGGATGCTCCATGTTTATTGTGGGTTAGCTGAGATCTCCTGCTTACTGTTATCAGCCAGAGACTCAAGAATATAAACAGGAATCATCAAAACATTGTAGGTTGCAAAGCCAGACAGAAAGACAATTCTGAATGACATTGCACTAGAAATAGCACACTCTGGCAAAGGAGTATGACATGTTATATCTGCTTCTCACAGCACACAGTCCACATTAGTTATGTGGCCCCACATTCTGTGTCTGGGATACAGAAAGTGAATGCTATTTAAAAGTTAGCAGTGATGGCTGCAACACATAGGTAATCAGGATTAGGATTCAAGACAAAACACTAAATTTTAGATTATATTTGGATTAAATGAAAGACTATCATACATCTTCTGGATTCTAACATAAACATCCAAAATCAAAATTATTATCAATGGAGGGGCAGAGTCAAGATGGAGGACTAAACACACATCTCCCTAAATCCCTCTGGAAACCAAGACCTGAACTGATAGTTAAACAGAGCCTTCTGGACACCTAGTGAGTCCTAGGACCTGGCATAGGTCTGTTAATTTGAACATCTTACCACTGAATGGAAAACCTCCTCTCTTTTGCCATCCCATGCCCTTGATGAGAGCTGGCTTTCACGGACCAAAGGTAACTTGCCGTTTTGACATTTTATTCCTCTGTCTTAGCTAGGTGGTGGAGCTGGGGCATAACTACCAGCTAATCTCAGAGGCACAGCTGGTGGGATCCATGGGTGAAATTGCCACATTCTGAGAGCCTGGCTTTGGGTGCTATGAATCTTGGCATCTTTGGACTCCCTTTCCACCTCTGCCATTGAGCAGCCTGCACCGAGGCAGGTGGATAGCTTGTGTGGGATGTCATTTTGTTCCACTGGGAGGCAAATATACCCATACAGAGGCCTCAGCTGGACCCAATTTCTAGGCAGGGAGGCAGAGCCTGCACAGAGGAGAGCGCTTTTCCATCAGAAAAGCAATATTTTTCACAGTGGGCCTATGGGTGGGGCCCGGCAGCAGAGGCCAGCAGAGTAGCCTTTCTGTATTTTGAACTAGTTCATAACATCTGAGTTTGGATATAGAGGTGCTTAATTTGCCAGCTGGGAAGAGGGCCCTGTACACCTGAAAACCTGACTGACTTTGGAAGTTGTCAGATACCTTTTATCTTTCATTTTAAGATGACCTAGAGAAACAAATGTGGTCCATCCTCACAGCATCACTCCCAGCCTTTATTGACTTGCGTTATGCTCCCAAGCAACAAAGTCTGGATAGAAGCGTAACAAAAAAATCACCCATGTCTTCAGAAGACCCCCCAAAGAAACAACCAAAGAACTTCCCAGATGAAGAAACCATTCTAAAACTATTGGAAAGTGAATACAAAGGGTTATACATACAGCCCTCATACACCTTATGCAAAATGCAGCAGAGCAAAGTGAAGAATTAAGCAAGCTGTTTGATCTGATGGAATACCAGTACTCTGAAATTCAACATATCAAGAACAAAATCAAAGACATAGAAAATTCCTTTCAAAGCCAAGAAAACAGAAAGAAACAAATGGAAAATAGACTTTCTGACTCGGAAGACAGAGCTACTGACTCCAGCATCTATGAGGAGAAATCAGAAAAAAGAAACAAGAAAAATGAAGAAGTATTGAGAAGCATGTGGGACTCTATGAAGAAGAACAGTCTACGATTAATTAGAGTTGCTGAACAGGGTGAGACAACTGAGAACACAGAGAGTATTGTTATTGAACTACTGACAGAAAACTTCCCAGAAATTATGAAAGACGAGAACATAGATATCCAAGATGCGTATTGAACACCACTCAATACAGACCACCAAAAAAGACTCCAAGACAAATTATAATCAAGCTTAACAAAATGAAACATAAGCAGAATCTCTTAAAGGGAGCAAGACTCAAAACAAAGCTAACATTCAGAGGAGAACTCTGTAGGCTTGCATCAGATCTTTCAGCAGAAACAACGCTGGCATGGAGACAGTGGCATTACACATTCAAAGTCTTGAAGGAGAACTTCAAACCAAGAATTATATATCCTGCAAAACTATCTTTCAAATATGAAAATGAAATGAAGACACTTGCAGATAAACAGAAACTCAGAGACTCTGTAAAAGCCAAACCAAAGGTACAAGAAATACTGAAAGAATCTCTTGGCTTAGAAGAACAAGACCACTAACTTTATATTTGAGAAGCAAATTCCGGACACATCACCCAGAAAACTACTCGGTTAGGGAAGGCTCCAAACTCCATCAAACCTTTCATAGTGAAAAAAATGATCCAGTGATAGTATCATGAAAACCATGACGTTGTCATATTAAAAAGAGTGACATATTACAGTCTTTATAGTCCTTCCAGATGGAGAGGAAGTTAATAAGACTGGTATTAATTAAAATTGAGTTTATATGTAGTTTATTAAGGGGGAATCACAGGAGCACCCGTAAAGCACACTGAAGATGCAACATATCAAATCAAGAAACGTAATACAGGAGTCCCAACAACCATAAAACCAACCCTGAAAAAGGTAAAGAATCAATTTGCAAAGAAGAAAGTCACAGAACAGATTAATAAGAACAACAGAGAAAACATCAACACAAAAATAAACATATCACAATGGTAGCACTGAACACATACCAATCAATAATTACATTGAATGTGAATGGACTGAATGCTCCAATAAAGAGACATCGAGTGATATCTTGGATACAAAAGACATGACCTATCCGTATGTTGCTTACAAGAAACTCACCTTCGAATTAAAGATATAAACAAACTGAAAATTAAAGAGTGGAAAATTATATATCAAGCTAACAATGAAACAAACAAGAGTAGGAGTGGCAATTCTAATATCAGATAAAACTGATTTTGATGTAAAATCCACCTTCATGGATGAGGATGAACACTATTTATTGCTAAAAGATTCAATACACAAGAAGTACTTAACAATAGTAAATATTTATGCAATACTTAACAATAGTAAATATCATTAGAGCACCTACAGACATTGAAGAAACACTGACTACACTCAAATATGAGAGACGTCACTCCACAATAATAGTGGGAGACTTCAACATTCCACTCTCAGCATTGGACAGATCATCTAGAAAAAAGCTCAATAAAGACATGGAAGATCTTACTGCTACAATTAACCAACTAGACCTTATTGACATATACAGAAATTTATATCCATCACCAGACAACTACACCTTCTTCTCCTGTGCATATGGAACATTATCCAGAAAAGATTATGTATTAGGACATAAAGCAATTCTCAACAAAATCCATACTATTGAATTAATGCAAAGCATCTTCTCAGATCATAAAGCCATACAGGTCAAAATCAATAGCAGAAAAAACACAGATAGAAAGTGGAACTCATAGAAACTGAACAATATCTTGCTCAAAAACCATGAGTTATAGAAGAAATCAAGCATGAAATAAATAAATCTATAGATTCCAATGAGAATGAAAATACTTCCTACCAGAACCTATGGGATACAGTCAAAGCACTGCTCAGAGGTCAGTTTGTCTCCATTAATGCACATATCTGGAAGGAAGAAAGAAACCAAACTAAAGAACTAACCCTATAGCTTTAACAAATAAGGAGAGAACAACAGAGGAACACCTCAGGCACCAGAATAAAACAGATCATAAAGATTAGAGCAGAGCTAAATGATTTAGAGAACAGAAGAACAACTGAAAAAACTGAAAAGACCAAAAGCTGCTTTTTTTTCAAAAAGATCAACAAAATTGACAAACCATTGGCTAAACTTACTAAGGAAAAACAGGGAAGGAAACAAATAACCCAAATAAGAAATGACAGGGGAGTTGTCATAACAGACCAAACAGAAATAAAAAAAAATCATAACATAATAGTATGAAAATCTGTACTCTAACATATTTGAAAACCTAGAGGAAGTGGATAAATTTGTTGATTCATATCACCTACCCAAATTTTCACAAGCTGAAGCAGAACAACTTAATGAGCCCATCACAATGGAAGAGATTGAAAAAGTCATCAAAAAACTACCAACCGAAAAAACCTCGGGCCCAGATGGCTTCTTTGCAGAATCCTACCAAAATTTTAGAAAAGAGTTATTTCCAATACTACTGAGACTATTTTACAGTACAGAAAGGGATAGAATACTCCCAAATTCATTCTATGAAGCCAGCATAACCCTGGTAGCAAAGCCAGGGAAAGACCCCCAAAAAGAGGAAAACTAAAGACCCATATCATTCATGAATCTAGATGCAAAAATCTTCAACAAAATTCTTGCCAACAGAATACAACAACATATCCAAACAATAATCCATTATGACCAAGTTGGATTCATACCAGGAACGCAAGGCCGGTTCAACATAGAAAAACAATTAATGTGATCAACTACATAAATAATACAAAAGACAAGGATTATCTGATTTTGTCTATTGATGCGAAAAAGACATTTGATAAAGTCCAACACACATGCTTGCTAAAAATCTTTCAGCAAAATTGGAATAGACAGCAAATTCCTCAATGCAATAAGGGCCGTTTATACAAAGCCAACTGCCTACGTCATCCTGAATGGAGAGAGACTGAAACAATTTCTCTGGAGAACAGGAACTAGACAAGGGTGCCCACTCTCACTTCTCGTATTCAACATTGTACTTGAGGTTCTAGCCAGAGCAATTAGACAAGACCAAGAAATAAAGGGTACCTACATTAGCAGAGAAGACGTCAAAATCTCCTATTTGCAGATGATATGCTTGTGTATGCAGAGAATCCTAAAGAATCAGTAAGCAAACTTCTCTAACTGACAGAAGAGTTCAGCAAATTCTCACGATACAAGATAAACATAAGTAAATCAGTAGAATTCCTTTATATCAACAATGAGATTATTAAGGATGAAATCACCAAGTCAATACCATTTACTATAGCCCCTAAGAAGATAAAATAGCTAGGAATAAATCTAACCAGAGAAATAACAAACCTTTACCAAGAGAACTACAAGACCTTACTACAAGAATCTAGGAGAGACTTACATAAATGGAGAAACCTACCCTGCTCATGGATAAGAAGACTTAACATTGTGAAAATGTCTTTTCTACTCAAAGCAAACTACTTGTATAATGCAATCCCAATAAAAATTCTAGTGACTTTTTTTTTATGAGATGGAGAAAGAAATCAACAACTTTGTTTGGAAGGGGAAGAAGCCCTGAATAAATGAAGCACTGCTGAAGAAGGAGACCACACTGGGAGGCCTCTCACTACTCGACTTTAGAACCTATTACACTGCTACAGTAGTCAAAACAGCCTGGTACTGGTGCAAAAATAGACAGATTGATCAATGAAACAGAATTGAGACCCCCGAGATGACACCATCTTCCTATGAACAATTGATATTTGACAAAGGCCCTAAAACATTAAGCTGGGGTAAAAACAATCTCTTCAACAAATGATACTGATAAAACTGGATATCCAGCTGCACTAAATTGAAACAAGACTCATGTCTTACACCTTATACGGAAACCAACTCTAACTGGATAAAAGACTTAAATATCAAATCTAAAATGGTAAAGCTCATCCAAGAAAAAGTAGGAACAATGGAAGCTATAATGCACAACATAGACTTCAAAAAACTGTCAAACAAACCACAAACAACAGAAAATACATAAATGGAAACTATTAAGAATCAAACACTTTTGCTCATCCAAAGACTTTATTAATAGAGTTAAAAGGCCACCTACAGAATGGGAAAAAATATTTGGCAACTCTATGTCTGACTAATGTCTCATATCCGTAATCTACAAGGTACAACAAAATATCAATTACAAAAAGACAAATAATCCAATTAAGCAATGGGCAAAGAAGATGGACAGACACTTCTGTAAAGAGGAGATCCAGACAGCCAAAGAACACATGCAGAATTGCTCACGATAATTAGCTATTAAAGAAATTCAAATTCAAACTACCATGAGATACCATCTCACCCCAACAAGGTTGGCCATGATCTAAAAACCGCAAAACCAACAAATGCTGGAGAGGCTGTGGAGAAATTGGAACTCTCCTACACTGTTGCTGGGATTGCAAAATGGTCCAGCCTCTTTGGAAAGCAATCTGGTGGTCCTTAAAAAGCTGAATATAGATATATTATTTGACCCAGTAATTCTGCTACTTGGAATATATCCTACAGAATCAAGGTATTTACACCAGCTGATCCACGTAAATGAATGTTTATTGCAGCCCAGTCCACAATAGCCAAAAAGATAGAAGCAACCCAGATGTCCAATAACAGAGGAACGGATAGGTAAACTGTAGTATATATATTCAGTGGAACACTATGCAATGATAAAGAACAATGACGATTTTAACAAACATCTTATAACCTGGTTTCAATTGGAGGATATTATCTTGTGTGAAAGTAGTCAGCGACAAAAGATAAGTATTGTATCAGACACCTAGATAAGAATTTAAAAACAGACTCATGAATAGAAGAAAAGATTCTTTGATGGCCACAAGTGTCAGAAGGGAGGGCGAGAGGGGATGGTTTAGATTAGATAGTTGATAGATATTTGGTTGGGTGAAATCTGTGACAGCACAACTTAAAAAGAAGATCAATATTAACTGGACTTCAGCATAACATGATTACTCCTCCCATCTTAACCCAATAGTGCAAGGACATAATAGATGGGGTGGGGGGACAGGGACCATGCTCTTAGGGGAAATCGAGGCCAAATTGGCATGAGTGTTTTGCTAGAAGTGCCTTCTGCACCCACATTGGTGAGTGGTGTCTTGGATCTTAAAAGCTGCCAAGCTGCCATCTGAGGGTACAGTACATGGTTCCAACTCAGCAGGAACGGATGATCACCAAGGACCAAAATGACATGGGGCAAAGACAACCCAGAAGACAGAGAGATGCACGTGAGTGGGTGACTGCATTGACTTGTGAATGGAAGAACCAGATGGTGCCTGGCCACTACATGTGATAGCCGTGATGGAGCTCACAAAATTGAGTCTCACTGGCAACACAAGAATAAAAAGGGGTATGCCCTACAATCTCCACTAAAAGACCACAATTGATGGTCCAAGGGGCATGGAGTTCCCCTGGGAGTATGGACCCTGTCCTTGATGTGGCCCCTGTCCACAAATCACAATGGAGGTCAACTCTTCAGACAGGAATGGATTGGACTTGGCAACACAGAGTGACTGTATTGTGTGTGCACTTTATGTTTCTATGCATCCATATGATGTCATCCTGCTGACCTGTTACTGGAGGCTTGGGAGTGGGTGGAGAGGAGGGGACAGGAGATTGCTGGGAGGATAAGACATGTACAGAGCAGAGAGGAAAAGTGTGTTATCACTGGGTAGGGAGAGTATTGGGAGCTGCATATAGATGGGCATGCAAATTTATATGGGAATATACATTTTCTTTCAGTCATAATAAAAAAATTATTATCAAGCTATGATGACTGAACTCATGACATGGGCTGTGTGCCTCATTTTATGTCATAGACTTTTTTTCTGTATGGAAAGACAATGTTGAGAATCTGGAGACTGCTCTCCTCATGAAGCTTTGAAGGACTCTGAGGAACCCTCACAGTTCTGACAGGATTCTTATTTCAACTCACTCTCTTGATTGTTAGAGCAGTTTCTGAAATATTCTGCAAACTTTGTAGAAAACTCCCACATGTATAAACTGAATTGGTGTTTTGTTTTGTTTTGTTTTGTTTTGTTTTTAAGTAGTATTTTAGCTAGTACAATAGAAAGGAAAGTTACTTCTGGATTAGTATCAGGAAAATAATGAATGTGAAAAGGTTATAACCAGCAATAGCAAGGATGTAATAGGTTAGTAAAAGGGTGTGTGCACGGCAAGGCAGAGTGCTGAGCACCTCAGCAGGTAATGCTCCTTGATGGTGCTGGGAAACAGGAGGACAGAGAACGGAGCGAATAGATTCGGATACTGCATAAGATCTGCTCTGACTTTCCATATTTAGTAATAATAATTGGAAACCCTGGTTGCATAGTGGTTAACAGCTGTGGCTGCTAACCAGGACGCTGGCAATTAAAACCTACAGGCACTCCTTGGAAACTCTATGAGGCAGTTCTACTCTGACTATAGGATTGCTATGAGTCAAAATTGAGTCAGTGGCAGTATTTTTTACCTATTCAAAGCAATTTGTATGTCCTACCTAATCACCCCCATTAAGCTTACATTGTGATGGATAGGTACATATACACAAAATAATCCACATTCTTATCAATATTATGTATTTCCATTCTTCTAGAAAATTCTTAAAGATGTCAATACTATTGTATATAAGATCTGACAAGTATGTTTGTGAAATCACCACTGCGCATTTACATTGACAGCACTTTACACATACTTTGGTAAGATTTCATAATCTTGGTATATCAACGTTTGTGTTGATCTGTGGTGGTATCTTGCTGAGTGGTGTTCATTATTGTTGTTGCGTGTTTTTATATGACATCATGGGAATGCCAGACTTAAAGGAATAAACAAACATCAAATTTCTTGTCAAGCTTGGTAAAAGTGGAACTGAAATCAGGGACATATTAGTCCAAGTTTATGGAGATAATGCCATGAAGAAAACGACAGCGTACAAATGGATTAGACGTGTTTCTGGGGGAGAGAGAGCATCACTAATGAAGAAACGTCAGGGCTTCCAGTAATGAGCAGAAGTGACTAACACATTGCAAAAAACTCATGGAATTGTGTGTCAAAATCATCGGGTGACTGTGAGACACGTGGCAGAACAAGTAAACATTGATAGAGAAACAGGAAAATCTTAATGGACATTCTTGGTATGAGAAAGACACATGCAAAAATGGCCCCGAAGGAGTTCACCAATGAACAACAGCAAAGGAAAACTGAAGTTTGCCAAGACCTTTTGGGCTGTGTTATCACGGGGGATGAAACCCGGGTGTACCAATACAACCCTGAAACAAAGCCTCATAGTGTCGTATTTGAGAATCTATTATTGAATCCAATGTCATGAACATTTACCACTATATTTTATTCTAAACATTTTATAGTTATACTTTCCATATTTAGATTGTTAATTCAGTTAGAGTTCATTTTTCTATATAAAAGGTGGCAACATTTTCTTGTGTTATATCTGAAATTGCCATGAATTGTAGCTAACTGAGTAGCAATTAGCAAAACAGCATAGAACATTGTGATTTACTGTCCAATAATATCACTCATCCACTCCACTTCACTTGTATTTTTTCTAGCTTTGTTTATTCTTCAAACCAAATCAAACAAAGAAAAATCCTTGTGGTTGACTTGATTTTGACTCATTACAACCCTGTAGGACAGAATAGAAGTGTAGAACTATACCGTAAGATTTCTGGGGCTGTAAATCCTTAGGTAATAAGACTGCCATATCTTTCCTCTGCAGAATAGCTGGTAGGTTTGAATCATCAACTTTCCAGCTGGCAACCAAGCTCTTTTTGTTTACTCTCAGCTTCTGTAAAACAAAATTGTATTTTCCTGAACTTTTGAGACACTTGCAGATGTTATGGTTGGAGCATTCTACATACGGTAAAAGTTCTTTTCTCCGCTGCTACAGTAGTCACTTTCCCTTCTCCCTTTTATTTCTGAATAAAGCTCCTCTTTATCAAAATTATAGGGTTTTCTTTGGTTTGTTTTTTTACAGTTTGCTCAATTTGGGTTGTCATTTTAAGATCTGGAGTGACTACTTCCAAGCACTTGACATGTTGGAGATGAATGTGGAAGCTGAGGTGAACCCAATATTTTCATCTGCAACTCTAATGTTTCATCTCCTGGACAAAAGGTATTCATAAAAAGAATCTCTTTGTTTGAAGTTCATCTACACAATGGTGTCTACACAATTCATTAAAATACAGAACTAAGTTCTTCTGTTATCAGAATATATTCAAAGGCCAGTGGCTGTCAGTTTTGGTGCTCATTCTATCTTTGTAGCCAACTGAATCCTGTGGATACTCTAGTCAGTTGATGTTTTCACATATTTCTATCTTGAAATCAGCCCCTTTCTTCCATTCTGTTGTCACCAGTCAAATGTCCACCATTATTTTCGACAGAGTATCACTATGTTCCCTGTCTCTTACAGTAGCGGTTTCTTCTTTCAAACTAAAATCAAAATAATTACAATCAAATAGCTACTGGCATCTGTCCTGGTGGTCTAGTGCTGCTATGCCAGAAATATCACAAGTGGATGGGTTTAACAAAGAGAAGTCTATTTCCTCTTAGTAAAGTGGCTTAAAGGTCAAATTCAGAGTATCATCTCCAGGAGAAAGCTGTCTCTGTCAGCTCTAAAAGAAAGTCTCTCTCATCCGTCTTCCCATGGTGAAGGAGGCTCTTGGCAGAGTGACCCCACATCCAAAGGACAAGCAGTGTTCCTCGTGCTGCTTTCTTGGTAGTTGAGGTCCTCACTCTCTGCTTCTTCCTTTTATTTTTGTCTCTTGTAAGATAAAAGGTAGCGCGGGCCACACAAGGAAACTCCCTTTACTCCCAATTGGGAAAATGACACTATATGCCTTAGTAGGGGTGTGACAGTACCACAGTAATCCTTTTCATCATAGCGTTACAATCACAAAACGGGGGACAACCAAGCAATGCTGGGAATCACAGCTCATCTAAGTCGGTACACATGTTACTGGGGGTAATTCAGTGCATGACAGCATCCAATTAATCTAGCTGCACAAACTGAAAACTATTTCTCCTCACCATGAACCCTCAATTCTGATATTCCATTTCTCAAAGAGGTTTCACTTCTTTCTACACACGGGACATGTTTTCATGGAGTCACTCTAAAATTTTTGTCCATTAAAACTTTCATCTCATATACTGTTACTCTGCTTCCCTTTATAGTAAGAGTATTTAATTTTCTGGTTTTTTTTGTCTCCTTCTTGCCTTTGATTTTTCCACTTATCTATTTCTTCAATTGCTTACTTTAATGATAATTTTCCCCATCATTTTAATAAAACTGCTCTAGTCAAGGTCACCAATGATATAGCCATTGGAAAATCCAATTGTCAGCGTTCAACCCTTATCTACTTGACCTGTTAGCATCAATAGAGTCAGCTGATAACTATTTTCTCCATTAAAGACCCTCTTTAGATGATTTCCTGCAGAACAAATAATGGGTTTGTAAATTAAGAGGCTGAAAAACTGCTTCACAGAGTACTTCTTATGTGCCTTACAGCTTGATAGGCAGTTAAGTATATCGAACTTCATGTACCACTAATAAAATGTGCATCTATGATCTAAAAGTAAATGTGTCAGACTACAATTTTAATATGTTTCCATGACGTCAGTTTTCTTCTTTTGATGTGAATCCTCTATAATTTGAGTAATGCACCAGCTATGTACTAGATACATGAGACTAGCAAACATTCTTAAGAAAAAAATAACTTACTTTGCAAATGGCTGTTAAAAAAAAAAGACTACTAAAGGCAAAGCCAACATAAATTCTTCAGTGATACAGAAATAAAAGCAATTTTAAAGCAACAAAAATATATTTATTTAAAAAAATCCAATGGTTCTGGCCATCCATTATAATATATACGAATGTTTTATTTTCTTTCATTCTTAAGCCTCTTTCTTGTTGTTGTGTGTCATAGTGTTCATTAAAAGAGGGACCTAGTTCTTACTTTGATATTTGATTGACAGGTTTCAGTATAATGCATTCATCTCTTTGAAACCTAACCTTGCAATAGATTATAAACTGTGTGTGTGAATATAGTCTATTTTAAAGGCTGGGCTTTTTGGCTAAGAGCACATATCAAGGAATATTTATAACAGGGATAATTAGGAAACAGGTACTTTTCTATTCAGTTTTTCTCTGTGGCGTGAATATAGAAAAAAAAAATGAGCATTTCTCTCCACAATAACTTGCTTCTCTTAGCTTACATACAATTTATTTCTCATAAAAAGAAACCTTATTGAAAATCACCACATGTCTAGGAAAATGCTCATATCTTGTTCAAATTTTAAATACTGCATCTCTAGGATTTGTTTTGCAAAAAGGTCCCCACTGGCAAAAGCATTTCAAAATGTAAACACATCTGATATAATAAAGCTATACCCGGCAGTCAGCTAGAAGGATTAGCAAAGTACGCTCTTCTTCCTGCTGCCTTTAAACCTCATTCCATAAAGATCAAGCAGAGAAAGGAGTAGGAGTTGAAAGATAAATCACCCAGGTGAATTTTAATACCAATGGTCTTTTACTAATGTTATATGTTGTTGTGGTGAGGTGCCATCAAGTCGGTTTGGACTTGTAGTGAACTAAACCACAACAGAACAAAACAGCCATCACCACAATCATTGCCATGTCTAAGACCATTTTTGTACCTACTGTGTAAATCCGTCTCATACAAGGTCTTCCTTTCTATCACTGACCTTCTACTTTACTAAACACGAATTCTGTCTTAGTCAGATAGTGCTGCTTTAACAGAAATACCACGAGTGGATGGTTTTAAAAACAGACATTTTATTCTGTCACAGCACAGTATGCTACAAGTCCATATCCTCGGTGTCAGCTCCAGGGTAAGGCTTTCTTTGCTGGACCTGAAGGAAGGTCCTGGTTGTCAGTCTTCCCCTGGACTAGAAGCTTCTGAGGTACAAGGACCCCAGTCCTTTCCAAAGGACATGCTCAGCTTCGGGCACAGATTCTTGATGGCATGAGGTCCCCAGACCTCTCTGCTAGCTTCTTTCCTTTGTATCTCAAGAGACTGCTGAAGGCACAAAGCAGTCTTACACATCGGGTCTTGCCTCACCAATCCAACTGCCACTTGTCCACCCTCATTAACATCATAGAGGCAGCACTTACAAAATAGAAGAATAGAACACAATGCCAGGAATCATGGTCTAGCTAAACTGCTGCACAAATTTGTGGGGGAACACAATCTAACCCACGACAATGTCCTTCTCCAGATACTAGGTGATATAAAGTCAGGAAAGGTATGTGCTAGGGTTGTAGCATTCCACCATATCTATTCAGTCTGTGTGCTGAGCGAATAATCGGAGAAGCTGTACTTTATAAAGAAGAACAAGGCATCAGGTATGGAGAAAGACTCAGTAACAATCTGTGTTATAAAGATAACACAACCTTGCTTGCTGTAAGTAAAGCAGACTTGAAACACATATTGATGGAGATCAAGACTACAGCTTTCTGTATGAATTATGTGTCAACATAAAGAAAACAAAAATCCTAACTGGACCAATAAACAACTTTATGATGAATGAAGAAAGAATTCACATCGTTAGGGATTTTATTTTACTTGGTTCTAAAATCAACACTCATGGAAGACTCAATCACAGAATCAAAAGATACACTGCACTGCAAAAGCTTGCTGCAGAAGACTACATTAAAGTGTTACAAGGCAAAGATACCAACTTGAAGACTAAGGTACTTCTGGGTGAAGGCATGTTGTTTCTATCGCCTCATACGCATGGCGAAGCTGAATGATGATTAAGGAAAGCTAAAGACCTGACACCTCTGAATTGTGGTGTTGCTGAATTACACCAAATATATCATGGACTGCCAAAAGAGGGAATAATCTGTCTTGGAAGAGGTACAACCTGAATGCTCCTTAGAAGCAAGAATGGCAAGACTATCTCTCACATACCTTGGAAACACTATCAGGAAGGATCAGTCCCCGGAGAAGGACATCAGGCTTGGAAAAGTGGAGGGTCAGGGAAAACGAGGAAGACTCTCAAGGAGATGGATTGGCATAGTGACTGTATCAGGGAGCTCAAGCATAACAGTAACTGTGAGTATCGTGCAGGATAGAACAGTGTTTTCTTCCGTTGTACATAGTCGCTGTGAGTCAGAACCGACTTGACAGCATCTAGCAACAACATACAGTCTTAATAAGTGTGGTGAATAGATAAAACCAATGGACACCTCTCTTAATTTAAACCATGCAGTATCCTCTTGTTCTGTCCCAATAACTGTCTGTTGGTTTATGTACAGATTCTTTTATGAGCACAGCTTCTCTTTCTGGAATTATCATTCTTCACAAAGCCGCCTATAACTTTTTTTTTTTTATGATCCCCAATCTCAAATGCCTTTACATAGTCTATAAAACAAAGATATTCTTTCTGGTGTTCTCTGCTTTCAGCTAAGATCTATCTGACCTTAGCCAGGAATATACCTCGTTTGATGCCCTCCTCTGAACATGGCTCGAATTTCTGCTAGTTTTCTGCCATTTTACTGTTGTTGCTCTTCAGCAAAATTTTATACGGATGTGATGTTTTTAAATGATTACTACATTCTGTTGACTTACCTTTATTTGGAATGGGTACAAGTGTGGCTTTCATTCAGTCTGTTCATCAGGTAGTTCTGTCTTTCAAATTTCTTGGCATAGATGAGTGAGTATCTCCACTGTTATATCCCTCCCATCTTTTTTCATGCTTGCTACACAAGTCAATATTTTGCCCAGAGAATCCTTCAAAATAGCAACGTGAGCCCTGAATTTATTCTTCAGTTCATTGAGTTTGTTATTCTTCTGTTCAGATCTTTTACTTAATAGAGTAGATAAACCTACTCTTTGTTTAAGAATAACTTTCAGAGTTTCATCTAACACTTTTCTCTCTCTCTCAATTTTTTTTACTCAAATATTTATAGAATAGCTAGGGAATACAATGTTTATAAAACATGGTGAAAAAATTAAGATAAATGCATAAGTAATAGATAGCAGAGTACAGTTCACTGACTTAGAGAAGTCAAAAGAAAGTGCTTTAGGAAAAAGAGAATGAGGTTTCTTCCAGCTTGCAAGGGGGCATGGGTGGGTGACAAATCAGGAAAAAGAACTGAGATTAAAGCTGAAAAATTCAGTTTGGATTGTTGATAACACTCAGTATGAACTATATTTGTCTTTCTCGTCTCCTCATCTTTGGGCTTAATTTGCCAGTAGTGCCCAAGACTATTGAATGCACTCTTTCTATACTTGCTTGCATTTTTACTTTCATGAATTAACACATACCTAAGTAGGAGAGGAGGATGGACAGAGGTTACTATAGCTGCCCCAAACAGTTGATCAAGAAGAAATCATACCAGGGACATTTCCTGTCTTTTTGATAACCTTTTGCATTTTTCATGTGTGATGTTGTTGGTGTCATTCCACAACTCCTCTTGTGTTCAGTCATTGCCAAGCCAAGCCAAGTGCTGTCAAGTTGGATCCAATTCAGTCATTAGTGTTCCAATTTGTCCTTGACATGGTGTCCAAATACACTTGGAATATATTCAAGGTTGTATTTGGGTTCTTATGGACTTGTTTTAGTTTTTTTCAACATTCACTTGAACTTCCGTCTTAGTAATTGATTTTCTGTCTCTTTGATCCCCTGGCCTCATTCTGACTGATGATATTGAGCTTTTCTTTTGTTTCTTTCAACAGATGTAGTCATTTTGATTCTTGTATCTTCTGTCTAGCAAGGTCCCCATGTATATTCACTGTTTATATTAAGGAAAGAAAGGTGTTTGCGGTAAACAAGTCGTTGATTATGCAAAATTCTATTCAGGAGATCTCCTGTGTCATTTCTATCACTAAGGCCACATTTTCCAGATACAATCCTTTTTCTTTGTTTCTACCTTTCACATGTCAATCACCAGTAGTTACGATGTTTGATCAATTTCAGACTACAGAAGTTGGTAAAAATCTCCAATTTCCTTGCCTTTATCATTAGTGATTAATGTCTGCATTTTAATAACAGGCCTTTTAACTGGCCCTGGCAGCCACATGGGCATTGTTTTATTCTTGACAATATTTTACTTCAGGGTGTATCTTGAAATACTCTTTGACAATGAATGTGATATCATTCCTCTTCAACTTTTCATTCCTGGCATAGTACAACATATGATTGCCATCTGATTCAAAATGGCCAATACCAGTCCATTTTTTTCTCACTGATGTCTAAAATATTGATCTTTATGCATTTAATTTCATTTTGATGACTTTCAATTTTCCCAGACTCATACATCATACATTCTATGTTCTGATTATCAGTGACCATTTGCAGCTGTTCCTTCTTATTTACACCTAATTCAAGGAGTTGTTTTTGAGGGTTAGATGAGATTCAAAACTATTATCTTACTTGTATAAGGCTTTGAAATTTAGGTAATAGTTCTGAATCTCATTTTAGCCTCACAAAAACTACATGAATGAAGCATAACTAGTTATTTTATTTATTTAGATCTAGAATTGAAAAAACAAATCCAGAAGGAATATGTATATATTTAAGATACCATACCCAGTAAGTAGTAAAAACACAATGTTAGTCTAGATGGCCTTTCTCATAACAAGTTCTAAAACCATAGGTTTTCTCTTATAAAAGTAGAAATTAAACAACAAAAAAATAATATAAAGGAAATAATAATGCAAAGAAGAAACACGAATTGTATTCATGGAGCACAAATTTTTGCCAAGCCCTTAGCAATCTGTTTTGCATTTTATGAGATTATGGTTGAAATGTCTAAAAATATCAAACTGTAGGCAGGATTTTTGTCAAGATGAAGGAATAGAAGATTCTCTTGACAGACTCTATACGTTTTGTTTGAGGGTGGAATTGTCCGGTCAAGATGGAAACAATAATATAACTTCCTCTGGCATTCTATGTAGGCAAGTAGAGGAATTTCTATATTGAAAATAATGATCCTGCTACTAAAAAGGAAGGGAACAAGCATTTCAACTGCATTCCTGGCATGGATGAAAAGAACTTACTGTGCTTGAACTCCATAACAATTAACTACTACCTACGCACTACCACGTAGTTGATGCCAACTCATAGCAACTCTAAAAGACACAGTAGAACTTCCTCATAGATCTTCCAAGGAGCACCTGGTGAACATGAACTGCCCACCTTTTGGTTAGCTGATGTTGCGTTTAACTACTACACCACCAGGGTTTCCAACAATTAAGTAGGGAATTGGAATTGAGATACTGCTTTGGAGGAGTCTTGTGTAGGATATATGACCATGAAGTTTGAATAGTCAAACCAGTTCAATATGAGTCTCATTGCATGCTTACCTCCTTGAAATTTAATTATGTTTATTGACATTCTTATGTATTATCTCACTGACAGCTTATTTGACCAGTTAAGTGGGTATGAATTTTCAAATTTTACAGACAAATGGCTTCTCAAGATACCAAGAAACTTTCCTAAATTTCTTAAGTGGGAGAATAAAAGAAATTACAATTGGCAAGGTTTTTGGAAATTACTGTGAATAAAATACAGTCCTTCTCTCAAGGGGCTAACCAAGTAACAGAGGATATTAAAAAATATACAGATATATTTAAAACAGTGTACCAACAGCTGACAAGTTTCACTATACATGGTTAAATATAGCATTTTTGTTACCCATTTGCCATCAGTTTTGACCCAATGAATAGCAACCCTGTGAACAATGAAACATAAAGATCCCTGGCCTTGTACCTTCCTCATGCTGGTTCCATTCCCATAATCTTTTGGGAACTGAAAAGTTGTGATCCAAAAGTTTGTTATTAGCTGATTTTTTAAAGAAAATCATCAGGTCTTTTTTTGCTAGTCTGTCTTAGTCTGGAAATTCAGTGCTGAAATCTCTTAAGCATCCTAGCAACACACAAGTCTTCACTGAGAGTGGTAATAGCTACGTATGAGGTGCATTCACCAAAAATTGAATCTCTGTCTCCTGTATAGCCAGCCAATGGAAGACAAAAATTCTACCACTGAACTACAAATGCCTGAAGAAATGTAGGCTTTATTAGGTAGAAAGGAGAATATATTAATAAAGAGAAAAAGAAGAGGTGGCATATGGCCAAGTGGAAAGCATCAGAGCATGGTAAAAATATTTGTGTATTGTTGGGGACAAGCACCCCTAGGTCAGAGCCTTGCATATATTGCTAAGCAGCTTATACTTTATTTTGAAGCCAGTGAAGAGCCACTGAGAGATCCTTCTCAAGTAGGAAAACACAACGAATAGATTTAATGTTTTAGAAGACCATTCTAACTAAACACAGGAAGAACAATGAGGTTGCCACAGTGATGATGCAGGCGAATGATAATTATGAGTGAGTTTGCAGCACAGAGATAACTGGACAGATGAGAGAGCTAGAACCATTTCTGAAACTGAGAAACTTGCTGACTAGGTATTATAGGTGAAGAATCAGACTCCAGGCTGACTTAGAGAATACGTACTATGTATAAGAGAACTAAACACTCAGCAGTTAAGAGATACGGCTACTGAGTAAAAGGTCAGCAATTTGAATCCACCGACTGCTCCCTGGAAACCCTACTGGGCAGTTAACTCTGTCCAATAGGATCATTATGAGGAGGAATTGACTAGACTCACTGGGTTTATATCTATATAGGGCACATTGAGAGCATTTAGGAAGCACATAAAAATATATTGGACACCTTTTATTTAGAAATTTTTATGATTTTTAAGCCTAATTTGAATATTTGAGCGTATCTACAGATATCTCTAATAACATGAAAGGTCTAAAAACTATTTTTGAATTGTGAATAATGTAATTAAAATATTTTATTATATAAGGCTATGTATGTTCTTTCAGCTATGTCAAGAGATGTTGGATTGGTGTAAGATTTTTTATTTCAGTTAGACTATGAGTAAACATTAAAGATAAGACAGTTTGGGATCAATGCAAGGATCTCAACCTTATCTCACAAACCAACCACCTCAACCTCATAGGTTGAGATGGCATTGTCAATTATATATAGTAAAGGGTGAGGGTAGGTTATGAAGCAACCTCTCAGCTCTATAATTCTAGCATTTTTTCACTTTGGATACCAGTGGGTGCTCTTTGGCGAGCAACTGGACTAAACTAAGTATTAAACAAAACACAGGCTAAGGTAAATTATGGATAAGACTTTCTTCCTCCCAGCTGCAGTCACACAGCTCTGCTCTCCTCTGCCATGCTTAATAGTTGGCAGAAAGGAAATGAAAAGAAAAAAGGTCTGCAGTGTTTCCCACACATTTTTTTCCTTTAGTTTGTTATTTGTTTTAGGTTTCTCTTCTGTAATTCTTGAATACAAATGTACGATCACATTTTACAGCAATGTTTGGAATAAAAAATTGTGAGCTATTCCTAATTCCTTAGTAACAAACTTGTTTTCATTATTCTTTAATGTAAATTTCACATTAAAAAAAAAATTATCTCAAAGTGACCCTACAGGACAGAGTAGAACTGTCCCATAGTGTTTCCAAGGAACATCTGTGGATTCAAACTGTCAGCTTCTGGGTAGCAACCATATCACTAAAATGCTATGTCACCACGGTTTCCTAAATTTTGATTGATAGGTCCTAAGGTCTTAAAAATCCTACTATAGTATTCATTACAGAGTTTCTAGAATGAAGAGCTAAATTGTAAGTCAAAATTTTAACTCTGTGGATAGAATTTGACTCTCTAGTTCCAACGTACAATGGGTAGATAACTTTTAGACTAGGTTGGGCTATAATACTTCTTCCAGCTCTACAGGCTACTCAAGACCTGCTTATTTGTCTCTTTGAATTAGTCAAAATCACTTTAATACTGGTTATAGGGCAGAAACTTCAAGGAACTACTCAACCTAATCACTCATTAAGACTAAGCATATTTGTTATGCCTATGAATAACACAGTAATAGGGCTTAATATGAAAAGGAAAAGAAAACCGAGAACTTTCAGCTCAAATTTGATTTTGTTGATTCCCAAAGATGATATTAATTGCTGCCAGTGGACACAGGAAAATTTTTCACTCCCTCAGAAACAGCTATTTTGCATAAATAAGTAAGTAAATAAGGAAAGGAAGCAGCTTCCTGGCTGTGGCTCGTAAGCTGATCTTCTCTGAGCATGTGTTTGCCAGCTGGATCTCAAAATATGTTATGTTCTCCACGCCTGTTCCATCTGAAGTCTGTTCTGCAACAGCCCTTAGCTGATGATAGAATGGGGGAAGGACTTTATAAAATAGACTGGGAAGGAACAAGACTTAATAGTAATACTAACAGCTTTGTACTTTAATTTTGTCACTTTTCCCTGCTTATTTTTGGACTTTGAAAGACTTCTCAGTAATGATGGTATTGATGTTTTTGTTATCATATGAAGTCTGACAATTATGTTCACAAACTCCTTCTAGAAAAAGTGCTACATACCTCATTGCTGAATATCACCATGATCACCTTCAAAGTGTCCCCCTTAGGAAGCTATGCACCAATTCCAGGGTCTAGTCCACCCTTGAAAGCAATTTGGGGAACACTTTTTCTGGCATGGCCATCAGAGCTATGGTCATATCACTCTTGATGTCATGAATGTCATCAAGATGGCTTCTTTTTAATATTTCCTTTATCTTTGGGTAAAGAAAAAAATTACTGGGGGCCAGATCAGGTGAGTAGGGAGGGTCTCCCAATGCAGCTGTTTATCTACTGGTGAAAAATTCCATCGCAGACAACCATATAATTAAGTTCATGGACTTGCCACTGTGCCACCATGCACAATGGTCGTTCCAGAAAGAATTCCAAAATTTCTTTGAAGGGCACTAGGCACTGGTTTTGCTGCATAGCTTCCCAAGGGCGTACTGCAAAGGTGACCATAGTGATATTCAGCAACAAGGTATGTAGCACTTAGAACAATTCAGTTCAAGGACTTAACTGTTGGACCTCGTATTTCATCATATTGATGTTTTTGTTACATCACACCATATTTGAAACCTAAAACACCTACTGTTCAAATAAATCTCCATACACATGGTTAATACATATGATTGACATGCACATCTTTCAAAGGCAAGAACCACTCCTGGCTTCTCCTTAACCCAGTATTTCTCAGGTTGGTAAACATAAAGTTCACTTAGTGAATGAGTGCATAAAGAATTGTAAAAAGGTTTCACGTAGAGATAATAAACAAATCTGATTCTTCTAATGTAACTCTTAAGCTTTGGTCACCAGAAAAATTCTCTAAAAATCACATCGGTGTCACTCTGATTTGCATGTTGTTGACCCAGAAGAACTTGAAAACAACTGCATGAGCAAAATGACCCAAGCTCACCTAGAACAGGACTGCTGTTATAGAAAGTATGAGGACTGAGCAAAGTTAGCATCTTCCTGTTGATTAGTATACTTTTACTTAGTTTCTCTGTGCTTCTCCCAATAAAATGTTCTCAGTAGTATCTACACGGTGTAACCTTTGTTTTATATATGTATGTATATATATATATGTACATATATATATATATATATGTCCAGTATATATGTGGAACACTTAGCAAAGCATCACACAAACTAATCACTCGATTAGTATAATTTTAGTTATTAATGTTACTGGTAGCATATGGCATGTCATTTGAGTGTAAGATCTGGAGTTGCATTACAGATTGCTGTCAAGTTTATTCTGATTCATTGAGACCCCTATATTACAGAGTAGAATTGACTTATAGGGTTTCCAAGGCTGTAATATTTGCAGAAGTAGACTGCCATATATTTTTGTAGCTGGGTAGCTACTGGGTTCAAGCCCCCAAACCTTTGGTTAGCAGTCTACTGCATCATAATGTCTCCTGGAGTCACGTTACCTGATTTGAAATCCGAAAACCACAATGCTTCTTTTTTTCTCTTCTCAAAGACATTTACTGAGGTTACTTTTTAAATATTTTAATTTTATTTTATTCTTCTTCTTAGATTAAGTTGATCGTTTTAACAAAGGAAGTTCATTTTCTCACAGTCCAGTAGTCTACCAGTCCAAATTTGGCTCCAGCTAAAGACTTCTGTCTCTGTAGGCTCTTCAGAAGATCTTCATCATCACTATTCCCTTGGTCTGGGAGCATGTCATTTAAACTCTATTACAAGCCTGTGACATAGATACCAATATTATCCATTATGTTAGTTATCTCTGACCTCACAGCAAACTACCTAAAACTTTTAAGTCAAGACAATTTATAATCTCACAGTCTCTGTGAGTCAGAAATCCAGGTAAGTCTGACCTGGGATTTTTTTGCTTGCCTGCTTGCTTGTTTCACGGTTTCTCAAAGACTATAGTCAATGCACTGGCTCAGGGCTTTTCATGAAAACCAAACCTGCTGCCGTTGAGTCTATTCTGACTCACAGTGACCCTATAGGGTCTTTAATAGGCTTCGGTTGAGTTGCTTGCCAGCTGTGTGGTTCGAACAAGCCTGTACTGGAGAAGCAGCTATTTCTGAATCCATTTAAGTGATTGTGGGACAGGTTTACTTCTCATGAACTACTAAGGATTAATTAGCTTAAATTTTTGTAATGTCTATCTTGGAAGGGATATTTCATCACGTATTATATATTATGTGTTAGAAACAAGTCACTAGATCCAACCCACATGCAAGAGTATCAATGCCATGAGAAGGGAATCATTGAGAGCCATTTCAGAAGCTGCCTCCTTGTTTTGCAGATGAGGTTACTGTTGTCTCATGCGGGTAATTAACTTGTCCCTTGGTGGCACTAGCAGTATAAAGGCAGAATGAGGATCTGATTTCAATCAGAATTGATGCTGTTAACTATTAAGCTGCTCTAGTATATATTCAGCAGCAGCCAAGAGTGACAGCCAAGACAAATATTTGTCTCCAACATGATTTGACAAAATTCAATTAGCAACCTTCATCTAATTCTCTAAGGAAAGAGAACAGTACGGCTCCATACTCAAATGAGGTGACATTTAGTAAGTACTGATTGAAATCAGGGAGGAAGGATCTCTTGTTCTTATCTGCCTTTCTGAGCTGTTTCATATGAAATTACATAGCAGGAAAGCACAAACAGTAAAACACAACAGACATGTTCAGTTGGCACAAGATGGGACAGTGCATTGCAAATGCCAAAATCTTGGCGGTAGATACCTTAGGACAGTCAACTTTGCCAAGGACAGTAGACGACATTGATTCCACCATGAAATTTTCAGCCACGAATAGAAATACACAATGTTGTCTCTAAGAATTAAACAGTACAAGTCATTTCATAAGTGAAAAAGAGGGTGATGGGAAGATGAACTTAATTGAACAGAACAAAGCTTTTAGCTTGAAAAAATTTGAGATACATGATTACCTTAAGATATACTAAAAAACGAACAAACAAACAAACAAACAAAAAAACACTGCCACTGAGTTGGGTCTGACTTATAGTGACCCTAGAGGTCAGAGTAGAACTGCCCCATAGAGATGCCAAGGAGCACCTGGCAGATGCGAACTGCTGACCATTTGATTAGCAGATGTAGCACTTAATGCACATCAATTTACATTAAAAATAAAGTAAATTACTTTTAAAATAGTTAGTATAATATACCTCAGATCCAGAACTTGCTGCTGTGCTGATGTATGTCATCTTCACCTGGACTCATTCTTCTGGGGACAAAGTCATTTCCCAGTGTGCCTAATTATAAAACTCAATCCTTGTTACTCTCTCCCTGAAGGGATTACAATTCAGACTTCACGACTCGACGGCACTTGGCTGGCTCACAGCTTGAGACTAGACAACACCAAGATTGTCACCAAATGAAATTATGATGAAAAAGTGCATTCTTTCAGGAAGAGATTTTGCATGAATGATAGTCCTTGATATGCAACAACAGCAGGCAGTCAAAGGAGAAGTTTGATAAATCTCTGCATAAGGGCATCAAGGCGTCTCAGAGCAGGTCTCAAGGAGAGAACTTTAGAATGCATAAGATAAGACACACAGGATTACTACTGAAGACTGCAACACACATATCACTTGAGAAGATGAAGCCTCTGCTAATCATGAACTTCACACAGAGCATCTGCGGTTGAATCCAAGTTTGGTAGGGAGAAGGAGGAAGTCTCTACACAGTTGTTAACACAGATTCAGGATCCTACAGGTCACATCAGGTCAAATTAGATAAAAAGTACCTTCTCCTGGAGAATTCAAGTTCCTAACAAGATTTAAATTTGGAAAGTAAAGTGGGCTGGGTTCAGTCTTTACATATCACATCGTCCACTGGGCATTTACGTGTAGTGGATAAATATAATAGTCATTTGTGGCTGTTCTGTTCTAAATTCTAAATGAGTTAGATATCTTTTTCCCGCCTCTACTTTACTTTAGCAATAAAACCAAACTCTACAATAGTCTTCAAGTCACTGGCCTTGAACTAGATTTATCAATGAAGACTCTCTGGTTATGAAAAAGTGAACATCAAAAGGTAGGTGTCTTAAAATAGCAACTCTTTCTCCTTTAAGAGGAAACTCTGGTTGCATAGTGATTAAGAGTTACACCTGCTAACAAAGGGGCCAGCAGTTTGAGTACATCAGGTGCCCCTTAGAAACCCTATGGAGCAGTTCTTCTCTGCCCTATAGGGATACTATGAGTCCAAATCAGCTCGATGACAACGAGATTTGTTTTTCTTTTCTTTCAAGATGTCTGTGCAAATTTAACTTTAGAATTTAGACTAAAAAACTACATGTGACTGAATAGACATTTTCAACTCCAAAGCAGGTCTCTTTATATCATCATATATATCTGTGATCTTCATCAGTAAGTACTTCAAGTCCTCTTCACACTCAGCAAGCAAGATTGTGCCCGCTGAAGATGGCAAGTTGTTAATATGTCTTCCTCCAAATTTGATGTCACATTCTTCTCATAGCCCAGCTTCTTGGATTTTTTGCTCTGGGTACAGATTGAATAAGTATGGTGATTTGTTACAACCCTAATTCACAGCTTTTCTGATTTTAAACAGTAAACTACTTTTCCATTGTTTCAACTACTGCCTCTTGGTCCACATGCAGGCCCCACGTAAGCATGACTCAGTGTTCTGGAATTCCCTTTCTTTGCAACGTTAGCCATAATTTGTTAGAATCCATACACTTCAATGTCTTCAAATAGTAAAATACAGTATATACATTTGATATTCACTGCTTTCACTCGATTCACCTGACGAAATCAGTAACATATCTTGTTCCATGTCTTCTTCTGAATCCAACTTGAATTTCCAGAAGTTCCTTGTCAATGTATGGCTTCCACAGCTTTTGAATGAGCTTTAACAAAATGTTTACTTGTATGTGATATTAATGATATTACTTGATAATTTCCATATTCTGTTAAGTCATTGTTCTTTGGAATGGGAACAAATATGGATCTCTTCCAGTCAGTCGGCTAGATATCTGGCTACCAAATTTCTTGGCATGAACTAGCAAACATTTTCAGTGCTGAATTCATTTGTTGAAATGTCTCAGTTGGTATTCTGTCAATTTCCTGAACCTTGTTTTTAGTCAATACCAATCAGTTGAAAGCTTCCTTGAGGGAGTGGCCTGTCTCCAGAATTTAAATGGCACTCTGGCAGACCTCACTTTGTCTCCTTTTTGACCCTGAACTAGTCTCATCAACTCACCAAACAATTTTGGGGTACAAACCTAAAGAAGCCTCTGGCCTGCTGTTGACCTGTCTATAGATTATGTTCCTGCCATTCCTGCAGTCTTGTAAGCTCAACCCTTGAGTCTCTCTCTCTCTCTCTCTCTCTCTCTCTTGTCTCTGCGCATGCCTGTGTGCCTCACTGGTTTCGCCTCCGGTAAAATCCACAAACCAAAGTCATTGCTGTGGAGTCGATTCTTACTCACATTGACCCTGTAGGAAAGAGTAGAACTGCCACATGGAGTTTCCAAAGACTGACTGGTGGATTTGAATTGCCAAACTTTTGATTAGCAGCTGTGGCGCTTCACCACTATGACAACCTAGAAGACCTAAATGAAGACATCCCTCCTTTTCTCACTAAAAGTTACCACAATGTTGAATCAGTGTTATCATTACCATGTTTTCTTTTTCCTTTTTTTTTTTTAAATGTATTATACAATAATATACCATCTAAATACATGGGACAATTGCCATGTTTTAAAAAAAGTAACAAAATAAAATTTTATTGTTCAAATATATTTTATTCTGCTAAAAGTTTTGGTATACATGTATTGATGTATGTGCTCTATAATAATCCAGCTTGTTAATTATGCAATAGTTTATTACTCTTTCTATATACTGTAGTGGACATTGACATGCCCTTATCATCAATCCCCCTATTTTTTCTTTTCTTTCCCTATTATAATGTGACATAAGTATTGTTACATTTGGGCAAGAATTACCTTGGAGATGAAGCAAAAATATTTGGTTAAAGTCATGTTCTTTCAACTTAACTAAACATTGCTGACTTGTGCTCCAAAATTATTGTAACTATTTACATTTCCCAAGAGGTTTCCTAAATAATTGTCTAAACATTGCATTGCCAGGTCTGTAAGGTTTTTTTTGAACATGTTCGATGTGTCTGAAATGTTTTACTGAACATGTTTGATGTGTCTGAAATATTCACTGTTGAATTTGCATTACCTGGTTACAGCTGAGTTGCAGAATTTTTTTTTTTTCGCTAAGTTTTTGAACATTCAGGCTTCATTTTTTTGTGCACTTGTTTCCTGAATGTCTTTTGACTATTTTTATTTCTTTTTCATAGCTTGTCTTTCTCTTACTGAGCTGAGTTGCCCTTTGTATGTTTTAGAATCTAATGTATTAGTTATATGCTTGGCAGTTGAGTCTAGCCAGCTTATTTGTTCTATAATGGTATTTTTTTAAATGAAATTTTACTTTTCAGTGTTGTCATATTTCTGAATATTTTATTTTACGTTGGCATTTTTTGCCCACTCTAAGAAATCTAACTTTGGAGATCCCTTTATTGATGATTATATCTTTCTCCTATAATTTGTAACATAGATCTGTGTCCTATCTATTTTTCCCATTATTGATTCAAGTATCAGATGCTTTGGTACAAATAGGAGTTCTACTAAGAGCTGAGAGGTTTCTAGTTGGAATCTACCTAGAAGTGCCTTGGAAATCAGTCCTAATGATCTGCTTCTGATAGGTTGCAACATTGAAATGGACAGCTCTATTCTTCACACATGGGCTCATCCTGAGTCAGAATCAAATCCACAGCAGTTAGCAACAACAACCAATCGAAACAAAGCCGTCCTCATCACAGTTGACTCCAACCCATAGTGACCCTACAGGACAGAGTAGGACTACCCCATAGAGTTTTCAAGCAGCATCAGGTGCACCTAAACTGTAGGCCTTTCAGGTAACACCTGTAGCACTTAACTGTTAGAATTCCAGGATTTCCACAACAAGAGAGGCAGTTTATATTGATCTTCATAATAAGCTTTAGAATAAGTTCATCTACTTTGTTCCTTATTTATTTGGAAGTTATCTTGACTTTTCTTGACCCTTTCGTCTTCCTTAAGAATATTAGAGCACATTTGAAAAGTCACCAGGAGAAGAATGATATTTATTTGATTTCCAGTCTCAATGTAGAGATTCAGTTAGGGAGGTTTTACATATATATACATACACACACATATATATATGTGTGTGTGTGTATATATATAATTTATGTTTGAGTTTTAGTTTACATTTTCCTTTTTCTTCCCAGGTATCTCTTCCTTTAAAAAAACAAAAAATGCACCAAATTCAATGTTTTTACTTATGAGGTCTGACAAGTCTGTGAACTTAAGTGCTCTAAATGCTACGTACCTCACTGCTGACTATCACTGTGGTCACCTTTGAAGTACTGCCCTTCAGAAACTATGCACCAGTGCCAAAGTCTAGTCCACTCTTCAGAGCAATTTTGGAACTCTTTCTGGAATGATTATTGGCAGACTTAAGTGTATAGCTTTCTGCAAGAGAGTTTTTAGCCAGTAAACAAGTAACTGTATTGCAACATCCTCACTACACACCTGATCTGGCCCCCAATGACTTTTTCTTCACCCAAAGGTAAAGGAAGTATTGAAAAGAAGGCATTTTGATGACACTCAGGATATCAAGGGCAATATGATGACAGCTCTGGTGGTCATTCCAGCAAAAGAGTTTCAAAATTGCTTTGAAGGGTGGACTAGGTGCTGGCATTGATGCACAGCTTCCCAAGGGCAGTACTTCAAAGGTGACTGTAGTGATAGGCAGAAACGAGGTATGGAGCACTTTTTCTAGGATGAGTTTCTGAACTTAACTGACAGTCCTTATAGATGATACGAAACAGTAATTACTGGGTGTGTAAACAGTCTGTCATTGTTCAGTTATCTCCTTCTAGAATATATGTGTTCTGACAGATTATAGTTGTCTATAGGCAATAAAAAGACAAATCCTCAGTAAGACTAAATATACATGCTTTCTGCTAGGATCTGCAGAGTCCTGTAGTTTGGTCCTCGAAAACTTTAATTAAGGTCATTCAACTCATTGGCTCATACACAAACACACTTTAAATACAGAAGTGTCTCTTGTGATTTAAGGTAAACATACATTTTTCCCACACCTACATGTCTTTGCAAATAATCTCCTATCACTTGGATGGCCTATGTCTACCACAGAGCTCTTGATTTATAAGAAGACCAAGCAAGTGAAGTCAGCTGAGGGCAAGAACAGCATACAGTATCAAAGGAGTAATTTAGTGGGTCTTCAAGATACTTCACAGGGCACCTTTGAATACCATTTAATACATCCTGGGCTTAAAGCCTCTCCTCGTGACTAATCCACGGCAAATACACTAATGTAAGATTATTATAGGAACATCAGAGGCATAGAGAGGAAAAGGAATGCAAATAGTATATTTGTTACTGTCTTAGAAATATGATTTCTTTCTTAGGGAAGGGTTGTGGGCTCTTACTATATACTTGACAAACAAACAGTCTGTTGTCATGCTGTTGAGTCCAATTTATGGGGACCCTACAGGACAGAATAGAACTGCCACATAGGGCTTCCAGAAGGTAGGTGGTGAATTCGAACTGCTGGCTAAATGCAGAAGACATTTTAACCACTGGGCCACTTAAGGCTCCATTGCCTTCATCCAAACCAAGCTCACTGGTGTTGAGTCGATTCCAATTCTGACTCATAGCAATGCTGTAAACAGAGTAGAACCGCCCCATAGAGTTTACAAGGAGCACCCTGTGGCTTTGAACTGCTGATCCTCTGGTAAGCAGCTGTAGCACTTAATCACTGTGCTACCAGGGTTTCCTTAGCCTTGATAGTGATTGTCATACTATGAATCTTGCATTCTTAGTATTGAATAATTTCCAATTAGAACTACAAACTTTCAATAAGTTGGCATCAAAAGAATTGCCAAAAGTCTCTTGAAAATACAAAATCAGATGATTACCAATGAAACATAAATGGGTAAAGGTGACTATAAATTATCAAAAGGACAAGAAAGCATATGATTTCACAGGTAGGGATTTCAGGTAAATATCCTGGAAATCCTGGTGGTGTAGTGGTTCAAAGCTGCAGCTGCAACCCATAGAGTCAACAGTGTCAATCCACCAGGCACTCCTGGGAAACTCTGTGGGGCAGTTCTACTCTGCTCTATAGGGTCACTATGAACTGGAACTGAATTGACGACAACAGATTTTTTTCTTTTGATCTGTGAGCAAAAAAGTCAAATTATGTGTAATTCAGAATCCTCAGTCTTCAGTGGGGATATTATCATACTTCCTCATTTGCACATATACTGATATTTACAAAGGGCTATGTGGTCATATTTAAACATGCTTACAGTTCATGTGGCATCTTCACAATCATTACTATGGTCGATCCTATCGGTTTAGCCACTGTGTCAATCCATCTCAGTGAGACTCTTTTTCTTGTTTTTCTACCTCTGCTTTACCAAGCGTGATGTTCTTCTCCAGGGAACCGTCTCTCCTGATAAAAAGTCCAAAGCATATGAAATAAAGTATCATCATCCTTGCTTTTAAGGTGAATTCTGGCTGTACTTCTTCCAAGAAAGATTTATTATTTCTTCTGGCAGTACATGGTATATTCAATATATCAACACCATAATTCTCAGGAATCAATTTTTTATTGATCTTCCCTATTCATTGTTCACTTTTCACATGTATGTGAGACTATTGAAAACCTCAGTAAAATGCACATAGGTCCGCAACACGATAGCTTTGTTTTATGACACTTTAAAGAGATGTTTCGGGGCAGTTTTCTCCAATGCATCATTTTCTTTTTTGACTACTGCCATGTTCTTTGTCATATAGCCCATCTACTTGAATTATTTGCTCAGCATCAAAATTAAATATGGAGAAAGGATATAACCTTGATGTACACCTTTCCTAATTTTCAACTTTGTGGTATCTTCTTGTAAGGTTCAAACAACCATTTTTAGTCTATGTACAGGTTCCACATGAGAACAATTAATTTTCATTCTTTATAATATTGTTCAAATTTGTTATCATCTGTATAGTTGAATGTCTTCACATAGTTTATAAAAAACAGGTAAATAGCTTTTGAAATTCTTTCCTTTTAACCAAGATCAGTCTGACATCAGCAATAATATCCTTCCATGATCTCTTCTGAATCCAGCTTGAAGTTCTGGCAGTTGCTGGTCAATGTACTGCTGCAATCATTTCTGAGTTATCTTCAGAATAATTTTGATTGTATGTGACAGTAGTGGTGCTACGCTTGCTAGGTGTCCTAGAGAAGATCTAGTTCATTGCAATCCATGGACAACAGAATAAAACACTAGCTTGTACTGCGCCATCTTCACAACTGTTAGGATTGAGCCCATCGTTGCATCTCATTGAGGGTCTTCTACCTTCACTCTCTACCAAGCTTGATGTCCTTCTATAGGTAACGATCCCCACAGACATCAATTCCAATGTAGGTGAAATGAAGATTTACCATCCCTGTTTCTAGTTATCACTCTGTCTGTACTTCTTCCAAGACAGATTTGCTCCTTGTTCTGGAAGACATATTCAAAATTCTTTCCCAGTGCCATAAGTGAGAGGCAACATTTCTGCTTTGGACTTCATTCATTGTCCATTTTCACACACATATGTGAGGAAACAGAAAATAACAAGTCTTCGATCAGTGCACCAGACCCTCAAAGTGATGTCTTTGATTTTCAACACTTTAAAGAGGTCTTTTACAAAAGATTTACCCAATGAAGTCAGTTATTTCATTTCTCTGCTGATGCTTCTATGGGCAATGATTACAGATCCAAGTAAGATGAAATCATTGATAAATTTAATCTTTGCTCCATTTATTATGATATCACATATTTGTCTAGATTTGTAGATTTTTGTCTCCTTTATGTTGAACTGTAAGCCATACCGGACTAGTCTTTGATCTTCATTAGTAATTGCTTTAAGTCTTCTTTGCTTTCTACAGGCAAGCTGTGTCACCCACATATCAAAGGTTGTTAATTAAGGTTCCACTAATCATGACCCCTGGCCCCTAGGGTCGCCATGAGTCGGATCCGACTCGACGGCACTTGGCTTGGCAATCACGACGTTTCATTTTTCTTCATATGTTCAGCCTACCTGGATTATTTGCTCAGGGTACAGATTGAATAAATATGGTTTAAAAAAATACAACTCTGAAACACATCTTCCTGATTTTAAACATCTGTATCCCCTCCTAATGTTCAAACAACCGTATTTTAGTTTATGTAAAGGTTCCATATGAGCACAATTAACTGTGCTGTAATTTTCATTCTTTACATTATTATCTAAATTTGTTATCCATACAGTTGAATATCTTCACATAGTTGACAGACAACAGAGAAATGGCTTTTGAAATTTTCTCCTTTTAGCCAAGATCAGTCTGACATCAACAATAATGTCCTTCTGTGTTGTCTTCTAAATCCAGCTTGAAGTTCTGGCAGATGCTAGTCGATGTACTGCTGTAACCATTTTTGAATTATCTTCAGAATATTTTTAATTATACATGACAAATGATGATGTTGTTGTTAGGTGTCCTAGAGGAGGATCTGATTCATAGCAATCAATATGCAACAGTTGCTTATTCTATTCAAACAGTCACTTCTTGCTGTATGTACAAGTTCCTTGTGAGCACAATGGTGTTCTGAAATTTACATTTTTTGCAATGTTGTCCATAGTTTGTTAAGATCCATATAGTCAAATGACTTTGCATAGGCAATAAAACACAAGTAAGTATTGTTCTAGCATTCTCTGTTTTCAACCAAGATCCATCTTTCATCAACAATGATATCTCTCCTTCCTTGTCCTCTTCTGAATTTGGCTTAACTTTGTGGCAGTTACTTTTCCACGCATGGCTGCAACCATTCTTGAATGATTGTCAATAAATTTTTACTTGCATGAGATATTAATGATATTATTTAATAATTTATGCTTTCTGTTGGATCACCTTTCTTTGGAATAGAAGTGAATACGGATCTCTTCTAGCTGGTTGGCCATGTAGCTGGCTTCCAATTTGGAGCACAGAAAAGTGAACACTGTCAGTTCTGTATTCATTTGTTGAAACATCACAACTGAGATTCTGCCTATTCCTGGAGTCACTTTTTTTTTTTTGTTGTTGTTAAATCAGTGTCTACAGTTCAGTCTGTATTTCTTCTGTCAATACCCTAAAGTTCTCGATCATATGCTGTCTCCTGAAATGTTTTTAACATTGACCAATTCTCTCTGTTGCAGTGACTCTGAGAATTCTTTCCATCTTCTTTTGATGCTTCTTGTGTCATTTAATATTTTCCCTGTGGCAACTTTCACTATTGCAACTCAGAAAATGAATTTTCTCTTCAGCTCTTCCAGCTTGAGAAGTGCTAAACCTCCTCTTCCCTTTTGGTTTTCTAATTCCAGATCTTTGCATATTTCGTTGTAATACTTTGGTTTGTGTTATTAAGCCACTATTTGAAATATTCTTTTTAGCTCTTTTACTTCATCACATCTTCCTTTTGCTTTAGCTGTTTGACATTCAAGAGCAAGTTTCAGAGTCTCTTCTGACATCCATTGTGGTCTTTTCTTTCTCATCATTCAAATGACCTTCTGTTCTCTTCATGCATGATATACTTGGTGTGAGTCCACAACTCACCCGGTCTTAGTTCTTTAGTATTCTATGTATCAAGCCATTGTTCAAATGGTCTCAGATCAAACAACTGAAGATTGTATTTTTACTCCCATGAACTTCAGCTTCAGCCTGAACTTGCATATGAGCAATTACTGGCATGTTCCATAGTTGGCCTTGGCCTTGTTATGACTGATGATATTGAGCCACTCCACTGCCTTTTTCCACAGACATTGTCAGTTTGATTCATGTGTTTTCTACCTGGCAAGGTCTATGTATGTAGTTGTTGTTTATGTTGTTGTGGGAAAAAAAAAAAAAAGATATTTCCAATGAATAAGTCATTGGTCTTGAAAAGTTCTGTCATGAAATCTCCCATCAAGTTTATATTTTCAAACTGTGAAAGCATTTTCTCTGTTTATCTTTTATATTCCAATAACTAGTAATTATCAATGAATTTTGATTCCATATTAAATCAATTTCGTATTTCAGGAGTTGGTGAAAATCTTCATCTTTTGTATTAGTGGTTAATGCATAAATTTGAATAATAGCTGTATTAACTGATATTCTTTGTAGGTATATGAGTATTATCCTATCAATGACAGTGCTGTATTTTGAAGTAGACCTTGAACTGTTCTTTTTCATGATGTATGTGACACCATTTCTCTTCAGTTTATCATTTCTGGCAGAGTACACAGTATTATTATTATATGATTCAAAATGGCCAATACCAATCTGTTTTAGCTCATTAATTCTTGAATACTGATTTTTAAGTGTTCCATGTGTTTTTTTCCCAAACTTTCAGTTTTCCTAGATTCATACTTTTCACATTCCACTTTTTCGTTAGTAATGGATGTTTCCAGCTGTTTCCTTTCATTTTAAGTCCTGCCAAATGGTAAGTGAAAATCGTGAAAGCTGTACTCTATCCATGTTGTTAAGGTTGCCTCTCCTTCGAGGAGAAGGCTCTTAGTCCATCATTTTGTGAACGGCTTCCAACCTGAGAGTATCATCTTTCAGTATTTATCAGACAATGTTCCAGTGTTATCCATAAAGTTTTCACTAATTTCTCTCTCTCTTTTTTTTTTTTTCAGAAGTAGATATCCAGGTCCTCTTCATTTTCTCACAGTTTGGAAGCTCTTCTGAAACATATTTGCCATGGGTGATCTTATGATATTTGAAATAGCAATGGCATATCGTCAGTATCACAGCAGCATGCAAGCCATGGCAGTACAGCAAACTGACAATGGAGTGGTAGACTGAAGAATTGATGCCTTTGAATTATTGTGTTGGCCAAGATTATTGAATATACTATGGACTGCAAGATGAATGAGCCTGGAAGAAGTATAGCTTGGAAGCAAGGATAGTGAGACATCATCTCATGTACTTTGGACATGTTATCAGGATGGACCAGTCTCTGGAGAAGGACATAATTCTTGTTAAGGTAGACGGCGAGTGACAAAGGAGATTCTTGGGAAGGTAGATTGACACAGCAGCTGCAACAATGGGCTGAAACCCAGTAATGATTGTCCGGATGGCACAGGACAAATTAATCAATGTAGCTTTTTTTTTTTTTTTAATGAAGTGTCTTCCTGGTTTAAACTTGAAATTGCTCTTGACTACAGTTTAATTATTTATTTCACATTTTCATACAAATCCTCGTCTCTTCACAGTTCAGTGAAAAAGCTATACTCCACATTACTTTGTTATCCACATCAATAGTGTAACTGTTTTTACCTTTATTTCATTTCAAAGTAGACCAGTGATTAGTATCCAAATCTCTTATTCTCCCAGAAAATATCTAACTAAAAAATGTCTTCCTACATATCTTTACTAAGAAACAGGTACAATTTTTCCCAGTCCTTTTAATTTTCAATAAAAAGCTGGCTCAAAGAGTCAAGACCAAGTTCAAATGTCCTCCATTCCATGAAGACTTTGTTAATAAAGAAAGAAAAGAGCTCTCTGGTCTCACACATCTTGCTGCCTCAGAAATACAACACTATTATTTTAATATTATATTAGCATCATTTTATCGTCCCAGGAAATTCTTGCCTAAATCAATGATTTTATGTTTTTTTACATGAATTTCCTGAAAGACTTGTCGGTTCTTTAATGAAAGAATTGACAGACATTTCAATGCGCTTTGAAATTGTGGACTCAGAGACTTTCCACATTGCTCTTTACCTTAAACTATAATACTAAGATGCTTTTCTTATCTTGGTGGCATAGTGGTTAAGTGTTACAACTGCTAACCAAAACCTGGCAGTTTAAGTCTGCTGGATAGTCCTTGGAAACTCTACAGGGCAGTTCTACTCTGTCCTGTAGGGTAACTATCAGTTTCAATAGACTCTATGACACTATTTTTTTTCCTGTCTTAATTAATTCTCATATTCTAAAAAATTGCCTTAATATAGACTTTTAAGTCTCAGTAAATATCGTCTCATCTTTATCCCTTGGAAGCACGGGCATTGGTGCTCTATGGAGGTAGTGTTCTCACTTTAGAGAAGTAGGTAAGAAGGTCAGCTTGGTTTTATTAGCAGACAGGATTAATGGCATCTGGAGAGCTTAAACTCCTTACAAATTTCAAGTAGTCGTCAATTCTCAAGTATTAAGTTCAGGAAAGAATAGCTATTAAATAATTGATATGCAAACGCACCTAAGTAAATGACGTGCCAATGAAAAGAAATGGAAATGAAATAACAATAAAGGAATTCACTGAAACCAAGTTGTTCATTCCTTAAAATGTGCTACATAGTAATATGAAATACTTTGTGTTCTGATATTTGTTTTGAAAGACTTTTGTATATATACACCATCTTTCTCCTGACTGAATTGTTTTTAATATCAATGAAAGTTATATTCTTGAGAAACCTTTCCTAATGTTATTTACCGAACATGTGAACAAAAGCCATATGTCAGTAGGTATTTTCACTTCACTAAAGTTCTGGGAGGGGTGCAAGTAGGTTTGGAAAAAGCTGTGACTGTTTGGAACAAAAGAATATTTAATTCACATTGTAATTCTGCCACAAAAGTTGAAGAAAGAGTGGGAGGGAGTGAGAACACTAAATGCTGTTCACAGTCTTGTGAATTAGAAATAAATAGAAGTTGAGAAATTAGCAATATTCACCAATGTTATGGTAGATCTACAGAAGTCTAAAAAATTCAACTTAGTGGCAATGCCTGGCCATACTCTGGGGATTCAAATAAACTACTGAACAAAGCAGCAGTACTACAACAACTCCTTTTCCATGTAGTGTGAGCTATGACAGCTTATGGAAATCCTGATGGCATAGTGGTTAAGTGTTATGGCTGCTAAACAGAAGGTTGGGAGTTCAAATCCACCAGGTGCTCCTTGGAAACATTACAGGCAGCTCTGCTGTGTCTATGGGTAACAACTTGATAGTAGTGAGTTTTTGCTTAATGACAGCTTTAAACTGATATTTTAATGAGCTCTCTACACAGAATAGTTTATCAAACTAAGTAATTTATAATTAGTGAAAATAATTGTTCACATCATCATCTATAAAAGAATGTAAAAATAAAATAAATTTAAAATATACAGTTTCTGGGGAGAAGTCAAGATGGCAGAATAAGCACACACCTCTCTTTATCCCTCTGGAAGCCAGGACCTGAACTGATAATCACATGGAGCCTTACTGGTCACCTAGTGAGCCCCAGGACACAGCACAAGGCTGTTACTTTGGACTTCATACCACTGAGCAGAAAACCTCCTCTCTTTCCCTGACTACCATTCCTGACTAGCCCTGGCTCTCATGGACTGAAGGTAGCACATCATTTTGACTTTTTTACCTGTCTTGGCTGGCAGGCAGAGCTGGGTCTTGCCTAGCAGCTAGTCTCAGACATACTGCTGGTGGGATAGGCAGGCAAAATTGCCATATTTTGAGAGCCAGGCTTAGGACTCTGTGCGTCTCGCCACTTTGGGCCTGTCTTTTTGCCTCTGCCCCAGCATGGTTTGTACAGCAGCGGTGTTGCCTATGTGCAGGACACCATGTCAGATATGGAGATTTTAGCATGGCCCAATTCTTAGAGTGGGAGCCAGCACCTGCACACAGGAGAGTGCTTTTCTGCCAGAAAATCAGTAGTTCACACAGTGTCACGTACAGCTGTGCCCTGTCAGCAGAGGCCAACAGGACCATAGCATGGCTGTATTTTGAACCATTTCACATCATCTGGGGTTGGACATAGAGGTGCTTACTTTGCCAGTTGGGAAGAGAGACCTCTATACTTGAAAACCTGATTGACTTAGGAAGTAGTCAGATACCTTTTATTTTACATTTTAAGACAGCCTAGAGAAACATTTGCAGTCCAACCTCACAGTATCACTCCCAGCCTTTACTTACATGAAACCCCCAAAGCAACAGATCGTTGAGAAAATGGCAAACCAGAAATCACCCATGGCTTCAGAAGGCTCCCAAACGAAACAACCAAGGAGCTGTCTGGATGAAGAAACTTTTCTGAAATCATCAGAAGGTGAGTACAAAAGGATTATATACAGAGACTTGCTAGACCTTACACAAAATGCAGCAGAGCAAAATAAAAAATTAAGCAAGTTGTTCGATTTGATGGAACACCAGTACTCTGAAATTCAACAGATCAAGAACAAAATCAAAGACATAGAAAGTCTCATTCAAAGCCAAGAAAACAGAATGGAATAAATAAAAAAAAAAAAAAAGGATTTTCTGACTTGGAAGACAGAGCTACTGATGCTGGCATCTATGAGAAGAAATCAGAAAAAAGAAACAAGAAAAATGAAGAAGCATTAAGAAGCATGTGGGACTCTACTAAGACAAACAATCTTTGATTAAACTGGAGGCCTTGAACAGGATGAGACACCTGAGAACACAGAGGGTATTGTTGCTGAGCTGCTGACAGAAAACTTCCCAGAAATCATGAAAGAAGAGAATATAGATATCCAAGGTGCATATCGTATGACACTCAATATAGATCTCAAAAGAAAAAGACTCCAAGACATATTATAATCAAGCTTAATAAAATGAAACATAAGCAGCAAATCTTAAAGGCAGCAAGACTCAAAGCAAAGCTAACATTCAGGGGGAAACCCTGTAGGCTTTCGTCAGCATTCTCAGCAGACACCATGTTGTCATGGAAACAGTAGCATGACACATTCAAATCCTTGAAGGAGGAGAACTTCCAACCAAGAATTATATATCCTGCAAAACTATCTTTCAAATATGGAAATGAAATTAAGACATTTGCCGATAAACAGAAACTCAGACTTTGTAAAAATCAAACAAAAGCTACCAGAAATACTGAAAGAAGTTCTTGGCTTTGGCTTAGAAGAACAAAACCACTAATTTTATACTTTAGAACTACATATCATCCAGAATTCTACTCAGTTAGGGAAGGCTCCAAACATGATCAAAGCTTTAAAACTGAAAGAAATAATCCAGTGATTATCATGAAAACTATGGTGCCATCATATTAAAAAGAGGGAGGTAATACAGTCATTATAGTCCTTCCAGATGGAGAGGAAGTCAACAAGACTGGTAGTAATTAAAACTGGTTTTATGTGTATTTTATTAAGGGGGATCATTGGGGCAGCTATAAAGCACAACAAAGGTGCAACATACCATATCAAGAAATGTAACACAGGAGTCACAACTACCAAACCAGCTCTGAAAAAGGTGAAAAATGAACTCACAGAAAAGAATGTCCCAGAAAAGACTAAAATGAACAACAGAGAAAACATCAACACAAAAAGAAACATATCACAATGGCAGCATTGAACAGAATGTGAATGGACTGTATGCTCCAGTAAAGAGACATCAAGTGACATCTTGGATCAAAAGACATGATCCATCTGTATGTTTCCTACAAGAAACTCATTTGAGACTTAAAGATAGGAACAAACTGAAAATTAAAGGGTAGAAGAATATACATGAAGCTAACAATGAACAAAGAAGAGCATATGTGCCAATTCTAATCTCAGACAAAATCAATTTTAATGTAAAATCCACCATTGTGGACAAAGATGGACATTATTTGTTGTTGAAAGGTTCAGTACACAAGCAAGACTTAACTATATTAAATATTTGTGCACCTAATATCATAGCACTTAAATACATCAAAGAAACACTGACTATACTCAAAAAGGAAATAGATCACTCAGCAATAATAGTGGGAGACTCCAACACTCCACTCTCAGTACTGGACAGATCGTCTAGAAAAAAGCTCAATAAAGATACAGAAGATCTTATTGCCGTAATTATCGAACTAAACCTTATCAATATGTGCAGAACGTTCTACCCATCAGCAGACAACTACACTTTCTTCTCCAGTACACGTGAAACATTCTCTAGAATTGTGTTAGGACATAATGCAATTCTCAACAAAATCCGTAACACTGATTAGCGCAAAGCATCTTCTCAGATAATAAAGCCATAAAAGTCAAAATGAATAGCAGAAAATACAGAGATAGAAAGTGGAACTCTTGGAAACTGAACAACATCTTGCTTAAAAAATCTACATTACTGCTGAGACTATTTCACAGTATAGAAAGGGATGGAGTACTCCCAAACTCATTCTATGAAGCAGCATAATCCTATTACCAAAGCCAGGAAAAGATCCAACCAAAAAGGAGAACTACAGACTGATACTACTCATGAATCTAGATGCACAAATATTGTATGAGACCCCTACGATGAGAACTCAAAAACAAACATGCATAGAGGAAAACACTCTTTGACCACTGCAAGTAAGGGAAGGGAGGGATGGTGAAGGAGGGAGGGTTTAGAATAGATAGTTGATAGAAACTTGGTTGAGTGAAATCGGTGATAGCACACATTAGAAAGAACAACAATATTAAGTAGATTTCAACATAACTTGAGTACTCCTTCCATCTTAACCAAATATTGCAAGGACAGAGCAGCTGGGGCAGGAGGCAGGGGACGATGCTTTTAGGTGAAATCGAGGCCAATTGGCACAATTAGCATTTTGCTAAGAGGGCTCTCTGCAGCCCACATTGCTGAGTGGCATCTGGGGTCTTAAAAGCTGCCAAGCTGCCATTTGAGGGCATAGTAAATGGTCCCAATTCAGCAGGAACGGATGTTCACCAAGGACATGTGGGAAAGAGAACCCAGAAGACAGAATGACCCACATGAGTGGGTGTCTACATTGACTCAGGACCGGAAGAACCAGATAGTGCCCAGCCATCACCAGTAATAGCGGTGATGGAGCTCACAGAGTTGAGTCTCACTGGCAACACAAGAGCAAAAAGGGGTGCACCCTGAGATCTCCACTAAAAGACAGCAGTTGATGGTCCAGCGGCTTTGGGATTCCCCTGGGAGCATGGCCCCTGGCCCTGATGCTTCCTGTGCCCATAAATCATAACGAAGGTCCACTCTTCGGACAGGAATGGATTGGAATTGGCAGCGCAGGGTGACCATATCTTGTGTGCACTTTATGGTTCTGTGCATCTGTAGAAAATCATCCTGCTGACCTCTTGCTGGAGGAAGGGGAGTGGGTGGAGAGGAGGGGAAAGGAGACTGATGGGAGGATGAGTCATGTATGGAGCAGAGAGGAAGAGCGTGCTGTCACTGGGCAGGGATAGCAGTGGAAGCTGCATATAGGTGGGCCTACAAATTTATATGGGAATGTACATTTTCACTAAGTCATAATAAAAAAAGAAAGAAAGAAAACAATGAGGAGAAAAAGAAAATACAGTTTCTAACAAATCTGAAGTTACTTTTCAGAAGCAGAGGAAAGTAGGAGAAAGCTACTTAGATGACTTTTTTGGGGGGTAACATTTACTGATATTTGATCTACATAATTTACCATTGAAGGTGTGTAATTTAATGGTTTTCACTTCATTTACAGGTTTTGCAAGCATCACCATAGTCAATTTTAAAACTCTGGTGTTAGTCCAAAAGGAATTCTCACTATTTAGTCGTCACCTCATATTCTCTCAAGCCCTGAGCAACCTACTTGTTTTCATAGACTTCCCTATTTTGAATATTTCATATAAATGTTATCATAAAGCAGGTGGCCTTTTGCAGTGTGTCTCAATGAAAAATGAGCTTGTACATGGCTGTAGCTCTCAGCCAACTTTTGACATTACCCAGTGATGAGATTACAAGCTTTATTGATTACATGGAAGTTAGAATGAAGTGAAATTGTGTAAGTTTTCCCATGGGTTCAGCCATCCTCAGACCTTTATCCTGGGAGGGTCTGACAAGGAAACTCGTACTCATGCCCTACAATGCCTTGTATGTAGATGACAAAGGCACAAAAGGAACTGAGGCTTCTCTATCTCACACTGCAGGCATTATGTCTGAAAACAAAGTCTGTGAACTTAGTTGTTTTAAGTGCTACAAGCCTCACTGCAGAATATCACCATGGTCACTGTGTTAGTCAGCTGTCACTGATCTAACAGAGTTAGCACAAAGTGGATGGTTTCATGAAGAGAATCTTTATCATCACATTCCAGTAAGCCACAAATCCATTTATGAACTATAGGTCCATTCAATAAGAGAAATTATCACGGTCCAGTAGGCTGAGTCCAAATTCAAAGAGAGCATCTTGGCACAGGAACCTCAGGTCCCGAGGACGTGCCCTGCACTCTGTGCTGCCTTCTTGGTAGTGTGAGGTTCCCACCATTGTCTGCTCACTGCTCCCCCTCACATCCCACAGACTGGTAGCTTGAGTCCTGTCTCGCCAGAGCAACGGTTGCCTATACTCTCCTCCCTCATCATCACAACAGAGTTAGAATTCATAACATTTGGGAGGAATGGTACCATAAGGGGACTCATAGCTGAGTCATTTTGAGGGGACATTATACAATCCGTGACAGTCACCTTTGAAGTACTCCCCTCAGGAACCTATCTGCTGATGCCAGCCCCTAGTCTACCTTTTAGAACAATTTTGGAACTGTTTCTGGAATAGCCATTGAACATGGTGGCGAGGTGGCAAGTTTGTAAACTGAATTGCATAGCTGTCTGTGAAACACTTTTTAGCCAATAAACAAAGAACTGGATTGGAACACCCACCCTATTCACATGAGCTAGCCCCCAGTGACTTTTTCTTTACCTGAAGATAAAGGAAATAGTGAAAGGAAGAAATTTTGATGACATTCAGGACATCTAGGGTAATATGATGACATCTCTGATGGCCATTCCAGAAAAAGATTTCCAAAATTGCTTGGAAGGGGGGACCAGAAGCTGACATTGGTGCATAGCCATCCAGGGGGAGTACTTTGACAGTAACTGTAGTGATATTCAGCAATGAGATATTTAGAATATTTTCTGCTATGAGTTCACAAACTGAATTGTCAGAACACATATATACATGCTAGAGTTCATGGGAAAAGGGAAACGGAGTAGGAGGCAGGAGCCTTTGCTCAGGTGCAGCTGGCTTGGCTAGCCTGTTACCAGTAAGGTGTCTTTGTTCATGTGCAGAGAGCATGGCCACTCTGGACTGTAGTGTGGAACCATCTGAAACAACTCCTCCCCTCTGGCTTCAAGATGAATTTTTAAGTTTGAGTTTTCTGGTAAATGATACAACATATTAAAAGTCACCAGGAGAAACTGCCTCTCCTGGGATGCATACTTAGCACAATGAAGCAGTCCTGGAGATAGTGAAAAAGAATACTCTTGATAGGAAAACTCACTGTTTTTGCTTCTGTGTGAGGCATTTTAGAAAAACGCTCTCAAGGTCCATCTGTGCTGCAGCGGGAATCAACGCTTCATTGGTGTGCCTGAGGAACATCCCCTTGTATAGATATTCTCAATTTTAGTTACCTATTCAGCAGGTCGTGGAAACCCTGGTGGTGTAGTGGTTAATTACTACGCCTGCTAACCAAAAGGTCAGCAGTTCAGATCCCAACAGCTGTTCCTTGGGAACCCTAATTTGTGCTATAAGGTCCCTTCAAGTCAGAATCAACCTGAGGACAATGAGGTTTGGGATTATTTATCAGGTCACAGATATTTGCATTTTTCTGCTTTCTTTGCATTATGAATATTGCTGCTATGATCACTAAGGTGCACATACTTGCATGAATGTATCTTTTCAGTTCTCTTTAAATATCTAGGGGTGGAATTGCTGGGTCAAATGATAATTTAGAATATTTTGAGGAAATGCCATTGTTTTCCAAGTGGCGAGTCACTTTATATTCCCACCAGGAATACATAAGTGTTATAATTTCTTTACTTCCTCCTGTCTTTTATCTGTCTTCCCGACTGCAGCCGTTCTTGTGGTCAAGAAGTGGTAGCTCGGTATAATTTGATTTGTATTTTCCTGGTGACTAATCATATTGAACATCTTTTCATGAACTTGTACACATTGTTCGTAGAAACGTCTATTGAGATCTTAATAATTTATTTTCATCAGTAATTTGTAAGACTTTCTATGCATTCTTGATACAAGTCTTTTATCAAATGCATGATTTGGAAGTATTACCCTCATTCCGTAAATTATTTTCATTTTCTTTATGGCATCCTTTGAAGACAAAAATCTTAATTTTAATTCCATTTTGTAAGTGTTTCTGTTGTTTTAAAGCTAAAAGCCAAGTGCAGTTCTCGACGGCACTTGGCTGGCTTGGCTAATTATATCATTGGCATACCGTACCGTTTGGCAATCGTATTTCTGCCAAATTGAAGGTAAAGAAGATTTACCCCAAACTCCTTCTTTAAGCGGTTTATATGTTTATCTCTCATATTTAGGCATTCGATCAATTTTGAGAATTTTATTCTTTTGATGCTTTTGCAAAAGGCACCGTTTTCTTAATTTTATTTTTTATTGCCGTCATATAGACATACAATCGATTTTTGCATATTGATGTCAATGTTGCAACTTCACCCACCAGTGCTATATTTCTTTGGTAAGTTCATTATTATGATTTAGTTTTTTAATGTAAGAGATTATGTCTTCTGCACACAGAAGTAGTTTTACGTCTTCCTTTCCTATACAGATGTTTTCTTCCTTCTTTCTTTTTTTAGAAAAATATTCTCGTTTTGTTTTCCATTTTTCTCCTAGCTTGCCCTAACTAGAGCTTCTAATACAGTGTTAAACAGAAATAGTTGGGACAGACATCCTGTCATTCTCCTGTTCTGAAACAGAAAATATCCAGTCTTTCACCATTGAATTTAACGTTAGCTGTGGATACTTCACAAATGATGTTTAGCACTTTAAGGAAGTTCCTTGGTTTCTAAGTTCAGCAAGTGGTTTTATCATGAAAAACTGTTGGATTTCTGTTTATACTTTTTCCAGGTTGAGTTGATTGTGTGATCTTTCACCTTCATTCTATTGAGATGGAATATTATATTAACTCACTTGAGAAATTAAACAGAAATTTAATCCTGAGATAAAGGTCACCTGGTTATGGTGTGCAATCCTCTTTTGCATGTTGACAAACTCAGTTTGCTAATATTTTATTGAGGATTTTTGCAGCAATATTTTTAAGAGATTATGGCCAATAGTTTTCTGTTCTTATGGTATCTTTGTCTCATTTGGGTATCACAATAATTCTTGCCTCTTTGAATGAGTTGGGAAGTTGTCTCTCCTCATACATTTTACTGGAAGAGTTGATATTGATTTTTCTTTAAATGTTTTATAGAATTCATTAAAAAGCCATTTGGCCTGGAATTTTCTGTAAGCAGTTTTCTGACTAGTAATCTAATACTGTAATTGTTCCAATTTGATTCTGAGTTTCTATTTCTTTAGTCAGTTTCAGTAGTTTTTCTTTCTAGGAAATTGCCAATTTCATCTAAGTTATATATTATCATGTGCATTTTCATAGTATTAGCTAACAGTTATTATTTCCATCTTTATCTCTAGTAACATTGTTTTTAATCTAATTTAACATTCATAGAGTCACTATTTGATACTTACACGACAGACTCTTTGTTTCCCACTTTGCTTTAAGATGCTATAGCACATGTCTTGCATATAGCATATATTTGGATCCTGTTTCTGATAATCTCTACCTTTTTGTTTGAATTGCTTACTTCATTTATATTTAATGTTATTATCAATATAGTATGATTTGTAGCCAGTACTTGGCATTTCTTTCTTTTTTTTTTTTTTATTTCACTGTTTTCCTTTACTGCTTTGTTTTACATTACAGGAACATTTTCTTCTGTAACATTTTAATTCTGTAGTGATTTTTTTCATTACATTAAAATTTACTAACTATGTTTTATGTGCTAGCTATGTTTTATGTGCTAGCTGATCTGGTACTACCCTGAAATTATTCAAATTCAGTGCTGGATAATAGCTTATACCTGACTGCATATGGTTAACTTTTCAAATTTTTTTAGCACTTTTCCTTGGAGGTATCTTGTTAAAAGAATATTTGAAGAAAAGTAAAATAATAAAAGAACAAAAAAACTTACACTTTTATTCTGTTGTTTTAAAACAAGTTAAAATTCTGACACATGCAAAATTTTTCAATGCCTCTAATAGTTAATAACTCAACGGACCCCAATTTATGGTTTGGATTTTGCAAAGTATTTTGGTTTGGTAACACTGAATAATGTTTCAGTAAAATATGTTATAATTTAAACTTGTGAGTTTGTCTAATTTATGGCCTGGAACATTATAGTTGAAGCCCAGAGTGTTAGATTTGCTCATTATGAAACAAGCATTTAGATATTCATAGCAGTACTACTTATTTTAGAATCTGAATACTAGCATGAGAACACTTTTGGTGTTCAAAAGAGCAGAGGACTTTGCAACTAATAATGCTGTTGTTTATTCAATAATAATGTGATTGCAACTTTTTTACAGATATCTCTCTCACACACACATGCACACATATGAAATCTCTTTACTCAAATAATTTAGAATAGAAAAGAGTAGTATCAATTCAAAGGTACAGTACTACTCTCCCTTCAGTCACTTGTAAAGTGGAAAAGGAACATAATCCCCATTTACAGTTGGGGAAAACAGAAGATAACGAGCTTTGTCCTTGTTTATACTCGTGTAGGAGCCCTGATGGCGCAGTGGTTAAGAGCTCAACTGCTAAGAAAAAATCTGAAGTTTGAATTCCTCAGACGCTCCTTGGAAACTCTATGGTGGAAGTTCTACTCTGTCCTGCAGGAACTCTGGGAGTCAGAATTGACTGGATAGCAACTTTTTATTTTATAGTCCTGGGAGATTAATGCATCTTTTCTACGTTGTTATTGTTGTTAGGTGCTATCGAGCTGGTTCTGACTCATACTGACGCTATGAACAACAGAACAAAACGTTGCCCGGTCTTGTACCTTGTCCACATTTTTATGCTTAAGCCTATCGTGTCAATGCTCTCATCAACTCTTAGCAACCCCACAGGACAGAGTAAAACTGCACCATAGGATTTCCCAGGACTGGCTGGTGTCTTTAAATTGCAGATTTTAGGGCTAGTAGTCAAAAACTTAATCTCTGTACTGCCAAAGCTCCATGTAGTAGTCGAGAGAACACGCTCAGTAAATTGTCAAAAACAACATACTTCATAAGTTCTTTTGAGGCCCTGTAAAATTTGTTACTCTTCAGAGAAGAAATTTAACCATAATCAAAGCTCAGAAAAGCTAGGAGATAATTGCACAGGACAGTCCTGCTACGAGCACACTAGACTCTACCTCCTGTTATTCCCTTTAATTCTCCTCAAAGTAAACAAGTCCATCCTCTGTGTCAACCCATTTCACCAACACTCTTCCTCTTCCTTGATGACTGTCCACTTTACCAAGCATGACTGATCCTTCTGGACAGCACGTCCAATGTACGGAAGATGCAGTCTTGCCATCTTTGCATCCTAGGAGCACTCTGGTTGTTCTTCTTCCAGAACAAATCTGCTTGTTCTTTTGGTGGTCCATGGTTACATCCAACATTCTTTTCCATCAATTCTTCTTCTACCTTCTTTGTTCATTGTCTAGCTTTTCTATACACAACATAAATATATCTAGATGTACCAAAATAATTCAAAGGGATTCACTTGTATTATCCAGATTTTTTTATTATGAAGGTGAGATGGGATTCAGAATTTATCAGATACTTAATACTTAAATTTGTCTTAGGAGACTAAAATGCTATGTCTGAAGTGTTAGTAACGTAACTGTAGGTTAGGACACCTATGTAAATTTAACAGATAAGAACAACTCAAGTCTAGAAGTTTACACAGTCATTATCAGGTGAGGATGGACTTGTTTAAATCTGCCAGCCACTCCTGGGAAATCCTATGGTACAATTCTACTCTGTCCTTTGAGGTTGCTAAGAGTCAGAACCACTTTGAGAGCAACAGGCATCTTGTTTGTTTTTTATTACTACTTATATAAATTTTTGGTCAAAAATAAATTCTTGTTATCTGTTTTGTGAGAATTTTACATAGGGAATTTTTTTTCTGTGACTTCTTAGCTTCCTACTACTCTCATTTTCCTCTCATGCAGCCAATTTTCTGAAACAAAGTGAATGAAAATACCAAAAGAGGTACACTATGGAGATATGATTTTGCTTAGGTCAAATGGTAAGACTAGGATGGGAACACTAATGGAGAGACCAGTGTTCAGAGAAAAACAAGATCTCTGTTTTTTTACATTCACATGCCTTGGATCCACAGTAAAGGAATATTCTGTTCTAATTTACAAAACATCTTCATCTGTTTTTCTGAAACTATCTTTTTTATTGGATTACTTTTCTAGAGCATTATGGATAATATTTACATGTATATTTATGTATATATATATATATGCATCTAAAGAGTTTCTGAAGGCTTTTGATGTCATCCTATTAAATAAGTCCCACTATTACTAAACTGTCAACAGGCATGTGTCTGAAAAACAAAAAGAAAATATATCAAACATCTTGACTCTTTTTCTAACCTGAAATCAGACTGTCATGAGGTAGTAAAATAATGGATTTGTAGATTTTACACAAATGATAACTATGAATTTTATATTTAAATGAATAAGAACTATTGTATGGGAAAAAATCTTGAAACATAATCTGGTAAAAGAGAACTCACTCTCAGGGTGCATAAAACTTAGAAATTATCATAACTAACCCATAATTACTCATCTTTGGTGAATATGAAGAAGACAAAAGGAATAATGCCTTTCATATACTAAAAATTTTAAAATAGTTCAGTGTTTGTGATTTTCCTGACATTTTCTCATTTTGAAAAGAATTAATTCTGATAAAATTATGGAAAATTGCTGTAGTTAAACCAGTGATCTCTAAGGGCGCCAAGAGCTCATCTAATGAAATGTTTTCCTCTTTTATTAAAATACCTCTGGGACATTGAAGTGCAGACAAAAAGTGGAAGGCCACTTGAAGTGGATATTTCAAGTAAATCCAAACAGTTCTATCAGTAATTTACATATTTATTTAATCTTTCAGACGACACAATCTATCCAGTGTGAATTTTGAATACCTAGGTAGAAGAATCACGTTCAGCTAATACATCGAAATGAAAACGTAATTAACAAACTATCTTTCATGAGGAAGGACCCCTTGCTGATTTTGGGAGGAACTTCTGACTTGATTTCATTTCTAATAATTGTTTATTGTTTAGTGATTTCTTTTCTATGTTAACAGTAACATTGCCATCCATCAAATGCTTTGGTTTTAATTCATCTATAATTTGGGGAACTTGAGAAATTCCAGTAATTGTATTAAGCTAAATATGCTCAAATAAATATTATTTACCTATTTTTCTTAAAGGATATGTGGGAAATTGGGATAACCATAGTTTGGTGAATTTTTAGAAACTGAGACAGTAAACAGAGCAAACATGAATAAAATATCCTATATTCAAATAATTAGTTTTCTTAAACAAATGCTTCAAATTAAAATGTGATGTTATATATTTGGAGCAGTGATTCACTGTAAAGAGGCTCATATTTTATATTTCATACTTAAGGAAATAACTGAAACTACATATGAAGGTCAAAGAGAATACATGCATTAACTTAGTGTTATGGGTATATTTTGTATGGGCATACTTCTATTACTTTTTTATAGCAAATGTTTTCTCTGTTTTCAAAATATATTATGGACTTCATCATATTGATAAACTGCTTTTAAAGTTTTAAAAAATCTTATGTCTGTTACATTACTCATTGTCATATTCTATGGAGAAAGTTATTTACATAATTACAGAATTTCTTTCACCAAACCAAATTAATAAAATTCTTGAAGATTATTCATGCCTAAATAAGATGAGATACAAACTCTAATGGAAATAGTTTGCAATTTATTTGTTTAAACAGACAAGTACTCAGGAAACCAATTTCAACTCCTATTCATAGGGAGCCTAAAAGACAGAGTAGAACTACTCCATAGAGTTTCTAATGAGTGCCTGGTGGATTTGAACTCCTCTCCTTTAGGTTATTAGCCATAGCCCTTAACCACTATACCACAGTGGGAAGGTGAAACCCTGCTGCAAAAGACTTCATTAGAGCCTTAAAAGACACGCTGTCATTTTCACAAGTAAGGTACAACTGCCCTAACCCACAGTACTTTTAATCATCTCATGTACATTTGAAAGCTAAACAATTAAATAAAGAAGCCCTAAGAAGAATTGATGCCTTTGAATAGCGAATTTACCGTGAGGAACAAACAAATCTGTCTTAAAAGAACTACAGCCTGGATACTCTTTAGAATCCAGGATAGCAACACTTGATCTCACATACTTTGGGCATGTTATTTGGGGTGACAGAGCTTAGATAAGGACCTCATGCTTGGTGAAGTAGTGGGTAAGTGAAAGAGAAGAAGCCCCTCAAGGAGCTGAGCTGCCACAGTGACTCTAATGCTGGACTCATGCATATCAACAATTGTGAGGACTAAGAAGTGCTTAGTTCTTCTGTATGTACGATCACTATGAGCTGGAGGCAACCTGTGAGCATTTGACAACAACATGAGCATCAACATCAGCATCAGTATCAGCATCAGCGTCAACATCAACATCAACATCAGCATCCATCAACATCAGCATCAACATCAACATCTAACAGGCATTGAGGCAGTTCATTCTTTTTTTTTTTTTTTTTAATTTTTATTTAACATGACTGAGTGAAAATGTACATTCACGTATAAATTTACATGCCCACCTATATGCAGCTTCCATTGTTCTCTCTGTCCGGGGACTAAGGTAGTTCATTCTTAATTAAAGCTGTTCATATGTTGGGTATTCATAAGCCAGGGACTCCTTGCATGTAACTTGTTTGCACAAAGTGAAAAATCTCAGGATGTCCTATTTCATAGACCACTCTTTAGACTTAAAGTGACTTATGACTCAGTAGATCTTTTTAACAGTAATACAATACAAATGCTAACATTTCTCAAATTTCCTTTATATCTGCTGAATTGTATTATTAATGTTCCCAGTTTTAAGAATCTTTTTAAAATAATACAATACTTTGTCTTGTGTTGGTATCAAAAACTTGGCCTAAAATTGCTTCTATATTCTAATTTTATATGTGTTCTAAAATCATTTCATTGTAAGCAAATACTGTCTCATTTTATCTGAGAGCTAAGCCATTCTCCACTTTTTTAAAATATAAGTACTGATCTTTATGACATTATTTTAGCATGACAAAAATAGCAACACCTAAGTTTAAAAAATACGCCACATAAAAGTTTAAGTGCTTTGCATGCTAAGCTTTCAAAATTACTATCACAGGCAGATGAGGTAAGTCAACACATGAACATCACCTTACAGAGGAGGATGTCCAGCCTTCTAGCGCATTTTTGCCCAAGTCAGAAGGCAAGTTTGTGGGTGGACTATTATTCAAAAACAGTACTCCATGGCACCAGGGCTATGCCGCTAACTGTGAATCCATGGTACCTCACCACCTTGATTTGGCCTGTAGGATTGATCTCAGATCAGGGAGTCTTTCAAGACACATTTCAAGTATTCATTCCTGTCCCTTTCTTACATCTTTTGACATTTTCAGAGAATTTAGCATGAACAGAAAAATTAATATATGTTAATTTTACCATTCATCCACGTTGATGTATTTCCCCATGGACATTCCATTCTGAGTTACTTCTGTTCTTCAGCTCCCCAATTCTGAGTGTTAGACCTGTTGTAGGTCTAACACATCACAGGTCTAAGCATCACAGAATACTAAATTTTAAGGTACTATTGAATACCTGCCCAATGGTATCTTTTTTATTTTTTCAGGAGTGAGTATATAAACTTTCAGTCTTCAATAGTAATTTTTTAAATTACATTTTTAGAAATTAAGTAGCATTAAAAAAAAAAAAAAGCCAACCTGTTGCAATCAAGCACAGGCCTTAACAGACAGGCTTTAATGGGTATTTATTGGCATATTACTTTTTAACTGCAAGTTGGGTATATAAATTTGAATAATACCTTGTTCATGAAAACAGGGAAAAATGAGTCTTAAATTTATAAGGAATACCTAATTTTTACTGTCTTTATTTCATCCTAAATTATACATCTTTAACCAGAGATGTCATACTTTCTACACTCCACAACATTAGACACAGTGCTTAACTCAATATCTTCAGCCTACTACTGTCTGATTCACAAAGAGATGTTCTGTCTTTAGTGATTCTCACTTCCTGTGTTAAAGTTCTTTGTGTTTAACTCACCTCAGATCTCTATTGTTGCTGAGAAAAATGGAATCCTGGGGCTGTCTCAGACCCTTTTATTTTTTCATACTTATGTAATTTTGTTTATATTGCCCAAGGTCAACTTGACCCCTTGACTCCTCCAATTTTAACTCTTTGAAAATGATTTTTGCCCTAACTTAAAGTCATATTGAATTCACTTATTCAATAAGCATTTAGTGACCAATGTTAAAAATTTATGCTATATATTCCAAGTGATACAAGATAAATATGATACAAAGTCTTAAGTTTCCCGCACTTTAACAATGGAGCATGTGTGAACAGTAATAGACAAGATGCCTTACTTATTTATTTTATTCAATAGTTGAGGAAACACATTAGCCTAATGGAATAATAAGGAGCCCTAGTGGCTTGGAAGGTAACTGATGAGCTGCTAGCTAATTGGCCAGTTGGTGTTTCAAACTCACCTGCCACTCCACAGGAGAAAGATGTGCCAGTCTGTTTCCATAAAGACTGCAGCCTTAGAAAGCCTGTGTGGCAGTTCTATGCCATTCTATAGAGTTGCTATGAGTCAGAATTGACTCAATTATAATGGCTTTGAAACGATATAATAAGGATGTTGTCTTACCTTAGTGAGAAGGTGTGTGGTGGTTTGTGGTAGTTGTGGTTGTCAGCCAAAAAACTTTACATGCAGACGCTGCACGTTGCTATGATGCTAAATAGGTTCCAATGAAGCAGTCAATAAAAACCTTGTGTATCACAATATTCAAATCTGCAAGTGCTCATGGGGCTGATGCATGAATAGGCAGCATTTCCTTCTGCTCCTTCATGAGGTTGTCGTGAGTTGAGATCACCACGATTTGTGGTCACTGTAAGTTGAGACCAACTTTACAACCACTAGAAGTGTTTATCTGTATATCACTTGGAAGGAAGCCCTGTTGGTGTAGTGGCTAAGTGCTACAGTTGCTAACCAGAAGGTTGGCAGTTCAAATCCACCAGGAACTCCTTGGAAACTCTACGGGGAAGTTCTACTCTGTCCTCTAGGGTCACTATGAGTCAGAATTGACTGGGGGGCACTGGGTATCACTTGGACTATGAGCCTGGAAGTATTAAATGGCTGTGAGGATATGATAAAGAACACAACCACCAACAACAACTGAAAACAACAAACAGCAACAAGATATATGCAAAGACATTGTCATAATCTTATATTTCTTAGGCTACAGGAAAGTATCAAGAGACAAATGGTTTGATTGTTATTTTACAGTTGATAATATAATTGATAGTAATATGAGGTTCATAGAAAGTGGTCCTTTTGGCTTCACTACAGCCAGTCCGTCAGGTATTTCTCAGAGTACTCACTACAGCCACTTTCCACGCCATTGGCCTGGTTAATATCAACAGAGAGATATTTCAAGAAAGTACAGAACAGGGATGATTTCTGACCATTTTCTCTCCCAACTCTGATACAGTGCCTTGAATTTGGAAGTACACTATAAATATTTGATGGTATTCATTGTTAGAGAAAGATCTCTGTCCTTCTGCTCTCTTTTGCTTTTCTGAGAAGTTTCTGTTGGAACCACTCTATAGAGGAGCTTTACATAACATTAAACTGAAGGACTTGGTGGCTTGATGATGAAGGGACAGGGATAGACGATGAGTCTTTTTTGAAAGGAAAAGCAAGTAAACGTATTTTCATTCATTTGTGCTGCCTGCTATGGCCAAAAACATCCCACAGATAAAAGAATCAATATTGCCGAGCTGCTGACTTAGTCTCAAATGTAAAAGCATTTACTGGAGTGCCGTGTTTTGAAGCAAAAAGGAAAAAGGACCAAAAAAAGAAAAAGAAACCAAAAAAAAAGCTTCTACAAAACTTTAATATAATTCCTTTTATTTTCTAAGAATGCATTTTTACTTTATGTTAACAGTGTTGTTGGAAATGGGCAGCAGCCAGCTAGGGTATTAACAGAAAAGATTAATGTGAAAATGTAATAGAAATAAAATAGAACGTGGTGTATAATTGCATCGAAAAAAAAGGATGATTACTGTTATACACACAGAAAAAGAAAGAAATCAAATTCCTTTGAGATTAGCATTTCCAAGGAGACTCAGTCTTTAACAGGATTTAAGTTTCAATCCAAAAGTGGATTAAGCCAAGGGAATAGAAAAAAAAGGAGTATTTTACTTGTTTGTAATATATGCTTTAGAACAAATTACCCAGATGAATGTGATTAAAAAAGTGTTCACATTAATTTCATAAAAATTGAAATTTGAAATGTATATACACACACACCTATGTGTATATACTAATATATGGAGCGCATGTGGCCCAGTGGTTGAGACTCTAGCTGCTACATAAGCCTGGCAGTCAGACTCCACCAGCTCCTCCTTGGAAACTCTATGGGGAAGTTCTCACCTGTGCTGTAGAGTTTCCATGATGTGGAATTTACAAGATGGCAAGAGTTTTGTTATACATATAACATACATAAAAATATAAATGTATTTACAGTATTTCTGGCTGCATTCTTTGCTTGGTTTTATCCTTCACTTCATTTTTTGATTATATTGATTGTGTACTTTTCTGTGAGCTCTTATTTCTGGTGCCAGGGCTTTCTGTTTGCTTGCTTGATAGTTTCTTCTTTCTCCTCCCTGCCCCACACCCAACCCCTACAGTCTCTTCCATAGTATCACTAGGACCTGAAACTCAGGGTGGGAAGGAGGGTCTACATAGCTCGTAGTTACACACTCTCCCACTCACCACTGGCAAGACATTTTCAAAGAATTAGGAAGTCAATAAAACGGTACACTCGGGCCCAATTACAAATCAGCTGGTTATTATACGCTGCTACCATTTTTAATGTTGTGAAAGACAGAGAAGATGCTGTTGCTGTTGGGTGCCATCAGTGAGTTCTGACACACAGCAGTCCTCTGTGCTACAGAACGAAAGGCTGCCCAGGCCTGTGCCACACTCACTGGAAGGCTAGGCTGGAGCCGATTGTTTCCGGCACTGTGTCAGTCTCTCTTGCTGAGATTCTTTCTCTCTTTCACTGCCTCTGTACTTAACCAAACATGACGTCCCTCTCCAGGGATTCACAAAGGAATCAAACTGAGGAGAACATACAATGCTCCCAATTTTGAAGGACTTGTGCCAGTGCCATCGTATTGTGTGTCTTTCTCCAACTTCCCAGATACCTGAAACTTCTTTGTCCTCTCAGCACTTTTTTTGAATTCTCAGAAAAGAAAGTAAATACTTCATATTCATTGAGCTATAAATGATGTCAAAATTTACATCTTTTCAGAGATTTGCATTGTACTCAGTGAGATGACTGCAGTTACCATCAGGGTTTTGTAAGTGTTGGTGGCCTTAGAGAGACATCGGAGACACCATCCGAAGATGTATGCCTCTTCCACAGGCCTGGGTTACACACCTGCGGTGAGACAGAGAATGATACCCAAACCCTCTGCTCCGCTGTCTCACCCACACCTCCTCTCCAGTGACCTTTTAACCTGCCTGTCCTGAGGAAAATTCACATAGCAATATGCTTTCTTAGCTGACATTTCTTCATTCCGCAAAGTTGTAATACTCCCTGTTTCACGTCATAAGAACTTTATGGAAGGAGAATTTTGAGCAGTGAAAGGAACACTAAATTTTATCGCGATCAGCACTTTACTCCATTTCCTTGAGGCTTAGTTTCGCAGTTCCCTAGCATTATCAAAGAATCTAGTGGATCTCAGGAGGAAAAAAAAGTCATGGTGTACTGGAGAAAACAAACTGATCTCTGTGTGTGTGGATCAAAGCCCAGCAGGGACATGGATATTTCAAGTAAGTGATGTCTTTTGCAGTGACTGTCCCCAAGAGTCACAGCACACCAGTTACATGTGCCTCATGTTGTATGACCCTCAGACAAACCTTGCTCAGAAAAGACTTGTATCTCTGCTTTATGGAATGAAAAAATGTGTTTAAGGAAAACGGCATGATTCGGCTTCTTCATGTTCTAGGTCTTGCTGTTCCAAGATATACTGGGAGAAAGGAACACTTGACCGAGGCCAAGACAACATGCTATGCTCTTTGTGTCTCACACACATCTTAGATCATCCTTGTCCCTCATTAACAAGCTTCTCTAGCTCTCTGTCTTAGTCATCCAGCTCTGCTTTAACAGAAATGTCACAAGAGGATGGCTTCAAATGAGACATTTTATTTTGTGACAGTCTAGTAATCTAAGAGTCCAAATTGAATATGAGAGCATCTTGGCACAGGAACTGCAAGTTTAAAGGACACGCTCAGCGTTTGGTGTTGCTTTCCTGAGGGTATGAGGTTCCCCAAATTCTACCCATTTTCCTCTCCTTTTACCTCTCAAGAGATGATCTCAACCCAAGCCGAACTCATCGATTGAATGTCGCCTCACTAACACAGCAGCTGCTCCTTCTCCCTCATTATCATCCCAGAGGCAGCACTGATAACACGTGGGGAAAATCAACAATACTCACAGAGCCAAACTGATACACTGCTTAGGGGGATGCAGTTCCATCCATGACCCACTCCAACATTCTGCCACCCTTTCACGTTCTTCAAAGTTAGTCTGTGTGGCCTCAGTGAAAATGTACATGTTGTTCCTAAAGTATTCTTTGGATAATTTCATTCTTGTGATTTGTTCATTCATCCTTTGTGTGTTTCAGGTGTTAGATGAATCCTCATTTTCATGGAGAAGTCTTCTTCTCCTTTAAAGTCCTTTTCAAAATTTTAATTTGTTAAATTGCAAGGGTGATGTACGTCCACAGCATATGCTCAGCATTATACGTTGAATAACATATATATTTATGTAAATGTACATGTATATATATATATGGAAACCCTGTGTGTCTATAAGTATAAATATACATGTATGAATATGTATATCCTGAAGAAAAACCTAAGTTATTTTATATATTTAACTGCCCAAATGTGAAGTAACAGTTTTCCAAACTAAGATTTAGAAGTAAATGTTAGCTTAGGTGCTGCGAGGTCACAAGGATAGTGGAAGTGCTAGCACTTCTCAGAAGATGTAAGAATAATAAACACAAAGATTGAGACAAAAATTATCAGAGTGGTGAATAAAGAAGGATGCTATATTGAGAAATGGTATCATATTTAATAACTTTTCAAATGAGGACACTTATATGCTGTTGTTTTTCTGTACTTTCTTCTAATATTATGAATGTATGCTCAGTTACAATAATGAAACAAATAATAAAAGTAATAATTTTATTTTCTTAAAGCAACTATTCAAATAACTCCAATATATTCTAGTTAAATGTCTTCACAGCATAATTTAAAAAAGACCTTATTCACTGCATATAATCAATATCTCCCTTCACTCAACTGCTAATAAAAGCCAAATCTATTATTTTTGAGGCCCCTAGGGTCACCATGAGTCGGATCCGACTCGACGGCACTCGGCTGGCTCTAACTTCTAGTGACCCTAAGGGATGCAATAGAACCTAAGTTTTCTAAAGAGCAGCTGATGGATTTGAACCACTGACCTTTAACCTAGCAGTCGGCTCTTAGCCACTGTACCACCAGTGCTCCTTGACCAGTAATTGTGGGTTTCAAATGCACCCTGAATAATTGTGGGGGCATGATGATATTCTTATCAGAGTCTAATATCTTTTGCGTTTACAACCTTGTAAAACTGGGATTTGATTTTTCTTTCTTTTCCATTGGGGGGTCACTACTTGTTAATGGAACTTACAATTTATGAAAATCAGTGTACATTAATAAAGAATAGATTCAATATTATCTCTCAAAGTACTGTTTTGATTTCATTAACAGAAATTAACAATTAGTGCCTTCATCCCACACAAACACAACACAACCATCTCAACAGAAAATGTTTTCTCTGTATTACCAATGATAATTCATCTGTGCTACTTAAATGGTAATTCCCATTTCACTTTCAAATTTATTCATAGATTCTTTTTGAAAAGAAAAAAATCAGTGGGACAACACCAACTACTCTTTGGCTTAGTGGATGATTAGAATATGAAATCAGTCACTTAATCCGCATCCATATTTAGTTAAAAGTCATTTTTCTTAAACTTGGACCAAATCAGCCTTTAGACTACCAATAGTTGTTTTATGAAAAGTTATATTTACTTACTGCACTTGTATGTTGAAACGCCAAGGAGTTCTGGTGGTGCAGTGGTTAAGTGATCAGTTGTTAACTGAAAGGCTGGCATTTCAAATCCACTAGCTGCTCTGAGGAGAAAGATGTATCAGTTTGTTTCCACAAAGACTATAGCATTGGAAACCTTGAGGGGCTGTTCTACTCTGTCTACAGGGGCACTATGAATCAGAATCAACTCGATGGCAGGAATCTGCATTTGGTTGGATCACACAGTGTTTGGTTGATCAAGAGCTCTGACAGAAAAAGGTGGCGGGGGGGGTTTCATCCTTCCTCCCTCCCTCCCTCCCTTCCTTGCTTCCTTCCTTTTTCCCCTGAGTAGCTGATCTGTTTTGACATATAAACATGGAGAATCTGACACCTGGCTTCCTTCTCACTTTTAACAATTTCTAATGTGTTTGAACCCAAACATGCATTCCAGATGAACAACTGTGCAGGTTTTGTGTATACAATTGATTTCACTGTTGATCTGTGTTCACAATTTTATTGTTTCTTTTATGCCATAAGTGGAAGGACTGTCCAGAGTCTCTTTCATGTCCCTGGTTCCCAGCAGTGGCTGAATGCAAAGGACAAATGAAATGGTTCACTCTACCTAGCTCAAGAGAAATCCCCAAATTGTTACACCAATTGGTACAGCACTGTTACATAGTTTTAACACCAAAACAAGATTATATGGAAATTCTTTTGCTACTAGAGTATACGGTTACCATTTAAAAATTAATTTATCAACTAGTCACCCAGTTATTCTGGTACCCAATTTAACCATTTAAAACCATTTATTTGAATATGACCTGAATTAATACTTTGTGCTTTAGTTACATGAGTTGCTCACATATGACTTGTATATAAAAAAACAAAACCCACTGCCGTAGATCAAGTCAGGTCAGACTCACAGCAACCCTAGAGATCAGATTAGAACTCCCCCATAAAGTTTCCAAGGAGCGCCTCACAGATTTGAACTGCTGACCTATCAGTTAGCAGATGTAGCTTAAACCACTATGCCACCAAGGTTTCCATGATTTCTATATAAGAGAATGCTATCACTCAAACGTGGAATACTAGTGCATTTGTGATTTCCTTCAACCATCTGTTAAAGTTTTGTGCCATGCCTGTATATCCAGTAGCACCGGGATTGAACCTGTAGGACTGAACAAACAGAGCTATGGAGAAACACAACAATAGTAAACAAATCTATTCACCTCCCCAGGGGCCTCTTGGCTCACTGGATTATTTCATTTATCCTGTGAAGGTAGGTAATCATGAAGATTTTCCCATTTTGTTAATTTAATTTTGTCCCTGCCTTCAGCAATGTGGTAGACCCAACCTTTCCTTATAAACTCTTCCTTAATATGACTCTTACCTTTTAAAAAGAGAGAAAATGTAAGCTAAATGTAATATTTGTCTGTTAGAAAAAATATAACTGTTCTATTAATGCATTTGAATTGCTGCTGTGGTAGTTGGCACTATGGTCACATGATTGTCTACATTTTGATTATTCTGTCTTCTATCATTATTTCTAAGCTCACACATATTTAATGAGAGATTTTGTGAAGGGGAGACTTTTCAGGAACATACCGATGGCATTATAGCAGAAACACCTGTATGTTTGTTGTTATTGCTGTTGGCCACCTATCCACACAATAAAAAAAATTAAAAAATTGCTCTGTCATACTAAGGTATGCAATTTTTTACTTGACTAGAGTAAGTTTTAGATGTAGAAATAAATGTAAATATAGAAATAGTGCTAACTCTGCATCTATAATGGCCAATTGGTGTTGTATTTCACTGGGGACTGAAACAGCTGTGCACATCTGATGCTACAGATACTACAAGTATTACTGGCATTTTTTTTTTTTTTTTTCACTGTGTTAGCAAGAAAGGTATCAGGAACAGAAAGACTAAATCATAAGGATCCATGACTGAAATGATGTATTACCATTCCTGGTTGCTCAACTATTTCTTGTTACAGAAACCAAACCTGATCTATAAAACACCTCTCAGTCAGGGTGATCCTAACCATGAGACCAGGCATTGTTGCTGTTGTTATTGTTAGATGTCATCGAGTCAGTTCCAACGCATACAAACCCTGTGTATGACAGAACAAAATATTTCCATGTCTGGCACCATTCTCAAAATAGTTTTTATGCTTGAGCCCACTGTTGTAGCCACTGTATCGATCCATATCATTGAGGATTTCTCTCTTTGTCACTGATACTCTACTTTTCCAAGCCTGATGTCCTTCTCCAGGGACAAGTCCCTTCTGACAACCTGTCTGTCAATTATGTGTCTGCTATCTCTAGACTGTGAGGAGACCTAACCTGAGGACAACACAGTGTGAAGACGAAAGACGACAAAACGTGAGTCTTCCTTGAAAATCTTCAGTTAGTTTACACACTTCCCACTCGACGGCACTTGGCTTGACAAACCCTTCTTTAAGGAACTGTTTCTCTGTAAGCCATGCTTTCAGCTTAACATTTTGCCATATCTAATCAAATGTGTCATAATTCACACACATATATGCAAATATCTCAGAAAGATGTTGGTACTAAGAATATCTAGTTGTGTTTCTATAATTTTCCTGTATCTATTATGGCTTTTATTTTTCTCACTTCAAATTATGGGAATTCCTGAAGCCACAATGCTGAATCTTCTTTTCTTATCATAGTCTTTTTCATCAGCAAGTGAGTTATTCACAGTACCAAGTGGTTTCTCTGAGGAAAATAAATGAATGTTACCGATGGTATTCTATCTCTGTGTCTTAGTCACCAAGTGCTGCTATAACAGAAGTATTACAAGTGGATGGTTCTAGCAGAGAGAAGTTTATTCTCTCACAGTCCAATGGACTAAAAGTCCACATTCAAGATGCTGGCTGCAGAGGATGGCTTCCTGTCTCTGTCATCTCTGGAGGACAGTTTGTGTCATCAGTCGTCACTTGGTCTGGCAGGTTCCTCTGGTGCAAAAGATGTATTCTGTTCCTGGCACAGGTCTGTTGGTGGAACGAGGTCTCTGTGTCTTTTGGCTGGCTTCTGTCTGTTAAATCTCAAAAGAGACTGACTGAAGACACTATTCTTGAAGGTCACATCACTATAATTGTCACCAACCCATTTCATTACATCATAGTGTTAGGATTTATAACACACAAGGCAACCACATTAGATGACAAAATGTTTGACACAATACTGGGAATCATGACCTAGCCATCTTGACAGATATTTGGGGGGACACAACTCAACCTGTAACAGTCCATAAATCTATTGTTTTACTGCAGTTTGTCAGTACTTATTATCCATCTTTCAAATTATCCAACAGCTTCTCACCATAAACTGGGTTTGTCTCATACAATTCCTACATGTGTCATAACCAGCTTTATATTGAACCACCTCTCCTTAACTGCCTGGTGTGACGGGAAAGAACGTTGTCCTTCAGAGCCACAAGCAGGTGAACATTTTAGAGTCTCTATCTTCTTCTAATTCTTTTCTTAGTCTCTGATTTCTTGAAATTTAATTATGAAGCAACTAGTTAACAGATTTTTGAAATCCATTTTCATAGGTGTTTTCTGAGATCTCTGAATCTGCTGTTTGTTGTTTGTTATTTTTTTGAAAATTCTTAACCATTATCACCTCAAGCATTTCTTCCATTCTCTTTATTTTCCTCTGGTGTCTGTATTATGCACGTGTGACATCTTTTGTAATTCTAACATAAAAAAAGCAAAGCAAATCTGTTACCTTCAAGTCAATTCTTATTCGTAGCGACCCTAGAGGACACAGTAGAACTGCTCCATAGGGTTCATGAGAAGCAGCTATTGGATTTGATCTGTCAGCCTTTCAGTTAGCAGCCAAGCTCTTAAACCTCTGCTCCACGAGGGCCCCAATTACAGTGATTATACCGTTACACTAATTATACTATAACTCACCCCAAACCCTACATTGTCTTGTTGACTCCAACTCATAGTAACGGTACAGAGTAAAACTGCCCCATAGAGTTTCCAAGGAGCATCTGATGGATTTGAACTGTCAGCTTCTTGGTTAGCAAACATAGCACTTATGCGCTATACCACCAGGCTTTCCAATTATATTACAGGGCTTATATATTCCGTTCATTGTTCAGTTTTTGCTTTCATTTTTACTTTTCTCTGCTTTTTATTTTGGGAATTTTTTACTGATTTATCTTCAAGTTCATTAATCTGCCTCCTTAGCTGTGTGCAGTCTACCAAGGAGTCCATGAAAGGCATTCTTCATTTCTGTTACACTATTTATTATTATTATTGTTAGATTCTCTTTTTGATTCTCAGAGTTTCTATCCCTCTCCTTATATAATCCATCCCTTCTTGCATATTGTTCACTTTTTTCTACTAGAACCCTTCTTTCTTAATCATGTTGTTGGTCTTTTTAGGTGTTATTGAGTCGATTCTGATTCATGGTAACCCTGTGTGACAGAGTAGAATTCCTGTCCTACTTTTTTCTTGACTGTAATCTTTATGGAAGTAGATCACCAGGTCTTTCTCCCATGGAATGGCTGGATGTGGTTGAACTGCCAAACTCTTGATGAGCAGCGTAGTCCTTAACTGTTTGTAGCACTAGGGTGCCTTATGTTAATCACGGAAATTTTAAATTCCTGCTCTGATAACTCCAAAATCTACCATATCTGAATCTGATTCAGATGCTTGTCCTGTCTGCTTAGTTTGTGTGTTTCACCTGTTATTCTGTCTTGTAATGTTTTTGTTGAAAGTTGGACATGATACATTGGGTAAAAGAAACTGAAGCAATTATTTTAGTGTGAAGTTACACGTTTCTGTGGCTAGGTTTTAGGGTGCATTTGTTGTTTGCTGCCACTGTAGGTATCAGAACTATGATTTCCTCTGGTATCTTGGTTTTTGACTACCCTGTTGTCTTTGGTGAAAACTCTGGTGGCGTAGTGGTTGAGTGCTACAGTTGCTAACCAAAAGGTGATCAGGTTGAATCCACCAGGAGCACCTTGGAAAATATGAGGCACTTCTACTCTGTCCTACAGAATGGCTAAGAGTCAGAATTGACTTGACAGCAGCGGGTTTGATTTTCTGGTTGGTTGCCTTTGGGTTTCCATGCAGGAGCCTTAAATAAAGTCTGAGCCTTGCAGATCTTTTCAGCTACATTCCTCTATTACTATACAGGAGCTCTATTATAGTAATGAGATAATAAGCTTTCTATAATCCTGTGAACAGCTCTCAGGTTTTTAGGGTTTCTCAGCTTTGACTATCACAAGTGCTTCTCAATTTCTTTGTTTCTTTCCCCATTAGGTGGGCTAGAGGAATTGTAGTGTGTATTTTCTGACATCACAATCTCTAGACTCTGGTAAAATCCAAATTGTTTAGGTTCTGGTAAAATATTTTCCCTTTCAGACAGGCTATTGCTAAGGAAGGCATTTTCTCCAGTCTTCACAGTGAAAATCTAGTTGATTCCCAGAAGTAAAACTCATAAAAGTTTGCAGGTCTCCAGTAGGTTTTATTTCTCAAGCTATTCCACATCCATTCTCTAGCAATTAATCAATTGCCCTTGAAATATAAACTGGGATTCTCTATGTCTGTCTTGGTTTTTAGTTTTCAGGGCAGCAGTGTGACTTCAATTGCCCTGTGACTTCAATTCTCTCATGGATCTAAGGATTGTTGATTTTGTTTTTGAGCTCCTTTCTTGTTGTAAGAATAAGAGTGATGATTTCTAAGTTCTTTGCACATTAGCTCCAAGACCACAAGTATCCACTTAGTTCTACAATCTAAAGACTAATCAAAAATATTAATATCTTCAAGCATTAAACCTTAATGTTTTTTAAAAAGATTAATTTGCCTTCTGTCAGACCAGGCTTTCCAAGTCAAGAATGACGGCCACTACTAGTTCTTCACATATTGAGTACCTACACTGTGCCAGCCTCTCTTTCAAGTGTTGGCGATGTGTCAGTAAATAAAAATACCCTTATACTCATTGAGGAAATCCTGGTGCTGTAGTGGTTAAGTGCTGTGGCTGCTAATCAAAAAGTTGGCAGTTCAAATCCACCAAGTGCTCCCGTGAAACTCTATAAGGCAGTTCTAGTCCGCCCCATAGGGTGCTATGAGTTGAAATCAACTCAATGGCAAGGGTTTGTTTTTTTTTTGTTTTATACTCAAAATATTTACATTATTTTAAAACCTTTTTTTTTTTTTTTTAAATTAAGAATACATAGGATGTTTTGGTATTTCTCTATTTATGTTAGACACTGAATATACTTCTTAAACTTCAGATTTATTGTTATTTCATTTTGTCTAGAAGCCCAATACAATTTGTTGTTTTAGCCAACAACAATTATTGGGTGCCCATTATAGGCAAGGCAGAGGGTTACTATCCTTGTGGAGTTCAAAATACAGAGAAACAAAAATACAATAAAGCCATAATTTACAGGCACGACAGTTAAGCTCTAGGCTACAAACTGAACCTTGTTAGCCCTTTAACCCACACAGCTGCTCCACAGGGACAAACCCTGGCTATCTGCTCCTGTACAGATGATATCTTCAGCAGTAGATGAGCTGTATTTGTTACATGGAGTCACCGTAATTTGAAATGGACCCAACAGCAGTGAACAACACATAGTTTACTGAAATAAATACTAAAAAGGAATGCAAGGAAGTTTGGCCATCAGTTCATAACAAGTGCTTATTTATTCAATGAGGGTACAGAGTGAGGAAGTACTTAATAAGTGAATACTGGGTATGGTGTTTCCCTATTTCAAGGTTAAAGGATGGAGAGACGTGCAACCTGTCAGAGAAACATAGTTTCAACATGGGAATAACCTAGGATCTAAGACGTCCTTCACTGCCCAGAGACGTATGGACACTCTTCTGCAGACAGTGGGAGTCATTAGAGGTTGTAATGGGAGAAGTGTGATCGAATCTCTCACAGGGAGTTATCTCCAGTAGCGGAGCAGCAGCTAGTCCCCAGTGGTGTGAGAATGAAGGCAGAGGCCCCATTGGTAAGTTATTGCAATATATGATCCAGAGATAAATGAAAGTCTCAAACACAGCCATAGCAACAGGCTCAGAGAGCAGACAAATATGAGAAATATTGATCTAGGATTTTTCCAAGGCAGAAAAGCTTTTAGACACTAGCTTGTGACTGAGGATTAGACGAGCTGTCCTTAAAAACATAATGGTTTTCTTTGAGCTCCCAGATCTAATCACAAACCTGAGAAGTGTGTATGGCTGTATGGCTCTCTCTCTCTCTCTCTCTCTCTCTCTCTCTCTGTGTGATTTCCTAGTGAAGTCAAAAAATATGTAACATGGAAATGCAATTTGAAAGCTGAAAATGAATTTTGGAAAAATCAGAATTGTTTATGTAGCCTTCTGTGTTGTTGTTCAAATAAGGCAGATAACAAATGTGCCGGCATAACTATTTACACTGGAAACAACAGATTTAGGACCATCATGATTAGAGACCCCTGAGGACCGAGTGATTTTATGTGTATGCTTATATGTCTTCAATCAAACTACCAAGAAAATTAAAAACTGCTGTCAGTGATGGATCCAGCAAATATCCTGCTCTTAAACCTTTTCAGCTGAACTGTCACTCCACATGCATGGCAAAGATATTGGCCTTCTGAGTTGATTTTCTACTCATTCTGTAGCAAGGCCTATGTTACTGTAGTTATTTATCTGTTTATTTGTTTATCTATTAATGTATTTTTCATTCCAAACTCTGCGAAGGACTTTCCCGCAGCAATCAGAAAGTACAAGATCTGCCTTTACTGCCTGAGACCAGTCGTGTGTACCATTTGATAGCCGAATGCTTCCTTGGGAGATTAAGTTGTCACCCACACCAGAGAACACGGCATAATAAAAATAACTACATGATTTACAGGTTGGTTCAACGTGAAGGTCAAAATACATGGTCGGTGCTGGGTGACACTTCAGGCCCGAGGGCTCTCATTCAATTCTAGAGATAGTACAAATGCAGTGCAATTTTCCTAGTTCATTTGGAGCAGTGTTTTACATGGTTATTAGAGCTTTATGTTATTTACTTTCCCAAAGGTCATGAGACAAAGGAATAGCAACTAATGAGTTAGTTCCGGAAGAACACCACATTTTGATTATGTTACATCCATGCAGTCAAGTAAAAATGAGACCACATCACATTAGCATTTATAAGGCTTTTACAGTGCTTGTGGGGGACGAGCTGTTGATCAAATGCAGAATAACACACAGAGTGCCTTTACACAAAATGACATTCAAAAGGCCCCAGTAAAAACTTACATTCTTTTTATTTTATTTTATTTTTGTGAATCTATTTCGATCATAATTCCTTTGTTCTGCATATATCAGAAAAAAATGTGTACTTAATAAACACCTGAGAAAAACAAATTGGCACCTCAAAATAAGTTGTGGAGTATTAAAATAAAACCATTTAATAATCTGAGAAGAGGGTGCTAATGCATCATAACTTCAATGTGCATCACAGAGCATCGTCGAAAACAGCGACAAGCTCTAAGCAAACCCAGTTTCTGTTAAGGCCAACATGAATATTTCACAATGACAATTCTGAAACAGCTTTCTGAAGATACAGCCAAATGAAATGAGTGGTCCGTTCTCTTTCTCTCTCTGCTTGCTTTTCTCTCTCTCAATTTTATTTTTCTTTCCCTCTGACTTTTGCCCAATGATTAATGCTAGTGAGATTCTGCACAGATAAGAAAAATAAACTGAGTTAAGAAAAAAGTCAGAAGAGTGGCACAGGGGGCGGAGTCAAGCTGGCAGACTAAGCACACGTCTCCTTATATCCCTCTGGAAACCAAGGCCTGAATTGACAATCAAACAGAGCCTTCTGATCACCTAATCAGCCTCAGGACACGGCACAGAGCTGTTAATTGGGACTTCATACCACTCAGCGAAAAACCTCCTCTCTCTCTCTGACTCCCACTCCTGGCTAGCCCCGGCTCTCACAGAGGGAAGGTAAACGCGCCATTGTGACATTTTTTTCCTCTGTCTGGGCTGGCGGGCGGAGCTGGGTCTTGCCTGGCGGCTGGACTCAGACGCGCTGCTGGGGGGATAGGCCGGCAAAACTCCCATATTCTGAGAGCCAGGCTCGGGACTCTGTTAATCTAGCCACTTTGAGCCTTTCGTATTGTAGCTGCCTCAGTGGGGTTTGTGCTGAGCTCCGTGGTCAAGGTGCGGGACGCCATGTTGGTACCGAGATTTTAGCGGGACCTTGTTAGTGGCCTGGGAGCCAGCGCCTGCAAATGGGACAGTGCTTCTCAGTCAGAAAAGTAGTGATTTTGCTCAGTGCTGCCTGCATTGGGGGCCCTGCAACAGAATCAGAGGAATCGCTGCCTCTGGGCACCTTTAGCCCCTCTGTCTGCTGCCTGTGTGGAGGACGCCATCTTGGGTACAGTGGCTGCAGCTGGACTTAATTCTTAGCTTGGGAGCCAGAGCCTGCCCACAGGAGAGAGCTTTTCTATCACAAAACCAGTACTCGGTGCAGTGTTGGCTAAGGCTAAGCCCTGTCAGCAGAGGCCACCAGGGCAGTAGCACTGTTGTATTCTGAACTAATTTGTTATCATCTGGGGTTGGATACAGTTGTGCTTACTTTGTCAGATGAGAAGAGGGACCTCTACACCTGAAAACCTAACTGACTTGTGAACTGGTCAGATACCTTTAGCTTTACATTTGAAGACAGCCTAGAGAAACATTTGCAATCCATCGTCACAGTACCTCTTCCAGCCTCTATATACTCACATGGGACCCCAAAAGCAACAGACAATTGTAGCATACAAGCAATCACTCATGGCTTCAGAAGGTTCCCAAACAAAGCAAACAAGGAGTTTTCCAGATGAAGAAACTTTTGTGAAAGCATCAGGAAGTGAATACAAATTGATTATATACAGAGCCCTTCTAGACCTTATACAAAATGCAGCAGAAAAAAATGAAAAATTAAGCAAGTTGTTCGATCTGATGGAACACCAGTACTCTGAAATCCAACAGATCAAGAAGAAAATCAAAGACATAGAAACTTCCATGCAAAGCCAAGAAAACAGAATGGAACAAATGGAAAAAAGAATTTCTGACTTGGAAGACAGAGCTACTGATGCCAGTGTCTATGATCAGAAATCAGAAAAAGGAAGCAAGAAAAATGAAGAAACATTAAGAAGCATGTGGGACTCTATTAAGAGGAACAACCTTCAATTAATTGGAGTCCCTGAACAGGATGAGACATCGGAGAACACAGAGAGTAGTGTTGCTGAGCTGCTGAAAGAAAACATCCCAGAAATCATGAAGGAAGAGAATATAGACATCTCAGATGCATATCGTATGCCACCCAATATAGATCTCAAAAGACAGACTCCAAGCCATATTATAATCAAGCTTAACAAAATGAAACATAAGCAGCAACTCTTAAAGGCAGCAAGACTCAAGGCAAAGCTAACATTCAGAGGGAAATCCTGTAGGTTCTCTTCAGATTTCTCAGCAGAAACAATGCTGGCACGGAGACAGTGGCACGACACATTCAAAGTCTTGAAGGAGAAGAACTTCCAACCGAGAATTATGTATCCTGCAAAACTATCTTTCAAATACGAAAATGAAATTAAGACATTCCCAGATAAACAGAAACTCAGAGACTTTGTAAAAACCAAACCCACACTACAAGAAATACTGAAAGAACGAAACCACTAACTTTATATTTTAGAACGACACACTACTCAATACTTTACTCATTTAGGGAAGGCTCCAAAGTAAATCACAGCTTTGATTTGGAAAGAAGCAGTCTAATGATCATCATGAAAACTATGGTGTCATCATAATAAAAAGAGGGATGTACTACAGTCATTACAGTCCTTCCAGATGGAGAGGAAGATGACAAGACTGGTAGTAATTAAAATTGGGTTGATAAATAGTTTATTAAGTGGGTTCATAGGGGCAGCTGTAAAGCACAACAAAGATGTATCACACCATTTCAAGAAATCTAACACACGAGTCTGAACAACTATAAAACCAGCTCTGAAAAAGGTGAAAAATCAACTCACAAAAAAGAGTGTCCCAGAACAGACTAATAAGAACAACAGAGAAAACATAACATAAAAATAAACATATCACAATGGCAGCAGTGAACACATACCTATCAATAATTACATTGAATGTGAATGGACTGAATGCTCCAGTAAAGAGACACCGAGTGTCATCTTGGATCAAAAGACACGACCCATCCATATGTTGTCTACAAGAAACTCACTTGAAACCTAAAGACAGGAACAAACTGAAAATTAAAGGATGGAAGAATATATATCAAGCTAACAACGAAGAAAGAAGAGCAAGGATGGCAATTCTTATCTCAGACAAAATCAATTTTAATGTCAAATCCACCATCGTGGACAAAGATGGACACTATTTATTGCTGAAAGGTTCAGTACACAAGCAAGACTTAACTATATTAAATATTTCTGCACCTAATGTCAGAGCACCTAAATATGTCGAAGAAACACTGACTACGCTCAAAAGAGAGTTAGATGACTCCACAATAATAGTGGGAGATTTTAACACTCCACTCTCATTACTATACACATCATCTAGAAAAAAGCTCAGTAAGGATACAGAAGACCTCATTGACACAATTAACCAACTAAACCTCACTGATATATACAGAACTTTCCATCCATTAGCAGACAACTACACCTTCGTCTCCAGTGCACATGGAACATTCTCCAGAACTGACCACGTGATAGGCCATAATGCAATGCCCAACAAAATCCATACCACTGAATTACTGCAAAGCATCTTCTCAGATCATAAAGCCATCAGTGTTGAAATCAATAGCAGAAAAACATAGCTATAAAGTGGAACTCTTGGAAACTGAACAACATCTTGCTCAAAAAAACATGGGTTATAGAGGAAATCAAGGATGAATTAAAGAAATTCATGGATTCCAATGAGAACGAAAACACTCCTACCAGAACCTATGGGATACAGCCAAAGCAGTGCTCAGAGGTCTGTTTATCTCCATAAATGCACACATCTGGAAGGAAGAAAGAAACCAAATCAAGGAACTAACTCTACAGCTTGAACAAGTAGAAAGATAACAACAGAGGAACCCCTCGGGCACCAGAAGAAATGAGATCATAAAGATTAGAGCAGAGCTAAATGAATTAGAGAATAGAAAAACAATTGAAAAAATTGAAAAGACCAAAAGCTGGTTTTTTGAAAAGATCAACAAAATTGATAAACCACTGGCTAAACTTACTAAAGAAAAGCAGGAAAGGAAAGAAATAACCCAAATTAGAAATGAGAGGGGAGTGGTCACCACAGATGCAACAGAAATCAAAAATATGATAACACAATACTATGAAAGACTGTACTTTAACAAATTTGAAAACCTAGGGGAAATGGACCAATTCCTGGACTCATACCACCTACCCAAATTATCACAACGTGAAGCAGAACAACTTAATAAACCCATCACAAAGGAAGAGATTGAAAATGTCATCAAAACACTGCCAACCAAAAAAAGTCCGGGCCCAGATGGCTTCACGGCAGAATTCTACCAAGCATTTACAGAAGAGTTATCCCCAGTACTACTGAGACTATTTCACAGTGTAGAAAGGGATGGAGTACTCCCAAACTCATTCTATGAAGCCAGCATAACCCTGATACCTAAGCCAGGGAAAGATCCAACAAAGACAGAGAACTGCAGACTGATATCACTCATGAACCTAGATGCAAAAATCTTGAACAAAATTCTTGCCAACAGAATACAACAACATATCAAGAATATAATCCATCATGACCAAGTGGGATTCATACCAGGGATGCAAGGCTGGTCCAACATCAGGAAAACAATTAATGTGATTAACCACATAAATAACACAAAAGACAAAGATCACCTGATTTTGTCCATTGATGTCGAAAAGGCATTTGATAAAGTCCAACACCCATTCATGTTAAAAACTCTTAGCAAAATGGGCATAGACGGCAAATTCTTCAATACAATAAGGGCCATTTATACAAAGCCAATTGCCCACATCATCCTGAATGGAGAGAGACTGAAAGACTTTCCCCTGAGATCAGGAACTAGACAAAGATGCCCACTGTCACCTCTCCTATTCAACATTGTGCTAGAAGTTCTAGCCAGAGCAATTTGACAAGATGAAGAAATAAAGGGCATCTGCATCGGCAAAGAGGAAGTTAAAATCTCCTTGTTCGCAGATGATATGATTGTATATGCAGAGAACCCCAAGGAATCTAAAGTAAGCTACTCAAACTGATAGAAGAGTTCAGCAAAGTCTCAGGATACAAGATAAACATAAGTAAATCAGTAGGATTCCTTTATACCATCAACGAGACTGTTAAGAAGGAAATTATTAAATCAATACCATTTACGATAGCCCGCAAGAAGATAAAGTACCTAGGAATTAATCTAACCAGAGAAACAACAGACCTTTACAAAGACAACTACAAGCCCTCATTACAAGAAACTAAGAGAGACTTAGATAAATGGAAAAACCTACCCTGCTCATGGATAGGAAGACTTAACATTGCGAAAATGTCTATTTTACCCAAAGCAATTTATTTATATAATGCAACCCCAATACAAGTTCCAGCATCATTTTTTAATGAGATGGAGAAACAAATCACCAATTTTGTTTGGAAAGGGAAGAAGCCCCGGATAAGTAAGGTACTACTAAAGAAGAAGAACACAATGGGAGGCCTCTCATTACCCGACCTTAGAACATACTACGCTGCCACAGTGGTCAAAACAGCCTGGTAGTGGTACAAGAACAGACAGATCGATCAATGGAACAGAATTGAGACCCCAGAGATGACACCATCTGCCTATGAACAGTTGATATTTGACAAAGGCCCTAAGACATTAAACTGGGGTAAAAACAGTATCTTCAATGAATGGTGCTGGCAAAATTGGTTATCCATCTGCAGTAAACTGAATCAAGATCCATATCTCACACCTTAAACAAAAACCAACTCCAACTGGATAAAAGACCTAAATATCAAACCTAAAACGATAAAGCTCATCCAGGAAAAGGTAGGAAAAACAATGGAAGTTTTAATACACAATGAGGACAGACTCCAAAATCTGTCAAAGAAACCTCAATCAACAGAAGAGAAAATAGATAAATGGGAACTATTAAGAATCAAACACTTTTGCTCATCCAAAGACTTTATTAATAGAATTAAAAGAACACCCACAGAATGGTAAAAAATATTTGGCAACTCTATGTCAGACTGATGCCTGATCTCCATAATCTATAAGACACTACAAAATATCAGGAAGAAGAAGATAAACCATCCAATTAAGCGATGGGCAAAGGAGATGGACAGACACTTGACTAAAGAGGAGATCCAGGCAGCCAAAAAACACATGCGGACATGTTCACGATCTTTAGTTATTAAAGAAATTCAAATCAAGACGACAATGAGATACCATCTCACCCTAAGAAGATTGGCCATGGTCCACAAAACACAAAACAACAAATGCTGGAGAGGCTGTGGAGAAAGTGGAACCCTCCTACACTGTTGGTGGGGTTGCAAAATGGTCCAGCCTCTTTGGAAGGCAATCTGGCACTTCCTTAAAAAAATGGATATTGATATACCATTTGACCCAGTAATTCCACTACTTGGAATATATCCTACAGATTCAAGGCCTTTCACACCAACGGACACATGAACCAGAATGTTTATCGCAGCACAGTCCACGATACCAAAACGATGGAATCAACCCAGATGCCCAACAATAGAAGAATGGATAGGTAAACTGTGGTACATATGCTCAGTGGAGCACTACGCAATGATAAAGAATAACGATGATTCCAGGAAACATCTCCTAACCTGGTTTCAACTGGAAGACATTATGTTGAGTGAAAGTAGTCAGCGACAACAGGACAAATACTGTATGAGACCTCTACGATAAGATATCAAAAACAGACTTTTGTATAGAAGAAAAGACTCTTTGACAGCTGCAAGGGAGGGGAGGGAGGGAGGGTGGTGAGGGGAGGGTTTAGTTTAGATAGTTACTAGAAATCTAGTTGGGAGAAAGCAGTGACAGCACACATTAGGAAGAAGAACAACATTAAGTGGACTTCAGCATAACTTGAGTACTCCTTCCATCTTAACTCAATACTGCAAGGATAGAGTAGCTGGGGTGGGGGGCGGGGGACCACGCTCTTAGGTGAATTCCAGGCCAATTGGTACAACTAGCGTTTTGCTAAGAGAGCTCTCTGCACCCCACATTGGTGAGTGGCGTCTGGGGTCTTAAAAGCTGCCAAGCTGCCATCCGAGGACACAGCAAATGGTCACAACTCAACAGGAACGGATGCTCACCGAGGACCAAAATGACATGCGGTAAAGACAACCGAGAAGACGGAGAGACACACAAGAGTGGGTGCCTACATCGACTTGGGACCGGAAGAACCGGGTGGTGCCTGGCCACCACCAGTGATAGCCACGATGGAGCTCACAGAGAAGAGTCTCACTGGCAACACAAGAATAAAAAGGGGTGCATCCTGAGATCTCCACTAAAAGACCTCAATTGATGGTCCAGCGGTTTTGGGGTTCCTCTGAGAGCATGGCCCCCTGCCCTGATGCTGCTGCCCTTTTCCATAAATTATAACAAAGGTCCACTCTTTGGACAGGAATGGATTGGACTTGGCAATGCAGAGTGACCATATATTGGAAGCACTTTATAGTTCTATACATCTATAGGATATCATCTTGCTGACCTCTGGCTGGAGGAAGGGGGTGGACAGACAGAAAGGGAAAGGAGACTGTTGGGAGGATGAGACATGTATGGAGCAGAGAGGAATAGTGTGCTGTCACCGGACAGGGAGAGTAGTGGAAGCTGCATATAGGGGGGCATGTAAATTTATATGTGAATGTACATTTTCACTCAGTTATGTTAAATGAAAAATTTTTTTTTTAAAAAAAGAAAAAAGTCAAATATACGTTTTCCCTTACTTATTTGCTTCATACTGCACTAGCTTATCATTTTGTCGCTTTTTGTTTATATTTATCCAGATGTGTTTATCCAGTCTGACTGGTGCAAGTAGTTTGCTATTAGATGTTAACTAAAAGTTTGGCAATCTGAATGCACCCAGTGATTTCAAGGAAGAGAAGACCAGAAATTTCAGCAAGAAATACAACACACGGAGCACTTTTTCTTTGATACACGGGGTTAGCCATGACTTGGAATTGACCTTAAGGTAGCACATATACCAGCATACCTCAGAGATACTAGGGGTTCCGTTCCAGATTAGCACAATAAAATGAGTTTCACAATAAACTGAGTCTCGTGAATTTTTGTGACTTCCAAATTAATATAAAAATTACTTTTACATTATACTGCAGTCTACTAAGTGTGAAATCATTATGTGTAAAAAAATAATGTGCATACCTTAATTAAAAAACACTGCTAAAAAGTGCTAACCATCGTCTGAGCCTTGAGCGAGTTGTTGTCTTCTAGATGGTGGAAAATCTGGCCTCCAAGTTGATTGTTACTGACTAATGAGGTTGGCGGCTGTGGAAAGCTGAGGGGGCTGTGGCAATTTCTTAAAATACAACAGTGAAATTTGCTGCATTGTTTGGCTGTTCCTTTCACAAAGATTTCTCTACAACATGTGATCATCTTTGATAGAACGTTACCCACAGTAGAACTTCTTTCAAAATTGGAATCAGTTCCTTCAAACTCTGATCCTGAGTTATCAACAGTTTATATAGTATCCTAAATCCTTCGTTTCATTTCAGTAATGTTCACAGCACGTTCGTGAGGAGGAGGTTTCATCTCAAGAAATCACTGTCCTTTGTTCAACGCTAAGAAGCAACTCCCTGTGAGCTAAAGTTTCAGCATAAGATTGCAGCAGTTCAGTCACATGTCCAGCCTCCACTTCCAGTTCTAGTTCTCTTACTATTTCTACATACGCAGTTAGTTCCTTCCTCCACTGAGGCCTTAAACTCCTCAGTGTCATTCTTGAGGGTTGGACTCAACATTTTCCAAAGTCCAGGGAGTTGTTGATGTTTTGACCTTCTCCCATCCATCATAGACGTTCTTTATAGCATTTAGAATATTCGATCCTTTCCAGAACATTTTCAACTTACTTTGTCTACACCCATCGAGGAATCACTTTTTATGGCAGCTGTACAGTTATAAAGTTTATTTGTTAAATAATAAGACTTAAAATCCCAAATTACTGCTTTACCCATGAACTTCAGAATGCCAAGCCAAGTGCTGTAGAGTCAAAGCCGACTCATGGGGCAAGGATAGAACTGACCCCCAGAGTATTCAAGGAGCGCCTGGTGGATTTGAACTGCCAAGATGTTATATTAACAAGGATGAAAACAGCATTAAGCTCCTTGTACAGGGGAAAGATGGGGTACTAGCCAGGTAGATGTGCAGTCAGAACATACACAGTATTTATCATTTCAGTTCCGTGTTTCATATCGGCATGATTTCTGACATCCCAAAACAATTATAGTGATAACATCAAAGACCCATGATCACAGATCACCGGAAGAGATATAAAAATAAAGTTTGAAATATTTTAAGAATTAATAAAATGTCACACAGAGACACAAAATGAGCACCTGTTGTCTGAAAAATGATACTGATAGACTTACTGGACCCACAGTTGCCGTAAACCTTTAATTTGTAAAAAACACAGTGTATCAAGAACAATAATAAGAACAAAAGAACGAAGCATGGTAATATGAGAGGTATGTGTGCATGTGTGTTATGTTGTTTACTGGTGCTATGGAGTCTGTTTTGATTCATAGAGAGCCTGTCTTTCTATGCACCACAAGGAAACGTTGCCTGGTCTTCACCCTACACAGATACGTTTGAGCCCATTGTTGCAACCACAGAACCAGGTCATCTTGTTGAGGATCTTCTAGATTTGTTTGTTGCTGAGCAACTCATGTCTCAAGCATGATGTCCGAAGTAACCCAGACAAAGCCTCAGCACCCTCACTATCCTCACTGCTAAGGAGTGTCTACCAGTATTCCTTCCAAGACAGATTTTTTTTTTTTCATTCTTCTGGCAGTCCACGGTATATTTAATATTCCCTCTGTATTTTCTGCTATCCCTCCCTGTTCTGGAACTCCAATTACACCCAAATTATTCCTCTTGTTAGAGTCCCACATGCTTCATAATGCTTCCTCATTTTTCTTGATTCTTTTTTATCTGATTTCTTCCAAGAGTTGCTGGTGTCAGTTGGTTTATCTTCAATCTCACTAACTCTGCATTTCATTTCCTCAGTCCTGCTCTATGGCTTTCCAGTGAATTGTCTAACTCTGCAATTTTATTATTGATCTTCTGAATTTTAGATCATTGATATTCTAGCAGTTCACGTAGCTTATTTACTTTGTTTAATCTCAATCCTAACATCTAAAAGGGCTCTATACATAATTCTTTTGTATTCTACCTCCAATAATTTCAGGAAGACTTCTTCACCTGGGTAGTTTTTTAATTCTTTAGTTTTGGAGTTATCCAGAGCCATGGTGGTCTCATTTTTTAAATGATTAGGCACTGAATATTGTCTACATACTATCAGAAAGCTGGTCGGCTACTCTGGTGTTTCACCAGCAGAAGCCATGGTGTAGCTCTAAAGTAGGGAGTGAGTAAGAGCACTGCTAGACTTGGCTGCCAGCTACCAATATATTCTCTAGGTGCAGCTGTCTTACCTACAGCTTCTCTGGTGCAAGAGATGCTTTCCAGCCCAGTGGTACTGCTCGGCTTGACGGCTGGTCGCAGCTGGGCCTTCAAGAGTGGCAGACCCTGTCTCCTGGCTAACTCTCCAGAGTTACGCCAGCAAACACTACGGGGTAGCTCGGAGAAGAGAGCACGGAAGGGTGCTGCCACACTCGGCTGCCAGTCACCCCTGCATTCTCTAGATGCAACTGTCTTAAAAACTGCTTTTCTGCTGAGAGAGGGGATATCTAGCGGCAGCCAGTAGCAGCAGCCAGTCCCTCAGGCATGGCCAACCCCACCTCCTGGCTGACAAAGATGGTAACCTACTTATGAAGTCTCTTCAGGGGCTGTGTCAGCAGATGCTGACATGGCTCAGTGAAGGGACAGGGAAATGGCACCCCCACATTTGGCCACCAGCCTCTGCTCTGTTCTTTAGATGCAATTGTCTTGAAAACTCCTTTTCTGCTGAGCAAAGACTTGTCTTGAGGCAGCTGGTCCCAGCTGGTCCCTCAGGGATGGCAGGCCCTGCCTCCTGGCTGGCAAAGTTGGCAGCCTACTTGTGGAGTCTCTCAGGGCCCACGTCAGCAGCCATTACGACGTGACTCAGAGAGGAGACGGGGAAGGATGCCACATACTCAGCCACCAACCACCACTGAGTTCTCCATGTGTGACTGTCTTAAAGGCAGCTTGTCCATTGATAGAGGCAGTGTTCCTTCAGGGGCTGTTGCTCAGTGTGGGAGCCAGCCCAAGCTGGGCTCTCAGGAGTGGCTAACTCGGCCTGTCGGCTGACTAAAATAGTGTCCTGCCTGTGCCACCTCTTCTGCACTGGGCCACTATAATCTATGGTGCCCCTCAGAGAAGAGAAGAGGACAGGACACTGGTACACTCAGCTGCCAGCCACTGCTGGGTTCTCTAGATGTGACTGTCTTAAGTACAGTTTCTCTGCTGCAAGAGACACTGCCTACTCAGATATTGCAGCTCAGCGTGGCAGCTGGCCCCAGCCAGTCTCTCAGGCTCAGAGTCCCAGTCCCAGTGTCCCTGCGTCCCAGTTAGCAAACATGGTATCCATATCTGCAAGCCTCTCCACTGCTGCGCAAGCCAGAGGTGGACCCTCTGCTACCACCTCGCTTCTGACAAAAGTAGTTTTCCCCTTCCTGCCCTGTCTTCCAGTCTGATCTCACAAGCCTCTGCCTGATACTGGGGCTCCAGAATGTCTGTTCTACTCCATTCAATTGTTTCTCTAGGCCTTAATTCTCAGAGAAAATTGAATAGATGTCTGACTAGTCCATCATCTTGGCCTTGCCCTCCCTAATTTTTTTTAAATCTGATTATTTTCATCCACTGACATGATGTCAATAAAATATCATAAGTTCAAATGTATAAAGTGCTCTTACACAAATGAATCACCAGTATTATGTTTTGTACATTAGGAATTGGCACACAATTTTGTTTTCATGATTTTCTGCTGCTAGAATGAAATGTGGTACTGTTAGATATTAATATAAGATAATTTAGTGAAAGCAGTAAATTAGCAGATTAATCTGGTACAGTCTAAAAATATTCAGCAGATGAATTAAAGCTCAGAAGCCAGCTGATTAGAATCTACTATAGTTAGGTAGACAGGAGAAAAAGCTCAGGTCTGGAAACAGGCAAGGAGAAGGAAAATTGAAGTAGGTAATATCTTTAAACACAAGTTTAAACACAAGTGTGGATAAGCTATGCATAATGATTCTGATGGGATTGATCATGGGATAAAATATCAGTGAAAAGTGAACATTTTTAATACTGAGAATAAACATTGCTTAGATTATTCCGAATTATTCTCTAGATCCTCATTCATCCAATGATTTAACCTATTAATTATATATGAAATCATAAGAGACTAGGAAGAAAAGTAATGCTTAAATTTTCATTCAAGGAACTTACAGTGCAATAAGAAATGTAAAAATTATGCACAAGACACCCTTGTGGGCCTTAAAAGCAGGGCCTGAGTGGGTCTGACTACGAGTAGTCCCAATTGTTCCATTAAGTATAGATAATGAATTCAGGATATATTCAATTTTATCGATTATCTTTATTATACAAACAAGTCCACCAATTTAACTTAGGATATTGGAGTTTCTCCCTTTGAAAGTGATAATTTAAGAAATAAAGAATAAACAGGATGTGCTCATGTGAAGACCTGGAAGACAGTAATACAGAGAAAGCTGTAATAGGTATATTTGTTCACTAGCAAACGCTCATTCCCTCATTCAACAAACAATCAGTTTTCTCTGCCATTGCAGGTCACTATGGTAAGCTTACCATTTACCTTTATTCAAAATATAATCAAATCTGCTTCTCTTGAGTTGATTCTAAATCATCTTTGACCCTACAGGACAGAGTAGAAATGACTGACTGGGCTTCCGAGGAGCACCTGGCAGATGTGAACTGCTGACTTTCTGGTTAGAACAAGGAGCTCTTTACTACTACACCAACAGAGTTTCTCACAGTAGTCACTGGCCTTTATTTTGGAGTCGTATCCACGAGTCAAATCCTTGCTTCACAGAACTCAAGAAAGTGACCAGGCAATTGTCTATGGTTGTCGTTAGTTAAGTCGATTTAGACTCATAGCAACACCATGGGACAGAGTAGAACTACCCTATGGTGTTTTCCAGTATATCATCTCTAAGAAAAGAGATTGCCAATTTTCTCCTTAGAAATCCTAGTGGTGTAGTGATTAAGAGCTATGGTTACTAACCAGAAGGTCAGTGGTTCAAATCCACCAGGTGTTCCTTGGAAACTCTATGGGACAGTTCCATTCTACCCTTTAGCAACACTGTGAGTCAGGACTGACTTGATGGAATCAGGTTATGCAGCCACCCAGGCATGTGAAGATTTCCGAAGTTTTGCTCCTTTTTAACAGAGAAAATGTTCAGAACCATGCTATGTAAATTGATAGCTACTAGCAACTAAATTATCTAAATTTGTATTAAGTTAAATTAATAAAATTAAAAGCTCAGTTCCTCCCTAACATTAACACATTTTTAGTGCTCAACAGCCATATGTGGTTAATGGAGACCACAGTGAACAGCTAAAACAGAGATAATTTCCAGCATCAAAGAAAGTTCTATTAAACAATGGTGGCTCAGGCTGTGAAACAATCGAGCCATTTCTGGTTTCTATCATGTTTCCAGATCACTAGGATGCATTAATCTCATTTCTCTAAGGGTAGTTAAACCTAATCAAAGGAAGAGCTTCTGTTCTCCTAAGCATCCAAAAACTTGGTCGGCTTCCCCTGAGTTTTCAGTCTTTTTTATCTGAGACTAATTGAAGTTGCTGCTGGATTCTTTCATACCTCATAATGGTCAGATGCTCTAGAATTTAGTCACGCTGTTACCAGTCAATCAATAACAATTAACTGTCATCAGTTTATCTTGATTTTTCTGTTCTTTCAGAATGATCAGTGCAGCACCCTTGTTTTAACTGAGACAGGCAGTCATTTCTGAATCCTTTCAAACCAAATTAATGTACAGTTTTACAAATGATGTTGTGGCACACATTTCCAAATCCTGGCCAATCTGAATTAAAATATTTGGAGAATCAGGAAGTCAATTCATCTTAGCATCCAATCTCTCTATTTCCAGTCTTCTGGACTCTGTGTTGGTCCAAAGTTCTCCTATACTCTAATGACCAAAGAATGATACACTGATCTATAAAGAATCTTCTTATTCCACTTCAACTTATCCTTAGGTTTTTTCTTCCTTACTTTTCTCAAGAGTACTTCACTTAAGTAAGGATGGTTTTGTCACTGTTTAGCAAACTGGCTGTAGATTTTGCCACAACTATTGACTCTGAAATCACCTCTTTCTCTCCATCTGTCTGCCTTTTAAGACTCAATTAAAATCTTACTTTTGCATTACACGTTATTAGATCTTTTTAACCCTCATTGATTCTTTCCTAATTTGAAATATGGTAATTTCGTGTATTGTCTTTTTCAATATGTTTTAGTCATTTATTTAATAGCGAAATATTCAAGACCTTCTAGGTGTCAGGTACTGCTCTAGCCCTTCAAAAACATCAGTCAACAAATCAAAAATCACTGTCTTCATGGAACTTAACATTTTAGCAGGTTTTGGTATGATTTAGCAAAACAGAGGTAGTATATATTGCATCCGTGATTTATAAGACACTCAAATAGAGTAGCATACAATGGCATCTTTTTAACTTCCCTAGAATCCCTGGTGGTATGGTGGCTAAGTGCTACAGATGCTAACAAAAAGACAAAAAGTTGGCAATTCAAATTACCAGGTGCTCCATGGAAACTCCATAGGGCAATTCTACGCTGTCCTATAGGATCAGAATGAATTGAAATTGACTCTGCAGAAACGAGTTTGGTATTTTGGGTATATTTGTAGGAGGCTTATGTACTGCTTTTAGTGTAGTAAAGATTAATGAAAATGAAAATTTCATATATGTTGATATTCTACAGTTTCAATGAGTCATTCAGTTTCTCCCTGAATAAGCATAAGTGTTCTTTGAATACATGGGCCCCAATGAGACTTCCACTGGACTTTTGAAAGTTTTAGACTGCTGTCTCTGTCTTTGAAGAGATAACAAAGAGTCAACAATCAAGGACAGGTATTCCCCTTTGTGGCACTCTTTTCTCACTTTTGACATCTAAACAACCCAGTGCTAAAATATCCAACTTTATCTCCAAGGAAAAGAAATAGGATTGCTTTTCGTACAGAGCAAAGATAATTTTCTAATAAACTGGCTGACTTACATTTGAAGGAAGCTATGCTGACATTCTTCAGAAAGAATTTTCTGTTGAGTACATCTTATCACAAATGGCAGACTGGTAAACATCCTCTCAGGGCTTTGAGAATATGGTTTATATTATGCTTGAATATTCCATACAAATAATTTAATAATCTAAAATGCATCAGACAAACCTTAATAAAATTACCAGTTTTTGTAACAGCAGTACTGGGAAAAAGGAACTACTGTAATAATGGGATTTTGTTTTATGTGTTCAAACCACAGCTGGAGGGCCACTTGAGATTCCTTAGCTATCACTTTCTGTAGCATTCTACAGTTTACAACATCTTGTTGACTGGCCGTCTCTCAGAGCCCACTGCTGATTTGGTAGCTATGCATCAAATAGAATTAGAAATATAAAACATAACTGTTTTTCAGATTGTGTGACTGGACCATAGATGAGACAAGGCTTATTTTAGAAACATTGTGATTGAAGAAGCCTAGTCACCTCACTGAAAACTTGCGTACAATCAACAAAACTGAGGTCTAAAGTACAGTCCATTTTGACAGAGTTCACATTGCTAATTCTGGACAGTATGAGGTGATCGCTCCCCAGAGAAACTCTGTCTTCAAGCCTTTTTTAAGACACAGAAAAAGAAATAGATGTACATATATATATTTTTTAATGTAGTTACCCACTGTCTGATGCTACAAACTAATGGTATTTCTGTGAAAAAGCAACTGAGTTCTAGCATGATTAATATAGGAATACCTTGTTTTCTTTTATAAAATTTCAGAGGTAGGTAAGACATTATTTTAGCCTGGAGCCAAGAGTGTATCGTTGATATTTATATTTTTGTACATATTTTGCATGTTCACATCCATCTACACCATAACACTGTGTGCTAATATAAATTTTAAAAGTAGTTCTTGTTCCTTCTCTTTGCTAAGAATGATCCATTTTTAAGAAATCAGAGGCAAGAAATCCTGGTAACAATCAGATCTTGGGAGATATCTTTCTTACAAATGCACAATTCTGGTTCTTCCAGTAGCTGCTAAGGAGACCAAATATTTTTAACCATTAGAGGGCAATGTCAGACTGTGTCACTTTGGTTAGCATTAAGAACTATAATACTTCATTATTGGTGCAATTTATACAACAGTAAAACATTTTTATTAATAACTATTTGTAAATATATTTTCCAGTAGTAACTCATCTGTAAATGATCATACTAATTCACAGAAGACACCGCTTTAGAAATAGCACTCCTTTCCACATTTAACCTTTTTCTATCAATTTTCTCTAGAATTTATTTTGAAAACTACAGTCTTTGTATATGTTTCACAAATATTCATCAATCACCACCCATCTGTCAGTTTGACATGGTGGGGTGGCTTGCCTACTGTTACGATGCTGGAAGCCCTACCACCAATATTGCAAGTATCAGCAGGGTTACCATGGTGGACAAACTAGCTTCAATAGAAGCTTCCAGACTAAGACAGACTAGGAAGAAGAAACCAGTATCCTACTGTTGGCAAAAAAAAAGGAGACCAGTGAAAACTTCAAGAAGAACAACACAACTTTGTCTGATAAAGTACAGAAAGATGAGCCCCTCAAGTTGGAAGGCATTTAAAATATGACTGATGAAGAGCTGACTCCTCAGAGTGAAATCAATGACACGGATAGAGTAAGCGTTTTCAGGTCTTCATTTTCTGTTGTGGCGTATCGTAAAGTGAGATGAAACAAACCTAAACATCCATTAATCAAAATGTGGAATTTATCAAATATGCATCAAGGAAAATTGTAAGTTATCAAAATATGAAATGAAATGCTTGAGAATGGAAGCAATACTGAAGTAAAAGAGTTGAACCGAGGATTACAAAGGGCACCTCAAGAACACAAAGTATTGTAAAGAATCATGCAAAGGCCTGGCTCAGACAATGAAAGGGGAAGAACACACTCATTCAACATTTCTCAAATTGAAAGAAGTGAAGAAAAAAGCCAAACTTCAATCTGCATGTTGAAGGATTCTATAGACAAAATATTGAATGATGTAGAAAAAATCAAACGAAGAAGGACTACACAGATACAGAGTCACTGTATCAAGAAGCACTGGCGACATTCACCCATTTTAGGAGGTAACATGCATTTAAGATCCAACAATACTGAGGGAAGAAATCTAAAACTGAGTGGAAGGTGCTGGTGAAAATCAAAACTGAAAATATTCTTATAACTACCAAGAAATTTTGGAGAGAGTAATGTGGCCAACCAACTGGAAGAACTGCTTAGTTGTGTTCATAATACAGAGAGATTATCTAATGGCTTGTGAAAATTATGGACAATCATCACTGCACAAATAGGTATGAAGCTTTGCTGAAGATAATTCAAAAATAGTTGAAGCAGTAGAAAGACAAGGATTTGCCATAAATTCAGTTTGGATTCAGAAGAGGTGTCTGTGGTCACTAAGGTTATGTGTCACTTTGACAGGGAGGTGATTCTCAGTGGTTTAGCCATCATGATAATGTTTGGCAGTCAATTATATAATGATACAGTTATCTCTATGAATAGATGTGATTTAATATAATCACTCCCATAGTGAGATCTACTAGAAGTACTGAATCAGCTGAAAGTGAGTTTCCTTGGAGGTGTGACCTACATCCAATATAGGCAGACTTCTGGAAAAACTCAGTGTTTTTTTCTCTGCTCTGAATCCTGCAGTTGGCTGATCTGCATCTGACCTCTGGTTCTTGGGCCTTGGGCCAGAAGCCTACCATCTTACCTAGTGGTCTTGAATTCATTACTTTTACAGCCATGGGACAGCAGCCTACCATATGAACTGTAAATGCTGGTTCGGTCAGTCCCTGCAGCTATGTGAGTCAGAAACCTCCAACCTAATACTTGATGCCTGACGCACTGTCATGGCACTCATCAGCTTCTACAAAGAAGGTGAGTCAAATTTGTCTTGAGACAAAACTCTCTCTGTGTATACAAACACACGGAGAGAAAGAGGAATATTACCGCTGATGTCAAATGGACATTGGCTGCAAGTAAAGAATGTTAGAAAGTTGTTTATCTGTATTATACTGACTTTGAAAGACATTCAACTCTGTAGATTGTAACAAACTATGGATAATATTGCAGGATGTAAAATTACAAACATTTAATTGCGTTCACAGCAAACCTGTACATAAAGTAAGAATAAGCTATTACAACAGCAAAGGAGGCTACTGAGGGGTTCAAAACCAGAAAAGTTGAGCATCAGGGATGTATCTTTTTACCATTTTAACTGAAACTATATGCTGAACAAATTATCTGAGGTGTTGATTACACGATGATTAACACAGCACTGGGATCGGAGGAAGATTCCTTAACAGTGTACAGTTACAGATCATACAAACTTGGTTGCTTAAAGTGAAGAGGACTTAAAGCACTTACTTCTGAAAATCAAAGCCTTCAGTATAGATTAAACTTCAGCACAAATAAGACAAAAATCCGTACAAATGGAAGAATAAGAAAGACCATTATACAAGTAGAAAATAGAAATTATCAAGGATTTCATTTCACTTGGATTCACAATCAGCACCATGAAGACAGAAGTCAAGATATCAAATGAGATATCTCACTGGAAAAATCTGCTGCCAGAAATTTTTAAAGTGTTAAAAAGCAAAGAGGTCACCTTGAAGTCTAAAACGCATTTGACCCAAGTCATGGTGGTTTTAATCGTCTCATATGTATGTGAAAGCTTGGCAGTAAATAAGGAGACAGAAAAAGAATTGCCGCATTTGAATTACAGTGCTGGTGAAGAATATTGATTATAGCACACACTACAAAAACAATGAACAAGTCTATCTCCTAAGAAGCACAGCCAGAATGCTTTTTAGAAGCAAGGATGGTGAGACTTCATCCAACATACTTTGTACATGTTATCAGAAGAAAAAGGTAAATAATCTCATAAAGCTATTGGTAAGGGAGATGGACAGAATTTTCACCAAAGAGGACATCCACGCAGCCAAAACAGACATGAGGAAATGTTCACAGTCTTTAGTTATCAGAGAAATCCAAATCAAAACTACAGTGAGATACCACCTTGCCCCAACAAGGTTGGTCATGATCCAAAAAACACAAAACAACAAATTCTGGAGAGGCTATGGAGAAATTAGCCTCTTCTACACTGCTGGTGGGATTGCAAAATGGTACAACCTCTTTGGAAAGAAATCTGGCACTTCCTTTAAAAGCTGGAAATAGATATATCATCTGATTCAGTAATATCATTGCTCAGAATTTATCCTACAGAAACAAAGGCTGTCACACAAACAGACACATACACAGGAATGTTCACTGCAGCACAGTCCAGAGTATCAGAAATATGGAATCAACCTAGATACCAATAAACAGATGAATGGATAAACAAACTGTGGTACATATCCTCAATGGAATGCTATTTAAAGAACATTGTGAAATGATAAAAAATGATGATTTTAGGAAACATTTCCTAATCTGATTTCAGTTGGAAAACATTATGCTGATGAAATCAGTCAGTAGCAAAAGAGCAAATATTGTATGAGACCCATGCTATGAGAACTTGAAAATAGACTTATGTGTGGGGGGAAAAGACTGATGGCTTCAAGGGCAGGGAGGGGTGATGTGGATCAGTGAAGGGTGAAGGAGACACTTCCAGGCCTCTCAGCAATCATTTCTCCAGGTGGTCTCATTGAAAAGGGTACTTTATTTCTGAGGAAGGAGCTGTCCAGCAGCTGCTGAAACTGTCAGGCCCTCAGGTGTGGCAGGCCCCACCTTCCAGCTGGCAATGAAAGTACTCATAGTCTGTCCCCAGATGCTATGACATGGTTCAAAACAGGAAGAGGTTAGGGCCTTCTTGCTATCCTCTACTAGGCCCCTTCTGTAAATCTAGACATGAATTGTCTCAAATCATGCTGTTCTGCTAGAGAAGCACTTGCCAGACTAGCTGCTACACTGCTTGGAAATCAGCCACAGCTAAGGTCCTCAGCTGGGTAACTCCATCTCCCAGCCAACAAAGATGACTTCCTGGCCAAGCAGATCTTCCTTCCATGAAACAGCAGGATCTATGGCACAGCTCAGAAAATAGAAGGGGAAAGGGAAGTGGTGCCCTCAGTCAGAAGCTGGGCTGTCAATATGAGGCTATCCCACACACTGTCTCTCTGCTGCACTGTACACTGTTTACTTAAGCACCACAGTTCAGCGGTTTTGCCTGCCTGCTGGATAACAAAGAAGGTGTCTATATCTGCTGCACTCTGAAATAGTGAATCAGCAGGATTGGGGGTCAGCAGCCACCGGCTTGTCCTTGAGAGGGATAGTTTAGTCTGTTACTGGTGCCTAGTCAAACCCGACAACATTGCCAAATCCTAGGGCCCCCTGGATGTCCATTGCCCAATTCAGTTATCATTCTAGGCCTTAGTCCAGCCTGTCATTTTGGCCTTGCCCCTCTAAATTTCTTTGTAGTTCTTTCTTCTCTTAGAATATATCAGATTAAGTTAAAATGATGTGCCCAAATATTTTATGAACTAGCTATATTTTCAATGTAGTTATTTTTTATTTAATATCCTCATTTTTTACATCCTTTTACATGTAATTTTATATTTGTAAATATTTAGAATTTACAAAATTCAAATATTAAAACTATATTAGAAAAGCTTGCTCATTTTCATTTCCACCTTCCCAATTCTCTAGAAATAACTGTTTTTAGTAAACTCTAGTTTATCTTTTTTGTTTCCTTAAATCCGACTTGACAGCACTTAGCTAGCTAAGAAAAACAGAAGAAGGTTTTATTTAGAGTTGCGATTACACACTCATAAACATTAGGTAACACAAACTCTTATTAATCTATCTGTATCTCTTATATATCATTTTTTAAATTTTCACTTAACAACATAGTCTGTAAATGACTACATTTTAGTTAAAAGAGCTGAGATTGTTCTTCTGTATATATGTATAATGCTCCATTCTGTGGCTGTACAATAGTTTACTCAACCAGTATTCATTGAACAGGCATGTAGTTTGTTTGCACAAGCTGTATTACAAATAATACATGTGTAGCTCAAAATTTTAATATTAAAATATTTTTATGAAAACATGCATTTTCTGATCTCTTATGTTTGTAGCACGTCATTGTTGCTAGACAGTAACAGTTTGTATAAACTCTAAGAATCTTACTATTGCTATTTATATCTTTTATGCTTCATGATTCTTGTGATTAATAATTATATCTGACCCCTGCTTAGGACAGAAAATCTCGGAATAAGGATAGGAAGTTTTCTCATGTAAGACAAAAGAAAAATATGTTAATATACAAAAACCACAGTAATAATTAAAAGAATAAACAATTTTCAGTTTATAAACTTTATGCAACCTCTAAGTTGGCATCTTTCTTTGATACCAAACATGTTCCATGTAACTGATATGCTGATGAATATCTGCTGGTTTAATTTTGTCTCACTGTATAGATGCTTAAAAATTAAACCCTGCTGTAGCATTAGTGGTGGAAATTAATTAATTCCTCTGCCTTGAGTCTGGTCTAGCCTGTAAATTGTTTCACCAACAGAGTAGCACAGAAGTGATGCTATGCTATTCCCAAACCCGGTTTTTAATAAAATTAATTGCTTTCTTTGTCTTTTGGAACCAAGATGCTATATAAGAAGCCCAGTAGCCCTGCTGGCAACACAACATGGAGATAATTACAGACTGCTCTGGGAAGAAGAAAAACTCTTTATTGTCCACCTCCCAGCTGTCCCACTAAAGGCATCAGACATGGATGTGAAGCCATGTTGGCCCTCCAGACCAGACCAACTACCAGCTTAGTGTAACTCCAAGTAAACCTAGACTACACAAGATGGATCAGAAGTCTCATCCAACTGAGATTGGTTTGAATTTCCAGCAGCTGTCCTCTCCATTTGACCCCCTTCTCTCCCATCTAGAAAGAAACCAGTGAGACAACCTCCTATACATATATGTAGTACCACAAAGTACACTTGCCATGTGGTCACACTGTGTCACCAAGTACAGTCCATTCTTGTCTGAAGAGATGACCTCAGTACTGGTTTCTGGTCAGGGCCAGCAGAAGGTCTAAGGGCCATGTTCCCAGGTGACCCAGGCTGTTGGACCATCAACTGGGGTCTTTTAGCAGGGTTCTTGAGCTGCACACCTCTTTTTCTTGTGTTTCCTCAAGGACTCTACATTGCATCCCAAATCAGGGCTGACCTTGCTGGTGGCTGGGCACCATCTAGCTTTTCTGTTCTCATGTTGATACAGTCTTCCATTCATATGGATGCTTCTGTCTTCTGTGTTCTTTTTTCCATATGTCTCTGTTGTTCTTGGTGACCATCTGTTTCAGATGAGTTGGGACAATTTTGTGTACCTCAGATGGCAGCTTGCTAGCCTTTAAGACCCAGAAGCCACTCACCAATATGACATGCTGAAGACTCTCTTAGAAAAAGACTAGTTTTGCCAATTGTCCTTGATGTCCCCTGAAAACACAATTCCCAGACCCCTATCCCTGCTACTCTATTTTTTGAAATATTGGGTTGAATTTAGGAAACATTTCAGTTTATGGTATAGTCCAATTATGTTTTCCTGCTCTCTACTGCTTGGTGTCACTGCTTTCACCTAACTAAATTCCTATCTACTATCTAATCTATGATTAAACCCTTCTCTCCCAATTTTTTTTAAGGTGTTTCATGTTGGCGTAGTTTGTTACAAAGCAGTAAATAAGTAGAAAAGCTCTACATTGTGAATAACAATAACAGAAATTTACTGAGCACATAGATGTCCCATGTGCATATTCCGTGTATATTCAATGCATTGCGTCATTTAATCCTCATAATCTTCCTATGGGGGATTATGGCATTTTTCTCGTTAAATATACTTTCTTGAGGCTTAGAAATGTTAATTAACTCAACCAAGATCATCCAGTTAATAACTGATGAGTCGTTTTTCAGGCAAGAATAAGATCTGCCTGACTCTAAAACCATGGTACTAACCACTGTGATATGCTTATGAGAAGTCTATTTCTCAGAGTATTTTGAGTTTAAAATGTCCATGAAAGCTAACATAATTACTGTATGCTATGCAACTAAAGCACACCTTCTGTGCATGACACCTTCACCCCACATCCCCCAACCCACCACTGGCAGGCTTTTTTTTTTTTTTTTTTTTTTGAGAAGCACTGTGGCAATATATCTATGTCTATTTATTTTTCTGTCTACCAACAATTTGTCTTTATGTTTAAGGCTCCTTATTTCAGTATAATTCCAATTATCTGAATAATAATTATAGCCTTGCTTCACTGTTTTGGAACCCTGTCTGTGCAGTGGTTGAGAACTCAACTGCTAACCAAAAGGTCATCAGTTCAAATCTAATAGCCACTTCTTAGAAACCCAATGTGGCAGTTCTATTCTGTGTTATTGGGACACTATGAGAAAGAATCCACTCTAGGGTAATAGATTTTTTCAGCTTCTCTAAGCTTATTTTATTCTGAATTCTTTGCTAGGAACACACAATGCATATATGGATCAAAAATATTCAAAGGCATTCTTTCAGTGTATTATTATATGCACATAATCACTTTCACCACTGAGGACATCATTAGGCTCCTTCAGTAATCCCTAGTAATTTTTTTTTTTTTTTTTTTTACTTTTTGGCTTTAACTCATTCTGTTTAACCCAAAGTATGGCTGGGGAAGAGCTGCTTCTCAAAAAAGAGTGGACCTCAAGGACAAGTTTGGAGTAAAACATTTGAAATCTTCATTTGTGATGTGGCATGACTCAGAATGAGAACAAACAGCTGTAAATATCTATTAATACTGGGAACATGGAATTTACAACATATGATCTCAGAAAACTGGAAGTCACCAATAAAGAAATGAAAAGCATAAAGATTGATATCCTAGTCATTCAGGAGTAGAAATGGATTGGCAATATCTATTTTAAATTGGGTAGTCATATGATCTGCTATGTTCAGAATGTCAGACAAAAGAGATATGGCCTCACCTTCATCATCAAAAAGAACATTTCAAGACCTGTGCATAAGTACAACTCTGTCAGTGATACAGTAATATTTCTACAAGGAAGATCAGTTAAAACAACTATCAGTCAAAATTTCACAACAATCACTGCTGCCAAAGAAGAAGAAACTGAAGATTTTAACCAAATTCTACACCCTGAAATTAATCAAACATACAATCAAGAAGTGTTGATAATTACTGGGTATTGAAATTTGAACACAGAAAACAATAAAAAGAATTAGTAGGTGAAAATACAGCCTTTCTTATAGAAGCAATGCCAAAGACCTCATGACAGAGTTCAGCAAGATCAACAGCTTACTCACTCCAAACACTTTTTTCAACAACAGAAGTTGGAATGCTGCCCTTGCCCATAAATCATAATGAAGGTCCACTCTTTGGACAAGAATGGATTGGACTTGACGATGCAGAATGACCATATTGGATGCACTTTATGGTTCTATGCATCTGTAGGATATCATCCTGCTGACTTCTGGCTGGAGGAAGGAGAGTGAGTAGAGAGGACGGGAAAGGAGGTTGTTGGGAGGATGAGACATGTATGGAGCAGAGGGGAATAGTGTGCTGTCACCAGGCAGGGAAAGCAGTGGAAACTGCATATAGGTGGGCATGTAAATTTTTATGGGAATGTACATTTTCACTCAGTGATAACAACAACAAGAAAAAAAAAACACACAAAAAAAAGAAATTGGAATGGTAGACATGGACATTGTTAGATGGAACACACAGCAATTAATTTAATTACATTTGTGGACAAAGATAATGAAGAATCTCAAGATGGACAATCAAAAGAAAGTCAAGAAATAACTACAGAAAAGAAGATTAACTGTTCATATGTAAACCCAAGTTGAAGCTGAAGAAAACTGAAACAAGTCCTTAAGAGCCAACTATACCCTTAAGCATATCTTACCTGAACATAGAGACTATCTGGTTAATAGAGTTCATACCACACACTGAACACTAATGATCAAAGACCAGGCAATCTCTGGAATGACATCAACGATATCACATATGTAGAAAACGAAATCTCATTTAAAGAAGGAAGAGACCAAAATTAATGTCAGAAAATACTTGAAACTTGCTAATGAATACAGAGTAGTTATAAAGCATGGAAGCAATGATGACATAAAACACCTGAATAGATTTCAAAGGGTAACTCTAGAAAATAAAGTAAAGTACTAAAATGAAACATAGAAAGATCTGGAGTTTGACAACCCAAAAAGAACACACTTGGCATTTCTCAGACTGAAAGAACCTAAGAAAAAATTCAAGTATCAAGTGACAGTACTGAACGACTCTATGGTTAAAATATCAAATTATATAGTAAATATCAAAAGAAGATGAAAGGAATGTACAGAATCACTGTATTCAGAAAATTGGTCCATGTACAACCATTTCAGGAGGTAGCATATGATCAAGAGCCAATGATATTGAAGGAAGAATCACAAGCTTCACTGAAGTCATCAATGAAAAACAAGGCTCCGGGAACTAATGGGATAACAGTGGAGATATTTCAAAAAACAGACACTTGCAGTATTCATTCACCTATACCAAAAAATTTGGAAGACAGCTACATTGCCAGTCAACTGCATGTGATTCATATTTTTACCCAAATCAAAAAAAGATGATCTAACAGAAGGCAGAAATCACTGCACAATATTAACATCACACACAAGTAAAAAATTTTGCTGAAGATAATTCAAAAATGTTTATAGCAATACATTGGAAGAGAACTGTCAGAAATTCAACTCAGATCCAGAAAAAGGAGGTGAAATCAGATATAGGATTGCTGATGTCAGATGGATCATGGATGAAAGCACAAATACCAGAAAGACGTTTGCCTGCATTTATTACTCTGTAAAGGTGTTTAACTGTGTGGATCATTACAAAATATGGATAACATTGTGAAGAACAGAAATTCCAGAACAGATAATTGTACTCATGAGGAACCTATGAGTAGACCAAACAGCAGTTATTTGAACAGAGCAAGGGGATACTGTGTGCTTTAACCAGGAAAGAAATGTTTCAGGGTTGGATCCTTTCACCATAGATATTCAGGCAGTATGCTGAAATAATCCGAGAACATGGACTATAAAAAGAAGGATTGGAAGAAGTCTCTTCAGCAACCTCTGACATAGAGATGTCATAACCTTGTCAGCTGAAAGCTAGGAGAACTTGAAACACTTACTGATAAAGAACAAAGGACTTTAGCATGGATTATACCTCAACGTAAAACAAAATCCTCACAACTGGACCAATAAGCAACATCTTGATTTAAAAAAGTACAATATTGAAGTTGCCAAGGATTTCATTTTGCTTGGGTCCAAAATCAATGCCCAGGGAAGCAGTAGTCATAAAACCAAATGATGTATTGCACTGGGTTAATCTGCTTTAATGCCTTTTTTAACATATCAAAAAGCAAAGATGTCACTTTGAAAACTAAGGTATGACTGACCAAGGCCACAGTATGTTCAATCATCTCATTTGTTTGTGAAAGCTGAACAATGAATAAGGAATACCAGGGAAGATTTCATGCTTTTAAAATATACTGTTGGAGGAGAATATTGACTATACCATGGAACACCAGAAGAAGGGACAAATCTATCTCATCAGTGTGGCCAGAACAGCTAGAATGACTATTAGAAGCGAGGATGGAGGAACTTTCAACAGGTCCTCAGTAGGGACCAGTTCCTAGAAAAAGGTACTACGCTTATTGAAGTAGAAGGTCAATAAAAAAGGGGAAGATCCTCTATAAGATGGATTGATCTGGTGACTGCAACAATGGGAACACACAGCAAAGATCCTGAGAATGGTGCAGTATAGGCAATGTTTCTGTTCTGTTGTATATAGAATCCCTGTGATCTGTAACCAACTAGATGGCACCTAACAACAGCAACAACATCACAACCACTATTTCTAAAGGTTGTATTACTCTCTGAGCCAATTGCGTCTTCAGATTTATAATGATAAGCAGATTCTTACACTGATACTGTTAGAGTCTAATTAGCAGATTCATTCCTCATCAGCACCATGCGGTTGCGCTATACTCAGTCTGGTGGAGGCTGTGGTAGCTGTGGTGCATTTGGACTAATCTTTCACTTGTGTCCTTGGTTTTCTTCATTCCCGCTTGCTCCAGACGTGGTGAGACCAGTGTGGCCTGTTAGAAGGCTGCTCCCAAGCCTTTAAGACACCAGACATCGCTCACAAATGTAGGAGATATAACGTTAAACTGTCTTATGACAGTTGAAGTTGACGTTTCCAAAGATCATGGTTCCCACAGCTCTCGGTCCAGTAGTTTGATCCCCTAGGGAGCTTGGCTGTTTCTATGGAGCTTCCATTACTTGGATACGTCATGCTGGCTTCTCTAACGTTAGGTACCCGCTTACTTTTCACCAAAGTGACCACTGATCTATCCTCTAGCTAGTGATTTTTCTTTCCCATAGCCCTGTAACCACCAGAGGTTGTTTCTTTTTATGTGTCATTTTTTTGAGTTTTTGTAATAGGTTCTCAATGTTTGTGCTTTTGTGATTGATTTATTTCACTCAGCCTAATGCCCTCCAGCTTCATCTATATGGTGAGATGTTTTACAGTTAAAGCAGATCACACAATAGAAGACAGCCACAGAATACTGAGAATAATGGTCTCGTCAAGGTGACACAAATTTTGGGGAGACAAAATTCAATCCACAACAGTCATCTTTGTCTCTCTGCAGATTAATTTGCTCTAGGTTTAAATTATCTTTGAGGTGAATAAAACTACAGAAACCACCTAGGGCACTCAATTCCCATTTTCTAGTATCTGGACATTTTCAAGACGCCTAAACACTTGCATGAGAACACGTGACTGTTACATGCTAACATTGAATGACCAAAATTAATATGAGAGATGTGCATTACTATTTATACAAGTAATGATTTAACTAAATGGCAGTATCATGTTCAGTTATTTTTTAAAAAATAATCAAGCTAGTTATTTGCAAGTATAAAAAATTAGGCAAAGTGATTATTTCACATGTTTGTTTATTCCATTTACCTGCATATGGTTTGAACTTCAAGTGCACATGTCACACAAACTGTGATTAATGCTCTGTAGTTTCAAAGGAAAATTGATGTGAGCCTTAAATAATAGTGTTTCCTCAATTGTCAAACAAAAGGAGACTTGTAGATTTTAGAATCTAACTTCTATTATATAATATATATGCATATACACATATACAAACATCCACATATATGAGGATTATATAGTTTTCCACTCAATAAATAAAATAAAACTTGCCTTGTATGTGCAGTGTAAGAAATTTCTCTACTTTGTTATTCTAACAAATACAACAATATTGCCAAGCAATTATATTAACTATATTAAACAATTAAGATATTTCACGGTCTAAATAACTGCAGAGTGAAAAACCAAAAAGCATAACAAAACAAATCAGGATTTCCATTCTCCATTAAATTGAGGAGTTAATATTTATTTCATTGATTTTTTTTTAACAAACAAAAATAAATGATATGGAATAAATCATTATACAAATAAAACTAAATTTGGGTTTTTAGTTAATTATAATTTGTTGTATTGTAACTAATACTCTATGAATATACATAAGACCACATTTCCCATTATAGTTTAATTATGAAGTCATTAGAAGCAGGAAATTACTAATGAAATCAGCCATGAAAATTGTAGATCATCTGCAAAACCACTTGGAATACAGAAAAATTTTTAAAACTCTGATTCCTGCAGGTTTTGAGGGTTTTACTTAATAAACTCTTTTACCTTTCATTTCCTAGTGAAAAACTGAATAAAAACAATTGTGAAACCCTTCATATACAGTTTTAAATTGTATTTTTGGTCACAGGTAGGATTTAAAATGTGCCATTTCAGTCACTGAAATGTTTTCCACCATGTGAATTTTCTAATGGTGAACTGTCATATTTCCCTGTAAAGTACTTTTGAGTTAGTTTTTCAGTTTCTTCCTTTCTTATATTGATGTAATATACTATTAATATTTAATGTTTCTTCTCCTATCCACATGCTAGAAAGCCACCTTTTAGCATCCCAGCTGATGGTGTTAACCAGTGTACCACCAGGAATCCTATACATGTGGACCTCTGTACATATCTTCTTGTTTCTCTATCTAGCTATGAAATACATCAGGAGCCCTGGTGCTACAACAGTTAAGAGTTTGATTGGTAACTCAAAGATAACCCTTCAGTACTTCCATGGGAGAGAAAAACAAGCTGTCGATCTGCCCCATAAAGATGGTAACTTAGGGAAACGTAGGGGACAATTCTTCCCTGTCTCAGAGTGTTCTTATGAGTCAGAATCTATGCAAGAGTATACAGCCGTAACATATGCCACATCTTTACAATATCCAGCACCTTTCTATTGTTTGCTAACTGTGCCCTTTTCCCAGGAAGTATTTCCATAAGCTCTGCTACGTCTTTTTTTTTTACACATTGCTGTAGAAATATTCTCAGAGTGTGCCCTCTCTTGGAGAGAGGGCATAGTTGATAAACAGACTTAAAACATGCAAATTATTTGCATCAAAATATTGTATGTGTGTATCATATATGCAATTTATATGATATATCTGTAATACTGTGTGGATATATATCACACACACATGTATATGAGATATACATACATACTCTGAGTTGGAATCAGCTCAGTGGCAGCATGGGGTATGCGTGTGTGTGTGTGTGTGTGTATACAGATACACATATTCATATTTAAATATATATTGAATAGGCAGAGTTACAAGACAGGAAACAGGTAATTATCAAAGTGTGCTTTTTGCAAATGAATTAACAAGATGGTTCTTGGAGTATACTCTTGCTAACAAGCTGTGAATGTTCAGAGCAAGGGTAAAAATGTATCTAGAATTGATATACATGACTTACATTGGCTATAGATCAGCCTGTCTTACAGGCATCAAAAGCCAGAACTAGTGTAGAACTACAGTTTCCACTGAAATAATAGATGACTGTGTTTGACTCCCTTACTGATGATTCTGCCATGAAAGTTCAATGTAGAAACAAGGCATAGAATAAAAAAATTTAGAGCTCTTTTTTTAAAAAAAAGATTATAAGCTTCAGGATTCTGAGTATATGTAAAAACAAACAAAAATAAAAAATCCTTTGATTTCTTGTCAGTTTTAGCATGTAACTATCTCTCCTGTTTCTCTTTGTCTGATCCAATCAAAAGCTTTGTCTGATCATGACCACAGTGTCTTCCCTGTAGTCTCCTCCTAGACAGACTCCCTGCATCTACCCTTGACTCTTGACTCTAATTAATAATAAAATTTAAAAAATAATCTTAAACAAACAAAAATACCACATATACCCACTTGAAAAGCTTTTAAAGTTTTTCCATTTTGTTTACAGTAATGATCAAAAACTCTGTTAGTTCCAGCCATGCCCTATGTATGTATTTCTGCTTTCTGCTTCTTTCTCTTCTGACTTCTTTTTCCACTGTGATCTCGGTCTCCCAATGCTTTCTTTCATTTCCTGTTTCATTCTATACTCTCTTCCACGTGAGAACGTTTGTGTGAATGTTGGCCCTGTCTAAAAATATGGCCCCTGACCTTCTCATAAACATTCTTTTCCCTAACATTTTCCTGATATTTCTGCAGTCACTCTTTAGATGTGAATTTCTGTGTCATTGCCAGAAGAAAAACAACTCTGACTATTCAAACCTGGAAGAAGAACTTGAACACTTCCTTCAACAAAACCTAGAGGAAATGATAAATTTATAGATTCATATCACCCACCAAAATTATCACAAGCAGAAGTAGAACAACTTAATAAACCCATTATGAAGGAAGAGGCTGCAAAAGTCATCAAAAACTACCAACCAAAAAGAGTCCTGGCCCAGATGACTTCACTCGAGAATTCTACCAAACTTTTAGAGAAGAGTTAATCCCAACACTACAGAGGCTACTTCATGGCATAGAAATGGATAGAATACTCCCAAATTCATTATATAAAGCCAGCATAACCCTGATACCAAAGCCAGGGAAAGATCCCACAAAAAAGAAAATTAAAGACCAATATCACTCTGAACCCCAATGCAAAAATCTTCAACACGTAGTTGCCGAATATTTTTTCCCTTTTTGTAGGTGGTTCTTTTAATTGTTTTGATAAAGTCTTTGGATGAGGAAAAGTGTTTAAATCTTAGTAGTTCCAATTTACCTATTTTTTCTTCTGTTAATCATGCTTTGTTTGATACATTTTGAAGTCTGTTTAAGCTGTATATTAGAACATTCATCACTGGCTCTATTCTTTCTTCCATGATCTTTATCATTTTAAGTTTGATACTTAGGTCTTTGATCCATTTTGGGGAAAAAAAAAATCTTCAACAAAATCCTAGCTAACAGAAACCAACAGCATTTCAAAAAAAGAAAACCTCATAATGACCAAGGAGGATTCTTACCAGTAGTGCAAATCTGATTCAACATCAAAAAGCCAATTAATGTGATCAACCACATAAACAGCAAAAATGATAAGAATCACCTTATTTTGTCAATTGATGTAGAAAGGCCATTTGACAAAGTCCAACACCTATTCATGCTAAAATCTCTCAGCAAAATAAGAATAAAGGGGAAATTATTCAACGCACTAAGGGGTGTCTATACAAAGACAACCACCTACATTATCCTGAACAGAGAGAGACTGAAAAAATTCTCCTGAGAATGGGAGGTAAACAAGAATGCCCACTGTCATCACTTTTATTCAGCATTGTTCTGGAGCAATTAGACAAGACAAAGAAATAAAAGACATCTACATTGTCAAAGAAGTAAAAGCCTCCCTATTTGCAAATGATATGATTGCATACACAGAGGATCCTAAGGAATCCATAAGTAAACTACTTGTACTAATAGAAGAATTCATCAAAGTATCAAGATACAAGATAAACGTAAGTAAATCAGTAGGATTCCTTTATACCAAAAAAGATCATCAAAGAAGAGATTACCAAATCAATACCATTTACTATAGCTCCTAAGAAAGTGAGATACCTGGGGATAAATCTAACCAGAGAAATAAGAGACTTTTACAGAGAGAGAATTACAAGACCTTACTGCAAGAAACCAACTAACATGAATGCAGAAACCTACCTGATCAAGGGCAGGAAGACTTGACATTGTGAAAATGTCTATTTCACCCAAAGCAATCTACATATAAAATGCAATCCCCATATAAATTCCAGTGTCATTTTTTTTAGTGAGATGGAGAAACAAATCACCCACTTTGGAAAGAGAAGAAATCTGGATAAGCAAAGCACTACTGAAGAAGAGGGACATAGTGGGAGGCCTCACACTACTTGACCTTAGAATTTCTTACACTGCCACAGTGGTTAAAACAGTCTAGTACTGAACCCAAAAGAGACATGTAGAGAAATGGAACACAGCTGAGACCCCAGAGGTGTCACCATTCTTTTACGAACAGTTGACATTTTACAAAGCCCCTAAGATTGTAAACTAGGGTAAAAACAGTCTCTTTCATAAATGTTGTTGGCCAAATTGTATATCAACCTGCAAAAAACTAAAAAAAGACCCATATCTGACACTTTACAGAAAAACTAACTCAAAATGGTTGAAAGACTTAAATATCAAATATAAAATTATAAAGATCATGTCAAAAAAAATAGAGAACAATGGCAGTTCTAATGCACAGCTTAGATAGCCTTCAAAATCTGGTAAAGCACAAACAAAAGAGAAAATAGATAAATGGGAACTAGTAAGAATCAAACACTTTTGCTATTCAAAGACTTTATCAAAAGAGTTAAAAGACCACCCACAGAATGGGAAAAAGTATTGGGCAACTACATGTCAGACCAACGTCTGATCTCCGTAATCTACTACGTACTGCAAAATATCAACAAGAAAAGGGTAAATGACCCAGTTAAGTGATGGACAAAGTAGATGGACAGACACTTGACCAAAGAGGACCCCCAGGCAGCCAAAGCACACGTGAGGAAATACGATCATTAGCTATCAGAGAAATCCAAATCAAAACTACAACGAGACACCATCTCACCCCAACAAAGTTGGCCATCATCCAAAAACACACAAAACAACAAATGCTGGAGATGCTGTGGAGAGATCAGAACTCTTGTACACTGCTGGTGGGATTGCAAAATGGTATAACCTTTTTGGAAAACAATCTGACACTCCTAAAAAGCTGGAAAACACCATTGGATCCAGTAATCCCACTTCTCAGAATGCATCCTGCAGAAACAAACAGTGTCACACAAACAGACAAATGCATATGAATGTTTCTTGCAGCACAGTCCACAATAACAAAAAGATGCAATCAACCTAGGTGTCCCTAACAGATGAATGGATAAGCAAACTATGGTACACATACTCAATGGAACACTATGCCATGATAAAAAACAGTAATGATTTTAGGAAGTATCTCATAACCTGGTTTCAACTGGAGAACATCATGCTGAGTGAAATCAGTTAATGGTAAAAAGCTAAATATTGTATGAGATCACTGCTGTAAGGACTTAAAAATAGACCTATGTTCAGAAGAAAAGACCTTTGATAGCTACAGGGGTGAGGAACGATGGAAAATGTTGGTCATAGATTAGACAGATGATAGAAATTTGGTTAGGTGAAATCAGTGACTGCACACAGTAGAAAGTAGATCAGCTTACTTAGACTTCACCATAAACTGAATGCTATTCTAATCTCAAGCCAGTATTGCAAGGATAGAGTAGCAGGAGTGAGAGGCTGGGGACATCAAGGCAAATTGGCGTAACTAAGCTGTTGCTAAGAGAGTCTTCTGCACCCCATATTGGTGAGTGGCATCTGGGGTCTTAAAAGCTAGCAAGCTGCTATCAGAGGCACACCAAATGGTCCCAACTCATCTGGTACAAGTGATCACCAAGAATAACAAACACATGATTAGAAAAGAGCTCTGGAGAGAGAAGGACCCATGTTAATGGGAGACTGTATCAACTCGTGATTGGAAGAATTGGATAGTGCCCAGGCACCACCAAAGACAGCCATGATGGGACACACAATGTAGATTCTCTGTGACAACACAAGAAAAACAGAAATGCACTCAAGAACTCTACTAAAAGATCACAGTTGATGGTCCAATGGCTTGGGTGCATGTCCCCTAGACATGCTGCTGCCCCTGACCAGAAAACACTACTGAAGTCAACTCTTTGGACAAGAATTGACTGGACTCAGTGACACAGTGTGACCATATAGTATGTGTCCTTTATGGTTCTATGTGTTTATGGGATGCTGTCCTACTTGTATCTTTCTAGATGAGAAAGAAGAGCATGGAGAGGAGAGGACAATGGCTTGTTAAGAGGACAGAAGTAAAACATGAAAGGAGAAGTATGCTGTCAGCAGGCAAAGAGAGCAGAATGAGCTGCAGGTGGGTGGGCATGCAGAATTGATTTGGATTGTATATTTTCACTTAATCAACATTAAAAAAAGAAAAGAAAAGAAAATTTCAACAAATGGAGAAGTATATAATTACTTAAATACTTTTGGGGGTAGACAATATGCTAATTTTCTTCCATATTAGAATATAAAGATCATTATTTTCCAGAAACATTTTATTTGGTTTATTTGGCTTCTTTCACATACAATTTATTCCAAAATACTAGGAAATGCACTGCATAGTATGAACTATTATATATTGTTAGCCAGAAGAATTCATTTTCTTTAAAGAAGAGTTCAATAAGTCACAGTGTATATTCCATGACTTGTCTTAGGGCTAAGTTGTGGTAAGCGGGACATGATGGCCCAAGATGGCGCCCAGGGCCAGAACAGCACCCAAACCACACCCTTGTTTACCAGACCTAGGGCTTTCATGGTGCATGCCTGTGGGCAGTGGCTTCCCACTAGCCTATCATGGGCCTTCATCTTGGGAGAGCGTGGCACATGAGGCTTGGAGGAATCTAGGTTATAAATTGAGCAAGCACCAGGAGAGAAAAAAAAGAGGAGAATAATAATAATAATAAAGTAAGCAACCTGCAAGGTGGCTCGCATCCGTGTGTCCTGTCTTCTTTCCGCTGGCGGACAGTTAGGCAGCGACAAGTGGTGGCCCGTACGGGGACCCACTCTTCTATCAAGGAGCCCGAAGAGGTGAAACGCTAGCGTAAGTAGGACCCCGGAAGTAGGGGCCAAGGGAAAGTTTCAAGGAGCCCGAAGAGGTGAAACGCTAGCGTAAGTAGGACCCCAGAAGTAGGGGCAAAGGGAAAGTGAAATGCTAGCGTAAATAGGACCCCGAGAGTAGGGGCGAAGGGAAAGTTATTTTATTGCCGAGATTAGGAGGCCGTGTGAAACCCAGAGGCGATGGGGAACCAGCCTTCCTCTCGGCATTTACTTGATGCCTTAAGTGCTTATTGATGCCGCCGCTGATCACCTCACTAGAGCCACTCTCATCCTTAATGCCACTGAACAAGCTGAAGCTTTCCACAAACGTTTTCACGTGAATGCTCACACCCTCACCTCGCGCTTCCATATATCGCGGGAAGCCGCTCGGGCCATAGTAAAACAATGCGCCTCCTGTGCACCCTACCAACCCCAGCCACACATAGGTGTGACCTATTGCAGGACCAAGTGGATGTGCTATTCCAGCTGGCACAGCTGGGTTGTGAGCAAAGACTTCCTGGATTGTGTGTCACCTCCGTACAGTTCAGCAACGTCTCTAGAGCTGCTAACCTCTCTCGGTCTCTTTCTTTAGAACTACAGGGCAACTGGTCTGCTAATTTAGAGCAGACTCTGGAACAGCTCAGACTCTCCATTGTTGCGATCAACTCCATGCGAGTCGATATTCACACTGCCAGTGGACTGCTGAAATTTATGAGCTCAGCGTTTTCCACCATCAAGGAATGGGCGGGACTTGGGGTACTCAGTGTAGCTTTCCTCTGTGCCATTTTTGCCATATGTCTTATTGGCCGGCGTGCCTCCCAACAGCGACGACGGGAACAGGCCCTGATTATACAGGCCATTGCAGCCGTGCAAGATGAACAGCCCTCGGCAAGCGTCTGGCTCAGCATGTTAGAAGGGTAGTCAAAGACGGGCAACCTCTTCTGGGGGTGCTACCAACCTAAGACAGGGGCCTCACCAAGCTGTGAGGCATCCCCATGACGGGTAAGGAGCATCCTAGCAGAAGAGGACCCAAGACAGGCACCTTCTCGGTTTATGTAAACAAAAAAGGGGGAGATGTGGTAAGCGGGACATGATGGCCCAAGATGGCGCCCAGGGCCAGAACAGCACCCCAACCACACCCTTGTTTACCAGACCTAGGGCTTTCATGGCGCATGCCTGTGGGCAGTGGCTTCCTGCTAGCCTTTCATGGGTCTTCATCTTGGGAGAGCGTGGCACATGAGGATTGGAGGAATCTAGGTTATAGATTGAGCAAGCACCAGGAGAATAAGAATAATAATGAAGTAAGCAACCTGCAAGGCGGCTCGCATCCGTGTGTCCTGTCTTCTTTCCATCGGCGGACAGTTAGGCAGCGACACTAAGTTGTTATAGAAATAGATAATGATAGGTACCTAGAATTAGAAAGAATCATGATAATCATGTAGGGGAGTCTGCCACTTAAGAAAAGTTTCTCCTCAACTATATCCATGATTGGTAATCAACTTGGCTTTTAGAATTGTACTAGATAGCTTCAGTGAGAGTGTATTTTTAAACATTGAAATAAATATGCCTCTGTATAAATTCTATTCAATGATCTTCCTATAGCTGTCTTACTACAAGCTGTAACTTAAATAAGTCTGATAAATAATGGATTTAAATAAATGAAAGTGTCGATATCTTTCCCATTTTTTTTTCTTTTGCAAGTTATAAACCTCTTATATTCTCCAGCTGTTTCTTCCTGAATGTGACTCAGTTTTGGTATAAATTAGGCTTATAATAGAGTGTCTTAAACTACATTCAAGGTTCTTAAGATGTTAGTATCTACTAAATATTTATTTAATATTTTGTACTGCATAATTATTTGAGCAATGCCTAATAACTCAGTTATTGCTAATGATATTACCAAGTAAATAGTGTTGTATTTCCTATTGTGACTTTTTTAATTATGAATTTTTCTTTTTTACTCATTTTTAAGTCCTATCTCTAAGGCATTCATGTTTTTTTGTTCAATTTTCATATTGTTGGGTTTGATGATTACCAAATTTATAGAACCCTCAGAGTTACACAATTTTGTCACTTGAGCTGTTTGCTATGTCACCTAACTCTGAATCAAACATTTCAGCAATAATAATTCCAAACATTTTCAACAACTGCTGTTTAAGAGAAAATGGTAGAGGAAAATGACAACCATTATTTGTTTACCAATACATTTCTTTTTAAAACTAACTGTTTTTTTAATTGAAGTTGCTTATTTTCTTTTTTACAAGCAATGACTGGAAAAATTATGCGTTAATGTCTCATTTGCTAGATATAGATAACAGACATTGCAGAATATCTGTCTATGCCAGATAATTTCCAGTTTACTTCTACTTGCCTATACTGCATACGTGTATACTACACAATTTGAATCTACTAAAATCTCCATACCTACCAGAATTATTTTGGGAGGTGTCATTTTTCTTTCAAGGTATAGACTAACCCAGGAGCACAAATAAAAATATATCTTGATGACCTTTAATAGTGTTTTTTTTTTTTATTTGTTCTAAAAACTCTAATGATATGAATACCCATGAAGCAGAATAATTGAGTTTAAGTAGAGAATTCATGTGGTCAATCAAGTAAGGAAGGTTTTTATTTTTTATTTTTTTAATGTTTTCAAATATTCTTAAGCTGAACATGTTTTATTAAAGAGGTTATTATACTTTTATTGGCTAAAAGATTTCAGGGTTTCCAAGGCACATTTAGTCCTTAAAAGCCCTATGGAGAGAGTGAATGACCTTTATCATCAAAGCACTAAATGAGAACTCCATTGGTATAGCTATTTTACCACAAAGCAAATTTAGAAAGCAGATTTCTAAAAGGGCATGGACTTGGCATAATGGAAACGGCCAAGAATGAGTCCTAGCGGAATATTCACATGTATAGGAGAAAGAAACAGATCAACAGGATTGGGAACAATTCCGTTTTTTAGATATATGCAGTAAATTAAGCATGGGATTATAAAAATAGGATATCATAGGCAAGGCCAGAGAAAAGCCGTGCATATTAGGTTATCGTGGCTTCAATCTTCCACAGATCATAGGTTAAGAATGATTTATTCCATGCTTAGGGCTTTTCAACCCCCTATTCGGTGACTCAATGGCAGTGGGTATTCAGTGACCGGTCAATAAGAATGAAACACTGTTGATTTGTAGAAGATACAGTTTAGATAGCTTCCATGTGGATGCCAAACAATCAGAAATAGAAACGAGCAAAGAAAGAAAGACTTTTTTTCCCAGGAGAGGAGGGGACATAAACTCATTGTCCAGAATATTATAACACTTAAAATGTAGCAGTATAGACTGTGAAAGAGTGTATTACATAGATTAGTAAGAAAATCCCTTACCTTATCCTTTCCAAACAACCTAAACTCTGCATGTACACAACTATATAATCCTATGGGATCAGAATTACAGGACAAACCACAACTGTTTACTTCCGAACGTACTTACAATGACCAAGATGGTAGCATTTCCATTAACAGCAGAAAGTGTTTCCTATGAGAGCTACTATATAAAGTAGTTTACCAATAATGTTCCATTAAACTTTGTTCACAACTTCAAAATACTGACATTTTTAAAATATTTTTAAGTTGGGTAATTGTTATGGATTTAATTATGTCCCTCCAAAATAAGTGTTGAATTCCTTTTCCAGTATTTATGGTTATGATTCTAACTGAAATATAATTATTCCTGTGTTACGTCAATGAAGTTAATAAGCTTAGTGTTCCCAGTACATTCGTATGTGATCTTATCTGGAATATAAGTTTTCTTGTGTTACGTCAATGAAGTTATATCATGTACAGTGGTTCCTAAACCTAATTGTTTCTGAATTATAGAAACAGGTGAGCAACACACATACACACAGGGGAACGCAGACATAAAATGATTATCCTCTATAAGCTAAGCAATACCAGGACACACAGTAAATCAGGATCACCAGCAAGAAAAAATCTGCCACAGTCAACACTCTGTCTTGAACTTTACACTCCAAACTGTAAGGTAATAACTATTCAAAGAAAGCATGTTCTTTGAAGCCATCAACTTGTGATATTTGTATTATAGTAGCACTCTGTAACTAAGACACTAATCAAGATTGTTATGTAAAATAACATTACATATTTTTATGAGCATGACATATAAATAATACGGATATACCAAGGATATAAGAAGTCTATGAATAAATGGTTTTAAAATGGATGTAGATACACAGTTACAATATTTTTTTTTCAGTAGAAATGACAACTCAGAGCAAAGTATAGATATGGTGTCCCAAGGTAAAGCAAGAACAAAAATTAAATGTAAGCTATGATTTCCCTGAGTGTAGACGTTGTTATCTCATTATGTGAATCCTTAAGCAAGGATTTCTCAGTATATGATTAAAAGGTTAAAGAGAATAATTGTTCAAATTAGTTTGATTATAATACTTAAAAGTCCACTGACTGAATTGAGAAAAATCCTAGAATACCACTTGATACTTGGACAGATACAAGGATATAAACATGGATGATAAAATCAAAAAAGTTGAAGTTCAAATAATAATTGTACATAAATATAATTAGGTTTATAGTCACAGAAATTCAAATGGAAACTACAACAGAATCTCAACAATTCGTGAGTTGAGATGAACAAAAATCTCAGAACTCTAAGACTATTTAAAAGGAACGTTAATTCTTGCTGGAAATACATGAAGGGATAGCTTTTGATTCATTTCTTCAGTCAAGCAGCCAGGCAGCATGTTTTAATTGTCCAAGACAGACAACTCAAAACAATCAGTTGAAATAGATGACTGCATTCCATAACACTGCTGAGAACCAGGTGAACATAAATGAAGACATCTCTATTCATGATAAATTCATAGCATTATTGGTTTCTCCATTTCAGTATTGTACAGTCTCCTCCAGTATCAAGGAAACTATGAAATTGAAGCTGGAAGATGGAAAACTTTACCTATTATGTGTGTTGGCATCGTCACCCTCTTGCTTATCTCTTCTCTTGATGATGGCGACTTTAAACCAGTTGCTATTGAATTGTGGTTGCTATGGACAGAGAAGAACCAGCCTAGAGGTTTTCCAGGCAGCAGCTGGTGAATTCAAATTGTGAACATTTTGAGTAGCAGCTGTAGCTACCCATAGCTCTTCACCACTTTGACAATGGGACTCCTCTAATGTTGTGGTATCAGGAACAGTGTTGACCTTATCACTATGTGAGCTTTTGTATGAGCTATTGTCTCCAGATATAGATTTTCTGGGTGTTAAGTTATAGTACTTTTAATTTAACAATGGATTGTCAAATTATGCTATGCAAGGATGAAAATAATAATTATTATTTTTTTAATCCACTGTCAAAAAATTTCCTGTTTCCCTAGGTTTGTTCCCATACTAACATCAACTCTATTGTTTTTCTCATTTGAAGCAATCAATAGTTATTCTATTTTTTATTTTTCTTGTTTATGAGAGCAATTGGCCATCTTCTCAAATGCTCGTCATGTATTTGGATTCCTTTCTTTGAAATTGTTTGTTAATAATTTGATCATTTTTCATTTGAATTTTCTGTTTATCTACCCGTCCATCCATCCATCCATCCCTCCTCCCACCCATCCATCCATCCATCCATCCATCTGTCCATCCGTCCATCCGTCCATCCGTCCATCCGTCCGTCCTTCCACTCACTCACCCACGCACCCACCCACCCCATCCCCACCCACCCATTCCTGCTTCCCTCCCTCCATTCCTCCCTCCCTCCCTCCCTCCATCCATCCGTCCATCCACCCACCCATCCATCCATCCGTCCACCCACCCACCTATCCGTCCATCTGTCCATTCGTCCACCCACCCACCAACCCACCCATCCATCCATCCATCCATCCATCTGTCCATCCATCCGTCCATCCGTCGGTCTCTCCGTCAGTCCGTCCACTCATTCACCCACCCACCCACGCACCCTCCCACCCACCCACGCACCCTCCCACCCACCCACTCACCCACCCACCCACCCTCCCACCCACCCACCCATCCATCCATCCATCCATCCCTCCCTCCACCCACCTACCCATCCGTCCAGTCCTTCCATCCGTCCGTCTGTCTGTCCGTCATCCGTCCACTCACTCACCCGCCCACCCACGCACTCACCCACCCATGCACCCTACCACCCATGCACCCACTCACCCACCCACTCATCCATCCATTCACCCATCCATCCATCCCTGTACCCACCCACCCACCCATCCGTCCATCCGTCTGTCCGTCCACTCACCCACCCTCCCACTCTCCCACCCATCCATCCTTCCACCCACCCACCCGCCCACCCATCCGTCCATCCATCTGTCCGTCCACTCTCCCACCCTCCCACTCATCCATTCCTCTACCCACCCACCCATCCACCCATCCGTCCATCCATCTGCCCTTCTACTCACCCACCCTCCCACCCTCTCACCCTCCTACCCTCCCACCCTCTCATCCATCCATCCACCCATCCATCTGTCCATCTTTCTGTTTAACTCCAGTATACCCACTTATCAGTCTGGTCATGTTTCAAAACCAGATGGTTATGGAAAAACGGAGGTTAAGTAAGAGTCAAGGCCACTGAGTCTTCAGTCCTAATGATCCCCCACCCCCACTGTGGTCACTCACGGCCCATCTACCATTCCCAAGCGGCTGCGGAGAGATGGGACCACAATCCCACTACACCAGCAGGCTGCGCCCCAGCTCTCTCTCAGGAACTTTGTCCTATCTCCTCCCTCTCTGCTCCTCATCTTGGTTCTTCATCACTGGACAAAATATACAGTAGAACTGTTTTTGCTGTTATAACTGCAAAACGTCAGAAAATGAGATTGGCAGTAAGTAGTAGTATTCTGTTTATGGTTTTAATTTCCTAATGATTTAGAAGTTGGCAATGAATTTTTCTATTCTGTAATCCTGGTAGTGTAGTGGCTAAGTGCTAAGGCTGATAACCACACAGCTGGCAGTTCAAATACACCAGACGCACTCAGAAACTCTATGGGGCTGTTTTGCTCTGTCCTACAGGGTTGCTATGAGGCGAAATCTACTCAACTGCAGTGGATTTTTTGGTTATAGTTAACTTATAATACTTTTTCAAATGGATGTGATTTGTCAATACAGTGCTTTAATATAATTCACAAGGTATTTACATATACAATGCATTTTTTAATTTTCCTTTTCAATTTTCCAAATTCATGGCCCCAGACACATTTTTTAAAAGTCTTTTTTTTTTTTTTTTTTTTTTTTGGAGGGGGAGAAGTTTGTTTTCCTTTTGTTCTTAACTATTATGTTTATATCAATAACATTTAAACCGATGTTCAACTATACAGATTGTAAAGAAATATTTTATCTTTAATTTTTTATTCTTTTTTCTGCTGGCATATATAGTCAGGTCTTATTTTTAATTTCTGATACTACTCATTTGTGTTTTATTATTTCTTAGATAAACTTACTGGTAGTTTATCTATTTCACTATTTTCAAAGAAAAAAATCATTTGCTTTGAGTCTCATTTTTGCTTTCTTTTGTTTTATATATTATCTATGCCCATGTCAATTTTATCTGTATCTGCCTGTTTTCATAGGGTCTGTTTTATTGCTGTATTTATTATATTACTGATATTTGATGCCTAGGTTAGAAATGACCATCTTTAAACATAATGTAAGCTTTTAAGTCTATGGTTTCTCCTGAAGTGCTACTTTAGCTTCATTCTCTGCAAATTTCTGCTTTATCAGTTTTAGTTTTTGTTCACTACCAAATAATCAAGACATTTCCATTATAATTTATTCTGAGGTCTACTAAATTTTAGGTGTGTATTTCTAATTTCTAAACATTTTTTATTTCCATTTTAAATTAACTTTTTCTTATTTTTTTTCAGAGTTCATCATCTTTAATATTTAGTTTTAAAATCTTACATTTTATAAATGTTCCATGAACAACACACAAGCCATATTTTCTTTTTTTTTAATTTTTGTTTAACATAACTGAGTGAAAATGTACATTCACATATAAATTTACATGCCCCCCTATATGCAGCTTCCACTGCTCTTCCTGCCTGGTGACAGCACACTATTCCTCTCTGCTCCATCCATGTCTCATCCTCCCAACAGTCTCCTTTCCCCTCCTGTCCGTCCACTCCCCTTCCTCCAGGCAGAGGTCAGCAAGATGATATCCTATAGATGTATAGAACCATAAAGTGCTTCCAATATATGGTCACTCTGCCTTGCCAAGTCCAATCCATTCCTGTCCAAAGAGTGGACCTTTGTTATAATTTATGAGAAAGGGCAGCATCAGGGCCGGGGGCCATGCTCTCAGAGGAACCCCCAAACCGCTGGACCATCAATTGAGGTCTTTTAGTGGAGATCTCATGATGCACCTCTTTATTGAAGCCATATTTTCAAACATAGGTTCTGTGTATTCTATTAGTTCTAACTTGTTGAAGAACTTTTCAATGTTAGTTTTGGCCATTTATATATCACCTTTTATGAAGTGTCTCTTCTTTGCCTATTAAAAAAAATTGGTTTGTTTCCTTCTAATGCCTTCCTAATTGTAATGACTCCTACTCTATAAGTGATTAAATATTTGCATACAGAGTGAGGTCTTATTTGAAATAAGAATTTTGGCTCTATATTGGAATTCTTCATGTTTTGAAATTATAGTCTACAAGTTACTTTGTACAGAAAAGTGGATTTTTGTTGTTATTTTCTGTCTTTTATTCTTCTCACGTGTATTTCTATGCAAGAGACCTTGGGTTGCTCTGCTCAGTATTTGTCAATCTGTTTTGCAAGAAAATGTAGCTCCACTCATTGCTTGGCAGGCTTCATCTGTGTCTGTGTTGTCTTTCTGTTTCAGGATGCACATCTTAATTCTTTAGCTTTCATTACTTTTAGTTCAATTTCTCTTGTAGCAGCCAAATTTCCAGTTTTCGGTCTCTTCTTTGTTTGCTGATTTGTGTTTCTGTTCCTTTTCTAGGCCTCTTAAAAGTTTGCTTTGTATTTGAACTTGTTTATTTTCTGTTGTCCATTTTCACAGGCTGGCCATCGTGTTGCCATTTGTTGAAGACACAGACTTTTTATGTATAAATTAAAAATCTGTTTATAATTAACATATATATATATACACACGTCATTTTTCATTTTAAATTACAAATGATCAATTTAAGAAGCTCTTGCAGTTTAAGGTACTAAAATTCAATGCATTCTTATTTATTATTATTCTTATTTTTTGTTATAACCAAGTGAAACATTCATGCCTGAAAGAGTATGAAACATCACTGCAGTTTGAAATCAATAACGAGTTTATGTTGCAGACAGATGACTGTTGTTGCTGTTAGCTGCCATCAAGTTATTTCTATCTCACAGCTCCATGAGGTTTTCAAAGGCTGTGACCTTTCAGAAGCAGATCAACAGGATTTAATCCTTATGTTGCTCAGGATGTTTTCCAATTGCCAACTTTTTGGCTAGTGGTCAAGTGCTTAATTGTTTGCACTACCCAGGGAACTCTAAATAACATTCACGTATGTGTTGTCTAGTGTCTGTACAGGTACCATAGATTCTATGAAGATCAATGGATTGGGGTACCCAGGTGTCTGAATACTAGAACAGCAGACACTTGTCTTGAGGTCAGGGCACCACTTCTGCCCGCCTACAAGTCTGCAGCCCAGAAGCTACCTAGTTTGTGTTGACAGAAACCCAAGCCAAGCTTCTAACCTTAGTCCTCCTTGGCTCCCACAGTTTTGTGGGATTTGCTGGGGTGATCTGGTAGGTTATCTGTAGAAAGGTATATTCCCTGAACATAGCAGCCCTGGCTTGGGCATCCTTGGTCATCTTGGGCTATACTGTCACTTCCCCAGACAGTTTTTCCCAGGTAAGCTGGATTTCCTTGCTGATGGCTTAGCAGGATAGGCAGCAATGAGCACTCACCTGTGACATCCACAACAGGACCTGCCCCAACCAGGAGGTAAAGAGCAGATGCCAGGCCAGTGTAGCTTGGAACCCCAAACATGAGAGCCAGAGGTGTTCACACAGTGTTTCTACCATGTAATGCTGTATTTCATAGAACGTATGTTAAGTACCACATTCTTGTATATATGTATACTTGTATGTATAAATACACACATACACATGTATGCATGTGAATGGAGCCTTATTGACACTGTAGTTAGCCATCAGCCACTCCTTGGAAACCCTATGGGACAGCTTTCTATTGTGTCCTATATGGGCACTATGTGTCTGAATGAAGCAAGGGTAATGATATATGTGTGCATGTGTGTATATATGTATGTGTATCATATATACGCACACATATCTCATACACACACACACACATCAGAAGCTTCTTGGAAACACTATGAGATAGTTCTCTCCAATAGGATAGCTAGAAGTCAGAATTGATTTGATGGCAATAGATTTGGTTTTGGCTTATACTTACTTATATATACGTTTATACATTCACAGACAAACACATTATGTGGAAACACACAGAAATAATAGAAATATACTGTCTCTGTATATTAACATGAATTCAGTGAAAATAAAAATTCCCCATACTATTAAATTTGTTTTCTTCTGGATAGAGGAGAAATAGAAGCTTAGGTTCTTCTTTTCTGTAATTTTAGAAATGTTTGCAAATGGGAACATAGTGCATATATTTATGGAAAACTATCTTTAAAATACTATTTTGTAAAATTTTATGGGAAAATGGCCAGCAGATGCATAATGTAATCACCACATATAACTGAAACAAAAATAAGCCTACTGATTAAGAAACAGTAAATTTAATCAAAACAGTAAATTCAATCAGAAAAAAATAGCACATCAATTCTGAATAAAGTCTACTAAAAGAAAGTAGTGAATGTGTACATCAGAATTTAAGTTTTATTTTTGCATTGAATATTCTATTTCATTTTCCATACCTATCAATCAAGTTAGTAATTCTTGTTTAACAAAAAAAGCAGGATTCTGTACATGTTTGTGTTTAAAATGGGAAAAAATTTCAGTTTGTGTATGTATTTCATTTATTTATGTATTATTACATATGATATTCAACACCCCTGGGAGCAGCAGTTAAGAAATGAAAAAACCCATTGCATTGGGAAAATCCTCTGCTAAAAGACCTCTTTAAAGTGTTGAAAAGTAAAGATGTAACGTTGAAAACTAAGTTGCGCTTGACCCAAGGCACGGTATTTTCAGTCATATAATGTGCATACAATTGCTGGACAATGATTAAGGAAGGCAGAAGAAGAATTGATGCCTTTTAATTGCAGTGTTGAAGAAGAATATTGAATGCACCATAGACTGCCAGAAGACCAAATTGATCTGTTCTGGAAGCAGTACAACCGGAGTGCTCTTTGGAAGTGAGGACAGCAAGACTACATCTTATGTACTTTGGACATGTTGTCAGGAGGGATCAGTCCCTAGAGAAGGACATCACACTAGGTAAACTACAGGGTGAGCGAAAAAGAGGAAGATCCTTAATGAGATGGAATTAGATTGGCTACAACATTGCACATAAGCACAAAGGGGCTTATGGACATGTCGCAGGACTACACACTCTTTTGTTCAGTTGTTTGTGGGGTCACTGTGAGTCATAACTGACTCAATGTGGCTTAACAGAAACACATATAGTGTGCATATTCATAATGAATATCCATAATATGCATTTGCATACTATCCTAGGTGATCATTTTAGCTTAGATCCAGTATTTACCGTTATTTTAAGTATAACAAATTCTCGGTCAACTACATTATGTACATACTTTCCCAAAGTGCAACTGGATGTGTAATAACAGCCATTTTCTGTACTACTCTTTGGGAGCACAGTCTCTAATAATGACTCGGGCTTGAGTGTATTGCCTTGCAATCACATCAAGCAATCTGATCCATATGTGCATTAAATCTTTGATTATGGTTTCTTTATCACAATGCTATACTCAGTGGATATAACTCTCCATTATAAACGATTTGTGTAGCATGGATGACTGGACAGATGGATAAATAACTTCGAATCATACAGCTATGCCATCTGCCAATGCTAATATCTTAACAAATGGCCAGAAAAGATGCAACAGCCATCTTAAAAACCTTTTAAATAGGGCCTTAAATAATGAAGCTGTTGAATTTCACAGGTCCACTTTACAGATTAAGATACTGCACATTGACCTGGGAGTTTAATAATGTGTTTCTAGAGATGTGTTGCTTGATCCTGAATCTGAACAATCCTTTGTCTTCAGGACAAATGTTTCACAGGCTATTTGAGAATATTTGAAGACATAGTCATGCTAAGTTTTGACTGCTTTTTTTTTTATAAGAATCCTTGTTTTCTAATTAAATATGGATTTGTCATTTGCCACTTAATATAAACAAAACAAATTACAGAAACAAACTCATTGATTTTTTTCCCCACAAAGTAAAACAAAATAGTGTTGAAAATAAATCAGCTGAGGTGATTTGATGTAGAAAATGACAAAATAAAAATGATTGATAACAGTCAAGTTCTCCTATAAATGAATAGAAAGACAAAGAAAAAAATTGACATTTTTATAACACAGTGGTCATAGAATTGTAAAATCTTATGCCACACCTAGTTTTAGGACGAACAAGGACTGTCATAAATTATCAATTCATAGTTGGGGACTATTTGAGTGAAAAGTACATTAACCCCAAAGTACTGGCATAGCTATTTGGCATTCATGAATTCTCACTGTCGAAACACTTTATTCATCATTTTTAGTATTTCTATTCATTCTGGGAAATAGAGCATTTAGATTAATAAGATTACTATTATTGTGTTGAAAATTTTTTCTAATAAAGTACCAACTTGCTCAAAGTAATTTGTATTCACAAGTAGTGCTTACACTGGCAACACTGAAAGTCATGTAGGGACTACAAAGCAGAATTTTCTTTGAGATGTCAGAATTCAGGCTGTTTATGGTAACATTTCATACTGATTAAGGTGAAGGACCACAGCCTTCAGTATGGATTGCACCTGAACACTAAGCCAAGCCAAGTGCCGTCAACACTAAGAAGACAAAAAAATCCTCACAACTGGACCATTAAGCAGCATTATCATAAAAGGAGAAAAGAGTGAGGTTGTCAAAGGTTTCATTTTACTTGGGTCCACAATCAGTGCTCATGGAAGCAGCAGTCAAGAAATCAGAAGATACATTGCATTGAGAAAATCTACTGCAAAGGATCTCTTTAAGGTATTCAAAAGTAAGGATGTAGCCTTGAAGACTAAAATGCACCTGACCGAAGCCATCATATTTTCAGTCGCATCCTATGCATGCAAAAGCTGGATCCTGGACAAAGAAGACAGAACAAGAATTGATGACTTTGAATTGTGTTGGAGAATAATGTTGAATGTACCATGGTCTGCCAAAAGGACAAACAAATCTGTTCTGGAAGAAGTACAACCAGAGTATTCCTTGGAAGCAAAGATGGCAAGATTGAGTCTTACATTCTTTGGACATGTTGTCAGGAAAGATGAGACCCTCGAGAAGGGCATCATCCTTGGTAGAGTGTAGGGTCAGCGAAAAAGAGGCAGACCCTCAATGAGATTGATTGACACAGCAGTTGTAACAATGGGCTCAAGCATAAAAATGACTGTGGACACGGCACAAGACTGGGCAGCATTTCGTTCTGTTGTTCATAGGGTTGCCATGAGTCAGAACCAACTCGGCGGCACCTAACAACAACAACAACATAGTAATGGGACCAAATACTTGGTGATATCTACTCCATATTATTTAAGAAATAGTTTACCTGTAAAATAGATAAATGTGTAAAACTTGCCAAGTAAACATTATGTAATAAATAATTCATCAGCTTTCTGTGTGTAAAGGGCTCTTTCCTTATATTTGCATATATCCAAAGAGCTTTTTATGTATATGAGTGAGGTCTAGTGTTCCTTATAGCTGAAGAGGCACTTTACGTGAGATTGACTTTAAAACTGATTAAACGTTAATCAAGACATGGATGTCTTTGATTCAGAACTTTATCTGATGCCTTGAACTAAATAAAAATAACCTGTGACATAGCTTTGTTTCAAATGTACAATATTATCTGTTATTTTTTTCACATGCACCAAAGAAACTTCAAGTTCTTTGTTTTCTCAGAGACATGTGGAATGCGTATGTAATGTCCAAATTTATGGGGAAATAAATGAAAGAGAATCATTTATGACTTTCCAATTTTGGCTGTAAGGCTAGTGTTTGACCTTTAACTTCTGTACACTGGAATACACAGCCACGGTCCTGAGCTCTGTTCCCATGTGAGCATTTCAGGTGCTGAATTCATTGTCTTGACTACAACAGAATCTATTTCCAAACACCTATGCCTTTTAAATATTCTTCTACCTTGTGTTCAGTCTTGAAATTTTAAAGCTTTATAACTTCAGGGTTTTTTTAAATATTTTGTCTAGAATAATATAAACTTTCATTTCTCTAGAGAGTCTATTAAAACACTAAGCTTGCCTACAACATTATGCCAGCCGAGTGCCGTCAAGTCGGATCTGACTCCTGATGACCCTAGAACATCATAGCCCAACTGAATATACTGTGGTAAGCAGCCAGTTTATTTCTTTTCAAATGCACAAATAATGTTTTCTTTCACTTTAAACCTAAATACTTATCATACAGATTGATAATTTATTTGTCTACATATTGTCTGTACAAGCTTTGATTTATTTTTGTTATTTTTTGTTCATTACGAAAAGAGTGTTATGCAATGGAAACCAAAATAAAAATCACAGCTTGATTTCTTAAGCAATGTGAAACTATATTAACGTGAGTTTAATTAAAAACAAAGAAGGACCCACATGTATGGTTGATTGTATCAACATGTGACCAGAAGAACCAGATGGTGGCCAGGTACTGCCAGTGACAGTTGTGATAGGGCACACAACATTGTGCCCCAGTGACAACACAAGAAACAAAGGGTGCACCATAAGAATTCTATTGAAAGACCATAGTTGATAGCCCAAAGGCCTGGGAGTTGCCTTGCAAATATGGCCCCTAGATATGCTGCTACCCTGTCATAAATCATTACTGAGCTCAACTCTTTGGACAGGAATGGAAGGGACTGGGGGATACAAAGTGACCATATGGTGTGTCCACTTTCTGGTTCTATGCATCTACAGGATGTTGTCCTACTGGCATCTTACTAGAAGGAAGAGGAGAGAGTGGAGAGGAAGGAACAGGAGATTGTTAGGAGGGTATGACATGTATAGAATGGAAAGGAAGAGTGTGCTGTCACTGGGCAAGGAGAGCAGAAGATGCTGCAAATAAGCAGGCATGCAAATTTAATTTGGGCTGTATACTTTCATGCAATCACAATAAAAAACAAACAAATAAAACATCCTAGGGAGGTGGAATCAACATGGCACTATAGACAGAAGGGCAATGCTGTCTATCCACAGCAAAGACCCAAAAAACTAACTGAAACAGAGACAAATGTCAGTTTTAGAAGCCTAAGTATCAAATCAGGGATAAACAACTAATCGCTGACTGGAACAAGAAACTGACAGAAAACGGAGAGTTAGGACAGATACAGAATGAAAGCCCTTATTAGCTTGTACAACATGGATATGCATCTCGGACTTCCCAGGGACCCAAGATTGGCAGACAGGGAGTACAGAAGATAACTTTGTGGAGCTCCCAGTAGGTAACAGAGTACGTAGCAACCAGCAACATGCACTTTCCTATTCCCCACCCCTCGTCCTCCTGTTCTGCATCCACTGCTTCCTGACTGGCAGTGGCAGTTCAGCTGAGAAGATGCCTGCTTTGTGCCACTTGAAGTCACCCTGTCAGCATCAGCTGGCTCCTTCAATGACATTTTGTTGTTGTTGTTGCTTTTTTTCAGTTTCTTTGGGTTTCTTCTTTCTCACCTCTATCTTTTCCTTTCTCACTCAATGTCTAATCTCCGTTTCTTCGCAGGCTGTGAAACTCCACTCAGCTGAGTAAAACATCCCCAGTTCACGATAACATGCAGGTGGGAACCCTGGGGGGCATTTTCCTTTCTTTTTTTCTTTCCGCTTTTCTTCATTTATTGATTTCTGCTTTCTCTATACTTTCCTGTCACTAAACATCTAGTGCTATATACCGTCTCTGCCTCTTCTAAGAATAGCTATGCATTGCCTAGCTTTTGGGGAGCCACTTCCTCAGGCTGCATTCAAAGCCAGTGGTATCCCTCAGAAATTGCTTTTCTTTTTCTTTTCTTTTCTTCTCTCTACTGTACTTCCTTTCTTTTCTAAATAACACCTAGTGCTATGCATCATCTCTGCTCCTTCTTAACAGGCTGGACAGTGTTGCTTAGGTGGGGATTTGCTTCTAGTAGGTTCCCTTGGGACATTATTATTATTTTCTTTTTTGTATGTATTTTTTTCTTGCTTTATTGTCTCTTGCTACCTTCCATCCTTTCCTTCTTACCAACCACCTGGTATCATTTTTTCCCTTGTTTTTTTTTCCTTTGATTCCTTTCTCCCAATCACTTAGCACCGTATACCTTTATCACTTCTTTCTTAAAAATCTACTTCTTACCTCTATTTCCTTCCTTTCCTTTCTCCTGCCCATCTAATTGAATGCATCGTATCTGACCCTTCTTGGCGGGCTGTGCCTCACCACCTGGACAGAAAGTCACCATTGTAAAGTTTACCTGAGTCTGCACAACTCCAACAGCAGGCTTGCTCAGCACTTTTTTCTTTTGCTCCTTATTCCGTTTCCCCTGTCTCTTCTTTCCCACTCCTACTTAGCTCTACATAACACAACTTCCTCTCTCTCTCTTGTGTATCTGCACTGGACACTGAACACTGCACTCATGAGCAGTGTGGTCTTAGGCTATTAGGATCTGCCCTACACTGATGCCTGGCTCTCACCTGTCAGATCCAGTAGGTGTCATAAACAACCCACTGTAGCTTCTTCCTTTTTTCTGCACATGCCCTGCTGCACTACAGTTGAGTCACTGGCCCTGCCCATTGTAAATGGTGGTGACAGGTGTCATGCCCACAGATGAGCAAGCATCAAAGAACACACAGCCTGACTGCTCAGACATAAATAAACAAAAGAACAGGATAAAACAAATCTACAATCAACAAATAAAGTAACTACTGAATGTCCATAAGAGAGTAGAAATAGCAAAACTTTATAAAATAGAAGGACAGGATGTTTCCAGTGAGTGTCCAAAATAAAACATCTGATGACCTACCAGTAGAAGAACAGACACTGAAACAATCTGATATGGAATTCAAATTTCTAATATTCAGAGATATTGAAAGTTGAAAGAAAAAGTAGATAAAAATAAGGAAAAATAGACAAAATCATGGAAAAGACAGACAAAATATTATTCCAAAATCACAGAAAATACACACAAAATATTTCAAAATCACAGAAAATACAGACAAATATTATATCAAAATCACAGAAAATACAGACAAAATATTTTCTCCAAATCATGGAAAACACAAAAAACTCAGGAGAATAATACAAGGGAAACAATGTCAAAATAAATTCATAGCTAGTAATCATATAAAATCAGTAATTAGAAGTCTAAAGCTTAAACAGCAACATTGCAGAAATGGATGGTATCACAAAAGTCTTGAGAAGTGGGTTTTAAACCATGGAAGACAGGATTAGCAAAATCAGGGAAAAATACTTTGAGAGAAAATCACATAAAAACACACTGATAAAACTAAAAAAAATGAAGAAACCCTAAGAACAATGTGAGACACAATCAGAAGCAAAAATTTGTATGTGAGTGGAGTTCTAGAATGAGGAAGAAAACATAAAACACAGAGAAGATCATTGCAGAGTTACTGACAGAAAACTCCCCTAATAGGAAAGATGAAAAGCTAACCATCCAAGAAGCTCAGTGAATCCCATATAGAATAGTGATTAAAAGAAAATCATCAAGATATATCTTAATCACCCCTGCTAAAACAAAACACAAAGAAGGAATCTTGCGAGTAGCTAAAGAAAAACAAAAAGTCTTATTATAGAGGTGAATAAATAAGACTAAGCTTTGACTGTACATGAGAAACCATGCAACATAATGGGATGACATACATAAAAACATTGCAAAAAAATGTTAATCTGGAAGAATATATCTTGCAAAACTCCCACTCAAATATTATGGTAAAATTAGAATTTTTCCAAAAAAAGAAAAAAGTTAAAAAATATTTGTAAAAATCAAACCAAATTTGGGAGAATTATTAAAGGGACTCCTTCACTTTGAGAATAAACATTATTAGACAACAGTCTAAATCTAGGATGGATGACTGCATCGGCCATGTATCACTCTAGGTGGTGGACTCTCAAGAATTAAACAAGACTAAAAGTTTTACAGTAGAGACTAGAGAGGTTAATCTGTAAATGACAACAACATCAGAACTGTAAAAGAGGGAATAAACGATGTAGGTCTAGAACTACAGTTCAGATGCAGTGGAAGGCAAGAAGATACCAAGTAACAGAAGACTGATACCAAATCAGAAAGGCATGAGTAGATTTCAAGGTAATCACACAGAAAGTGCTTATCAAAATAAAGAAAAAAAGAAAGTTTCTGTAAACACAAAACACATGAAAACAAAATAAATGAAAAAAATCCACAAACAAAAGAAATTCATCATAGGTGAGTGAGAGTAATAAAGAATACATTAGAGGCATAATAAAAAAATGAAATGGGGAAATTACAGCAGCTCCAACTGAAACAGAAAGGATCATTACAGAATAGGAAAAGCTATACTCCAATAAATTTAAAACCTAGAGAGGATAGACAAATTTTTAGAAACACTCTACTTACACAAACTGTTGTCGAACATCTGAGCAGACCTAGAACAAGAGACTGAAAAGGTAATAAAAGAAAGAAAAGAAAAATTCCAACAATCGAAAAATGGTGATCCAAAAAACTTCACTAGAGAATTCTACCAAAGATTCAGAGAAGAGCTTACACCAGTATTACTCCAACAATTTCAGAACATTAAAAAAGGAACAGAGACTTTCAAATTCATTCTATGAAGCCAGCATAACTCTGATACCAAAACCAGGCAAAGACACCACACACCATAAAAGAAAATTGCAGAACAATATCCCTCATGAATATAGATGCAAAAATTCTCAGTGAAATTCTAAACAACAGAATTCAGCAGCTCATCAAAAAAGTAATACACCATGACCAATTGGCATTCATACCAATGGTATGCAAGCAATGCCTCAACATTGGAAAGTCAATGAATATAATCCACTGCATTAGTAAAATAAAAGAACCACATGATCATCTCAATCAATACAGTAAAGGCTTTTGAAAAAGTTCAATACCCATTCCTGACAAAAACTCTCAATAAAATAGGTATAGGAGGGCTACTGCTCAAAACAATAAAGGACATTTGTACAAAATCAAAAGCCAACATCATTCTTAAAGGGGAGGGACTGATAGCATTCACTCTTGAGAGCAAGAACAAGAATGCCATTTATCACCACTCTCATTTCGTATTGTGCTAGAAGACTTAGCTTAAAGTAATTAAGTAATTCATTACTTAGCTAAAGTAACAAGGCAAGTGTGATTGTTAAGACTGTGTGTTAGCTCAGCTGGATCACGATTCTCAATGTTTATATGTGACCACTCCTGTGATTGCATCTACTGTGTCTAGCCAATTGGTTTAAAAGGAATTTCCTTGGAGGTGTGACCTGCAACCATATGTAAGCATACATTCTGGACTTTTGCTTCCTCTGGGTCTTGTGGCTGCCTTCTGTTCATCTGACCTCTGGTTCTTGAAATTTGCGCTAACAGCTTGTCTGCAAATCTTAAAATTCCCCCATCTTCATGGCCTGAGAGCAGTTACCCTGCTATCTGATCTGCTGATCTGATATTTGGCAGCCTCTGCAGCTACACTGACGAAAGAGGACACATTTAAGGGAAGACTCTATCCTGATCCATAGACTTGGGATGCTCCAGCAAGAAAAATAGACAGACAGATAGATATGTAATAGATAGATAGACAGATAGATAGTAAATGAATAAATAGTAAATAAATAAATATATGATTAAATAAATACACAGATACATAAGCAAATAAATACACAATAAATAGATAAGTATGTAAATAAATAGCTAAATAATAAATAAACAAACAAACAAATAAATAAAAGGTATCCAAATTAGTAAGGAAGAAATAAAATTCTCCTTATTCATGGATAATATGATACTATACATCAAAACCCAAAAGACTCCAAGAGAATATTACTGGAACTAATAGATTCAGCAGAATAGAGGGATACAAGAAAAACACAAAAATGAATTGGATTCCTCAATATCAATAAAAAAACAAAAACCAAACCCACTGACGATGAGTTCAGGTCCAACTCAATACCTACAGAGAGTGAGAAAACGAAAATCAGTGAAACAATACCAATTATAACCTGCTGCTGATACGCCTGTTCCAACACCTAGCAACTTTATAGCACAGAATAGAGCTGACTTAGAGGATTTCCAACTTGGTGGATTCAAACTGCTGATATTTTGGTTAGCACTACACCACACAGGTTTCCATTTAGCCATTAATAATAGTAATGTTTTTAGGAATAAATCTAACTAGGAATGTAAAGTCTCTATGCAAAAACTACAAAATGCTACTTCAAGAAACTAGACTTATGTAAATGAAAAAACATACCATGCTGAATAGGAAGACTCAACGTTGTGAAAATGTCATTTCTACCCAAAGCAACCCATGAACAATGGAGTCCTGATCCCAATACAAAAAGAGGGGGGAGCAATCATTAACCTTATATAGAAAGGAAAGAGGCCCCAGATAACTAAAACCAAAGCACTAGTGAAGAATAGGACACTCTGGTGGCACAGTTGTTAAATGCTACGGCTGCTAACCAAAAAGCTGGCAGTTCAATTCCACCAGGCACTCCCTGGAAACTTTACGAGGCAGTTCTACTCTATCCTATTGTTATGAGTTGACATTGATTTGACAGCGCTGTTTTTCATTTTGCTTGTTTTTTAATGAAAAATTAGAATAAAGTAGGTGGACGTCGTACCAGTATGATGTTTTCAGACATTCTGAGGTAAGCATAAACACCACAGACTAGATGCAGCCTAACCAGATATTTAGCAAAAACACTATTTATAGGCAGCAGCATGATTAATTCAGTACATGTTAATATCTCTTAAAATAGAGCTAACACATTTGCTAGTGGAATGTTTGGTTAGTTATTCTTTTGGAAAATAATCCTTTCCTGGAAGTTTTAAAGATATATAAATTGATACTAATTTTCCCATTGAATTATTTGGAAGCAGACTTAACTCACTAGTATTCAGTTTTGATTTAAAAAAAACTAATAGAAAATCTTAGTGACTTATTTTTCTAATTTTTTAAATAGATCTGTTATATGCAGACATTACACAGGGGATTTGACAATTATTATCGAACTTTGGAGAGAAGTTAATCACCTTATTAATAGTTTACTAGCATTACTAAGAAGCGGTTGTTGTTACATGTCATCCAATCAATTCTGACTGATAGCGACCTGATGAGGAAGAGTAAAAGTGTCTCAAAGCATTTTCTTAGCTGTAATAATTAAATCTGTTCACCAGGTGTTTCTTTCACAGAGCCATCGTATATTTCAATCATCAAACTCTTGGTCAGCAGTGGAAAACTTAAATGATGGCTGCAAACAAAGTCTGGCAATTCAAGCCAACCCAAATGCTTTTTTTTTTTAATGGTTGAATGAAAATGTACATTCCCATATAAATTTGTATGCCCATCTATATACAGCTCCCACTGTTCTCCCTGCCCGGTGACAGCACACTCTTCCTCTCTGTTCCATACATGTTTTATCCTCCCAACAATCTCCTATCCCTTCCTCTGCACCCACTCCCCTGCCACCAGCAAGATGACATCCTATGGATACATAGAACCATAAAGTGCACACCATGGTCACTCTGTGTCACTGAGTACAATCCATTCCTGTCCGAAGAGTTGACCTCCATTATGATTTATGGACAGAGGTAGCATCAGGGCCAGGGACCATTCTCCCAGGGGAACTCTGAGGCCACTGGACCATTAATTGTGGTCTTTTAGTGGAGATCTCAGGGAGTGGCCTTTTTTATTCTTGTGTTAACCAGTGAGACTCAACTTTGTGAGTCATGGCTATTACTGGTGGTGGCCAGGTACCAACCAGATCTTCCAGTCACAAGTTGACGAAGTCACCCACTCACATGGGTCACTCTGTCTTCTGGGTTCTCTTTCCCCCATGTTGTTTTGGTGCCTTGGGCATCATTTGTTGTTGCTGAGTTGGACAATTTGCTATACCCTCAGATGATAGCTTGACAGCTTTTAAGATCCCAGATGCCACTCACCAATGTGGGGTGCAGAAGGCTTTCTTAGCAAAAGACTAGTTGTTCCAGTTTGCCTTTATTTCTCCTGAGAGCATGGTCTCTGGTCCTCTGTGCTGGTTCCTCTGTCCTTGCAATATTGGGTTAAGATGTGAGGAGTGATCATGTTATGTTGAAGTCCACTTAATATTGATCTTCTTTCTAACGTGTGCTGTCACAGATTTCACCCAACCAAATTTCTATCAACTATTTAATCTAAACCATCCCCCTCTCGCCCTCCTTCCCTCACCATACGTGCAGCCATCAAAGAGTCTTTTCTTCTATGCATGAGTCTGTTTTTAAATTCTTATCGTAGGGGTCTCATACAACATTTGTCTTTTGTTCGTGACTACTTTCACTCAACATAATGTCCTCCAATTGAAGCCAGGTTAAAAGATGTTTCCTAAAATCGCCATTGTTCTTTATCACTGCTCAATGTTCCATTGGGTATATATACCACAGTTGACCTATCCATTCCTCTGTTGTTGGGCATCTGGATTGATTCCACCTTTTTGCTGTTGTGGACTGTGCTTCGATGAACACTCATGTGCACGTTTCAGTTGGTGTGAATGGCCTTGATTCTGTAGGATATATTCTGAGCAGTGGAATTACTGAGTCAAATGGTATATCTACATCCAGTTTTTTAGGAAGTGCCAGATCGCTTTCCAAAGAGTTTGCACCATTTTGCAATCCCACCAACAGTGCAGGAGAGCACCAATTTCTCCACAGCCTCTCCAGCATTTGTTGTCTTGTGTTTTTTGGTACCAGGGTTATGATGGCTTCACAGAATGAATTTGGGAGTATTCTATCCCTTTCTATACTGTGAAATAGTCTCAGTAGTATTGGGGATAACTCTTGTCTAAATGCTTGGTAGCATTATGTGGTGAAGCCATCTGAGCCCGGGCTTTTTCTCATTGGTAGTTTTTGGATGACTTTTTCAACCTCTTCGTCTGTGATGGGTTTATTGAATTGTTCTACTTCAGCTTTTGATAATTTCGGTAGGTGGTATGAGTCAAGGAATTTCTCCACTTCCTCTAGGTTTTCAAATTTGTTAGAGTACAATCTTTCACAGTACTCAGCTATGATATTTTTAATTTCTGTTGGATCTGTTGTGACAACTCCCCTCTCATTTCTTATTTGGGTTATTTGTTTCCTTTCCTGTTTTTCTTTAGTAAGCTTAGCTGGTGGTTTCTCAATTTGGTTGATCTTTTCAGAAAAGCAGCTTTTGGTCTTTTAAATTTTTTCAATTGTTCTTCTATTCTCTATTTCGTTTAGTTCTGCTCTAATCTTTATGATCTGTTTCCTTCTTGTGTCTGAGGGGTTCCTCTGTTGTTCTCTTTCTACTTGTTCAAGCTGGATGGTTATTTTTTTTGTTTTGGTTTCTTTCTTCCTTCCAAATGTGTGCATTTATGGAGACAAACTGATCTCTGATCACTGCTTTGGCTGTATGCCATAGGTTGTGGTAGGAAGTGTTTTCATTCTTATTGGAATCTATAAATTTCTTTATTTCATTCTTGATTCTTTCTATAACCCAGGGGTTTTTGAGCAAGATATTGCTCAGTTTCCATGAGCTCCATCTTCTATCTATGTTTTTTCTGCAATTAATTTTGAGTTTTATGGCTTTATTATCTGAGAAGATGCTTTTCATTAATTCAGTGGCATGGATTTTGTGCAGAATTGCTTTACATCCTAACACATAGTTGATTCTGGAGAACGTTCCACGTCCACTGGAATAGAAGGTGTAGCCATCCACTGATGGATAGAAAGTTCTATAGGTGCTGATGAGGTCTAGTTAGTTAATTGTGACAATAAGATCTTCTGTGTCTTTTCTGAATTTTTTTCTGGATGATCTGTCCAGTGCTGACTATTATCTCATTTTTTAGTGTAGTCAGTGCTTCTTCAGTGTATTTAGGTGCTCCGACATTAAGTGCATAAATATTTTATATTGTTAAGTCCTGCTTGTGTATTGAATCTTTCAGCAATAAACAGTGTTCATCCTTGTCCACGATAGTGGATTTCACATTAAAATCTATTTTATCTGTGATTAGAATTGCCACACTTGCTCTTCTTTGTGTATTGTTACCTTGATAGATATTCTTCCATCCTTTAATTTTCAGTTTACTACTATCTTTCAGACTAAGATGAGTTTTTTATAGGCAACATATGTATGGATCATGTCTTTGGATTCAAGATATCACTCTATGTCTCTTTACTGGAGCGTTCAGTCCATTCACATTCAATGTGGTTATTGATATGTATGTGTTTAGTTCTGTCACTGTGATATGTTTATTTTTGTGTTGCTATTTCTCTGTTCTTTGTAATCTTTTGTGCGACATTATTTGTGAGTTAAATTTTCACCTTTTCAGGCTTGGTTTTGTGGTGGTTGAGACTCCTGTATTACATTTCTTGATTTGATATGTTGCATCTTTATTGTGCTTTGTGGCTGCCCCTATCGACCCCCCAATAAACTGTGTGTAAACCCAATTTTAATTGCTACCAATCTTATTAACTTCCTCTCTATCTGGAAGGACTATAATGACTGTAGTTCATCCCTCTTTTTCATATTACGACTTCATAGTTTTGTGATATGATCACTGGATCATTTCTTTCACTGTTATAATTTTGACTGAGTTTAGAGCCTTCCATAACTGAGTAGGTTTTTGGGTGGTGTGTCCTGAATTTGCTTCCAAAATATAAAGTTAGTGGTTTTGTTCTTCTAAGCCAAGAGATTCTTTCAATATTTCTTGTAGCTTTGGTTTGGTTTTTACAAAGTCTCTGAGTTTCTGTTTATATGTGAATGTCTCATTTCATTTTCATATTTGAAAGATAGTTTTACAGGATGTGTAATTCTTGGTTGGAAGTTCTTTTCCTTCAGGGCTTTGAATGTGTCATGCCACTGTCTCCGTACCAGCATTGTTTCTGCTGAGAAATATGATGAAAGCCTCCAAGGTTTCCCTCTGAACGTTAGCTTTGCTTTGAGTCTTGCTGCCTTTAAGAGTTTCTGCTTATGTTTCACTTTGTTGAGTATAATATGCCTTGGAGTCTTTCTTTTGGGATCTGTATTTAGTGGGATTCAATCTGCATTTTGGATATCTATATACTCTTCTTTCATAATTTCTGGCAAGTTTTCTGTCAGCAGCTCAGCAACAACACTGTCTGTGTTCTCAGGTGTCTTGCCCTGTTCAGGAACTCCAATTAATCATAGATTGTTCATCTTAATAGGGTCGCACATGCTTCTTAATGCTTCTTTATTTTTCTTGTTTCTTTTTTTCTGATTTTTCCCCATAGATCCTGGAGTAAGTAGCTCTATCTTCCAAGTCAGAGAGTCTGTTTTCCATTTGTACCATTCTATTTTCTTGGCTTTGAATTGACATTTTTGTCTCTTTGATTTTTAATTGATCTTTTGGATTTCAGAGTACTGGACTTCCATCAGATTGAACAGCTTGTTTAGTTTTTCATTTTGTTCTGCTACATTTCGTATAAGGTCTAGGAGGGCTGTCTACATAATCCTTTTGTATTTGCCTTCCAATAGTTTCACAAGGGTTTCTTCATCTGTGAAGTTCTTTGGTGCTTTCTTTTGGGGGGCTTCTGAAGCCACAGGTGATTTCTTCTTTATGGTTTTGTCTCGAATTTGTTGCTTTTGGGACATCGTGTGAGTCAGTAGAGGCTGAGAGAGATGGTGAAAGGATGGACTACAGTTGTTTCTCTAAGCTGTCTTAAAATGAAAAGTAAAAGCTATCTGAGAACTTCCAAAGTCAGTCAGGTTTTCAGGTGCCCAGGTCCCTCTGCCCAGCTGACAAAGCGCTTCTATATCCAACCCCAGATGTTATAAACGATTTCAAAATACAGAAAGGCTACTTCGCTGCTGGCCTCTGCTACCAGGCCCAGCCATAGGAGACATTGTGTACAATACTGCTTTTCTGCTGGAAAAGCGCTCTCCTCCAGATTGGTGCTGCCTCTCAGTCTAGGAATTAGGTGCTGCTGAGACTTCCATATGGGTGTAACTGCCTCCCAGTGGAACAGGGTGGTGTCCTGCACAAGCTTCCCACCTGCCTTGTAAAAGATACTCAATGGTGGAGGCAGAAAGGAGGCCAAAGGTGCCAAGATGCACAGAGTCCAAAACCGAGCTCTCAAAATATGGCACTTTTTCTTGTCAGTCTCACCAGAAGTGTATCTGAGATTAGCTGTTATTCAAGTTCCAGCTCCACCCTCTGGCTAAGACAGAGGAAAAAAAGTTAAAATATTTTTGGATATCTTTGAGCATCATAATCCACACTCATTTTTAAAAAAAAAAAAAAAAGAATCCTGTTGCAGTAAGAAGAATATATACAAGAAGCTTCAGGGAGTTTGTGGGTTACTTACCAAAAACAAGCAAACAAGAAAACAACACAAATTCTGCCATTGAGCTGATTCTGATCCATAGCAATTCTTCAGGACAGAATAGAATTACCCCATAGAATTCTGACATAGTAACTAGTGGTTTCAAGTCACCATCCTTGTAGTCTGCAGCCAAACATTAAACCACAATGACTCCAGGATTTCCACTTAGGGTACTACACCAGACTAAATTTCACAATCAATTTTAGTTATAGGTGCCATGGTCATTTAATGGAAAGATAAAGGAAAGTGCATCTTTGGGTAAACCAAACCAAACCCAGTGACATCAAGTCAATTCCGATTCATAGCAACCCTGTAGGGTGGAGTAGAACTGCTCCACAGAGTTTCCAAGGAGTACCTGGTGGATTTGAACTTCCAGCCTTTTGGATAGAAGATGTAGGACTTAACTACTATACCAACAGAGTTTTCATAAGTGCTACTAGGTTTTCACAGTTATTTTGGTTGGTGGGTTAGGAGGATTCAGATGAAAACTAGGTGGAGGTGGTGGTGATCAAAGAATATATTTCTTAAAGTTTTGGAAAGCTTTTAATGAGTAGTAATTAGTTGAACTGTTGTGTGTCACCCAGTCAGTTTTGACTCATAGTGACCCTGTGTGTAACACAAGGAAATACTGCTTGATCTCACATCATCCTCAAACTGTTGCTATTCTTGAGCCAGTTGTTGCAGCCACTATGTCAATCCATCCACTGAGGCTCTTCTTTTTCTCCAGCCTTCTACTATGATAAGTATGACGTCTCTTTCCAGGACCAGTCTCTCTTGGTAACATGTCCAGAGTATGTGAGATGAAGTATTACCATCCTTGCTTCTTCTGTTGAGTAGCTGTATGAAAATCCAGGACAAATCATTGTAGAAAAGGAGACCAAAGCACTGAAGGGCCAGGATACCAGGAATATCATTGGGGTGTACATGAAAACGCAAGGAGTGATGACAGAAATAGCCTTGAAGGGAGTTATAGCAAACAAATAGTGCAGTATTTGTACCAACAAGAGAAGACAGTGCTGTAGTCTGGCTGCTGAAAATGACAGTAAGATGTAGAGATACTGTTTTGAGTTCAATGACAGCAATAGCTAAAGCATGTGGAACACAGATGCTTTTAGAAAAGCTGCTTGCTTTCGTTGGTAGAGTCTCGTTAGGCACTCAGACTTTGATAGATTCAACAGCTATCTGCTGTCCCATCACAAACTGGGTTTTATCAGCTAAAACTACAGTGATTATACTTTGGGGATACATTTCACAAGGAACAAATTCAAGATATAATGATATTTAAAAAAATGGAGATAACATTTTATTACTTTAGATATGTAATTATCAGCTTTTGGAAAGTCTACTCTCCTGTGATGTATGGATACACTATGGTAACAGAATTAGGAACTTCTCTCAAGCAGACAGCCCCCAAAATAGAGACCGTATGTGCTCAGATTTTGAAAAAGGGCTGTCCATATCAAGCAGGCTTAGACATGTGTAATATTGTACAGAAGATATGAAAATTGTTATCTGGAAGATTTGGTTGCAACACTAAGGATTTAGGACTTTGCCCTTTAGTTATTATTTATTAAAATATTTTTCTAGTAGCAGATATACTCATTTTATATGTGTGATAATTTATTCCTGAAATGTATGGCAGATGATGTTTTAATTGAGATAAATGATAGATGATAGGCAGAGAGAAAGATGCCACCCAGTTGACTCTGACTCATGGCAAACTTACGTACAACAGAAGGAAACAGTGCTTCTGTATCATACTCAAGACTGATGGGGTGTTCCAGTTCATTGTTGTGTCTACTGAGCCATTCCATCTCACTGCAAGTCTCCTCATCCTTGTTGGTCCACTATTTTAGCAAATGTTCTTCTCTAACAGTTGATCCCTCCTGGTGATATGTCCTAAGCAAGTAGGTCAGACAGTCTTCTATTGTGATCCACAGGGTTTTCAGTAACTAATATCTGACAGTAGATCTCAAGCCTTTCTTCATAGTGTGTCTTAGTCTGGGCTCCATTGAATCCCGTCCACCATAGGTAACACCACTGGCATCTGACACACCAGTGACATTATTTTCTGACATCACACCAACACACAAGCCATCAAAGTACAAGAAATTGATAAGACAGGTGATGTATCTTAATCTTAGAGATGTTTCCGTTGAGAATCACACAGGCAGAGACTAATGAACTCGACAGAAGCAAAACTGTTGGAGAAGTGATTTAGAGCACCGCTTTACCTAGACACCTCCCTCTTTATGCTGCATATTCAATCTCTTATCTTTCTTCTCATTTCTCAACAAAAAATTCTCCAGAGCATTACCTATAATGATTTTTTTTATCTTCTCTGAATGCTTATGGTATTTGTTTTCTTCGCCACACACTTAGATGCAATTTGAGAGACAAATGAATTAGATAACTCTGTTGCATCTCTTGGTTAGAGTAAATATCCAGTTTTCTGACACAGTTTTGTCAGTTCGTTTACTTGATTGGATAAATATTGCCTCTATAGGCCACATTTTTCTCTGAAATGGCTAACTCTGTTTCATTTAGAAAGATCATTTATATCAGGGTAAACATTATAATTTCTTTTTGTTTGTGTTGAAAGACATCACCATTTCACTTCAGTAAGTGGACCATATGTCTAGCGGAGGGCCAGTCACATGTGACTGGCAGTAGCCCACACTCACTTAATTTGCTCTGTGGGTCTTAGTTAGTATGAAAAAGAAGCACACAGTAACAGCAATTCTCAGGTTTATATTCTTAGCTTAGATAAAATAAATGTTAAGTGTTGCATAAAAACAGATCGAAAGACAACAATTCTGTATGCTTATCATATACTCTGGTCCTGGCCACCTGTGTTGGTTAAGGGATTCACAGACCTGACAGACCCACTTTCATCCCCTGAAAGATTGATCCTCTTGAAACAAGAAGACAAGGGGAGATTTGTTGTTATTTACAGACCATGGTTACATTTGAAATGAAAATAAATGTTTTTAGTCTGTCAAATAAGACTTATTTTAAGACCTTTGATTGTCTCTGAAAACAAATCTCAACAATTGACTACATTTTCTTCCCACTAACTAAATCTACCATTTTAAAATTTCCTAACGATGTGAGGATGCTTGTTAAACACAAGTTGAGAAGATAATGTGGAAGCTGCTAATTAGTAACAAATGAATTATTTATGGATACTAAAAATATTGCTTCAATAACCCTTAAGTTAATAATGCTACAGAATTAAATTTTAATTTGTTAGGACCTCACAGCCTTCCCCAAATCAGTGATATCTCTTGTATTATACTTACTTTAACATGAAAATATGGAAAGATTTTCCTGCTCCCAAAGTTTTGCTCTAGTAGTCTCTACATAATAGATATTACTGTATTTGTTCAAAAGAAGTCTGCATCAATGTGTTTGAGATTATATGTGGATGTACCTGTGTGTGTTCATGCCACAATATTTCCAGAATGCATATTTTCAAAATTTTCATTATTAAGTATTTACCTTTGGGTATTGTGTTCTCAGGGTGAAGAAAGTCAAAGACATTTGTAAAATGCATTTATCATTTCATAAGGGATTCTCAATTATTGCCATTGAGTTGATTGCAACTCATAGTGACCCCTACAGGAGAGAGTAGAACTGCTGCTGCACAGGGTTTCCAAGGAGTGAGTGGCGGATTCGAACTGCTCACCTTACGGTTAGCAGGAAAACACATAACTACTACATCACTGGTGTTCCAGAGGACTCTCCAAGTGTATCCTTATTTGGTATCTTTCGCAGTCCATGTGTAATTGTGTAAAATTAAAATTAAGCCTGTATCCTGTAAGCAACTGAGAAACACATACTCTATTTGGCCTTCTAGGACAAGAGGAATGGAATCCAGTGCATCAAGGGAAAAATCAAACTAAAGAAGAGAGAAATATAGAAGCTATTTTAAAATAAGCAAAGAACCCATTCCTGCTTAGGAAGGAGGCTACAGGTGTGCTCAAGGTGCAAAGACTATAGTCATGTAAATAGTGCAAGAAAAGACCTCGAGTAAACACGCTCTGTTGTCTCAATGAGAAATTGTGCCATAGATACTTTCTCAGAGTGAAACATGCTGTTGAAAAAATATGATGCCAAACATTTATGGTTTTCATTTAATTCTGTTTCAATTTTTGCTTGCACTTTCAAGATACCTTTTATACAATATTGTGTTTGGTCATGAAGCAATATACCCTCGGTGAGCGGCTATATTTTAAGTTTCACTGAAACTTACTTCTTGGGTTTAATTCAAGTCATATGTAATGCCTTCATACTTATTAATGCGACCTCAGTTTTATGTGTATCTATGTAGTATGCTTACATTTTATTTTGTTTTATAAAAAAAACAGTATCAGAAATTATGTTTGTTTTGGAGTTAAGAGAATTGTGACTAGGCTTCATTTTTGTATCCGTTCTATTGTTCTGCAAAGTTTAAAATATTTATAACAAAGGTATGTCACTTCTGTATAATTGGCAAGCTATTATTTTGTTTAAAAAACAAAAACACTCCTTTGTGTCTGCGTGAAGTGATGGGTGCTGACATTATCTCCCCTCAAGGGCCGAGCACGGGTTGAACCTTACTAAGGGTCAAACTCTCCAATTAAAGAACTGAGGACTGCGACTTCCTGAACAATCTAAGTCCGATTTTCATCATTTCTTATTTTTTGCTGTAAAAAGACCTTTACCACGGTGTATTTGTCTCTAGTAAAGCGAAGCTATGCCTTAGTCTCAAGATTCCAGGAAGGACAGTTCCGTTCCCTTCCTGAACACAGGAAAAACACAGTCGGAGGAGCCTGGTCACACAGTGGTTAAGAGCCAGGGCTGCTAACCAGAAGATGGGCAGTTGAGAAACCAACCAATGTGTGGAAACTATGGAGCAACTCTTCTCTGCCTTGGAGGATTCCTATTAGCTGGAATCAACTCAACAACAACAGAAGTCTTTTTTTAATCACATCAGGGTGATGTGCCGATTCTACCATTAAAAAAAAAAGAAACCAGTTGCTCTCTATGAGGTTTATGGAAACCTCATTTCTATCAGAGAGAATGTACTCCATAGGGTTTTAAGGCCCGATTTTTTTGAAGTAGATTGCCAAGGCTTTCTTCTGAGACTCCCCATGAGTGAACTTCAAACACCAATCTTTTGGTTAGCATCTCACTGCTTTACAATTTGCACCAATCAGAGACTATAATTATACAATAGTACAGTAAGAATTTACCAAGACATGTGGTTAACAAAGTATGAGTCCAAGTACCATTCTTATTTCTTATTGTGTTAGAAATTGACAGTGGTCTATTATCAATTCACTATGGAAAGTTGCGGTGCAGAAACTTCTTTTATATTTTCGATTATAAAGTTTGTGAATATGTCTATCTCTATATGACCCACTGCTGTCAAGCCAGATTCAACTCATAGTGATTCTATAGGTTGGAGTAGAACTGTCCCATAGAGTTTCCAAGGAGCACCAGGCTTCTGAACTGCCAAACTTTCAGTTAGCCAACATGCTGCTTAACCTGCTATGCCACCAAGATTTCCATATAGATAGATAGATAGATGTATCTATATCTATGTCTATGTAGATATTTACTGGTGACTAGATGAAATAATTATAGAAGTCCTTTATTTAATCTTCAAGCACAGTAATCATCAGTCAAAGCCAAGCATGGTTTAACTATGTATTCCACCTGCAATGCAGCAGGCAGCTTAGCTGAACTATATATTCATGTCACTATGTGTTATCAAGATTTCAATCTATTTTATTGCTGAGTAGTATTCCCCTGTATGGATACATTAGAATTTTATTCATTTACATTCATAGTCAACATTGATGGGTATCTGGGTTAGTACACCTCTGGAGTATAAAAAATAAAGTTGCTATAAATATTCCCAAAACTTTTGTTTTATGTACCTATACTTTCATTGGTTTTAGGTTTGTTCCTTTGAGTGGAGTGATTAGGTAATATCTAAGTAGCATTTTAACTGTTTACAAAACTGTAAATGGAAAACTACTTATTAATAATGGGACAGAAATGCAGACACATGGATGACAGAAAAAAATTCAAAACAAGATATTATATAATTCTCTTATATAAAATTTACAAAAGCCAAAATCTGACACTTTGTGACAGCAAGCAGATATGTCACTTCCTGTGCTAGTATTAAGGATAGATTGGGAAGAGACATGCAGTTTTTTGTTTGTTTGGTTTTTAATCATCGTAGAATAACATTTTATGCATTGATTATGGTGATGTTCACACACAGTGTGTATCTTTCCAAAAATACAAAGCAGTGCCCTTAAAATGTAATAATTTTGTTTTAAAAAAAGATGTCTTAAAGAATATGGACAGTGAAAATTGTAGAAAATTCATTTTATTTCATTACATCTAGAATGATTTCAGCACATCTTGTCTCAATGAAACCTAAGCACATAAACTAATCTGCTGACATTTTCCTATTTTGTAAGTAAAATTAATAAGGATTGGTGTGTGGATTAATTATATCAATAAATTTGCAAGGTAGTTGGAACTGAGTCTGGCATATGGTAAGTTTTATATATCACACGAGTATGGACAATCCACAAAATTATTGTGTTTTATGTATAACTACTGCTTAACTCACATAAACAAAGATATGAAACACTTTGACTCAAGTTAATTCTGATTCATAGAGACCCCGAAAGACAGGGTGGAACTGCCTCACAGGATTTCTAAGTAGTAACTGGTGGATTTCAACTGCCAACTTTTTGCTTAGCAGGCAAACTGTTACCTACCATGCCACTAGGGCACCACAGGAGTCCACAATACAGTGAACTAAGATAAAGTATAAGGTAATAAATTTAAGAATACTTATGAGTTTATAAGCGTCTAGAACCATAGATAGATGATTATCTAAACTTAAGTTCAGACTTGTTCCCTAGATGAAATTTAGATAAGACTGGGACCCACATGTACTAACATGAACATACTAAGAGTACAAAGACTTTTTTTTTTCATTTATTTGGTTTTAGTTTTTAATATATATGTTCTTTGATGCTGAGATCACATAGAAGTAAGAAATTAGCAGAGACTTTAAGCATTATGTAGAGTAATCTTCTGTACTGTCACTGTCACAGTAATTCTACTAAAGATTTGTAAGCCAGTTGCATACATCGGAAAAAAGTACAGTTTTCATAATCTGCAATTATTATATGATAGTTGTGGCTGTCTCATTTTAAAAATTTGTGGACTATATTGAAACTCATATGTCTACACCACTGTTATCTAGACAATGACTTTTTGCAATTTTCTTCTTGTTCAGTCAAAAATATTTTCACTTTATTGAACCACCGTATTTTAAATGAGTTGAACCCACAAAAGGATTCATGATTTTTGCTTATTCTCTTACTACTCTGTGCCCTTAGTGTAAACTTGAGTGTCATTTTCTTGGTTTCCAGATTCATAGTCAGCACTTGAGTAACTTGGAGGAGTCATGGGCCTCAGAGTTCTCATAAAGCCTGCTCAGATTTTAGGCTTCTCTTTTAGCGGCATTTTGATTGTGGCTAATTTTTACAAGCTCTGTAATAAAAAAGTTCCTCCTTTGTATGATGCAGGTGTTTTTACTGACATGCGAGGGATTTTTGCATAAAATAAAAAAGGCAATACAAGGAAATAGGAATCGGAGTACCTGATGTAGAGCTTGCTCTGGCTGACACCACCACCATGATCACCACTGCTCTTAAGGGTAGATAAGAAGAGTGTAGGTTGGTTTCAAAATGATCTATGGGTGTGTGTGTGTGTGTGTGTGTGTGTGTGTGTGTGTGTGTGTGTGTGTGTGTGTGTGTGTGTGTGTGTGTGTGTGTGTGTGTGTGCAGGCACGCAAGACATGTGCTTACAAAAGATTCCAAGTACGTGCATGGTAGATGTTCTGTGAATGAGAAGCTTGACTTTCAGAAGAAGGGACCGAGGATCTTTACCTCCCCTTCCCCCACCCCGGGTTTTCAGTGGTAGAGAGACGAAACACAAACAGTGAGCAAAATCCCAATTTGGTTTGCACCAGAGCATCACGGTCCCTGAACATGGTGGAGCAACGTTTGGAGTCACATTTGGACTTGTTTTCCAATACCTGGGAGACCAACACAAACAGGGCGAGAATGATTAGACACCTAGCGTGTCTTTCTGCATTCAGGACAGGAAGCTGTCGTGCTGTCACCATCTTCCTTCTTCTTAGTGGATCTTAACTTGAGGCACTTTGCGATATGCTGATGCCTATGTTCCAAGCCCAGAGATTTTGGGTTAATTAGTCTCGGGGAGCCCTGGTGCCACCATGATTAAAAGCCCGGGCTGCTAACCAAAAGGTGTTGCTATTGTTAAGTGCCATCAAGTCGGTTCTGACTCATAGTAACAGTGTGCACAACAGAACAAAACACTACCTGTCTTGCACCACGTCCACATGTCTGAAACATCACCAGCTGAAATCTACCAGTCACACCACGGGAACAATACAGGGCAGCTGTACTCTCACCTGTAAGATGGCTGCAAGCTGGGATCAATTTGACAGCAATGGGTTTGACTTGGGGGGTATTTGGAGTAAGCTCTGGAAATCCATATTCTTTTTAACTTCCCAGGTGAGTCTGATGTGAACAGATTTCCCACTATAATGAAGAAGAAAAATCACAGAGATTCCTGAAAGTGATGAAGGGAGCAGATTCACCAATAAATATGAATGTATTAGAGATGTTTGCTTCCAGTTGTAAGTTGCCAGTCATCCAGGGAGTGACACACTGTGAAAGGATTAATCCCACCTACTGGCTTGGCAAACCTGTCCCAGTTTCCTGTGTCCTGAAACTATTTTCCACATTGATAAGGGATCTCCCTTGCTGTGTCTGTGTTTTCGTCTGCTATCAGCTGACACCAAAAGAAATCACCTGGGTACCTCAGATTTACATTGGCAAGAAAGAGGAGGTTTGGGGGAAGATACACATGGGCATATATAAAGGCAACTGCTTTTAAAATTTACCTTTTATCACTGACACACACTAGCCAGTTGTGATTTGGGGGCTCATTTCAAGGCGTATCTGAAATTCGACTTTCTGAAACCTGTAGTGAATGCCATAAGACGGTTCCGACATGTGGGCAGATGAACTTTCTCTGTTTTATCAATTTGAGTATCTTTGAAGAGGAAATGGTTGAGAAATATTCCAAAATCCTTAGAATCACACAACTTTGGAGGCAGAATTTTACTCCTGATTTATCTTGTCACAATATTTGTATTTTTTTTCTCAATAGTTATGAAGTCATGATCCCCAGCATGATAAAACTGGCATATACCAGGTACTAAAGCCTATGCATTAATCATTATGACATAAGATAGGAAAAAAACATAGTGATAAAACCATTTTAGGTTTTTGGATACGTATGAGATTTTGGGGATGCAAACTGCGTTATTCCTTTTTGAAGAAGTGCAAAGACTTCATAAGAGACTAAAGGAACTTGCTATTAAATTGGCCTCTGATGGACAAGTCAAAATTGAGAAAGTGAAATACATAAGATAGATATAAGTGGATTAAAACAAGTCATTAGTGATGACCCAAACCTACTGTTATCTAGTCCATTTGGACTCATAGTGACCACAAAGGGTTTCGAAAGCTGTAAATCTCTACAGAATCAGACCACCATTTCTTTCTTTTGGAGAGCCGCTGGCGGCTTCCAATAGATAATCCTCAGGTTAGCAGGTCGGGGCTTTAACCACTGTGCAACCAGATCGCCTTAACTAGTAATTACAGGTGGGAAAACAACTGTGGGGTATTTTAGTCCCATATATTAGAAAAATAATTAGGAAATCTTTAGGCTTGTTGAGAAGGTTTCCATTAAATGCATATGTACTTTCAATATCATTTATCCAGGAAATAAGTGAATCCTGAGGCAGTAAATAACAGTTAAGAAGATGAATCTTGGAACAAGTAGAGGAAATAGCTTTCCTTTCTTTCTTGATCTGGTATTTAGTGGACTCAGCCTTGGGGTCTCCTAATGTTTTGTAGCAGTGAGGACACAGCTTCCCTGTGGAAGTAGTTTACCCACATGGAGCAGAGTCTTTAGTAAAATGGCCTTCATAGCATCGCCTTGCCTCTGTTCTGCTGAGCTTGATTAAGAAAGTCTCATGCCTGTGCTCAAGGCAAAGACTGAGGGGAGAACAGTCTCTTGTCAGGTCAGAGCTGGAGTAACCATGTCATTGGCTAAAGAAGGAGAGTGGTATCCAACATCTCATTGGCTTCAACAAGATAATTATTGGTTCTGGCAGACATGAGAGAGCATGTCAAGTTGGAAAAGCAAAGGTATCTATCTGCAAGATATATGCTAAGATTATATTTAAGAGACAGCTGTTGTAGACCCTTGTTGCCATCAATAGGTGTAACACTTCATGCCATTCAAGTTCTGGTTATAGAAGCTTGAAATGACATCCTATGAAAGGTATAAACTTAGATTGATTCTAAGTATGCTGTCTTCTCACTTCACTTCCATCTGCCAAACATGTTAATCTTTTCTTTCTGATTAGCTGAGTATAAGAGACTCTACAACACCAAACCAAACAAATGAAAAAAACCCACTGCCATAGAGTTGATTCCAACTCATAGTGGCCCTAGACGTCAGAGTAGAACTGACCCATAGAATTTCCAAGGAGCATCTGGCAGATTTAAATTGCCAACTTGTTGGTTAGCCGATGTAGCAATTAACCACTGCACCACCAGAGTTTCTGAGAAACACTAAAATCTATCATAAAAAAAGTCTAAACAGATTGTCTATTAATAAAACTTTCCATAATATTTATACACAAAGAAAACCAAAAAACCCACTGCTGTAGAGCAGACTAGAACTTCCCCATTGGGTTTTCAAGAAGCTCTCTGTGGATTCCAACTGCATGCCTTTTGGTTGGCAGCCATAGTACGTAAGCAGTACTCTACAAGGAACCCCAAAATTTTGAAGTACGGGATATAGCATAAAGAGTTTCTCTCTCTTTTTTGCGCACAGAAGTTATTTACAAAGCTTGTGTTTTCTGAGACTATACAATGTAAACAATTTAGGAGGCAGGCTTTTTCTTTGGGATGGTAGATAAGACATTAATGCTTATTTGGATTCTATCACGAACGCTAATTATAGTATTGTGAGATTTTAGAAAATGATTCTCCTTCCCAGTATATTAGTGTTTTCTTCTTTCTAAAAAAAAAAAAGTAAGGCTTTCGTTTTACAACAGCATTTCCAGATTTAGGATCAGAAATTCCATGTGCAAAATTAATCGGTATGTATTTTCTATATCAACTTGAACAAAGTTAAAAAATTCAGTGATTCAGCATTGAGTGATCTTTTCTGTGGGTATATTAAGGTTTTCCACTTACTACCAAGCGGTGTTCTCCAGTGATCCCCACAATATCTGCAGCTCTATCCACACTGATGGGAAAGAATCAAAGTTCAATAGCACAAGAGTCAAAATTCACTCTTTTCGATAAAAACAAGAAAAAAGTAAGCTCTGACAACAAAACCGTAAATGTGAGACTAATTCATTTCGCTCTAATATTTCAGACATTAAGTATTTTAAGAAGTGAGTTTTCTTTTAGACTGAATGTAGAACTGGAAAATGAAAACTGTTTTATTGAAAGGTGAATATTTATTTTCAGTCAAGCACCTACTCTAGCCTTAAGTACTACTGAGGCCTTATGAACTTTTCTGAAATCCTCATTACCAGTGGAAACAGACTTTATAGTGGCTTCAGATCTCTGATTGTTAGAAGCCTGAAAGGTGGAAAAAAATTATGGAAGTCTTTTCTCTTGAACAGCTGATAGATGATTCTGGGTAAATTAGCTCATTCATTTAGAGCTGATGCTTCTGAATCCGTGTTATTAATTTATTTAGTGACACTGAGTCCAGTTAGCTACACTGAATTTATGGCCACAGACCACACTGCTAACCTTGACCTAGCGTCTTGAACACTTAAACCCTTGGAAGCAAGAGGGATTTAACCAAGTGAGCCTTGAGAACTGAGCACCAACAATGATGTCATTCACACGTGAGTAATAGTGTTTATATTGCTGCCTATGAAGAAAGAATATTATTCTCCATGACATAGTGGTTAACTATTTCATCTGCTAACGAAAAAGTCAGCCACTGGAATTCACCAGATATCCCTTGGAAACTCTGTGCTACAGTTCTACATTGCCTACATGGTCACTGAGTCAGAACTGACTCGACAGCAATGGGTTTCATTTTGCTTTATAGGAAGAGAGCATATTTTAAAGCTGAATCAAGGGACTGATAATTTAGAAAGCTGCACGATCTATTATCTCTTCTCCCAAATGTAAGTATCATGAAGGTTTTAGTACAAGGTAACTTGTAAAAAGTTAGAAACTTAGAGTGAGAAAGGAATCAATTAAAAAAAAGAAGAAGAAGATTTACCCAGACCCTAGAGAAATTAAGACAAATCTAGTGTCTCTAGGACAATATCCAGGAGAAAGTTTTAGTATTGATTTCTTTTTCTTTTAAACTGTTGTTACCCATACACATACACCAAAAAAAAAAAAAAAAAAAAAAAAAGTCTTGGAGTCAATTCTAACTCACAGCTACCCCAAAAGAGAATCTAACTGCTTCAGAGAGTTTCTGAGGCTGAAAAATTTTTGTGGAAGGCAGTAGTCAGATCCTTCTCCTGCGGAAAAGCTGGAGGGTTCATATTGTCAAGCAGTTTTTTAGTTAGCATGATCTTATCAATAACTACATTAAGCTTTAAAATCAAACTTAATTTTATCTAAAAAAAATTTGACAAGTAAAATAAAACACTTGTTGACAATATGAAACACAAAGCATGTCTCTCTTAAGCAACCACAGTGTTTTTTCATGACCATTTGCAGACAAATTACATTTCACAGTGTGGAGAGATGAGGAGCCGTAGGACGAGAAGTCTACCCAGCCCCAGCTCTTGCTTCCCCTTCATTACTGGCGGTACTTCTGCTCTGTCCGACAGGGTCACTGAGAGTCAGAACTGACTAGATGGCAATGGCAATGAGATTGGTGGCATAGAGGTTACGTGCTAAGTCTGTTAACCAAAAGGTCAGCAGTTCAAATCCAGCAGGCACCCCTTGCAAACCCTATGGAGGCAATTCTACTCTGTCCTATAGGGTTGCTATGAGTTGGAATTCACTTGACAGCAGTGGGTTTTGTTTGGGGTATTTTTATTGAAAGAAAAGAAAGTTTCGCCTCTTTTGTTGGTCACGTTTCTCTGTTCTTTGGAACGTTCCTTAATTCTGGTATTCTTTGTTCTTTCTTTAGGTGACAGCTAATGTCTGCCTAGAAGACATTTTAGTGAAAAAGGGAAGGCGTAACCCAATGATCCAGTTCTAATCTCCTCACATTCCCAGTTGTACTACCAAAGCTGTCAGAATCAGTGGGAGATTCCACCGGTGTACCAGGATGTGTACTACACTTTTAGGTCCCCAACCCAGCACTATATCAGACATTATTCTGTTGTGATCCATAGAGTTTTCATTGGCCCTTATTTGAAAGAAAATCAGTAGTTTTTTAGTCTTACTCTGGTTTAGTCTCGAGTTTCCAAAACCCCTCTCTGGGTGTCCCAGTATTTGAAATACCGATGCCGAAGGATATAATAACACAGCAACATGCAAGCAACTACGTGACAACAAACTGACAGCTGAGTAGTGGAAAGGAATTAATAAATGACTGACTAAATGGTACCATAAACATTAATATCTATTTGGAACTGTAAATATGTTTCCTACCACATATCCACAAAACAGGCATTTCCACATAAAGATACAAACGTGAATGAGGAAATCTTATGTCTTTGGGAGAAAATATATGATATGTCAATGGATATCTTAAAAGCAACTAACACCTTTGTTTATTGAAATAAAGTTAGAAACTTTAGAGTTTATATTTGATAAAGAAAGGTATTATTTGCCATTTTTCAATCATTTTACAAAAAGTTATTAGCAAAATGGAAGTCTTAAACACCCAATGGAAGAAGAGAATTGGAAAATTTTAAGATAGCAAATGATTAGCATTCAAAATTATATGTATATAATACATAATACAAAGACATGCACACATGCCATATTGTTTGTGTGTGCATATATATGCACTTATTAATAAATAAGAAAATCAGTTCTTAGAAAAATACATACAGTAAATGAATAGGAGATTTTCATGAAAGGAAATGTGGCTGGCCAATAAAACAAGAAAAATTCTTCAATATTATTTCAATAATAGAAAACAATATTGTTAAAAAACTAATCATAGAAGCACTCATAGAAATTAAATCTCTTTTATATAAATTAAAACATAAAATTTCATTGGAGAAAATGTGAAAGACAATATAAACTCCTGGCAAACCTGTAGGGGACATAAAAACTCTTCTAATTTCCTGTCACTATATCAGTGGTTAGAAACCCTGGTGGCATATTGGGTTAAGTCCTACATCTGCTAAACAAAAGATTGCAGTTCCAATCCAGCAAGTGTTCCCTGGAAACTCTATGCGGCAGTTCTACTCTGACCTCTAGGGCCATTATGAGTTGATTCCAACTTGATGGTAGTGGGGTTGGTTCTTTGGGGGGTTTATATCAGTGGTTAATGCAACTTTCATGACCAATATATTATCAGCAATAACTTAAATAGCAGCAAATTAAAGATGAAATTCAGTATATACTGCCACACATTAATTCCATTCTCAAATGTTCTCTTTAGTAACTATTTATTGTGTACTCAAGGAGATATTTAAAGCTTTTTTATTAGCAATGATATGTATAGCAAATATTTGGAAAAGCCTTAAGTGTCAAAAGAAGGATGACTGCGTAAATATATTTTTAACAGTCATAAATGTACCAATGGAAAAAAATAATACAAGATACAGTTATAAGAATTTATCAATTTTGAATTAAAATACACTGTAGACTCACATATACAGCAGAAGACTGTTCATGTTACATTGCACAGGATATTTTTAGGACAGTGATAGTGTTCGGTATGATATCGTAACGGTGGACATATAGCACCACTCATTTTCCAAAATTCTTACAATTATACAACACCAAGAGTGAACCCTAATGGAAAATATTGACCTTAGTTAATAATAATGTATCTGTATTGATTTACCAATTGCACAAACGTACAACAGGAGTACAAGGTGTTAATAATAGGTGAAACTTTGCAACAGGAGTGAGGACAAGTGGCAACTCTACTACCCACACAATTTTTCTGCAAACCAAAGACTGCTGTAAAGAATAAAGTCTATGTTAAAAAAAAGATTAAAACTATATTTTTGCAATGACTCTTTGAATCTTCCAAAGTATCAGAATGATAAACCTTGAGGTCAGAGAAATGGGATGAAAATCAAAAGAATTATACTTAGGATCTTATTTTTAATTTTTTTTATTTTCCTACTTAAGCTTAAAATCTGATTAAGGTTTGTAATGATCAATATGGGAAAGCTGAATAAATGAATGTACAAAAATATATAGCTTGAAGTTACTTTGATCATCTAGTTGTGTTTTATCTCTAATATCTAACTTTCAGTTCATGGAAATGAGTTGGAGTCTCAACTCATTTCACTGATAGTGAGCATTTGAGGATTAGAAGTAGTGCTTTGAATCTCCAAGCTATTATTCCTTCTTTCCATAGCAGCAAGTGGGAAATTACAGGTATGTAAGAAAGAGGTAATTGCGTTTGTGATCTCTGATTACCAGTGCACAGCCTGAAGATGCTCCTTTGGTAAGGCTATATCTATAATGAAATCACTAATTGAATCTTCTACATACACTTCTCTTCCTCAAAGCATAAAACGACTTTTAAGTAGCCTCTAACAATACTTACACAGCCTGAAAAAAAAGCAAATATGGCAAATTAATACTTTAAGCAGCTTGAACACAATTGTTTTATATTGGACAAAAGGGGGAAAAATCTCTCCTCTTCCAAAGTTCTTTATACAACTCATTACTACAATTTGTTTTCAAGCGTTTTTTGTTTCAGGATTTCTAACAGTGTGAGATTTAACAAGAAAAGAAAAGAAAGAAAGATAGGATCAGGTGGTTTATTTGGGAAATGGTTTGAGAAAGGAAGAATGTCTATCGGGCAGAGTGTGATAGAAATGGAAGAATATGTAATAAACATTAAGTCCTTAGTAGGTTAGTGTTGTAGACAACTGAACCTTAATCCTTTTGAAGACCTCTGAAGAACCAGGTAAACATATTTCAGCCAAACAACAGATGTTTAAACAATATATTTTTCAGGAACCCTGGAGATCTAGTGGTTAAGTGCTACATCTGCTAACCAAAGGCTGGCAGTTGAAATCCACCAGCTGCTCCTTGGAAACTCCGTGGAAACAATTCTACTCTGTCTAAAGGGCTACTATGCATTGGAATCCACTCGACAGCAGTGGGTTTGGTAACCGGTTATATCCTATCAAAAGAACCTTGATGTCAAAAGGATTATAGGCTTGGCTGCTCTTCCCAGAAGTTGTCTGTTCAAACCCACCCAGTGTTGTAGTCATCTGCTCTAAAAGAAATACCACAAGTGGATGGCTTTAACAAAGAAAAGTTTATTCTTACACAGTCCAGCAGGCAACAAAGAGGAATTCAGAATGCTAGCTCCAGGGAACACACTCTCTCTGTCAGCTGTGGAAGAGTGTTTTGTGTCGCATCAGTCTTTCTTTGGTCTGAGTGCATCCTGGTGCAGGAACCTCAGGCCTGAAGAATGCACTCTGCTCTCAGTGCCACTTTCTTGGTGGTACAAAGTTCCAGACTCTCTGCTCACTTCCTCTTGCTTTTGCCTCTTGTAGGATAAAAGATGGTGCAAGCTGCACTCCGAAGAAACTCCCTTTAAATGGAGCAGGGAGGTGACTTTAGGAAGAGTGTTACCGTCCCACTCTGATCCTCTTAAACACAACCTAGTCTACTAACCACAAGGAAAGATTAGGCTTTATGGTATAAGAAAATCATAAAAATGTAGGATAATCACACCATGCTGAGAATCATGGCCCGGCCAAATTATTACACACATTTGGGAGGGGATATACACTTCAATCCATGACACCCAGCGGCTCTGAAGAAGAAACAATCTTTCGAACCAAACAGACCCGCTGCCATTGAGTCAATTCTGACTCACAGTAAACCTGTAGAACAGAGGAGAACTGCTCTGTAGAGTTTCTGAAGAGCACCTGATGGATTTGAACTGCTGACCTGTTGGCTAACCAACGTAATGCTTAACCACTGTGCAACCAGTTTGAGAATACTTGCTCATTTAAAGAGGAACCCTTCTGAGGCAGTTCTTCTCGCTCCTACAGGGTCACTAAGAGTTGAAGTCCAGTGGCAGTGCACCATCAAGTCCTAGCTTGCCGCTAGCAACATGAGCAGCAAAGTAGGAAACTGTTGGTGGGCAAAGCAACTGTGATTAGCTGCAGAACCCAGAGGTGTGCTGAGAGAACACGGGGTGGTGTGTCAGCTATACCAACTTCAGCTTGTCTTCCAACATTCCTCGCAACTCTTATTTCACTTTCCTCTTTTTCTTTTAGATTTACACAATTTCCACAACTTCAACTTTGTGATGTCAGCATTGCAACACTCCTTCCAGTTTGTGCAAGCTATTCAAGACTCTGCTCAAAACTAGTACCTCATCGGAGACCCAATCCAAACCAACCCACTTCCATTGAGTCAATTCTGACTCACAGTGAACCTATAGAACAGAGGAGAACTGCTCCGTAGACTTTCCAAAGAGCACCTGATGGATTTGAACTGCTGACCTGTTGGTTAACAGATGTAGTACTTAACCACTGTGCAACCAGGGTTTGAGAATTCTTCTTTAATTCTATCAGAACACGATAGCACTTCCAGAAACAAGAGCATCTCCATTGCCCTAGCTTATTTTTCTCCATAAATAGCTGTCTGATCTGTCTAATCTATCTGCACTGCCTATGCAGAAAGGCTGTGTCTTACCCTTCTAGGCAGCTGTCATTCTAGTGTGGATGAAACACAGAAACCCACGGCTGAAGCATATACACCCACTAGCATCCTTCATTCCATGGTGTCACCTTCCACTTTGATACAGACAGACAGGTGACATACACAGGATGGACAAAGTGAGAGTCATGATTTTGTCCATAAAAGGCAAACAGTAAATGACAATAAAAAAATCTTAAAAGGAAATTGCATGGCTTTCTCTGAATTACCTGTGTCCATTCTTATGTCCATTCTATGGCACTGGACTGGTGTACCATAATTAAGGACAGATGCTGTCTTCATGTCACTCTAGCTTCTGGCTATTGCCATAATACTGGGGGTGAGGGTGAGCTAGGGAGAGAGGGCTACATATCTGCTACAATGTCTGCTCTTCTTCTGGCCATTTCTGGGCCTTTCCTTATCTGCAGAAATACTCCTGCAAAGGATTGCTGATCTCTCAAGCTTCTGCCACTGGGGACTTCTAGCCTTCTATAATCAGCACACTATCCAGGTCCACGTGATTCTGTCACTTGCCACCACTATGCTCAGCCCAAGCTGCCCATACTGCCCAGAGGAGGGCTTGGGGGTTATGTATATTACATGAGAAACAGTGAGAATGCTTCCCTGTGTGAGCAAGTCTTACAGCTCATCAGGAGCAGGCAAACCTCCCTCATGGAGACACCCCCGCAGAGAGGCACCCAGCTCTCTTCCTGCATGCTGGCAGGTCTGCAGCAGGTCTCACTCTCTCTCTCTTGCTCTGTGGGCTGATCAGACAAACAGCTCTTTTTCTTCAGTGTTACAGATTTCTCTTCTGGGTCTAGGAGCTTCTCAGCTTAAGGATCCCAAATCCAAAAGACATACTTGGCTGCAGATGCTTATTGATGGTAGTGAGTTTTCCTAAAATGTGTGGGGTTGAACTTTATAAAGCTCATCAGGATGACAAAACTGATCAATTCACTAGCTTGACCACAAGTGTCTCACTACTACTGATTGGATTTTCAAGTCTCTATTTGCGTAATCTAGCATTTATCTGTATGTTTCTAGTATTGTCGTGGCTTGAGTGTTGCTATGAAGCTATGCTACTGGATTTCAAATACCAATAAGTAGCCCATGGGATAGGTTTCAACGGACCATCTAGGCCAAGACATTGAGAAGGACCTGGAAGTCTACTTACCAAAAAAAGATGGCCAGTGAGAACTTTATGAACAACAACAAAACACTGTCCAGTGTGTAGTGCAAGAAGATGAACCCCTCAGGTTGTAAGTCACTCCAAATATGACTGAGGAAGAGTGTCTTCTCTAAATAGAGCCAGCCTTAGTGAGGTGAAGCTTTTGAGACTATCATGTATTGAATTGTGTCCCCCTCACCCCCAAATATGTGTAGTAATTTGGGTGGTCCAGGATTCTCTGTATTGTATGATTGCGCTCCATTTTGTGATTTTCCTATGCTGTATGTTAGAGGACTGGGGTGGGACTGTAAGTCACTTCATATGATCACCTCCCTGCTCTACCTTAAAGGGAGTTTCCCTGGAGTATGGCTTGTACCACCCTTTATACTTTCATCCTACAGGATATAAAAGGCTAGGGAAGCAAGCCTAGAATTGGGAACCTCACACTTCATACCATCAAGAAAGCAGCACTGGGAGAAGAACATGTCCTGCAGAACTGAGTTTCCTGTACCAGTGTGCTCCCTGAACAGAGACTGATGTAATGCAAGGACTTTCCTCCAGAGCTGACAAGCAGGAAAGCACTCCCCTGGAGCAGACATCCCAAATTTGGACTTGCAGCCTACTGGACTGTGTAAGAATAAATATTTCTCTTTCAAAGCCATCCACTCTTTGGTATTTCTGTTAGGGCAGCACTAGCTGACTAAAACAGAGATCTTGGTTTTCTGATTGGTGAGACAATTCAAAATGAGAAGAAGCAGCTGCAAATTTCTATTAATAATTGGAACATGGAATGAACAAAGTATGAATTCAGGAAAACCGACAGTTGTCAAAAATGAAATAGAACCCATAAACACCAATATCCTTGAAAGAGGAGAGATAAAATTGACTGGTAATGGTTAATTTGAATCAGACGATCATATGACTACTATTCCAGCTATGAAAAATTGAAAAAAGAATGATATTTCATTCATCACTGAAAAGAACATTTCAAGATTTATCCTGAAGTACAAGGCTGTCAGTGACAGGATAATATACACAGAGAAATGAGTGAGATCAGCTAATATGAAGATTATTCAAATTTATACACCAAACTCTAAGGCCAAAGATGAATAAATTCAAGACTTTTACCAGGATCTGCAGTCGGAAGTTGATCAATCCTACAGTCATTACACATTGATACTTACTAGTAATTGAAATGTGAAAGCTAGAAACAAAGAAAAAGGCTCTGCAGTTGGAAAATATAGTCTTGTTGATAGAAGTGTTGTCTGAGATTCCATAATAGAATTTTGTAAGACCAACAACTTTTCATTGCTGTCATGGATTGAATTACGTCCCCCCCAAAATATGTGTAGCCATGTGGGTGGGCCATGATTCCCAGTATCTTATGACTGTCCTCCCTTTTGTGGTTTTTCCCATGTTGTATGTTAAAGGATTAGGGTGGGACTGTAAATGCCTATATAAGATCACCTCCCTGCTTCACTGTAAAGGGAGTTTCCCTGGAGTATGGCTTGCCCCATTCTTAATGCTTTTGTCCTGCAAGAGAAAAGGAAAGAGAAGCAAGAAGAGATTTGGGAACTGCACACCATCAAGAAAGCTGCACTGGGAGAAGAGTACGTCCTTCAGACCTGAGGTTTCTGCACCAAGATGCTCCCTGGACAAAGACTGATGAAATACTAGACTTCCCTCCAGAGCCAAGGGAAAAGCCTTCCCCTAGAGCGGACATCCTGAATATGGACTTGTAGCCTACCGGACTGTATAAGAATAAACCTTCCTTTGTTAAAGCCATCCACTCTGTGACATTTCTGATAGAGCAGCCCTAGCTGACTAAAACAATTGTAAGTATATTTTTTTCAACTATGTGAACAAAAACTATGCGGTGGACCTCACTAGATGAAATATACAAATTTTGAATACATCTGGGGAAAGAGATGATAGAGAAGCTCAATATCATCCATTGGAATAAGGCCAGAAACCAATGTGGAACAGACCATCAGTGGCTCCTATGGAATTTCAAACTGAAGCTAAAGAAAATTAGAATAAGTCTACATAAGCTGAAGTATGACTTTCAATGTCTGCCGCTGGAATTGACAAGCCATTTCAAGAATAGATTTGATACACTGAACATTAACCACTGAAGACCAGATGAATTGTAGAGTACTTAAGAACATTATATATGAAGAAAGCAAGAGGTTACTAAAAAGACAAGGAAGAAAGAAAAAAAAAATAAACAAAGTGGGTGGCAGAAGAGACTCTTGAACTTGCTCCTGAACACTGAGTGGCTAAAGCGAATGGAAGAAATGATGAAGTAAAAGAGTTGAACAGAAAATCTCAAAGGTCAACTGAAGAAGACAAAATAGTCATAGTGACATGTACAATGATGTGGAGACAGAATACCAAAAGGGAAGAACATGCTTGGCAGTTTGCAACCTGAGATAACTGAAGAAAAATTTCAAGCATTTAATTTCAATACTTGATTATTCTACAGGGAAAATATTGAAAGACAAAGGAAGCATCAGAAGAAGATGGAAGTAATACACAGTGTCACTGTGCCCAAGAGAGCTGGCCAATATTCGCCATTTCAGAAGGTAGCATGTGATGGGGAAACGATGCTACTGAAGGAAGAAGTCCCAGCTGCACTGACAGCACTGGTGAAGAACGAGTCTCCTGCAGTTGAGGGGATACCAACTGATATGTGTCAAAAAATGGACACAGTGTCGGGGGTGCTCATCGACCTTAGTCGAGAAACTTTGAAGGCAGTTGCCTGGCTAACCGACTGAGAGAGATCTGTATTTGTGACCATTCCAAAGAAAGATGGTCCAACAGGTGAAAATCAGCAAACAATATCATTAAAACCACACACAGGTAAAATTTTGCTGTGAACACACTTGTATAATGAATAAATAATCAGATAAGCTGGACTATATGAAGAACTGGCCATTGGGATTGGTGCAAAACTGCGACATGCTAATGACAGCTTTGCTTGCTCAAAGTGCAAAGGACTTGAAGGACTTCCTGTTGCAGATCAAAGACTACAGCCACCAATATGAATTTTCCTCAATAGAAAGAAAACAAAAATTCTCACAACCAGACCAGTACAGCATCATATTAAAATGGAGAAAAATGTATTGAAGCTGTTAAATATTTCATTTCTTTTGCATCTACAATCAACATTCATGGAAGCAGTAATTAAAAAATTAAACAATATTCTGCGTTAATTGCATCTTCTGCAAAACACCCCATTAAAGTGTTTAAAGAGAAAAGATGCCACACTGAGTATTAAAATGGATCTGATCTAAGCCACTGTATATTCAGTGGTATTTCATACAGCTTTTAACCAAAAGGTTGGCAGTTCGAATCCACTAGGCATTTCCTGGAAACTCTGTGGGGCAGTTTTACTACCCCATCCTATAGTATCACTACGAGTCAGAGTTGACTCAATAGCAATGGGTTTTCATTTGTATGTGAACAGTGAGCAATGAAAAAGGAAGCCAAAAGGGAAATCAACATCTTTGAATTACAGTATTGGTGAATTAGTCAACAAATTGTGAATTGACAGAAGAACAAACAAATCTGTCTTGGGAGAAGAATAACCAGAATTCTCCTTAGAATAAAAAATGGTAATACTTTGTGTACAGCCCTTCGGATAGATTATTAGGAGGGACCATTCCTGAAGAAGGGCATTATGCTTGATCGAACAGAGACTTAACGAAGAAGCAGATGACCGCCAATGAGATGGATTGATACAGATGCTGCCACAATGGACTCAGGCATAATAACAATTGCAAGGATGGGTACAAGACTGGGAAATGTTTTGTTCTGTTGTATATAAAGTCACTACGAATCTGAACCAACTCTGTGGCATATAACAACAACAATTTGCACAGTAAATCAACCAATCCCCCAGCTGCAAGGGGCTCCATAGCACTGGGTGGACTTTCAAGCCCTAGTTTGCAGAATGAATCAATTAATCACTTGCAAGATTATGGCACAGCCAATTATTTTGTATGAGTTATAAGACCATGGCTGGAAAGGCCATATAAAAACTAGTTACTATACCTTAATAGGTAAGCCAAACAGATATTTGTCTTTAATTATCTATCTCCCTCAAGTTGAATCTAATGTCACAAGGAACACATTGTTAGTTGTTGCTATAATCCAGCACTTATTACAGTGTGTCACACATGGTAAGCAAGGTACTCAATAAATATTTGTCCAATGAATGAACAGAGCACCTCATATATGAAATCCTTGTTACAATATTTCATCATTCCGAAAAGAAGTTCTTTGTCTTTTTTCTACAATCAAGATACAATGTAACATCTGGTACTTGGCATTTATTTAAAGTTGAATACATTAACTGTGATATAAAAAAAAAAACGTTGTCATAGATCTAGGAACTCCGCATTATTGAAGACTATTTCAAACAATTTACCACCAGCATCAGGCTTCAGACAACTCTTCTGGTGAAAAGTCACTTCTCCCATTCAACGCATCCGAGTTAGAGTGTTAAAACTGAACTATGTACTTGTTGTTCCAGGGATTGTTTCATAAAATACACACAAAAAAAACTTCATAAGCTTGTAAAATTTAGTAAGATTCATAAAGACCGATCTGTTCTAGGGATCTTTGTGGTTTTGTGCTTTTAGTTTAGTTTTGATTTTGAATTGATTTTTTTAAATATATTAATAAAAAAAAATCAACCTATCATCATAGTAGGGTTTAGAACTTGTCAAAATGTCCAAGGATTCATCGAAATTATTGTGCTCCCAAGTATAATTGCTCTCTTCGTACAAAGTACAAGCAAGCTTTGGAATCCAGAAAGATACCAATGATGAGACCATACATGACTCTTAGTGGGCGGTAAGAAAAGACCAGATGTAAGCAATGGAGCTGTAAACATATCCATGCAATTGCTGAAGCAGATGTAAGAATAAACAAAAATCTGAAATGCCGGAAAATTTTGGAATCCTAATTGACTTTGGAAGAAGGAGAATGCAAGGCATTCAGGCAACATTTATCAAAGGATGAGTCGTGCCCAGACATATTTCCTGAGAGGCTGTGTATTGAAAGTCAGTATGTTCTTATTCCATTTCAATAGCAAGTGAAATTTCTTCTCCTCCACTAAATGGAGTCACTTAATGAGAAGCTATGTTCCTTGAGTTCTGTCATCAGATTGCCTGGATGAGTGGAAGAAGGAACCAAAAGCAAACAAACAAACCAACAAAAACAACCATAAAAAACTGGAGTAGAAATAGATTCTTTTGTTTTGAATGGCCAAAATGGACCTCTACTTTAGGAGATATGACTTAAACTAGTTCAACTGAATACACTTTAGCTGTATTCTTGGATACTGCCATGTGATATTGTTTCATCATCAGTATACCTAGACTAGGCAAATACAGAGAAGAAGATATGTCTATAGTCTAGAGAAACTCGGTTGAAAAAAATAAAGCACACACAAAAGACTGGTAGCCAACATATAATTTAAAAATTTGTTTCTGTTAACTGAATTAAGAACTCTACGTGTGGAGAAACAGCTGGTTCAGAATATCGTAAGTAACTAGGACATCTTAGATATTACAAGTGAGAATGCACTTGATCTTGTCTCCCTATTTCTCTTCCTATTGGGAATGAAATGAGATTTGGGAGATTAAAGTCAAGTTACTTTTTTTCAAGCAACTACAGTATAATTCAGAAAATCTTATGGCATATTGATTAAGTGCTGTGTCTACTAACCAAAAAGTTGGCAGTTCAAACCTGCCAGGCACTCCTTGTAAACTCCATGGGGCAATGCTGCCCTGACCTATAGGGTCACTGTGAGTCAGAATCGAAGCCAGAGTGGGTTTGTTTTTTTTTGTTTTGTTTTGGTACACTGCAATCTACAAAAACTCTCTTTAGTTTTCTCGGTTTGCTTATTTGTCTATAAAACAAAAAGACATCATCAAATTTCTTCACTCTTCTGGTGATCTACGAAGTTTGTGATACATTATACGAGACAGCATTTTATACTATTTCAGCGAGTGCCGCCCCTGCCCTCACCCCCACCATCCAAGTACTCTTGTCTGCTGAGAAGAAAAGGGAAAATAAATCTCTGAATACAAAGACAAGTATCTTGGCCTCTTCAATAACTGCCTAGTAAATCGCTCCAAGATTTACTGGAATGGTACAGGTTGATATTGAGTATTCTTTTTAGAATACAGAAAATAAAATGCTACTGCTAGTTTAGTTGCCAGCATGAAGCACTGTCTTTCTTTGACTCACCTTTTTGGTTCCCTGAACCCTTGCTCTCTCATTCTGCTGTCTTCTCCCTGTATTTCTCAGTCTAACCTGGATTCAGTGTTTGGAGCAGCAGCATATCAAAGATTATTGTCTGTCCTTGAAGAATAGGAAGTGCAGCTGTAAGAATAAATGAAATATAGATGAATGAAAAGAAAGTTTAAAAAAGTAAAATAAAATCAGTAGATTTATTGAGAAACTCTACATAGAAATTTCAAAAATTTAAACATTTTTTCATTTTCTTTTAAAATTTGTACTCAGATTTTTCTACATGCTTTTCACAACCTATTACATTTATTGTACAGCCTATACACCCTCCTCCTCCCAATGCTCCATTGTTTGTCAAAGCATTTCCTGCTTCCCAGGTTGACTTACTGGTATGTTTCGATAAGTTTGCATCTTCCTTACGTTTTATATATACGTTTAATATAATGATGCTGAATCTCTTGAAACATATTTGGATGTATAATTTAATTAGCAATTTTAAATATGAGCTTGTGTGTGTGTAATATATTCTTGTCAACTTTATTTTATCTTAAACTTTCCCATTCCTAAATGTTTTCCATATGTTTGACAAAAATAAGAACGATACTAGAATGGCTCTATTGTTATTCGCAGCTGTAGCATTTTCTCATAATTCAAAATTACTTTTACATAGTGATCAGTTTTTGCAAAAGCAGTCTTTCCAGCCACTTATTTGATGTAATTTGATGCCAATTTGATGTTAGCATCAAATTACATCAAATGTTCTTTGATGTTCTTGCAAAATGCATCATTGTCCAGGAAAGTCTGTCCCCACAGGTTAATTGAAAAGATGAATGGGAACAAATGATGTGAAACTTAATGTGTAAATCAAACATGCATAAATAGGGCTCAAATTAGCCCCTGGTACTGTAGACTCTATCCTCATCTACAATGCCCTATAGAACAAACCAGAACAATCCTACAGGATTTTCAAGGCTGTAGATATTTATAGAAGCAGACTATCCCACCTTTCTCTAAGGAGCAGCTGTTGGTTTGGAACCCTGATCTTTCAGTTAAAAGATAAGCACGTAAGCACCACATCACTGGAGCTCCTTGTCTGGAATGAGCAGAGATACAGAAATACAGCAAAATCGCTCTCGCAGCACTAGAAAGAAGCAAAGAGAAGTGAAATTCTAAACAACAAACATCGAAAATTCAACTCCAAATGAATCAGGATTCAGGAAGTCACAAAAAGCCAAAGGATGATTTACCATACTGAGAAAGAACAGATTCAGGGATTTCCTGATACATCATTTTGGAGCAAAGACTAAAAATCAAGACGGGCTATCAGTCTAACCACAAACACTCCTTTGCTCAATGTTCACTACAAAATTGCTCAATGCAAACAAAATCCTGCCAAGCGGGAGAGACAGTTAACAGCCTTTGCTTGGTAGGCTCAACCTATTGATGTTTTCAAGTTTTTTAATTTTTCTTTTTAAGTGGATATTATTGATTTTTTTATATATACAACAAAAACACAAACTGAAAAAATTGATACATTGAGTTTTATTAAAATACTTAAAAAAGAAAAAACAAAAACAAAAGCAAAAAAGTTTTGTCCTGCCAATGATATCATAATGAAAACTTAAGTCACAGAGTAGGAGAAAATACTTGAAAATAATATACTGAATAAAAGCTTTGTGTCCAGTGTAGACACAGAACTGGTAAGTTCAACAGTCAGTAAACAGTCCAGTGCAAAAACGGGCAACGATCAGAACAGGCTGCTCATTAAGAGAAGATATACACACAGCAAACAATGGTCAACAAAACTGTCATTTCAAATACAGTTGAATAAGCAGAAAATTAAAAATTCTTATTTATCAGTGGTGGGAACACAACACAATTCAGTCACTTTGGAGGGCAGTTTGGCAGCTTCTAAGGAAGTTAGAGTCACTTCGTACCATTTAGTAATCGCGTTCATAAGCATTTACCCAACTGTTTTGAAATGTTGTGTCAACACATAAACCTTCCCATAAACGTTTGTAGCATCTGTATTCTTAACTTGCCCAAACATGAGACAATCAAGGTATCTTTCAGTAGATGAATGGATAAACAAACGATGGTACATCAATACAATGGAATACTATCCAGTGATAGACAAGAATGTGCTAGAAACTGTGTACAACACACTGCTCCTTTTCATTCTATATGTGTCATATACTCTTTTTTTTAAAAAAAAATATTATCTTTTACTTATTTTTTTATTTAACATAACTGAGTGAAAATGTACATTCCCGTATAAATTTACATGCCCACCTATATGCAGCTTCCACTGCTCTCCCTGTCTGGTGACAGCACACTGTTCCTCTCTGCTCCATACACGTCTCATCCTCCCAATAGTCTCCTTTCCCCTCTCTTAACAGTCTCCTTTCTCATCCTCTCTATCCTCTCCTCTCCCATCTAGAAAGAGTCCAGTAGCACAGAATCTTATAGAATTATAAAATACACACACCATGCTGTCACATTCTGGCCATGAGTCCAGTCCATTTTTGTCTGGAGTTGATCTTAGTAGTGTTTTTTGGACAGGGGCAGTAGCAGGTTTAGAGCCCCTGCTCCCAGTGGAACCCCTAGGTCACTGGACCATCAACTGTAGTCTTTTAGCAGAGTTTTTGAGCTGCAAGCCTCTTGTTCTCACGTTGTCACAGGGACTCAACATTTTGTGCCATGCTACAGCTGTCTTTGGTGGTGGCTGGGCATCATCTGGTTCTTCTGGTCACATGTTGATACAGTCACACATTCACATGGGTTCTTCTGTCTCCTGGGCTTTTTTTTCTTCCTGTCTTTGTTGTTCTTGGTGATCATCTGTTCCAGACAAGTTGGGACCATTTGGTGTACCTCAGATGGCAGCTTACTGGCTCTTGAGATCTCAGACACTACTCATCACTATGGGGTGCAGAAAAACTGACAGCAGTAGGATAGTTATGCCAGTTGAACTCAAGGTCCCCTGAGAGCATGGCCCCCACAGCCCACCACTTCTACTCTATCCCTACAATATTGGGTTGAGAGTAGAAGAGTTTCCAGTTTATGTTGAAGTCCAGTTAATTTGATCTACTTTGTACTGTGTGTTCTCGTTGATTTCACCCAAACAAATTTCTGTCAACTGTCTAATCTATGACCAATCCTCTCACTTCCTCCCCACCCCTGTAGCTGTCAGAGTCTTTTCTCCTGTACTTAAGTCTAAGTCTCATACAACATTTGTACTTTTCCCACTGACTGAATTCACTCATCATAACATCTTCCATTTGAAACTGGGTTGTAAGATGCTTCCTAAAATCATCATTACTCTTTATCATTGCATAGTCTTCCACTGAATATATGTGCCATAGTTTGTTTAGCCATTCATCTGTTGATGAGTATCTGAGCTGATTCCATCATTTTGCTGTTGCAGACTATGCTGCCATAAACATTCCTGTGCATGAATCTGTTCATATGACTGCCCTGGATTCCGTAGGATATATTCTGAGTAGTGGCAACTGGGTCAAATGGTATATCAATTTCCAGCTTTATAAGGAAGTGCCAGATTGTTTTCCAAAGAGGTTATACCATTTTGCAACCTCGCTGATCTCTCCACAGCCTCTCCAGCACTTGTTGTTTTACTTTTTTTGGATCATGCCCAAACTTGTGGGGCTGAGATGGTATCTCACTGTAGTTTTGATTTGTGTTCTTCTAACAGCTAATGATTGTGTGCATTTCCCCATGTGATTTCTGGCTGCCTATATGTCCTCTTTGGTGAAATGTCTGTCCATGTCCTCTGTCCATTGCTTAACTGTGTTATTTACCTTTTACTTGCTATATTTTCCAGTATCTTGTAGATTATGGAGAACAGATTTCAGTCTAACATGTGTTGCCAAACATTTTTTCCCATGATGTAAGTGGTCTTTTAATTCTTTTGACAAAATCTTTGACTGAAAAAAAGTGTTTGATACTTGGTAGTTCCCACTTATTATTTTCTCTTCTGTTGATTGTACTTTGTCATATTTTGAAGCCTGTCTAAGCTGTGTATTAAAATTTCCATTGTTGATCCTTTTTTTTTTTTTTGACATGATCTTTATCATTTTAGGTTTGATATTTAGGTCTTTGATCCATTTTGAGTTAGTTTTTGGGTATGGTGAGATATGCGTCTTGTTTCAAGATTTTGCAGATGAATATCAAATTTTGCCAACACTATTTGTTAAGAGACTATTCTTATCTCCGTTTATAATCTTAGGGCCTTTGTTGAACATCAAGTGTTCAACAACAGGATGGCAGTATCTCTAGGGTCTCAACTCCATTCTCTTGGTCTATATGTTTCTTTTTATACCAGTACCAGGCTGTTTTGACTACTGTGGCAGTATAAAATGTTCTAAGGATGGGCATTAAGAGGCCTCCCTCTGTGTTCCTCTTCTTCAGTAGTACTTTGCATATCTGCTCCACCCCCCATCTCCGCCCAATACCTTTCCAAACAAAGTTGGTAATTTGTTTCTCCATCTCATTAAAAAGTGTCACTGGAAGTTGTACTGGGATTGCATTGTATATGTAGACTGCTTTGGGTAAACATTTTTACACTGTTAAGTCTTCCTATCTGGGAGCAGGGTAGGTTCTTCATTTAAGTCTTTTTTGGTTTCTTTCAGTAAGGTCTCTTAGTTCTCTCTGTAGAAGTCTCTTATTTCTCTAAAATATCTGAATTTATTCCTAGATATTTTATCTTCTTGGGGACTATAGTAAGTGGTATTGATTTGGTGATTTCTTCTTTGGTGGTCTCTTTGTTGGTGTAAAGGAATCCTACAGATCTACTTATGTTTGTCTTATATCCTGATACTTACTTATGGATTCTGTAGGATTCTCTGTATATACTATCATATCATCTGCAAATAAGGAGATTTTGTCTTCTTCTTTGCTGATGTGGATACCCTTTATTTCTTGTCCTGTCTAATTGCTCTGGCTAGAACCTTTAGTACAATGTTGAATAGAAGTGATAAGAGTTGGCATCCTTGTCTAGTTTCCATTCTGAAAAGGAATTCTTTCAGTCTGTCTATTCAGGATGATATAGGCAGTTGGCTTTGTTCAGATGTCCCTTATTGCATGAGGAATTTCCCCTCTATTCCTATTTTGCTGACAGTTTTTAGCATGAATAAGTGTTGGACTTTGTCAAATGCCTTTTCTGTATCAGTTAACAGAGACAAGTGATTCTTAAACTCTGTGGTATTTATGTGGTTGACCACATTAATAGTTTTTTTTTTTTTTTTTTGATTTCATTGGGACTGTTGTGACATTTCCTGTCTCACTTCTCATTCGGGTTACTGGTTTACTCTTCTGTTTTTCTTTTGTAAGTTTAGCCAATGGTTTATCAGTTTCGTTGATCACTTCAAAAAACCAGCTTTTTGTTTTGTTGAGTTTTTTAAATTTTTTTCTGTTCTCTGATTTGTTTAGTTCTGCTCTAATCTTTGTCATCTGTTTTCTTCTAGTTCTTTGAGGGCTCCTTTGTTGCTCTCCTTCTACTTGTTCAAGCTGTAGGGTTAATTCTTTGGTTTGGGTCCTTTCTTTCTTCCAGATGTATGCATTTATAGAGATAAATTGACCTCTGAGTATTGCTTTGGCTGTATCCCACAGGTTCTGATAGGAAGCGTTTACATTCTCATTTGATTCATAAATTTCTTCAGTTTGTCCTTGATTTCTTCTACAATCCATGGCTTTTTGAACAAGATGTTGTTCAGTTTCCATGAGGTCCAATTTCTGCCTGTGATTTTTTTGCTATTGATTTCAATTATTATGGATTTATTGTCTGAGAAAATGTTTTGCAATAATTCAGTGCTTTGGATTTTTTTGAGACTTGTTTTATATTCTAATACAAGGTCTTCTGGAAAATATTCCATGTGCATTGGAGAAGAAGGTGTACTTACATGTTGATGGGTAAAAAGTTCTGCATGTCCATCATGTCTGCCTGGTTGATTGTTGCAATAAGAACTTCTGTGACTTTACTGAGCTTTTTACTGGGTTGAAGTGGAGGACTGAAGTCTGCAACTATTATTGTGGAGTGATCTACCTCATTTTTCAATGTAATCAGTGTTTGTTCAGTGTATTTAGATGCTCTAGTGTTGGGTCCATAAATATTTAACATTGTTAAGTCTTGCTTATGCATGAAACCTTTCAGTAATGGTGGCCTTCCTTGTCCATGATGGTGGATTTTATGTTAAAGTCTATTTGTCTGAGAGCAGTATTGCCACTCCTGCTCTTCTTTATATGTTGTTAACTTCATGTGTACTTTTCTATCCTTTGATTGCCAGTTAGATTGTATCTTTGAGTCTAAAGTGTATTTCTTATAAGCAACATAATGACAGATCATCTTTTTTAATGCAGGATGTCATTACTGTCTATTGCAGCATTCAGTGCATTTATGTGCAGTGTAATTATTGATAGGTATGTGTTTAGTGCTGTCATTTTGATGTATTTGTTTTTGTGTTAGCGTTTTCTCTGTTTCTCTTAATCTTATGTTCTGGGTCATTCTTCTTTATAGGTTGACTTATCACTTTTTTTAGTGTTGGTTTTGTGTTTGTTGAGACTCCTGTATTATGTTTCTCATTTTGATATGTCACACTGTTATTTTGATTTGCAGCTATCCCTATGATCCCCCTTAATATTCTAAGTTGAGTCAAACTTAACTTCTGCATATCTTTTAATTTTTCTCTCCATCTAAAAGGACTATAACTACTGTAATATATCCCTCTTTTTAGTGTGATGATGTAATAGTTTTCATGATATGAGCACTGGTTCCTTTCTTTTAGTACTGTAACTTTGATTCAGCTTTGTGACTTCCTTAACTGAATAGGATCTTGGATGCTGTGTCTTGCATTGCCTCCTTAAGTATACACTTAATGGTTTTGTTTTTCTAAGCAAAGAGATACTTTCAGTATTTCTTGTAGCTTTGGTTTAGTTTTTACAAAGTCTCTGAGCTTCTGTTTATGTGCAAATGTATTAATTTCATCTTCATATTTGACAGACAATTTTGCGGAACATATAATTCTTGGTTGGAATTATTTCGCCTTCAGGACTTTGAATGTGCATCCCAGTGACTCTTTGCCAACATCATTTCTGCAGAGAAATCAGATGAAAGCCTACAGGGCTTCCCTCTGAGTATTAGTTTTGCATTGAGCCTCACTGCCTTTAAGATCTTCTGTTTATAATTCATTTTGTTAAGCTTGATTATAATATGTATTCTTGTCTTTATTTTGGGGTCTAGTTTTTGTGCTATTCAATACGTATCTTAGAAATCTGTGTTCTCTTTCTTCATGATTTCAGGGGGTGTTTTCTGTCAGCAACTCTACAGCAATATTCTCTGTATTTTCATCTATCCCTCCCTGTTCAAGAACTTTAATTATTCATGATTATTTCTCTTAATACAGTCCCACACGTTTGTTAATGCCTCTTCATTTTTCTTATTTCTTTTCTCTAATTTATCTTCTTCAGTGCTGGTTTCTCTGTCCTCAAGGTCACTAATTCTTTCTATCTCCTCAATTCTGTTCCTTCAGCTTTGGATTGAATTGTCTAATTCTGTAATTTTATTATTGATCTGCAGGATTTCATATTGTGGATATTCCATCAGTTTGAATAGCTTGTTTAATGTTTCATTTTGTTCTGCTGCATTTTGTTTAATCTCTAGGAGGACTCTCTACATAATTTTTTTGTATTCAACCTCCGATAGTTTCAGAAAGGCTTCTTCATCTGGAAAGTGTCTTGATTTTTCATTTTGGGAGTTTTCTGGAGCCACAGTGGACTGTTTCTTCAAACGGTTAGAAATTTCTTGTTGCTTACATGTCATCTAGCCAAAGCCATGTCATCTAGAGGCTGTTCAGTTTCTATAGTGGTACCTCAATAGGATCTGTGGTACAGTTTTCAGAGGGGAGTTGGTCACCAGCTGCTTCTGTGTACTCTAGTGATTGGTCCCAGGTGGGCTCTCTGGGGTGCCAGGGTCTGCATCCTGGTTGGCAAAGACAGTGCCCTATTTATGGAGCCACTGGGGAAGCTTTCAACTGAAGCTATGATATGGATTAGTGGAGGATGAAGGCAATATTGCCAGGCAACACAGCAGTCAGTTTTACAGGCTGTCTTATTTTTAAAAGGTACGTACTTCTAAGCAAGGAGCTGTCCAGTAGCTTCCGAGATCAGTCAGACCCCCAGATGTGTCAGGCCTCACCTTCTGGCTTCCAATGATAGTACTTTATAGGACATCCCCAAATGCTATGACATTATTCAAAGTAGAGAGGGATCATGGCTCTGTTGCCCTCCTCTGCTGGACCCCATCTGTAATGGACTGCTGTCTTAAGCACTGCTTTTCTGCCGGAGGAAAGGACATGCACTGATTATCAGCTTTAGAATTAGTCCCTGCTTAGACTTCTGGCTGGGTGTCTCTACCTCCTAGTTGACCAAGATGGTGTCTGATCCAAGCTGCCTTTCCCACTGTTAAATGGTAGAATTGATGGAGCACCTCAGAAAAGAGAAGATGGAGTTGTCCCTCAGTTAGCAGCCAGTCTCCCCAGATATGGCTATCCCAAGCATAGTCTTTCTGTTGCTCTATATGCAGTTTGTTTAAGCACTGTATTTCAGTCTATTAGCTGACTCATGCCCAGCCACCACCTCCGAGATAACAAGGAAGGTGTCAGTACCTGAAGTCCTCCCAAATGGTGAGTCAGCTGAAACAGGACTCAGTCTGTGTTGCCTGGTCTTTGAGAGAGGTGGTTACACACTTGTTAGAGGCTTGTCTCTATCTGACAAGCCTATGCCAGATCCTAGGGGCTCCAGTCAATTATCATTCCAGGCTGTAGGTCTCAGAGGGAACTGAGAAGACGTGTGTCTAGTCTGCCATCTTGGGCCCACCCTCTGGAGTCAATTCTGATTCACAGTCACCCTAGTGGCAGAGTAGAACTGCACCAGTGTTTCCAGTGAGTACCCAGTGGTTTTGAACAACTGATCTTTTGGTTAGCAACCATAACACTTAACCATTATGCTACCAGGGTTTCTGAACATGTTATCAGGTGGGACCAATCCCTGGAGAAGGACAAAGAAGGGTAGACTTTGAGTGACATGGATTGACATAGTGCTTATAACAATGTGCTAAAACTCTGAAATGACAGATCAGGATGAGGCAGTGTTCCTTTCATTTGTATGTAGGGTGACTATGAGTTGGAACCTACTTGATGGCCCTAACAACATCATATTATTTTGGCAACAATGTATACTACTGTGAATCATTTTATCTGTGTAGTATTAATTCAATGCAATCATCTTTGGCAAATAATTTGGAATTATTTTTAAAGAGAAAGGATTCAGGAAATAATATTAATCAGTGTATCTGTCCACATCCTCTTTTCTCAACACCATTTACAGATCCAGAAATATAGGATGAGAAATCTTGTCATAACATCAATCATGTTATACAGTAAAAAAAAAGTAATGTGATGAAGATTTTTTGTTTTTAGGTGCCTTAGAGTCAACTCAGACACATAGTGAAACAGAGGGAAGTGTTGTCCCTGTCTTCCATCATCTTTACACTCATTACTGTGTTTGAGCCCATTGTTGCAGCTGTTGTGTCAACACATATCATTCAGAGCTGTTAAATACGTAACCTACTCTTACACAATGGAAACTGTGAATGAGCTCTGTGATTTCAGCCCATTTAGCTTCACTGAGTTCACTCACCCATTTTATTCACTTTCATTAGTAGGCACTGTTGGATGCCTATTTGAGAACCTTTCATCTTAAATGATATTTAGGTTTTTATTCCACGTCCTGAATTCCTCAATGAAATCTAATTATCATAAGCCAAATAGCTTGGGATATTTTCTTGCTGTTACAAAGCTGGAAATGATCATACGACCTAAATTGATCCAGTCTGATTAAAATTCTGGACATATATGTGATATATATCTGACATATATCTGATTCATAGAAGGTTTTGTCTAGCTCTTTTTTTTGTATGTTCACAAAAAAATGGTGCTCTGCTTGTGATCAGCAATAATCTCCAACTCACTGGATTAACCAACTTTAGAGTGAAGTTAGGAATACAATACGGACAACACTGACACACTTGAGATGCAAGATTTACTAAAATGTTATGAATTGAATTGTGTCCCCCACCCAAATATGTGTAGCCATGTGGCGGTTTTCCCATGCTGTATGTTAAAGAATTACGGTGGGGTTGTAAATCCCTCCGTAGGATCACCTCCCTGCTCTACTGTAAAGGGAATTTCCCTAGAGTATGGCTTGCCCCACCCATAATCCTTTCATCCTGCAAGAGATAAAGAGACAGAGAAGCAGGCAGACAATTGGGAACTACACACCATCAATAAAGCTGCACTGAGAGAAGACCTGAGATTCCTACACCAAGGTGCCCCCTGGACAAAGACTGATACAATACTAGACTTTTCTCCAGAGCTGACAAGGCGGGAAATCTTCCCCTGGAGTGGACATCCTGAATTTGGACTTGTAGCCTACCGGACTGTGTAAGAATAAACATTCCTTTCTTAAAGCCATACAATGTGTGGTATTTCTGTTAGAGCAGTACTAGCTGACCAAAACAGAGGCAGTTAGATCTAAAAGACATAACAGGTAAACTATTCCAAGCAGATATTGCATTGTTTCTTTTTTACAAGAAATGGATTCAGAGTAGACAAAACATTGAGAATTAATTTCTACATTTTGGACATAAAGGAGTTGAGAAGTACATAGGTGGACTGTTTGAGCTGTATCAGGCTATTATTCAGTCTTATCATGAACATGACAGAGATTATCATCAACAATAATAAGATTATTTAACTTTGTGCTGATGAGAGAAGTAAACAAACACAACTGTATATATATATGAGGATTTTCCCTGATTATGAAAACAATAGTAGTTCAGTAAACATTACTCAGAATGTCACATATGCAGAAAGTCCAAGTAAGTATGCATCTTGAGAGCTAGTGCTGCAAAGTTCACAAACCCTCAGCCTATGTTTCAACAGTAATAAAAATCTGTGATGAGTTTCAGAAGTATAAATGAAAGAGAGAAACAGATCATTCTCTTATTGACATATCCTTGTGCCTTTTATTTCCCAGGCCAGTATAAAATAATGTTTCTGTGTGTTTGTCCTCTGTTTCTCTGTTATTAACTTTGGTTATTATGATTTAGAAATGGGATTTATATTTGTCCCAGAAGTTTGTATTTAAAATTTTGATATATGTTAGCACATGTTTTTTTGTTTGCTTGCTTGCTTGGTTTTGTTTTTACTTTGCCTAACCAAATTGATTGTTAATTTATGAGACTCATGAACTATATTACATGCCTCTGACTTTGATAATAGTTGAGTACATAGGGCATGAAAGAGATCCTCAAGAAACAAGTCAAATAGCAGTTGATTGATCAGCTCAACAGGAAGAAAATATCTATAGAAACAACTAGGTTTATGTTGAGTTTAAAAATTATCATTGCAGAAGCTATATGTTTATTTCCTAATATGAAAGAAAAAAACAACAAATAGCTTATTATTTGACAATATTTTTATCGATACACAAACCAAACCAAGTCCATTGTCACTGAGTTGATTACAACTCATAGTGACCCTATAGGACATAGTGTTTCCTAGGCTATAAAGGTTTATGGAAGCAAACTGCCACATCTTTTTCCCATGGAGTGACTGGTGGGTTCCTATCACCAACCTTTTGCTTAATAGTCAAGTGCTTTAACCATTATGCCACCAAGCCTCCTTGCACGAATATATTGACTCTGAAATAGACCCCAAATCCCTCCACCAGACAGCAAATTGTCAATATGAAATTGCATTTCCTAATGTTCCCAAATATTGCAGGTAAACAATCCAACTCTACAATTTAATGAAGATATTGTGCAAATGGTGCTGAATTCAGTAGATTATATATTCTTCATGATTAGCACTATCTAGTTCAACTCAGGTAAACATAAATCAAGTCATTCAAATAGTCAAACATCAATGAAATAACATTCACATATCAAAAGATGAAGTATACAATAGAGCAGATGATTCAATTACTAAAGGAGGCAGTTATGCAAAAGTTAGGCTATATCTTCCCATTCTATGTACTTCCTCTAATGAAATATGCAGAGTAGATAGCAATCTATGTATTCAACTATGTATCTCAAGTTGTTAATATGAAGATTAAGCAGATATTAAAAAATGTATTATGAAATATGTGAACAAGAGAAAAATACATGCAATCATGTTTTATCTTTGCGAAGTTGAAACACTAAATGACAGATGATCCTTTTTAATTAGAACACATGTCTTCCAATCTCAAGCATCTTCCAGTAACATCAGAATAGTTAGTCAAAATATCATAGCAGAAAACATGCAGGTTCCTGAACTGAGTCTCAAATTCATCAGCATTTCCTAAATATTCATTGCACTTTTATCCATGCTTTTGTTTGTGCTTAATCCTTAAGTTGCACATCTTCTGTCTTTTCTCATGTTTGTACATCAAAATCATATCCATCATAAAAGAAAATATCAGATGAATAAAGTAAAAGAAAGGTAGTTTAGAAATACTGCTTTGGGCTTATAAGTTGGATTTGGATACTTACAACAGGAGAAAAAGAAAGAAACACAAATAAAACAACCAGAGAGACTTAATTAAGATACCAATTAACATCTCAGTCTATAGGAAAGGTATCCCAGTGTATACTATACAAAACATTTAAGGCAGATCCACAGGAATTTTAGCCACCCAGACCCCTGTACCCTCAACGTGAGATTTCTAATAGAGTATGGACTTTGTCTTTATCCTCTAATGTGCCAAGTGTCCCATTCATAACATCTGTTCTGTAAGCTCTAGGCTGGAGAAAGAATGATTTACCCCACCACTTCAAGAATTCCTGAAAGTAACACACAAAGATGTGTGCATAACTTTTTACTTCTTACAATAATCGTTACATTTGATTGTTTACCTAGAATTTATATCAGCATGTCTAGTTCTCAAAAGAAATTATCATGTGTGTATTTGTAAAGCAAAGAGGGTGTCATTAGACTCTTCTTTTGTTCACACATCTGTGTGTTAAAATCTGCTTTCAAAAGACTTTTTTCTTACTTAAACGAGACTATTTTGAGTTCTTCCTATAACAGAAGATCATACCAAAAAAAAAAAAAAAATGTGTTCTAACCTGTCTTGCAAAGAAAATAGTTTTTAGGCTGAAAAGAATAAAATAGTGCAAGGGCAATTAAAAAAAGAAAGAAAAAAGTTACCCTCAAGCTAATTCCAACACATAATGACTCTACAAGGCAGGGTAGAACTTTCCCAAGTTTCCCCAGGAGGGGCTGGTGAATTGAGCTGACAACATTTTTAGAGAGCAGCCAAAGGCTTAACCATTACACCATGAGGGCTCTGTATGGCAAATAGCCCTTAAAAACTCCTGGAAAGTTTGCAAGAGAGCCCTGTTTCCCTAATTAGGTTCTGGTAGCCTTACTTTGTTTTATCTTACCTCAGTTATAGAAAGATCTCAGGTATGGATTATTTTATCACTGCTTTGGAGCTATTCAACAGTGATTAAGGAAAGTGTTGGAAGTTTAATCTTGGGATGCTTTTATGTCGTTGAAACAAAGAGTAAGGCAGGTGGAGTCTGCAGTAGAAGACTTCAGTCTTAGACAAGATTATAAAAGATCTAATGAAAGAAATGATTTGTGGGCCACCTATAAAGCTGGTAATCTCCAAGGCAATGCTGCATGGGGAAAATTTTAAATAACAAAAACTAGAGTAGATGACAAGATCAAAGACCAAGAGCCAGAACGACATTCCGTTCCAGAAACTGAATAATAATAATAATGTATTTTCAGGCTAAAAAAATGAGATGTATCAGAACAGCAGAAGGGACTTATGGAGGATTCTACATGATATCTTATGTACAAAAGGAAGTCATGAGCTTTTTTAGCAAAGTTAAGGATGGATATGGCTTTTTATAAAATCTTATTTGCCATTGTATAAAGAAACTGTTATAAAGGATACATTGTGTAAAGCAAAAGATGCACCAGAAATACATTACAATAGTTCAAGTAGACGATGCAAGGACTGGTGGTAGTATGGGATATAAATGGATAGGCTAAAAAGAAACTCAAGCAATTGAACCACAGATGTTGGTAATTAACTGCACTTGGGTGCGAGTTGATGGAGAAGTCACTTTTCCCATCTTCAGAAGCAACTATCTTTCTATTCAAACACTTGTCATCATCCTTGATGATTTCAACATTTATGTAGAAAATTCCCTCATACCTTAAACCCTGAATAACTGTATCTCATTTCCAATGAGCTGGTATTTCAGAAGCAGTTACTTCCTACATTTTTGACATTCATATCAAAGTTAAAAAATTTGAAATCTTTCAGTTCCAACACTCCATTATCTGAATACCACATCCCCATTAAGACTTCTGAATCAATGTCAAAATAAATATCTACTTCTATTAAACTTTTTAATTTTTAGAGTAAGAATTGACTTCATAGCAGTGGGGTTTTTTGTTGCTGTTGTTTGTGGTTAAACTTTTTTACATTCACTTTTTAATATTTAGTTCATCTCATACATCATTCTCAATAATTCTCTAGTCAATTTAAAAAAAAAAAAAATTCTATGTGACTCCATCTATTCCATATCCTATTCTGACATTCTGGATACAACAACAATTGATTAATCAATACCTCTATTGAGATGTTATGTTCTACTGCATCTGTCTCCATTTTATTTTAGTTGTATCCATAGTTTCCTAATTACCTCCTTTATATATATGTATTTGTGTGTATAACATCATGACTATTTTTATATACCCTGTTTTGAAATTTTGGAATCCTTATAGGGTTCCTGTAGGGTCACGAGGAGTCAGAATCAACTTGATGGCACTGGGTTGGGTTTTATTTGGTGTTACCAAGTTACAAACCAAAATATCAGCATTTCAAATCCTACAGCTACTCCTTGGAAACACTATGGGGCAGTTCTACTCTGTCCTATTGGGTCAGTCTGAGGTAAAATCAATTTGATGGCAATGGGTTTGCACTTTGCAGTTCAAACACCCGATCTGATACTTCTGTCTTTCTTAATCCCAATTGTTGGCCCAATCCAACCAAAAGAAAGCAATTCTGACTTTCTCATTTTAAAAGTAACCACAGACGTCTCAATCTTTTTACTACTGCCATCATTCAACTTCAAACTATCATCATATCTCATTTGTCTTTGATAATACCGACTTTTCTCTCCTCAACTTAAAATACCTCAAGCCAAAATAAAGTACTCACTGCCATTAAGTTGATTCTGACTCTTAGCAACCCTATAGGCCAGAGTAGAACTGCCCCATAGAGTTTCCAAGGAGCACTTGATAGATGTAGCACTTAACCTTAATTCCTTGATTATTGTAAATACGTATTTTTAATTGACCTGCCATCCCTTATTTAAAGTTGTCTGATATCTCTTCCTTCTTTTCTAGTTGGGTCTTTTTTTTTCTGTATCCAAATTGGATTTCAAAGTTTCTTTCTAAATCAGGATGAACCTCAAGTGACCTCACTCCAATAAGCATCCTAGGTGAGATTTGCTCGCCATGACCCAGGGTTCGTTACAAATACCGCAATAACCTTGCACGTAATTGAGCATTTACTTTCAAAACCTCATCCTAGTTGTTACCTATAAATGTATGTGTTCATCAGGCATCCACCTCTGGTATGACAATGTGAGATGTTTCACTGTTCCCCAGTAAAGAATATAACCATTATTAAAAAAAAAAAAAAAAATTAAACCTTTTAGAAACAGTCCCAAAAGCAATAGCAAGTTAGCCATCTAATTAAGAAAGTCAATAAGAATTTGGAAAGGGAAGCAGACGTCTGCACCATTTGATTTAGAATGTGTTCTTCCTCTCCTGTCTTAGTTCAGTGAGGTAAAGATACAACTCCAGATGGCTGCAGCCAAGAACACAAGGATCTCTTCCCTTCTTATAGTTCCCAGCTGGAAATCTTTCTTCCTGGTAGAGGTAGGGCTTTGTTATTTCTCATTCTGTCCTCAGCAGACTTTTGCAGAAGCTAACATTCAGACAAACAAGATCAAGCCATGGGACTCTTCTTCTACCCAACCTATAGCATAGGATGGAGACTCTACCTAACGTATGATATGTTGAAAATCTGGGGCCTCAAAAGCCACTGCCCTAGCTTGTGAGCTGATAGTTTTACATCAGGAAAAGCAAGCAGAGAGGATGTCATGCTACTGTCCATCACTCTACTGAGTGAGAAGCTCATAAATCAGAGTTTCATTCAGACAGAAGCTTGCTATCATTCCCAAACCCCGCTCAAGCACCTTGCTCAGAGATTTTTCCTGGAGCACAAGTAGACCTTAAAACAGAACTTCTATCTCCCATACTCTTACCAAAGTTACGGGCTTTACCAGAAACTGAACACGGAATAAAAAAATGAGAGTGTTATCAAAAAATAGTAAAGGTTGTGATGAAAAGCCATTGGGAGTACATTCACGGATCTAATAATGATACAGCTGAGACTTATGCCAGCTAGCTTTCAGGAGAGAGATGGGGAGTAGACAGCTGGGAGGAACACTGTTAGCATCAGAACAAATATTAAACATTAACTTAATAAACTCTATTACAAGGGAGGAAATATTTGATTGGATTAGTTTGTAGAAGTATGTATGTCCAGTGAACTGTTGAAAACAACAGAGCAATGAGTTTATGATTAGTGGAGTTGAAAGGCTGGGTGTGGTCAGGAAAGAGTGGAATGGAGTCCTACAGGTAGCACTGTCATCCCAAAGCAACTATGGACATAGCCGAAATCGTGCCTCCTTGAGGAGTGACATTAAAGCCTTAACACTGCTGAGAACGGCTGTATGGATGAAATACAACCAGTCACTAAAATAAACAAAGACAAAAAAGCTAATAGTAACAATGAGTCCTAGAGAGTTGACAGAGTACTGAGAATTGCTACCATAGATCCTTTCACTGTAATTATTCAATCTGTGTGCTAAAGCTGGATTATCTGAAGAAGAACATGGCATCAGAAGCGGAAGAAGACACTTTAACAACATGTAATATGCAAATGATGCAACTTTGCTTGCTGAAAATGAAGAGGAGTTGAAGAACTCACTCATGAAGGTCAAAGATCACAGTCTTCAGTATGGATTAAATCTCAACATAAAGACAATAAAAACCCTCACAGCTGGACCTATAACTGAATCATGATAAAGTATTAAAGTTGTCAAGGATTTCATTTTACTTGGATCCAAAAAGCAACATCCAAAGAAGCAGCAGTCAAGACATCAAATGACACATTACGTTGTGTAAATCTACTGTAACAGACCTTTAGAGTGCCAAAAACTAAAGATGTCTTTTTAAGGACTAAGGTGTGCCTGACCCAAATCAGTGCTTTCTATCACCTCACATGCATGTGAAAGCCGGACAGTGACTGAAAAAGAATCAATGCTTTTGAATTGTGCTATTGGTGGAGATTATTAAATACAAGTAGAACTACCATGAGATCAAACAAATCTGTTTTGAAGGGAGTACAACCAGAAGGCTCTTTAGAAACGACTACAGGGAGAGTTTGTCTCATGTCCTTTGGAGATGTTATCAAGAGAGACCAGCATCCTTAGAAGGACATCATGCTTTTATAGTCGAGGTTTCCCCAAAGGAAGAGATACCCTGACTGGATGAACTGAAGCAACTGTGCAAAACGAGCTCAAATAGACCAGCAATTGTCAGGATGTCTGAAGACCAGGTGGTGTATTTCATTGTGATCTACATAGGGTCTCTGACCTAACACACACACACACACACACACACACGCATTATTTAAAAGCCCATTTTCCAACAAACAATTATAATTCATAAAAAGAGATAGGAAAGTTATGATGCATACACTGAAATAAAAAGAAAAAAACTGGAGTACATAAAATGATCACATAGCACATTTAACAGAAACATATTTCAAAGTAGTTGTGATAAATACATTCACAGAACTAAGATTAAAATGTTGAACAAAAATAAAAAAGATGTGATGACAAGCTGTCTCAAAAATTGATTTTTAAAAATTAGAAATTATATAAAAAAATGAATCAAATAGAAATCGTGGCGTTCAAATGTACAATAACTGTACTTTAGAAAATCACTGTACTGATTCACTGGTAGATGTAAATTGGCATAGCTCCAACAATTAGTGGAGCTGGAGGTACTTCTCTATAGATTATACAAACTGAAGACCAGAATATGCAAATGCATAAAGAAAAATGAACAGAGTCTGAGGAAATGTGGAAAACTGATATGTACACTACAAGCATATAACGGTAAGAGAAAAAACAGAGAAAGGAAAGAAAAAAAAATGAGTAAATAATGGCTATGAACATTCCAGATTCCAAGCACACCCAGTGGAGTTACATTTTTTCAGTGTAGAAGTCTATTCCATTGGTTGAAATCTATTTTATCACATCACATACTAAAAGCATAAGCTGAGAAAGGGACTCATGTAAGACATTTGTGGAGAAGATGATCTCTCATGAAGTACAAAGACTGGTAAAGGAATCAAAACAGGACAGGGAAGGAATCACAGCAGAGGAGTCAGTTGAAGTCTAGGATCAGTGTGATCTTTTTAGAAATTTAGAGTCATTCATAGTAATGGAGTCCGTCAACTGGAAGCAGGAGGTTTATAATACTATCATTAGCCATTGTAAGCTCCCAAAGTGAGGGCATTATCTTCCAGATATTTCAGGATTTGTTACTGAAGTACAGATGCTTATGTATTATGGTACTGGTGAAGAATTTTGACAATACCATAGACTACCAGAGGATTGAACAAATCCGTCTTGGAAGGTGGTACAGTAGTTACAGTGGTTAAGAGTTTGACTGCTAACCAAAAGTGTTAGCAATTCGAATCTACCAGTCCCTCCTTGGAGACACTGTGAGACAGCTCTAGTGTGTCCTTTGGGATTGCTATGAGTTGGAATCAACTTGACATTGTTTTCATTGTTGTTGTTAGGTGCTGTCCAGTTGATTATGACTCCGAGTGACTTCATATGACTGAATAAAAACTCCTCATAACATTTTTGGGCTGTAAACTTCACAGAAACAAATCAACAGGTCTTTCTCCTGTAGAGATTTGAGGGAGTTGGAATAGCGAACCTTTCAATAATTAGCCAAGCACCTAACCATTGTCTGACCAGGGGGTCTTATTTCAGGATTCATTGGCTTTTATTGGCTAAGAGCAATACTCAGAATAACAGTGTAGCTGCAAGTTGTTAGCACCAACATTCACAGCAGCTAGGGGTGAGTGTCTCTGCATAAAATCAGCAGCGTCTCCTACAGTGTCTAACTTTGGAGAAAGGGGATACGGTAGAAAGGTCATGAACTCCGTCTTATTGATAACTGATTCCCCTGGAAATTTCCCCATCCTAGGTATTCTCTGAACCTTGGTACGTGTCATTATGAAACAACAGTCCTCTGGAGTATTAGACTTGGAATGAACATTAAGGGAAAATACAGTATTTTTTCTGGGAAGATCACTGGAAATAAGTGGTCATGATTTCTTGTATTTTACTTGATGAAACTGAGGCCTAAAGGGAAAAGTGGCAAATATGAAATTAGTGATTTAGTGACTTACTAGACAATAACCAAAAGCAACAAAGCAACATGTTATCACTGTCCAGTATTCGATAAATATAGGAAAAACTCGAGGTGAAAAATGCATAAATAAGGAGCATCTTCTAATTAAGGTATGAGATCTTTGCAGTACTTTTCTCACCAGTGATTTTAGAGAAAAATAATTTAGATGTAGCACTTTTGTTATTCCTCAGTTTTCACTGGAGCTATAACAGTTAAATCTATCTATTTATGAGGTTGGCCTTAAGGGACTAATGTGGTGAGAAGGGAAGGAAGTAATCTGTCACCTCCTACCCCAGCTACTGTGGAATGTTGACTCTCTCATTATCACCAATTCAAGCGATCCACTTGCCCAAATAAGTGCATTTGTCATAGAGCCTCATGAGGAAAGCAGCCTTTTTGCTGCAGAATTTTGAATTTCTTTAGGTTCTTAATTACACTTGAAACAGTCTACAGATATTCATCTGCTTTCTTTTTTCCTAAAGGCTCAACCTGCTGTGAAATACTCCATTCCCTGGGAAGACAGCATTTTTGTGTGAATAAAGTTCATTTTTATAACTGCTAACTAAAATTGATCAGTTAGGTCTATTCAGAGGAGCAGGTAAACAAAGGGGCTTAGAAACCTAATGACTTCTTTATTCTCTCCATTGCTTTTGATTACTTTGTGCTAATTTTGATGCTATTATAAACTACACACATGTGAACACTATTCTAATTCTTGTTTTCCAAAGTAAGGCAGCACATATAAATTATTTAATACAGTTACAGAAGTTAATTTATTCTCCTTTCTGATGATCAGTGTTTCAGATAATGTTCATATACTGAGGTATTTACAAAATTATTCAAAGGATTGAAAAATTAGTTGTTTTTCTGTTTACATGAGTAGGTCATGGATCTCATTTGTTTCTTCACTTTCTTGCGGCTGAGGGAGAAATGGAGTCTATACAAAGTCAGAAGAATCAGAAATACACATTTCTGGTTAAATTTCTTATCATTTAGGACCATTCCATGTATGTGAAAGTTCATAACATTCATTGTTGTCGTGGATTGAGCAATGTCCCCTCAAAAACGTGTGTGGCCAGGTGGCTTGGCCCAGGATTCCCTGTGTTCTGTGACTGACCTCCATTTTGTGATTTTTTGATTCTGTAAATCCAAATCTCTGCCTGTGGTTAACAGAGTGGTTTATCTTAGAGAGGATTAGGGTGGGATTGTAAATCCCTTTATAAGATTACCTCTGTGCTGCACTGTAAAGTGAGTTTCCCTAGAGTATGTCTTGCACCACCTTTATCCTTTCACTCTACAAGACATAAAAGGAAAAGGAAGCAAGCAGAGAACTGGGAACCTCATAATATCAAGAAAGCCGCACTGAGAGAAAAGCGCATCCATCAGACTTGAAGTTCCTGTGCCAAGATGCTCCCTGACCAACGATTGATTCAACACAAGGACTTTCCTCTAGAGCTGAAAGAGAGAAAGCCTTCCACTGGAATGGACACTGTGAATTCAGATTTGTAGTCAACCGGACTGTGTAAGAACAAACTTTCCTTTGCTAAAGCTACCTACTGTGTGGTATTTCTGTTAGAGCAGTACTAGATGACTAAAACAAATGACATTTGTGAAAGTTACTCAATATGGGAGGGTTGAGTTCAATCACAGAGTAAACTTGGATATGGTTAGAAACAGTATTAGTATGGGAACAGAGCTATTTGTTTATTTATTTAATCAAAAAAGGACAATAGACTAACATATACCACTCATTGTAAAGGTTATAATTCCTTCTAGTTGCATCACAAAGCCAGTGAATGCTGGATTCGAGTAGTTCCTGAATATCTGTGATTTACCTTGTTGGGTTCTTGTGGATAAAGAGTCAACTTTGCCTCACTGCTGCCTGGATTCTCAGTGGTCAAACTTCAGTCTAATAAATGACTGAATAATTACAGATACTGTTGCCTTCATTGTTCTAATTCAAAAGCCTGCATTTGCTTCTCAATAACCAGGAGATAAAAAAATACGTATTTTTCAAAGGCATGGACTTTTTTTTTTAATTTTATCTTTTATTATGATGATTATTTATTGTTATTGTGGTTTAGCTGAACGTTTGCTGCTCAAATTGAGGTTTCAATCAAAAATTTATACACATATTGTTTGTGACATTAGTTACAATTCCCACAATGTGACAGCACACTCCACCTTTCTACTCTGGTTTCCATGTGTCCATTTGACCAACTCCTGGTCCTTCCTGGGAACACTGGTGGTGTAGTGGTTAAGTGCTCGATCTGCTAACTGAAAGGTTGGCAGTTCAAATCTGTCAGATGTTCTTTGGAAACTCGATGGGGCAGTTCTACTCTGTATATAGGTGGCTATGAATTGGGATCAACTTGATGGCAGCAAGTTTGGTCTGGATTTTGTCCCTTCTTGTCTTCTAATTCTACTTTAGGCAAGAGCTTCCTATTTTGTCTCATGTATCTAGTTAATCTAAAAAGTACATTATTTACATGTACTATGTTTTACTTTGTACTCTTTTCTAATCTCTGAAGAGCAGACTTTGGAAATGCTTTCAGTGGTAGGTTAATCACAGCATCTAGGGGCTGTAGTTTCAGGGGCTTCCCCAGTCTCCGTTAGATGATCAAGTTTGGTCTTTTTAAGTGAATCTGAGTTTTGTTCCACCTTTTTCTCCTGCTCTGTTCAGGACAGTCTGCGGTGTTCCCTATCAGTGATCATTGGTGGTAGCCCTGCACTGTCTGGTCTCAGGTTGGTGGAGTCTTCGGTTCATTTGGTCTTTAGTACTCTGTGCTAGAATTTTCCTTTTGTCTTTGGTGTTTTTCCTTCTGCTTGGCTCCTAGCAGAATGGAACAAAATGATGGATCTCAGATGGCCATGCATGAGCTTTTAATGCACCAGATGTCACTTGCCAAGGAAGCTATATTATGCCAGTTGACCTAGATGTCCCCTGAAACTACTCCAGGCAGCATGGACTTTGTAACTAGATTTCAAGTCCAGAGTTAAAATTAATTGTATCCTGGTGTTGGTGATTAGCTCATTCCTAGTATATTTGTCTTGCGATGCTGATGGGTACATCTTAAAAAAAGAGGAAAGCTGTTTCAGCATAGTATCATTAAGTAATCTCAAAATATAGACATACAAATTCCATATGTATATAGAAACTGTATATACAGTCATAAAAACGGAAATTTCCTCTCTCTAAGTAAAGCGGTGTGTGGTTGAGGGGAGAAGGTTGTGTAAATCTGCTGCTTGTAGTTACTAGTATTTAGGAGTAAGAAATATTTTTAATTATTTTGCTTACTTTATAGCTAAAGTATATTTCTGAAGATTAAGAGGCGTAAACATCTAGGAGAGCTAACAGGGATTTGTATGTGGTCCTGCTGTCTTTTACCTTAAGCAAAGCTGGTAATACTCTCTTTCCAAATGTATTCAGCCACTAAGTAGGATGGCACTAAGTAGCAAATCCTGCCAAGATGCTTCCAAACTTCCTAGTGGAAATTCAAGATCCACAGCCAAGCCAGCCTGAGACAGATATTCTTACCACTGGCAGAAAAGACAACCCAAATTTGACATTTGGCTGTGTTCATCACCTCTTCAACAAATTAATTTACATTTATTCCAGAGTTTGTAAGTTTAGTAAACTCCTTCACTGAACATATATACAAGGACTGCCAATTAAATTCCCAATCTCATCCTAGAAAGAGTACTGCATACCTCATTGCTCAATAACGCTGCTGTCACCATTGAGGTACTCCCCTTGAGAAGCTATGCACTGCAACTGTTACCGAGTCAACACTTCAAAGCAATTTTGGAACTCTTTTTCTGGAAAGGCCAGCAGAACTGTTATCATATTGCACTTGGTATCTTGAATGTCATCAATATGTCTTCCTTTCAATATTTCCTTTATCTCAGGGTAAAGAAAAAAGTCATTGTGGCCATATCAGGTGGGTAGGGAGGGTTTTCTAATATGGTTATTTATTTACTGGCTAAAAATTCCTGCACAGACAACTATACAGTTAAGTCTGTGGACTTGCCACCATGTCACCATGTACAATGGTCATTCCAGAAGGAGTTCCCAAATTGCTTTGAAGAGTGTATAAGGCCCTGGCATCGGTGCACAGTATTCCAAGGGGAGTACTTCTGAGGTGACAATAGTGATATTCAGCAAGGAGGCGTGTAGGTAGCGCTTGGGATGATTGACTTCACAGACTTCATTGTCAGACCGTGTACACTTCAAAGGAGAGAAAGTACAGTTTGTTTCATATCCAAAGACCATTTAAAATGTTAGGTATTATGATGATTAAAGTTGATTGTCAGCTGATTCTCAGTGGTTTGGAAGTTATAAATTGAAGTAAATTGGCAGTTATGCAATGTAATTATTCTTTGGTTTATGATATAAAGTAATCACCTCCATGATGTTATTTGATATGATCAGCCAACCAGTTGCATGAGAAGTTTCCCTAGAGGTATAGCTTTTATCCAATATGTCAGGATGTTCTAGCAAAGCTATGGATCCTGCATCTGGCGCATCCTCATCTGACTTCTGGTTCCTGGAACTTGAGCCCCTGGTCTACCACATTGTATTCCAGTGTTGGGATCTATCAGTATCTGTAGCCTGTGTGTCTACAGCCTGCCTTCTAATCTGCCAATAATGGTTTCTTTAGCCCCTGAAGCTGCCTGAGTCAGAAAAAGCCTTCAGCCTTCAGCCTGACACACAGAAGGGAAATGCCTGTCTCTGCAATCATGTAAATCTTTTCCTTGAGATAAATCTTTCTATAATCATTCTGTATCTGCATGTATATACATGTTAGTCTGTGTATCTATATATGTGTTTCACTTGTTTTTTTCTTCTGTAGAGGTCAGGGACACAGACAGAAGATAATTATAAAACTGGTGACAAGGAGGAATGGGTGAGAGATATGTGTATAGATCTCTGTAACTGGGCCAAAGAAGTGAAGATATCTATGTAACATATTAATGCTTGCTACAGGATAAGCTTAGTATAGGAGCATTTTAACAATCAAGTGGATAAGATGATGCATTCTGTGGAAACCACTGATCATCTTTCCCCAGCCACTCCTGTTGTTACCCAACGGGCTTGTCAACAAACAGGCCATGGTAGCAAGGATGCATGGGCTCAGAAATATGGATTCCCACTCACTGAGGTTGCTTTGGATACAAGCACTGCTGAATGTTCAATCTGCCTACAAGGGAAATTGGCCTATTTCTAGTTCCTGAGAATATTAATCAATCCAAGTTTCTAACCTAAATATTGCAATCTCATTCATTTCGTCCTAAACAGATGTAGAAACACAGATTTCAGAAACTCACCTAGGAGCATTACCTTGGAAATAGTGATTGGTTCTTGAATAGACGAGGAACTTAAACTGGTCCAGTTGTAGAGATTCAAAGAGTTCCCCGTTCTCCCCTCCCCAAGTTAGCAGAGATACCTGTTTCTTCTCTTAAGGCAAATGAAATCATAGCAAACTGACACAATCATTGCTTGCTGTTGTCTGTCAAGCATGAGAAAGTCAGTCTAAAGAAAATAGCTGAAAATATAACAGAAATGGAACTGAAACCCTTGACATGGGCTAGGTATCCCTCCCATAGTTTGAGGGTATGAGAATGTCTAGCGTATTAGGTGAGAGAATGCTTCACTTTTTATCTGGCTCTGAGGATGTACAACTCATTGAAGATGTATATGTTCAATGGAAATAAAATAAAAAATAAAAAAATTAAGTGAGAAATCAAGCAAAATACCAATGTCTTAAAAAGTATTCCTTGTTAGCGAAATGTTAGCAAATTTGATAATGGTTCTGCAATTTTGGTACTTTTCACATTTATTATTGTAATAATAATACCTAAGTGCTCTAGTAAATACAGTGTAAATACCTTTCGGGAATGGGATACTATATCACTTCCAGCATTTATGCTGTCAAGTGTTACAGCAACAGCATAATATTATTCTCAGAAAAGGAAAACAAAATAAAACATGACACTAATAATGTTATGTTTAATTCATGGTAATTTGATGTTCTTATTTTTATGATCAGAATAAAATAGCTAGTGTAAGATAATACGTTTGATTCATTTTGTTCCCAGTCTTCTTTATTATGAGGCCTATAAAAGCATCAAATAATTACAGCAAACAATGTAGTTGGAACTTATTACAACAAATAACTTCCGAATGGAAACGTTAGCTTGAATAATTTTAGAAAATGGCTGCAACAAAAACTGTAAATACTATCAAACACCCCACGGGGTAAACCACCATGCTGGGAGATCTGACTTAAAAAGAAATAAATAAAAAGGATCCCTTCCAAGCAGCCAATTGGCACTGGAAGTTTATGAATCCATTTCATTATCATAATTATTCTTTCTCCTCTCTGTCAATTGCTTGTGAAATTGCTACACCAGATATATTTAGTACACCAGAACGTGAAAGACATATTTCCCTAAAATATATCAACACTAAATTGAATTATGCTTTTAGCTCTTTTGGAAGCAGACCATTTATATAAATTCCTACATATAGGATTTGGCCTTGAGGATATTTAGGGAAGACAAGATTCACTGAATGTAAAAGATAGAGTCACTCAAATTCTAAATGGCTAGGAAAAAGTAAGGAAATATACCATCACCCCACCACCACCAATGAAATACCGAGTAGGTCTGCCATTACAGACAAAAAGTTGTTATTCAATCTCAGTTATATCTTAACAGTGCCTGGAGAAAAAATAAATAAACAAATAAGTAAATAGAACATGTTGCTTTGGGGACACCCACATGAGTTAAATAGTTCACTATGTTAAATATATGTATATATATAAAGAGCCAAAACCAAAACCACTGCCACTGAGTCAATTCTGACTCATAGTAGGCCTACATGTCAGAGTAGAACCTCGCCATAGAACTGCCAGGGAGCACCTGGTAAATTTGAACTGCTGGCCATTCGGTTAGCAGACATAGCATTTAACCACTAAACCACCAGGGTTTCCATTAGATAGCTTGATTATTGTTGTTAATTGACTTCTAGGAAAACCTGGTGGTATTTTGGTTAAGAGCTACAGCTACGAACCAAAAGGTTAGTTGTTTCAATCTTCCAGGAACTCCTTAGAAACCTGTTAGGCAGTTCTACTTCATTTTATAGGGTGACTGAAAGTCAGAATTGACTCTATGGCAATTTTTTTTTTTTTTTTTTTTAAATCTTGGAATCACAGGGCCAGGAGAAGAATATGGCATTTTATTGGCTATTCATCTCCTTTGAATATGTCTTCATGTGCATTTTAAGACCTTCTTTTCCTATGTCTGACTGTACAAATCTGTGCATAAGCATTCTTGGAACATTCAATAAATAATCAAGATATAACTTGGTAGAGTTTTGTTACTCACTGCTCTCTGTATCCTAGACTAATAAGTACTTAGTCCAGTACTTTTTTTAACTATATTAAAAAAAAAATAGCCAGACCCATTGCCATCAAGCCAATTCCAACTCACAGCAACCCTTTGGGACAGAATATAATTAGAAACCCTGGTAGTGTAGTAGTTAAGTGATACGTCTGCTAATCAAAAAGGCGGCAGTTGAAATCTGCCAGGAGCTACTTGGAAACTCTATGCGGTAGTTATCTGTGTCCTATAGGATTCCTAAAAGCTGGTATCAACTCTACAGCAGTGAGTTTTTGGTTTGGTTATAGAGTTTCCAAAGAGCGCCTGGTGAATTTGAACTGCTAGCCTTTTCATTAACAGACATAGCACTTCCCCGTTACACCACCAGGGTAATTGCCCATGGAAGTAGCAGTCAATAAATTGAAAGACATGTTGCATTGGGCAAATCTGCTGCAAGAGACATCTTTAAAGTGTTAAATACCAAAGATGTCATTTTGAGGGCTAAGGACTTCCTGACTTAAACCATAGAGTTTTCAATGCCTCATATTTATGCAAAAGATTTAAGGAAGATCTCAGAAAACTTCATGTCTTTGAGTTATTGTATTAGAGAAGAATATTGAATATACCACAGAGTTTCAGGAAAACGAGCACACATGTCTTGGAAAATGTGCTGCCAGAATGTTCCGTAGAAGCAAGAATGCCAAGACTCTGTGTCACGTAGTCTGAAAACTTTGTCCAGAGGGACTATCCTCTTGAGAAGGATATAATGCACGGTAGCAGGTCAATGAAAAAGAAGATGACCTTCAATAAGATGGACTGACACAGTGGCTACAGCAATGGACTCAAGCATAAAAATGATTGTGAGGATGGCTCAGGACTAGGCAGTGCTTCATTCTATAGTGCACAGTATCACTAAGACTTGGAACTGACTGGATGACACCTAAGGACAAACCGTAGTGTCCAAATAGTCTTTAAATAATTGAATAATTTTGATACCATTATTATTGTTAAAAATTGATATTATTATGCTTCCACTTGTCCCCCATAGTATGCTGTCAATGGTGATAATATTGATGATCTGGTCAAAGGTGTTTTTTTGATTTATGTATTGTTCTCAAATACTCAGGCAAAATTTTGATTTCTCCAGTCCTTGTGAGTTATCGTGTTTTCCAATCTTACAGCTGGGAAGACTGCTGTTACTAGCATCGTTTTAGCACTAGAGATTATTCCACTTCTTTTAGGTGGTACTTTTCCAGCTGGGAGTAGATGTCTCACATACTCAGTGGTCAGTACTTCATACAGTACTTGAGGTGAACTCTTTGCAAACCTGAGGTTTTCTTTCTGTGTATAGCTCTCCTTTCTTGTATTCTTTTCTAAGAAATTTTACTCCCCCCTTTCCCCAGATACTCAGCTTTAGCTCATCGACTCTTAGAACCTTTGGAGGTCTGCTTTAGTCCCCTTAACATTCAGGGAACTCTTAGTAGTAGAATGAGGCAAACGTAATTCTTGCCTCATTCATGTTTCAAATCTGAGGAATCACTGCGCTTTGTCTAATGTCAACATATTGAAAGCCCTCATTCTTGTATTTTGTCTGACTTTTTAGTTGTTTTATGCAGGAACTAATCTAGTTGCCATTATTTCACTTTGGCTAGGTTTAGAAATCTAGTAGTAATGTTTTAAAGCTAGCTAGAAATAGGTAAGTAAAATGTACTTTTAGAAGTATTCCTAGGTATTTTACAGATTTGTGACTGTTGTTGATAAGATCATTTTAAATACACTTTGCAACTTCTAGTTGATAGACAGACACACACACGTAATGCTTTAGGTTAGTTTTAAGTATAATGAAACATTAATATCCACAGTCTTTTTAACCTTTTGTTTGTTTTAGTATTTTCTATAGTATAGAGTCATGCAGTTTCCTTCTTTCATATTTATACCTATTGTACTCCTTTTATTCCACTGGTTAGATCACTCATAAAATACTAAAGGGAAGGATTGATATCAGCCATCCTTAATTTGTGTTTGTTTTAAAGTGTGATGTTTGTTCCACTAGCATGATAATAATAAAATTGAAAACTTTTGTAGTACTTATTTTATGCTAAAGAATATTTTTCAGTTTATATCAATACTTTTAATTATCGTAAATGCCATTTTAGGCCACAACTATTTTAAAACTGAAGTACTTAAGATGACTAACCTTTTTTTAATATGTGCAAATAGGAGCAATTCTACTCTGGCCTCTAGGGTCACCATGAATCGGCCCCGACTCGATGGCACTGGGTTTTTCTTTTTCTAAATATCCTTGACTGATTATATTAACATAAACCAAGTGCTATTACGTAAATTCCAACTCATAATGAACCCATGGAATACAGCAGAGTTGCTCCATAGAGTTTCCAAGGAGTGCCTGGAAGATTTGAATGGCAGACCTCTTTGTTAGCAGGCATAGCACCTGACCATTATGCCACCAGAGTTTCTGGTTAAATAAAAGGCATCGTGAATTAGAAATTAAAAGCCAGGGATCTCTGGTATAGTGAATGGACTTTCAGTGTAATCCCTGAGTGACACAAAAATCCATAGACAAAAGGTGGAAACTTACTGGCTCATAGTGCTTAAAAATTCCCAATCAATCACTGAGTTGTTAATAACTTATTCTGATTTGACAGAAACCTAATCAGAGAAGTAATATCACATAATACAAACTTTAGAAAAAATATTGTCTAAAGAACTGGCAAAAACAAGTGATTAAACAATTGCTACCACTCTGACAGGATCAGAATCTAGAGTTTCTACTGCTATTCAAAATTTATAGTTTTCAATGGAAAAAAAAGAATTACAAGTCATGCTAAGAAATTAGAAAATGTGATCCCTACACAGGGAGGATATAGAAGGTAATCAATAGAATTTGCCTTTGGAGAAACCAAACTGTTGGACTTAGCTAAATTATATTTCAACAAATATCCCTTATAAACTCTATGGGGCAGTTCTAGGCTGTGAGTCAGAATCAAATCGAGAGCAGTGGGTTTGGTTTGTTTAACTATAAGACTGAAAACCCCAATGATGTAGCAGCTAAGAGCTAGAGGCACTCCTTGGGAACCCTGTAAGTTAGTTCTATTCTGTCCTGTAGGGTCATTATAAGTTGGAATTGACTTGATGGCAATGAATTATTATTATTATTATTTAGTGTAAGTTCACTCAAATAAATATAGAAAACCATCTTTATATAATTAGAAGGAAGCATGGTAATTGTGATTCATCAAAGAATATAAAATAAATGAAAGAGAAATTGTAAACCAAGTGTCCCAAGTGAAAAATTATAGAGTTAACATTTACAACATCTAAAATTGAAGAAAGAAGAGATTAGAGATCTGAGCTGGTGGAAGAAAGTATTAATGAATTTGAAAATAAAGTAACAGAAGTTAGCTAATCTGTAAAACAGACAGCAAGAGTGAAAAAACAAAAAAAGAACGCTAACAATGTTTCCAAGACTTGTGAAATACCACATTAAGAATACCAACACAAGCTGAAACTTGTAAAGAAGGAAATAGAAAATACTGGATTAAAAGTTAAAAGCAGTCACTCCAGTTGAGTCTCAGTATAATAACATAGAGAAATGAGAATAACCAAGGGAAATTCTTTGTGCATTCAAGAATACAAGTGGAAAATGAGATAAAAACCATACTGATGTGTTCTAAAGTCAATATACAGGTGCAAAAAATACGCATATTCTATCTCAAAGACTTTCATGGACCCCTAAAGTAGTCGCTAAAACCTGATGCAATGGGCTTGCCCTGAAAACAGATTCAAAGAAGTATAATTTGCTTTTAAAATTATAAGTTGCTCCTTTTAAAAAAACTGGAGACAATTGAAAAGTTTAAGAAAATACTAGCAGAGGTTAATGCAAGAGTTTCATAAAACATGCATGTTACTAAACATTTGCTCTGATAGATGAAGGAATGGTACTTTCCAGATAAACTTAATATAATCATTCAATAACTGACAGAAATGTAAGAGTCACGTCAAATTGAAAACAACTACTAGGAATTCAAAACAGAACAGGAGGGGTAATAGATGGTTACAAATGCGAACAGATGGTTACATCTGCTTGTGGAAACTTGCTTCATTATCTGTGCTTTCACAGTAAAATGTAAACTATGAACATTAGTTTAGAGTAATAGTGTAGAATAGGTACTGGGGAGTACAGGAGAAAAGAAATAGGTATCTAGGTAAATGGAGTGAACAGATTTAAAAAATGCAATTCTGTCAAGGAAGCCTTGAGAGCAAAATTGAGGATATTAAGATGGATCAGTGTTTTACCTAGTCCCATTCAGCTTCACAGATTTAGGACCAGGGTAAGGGGAAACTCAAATGCGACCAGAGTTGTGGTATAGCGAAGTAAAGAACATGTGATGATTCATGTCTTATCAACTTGGATAGTCCGCGATTCTTGGTGGTTTGGCAGACACTGGACTCACTGCCTTTAACCATTACACCACCAAGTTTTCCTTCCTTGATGTAGTATAAAGCAATTTCTTCCCATTCTGTAATCTAAAGTAAGCACTCAGTCAGCTGAAGAGGGACGTGGAGGGAGGGAGAAACAGTATAGAAACAGATGCTCTGATGAGGCTGATTCTCTCTGGAATCCACACTTCTCCAGGCCTGAACTTCAGTTTTTGTAATCCAGGCTTACAGAAGTCTGTGGTCTGCCACCAGACTGCAGATTTTGAATTCACCAGCACCTCCAAACCTGTGAGTCAGAAGTCTCCAGCCTGCCACGAGACCCATGAATTTCGGACTTGCCAATCCCTACAGTTATGTGAGCCATTTCTTCACAACTGATTTAGCCTTTGCTACGAAGCAATTCTCTATATATCTGTATGTATATTTCATTGATTTTGCTTCTCTTAAGACATGAAAGAAATGACTTGAGAATATAAGGGAATAATTACAATGATTGATTATAGAATATTCCCCTGGTATAGAGAGAGAAGTGACAGCATGACAGAAGTAACAGAAAGAGAAAATGTGATAGGGTCAATTAATCTGGGAGAAGATTAGAGTCAGAATACTAGCTGGAAAGGAAAGAAGAGGTGGTCCCAGAGTGGAATAACCGAATCTGAGATAGTGGAAGGGTTGCAGTAACGGATAGCTTCATCTTGTACAACTCACCCACCGTAGAGTATCTGAGAATGAGTGAAAGACATCATAACTGGAGAAGTCTGTGAACTTAATAACCAGGTTTTGAAAGGCTATCTGCACAGAGATAGAAACCATTCACAAGTACAACAAGGTGTTGAAGAAAAGGATGTGGAGATATAAAAGACGATTTACAAACTGAGTGAAAATGACTCTGGTAGAGGAAAAGGTAGCCAAGGTCTTCTGAGTATTTTGCATTGTTTATAGCCTAACTGGAAAACCTGGTGGCTAGTGGTTCAGCACTACGGCTGCTGACCAAAAGGTCTCCAGTTCAAATCCACTAAGCACTCCTTGGAAACTCTATGGGGCAGTTCTACTCTACCCTATAGGGTTGTTATGAGTCACATCCACTCGATGGCACTGGGTTTGGTTTATTTTGGGTCATAGCCTAACTGGAAATCCTAGTGGTGCCGTGGTTAAGTGCTCTGACTGCTAACCCAAGGGTTGATACTCCAAGCCTACCAGATGCTCCTTGGAAACTGTCAGGTAGTTCTACTTTGTCTTACAGAGTTGCTACAACTCTTTCTAGCCTAATTTGTTTAAAATGACAATAATGTTTTATGAATCAATTTAACAAATTAAAAAGCAAATTATCTAGCAATTGCCATTCATATTTGAACTGGTTGAAAGGATGTAATCTTATCAATGTTCTCTCCTCTTCAGTCATCACAATTTTGCTTTCTAATATCCTCTATAATTTTAACATATATTCTAGCAAGAAAATAATTTTTAAAAAACCTGGATAAAGTTAACTGATGTGACTAACCAATCTTTCCTAAAAAATAAAAAAAGCAACATAGACCAATATTCACAACAGCAAACATCTACATTATCACATATGATAAGCAAATGATTACGTGTTTGATTACTAACCGAAAAGTTAGTTCACAGTAACTGTGAGGTACCTTAGCAGAATGGACTGTTTATCTGCTTCCAACAGTTCACATCCTTAAAAACACTACTGAGTACAGCAGGATGATATCCTATAGATGTATAGAACCATAAAGTGCATCCAATATGTGGTCACTCTGCATCGCCAAGTCCAGTCCATTCGTGTCCATTGAGTGGACCTTCATTATGATTTATGGGCAAGGGCAGCATCAGGGCCAGGGTCCATGCTCCCAGGGGCACCTCAAAACCTCTGGACCATCACTTGAGGTCTTTTAGTGGAGATCTCAGGATGCACCCCTTTTTATTCTTGTGTTTCCGGTGAGACTCAACTTAGTGAGCTCCATCATGGAGAAAGGAGAGTGGATGGAGAGGAAGGGAAAGGAGACTGTTGGGAGCATGAGACGTGTACGGAGCAGAGAGGAATAGTGTGCTATCACCGGCCAGGGAGAGCAGTGGAAGCTGCATATAGGTGGGCATGCAAATTTATACGGGACTGTAAATTTTCACTCAGTCATGTTAAAGAAAAAAAAAAAAGATAAAACAAAAAAAATAAATAAATAAAAGCAAAAAAAGAAAAAAGAATTGCTTTTAGCTTCAAATGGATTTAGGAAACTAACTGCATAATCGAGGCAAATGAAAGCAGAATGGATTTTTTTTGTCAGTGAAGAAAAATGTAAGCTATTGAGGAGTTTTCACATTGTACATTTTTTTAAGCTATCGTTATTAGTGATGACAATTGTTCCTTTTTTTCACCAGGAAAGTAGAAAATTAATACTAGATATTTTTAAATACAGTAAACTTGCCATCTCATTTACTTTGACAACCTATTTGTAATGAAAGATCTAAAAGTGAATTGTGCAATGTTAATTGGAATACAAATGACACTTTGTAACATTAGTACTCCAGATATATTTTAATTAGACTGAAGACTGAGCCACTGGACGTTATAATGAACTTCAATATTGTTGAAGTGTAATTCAAGTGATGAACTCCTTCCCCCAGGCCACATGTCCTACCAGTTCTGAAAATGCAATTTCCAGGAAAATCAAATGATAACGTTGATTTAACTAGGAGTGTGATTTTTTTTTCTTGTTATCCAAGAGGATCTCTTGTTCTTTCTGTTTTTTTTTTTTTTTGTTGTTGGTCCTATAGTGAAAATCTATTTGTCCTGTGTAAACTGCATTTGAGCTGGAGGGTGGGGGGCGGGGAACACACCATCTTTTCATAATTCACATATGTGTTTTAATGGATTTTATCTAAAGTGTGATTTTGAAGCTTTATTCTTATATTTTTCTATTTAACCTTGTGATTAGTCCCTCAGTTTTATGGGCAGTTGGTTTATAGTTTTTGTTCGTTTTATTGTTTTTTCATTTTTCTTTTTCTTTTAGTGGCCTACCAACCACTCACACTAATATAAAGATAATGAAGTGATTACACCATTAAAAATAGTACAATTTGTCAGAATTTGGGTAGGTGCACTATTTGTTTTAAAAATGGTCCCATCACATGAAAAAAAAAAGATGAGGAACAGAAGAGTTTAGTCTAGTGGCATTTCGTTTATAATTTTGTGGCAGGTAATGACCTATATACATTAAAAAAATAATTTTATGCAATCCTGACAAAAGCTCTATGGGGTACATACTCTCAGCCTTTCTCAGATATGGATAATGAAATTTAGGTTTACATCAGTTCACTACTTTGTCCAAAATAACAGACTTATAACATGGAAAAAAGAAAATTGCCACCCAAGTCTGTCTGATTTTTATTACTACATCATAGAAGAAAACAGTGACCTTATCAATATTACCATGACTATAATAATCTCAGCTCCAATGAATCATGGTACAGTATTTGAAATAGGACAGTGATGTAACTAATGAGAAATGACAACAGAAAAAGTAAAGACATAGGTTAATAGTTACATGAAAGAGGAAACAGAGGAACTGGGATGAAATAATCCCCAAATTTAACATATTGAATGAGCAATGATGCAATTAAATTCAGAATCATCCCCAACAAGGTCCAGCCTTCTATTTTATCTTATCAAGCATCTTAAATTTCTTATGTTAAAATTCAAGAAAAACAATATCTACCTACTTTTTCACGATGTTCAACATAAACCAAAGCCCACTGCAGTTGAGTTGGGTCTGACTCACAGTGATCCTGTAGGTCAGGTTAAAACTGCCCCATAGAGTTTCCAAGGAGGACCTGGCAGATTTGAACTGCCTACATTTGGGTTAACAGATGTAGCATTTAGCCCACTACGCCACTAGGGTGTCCATGTTCAACATAGTGATGATTAAATGTTTTTTTGTAAGTAATATTTAATTTTCAAGGAAATATGTATGCACACACACAGACACATTAATATGCATACATATAAACATAGTCCATGACTGTGAGTACATTTTCTCCCTTCCCATCTTACTCTCTTTCCCTTCCTCTGAATGCTGTCATATTTAAGAAACAAAATAAAATAAAATTTGCAGTTCAGCACTCTGAAACAAAAAAAAAAATGGTCATGGATCAAGAACTTCACAAAATTAATATTCCAGGATTTTATTTGTTCTTTAAAACAATAGATTTAAGCAGATACCAATTATAAGAAGTTCTTATGAGACCTCCCACCCTGAAGTCTACTGTGTCATTATGGACCAAACTACAAATTATCAAAATAGTATGTGTGTGACATCCAGGGATGTACAATTCCTGGTGCAATATTGAATATATGTATATTCTCATCAAAGCAACTTGTGTTTTTAAAAGAACATGTTAAACTCTAGCTTCAGTTTCAACATGTAAAGAGCAATAAGAAAAATATGGAAAATTTAAAATACCTAATTTATGGCTCTGTCAGAAAAGTGAGTTTATGGCCCCAACATTACCCTAAAATCTGGACAAAAGTGAAATCTAAAGGGTCGCTGTTTAACTGAAGCAGCTGCTGCTGGAGTCATACACTAGAGAACACGATCAAAATCCCAGTCTGTGACTGCTGAGTCAATCGTGACTCCTGGGAACCCCATGGATTACAAAGCAGAAATGCTCCCTAGAGGTTTCTTGGCTATAATCTTTAAGGAAGCGTGTCTCCAAGCCTTTAATCTGTAGCACTGCTGAGTGGGCTTGAACCACTAACCTAGTTAGTATCTGATTACAAACTGCTTGTCCCTCTCCGCACTGGCCTGCGCTGGCTGCTGTCATTAGGTGCCATGGAGTGGATTCCAACTCTTAGACACCCTACGTATGACAACGAAACCCTGCCCCAGCCTGCACCACACTCACAATCATCATGCTTCAGCCTGTTGTTGCAGGCACTGTGTTAATCTACTCTTAGATTAACACAGGTCTTCCTCTCTTTGATAACCATCTACTTCCATTTCGTTTTTGATGACTTCCGATGTTCCTAGAATTCCCACTTGATACGTTCCAGGTTCCTGTTATTACTGGGTGATTGCAGTTCTTCCTTCTCATTTTGAGTCCAGCCACCTTAGCAAATGACGTTTGACACCACCCATGTCATTAAGGCAGACTCTGTTTTGAAGCAGTAGCTCCTCCCCAGGGTACTTTCCTGGTGGCTTCCGCCCTGGCGGCGCATCTTCCAGCACTACACCTGACAGTGTTCCACTGCTATTCAGAGGGCTTTCACTGGCCAGTGTTTCCAGAATTAGACTGCTGGGTCCTTCTCTCTAGTTTGTCTTAGTTTAAAAGCTCTACTGAAACCTGTCCATCAAGGATGACCTCACCAGTATTTGAAATATCCATGACAAAACTTCCAGTATCACAGCAACACAGGAGCTACCACAGTACAACAAATTGGCTGACGTGTACCAGCATATACTGACAGGGAAACTTACACGGTAATTTTGATGGATGGATGTCTACAAGAAACTCCAAGGGACTGCAATTTGGGGGAATCTTCCACATTTCAGGGACTTAATCTCTAAGGTCTCCACCTGATTCTCACTAGTTATACAGTAAAGAACCCCAATTAGCCCTGACAATACAGCCAAGCCAAGTGCTGTCGAGTCGGATCCAACTGACAATACAAGGGAAGACGAATCACTGAAAAACACCAGCGTCTTCTGTATATCAAAGGTCTGCACTCTAGGACAAACATTTCACCAGAGTCCTGTTTAAGATCTTTGAAGAAAGATATTCTTTTCACTTCAGACCCACTAGCATTCTGTCTCACCAAAGGGGAAAAAGAATTGCCCCCATGAAAGAGGAAACAACACAGTCTAGAGACACAGATCCACTAACACACTGACATCTATTGGAAGATCATAGACTATGTTTTCTTCCCTATAATCTACCATCGGATTTCTTTATGGTAATACTGAACTGTAGCTGACAGAGGCACAGGACACACAATTTCTGAAAAGGACCTAAAAAACTTAAAGAAGGAGAGGAGGTAAAATCAAGAACACCAAGGGAATTTGTTTCATATGGCAAATGTAGCTACAGCAAATACAAAAAATGAATGACAACAACAACAAAAAAAAACTAACACATGCTATCCGGTTGAATCTGACTCATAGCAACCCTACAGAACAGAGTAGAACTGTCCCATAGAGTTACTAAGGAATAGCTGGTGGTTTTAAACTGCTGACCTTTTGGTTAGCAGCTGTGGCTTTTAACAACTACACCACCAGGGTTTTCAGCAAAGGCAGATTATTGGTGCATTAACATGAATCATCTGACTGAAGGCCTATTTTCTTCAAGATGCATTTTTTTCAGTATAATTTGTCTGGATTTTAATAAGTCACTACAAAGCAAGATACAAAAAAACAAGAGCAGAATTTTTTTTTTTTTAAAAAGATAATGCCAGCATAAGGATCAACTCAAAAATGATAAGGATGGTAGATGTTGGAATAGATCACGAATGTAAAATAACAATGGAAAGACGATCAGCACTCTAATTTAAAAAAATAGACAATATGTAAGAAAAGACAGGAGATGTAAGAAGAGGAAGAGAAATATTGTGTAGGTATGAAAATACAAGGCTGGAAATCAAATAGACTGTAGCAGAAATGAAGAATGCCTTAGATGTGCTATAAAAAATAATATAAGCAGATAGCTTTAACAAAGACAAATTTATTTTCTCATAATAAAGTAGACAAAAGTCCAACTTCAGGGCTTAGTTTCCAGGGAAAGGTTTTTCCTCTTCATTATCCTTCTCATCAATCTTCCCCTGGACTAGGGGTTTCTCAGCATAGGAGCCCAAGTCCAAAGGAGGCACCTGCTCCCTGCACTGCTTTCTTGGTAATGTGAGGTCATCTGTCTCTGTTTGCTTCTTTCTTTTATATCTCAGGAAATTGCTTCCAGATACAATATAATCTCGTAGACTGAGTCCAGCCTCAATAAAACAACTGCTCCTCATCCTTCCTCATTAATATCATAGAGGCAGGATTTACAACTTAAGGAAAATCACAGAATACTAGAAATCTAGAAATCGGGCCCAGCTCAGTGGATACACACAGTTTTAAACTTAATCCTACTGCTGTGGAGTCAATTCCAACTCCTAAAGTGGAACTTAATTCAATCCATGACACCAAGGCATAGCATTTTCATACCATAGTAAATCAAAAACACAGAGAAAAATCATGCAAGAAGCCAGAGGAAAAGCAAAATAGAAAATTTTCTGCAGAGGACACAAGATAAGAACTATACTGGACTTCTTGGCAGAAACCATAAAGACAAGAAAAAGGTAAAATGAAAATATTAGAAACATAGAAGTAAAAATATACATCAATTTCTTTTCTTTTCTTTTCTTTTTTTTTTTTTTCTTTTGCTTTTGGCAAACTATCAATTTTCAGGCTCAGTTGTCCAGGGGGCTGGATGGGTTAAACAGAAGATTTGGCTTACTTTTGTTGGGACAAATGAATCTGTGATTTAGTTCCTTTTCATGTGGCTGAACAAGGATAAGCAAGAATTAGGGAAATGTCCTTCAATGAGATTCTGACAAATCCTTTTATTGATGTCCTTTTCAATGTATGTATTTTCCTTGGGTGATGTTAGACAGCCTCAGGAGTCTACTTTTTTCCAACTAATTTTTTATTTAACTGTGAAAGATAATCCAAAGCCAGCGTAGAATTATTAGTTACTGAAACAGCTGATTCTTATATTAAAAGAGGGAAACAAAAGGTTTCTTATGTTTAGAAGACTCAACATTAAAGATATTTTCAGATAAGTCTTATACTAACTCTTTGCTCATTCAGTGTGATATAACTGATTTTAGTTATATGTAATTATGGATTAGCAGTAGCTTGAAAACTTCATTAGTTTTTTTTGAAAGTTTAAGACATTTTGATTTAATCCAATCATACCTACATTTGAGAGATTATAATCTTTTCATTAGTGTTAAATGAAGATGTTGAGCAGATTCAAGGAGTCTACTGTTTGCCAAAGTTTTTTTTTCAATTTAAACTGTGAAAGATATTCTGATGCCAGTGTAGCATTGGTTTTCTGTACATGAGAAACTTGAAGATGACTATTGTTAACTTGTAATAAGTATTTCTAAAAGCAAAAAACTTGTTTGGAGCTACAAAAGTAATGTAAAGTTAGATAAAGTTAAAAAAGATGAAACTAAACCTAGAGAAGAATACTTAAAATATAGTGACTAATATTATTTTAAAGAGCTTCAGATGTAATACCTGATAACCTTGAAACAGTATTAAACAATCAAGGAATATTAATTATATACCAGGATTATTAAGTCCTTAAACATTAGAATAGGAATAAAGACTCAGTGGATAAGTGATATGTATTCTTCATTTAAAATGATTAGTTTAGAGGATGTTAGATTTAAAAGATGAAAACTTGTGATTAAATTACTAATTAAAAGGATACCATTATAACACAATGTTATGTGCGGGTTGCCTAATAATGGACAAGCATTACTGAGACATGAATTTAACATAAACAAAATTTGGCACTTTTCTTAACTTGGTGAAATGTGTTGTGTAATTTATTATATAGCAAATTATGTGATAGATTTTTGTAAAACAAAAATAATAATTCTCTTTTGTCTTTTGGTGAAATTTTAAAGTTGTCAAGAGCTTAAGTCAATAGGAAACAGTACTTGAGTTATTTAAGTTCTTAATGCAAATTTTAGCCATTTCTAAACCCAGGCAGCTTGTTTTCTAAGGCAATAACATAAAAGTTAGGAAAATCTTAGTGACACTGAACTTTTGCATCTAACTTATTCACAGGGGAAAAATGAAAGTTTAATATTGTACATGAAAGCAACAAAGAGTAAACCAAGGAAGCAACGCTATCAAAAATCGAGTAAACTTGTGAAGTTTGTTTGGCATACTTACAGCTTTTCAGATGCACAAACTTATTTCAATGAAACTTTGACTTTGAAGTAGATTGCCAAAGGAAAATAAAATAATCTTTCCATCTGACCTTTAAAGAGAATTTGCCACTTTAATAGAGAAAAGAAATCCATTATTTGTTGTTTGACATTAATACTCACTAGACTTTTTAATAATTTCATAAGTTAACAAACTAACTTCAGAGATAAAAAGTTTAGTTATACTAAATGAATTATCTGTTAACAAACCTTTAAAGATTTCTTGTCTTTAATGCATGTTTTTCATAGCACAACCTGAAGAGTGACAATAAATGAACATACTGATTGCCAGCCAGCCAAGTGCCATCGAGTTGGATCTTTATACATATATATGTATATGTATATATGTATATGTGTTCATGTGTGCGTATACATTCGTATGTGTCTACACACATATAGACACATATATATGTACACATGTATGTATGTATGTACATATGTACATACTCACTGCCATTGATTTGAGTCCCACTCGTAGCGACCCTGTAGGACAGAGTAGAGCTGCCCCATAGAATTTCCAAGGAGTGCCGGTGTGTACGCATATATACACATATATATATATATACACACACACCCATAATATGTTGTTAGATGCCTTCTATTCAGTTCTAAGAACAACCCTGTGTGAAAAAGAATAAAATGCTCCCTGGTCCTGGGCCATGCTCACAATCCTTCCTGTGTTTAAACCATTACTGGAGCCGCTGTGTCAATCCATCTGATCGAATGTCTCCGTTTTTGAGTGTCATCCTCTTTGTTATTGATACTTTACTACCTTCTTTCACAGAAATCAGTATCTCCAGATACGATGTCCAGAATATGAGACACAGTCTCACTATCTTTGTTTCTAAGGAACATTCTACTTGTACTTCCTCCAAGACAGATTTGTTTGTTCTCTTGACAATCCATGGTATTTTCAATATTCTTCTACAAAACCACAATTCAAAGGCATCAGCTCCTCTTCAGCCTTCTTTACTTGTTCTCCAATTTTTCCACGAGCATGAGGCTATCGAAAATATCATGGTTTGAGCCAGGCACATTTTAATCTTAAAGGTTAAGTCTTTGCTTTTAAATTCTTTAAAGAAGGCTTTTGGAGCAAATCCGTCCAATGCAACGAATCTTTGGAATTCCAGAATGCTGCATCCGTGGGCGTTTATCTCACTCCAAGTAAAACGAAATCCTTGTAAACCTCAAACTTTTCACCGTTTAGCATGATGTTGCTTATTGGTCCAGTTGTAAGGATTTTTATTTTCTTCATGTTGAGGTATGAACCACATTAAAGGTTGTGGTCTTTGACTTTCACCAGTAAACACAGTACATCAAGTGCTTTCCACTTTCATCAAGCAAAATTATATCATCTGCATGTTGCAGATTTTTAATAAGTCTTCCTTCACTCTTGATGCCTTATTCAACTTTGATTATTTGCTCAGTATAAAGAATGAGTAGTTATGGTGAAAGAACACAATCCTGACTGACACACACCTTTCAAGACTTTAAACCATGTAGTTGCACCTGGTTCTAGTCTAATAAATACCTCTTGATTTATGTACAGGTTCCTGGTGAGCACAATTAAGTGTTCTGCAATGCACATTCTTTGCAAAATTACTCATAATTTACGATCTACACAGTCAAACGACTTTGCATGGTCAATGACACACAAGTAAACACCTTGCCAGTATTCTCTTTTTTAGCCACGATCCATCTGACATCAATAATGATATCCTTTGTTCCACATCCTCTTCTGAATCTGGCTTGAATTTCTGGCAGGTGTTTTTTTTGTTGTTGTTGTTGTTTGTTTGTTTTAATACTGCTGTGGCCACTTTTTGGAATGATATTCCAAAAACTTTCACTTGCATGTTATATTAATACTACTGTTCAGTGGTTTCCATATTCAATTAGATCACCTTTCTTGGAAGCAAGCATAAATATTCACCTCTTCCCGTTGGAGGGCCAGGTAGTATTCTTGCACATTTCTTGGAACAGATAAGAAAGCACCTCTAGTGTTGCAACCGTTGAAACATGCAGCCTGGTGTTCTGTCACTTCCTGGAGTTTTTCACCTATGTCTTCCGTGTAGCTTAGACTTCTTCCTTCAGCATTATTGATTCCCGATGATAAGTTCCCTCCTAAAAGGGCTGGGTATCGACCAGTGTATTCCTTCAGTCTTCCCTTGATGCTTCCTGCTTCATTTGATATTTTCCTTGTAGAATCCCTCAGTACTGCATATCAAGGCTTGAGATTTTTTCTCCTCAATCCTTTCAGCTTTGGAAATGCCAAGCATGTCCTTTTCTTCTGGTTTCCTATGTCTATGTCCTTGCACATGGTGTTATGATACTTTACTTTGTCTTCCTGAGCTGTCCTTTGAAGGCTCTGTTCATCTCTTTTACTTTATAATTTCTTCTTTTGTTTAACTACTCGACACTCAAGAGCAAGTTTCAGAGTCTCTTCCTGACATGCATTTGGTCTTTTCTTTTGTCTTTTTAATGACCTCTTGCTTTATTTGAGTATGATGTCCTTGATGTCACTCTACAACTCATCTTTCGTTGGTCATTAGTGTTCAGTGTGTAAAGCCTATGCTTGAAATATTCTCCAAATTTAGGTGGGATATACTCAAGGGTGTACTTGGCTCTTATTGACTTAATTTTCTTCACCTTCAACTTGATCTTGCAGATGAGCAATTGGAGATTTGATCTTCAGCTGGTCCTTTGCTTTATTCTCACCTAAGGATATTGATCTTTTCTGTAGTCTGTTTTTACAGTTGTGATCAATTTGATTCCTTTGTATTCAGTCAGTTAAGTTCCATGTAAATAGTCACTGTTTATGTTGGTGAAAAAAAAGTATTTCTGGTTACAAGGTTGTCCTGCAAAAATCTATCACCTAGGCCATATTTTCCACTACTGATGCTTCTTTCCAACTGCTGTCAAATTGATTTCAGCTCACAATAACCCTATAGTGGCCCTATAGGGCAGAGTAGAACTACCCCAAAGAATTTCTAAGGAGCATGTGATTGATTCAAACTACTGACTTTAAAATCCTGGTAGCATAGTGTTTAAGTGGTACAGCTGCTAACCAAAAGATCAGCAGTTTAAACATACAAGCAGCTCAGTGGACAGTCTACAGGGCAGTTTTACCTGGTCTTATAGTGCCAGTACGTGCTGGACAACTCAACAGCAATTATTTGGGTTTTCTGGGAGGACACGTTTTTGTTTCTACCTTTCTAATTCAAATCACCAGTAAGTATCAGTGTATCCTGATTGCATGCTCAGTAAATTTCAGACTGCAGAAGCTGGTAAAAATATTCAATTTCTTCACCTTTGGCCTTAGTGATAGGTGCATAAATTTGAATAATAGTCATATGAACTTTCTTCCTTGTAAGCCTATAGATACAATCTTATCACTGGCAGTGTTTTACTTCAGGGTAGATCTCAAGATGTTCCTTTTAATGATAAGAGCAATATCAACCCTCTTTAAGTTGTCATTTCTGGCATAATACACCATATGATTGTCTCATTCAAAGTGGCCAATACAAGTTCATTTCAGCTCACTCATGCCCCTAGGATATTGATGTTTATAATTTCCATTTCATTTTTTGAAAATTTCAAGTTCTCCTAGGTTAGTATTTTTTACATTCTACATTCTGATTATTAATGGATTTTTGTAACTTTTTCTGCTTATTTTGAGTTGTGACCCACCAGTAAAGGAAAGTCTCAAAAGCTGGACTCCCTGTATGTCATTAAGGTAAGCGTCTACTTTGAGTCGGAGACATCTCTTCCCCAGTCGTATCTGGAGTGCTTTGCAATCTGAAGGTTCATCTTCTGGCATTATATCGGACAATGCTCTGCTGCTATCCATAAGGTTTTCACTGGCTAATTCCTTTCAGGAACAGACTTCTAGGTCCTTCTTTCTAGTCTGTCTTAGTCTGTAAGCTCAGCTGAAACCTATCTACCATGGTTAACATACATACACATATATATGTATATGCATGACTATATATAAATAAGCATATTTACATACATATAAATCTTTATTGTGCCCTAAAATTAAGAGCCTATAAATTTTAATTATAATGCATATCCGTTAACTTAAAGTCCAGTAAGCTACTTACAAACCTTATAAATTAATTTTACTTATGTATTCTAAAGCACAAATATTATTGTTTATTCAAGTAGACTATATTTGCTATTTGAGTATTTATTATTTATCTTATTTTCTTGGTAAATTTAGTATTCTTTTTCTAATAAAAACATTCCTTTTCTTTTAATAAAGCATAATTCATATAATCTTTAACTGAAGTTATTTAGAAAGGTTTTGTTTTTACAGTTGACATACATGTATCTTGGTGAGAAAAAACATTTTCATTAACTCCTGGAAATATTAGTACTACCTAATTCATAGGTGTACTTCTTTATTGTTAAATTTATCAGAGTATGTTCTTCAATGAAACACTATTATTTAATAATACCATCTGGAGATAGGAGATATTATATTTTTATAACTTTGTTTTAGCATGCTTTGTAGAATCCTTGAAAGAAGTAACTTAGAATACTTGGTCTCTTTTTAAGACTTTCTTATACTAATTAAAATAAACAATCCATTCTTTTTATAAAAAAATGGACTTTTCAAACAAACTATTTTATATTAAAATTTCTCAGAGTAGTTATTAAAAGTCTATTTAGAAATAGGATCAAAAAGCACTTTTTCCTGGAAGAAGAAAAAACTAAGACTTAAAAGACTGTCTTATGAAAGAAAAAATCTAGTCACTGCCAGTCATGACTTTCTGAATTACAATGAAACTTAGGCATACAATGGAATAGAAAAAAAACACATGTGCTGTTAAGCAGTAACACTAAGCTTTAGGCATGTTACAAACTACAAAACCATTTAAAATATTTGGAGGTTACCGTTTTCCCTAACACAAAAATTCTGGAAAACAAATACTGGTTTCTGACTCTACTTAATTTATACAAGCACTCAAAGTGTTTTCTTCAAAAGTTCCAGTTCTAGAAAGAGCCACAATTTCCTTGTTCTTTAAAACAACCAAATTTAACTATAGAGAAGATAAAAATCGGTAAACCAAGACAGTAAGCTTAAAAAAGAAGTGTATGTACACACACAAGAGTTCTGACAAGTCCACAAACTTCATTGTTGTAAGACATTTTTATGACATTCAGGACATCAAGGGTGTCTGGACACTGGTGTTCAAGTCAGGAATGCAGGTTCGAGATTCGGGCAGACTCAGTAATGATGGAGGCTTAACTGGGGTGGTGATGGCAGGTTTATTGGAGCAAAGGCACAGCAAGGCAACACAGCATCTCAGGCAGCAGCAGGTGGCCAGAACAAGTGGGCAAAGGACTGCACCTCATGGAACAATGACCTCATATACCAGTTTTACACAAAGGTGGCTGGCTACCAGATTTGAGTCCTCAAGGTCAAGCTGGGCATAAATAGGGTGTTTCGCACTGCTGAATCACTTTTATGTGGGAGGCCTCCACAGAGTTGGAAGGCCTGAGCAAGACACTTCCCATATTTTGTCCCCACAAAAAGTAATACAACTACATCTCTGCTGGCCATTCCAGACAGAGTTCCAAAATTGCTTTGAAGGGTGGACTAGGTACTGGCATTGATGCGTAGCTTCCCAAGGGGAGCGCTTTGATATCCAAGGGGACCACAGTGATATCCGTCAAAGAAGTATGTAGCACTTTTTCTAGAATGAGTTTGCAAACTTAATCATCAGTCTTTGTGTGTGTGTGTGAAAAAATGTATAAAATTACTAACATACAACTTTAGGGAAGACAAATATATGGGGAACTCACTTTCTTTAAAGTCAATACTGAGATTCTAAATCATCTCAGATGTATTGACCTTACAGTGTTTGACTGGTATTCCCACCAAAACAATGTGTTGGTAGTTAGGGAATCTGGCTTATTTATTTTGGATGTCAAGAATTAGTTGAAATTTTCACTTTCTAGCATCAAATAAAATGATTAGCAGGATGTGCTGTGGAGTTGGTTTGTGGCTTAAAGTCTCTGAGAGTCCTCCATAATAACCATATGACACCTGGTTTTATTCTTTGGCAACTAATTAGTTTTGCTGACAGAGAACAGAAGGAGTATGGGTGGAAAACCGATTTGTACAACTTATTTTGTTTAACCTTGAAAGTGTCTTCTGTAGGGAAGTTTTTAAACTATAAAACAGTGAATCTGCACGTGCTATTGATTAAAATTTTAATACATTCTAAACAAGTAACACTAGAGACTTTTCCCCTGGTAAAAGTCTCATGGTGTTAAAATGAAGACTGACAAAACAAAACAGACAGAATAAACCAGAAATCTCTAAGGATTCAAAGGCGAAAATGTGGAGTTTGGTATGAGAGGTCATTCATCCATATGCATTTCCTTGAGAACTGTGGATGTGGGTTTTAAGGTTTTCCAGAATAAAAAAGGAGCTCAGAAAGAAGGCTCTTGAGAATGCTAAACTTTGTTTTAGAAATTAAAGGTGTGTGAAAAGACTTTTACACATTTAGAGAAAAATGAGTTGAACTTTTCCAGTTATTTATGGCTAGAAAAGCAGTTAAACTTAGTAAAAGTGATTAGCATTGCCTGGAATTCAGATTTTAATCCTGAAGCTCTTATGTTTGTTATTCATTTGTTTTTGTTTCCAGAAACCAGACCCACTCCCTGTAAACTTAGTGTCAAGAATTCAGCCAGAAGTGTGGAGAGTGACCTGAAAGTATAAAGAAGGTGTTGGCAAGGGGATAGAAAGAGAAGTGACAGACACTTGAGATTTTATTATTCTAGAGAGGCAGACTTTGTGCTTCTCTTGTTTTATAGGAGGATTCTTGTTTCCTAATTTACTTCATAGCAGGTGCTTTCTAAGTTGTAATGTTAGCTTAAAGAGAAACAAGCAGCAGGACCACATTGTTTGCCCATAAATTTTACAGGAGTCCCATAAGAATATTCTCTCTCTCTCTCTTCTTTTGATTCCTTTTTTTCCCTCCAGTTAATGAAAAATACGTATGATCTGAAAACTCTTCCACTTTTAACTCAATATTGCAAAGACAGAGTAGCAGGGGCGGAGGTCTGGGGACCATGCCCTGAGGGGACATCGAGATCAATTGGTAAAACTAGCCTATTACTAAGACAGTATTCTCTACCCCATATTGGTGAGTGGCATCTGGGATCTTAAAAGCTAGCAGCTGCCACCTGAAGTACACTAAATGGTCCCAACTCAGCAGGTACAGATGATCACCAAGGACAAAAACGACATGGGGAAAAGAGAACCCAGAAGACAGAAAGACTCACGTGAATGGATGACTACGTCAACATGTGACCAGAAGAACCAGATGGTGCCCTGCCACCACCAGTGACAGCTGTGATGGGGCTCACAAAGTTGAGTCCCAGTGGCAATCTGACAATAAGAAGGGATGCACCCTGAGAACTCCACTAAAAGACTGCATCTTGTGATTCAAAGGCCAGGGAGTTCCCCTGGGAGCAGGACCCCTAGACCATATGCTGCACCTGATCATAAATCATTACTGAGGTCAACTCATCAGACAGGAATGGATTAGACTTGGTGACACAGAGTGACTGTATTGTGTGTGTATTTTATGGTTCTGTGCATCTGTAGGATGTCGTCCTCCTGGGCTCTTACTAGAAGGAAGTGGAGAGGGTGGAGAGGAGGGGACAGGACAGTATTAAGAGGATAAGCCATGTATACAACAGAAAGTAGGAGCATGCTGTCACCTGGCAAGAAGAGCACAAGGAGCTGCAGATAGGCAGGCACACAATTTTAAACGGGATTGTACACTTTCACTCAACTACAGTAAATAAATAAATAAAGTACATACTGAAGTTCAAATAGAAATTGTCTGAAGTTGTAAATGGAAATATAAGACCTGAACATATCAGTGAGCAAACAATTTTAGCCAAATTGCCCAGACCTTCAAGCAACAACAGAAACACTCAACGTGAACCCGCAGGTGGCCAACCAATTTCCTCTAACAGTATCCTCACTGAGAGAGCTTAAACCTTGTAAATAACACCAGAATGGAACACACCAGAATGGAACATTACTTCCAGGTTTTTGGGGGTTACAATAAGTCCAAATCTCCTGGGGCTGTTTGAGAGTGTTAGCATTCGTGACTAACATGAGCCCAAGAAGCAGAATTACCTGTGATAGAAACTAAATCAGTGAGACAAAGGGAAAACAAATCCAGGTGTGATTAAAGATGAGAGGAAGCAATAATAATAAGAATAAACCAGTAACAAAGCTCAGTTGCAACCCAGATACAACAAGGTGGAGTTTCATAGATCCAAAAGGTAGTTATTCAGGTGGCCTCCAGATGTTGGAGAAAAAGGAGAACTTAAAAGAGTCAGTTGAACCTGGAGAACAGTGTCCTGGCTTTCTGGGTGCCATTGGAGGAAGTTACCCTTTGGGCCTCCTTCTGACATCAAAACTGTTGTAGTGGAAAAATCACCAAACATATATGTTTAAAAATAGAGTGCTTCAGTGAGCTGTTCATTTACAGAGACTTACAAAGACATACAGAAAGCTAAAACTAAAATATCATGATTCGTTGACACTTATAGACTTTAACTAATCAAAAAATCAAGCCCTTGCTGTTGAGTTAATTCTGACTCATATGGACCCTATAGGACAGAGTGAAGCTGCCCTAGAAAGTTTCCAAGGAGTACCTGGTAGATTTGAACTGCCAGACTTTTGGTTAATAGCCATAGTCTGAACCCCTAAATAAGGCTATGGAACAATACTACTGGGTTTTGTAAGGATCCAGGCTAGACTTTTGGGGGGGGGTGGCAGTGAAGAGGTGATGCTGGCATTTTCCGAGAAGCTACTGACAACCAAAGTCACATGTTTCCTGGGTTCTAGACACTGTTTCTGTGGTCAGCAAAGCCAAAACAGTTTCCGAGACATGCTTGATGGAATAGTGACGGAGTCAGATGTGTATTATGTTTGTGGCCACTGTCATAGATTGAATTGTGTCCCCCAAAAAATATGTGCAGCCATGTGGCTGGGCCACGATTCCCAGTATTTTGTGATTGTCCTCTGTTTTGTGATTTTGCTATGCTGTATGTTAAAGGATTAGGGTGGGGCTGTAAATTGCTTCATAGCGTCATCTCCCTGCTCCACTGGAAAGAGAGATTCCCTGGAGTGTGGCTTGCACAACTAGGAAACCTCACACCATCAAGAAAGTAGCACAGGGAGAAGAGCGCATCCAACAGATCTGAGATTCCTGTGCCAAGACGCTCCCTGATGCAACACAAAGACTTTCCTCCAGAGCCAACAAGGAGGAAAGCCTTGCCCTGGAGTGGACATCCTGAGTTTGGACTTGTAGCCTACCAGACTGTGTAAGAATAAATCTTCCTTTGTTAAAGCCATCCACTCTGTGGTATTTCTGTGAGAGCAGCACTAGCTGACCAAAACAGGCTCCATTCGAAGATGAAAGCAAAGAGGTTTTGGAAAGAATAAAACAATTCCAAGTGAAAGTATAGCCTCATGCTCAAGGAGAGAAAAAGGAGTTCAGTACCCATCTCTGTTTCACATTAGTTTATTCTAATAATGAGATCTTTCTGAAGCTTAACCACAACTTGCTCTCCATCAAACTCCTGAGGGCAAGTGAAGCAAAACTTTTTTTTTTTCTGTAGAATTGCTCATGCCTGCATCAAAATGTAGCAGAAACTTAACAGAAGTGACAGGTAGCACTGAAACTCCACAATGGAGTCTTGTAGGACAAGTAGAGGTTTGGCCTAAACTTTAGCCATAAGCTTCAATCCTATCAAGAGCCTAGGTTTGGAATATTCTGTCTCACGATATGAAACACCAAATGTGGATAAGGCTGTGGACAGCACAAATTCATTCATTGCTGGTGGCAAGGTAAAACAGTACATCTACTTTTGAAGACAGTTCGGCAATTTTTCATAAAAACAAGCATAATCTTATATAATTCAACAGTAACTCTCAGGAATGTACTCAGTTTTTTTAGAATTTTGGTCCACACAAAAGCCTTTTAAGTATATTTATGACAGTTTTATTCATAATTATCCAAAACTAGTTGTGACCAACCTGCCATATAATAGGAATGAAAGAATAAGCCTTTATGGTAATTTCATCAAGTGAAATATTATTCATCCATTGTTAAATGATAGGAGTGGTAGCATCAATAGTATTATTGGACTCTGCCTAATTTCAGGAGGGGTAATGTGAATTAAGATTAGCCCAAGACTGATTCCTAAGAGGAGGAGATCAGACGTATCTCCACTTGCCAAACTTTTTACCAGTTCCGACACCAGTCATCCCTCCTATGTCACTCTCTACTTCTCTTTTGTGTTTAATGACCCTTGGTTATGGCCAAACAAAATTTACAGACCATTTTTAGTATTTAAGTGGTTTATTAGGTAACAGGGTACAACTCAAGATCTGCACTAATAGACTAAAACTCTAGATCAAGATCAGGCTGCACAAATGCAAAGTCTGCCTTCTTCGGTGCAGGGCTGCTGTCTCAGATTTCATTTTGTTGACTGATTTGGGTTCATGCCCTGGAGTAGTAAAGCCAGCAAAACATATTCCAAGTTAGAAAGAAGGAGAGGGTTTATTAGGAGGTATGATACCACAGGAGACTAGACAGCAATGCAGGCTGTTCTCCATAGAGTCTCAAAGGACAATTTTTACGTCAGAATTTATATATCACTTCAACAAGAAATACTTCATGTTTTTACACATGTAGCCCATAGATAACCCTATACATCACAAAGTAGTTGCAAGACGCTCTTTATTAAGCTACAGATAGGTAAGTCAGACTCCTGGACTCTAACCTGCAGGTCTGTAACAGGCAAAGACAAAACTTATACAAAACTCCTCAGCCAGCGAAACTAGCCTGCTGAGTTCACTCTGAGATAAGGAGCAGGAAAGAAAGTTGTGGTTACACAAAATGCCAGGCAGCCTTCCTAGCTGCTGTTTTCCAAGCTAAAGGCTATTTCTTAGGAGAGAAAGGAAGAGGAGGGAGATCAAGGTCACAGGAGCGGAGGAGGTTCTGCACCTTTTTGGAAAGAGGTCAGTGCACACACCAGAATAGCTGGCACAGTAAAAAACACTTAAAAGATTATTTACAGTATCTTTATCACATTAGATATGTGAAGTTCTCAATTATACATCTTGAAAAGGGGAAAACATGTTGCAAGTTATTAGGGTTACACTTTGCCATGTTGACCTCCTGTGGGTCCCTGGAAGACAGGCTCATCTTGGGCTGCTAAGAATGGGCTCCTCTCAGCTCTGCTGTCACCATTGACTCTGCAACACGCCCCTTCTGACTCTGCCTCTGGGTACTTTCTGGGCCTGTTGCTGTTTTCAGTGTGGCATCCCTTGACCCAAGTTACAAATCTTGAAGGAAGTTCCTTGTGTCCTTTCTCTATGCCTCTTCTCTCTTGCCTTTTCTCCTTTCCGCTTCTTCCTTCTTCCTGTCTTTCTACTTCTTTTTAAGAAACTGTAGTGGGGTTGGTGTCATATATACGTGACTCCTTGTCAGTTATAAGGTGTGTTATCTCCCAGTGGAGGACCAAAAGCCAATCAGTCACTTATGGGTAGGCCACAAATACTACATTAGCATAGTAGGCTGTAGGCATTTCATTTGTGAGGTCAACAGAACCTTGGTAGCACAGTGGTTAGAGGAAAAACTACTAACCAAAAGTTCAGTGGTTTGAATCCACCTGTGGCTGTGTGTGAGAAGAATGCAGAAGCCTGCTTCCATCAGGTTTTTACAGCCTTGGAAAACTTACAGGGACTCCATGCATCAGAATTAATGGCTGTGGGTTTTCTGTTGTTGTATGTTTATAACTTACTTTATTTGCACAGTTTATTGACCAGTCTCTGTCAGGTACGTATCAATCACTGTGCAGGCTGCATCCCAGGGCCAGACAGAAACTGTCATCCAAGAAATGTCAGTTATTTGGGAAAAAGTATATCAACTCTCTGGGGTAGAAAACTGGGGCAAAGGTAACACTTCAGGACTTAAAGGAAAGATTTCTCAAACTGCTTTTTCCAAAGAACCAAAGCAAAATGCTACCTACCAAAACTTATTTTACCATCTCAGTAAATAAGAGTAAGCTATCAAAACAAGACAAGACATGAATGAAAATAAAGTTAACTGTATGTTGTGAGCTAAATAAGTCAATATGAAAAAATGATATAATTTATTATTCCAATTATATGCCATTCTGATAAAGGAAAATCCATAAGGTTAAGCAGATTGACTTTTGCTAGGCTTCGTAGAAGAGGGAGATTGAATAGATGAAACACAGGTCCATTATAGGGAGAAGAATCTACTCTGAGTGATACTGTAATGATGAACCCAAAGTATTAAACATTCTGCAAAACTTTACAACATAATAGACAAATATTTAATACATGCAAATAAACATATACCATATTGGAAAGATGGATACAATATGGAATGTGATCCAGTGTGGAATGCAGAATGTATCAAAGAAATCTACAAGTGTGAGAAACAACTTCACTGAAGAAGGTGACAAAACAAGATGCTGACCAAAGGGAGTGGGGTGTTTGAAAATCCTCTGTATGATCTTTGCAATAATTTTGTACTTTATTAAAAAACAAAATATTTATTTGAAAATAGCGTAAATGAATTTCACAACTGAAGCAAACAGATTATCTCTGTAGGGGTCAATGGCTAGGGGTCAGGACTTAAATCTGAGCTAATGAAGCATGTTTGTCAGTAAGAATACAAGATAATTAGGGCAGGTTGTAAGAAAGCAAAGGGAAGAAGGACATCCAAAAAGAGGTTCTTGGAGGAAGAGATGCAGCAATGATAGGAATTAATCAATTCAATTACTGTAATAAAAAAGTTAATACATGATGTTCCTGTACCAGTGTTGCTCACATTTACACACAACAATGATTTTAGGGGCAAAATACAATCTTAATTTTCTAAATCACTTCTAGAACTTTCTGTTTTTCAATGACATGTTAATAAATCAGCCGCAAGTTAAGATATTCATGCATCCATAATTTTATGACACACTGGTCATGTCAAATGTAAAAAGAAATATTTTCTATCAGTCGCTGGGGTTTCTCCTTTTGATGATGATCTTAAGTAAACAGCTAATCAGAGTTTTCCCATCAAGCACATTTTATAGACAACCATTTAGAAATTAATCACAATAGGCCATTTAAAAATAATTAATGGTGAACTTTTTCCCTCAACATGGCTACATGGGTTTCAAATTCAACTAAAGTTATAACTTGCAAATCACTGAGATGACAAAAATTTATGTGGGTGTATTAAGTGTACAATTACATCAACTATCATGTAGTCTAAGCTGAGATAAGCACATACCAAAAGAGGTATGGCAACTCCGAAGACCTAATTTTTGTTTATCATTAACTAGTGACAAGTCCTACATTCCTCTGGGAACCCTGGTGGCACGGTATTGAAGTACTATAGGTGTGAACCAGGTCAGCAGTTCACAAAGACCAGGCCCTCCTTGTAAACCCTATGGGACAGTTCTATTCTGACCTATAGGGTCACTATGAGTTGGGACCAAACTGATGGCACCTAACAACAACAACAACATTTCTTAGGATGAGTAAGACAAAACTCAGAGAATGTGAGTAATAATTATTTAACAAAAACATGTATTTCATTCTTGAATAGAGCTCTGGTAGGAAGAAGTCCAGGGTTGGTGATATGCATCCCATACAATCACTTAAAGCTGTTTTATTTATTTCATGAGCACCCTCTGTTCCCATGATGATTTCCTGTCCAAGTAACTGGTGACTTCCTCAGCTCCCACTACTACTTTTTCATCCTGTTCTGCAGAAATGAGAAAAGACTGTTTCTCGTTTAAATGTTAAGAAAATATATCACTTCTATTTAGATCCCTCTGGCAAAAATTTAGATAGTTGTTCCTTGTAGCTGCAAGGGAAGTTGTAAAATAGTCCTTATTTAGGAAGACTCAGCCAAAGTCAGAGGAAGATGTATAAAATGGCAACAGAGAGATCATTAACCATCTTTGCACCATACCGTTTGTTTACTGTATACATTTGTAGAGGATGTAATTTATTTTCAGTAAGGAAACAGTTGTGGTAATAATCTTACATCAATATATTCTCTGCTTTTTGTTTTAGCTAGGTATCTAACCATGATAGAAAAGCTTTGTTCTATAAATTAATTGATGGATTTCCTGTATTAACTTAAACGCATTAATAAAAGTTGGTGTTCGATATTCTTGGGATAAAGGAAACGGATACAAACAAGTTATGACAAAAGTTGGTAAGTTATACATGAAACGAAGGCTAATATGGTAGAAACTTGAAATCTGGAATGTATAAGAAGAATAGTAAGGCAAGGCTATGTGAGATCATAGATGGTTTTGACACTGAAGATGAGGCACCCCCGTGAAAAAATAGTGCCACTGAGTTGATTCTGACTTATAGCGACCCTACAGGAAAGAGTAGAACTGCTCTATAGAGTTTCCAAGGAGCACCTGGTGGATTTGAACTGCTGAACTTTCGGTTAGCAACCATAGCACTTAACCACATGCCACTTGGGTTCCAAGATGAGGTATAGACTATTTAAAAATTAAGGAGTGAGTAAAAGTTTGAAGGAGAGTTTACTTGTAGACATAAATGTGAGTAACACATGATAAGAGTGCGGATTGTATATAGTTGTTGAAATTAGATTAAAAATAACAGACTTGAATGCTATTCAGTGGACACTGTGTATTAAAGGATAAATATTGAGCAGGGAAAAAAGAACTATGATCTCATGTACTTTCAGAAAATGAATTTCGTGTTTGTGTAAGCAACTGGAACTAATTTTTCTGAAGCAAAATTTAACAGTGAAGTAATTAAAGCCTTAACTCGCATAACTGTTTGGAAAGTATAAAGACAACAAAAGATGCAAGGAGTCAAGTTCTACTTTAACAATATCTAAGAAGCAGATATGACGGCATTCCTGTTACCTCCAATATTATTATCTTTCAAAATTAAATATTCTTAGGAATTCCTAAGACTATCGCATGAATGACTATCATACCTCTAGTACTAGACAAAGAACATGATGTCATGTTAGATGTCACTGAGAAATTATTAGTGATATTTGAAGAACTTTTTGTTCTTTGTAAGACTGGATTATGCTAAATCCTTTAATATAAAAGCCTACTTTAAATAAGTCATAACAAGGAAACTAGCACTAATGTTAGAAATTAACTTTATCCAGTTAGCAAAAATAGAGTGAAAAGATGGCCATCAATCATATTATTTAAATTTATGTGTAAGTGTGTAGACTAATGGGGAGGCATTGCTGGACTGGGGCACAGTGGCCAAATCTGAGGTCCTGTAGAGGTTCTGCTATGCTGATATCTCACGAGGCTCATAGCCAAGCCAAGTGTCGTCGAGTCGCAGGGGTATAATCTCCTCTCAGTTAAATCTGTCATTCAACAGAAAGGGTGAAAGCAGATGACTTGGAGAACTCGACCAGATCACGCAGCAGACTGGAATGGCTGTTACCTGAGAAACCTCCCCATGAAGAATATTTCCCCTGATGAAGGACTAGTTGTTCGTAACTGTGTTGGATTGATAAAATGATTATGAGTTTTCAATTATCCTCCAGTTATGAAAAATCCATTGCTAGAAAAGCCAGGATGTAGCCTGTGGTGCGGTACATCATTTACAGATAGTCTCTCCAGCCATGGTCTTGTAACTTCCACCAAAACATTGGATAAACTAAAAAATGAATCCGTGGCCACTGAGTTGATTCCATCTCATAGCAGCCTTATTCTGGGGCTAGGCAAATAAAGGATTTGTGGCCCACCAAAGGGACTGGACTGCTGTCTTACAAATAAGGTACAAGGAATCATTGAGGGGGTGGAGCTGTGCAAATAAAGTGCATGAAATCCTAACAAAGGGATTGGTTAGTTTCACAATTCCACTAGGCTTAAAATGAGCCATCTCAGAGGTTGAAAGCGGAGACCTCAAGATCACCAAGAAGGAGAGCTGCGTTCTTGGGTCCTGCAGTACTAGTGCTACAAACATCCTAGACCCAGAAGACAGAAGGAGAGGAAGCATTATCACTGAAACAGCACAAGACGGTGAAAAGAAAAGGCAGAGAAAAAGTGGCAGCTGGACCAGGAGCCTAATAGAGACAGCCCATTGGACATCCCAGCCTCCAGGGCAAGAGAGCTAAGAGTTCTTCAGCATGAGGCTTCCTGGCAGAGCAGGGTGTCTCCTAGCACACAGCAGACACTGAAATTTTTATATCAGAGAGCGGGATGCTCTGAAAATGTCTGTGAATCGGCAACGCACATGAAGAATAAAATATTTGCATACATCTCAAGCAAGAGACCTAAGCACCTCCAGGCTGACAAAACAAAGAATTTTCTAACACTTGGCCTGATAAAGGCTGAGGTGAGGCTGAGGTCCAAGGAGCTGAGGGGCAGAGGAAAAGTCTGCCTGTTGACAAGACTGAGAAGCTTTCCAGCTGTAGCTAGCCTTATTCCTCATCCCAAACTGTAAGCTTTTACTTCCCTCATTAACCCTAAAAGGCTGAGTAGAATCTCTGACTTCTGGTCACTGCATCAGTAATAAATCCCAGCAGAGAAGTAACGAGTGTAGTGGGAGGATGACTGGTATCAGAAATGGTAAAAAGATTGGAGGGTAGAGAAATATTTGCTCTCCACCTTACTGCAATCAGCTTGTGCTGTTGATGCTGATAAATATTCTGCTCTCCTCTCGTGAAGTTAGACGAGGAAGTCTGAGGCAGAAACTGTGAAGTCTTTGTATCAGGCTTAGGGATGCTCTGAAAATATCGGTGCATTGGCACTGGATATGAAGACTACAGTAAACACGTGTCCTCGTTCCCAGAGTTATGCATCAGAGAACACACAACGCAATAAGCAGCAAGACGACAAGGACTGTAATCCATTCTGATTTTCAGTTCCACTTCCTTTTTCATGTTTGAGGGTGTAATTTACTCTAGTTATGGTAGAATTTACATGTGTTGGACATACTGGAGATTGACCTTCCAATGTGCAGTCTTCAGGCTTACTTAAATACGTGGCATGCTCAAAGATCTTTTAAAATGAGCTATAGCTCAGAAATTCAAAGCCAGTGCATTACTTAAACCTGTTTTCAATGGATTTTTCTTTGAAAAAGATCTCTTTTCCAGGGACAGAGTATCAAATAAGCAACATAAACATGGGCTTCCCTGTGTTTACTTACTAATCTGTGGTGAATATTTTCACCTTTTTTCACCTGGTCAAAGATTCTGTTTCTTGGCATGGCTGGCATATGTTTCTCTCCCAGCCCTGTAGGCCCTTCCTCAAAATCAAAGCTTCTTTTAAAACTTACAGTCCCTGGAACAGTGGATGACTCAGTAAGTGGGTAAACATGGGCTTGTGTAGTGAAATTGTTGACTGTAGATCTTGCAGGCAAGGTAAGCACCAGTAGGCATGGTGCTTACCTTGCCTGTTGGATAATCCTCCCTTGTTTTCCCCTTTGAAGATAATTGAATAAAATTAGCTCCTCCAAATTTATATATATATATATATATACTTATATATATATAATTTTAAAAACTTGACCAACTAAACAGTTTGCTTCATCTCCACAAAACTGAAATGGTTATATTTAGTGAATACCTTCAGAAAAAAATTGGCAAGCCCTATTGAATTGGAATTAAACTACTGGTCCCCTACTTTGCTTGGTTATCATCCAGGTTTCCATGGAAACCAAATTATGTCACCGTATAAACAAAATTAATCCAACACTTTCAACATAAATAAGACTTTTCACTAAATTAAGCGTCTATCTATCTATCTATATGTATTTATGCAGACTTTGTTTAAAAATATAGCTCTGTCTTGGTTTGCAGTGTGATATTAGCACATAGCTTCTTCAAAACAACATAGAAAATCATAAACAAAAGGAATAGAAAAATCAAAGTGGGTCCTGAAATCATTGTATTTAATGAATTTAAAGTAAGTTTGGCAGGAGAAGTGCAGGCTTATTTTAGTTTGTTGCTTAGTTACAAATGTATGCCTACAGTAATGATTTGAGATTAACTGTTGTTCTGCCTAAAATTCTACTCTGGGCTGAAGCATATACTCATTTTATATTCATTATTTTTCACACTGTTTTTTATAGTTGGTCTTGTAGTAGGAAGAGCAAGGTTTGGATTCAGGAAAAACCCAAAAATCCATCATCGACAATATTTTTATCATCACCATCAGCATCATCATCATTACAAACGCTTGTATGGTATTTCATCATTTTTTAAATGTTTTTCAAGTGCACCATAATGTAGCTCCCAGAATAGCCCAGCAAAAAAGATGTCACTGTATTTTCTCAAATTTTATAAAAGTGAAATAAACTACCTACTTCAATTTCATAAAGGGAAATCACGGTAGTATAATGATTATATGCTATGGCTGGTAACCACAGTGTCAGCAGTTCAAATCCACCAGGGACTCCTTTGAAACTCCATGTTGGAGTTCTACTCTGTCCTATAGGGTTGCAATGAGTTGGAGCCCAGTTGATGGCAGTGGGTATAAGTTTATAAAGTAAAATGATTAGTGGAATATATGATGGAATATGCTTACCCTGATTCCACATCAGTGGTGTTTTCTACATAGAACTGAGAATTAAAGTCAATTGCCTACACAGAAATTTCTCACCATAGGGGTGATATATGAGAAACCACTTGGTAAGATATAACACATCAGAGTTTTACAGAATACTAAAAAGTGATAGAAACAAGCCATTCAAGAGAAAACATAGCTTTTTTTAAATGTCAAATTGTTATCTTTTGCAATTCCATTAGAATTCAAAGAAATTTAAGTACATAGGTGATGTAGGAGTTACCTGATTGTGCAAACACTTAAGCACTTTACTAATGATCAGAAAGCTGTTGATTTGAACTAATGCAGAGATGCTTCATGATTGGTTACTGGCTTCCGGAAGGGCACAGCCATAAAGACCTAATAAGGGAGTTCTACTCTGAGACATGGGGTCAACATGAGTCTAAATTAACTTGACAGCAACTGGTAAAAAAACACGACTTAGATAATCCTCAACTGAAATGATTATCCAACATCACACACAAGTAAGATAGGGCTGAAGATCATTCAACAGTGGTTGGAGCAGTACAGGCAACTGCCAGAAGTTCAAGCTGGATTCAGGAGAGGACATGGAAAGAGAGATATGATTATTATGCCAGATGCTGAAAGCAGAGGATACAGGAAAGACATTTACCTGTGCCTTACTGACTTGCTAAAGACATTCAGCTTCAGGGATCATAACAAACTGTGGTTAACATTGCAAAGAACGGTTACTGCAGAGCAATTACTTGTGGTCGTGAGGAAGCTGTACTTAGACGAAATACAGTCATTTGAACAGAAAAAGGGGACACTGTTTGATTTGATACCAGGAAACATGTGTATCAGGGTTGTATACTGTCATCACAACTACTGAATCAATATGCTGAAAAAATAGAGAACCTTGAACACAGGAAGAAGAATGGAACATGAGGATTTCAGGAAGACTCACTGACATCCTGCAATAGCAGATGACACAACTTGCTTGTTGAAAATTAAGAAGCTTGAGTCACTGATGAAGATAAAAGACTAAAGACATCAGAATAGATTGCACCACAATACAAAGAAACAGAAGTCCTCACAGCTTGGACCAAGGAGCAACGTCATGCTAAATGCTTGAGCCACTTACTGATGAAGATAAAAGACTACAGACATCAGAATAGATTGCACCACAATACAAAGAAACAAAAATCCTCACAGCTTGGACCAGTGAGCAACGTCATGCTAAATGCAGAAAATATTGAAGTTGTCATAGATTTCATTTTACTTGGATGTACAGTAAATGACATATCACACAGGGCAAATTTTCTGGAAAAAAAACATTTTAAAGTATTAAAAAGCACAGAGGTCACTTTGATGGCTAGGGTGTAACTGATCCAAGTCATGATGTTTTCAGTCACGTTATATGCATGTGAAAGTTGGACAATGAGTAAGAAAGACTGAAGAAGAATTGAATTCTTTGATTAGGATGTTAATGAAGACTACTGAATGTACTATGGACTGCCAAAAGAACAAACCAATCTGTCTTGGAAGAAGTACAGCTAGAATGCTCATTAGAAGCAACCATGGTTTTCAATTGGATCTCAAACCATCTGGAGCAACAGAAATAAAGATTATGAAAGACACAAGGAAACTACAAGTGCAAGAGGAAGAAAGGGCCACATAAAAGTGAGAGTACATCAACAAGAGATCCAGAAGAACTAGATGGTGCGTGGCCACCACCAATGGCTGCCCATGCAGAGAACTCAACAAACAATCCCTGACAGAGCAGGAAAAACGAGTGCAGAACTTGAACTCTAGTATAAAAACCAGAATTTATGGTTGGACAGACTAGAAGGTCCCTGTAAGACTTGGTTCCTGGACCCTCCATTAGCCCATACCTGAAACCATTCTGGAAACCAACTCCTGAGACAAAGACTGAACTGGTATATAAGACATAAAATGAAACTGGTCAAGAGTGTGCTTCTTGGCTTAAGTAGTTAGATACAGGAGACTATCTGGACAACTCCTGTCTGGAGGTGAGAGGGCAATATAGGAGCTGGTTGAATGGACAGGGGAAATACAATACAGGAGAATATCCTGTCACATAGTGAGGACAGCAGCTAGCATCACATAACAAAACTTGGGTACATCTTTGTATGGAAAACTGACTCAAATTGTAAACTATCACTTAAAACACAATGAAAAAATAAAATGAACCAAATGGATTTTATACCTTGTCCCAAAATGAAAGTCACAATAGAAAAGTTTTCATTTACCAAAAATAATTTTTTTTTTCCTTTCTGCAGCAGCAAGGATGGCACTTCAGATATGTTATAAGCAGAGATGAGTTCCTAGAAAAGGACAGCATGATTGGTAAAGTAGAGGATCAGCAAGAAAGAAAAAACCTTCAACAGATGGATCGACACAGTGGCTACAGCAGTAGATGGGAGGGGAACAAAGAGTACCAAGTTGGCACAAGATCAGGCAGTGTTTCCTTCTGTTGTACACCACGTTGCTATGCGTAGGAACCAAGTAAAGTGTATCTAACAACAACAATATGCCTTATTTACTGTACTTAACCTATTCAAGCTTGATTCTCTTTCATTTATATTAACTGAATGTCAGCTTTGATCTAATTGATCTTAACATATTGTGATCCCTATCACAAATACTTTCCTAATAACTTACGTCTACTTAGTGAAAATTTGATCTTAAATCCAGTTTTGTAATTCATACATTTTCTTAAGTATGTGTTGTTTTGAAATACCAGTGTACAGAAAAATGTATAAATCAAATTATACTATAAATATCCAGTACATTTAATTTGCCTTTACCTTACTACTGAACAGAGTATGCGTAACTTAATGTGTTTATTTTCCATTTGGCAACATCTTGTAAAATGTGGCATTTCAAATTTTACATTTATTTTCTATAATTTTTAATTTACGATTTTTTTTAATACACCCTGGCCACCACTCACAGAAAATTAGATGTACTGCCAGTATCTTCTTGTAATTGGTCCTTTTGGTTTCTTTTCTCACTCTTAATTGTATGTTGTTAAACAGAAGCTTTCACTCTAACATAGAGCAATTTACTCCATATGCTTAGCACTTTTGGTTTCTTATTTAATGAATTAATGCTTTGCTTAAGTCAACGGGCCATATACAGATGGTTTTTTCTCTTATTTGTCTATACCACTGGTCATTTTTCTTTATACTGTGCAAATATCATATTGTGTTAGTTAGTGTGGCTATATAAAATAAACAGTTAACTGCTTAATTTATAACATTTACTATAATAATATATCTTTATGTAGAGAATTTTCTTTTAAAAATGATTGTCTTGTAAAGTACAATCATAACATAAACATCTGAGGAGATTTTGAGTGAATTTACTGTGACAAGGGGAGAAATGACATCCTCTCTGTATCAGGGTTTTCAGTTCATAAATGTAGAAAAATAAAATCTTCTCTAATTTTTCTCAAAATGTTTATGTTTTCTCCAGTACCAGCAGAAACAGACCAGCTCAAAGTAGAGCTGGAGCCAACCCATGGAGCAAAACAGCTGAGTGCCTGTGTACAGGAGAATTCCTTGCAGAATGGGGTGCCTCTGGGAGCTTATTGGTAGAGCTACAGAACTTTGGAACCTATCTCATGTCAGGCACAAAATCTGACTCAAAACAGATCAAAGAGCTAAACATCTAATCCAAAACAATAAAGATCATGGTAGAAGAAAAAGAGACAATCTTGGGAAACATAATTACATAACGTAAGCAGACTATAAAATATTACAAATAACTGTATCATATCTTTTCTTAAATAGATTGCTGCATATGTCTTATATTTTGATGCTTATTTTTTCTACTTATTTTGTTTCTTTTTTATTATGACTCAGGGAAAATGTACATTCCCATATACATTTACATGCCCACCTCTATGCAGCTTCTACTGCTCTCCCTGTCTGGTGACAGCACACTATTCCTCTCTGCTCCATACATGTCTCATCCTCCCAACAGTCACCTTTTCCCTCCTCTCTACCCACTCCCCTTACTCCAGCCAGAGGTCATCAGGATGATATCCTATAGATGCATAGAACCATAAAGTGCATCCAATATATGGTCACTCTGCTTCACCAAGTTCAATCCTCCTTTAAATGGTCTCAAAATAATGATTTTTTCCAAAACTTTATCTGTAGATTTTTTTTTTTTCTACACACATCATTGTGCCATCTGCAAGCAATGATTACATTTTTTCTTCCTTTGGAATTCTAATACTGTTCATTTTCTTGCTTTATAACACTGAATAGGACATCTAGAACAATTTTCTATAAAAGAGAGTCCATACTGTTTTATTCCTAAGCTCAGAGGAAGAGCTTACCAGGAAATAAGAGAGCTGTTATAGGTCTGTTTTGTTGTGTTGTCACTGATGCTGGTAGGCTCTAGCAGCTGACAGTTGCTAAATGCTACATCTGCTAACCAAAACATTGGCAGTTCAAATCTCCAGGAGCTCATTGGAAACTCTATGGGGCATTTTCCCTCTGTCTTATAGGGTCACTATGAGTTGGTATCGACTAGATGCCATTAGTTTGTTTGTTTTTTTTTTTTTTAGTTTCTTTTTTGGCAGTTACTTCTGAAATGGCTTTATTGATTTCCTCCTCCTAGTATCTTCTCCGTGGCATAATTTTCAGACCTTGCACAGAGGTAATGAGTTGTTACTTTTGTCATCAAGGTACCTTTCCTTGTTCCAGAGGCAATAAGCAGCCAAGCCAAATGTCGTCGAGTCAGTTTTATAAAAAGTATCATGGCTTGATGAAGACACAAACAAACAAACAACTGGGTAGGCATTATGTGTCTGAGAGAAAGCAAAGTCATTCAACCACAATCTCTAATTTTGTAAGCAGTCTGTAACATCTAAATCTTTAATGGGACTCCATGGTCAATGGTATAATAACAGACAAGTGAATGACTGCAACAAATAGCTAAGATGCGAAGGAAGTCATGTAGATGACAGCAACTTCACTCTTCACTGTGACCTCAAGATAAAAATAAGACTCTGTTCCACATACTAAGATACTATCTACTAAAGGAGAACAAAGAAGACGGAAAAAAAAAACAGGTTGCAAGCTACTGAAAATAGGTCCGCGAAGGTAATGAATTTTGTTCAGGAAAAACGTGTACATACATATACTCATACATATATCTATATAGATAAAATACATAGATGTATTTATATATGTTAACTAAAACCCTGACTCATAGTGACACATAATACTGTTTGTCATATTATATTTTTATGTTTATGATATCTATTATACTATATTATATCATAGTATACATTTTATGTATATATAAAATGGCTACTACAAAAAGGTTGATGGTTAGAATCCACCAACAGCTCTTTAGAAAATCTCTGGGCAATTCTACCCTGTCCTACAAGGTTGTTATGAGTTGAAATAGACTCAGCAACAATGTTTTTTTGTTTTGTTTTGTTTTCCTCTTCTTGTTTTATCTGTCTGTCAATCTGTCTGTCCATCTATCTGTCTTTTCGGTATCTGTTGCTAGAGGAGCTAAATTGGGTGTCCTATGCATTGACATGTAAACTTCTTGATCCAGGTAAATAAATTGTTTGAAATAAAGACACTCTTTAATGTGAATGTCAATATTAATCTCACAAAGAAGCACAGAAATTTCTACTGACAAATACTATAAAGCCCCTGAAAAATCTGCTGCTTGATATAGACTTATTGTGGTTCAATAAATTTGAGGATTTGCTTTTCAAATGAAAGTTTCTTAACTTTCATCTACCCGTGGTTTTAACACCTGTTCTAAAGTCTATTATACGATATGCTCTATTCCACATTAGTTTATTACTTTCATTATTTAGTTCCTGATTTAAAGATGAATGTGAATCTGCCAAAGTCATTGCTGTATCAGAGCACATGTGGGTTATAGCTCAGCATAAGCACTATTGGAATGAGAAAATTATATATAGAATTCTGAAAAACATAGCTTCACTAAATCAATAATTGCACCTGAAATAATTAATAAAAATAATTGCATTTGAAATTTATTTCCCACTTTGACTTTAAGATAGATTAACAGACTCTTATTTAAAACTAAAGTTGCATTAATTTCAAGAGCAAATCAAGTTTTGGAACTTCAGATTCTTCGCAGAACTTTGTCTTATTATAACCGACCTTTAGGGCAAATGCATTACATCTGTATTTTTTATCTGTGCACTTAGGCTATGAAGCTAGTTTTGCCATAAAAACAAATGAGTTGATGAAATCCTTGAAAACATTCTTATGGGAATGCTGTGTGAACATTATAGCTGAAGACTTATTCCGCAAAAGACAAAACCATTTATGTACATCTAAATCAAAAGAGGTGATTCTAGTAGATGATATTGCCATTGAATATAACATTCATTTCAACAGCTGTATCACTCATTCCAGGCACATCTTTTTAACAATAAAATTTCACTTAGAAAATTCTGCATGCTTTTTCTATAAACATATGCTGAAATAAATTTTAATAATATAAAAAATAATTCTGAATCACATTCTCTGCAAGTCTTTTGGAGAATGGGAAAGCAAATATATGCTGCTTAATCAAAGCCTGGTATCTTTCACTTCCTCTGAATACCAGAGCAGGTCTCAGATATATTCATTACATTTTAAATATCTTACACTGGGACAGTCTTGTGCCAAGAAGTTTCAAATGTCCTGCAGTATGGAATAGTTAGAGAAGCCTGCTATTCCAAGTACTGGTGTTGTCGTTCTTAGGTGACATCAAGTGAGTCCTGACTCATCGTAACCCCATGAACAACAGGACAAAACATTGTCCCATCTGGTGCCATGTCTACAATTTTATCCTACTCTCACACAAAGTGACTAACAGCAGAAATTCCAACAGGAGTCTATTCCCTTCTGAAAATAAAACAAATGAACTAATAATAATAATAATAAATACAACAAATAATGGTTGTCATTTCCATAATGTTTGAATTAAAAGAAAAATCCTAGAGAATTTGAATTCATTTATTTGTTTGCAAAATGAGTTGTCGTGTGAAATACTTTTCCAAGTAACAATTTCAATAAAATCTTCCTTAAGTAAAAAAGTGAAACACACATACACAAAGAGAGTTGTTTCTTAAAGGTTAAAGAAAAAGTACGGTGGATAAATATTACAAAAAAAGTAGTAAAGTACTTCTAAAGGTAATTTCCCCAGGACTAAATTAGTTTGAGAAGGCAGACTAATTTGAAAGCATTTTCATCTATGTTGGGAAAGTCATCTATATACACGTCATCAGTTACAGAGCATTTATTGTGTGGATAATTAAATATTAGATATGTGTTATAATATTGCTGAAACTTTCAATCTTGAAAAGAAACTCATAATTTCTTGATAATTTGAACTCATTTTAACTGAATAACTCTTCTATGTACTCAGTAATCTACGCAGACAGTTTTTAAACCAGTTAGTTCGACTCCTAAACCCAGGTTCCTAACCATTCTATTGTACCTTCTTACTTTGCAATGAATGTACCCATTCTTCTTTACAGATGAAATAATTGAGAACTGGAAACCAAACATGACTTGTTCAGGCTCTTGAAGATGATTATTATTGGCCACATAGGTATTCCAGCTTTGTCCGTAGGTCTTCCTCAGCTTCCATTGCCTCTCTACATACATAAGACTTATCATTGACATGAAGGAAAAAATATCTATGAGGAGATGTAATGCTGCTACAAGGAATCTCTAGGTAGTAAGAACAATTTAGTAGGTGACTACTAATTGAAAGGCTGGCTGTTCAAACCTACACAGAGATATCTTGGGGAAAAGTTCTGATACTCTGTTTCCAGGTGATCACAGTCTTGAAAATTCTATGGAGTGTGGTTCTACACTGTAAGCATGGGGTGACTGTGAGTTGAAACTGACACAAGGGTAATAACAGAAACAAATGTCGTTACAGTATGCATTCCATATGCAAAAACTACATAGGAACATGCTAACTTCACAAGTGTCTTGGCATCTGTTCACCCGGACAAAGATTACTTGTTTGTGTAAAAGCAAATAATGAACAGGGTCTTTTATACCAGTGTTCATTGCAGTACTATTCAAAACAGCCAAAAGCTGGGAATATAAATATCCTTCAACAGACGAGTGGATGAACAACATGTGGTATATACACGCAATACAATATTACTCAGCCTGAAAAAGGAATGGAACATGTTACAACATGGGTAGAGTTTGAAGACACGCTGAAGGAAATAAATTGTCATGGATTGAATAATGTCTCCCCTCCCTCAAATATGTGTATCAGTTTGGATGGACTATTATTTCCATTTTGTATGACTGTCTCCATTTTACCATTTGTTAAGTTTTCCCTTTGTTGTTGTCAGGTGCCATCAAGTCAGTTCTGACTCATAGCAACCCTATGAACAACAAAACAAAACACCGCTTGGTCTTGCACCATGTCCACAACCGTTTTTATCTTTAAACCCACTGTTGTGGACACTGTGTCAATCCATCTCGTTGAGGGTCTTCCTCTTTTTCACCGACCCTCCACTCTACCAAGCGTGATGTCCTTGTCCAGTGACTGATCTTTCCTGACAACATGTCCACAGTATGTAAGATGCCGTCTTTCCATCTTTGCTTCCAAGGAGCACTCTGGTTGTAGAACAGATCTGTTCAGATCTTCTAGAACAAATCTGTTCATTCTTTTGGCAGTCCATGGTACACTCAACATTCTTCTCCAACACAGCAACTCAATTCTTCTTCTGTCTTCACACAGGGATTTCCCTATATATTGTAAGTTCTGTCATTCTAACTTGATGAGTTGGGCTACCAGTGGTTATACAGATGAGGTCGATAGGACTGGATAGTGACTTAAGCCAATCTCTTTTGAGACATGAAGGAAAGAATAGAGCAGAGACAGGAGGACCTCCTACCACCAAGGAAATAGTGTCAGCAGTGGAGCACATCTTTGAACCTGAGTTTCCTACTTTGAGATGCTACCAGACCAAGAGAAGATTGATATATCACAAAGACCTTCCTTCAGGGCCCACAGGTGGAGAAATACTTTCCTTGGAGCCAGTGCCTTAAATTTAGACTTCTAGTCTACTGTACTATGACAGAATGGACTTCTCTTTCTTAAAGCCATTTACTTGTAGTGTTTCTGATAGCAACAATGGATGACTAAGACAGTGTTTGATCAAAAAAAGACAAGTAGTATATAACCTCACTTACATAAAAAGACAAGAAAATGCAAAAGTATAGAGACTAAACCTTACTAGTCTTTACTAGGGACAGGAAGGAAGGGGAAAGAGGAGGTTAACAGTCATGGAAAACAGTAAGGTTGAATAAGGATAAAGCAGCGTAGCAGATTACTATAATCACCTTCAATAAATTATACACTCCTAAATAGTTAGTTGAATTGGCAAGAGTTGTATGATAGATGCATTTAAAATAATGACAAGAAAAGAAGAAGAGAAAAGAATAGTAGTTACTGATGCTGCTTATGTACAACCAAACTCCTGATGGAATTTGGTTCTTTATGGAAGTTTATGGTCATAGTTTTTTAAGACACCTCAGTTAATTGGCCTCATATCAAGTTTAGTGATTGTTTTGCCTCCTAGTTCACTGCATAGTACCAGTAGTCTTACAACCTTGTAAGTGGCCCACCTTGTCCTGACCATTTTTCTTTCTTTGCCTGAAGCAACACAGGAAGAAGGAGAACCAGTAACAGGAGGAAGATATGGAAAGTGTGGCTAACTGACTCTGCGAACAACTGCCAATTTGACCATGATTCTAGATGAACTAGATGGTACCCAGCTACCATTACTGAATCCTTTGATCAATGACTCAGTAGTAGAATTTTGATCAAAAGGGGGAAGAATGTAGAAAAGAATTTCTAATACCAGACTTTCTGGAGAAATGGACACTAAATAAATCTCTGAAACCATTGCCCTTTTCTTCCTGGTAGCAGTTGATGAGTTGGAAACACCTGTCTCCTGGTCAGTAGCCAAATGCTTAACTATTTCACTACCAGGGCTCCCTAAGTATGACATTCAAAATCAAAATCAAACTCACTGCCATCTGAGTTGATTTCTATTCCAAACAACACTATAGAACAGTATATAACTGCCCCATAGGATTTCTGAGGCTGTAAATCTTTAAGGAAGAGAACTGCTACATCTTTCTCCTACAGAGGCTCTGATAGTTCAAACAGATGACCTTTCAGGTAGGTAGCAGCTGGGCTCTTAACCACTGTGCAACTAGGGCTCCTAAATAGGACATAAAGAATAAAAGTAAAAACCACTGAAATCAGAGTTTATTAGTACTCATAGGATGTTTTTAATTCATTGAGGACAAGGACATTCAGAAGGCTAATGGCCTTCCTGTAGGTGCCAAAAGTCGATGTCTGAAATAACTGATGTGAAAAATGAAATGAATGAACAAATAGGTTCTTGAAAAACAAACACAATTATCTCATGTGTATAAGAATAGAGCATTTGAATTATAATTACATTATATCCTGTTTAAAAAAAAAAGTACAGATTGCTCTTTGTCTAACATCTAATGTTTGGAGTTTGAATAATATTTTGTGTTCCCTTAATGGTGTTAAATGGAGAATAATTCTTCAAGAGCATGGATAAATGTCAACTGATGGGAGATATATGTAGTGGGAAGATGAGAGTGGGATGAGTGGAGAGGGAGAGGAAGACCATAGTAAATTCAACTATGTATGTTTATTTATAAAACCACTTCTTAGATAAAGCCAATTTTTACCATATAGGATGGCAGACCCTGCTTGCTAGATCTTGTTTCTCAAGCAAAGATTTGGCTTTGTAAATCAACTCATTTTTATTTGGTGGTAAATTGAGACTAAACAAACTGTGTGGATGAACAGCAGATAGATCATCTCAAAATGATTTCATCTAGATATAACCCAGAAATTTTTCAACAGCTGGAGAGTGCAAGGTCATGGGAATTGCAAGGTACTCAAGGATTTTAGATGAGGACTTGGAAAAATAATATATCCTAGATTATCATTTATGCCCAGGAAACTTATAACTACCTATTCCAAATCTCTGCTATTATTAATACTATCTTTTATTGACTGACATACTCAGACTAGTTTGCCACTCCTTTAGATGTGTTTGATCTCTGTGCCAGATTTGTTTCAAGCCAAATACTATATTGAAAAATGCTTGTCTTAAGGGATAAGCATTAATGAGAGCATGTGAAATCATTATTGACTTAATAATGTATACTACAGAAAGATCTGTTGCCAATAGTCTATCAAACAGAATATAATTGGTCCATAGGGCTTTCAAGAAGCATCTGGCAGATTTTAACTGCTGCATTTTTGATGAGCAGCCTTCCCTCTTAACCACTATGCAACCAAGTATAACCCATTGCTGTTGAGTAGGTTCTGACTAACATTGACCATATAGTTAGAGAACTGCCCTATAGAGTTTCCGAGGAGCAACTGGTAGATTTGAAATGCTGACCTACTGCTTACTAACCATAGCACTTAATCACTACACCACTAGGTATACAGTTTGTTAAATAAGTAGTGAACCATAACCACTGTCTTAGGCTGAGTTCACTAGAGAAGCAAAACTAGGAAAGTATATAAACACAAGATCTGACTGTTAACATTTGCAAACTTGCAGTTACATTGGCACTTACATTGGCAACACTGTACAAACAACTCAGTAAGGTTTCATAATGTTGGTGTATCACTGTATCACAGCTGTGTTCATCTCAATGTGCAGCAGTGTCTTGGTGAGTGGTGTTCATTATTGTTGTGTTTTTTTGTGTGCTGTCGAGAGAATGTCAGAGTTTGAATTAGAGCAATGAACAAATCTTAAATTTCTTGTTCAGCTTGACAAGAGTGGAAGTGAAATCAGGGACATGTTAGCCCAAGTTTATGGGGATAATGCCATGAAGAAAATAGCAGTGTACAAATGAATTAAAAGTTTTTCTGTGGGCAGAGAAAGCATCACTGATGAAGAGAGGTCAGGATGGTCAGTCATAAGCAGAACTGATGGAAACATTGCAAATATTTGTTGTATTGTTCATTAAAATTGTCAGCTGACTGTGAGAAGCAGACCAGATCAAGTAAAGATCAATAGAGAAATAGCTGGGGAAATCTTAGCTGAAAATTTTGACATGAGAAAGGTATGTGCAAAGATGGTCCCGAAGGATTTCACTGATGAACAAAAGCAAAAGAATGTTGAAGATTGCCAAGTCCTTTTGGAGAGACAAGATGATGCTTTGGGTCATGTAATCTCCGGTGATGCAACATGGGTGTACCAATATGACCCTGAAACAAACCATCGAAGTGCACAATGGCCGTTGGCCAGTTCTCCATGACTAAAAAAGTTCTGTCAGTCCAAATCAAGTGTCAAAGTGAATTGCTAAACTTTTTTTGATATCAGAGGGATTGTTATTATGAATTTGTACCAGCTGGTCAAACAGTTAACCAAGTTTACTATTTGCAAGTGCTGGAAAGGCTATGTGAAAAAGTTAGTCTTGCACTGTGACAAGGCACAAGCTTACATGATACTGTCTCTGAAGGAGTTTTTAGCCAGTAAAAAAATAACTGTGTTGAAACACACTACCTACCCACCTAATCTTCTCTGCAACGACTTTTTTCTTTACCCCAAAATAAAGGAAATAGTCAAAGGAAAACAGTATGGAAGTTTTGGAAATGAAGAGTAATATGGCTCTGATGGCCATTCCAGAAAAAGAATCCCAAAATTGCTTTGAAGGGCGGAGTAGGTTCTGGAATCAATGAATAGCTTTGCAAGCAGAGTACTTTGAAGGTGATCTTAGTGATGTTCATTAATAAGTTATGTAGTACTTTTTCTAGGATATTTATGAACTTAATTAGTAGGTCTCATATATAAAAAGATTTAAATCAAGGAAACAGCTCACATGATTGTAAAGGCTTGAGTAAGTCAAGTTCCAGATCAGAATAGGATCCTTTACCAAGTCATACAGACGTGGAATTTGTGAACCCAAAGTCAGCATGTCAGAGGGCAACAATCCCAAGATGGCAGTCAAGACTGCAAGATTTCTCATGATTCATATAGTTTCAGGGGATGGAGAATACAAGATCAGAAGTCAAGTATCAAGACTCTTATTCATAGGCTATGTAAGATCATTGAAGCCCTGACATGTAAGCTGTTAACTCAAGTTCTGAGAGCCAAACACCAGAAGACAAGATAGGGAGAGCTGCTGAATCCACAAATAGCCAAAATCTTTCCAAGGTGAACGGGAAGGAAGCAGGCGTTGGAGATGAACGCTGTGGGGGTAGTGATCCATCATAGCCCCAACCCCTGCCAGTACAACTCAGCCAACTTCATCATGGAGCTGATGACATTGCACAACTCCCAAAACACTGAGAATCATGGCCAAACAACAACAGCACACAATTTTAACCATCACAACCACCCTCCATCCAAACTCACTCTTATCTTCTATTTGTCCTGTTAACCTCATTTGATTTACATGAATTTCTCCAAAACAGTAAAGAGGGAAAAGACATGGAATTATAGAAAAAAAGCATTACCAGAATTAAGATATCTCTATAAATCCTATTGTTTCCCTATGTAATTCCATTACGTGATCTATTTTCTGCAAGACAACTGTCCTGAAATTCTAATCTTGTTAATCTAAAGCTATATTAAATTTTAAGTGTAGGAATGACTATATATCTACTGTTCCCAGCTACTTCTTATAAAAACCAAAGAAGAAAGTTTATCTTCTGAAAGTACAAAATAATTTTAGATAAAAGGAAAAAAAATCATGGGATGTCAATTTTTTAAAATCATTTTACTGTGATTTTGAAGTAAATTTATACAGCAAAATAGGTTCTCATTCAATAGTTTCTATATGTATTAAATGCCCTTGGCCACACATTTCACAATGTGTCAGTATTCTCATATTTCTATTTGGATAGTTATTTTTCCATTAAACTAGCCTCCTTGTCTCTCCCACCTTAACCTTTTATCTTTGGTTAGGGTAAGTGTTGACAGTCAGGCTGCATTTAGATGATTACTTACAGAAGCATAGTACTCACAGGTGATATTGTTTATTTTATGAGTCACTGTCTTTTTAAAATTTTTTTTTATTTAATATGACTGAGTGAAAATGTACATTCCCATATGAATTCACATGCCCACCTCTATGCAGCTTCCACTGCTCTCCCTGTCTGGTGACAGCACACTATTCCTCTCTGCTCCCAACAGTCTCCTTTCCCCTCTTCTCCACCCACTCTCCTTCCTCCGACCAGAGGTCAGCAGGGTGATATACTACAGATGTATAGAACCACAAAGTGCATCCAATATACTGCCACTCTGCATTGCCAAGTCCAATCCATTCGTGTCCGAAGAGTGCAACTTCGTTATGATTTATGGGCAAGGGCAGCATCAGGGCCAGGGGCCATGCTGGGCATCTTGAGATCTCCACTAAAAGACCTCAACTGAGTCACTGTCTTTTGGCTGATAGATGATAGCTGGAAGAGGTTTGGGTTTTGAGTTTAAAGGTTATCTTCTAGTTTCAACTAGTCTTTACCATTACAATAATTCTGACCTTTTTTAGAAATCTGAATATTGTTCTATGTTTTTCTCCCATTGTAACTGAGGCCACTTATTGTGCCCATTAGTAGTTGTGCGGTAGTGGTAACCAGGCATCATCTAGTTCATCTGATCTCATGATAAGTGAGGCTGTAATTTATGTAGACTATTAATATTATAGATTAGTTTCTTCAGTGAGTCTTTGGCTTCCTTCTTTTTGCTTGCTCCAGATGCATAGAGAGCAAATTGTATAACAGATGGCATTCCGTAAGTTTTTAAGACCATAGATGCTGTCAAATTAGGATGAAGAATATTACTATTATGAGCTTGTTATTGTTATTAAGTGCACTTGGGGAGATATGCACTCATCCCAGCACCTAGTTCCCCTTCATACCAATTCTGGAGCTCTTCTTTTGGAATGGCTGTCAGAGCTATTGTCTTATTATTCTTGATGTCCCGAATGTCATCAAAATGTCTTCCTTTGGATATTTCCTTTATCTTTGGGTGACGAAAAAAGTCACTCGGGGTCAGATGAAGTGATTACAGAGATTGTTCCAGTGCAGTTATTTGTTTACTGGCTAAAAACTGTCTAGTAGACAGTGCCATGTGAGCTGGTCCACTGTCATGATGCAAGAACCATGAGTTGCTCGAGAAGAATTCAGGTTGTTTTTGTCTAAACATGCAGCATTTCTGCACAGCCAAATAGTAAACTTGGTTACCTGTTTAGTTGGTACAAATTTGTGATGAATAATCCCTCTCATATCAAAAACATCAGCGATGTCAATCCACCTCATCAGAGACCTTCCCCTTTATCTCTGACCCTCTACTTTACCAAGTGTGATGTCCTTTTTCAGGTACTTGAGTTATATTTTGTGGCTGTGTTCCACCAGTTGACCTAGTTGTCCACAAAACTATGATCTAAGCCCTCAGTCTCAGTAGCCAAGCCAAGCTAAGCCAAGTGTCATTGAGTCAGATCTGACTCAAGGTGACCCTGACCCAGTCCAATGAGGTGTTTGGTTATGTCTAGGAGATATCCATAGTTGTGCCCTTAGATGCTTATTTTAAATGTTTCTTTGTGCTTTAACTGTAAGTTCACAATCCAAATTTGCCATATGAAACCCTGCATACACATAGGTGCTTTATTTTATATATGAATATGCATGTAGCACATACAAACAGGTATGTGCATTTACCTGCAGAAACACTTATGCATGTGCGCTCATATATTTACATGTACCTACCTATGCAAATATAAGCATACATATGTAGGTGATATATATATATAAGCATACATATCTAGGTAACCACACATACATTTTTTTTTTTTATTGTAACTACTGTTGTTTCAAAACCGGACCTATCAGTATAGGGTGTATCCTAATCCTAATGACTTCTAAGATATAGAAGGAGAACATCAGACACAGAGGCAAGCAAGCACAAACATGGGGAACTAGATGCCATATGACGACTGCCAAGGAACTGAGGGATGCCTGTTACAGAGCCTTGGCTTAGAGTGGCACTATATTAGATAAAGTATTATTTGTACTTAAGGAGGCATTTGGTGGAGTTTAGAAAAGAAAAGAAGATATAAACATGGATTTGAACTGTCAAAAAAGTTGGCATGGTGTGATGGAGCTCACAAAGTTGAGTCTCACTGGCAACACAAGAATAAAAAGGGGTGCACCTTGAGATCTCCACTAAAAGACAGCAACTGATGGTCCGTAGGCTTTGGGGTTCCCCTGGGAGCATGGTCCCTGGCCCTGATGCTGCCCTTTTCCATAAATCATAATGAAGGTCCACTCTTCACACACTAATGGATTGGACTTGGTGATGCAGAGTGACCATATTGGATACACTTTATGTTTCAATGCATCTATAGGATATCATCCTGCTGTAAGAAGGGGAGTGGGTCGAGAGAAGGGGAAAGGAGACTGTTGGGAGAATGAGACATGTAGGGAGCAAAGAGGAATAGTGTGCTGTCGCCAGGCAGGGAGAGCAATGGAAGCTGTGTATAGGTAGGTGTGCAAATTTATACGGGAATGTACATCTTCACTCAATCATAATAAAAAAATAAATAAAATAGAAAAAAAAAGTTGGCATAGTTCTTCAAGATGTATTTCTTAATAAAATATCAGTTTCCAAGTGCCTACCCACACTCAGATGTCTGATCCTCAAACTGGCCATGCTCCTGCCTCATCTATAGCTATATTCTGCTTGCCCATAGTCCTATGTAACTGTTTTATTTATTCTGTTGCCCTGTGTTTTTACCTCTTTTTTACATATGTCATGTGAATGTCTTCTCAATGTCTCTGCCTCTCTCAAAAAGAATGAAAGTAAAAAAAAAAGGAAGGAGAAATAAACAGATTTTGATCATGTCCACTCTTTTTTTGTGTTGTAAAGCTCACAAATGCTGTTCAATCTTTGTCATTCAGTTCTTCCAAGAAAATCTTTATCATATTCATTGTCAGAGTTGTGTCTTCATTGTAACTACCTTGTCATGAAATGTTCATATAGGAAACGGTGGAAATTTCTGTTTTGCAAATTCCTAAAATCCTATAAAAGCCTTAGGAATCACCATTTTCATAACCAAGAACAAATTTTTCTGAGTCTAAGAAAATACTTTACATTAACAACCTGACAAGCTATAGTCCATTTTTTTAAGCAAAAAATAGCTGCCCGTATTCTAATGTAGTCAGCTGCAATCAAATTGGTTCTGACTCACAGAGATCCTGTTAACAACAAAACAAAGCACTGCCTGGTTCTGAGTCATGCCTGTAATTCTTCTAGGCACTCAAAGTATTTTTTTTTCACCCCAAACAGGGCCAACAGCTGATGCTGGTAAGTATTCTATTGAAAAGACAAATCCCAGATTTGAGAGAAATAAAAGGGAAAATGTAATCCATAACCTAGTAAAAAAAAAATTTACTTTCCCTGGGTTAGAAGGTAAAATTCTATCCATGCGAGGCCAACTGTACCAAAATACTTCATCTAAACATTATGTTTCACCTACTCGTATTTCTTACTCATCCCTTAGGAAGAAATTGCAAAGGGAGAGCATTAATGGCATTAATAGAGAGAGGCTACTGCCATAGGAGCTTAAGACACCATTGAGGAAGACGCTTAGAGGACTAGGTCCGCTTCTGCTATAAGCAATTTGCACCATCTTGGCAAGACATTGAATTAGTTGAAGCCTTCTTTCTCCAACTGCATTAAAACTTAAGATGTCTGTGGTGGTCAAGATTATGTCAACTTGGCTACTCCATATTTGGCTGCTGTATTAAGTGGCAGTGTGGGCTCTGTAGTGGCTTCTCCCCCGCCCCCCAGCTCTCATCTCTCAACCTTCCACTACTACTGCTCATCTGCTCACATATGCAGGAGCTCCTGCTCTCTTCTTCCAACGTCTGGTTCCTGGGCTTGAACTAGCAGCTGTTGGATTCATCAATCCTTACAGTAGATGTTTGAGAATTCTGCTCCCTGACGTGCTGATCCTGGGTTCACCAGCCTGTGCTCCATATCACCACCAGCCTGGGATCCACTGGCCTACACAACTGACTTTGGGTTCATCAGCTTCCGTGGCCAAGTGAGGTTTGTGCCAGAACTTGGGATATTCAGCTTCTGTGATTGTGTGAGCTGTTTCCTATATCTATAACTATCTACCTATACGTATTATAAATCTTTCCTTGTACCTACATGTCTTAGTGGTTTTGCTTCCCTAGAAAACCCAGCCTAAGACAATGTCCTTCAGTAAAAATGCTGACATACAAGGTCTGACAATTAAGCACACAAATTTGCCACGATGCGTTTACATTGGCAGCACTGTGCAAACAATTCAGTAAAGTTTCATAACTTTGGCATATCAGTGTCTCACAGCTGTGTTCATGTTGACATGTGGTGGTGTCTTGCTGAGTGGCATACACTGTTGTTGTTGTATATTTCTGTGTGCCACTGCAAGAATGTCAGAGCTTGAATTAGACCAACCAAGAAATGAACATTAAATCTCTTGTTAAACTTGACAAGAGTGGAAGTGAAATAAAGGACATTTTTGTGCAAGTTTATGGGGTTAATGCCATGAAGAAAATGGCAGTATACAAATGGATTAAACATTTTTCTGAGGAGAGAGAAAATATCGCTAATGAAGAGAGATCAGGGTGGTCAGTAATGAGCAGAACTGATGGAAACACTTCAAAAATTCATCAGACTGTTCATGAACATCATTTGCTGACTGTGAAAAACATAGCAGACCACATAAACATCAACAGAGAAAGAAGAAACTCTTAACCGAAAATCTTGGCATAAGAAAAGTGCACAAAAATGGTCCCAAAGGAGCTCACCGATGAACAAAAGAAAAGGATAGTCAAAGTTCGGCAAGACACTTTGGAGAGGCAAGAAGATGTTTCGGGCTGTGTTTTCATTGGTGGTGAAATATGAGTGTACTGATATGACCTGAAACAAAGCATCAGGGTGCACAATGGAAGCTGGCCAATTCTCCACAACTAAAAACTTTCCATCAGCCAAATCGAGAGTCAAAACCATCTTGCTAAACTTTTGTGATATCAAAAGGATTAGTCATAATGAATTTGTACCAACTGGACAAACAGATAATTAGATTTACTGTTTGGAAGTACTGGAAAGGCTGCATGCAGAAGTTAGATGAAATCACTTGAACTTTTGACCAACAGCAAGTAGCTGTTATATCACAACAATGCACCAGCCCCTGAGGCCCTGTCTGTGAGGGAGTTTTTAGCTCATAAACAGATTGCTGTATTGGAACACCTTCCACACTCACCTGTTCTTGCCCCCAGTGACTTTTTTCTTTACCTGAAGATAAACGAAAATATTGAAAGAAAGACATTTTGATGACATTCAGGACATCAAGGATAATACAGTAGCAGCTCTGAAGACCAGTCCAGAAAGAGTTCTGGATGGTGGATTAGACACTGATATCAGTGCATAGATTCTCAAGGGGAGTACTTGAAAGGTGACCAATTCAGCAATGAGGTACGTAACACTTTTTTTAGGATGAGTTTGTGAACCTAATTTTCAAACCTGGTAGTGAGAAAATTTCAGTAACTGTACTTTTGGTGCTGTGGACAATAATGCTTACAAAAAAAATTCTTAGATTCTTTAGATAATATAGAAAGAATTAAACTTTTGGGATGCAATAGTTGGAGAACTACTGATATAGATTTTAATTTGGCTCGCTTTGGGAAGGGATATTTAAACATTCAAGGACTTGATCCTGTTTGTGTTGTTTTGGTAGCACTGTTTTATGTCAAAAAAGGTCCCAATAGGTGGTTCAGCTGGGAGACAAGAATGATTCACTGGAAAACTGTGTAGGCTGGGTAATCAACACTGAAAGTTTAACTACTGGATACAGGGAGAAGATCACGGGTGTACATCCTGTGGAAATAAAGACCTGCTGGGAAATAACCTGGTAGAGGAATACAAAGGTTTCTCATTAGACAGAAGATGGAGTAAAAGGTCATGGATTGGTAGGTACCATAAACTTGAAAACATAAAATTGAACAAGTTCTATTTTGGAATAAACAAAACATTTCAGATATCAGAGCATAGTAGCATGAAAGACTAAAGCACAATTTACCAACAAGACAGCAGAAAACCTTAATTATTTTTACAATGGTAGTTCTGCATCACAAATTGCATCGCAAGCAAAATGACTTTCTAAACGAGAGATTGGTTTGATGTCCAACAAATCTGTCTCTCAGAGTATCTTTACTCCCAACAGATCCACCAGTCACGCATCAGTTTGTTGTGCTATAATGGCTTCTGTGCCGTTGCAATGACGGCAGAATCCACTGATCTCTTAAATACCAGCAGGATCACCCATGGTGGAAAGGTGCCAAGGGAGCTTCTAAACTAACACAGATTAGAAAGCAGGACCTGGTGATTTACTCCTGAAAAAAATCTACCAGTGAAAAACTTGTCTTAGTTATTTACCAGTGCTATACGTCGTGGCCTAGTGGCTAAGTGCTACAGCTGCTAACCAATAGGTTGGCATTTCAAATCTGCCAGGCGGTCCTTGGAAACTATAGAGCAGTTCTACTTTAACCTACAAGGTTGCTGTGAGTCAGAATCGAATTGGCGACAGTAGTTTTTTTCTTTTTGTGTATGTGTGTGTGTTGTTGTTGTTGTTTAATTATAGAAATACTACAAATGTATGGATTCAAGGGAAAAATAGTATTCTCTTGTAATCTAGTAGGCCAGAAGTCTACCCTTACGGTGCCAGTTCTTTGGGAAGGCTTTCTCTCCCTGTTGGTTCTAGAAGAAGTTCCTTGTGTTCTATTTTCTTGTAGTCTAGGAGTTTCTCAGCACAGGAACTCTGGGTCCAAAATACGTGCTATGCTCTTGGCAGTTCTTACTTGGTGATATGAGCTCCTCTGTCTCTCTGCTCACTTCTCTCTTTTACATATTAAAAGAGATTGACTGAAGACATAACCTAATCTTTTAGATTGAGTCCTACCGCATTGATGTATCTGCCTCTAATCTTGCCTTATTAATGTCATAGAGGTAGGATCTACAATCCATAGGAAAATCACATTAAATGACAAAATGGTAGATAATCATACACAGCTGTGTATCGCATCCTATCAAAACTGACACATTTTGGGGGGGACACAATTCAATTACACTTGGGAACATTGTATGATATAGTGCTGGAAGACAGACCATTCAGATTCTAAAGTCTGGACATACAACTGAAACAGAGCTACCCCCTATAGTTAACCTTAATGGCATGGATGGAGTCAGGCTTTGGGGATCTTCATTTGCTGGTGTTGGAATAGACTTCCTCCCATGTTATGAACAGAACACATGCCGCTTTCTTTTCTTCTAAAGTTATTCCTACCTAATTGTGCTGCCCAGTTCCTTTTCCTTCCAAAACTTTTACTGATGATTAATGTTCTTTTCAGTCTGTGGAAGACAAATGATATGATCTAAGTGTGTCAGAAAGTCCTATGACCAGTGACCAAGATCACATCAGCTACCTCATGGGTGGATGAGATAATGCCTGAAACTGTCATCCCAGAAACCTCTCTAACAGATGCATGATATTCTGCAAGTTTCTGAAACCAATGATTTTGCTCTATAAAATTACCAGCCAGTCCTCAGTTCAGGGAGACAGGCTTTGGAGGAGTCTATTCCCCTTTGTCTCCTGTATACCAGTGTACAATAAACGTCTTGCTACTCACCTGAACTCTGTCTCAGAAATGGGCTATCTGTGGCAGGCAGCTCTCATTCACAAAACTGCAGTGACAGTATGATAAAAAAAGAAAAAAGAAAAGTATGAGAAAGAACAGCTGCGTATACCCGTTAATAATCAAAACATGGAATGTATTAAATATGAATGTAATACAACTGGAAATATGCATGGAATACAATTGAAAGCTGTCAAAAATGTAATAGAACACATAAATATTGATATTTTAGGTATTATTCAGCTGAAAGGGACTGGTGTTGGTCATTTTGAATTAGGCGATCGTATGGTATACCAGAAAACCCTGATGGTGAAGTGGTTAAGTGCTACAGCTGCTACCCATAAGGTTGGCAGTTCAAATCCAATCTACCAGGTGCTCCTTGGAAATTCTATGAAGTAGTTCTGCTCTATCTTGTGGGGTCACTATGAGTCAGAATCAACTCGGTGGCAGTCAGTTTATGGTATACTATACCAGAAATGACAAATTGAAGAATATTTCAAATGTTCAAATGAGTATTTCAAGATATATCCTAAATAAAAACTCCATCAGTGAAAACACAAAATCTATGTACTTATAAGAAAAACAATTAAGAAAATTGTTATTAAAATATATCAACCAACTACTAATGCTAATGATGAAGAAATGAAAGGTTTTTCATCCATTTCTGAAACCTGAAATCGATCAAACATGCAGTCAAGATGCACTTATAATTCCTAGTGCTTGGAAACTGAAAATTGGAAACAAACAAGAAGGATCAGTAATTGGAAAATATGGCCTCCATGGTAAAAATGACTGGGGAGATCACATGATAGTATTTTACAAGACAAATTCATCACAAATATATTTTTTCAACAGCATAAACAGTGACTATACCCGTGAAGCTTGCCAGATGGAATATACCGGAATGGAACTCAATGTCACTGGTCAGAGAAGCTCAGGAAATGACTACGGAACAAACCATCAGTTGCACATATGCAAGACCAAGTTGACGATTAAGAAGCTTAAAACAACTCATAATGAGAGCCAAAGTACGACCCTGAGCATAGTCACCTAAACTTGGAGACCTTCTCAAGAACAGATTTGAAATGTTGTACACTCATGACCATAGACCGGATGAGTTTTTGTGCGGTGTTACGGGACATCGACATGAGGAAACCAAAAGGTCATAACAAAGACAGGAAAGAAAGAAAAGACCCAAATGTATGTCAAAATAGACTTTGAAACTTGCTCTGAAATGTAGAGTAGATAAAGCATGTGGAAGAATGATGAAGTAAAAGCACCGAACTGGATATTTTGAAGGGCAGCTTGAAAAGAATAAGTATTACAGTGAAATGTGCAAAGATTTGGAATTAAAAAAACACAAAAGGGAAGAATACACTCATCATTTCTCATTCAGAAAGAACTAGTGAAGAAACTCTAAACTTTAGCTGCAATATTAAAAGGTTTTATGAGTCAGAATCAACTAGACAGCAGCAGCTTTTTTTTAATGTGTAAAATATTGAATAACAAAGGAAGATCAAATGATGATAGAAAAAATATACAGTCATGTGCAAAAATAACTTGGTAACATTCAATCATTTCAAGAGGTAGGATATGATGAAGAACTGATGGTTTTAAAGGAAGAATTGCAAGATGCTCTGAAGGTGGTGGTTAAAAAAATAAAAAGAAAAAAACCATGCTCCAGGAAATAATGGCATACCAATGAAGACGTTTGATCAAACCTACATAATACCAGAAGCCCTCACTCATCTATACCAAGCATTTGGAAGACAGCTATCTGATGGACTGACTGAATGAGATTTATATTTTTGCATCAGTTCTTTGTCAGGAAACTGCCCAAAGTTCAGGCAGGATTCAAAACAGGATGTGGAATGAGGGTATGATTGCTAATGTCAAATGGATCTTGGCTAAAAGCAGAGAACACCAGAAGGATGTTTATGTGTTGTCGTGGATTTAATTGCATCTCCCCAAAATGTGTGCTGCAATTTGTTTAGGCCCTGAATCCAGGTATTGTGTGACATTCCTACATGTTGTAAATCCTGCTTCTGGGAAGCTAAGGAAGTAGGTGGGCAGTAGTTGTGGTAGTGAGTCAGGACTCAGTCTGCAACAGTGTATAGTGTCTTAAGGCAAACTCTTGGGGTATGAAGGAAAGGGAAGCTAGCAGAGAACTGGGGACCTCATAGCATCATGAAAGGAGCAGCGCTGTACCAGGAGCAGAGAGCATCTTTGGACCTGGGGTCCCCATGCCTCAGAAGCTTCCAGTCCAGGGGAAGAATGACAAGGACATTCTCCCAGAGCTAGCAGTGAAGGACTTCCTGAGGGGTTGATGTCCTGAACTTGGACTTTCAGCCTACTTTTCTGTGAGAAAATAAATTTCTCTTTATTAAAGCAATCTACTTGTGGTATTTCTGTTATACTAGCACTAGATGACTAAGACATTTATCTTTTATTGACTATACAAAGACAGTATAATGTGTAGATAATGATAAATGATGAACAATATTGTGAATAATGAGAATTTAAAAGAGTTAACTGTACACATAAGGAATCGGTACAACAGATGATTATTAGAACAGAACAAGAGGATATTTTGTGGATTAAAATTAGGAAAGACATACATAAGAGTTGTATATGTTCACCATACTTTTTCAACCTGTGTGTAGATTAAGTAATCCAAGAAGCTGGACTATGTGAAGAAGAGGGAAGCATCAGGATTGGAGGAAGACTCATTAACAACATGTGATATTCAAATGACACAACCCTGCTTGCTGAATGTGAAGAGGACTTGAAGCCTTACTGATGAAAATCAAAGACTGAGCTTTCACTATGGATTATATCTTAACATAAATAAAAAAAGCTCAACTATGCAAATAAGCAACATGATAAATGGAGAAAATACTGAAATTGTCGTGAATTTCATTTTACTTGGATCCACAATTAATGCCCAGAGAAACAGCAGTCAAGAAATCAAACAATATATTATTGCCTACTGGGCAGATCTGCTGCTCCTCTGAAGTGTAGAAAAGTAGAGTTGTCACTTTGAGGACTAAGGTGCGACTGACCTAAGTCACGGTGTTTTCTGTTACCTTTTATACATGAGGAAACTTGAAAATAATTAAAGACAACTGAAGAAAAATTGATGTCTATGAAAAACCGTGAAGAATAGTGACCATATTATGGTCTGCCAGAAACACGAACAAATCTTTCTTGGGAGAAATACAGACAGAATGCTCCTTAAAAGAGAGGAGGGGAAACATTGTCTCATATACTTTGGACATGTTATCAGGAGGGACCAATCCCTGAAGAAGGGCATCTTGCTTTGCAAACTGTAGGATCAACGAAAAGATAAAGCCCCTCACTGAGATGTATTAACAGTGGCTAATGGCCTCAAACATAGCCACAATTGTGAGGATGGCAAAGGCCAAGGCAGTGAGTTATTCTGTGTGTCATAGAATAGCTGTGAGTGGGAATCAACAACAATGGCTGACTAGTGGAAAGTTATCCTATTTCTACCTAGGTTTGTAGAACATTGAAAGATATATTTCCAAACATAACTCATGATCACAAAACTTGTATAAATTTTTAAGTTCAAATTCATACATTAGTTTCACACTTCTCTACTTTATTGCTACCTGTCATGCAAATGCAGAATCTTGTACAGCTCTGCCTGTGAACCCTTCCACTGCAGTTCACCTTTTTTTCTTCCTCGAGTTAAATAATACTAGCCACATTAATTTACTCTAATTTTAATTGAATGAATTTACTCCAACGCTTTAAATAGTATCAAAGCTTTTCCCTAATGCTATCTCAAACTCATGTATAGTTACAGGAAATAAATAGAAATAAATTTTTATTTTACTAGGATACTTAATCTGTCAATGGAGACCAAATATTAGATTTCATCTTTAATAATTAAATTCAGTATGAAATTTCCTATGCCTTGAAGAAAATCTATTTTCATAGAAAATTATGTTTTAATATGCCAACAAATCAAATACTTCTTTTAAAAAAATTCAATCATGAAAGATGTCAAAATAGATAGTTCTGCTTAACTGATGGTGAAGGTATTTTGGATGAAATGTCTAAATCATTTCTTATGTTCCACAGCACACTTTCAGGCAGTGCATAGTTCTGTAAATTTCCTAACAGATAAAAGATAAACAAGTGAAATAATTAACTCCACATCATTCTTTAGAAAAAACCTTGGTGATGTAATGGTTAAGTGCCACAGCTGCTAGCCAAAAAGGTCAACAGTTCAAATCCACCAGGCACTCCATACAAACTCTGTGGGGATGTTCTCTTCTGTCTATAGGGTCACTATGAGCTGGAATTGACTCATTTCTTCTTCTCCTTAGAGCTCTCCATCAGAACCATGGAGAGGGATTTCCAGGATGCGCCTGGACAAAAAATTGAGAAGCAATTGTTGATTTTGTCCATATTTGTCCAGACTGCTCACCAAAACTATAAAATGCTCAGCTTAGGTGAAATTATAATACTTCAAACATCCAAATGATGGACTCGTTTTATGATTTTATTTTTCAGAGTTATAAAATTTTGAAAAAAAAGAAAAAGATAAGTTGTTAAATGATACAAACATTCTTGGTGGGATTTGTATTTTTTTCCCCCTCCTGAGTTAGGGAGGTATTTTGCTTAACAGTATTTTGACAAAGAGATGTGAAGAAACCAATATTCAAGATGATGGATCCCTTCCTCACAAAACTGTTAATGCTCATGGGTCATGGATCGAATTGTGTCCCTCAAATATCCACCTGCTTGACTTGGCCACAATTTACCACATTCTGTGATTGTCCACTGTCTTTGGCTCGGTTCTCTACCAAAGCAAAACCAGTAAATTGTATGAATGTATATACAGAGAGATTTGTATCAAGGAAACAGCTCATGCAATTGTAGGGGCTAAAATGCTCCAAGTCCTGGATTGGGACACAAGTTCAAGCAGTCAAGGAAGCTGGTGAACCCAAGTTTGGCAGGTAGAAGAGCAAGGTTCCTGTTGGCAGGCTGTGAGGGTCAGCACATTCCAAGATGGCAGGCAAGACTGAACAGTTTCTCTTGATTCACGGAGCTGCTGGGGACAGCAAATCCAAGATCAGCAGGTCAGAAACAGGATGCTTACTCAACAGCAGTCCCAAGACTGACAGGTGAGGTGCTAGCTCAACTCTCAAGAATCCAAGGTCAGAAGACAAGAGGCAGGAAGCTACTGGATCCACCACAAGCCAAAGACTTTGGCAAAGTGAGCAGGAAGGAAGGAAGTAGAAGTCTCATGGACAAAAGTGTAGGGGGTGGTAGGCCTTCACAGGCCCTGCTCCCACTGGTACTGCCCAGCAGATCCCATCTTGGGGATTATTACATTATACAACTGCCAGAACACTACTCGAATCATGGCCCATCGAAGCGGACACGCAGTCTTAACACTGCATCCACCATTTTGTCACCTGATGGGATTTTCCTGCTTTATGAATTGTACCTCTATGGTGTTAATGAAGCAGTTTCTATTAATTAGGCAGGACTCAGTCTGCAAGATCAGGTTAGGTCTTAAGCCAATCTATTCTGAGGTACATAAAGAGAAGCAAGTAGAGAGATAAGAGGATCTCATATCACTGTGAAAGCAGCCTCAGGGGTTGAGCACATCATTTAGATTCAGGCTTCCTGCACTGAGAAGCTCTTAGACTTTGGAAATACTGATTACAAGGACCTTCCTACAAAGCCAAAAGAGAGAAAAAGTCTTCCTCTGAATTCAGACTTCCATCCTACTACAGTGTGAGCAAATAAACATCTGTTTGTTGAAGTCATTCTCTTGTGATGTTTCTACTATAATGGCACTAGAAAGCCAAGATATTATGGGATGGGTGGACTTGGCTAGATTACAATATAATGGCCTTATTTTATTTTACATAGTAGCTGGCTGGTGGAAGAAACAAGAAAAATGGGCCACAGACAATGAACATTATTCATCAGTTTTTCTGTGGAGCGTCTATAACTATTGCAAAACCTGTGAAAAAGTTAGTTAAAATAGAAATACAAGCAACTCAAGTGAGAAATTGTCCAGCTCTTAAATCTTTCAGAGATACTTTCTTAAATAAAAATCACATAAAATGTTCATAGTTAGATATTAGTTCAGGTCTGAATTCTTTAGAGACTGAAAGAAAATGCTCACCTCTTCACAAAATTGTAACTGTCAAGCTGGGCCATCACTTATTGGGGACAAAATCACACAGGGGGCTTGCTAATGACCAATATATCCATCTTCTTAGCTGAATTCAGTCCAGTTTTGCAGTGACTAAACATTATTAACATCAAAGTTTCTATGTGAATGTTCTGTGCTCCGTGAGTTCTTGCTTTCTGACTCATTCCTGAGGGAGGCATAATAAAGGTGTTCTCACAGAGATGACCTCTCTGGCCTTCCTAACACTAAGCTCAAGTATTCAGGGAAAATATTCTTTCCTTCCTGTGCTTTGATGTGAATCAGTGTCCAGTAACAATTGGTATTTGTCCAAAATAAGAGGATAATACACCAGTAACCCATAGACATAAAAAGAACTGCTTTCAACACAGTACAACAAAAGAGTTTGTGAGGGAAAAGAGATTCCACTATGCTTTGATAGAGCTCGGTTCTTTATGGCAAGCACTGTTATGTTATAAAGATTGAGTTCAAAATTCTTTCCCTGAAAGATGTTTTTCCACATTTGCTTGGTGCATACATTGCTTTTTTCCTTTTGGAAAGTTCTAATTCAAAAAGAAAAAAAGAAGCATAAATATAATGTCCTACGGGGGCAGAGTATTTGAGTACTGGGTTACTCAGTCACTTGATGCACTCATTTGCTAATCAAATTTTTGGAGATTTAAATCCACCCAGAAATGCCTTTGGAGAAAAGTCTGGTGATCTACTTCTAAGAAATCAGCCACTGAAAACCTATGGAATGCATTTCTACACTGATACATGTTGGGTTGTTATAGGGTAGAGTTGATTCAATGGCAAGATGGCAAGTAAGCTGTTAACTGAACACCCAGGAAACAGAGATAAGAGGAACAACAGCTAGTTGCAGGATCCAGATCAAGGAGAAGCCAGCAAGCGTTGCCAGAAAGTCCACTTAGGTTTGACCTAAGCTGGTCATACCCACAGGGAAATTCCTTTTCAACTGATTGGTTCTGCACGGTAGAGCGTGCTACCGAGCTGATTACATTATATAAGATACCATTACGGAAGTGTTCACATCATCATATTATTGCCAAACTATATAACTGCCAAACCTCTGAGAATCACAGTCCAGCACTTGCACTATCAAGCCGTTTTGGAACCACTCAAGGGACTTCCCCTGTTCTTCCCCAGACCTCAAGGATGTATGCTGCTCCTTTAACTGCTTTCTTGGTGGTATGAGGTCTGTGATTCTCTCTTCTCTCTTTCCTTCTATCTCTTGTATGGTAAAAGTTGATGCAGACTACATGCTAGGGAAACTCTTTACTTTAGATTAGGGATATGCCCTTAGAAAGGGTGTTACATTACCACCCTAATCCTTCTTTAATATAATTCTATCTTGGCACATTAACCACAGGCAAAGATTAGGATTTACAACATATAGAAAAATTATAATCACTAAATAGAAGACAGTCACACAATACTGGAAATCATAGTCCAGTCAATTGCTACTCACGTCTTTTGAGGGAGACATAATTCAATCCATGACATTCTCTTTAATTCAGTTTAACCAGTAATAAAACTAATAGCTTGGAACTAAGTGAATGTTGTGTATATTTCTAAATGAGTTCAGAATTCAGAGTATATTTGAATCTAACCATTAGACCCTCCAAAGCACTGACTTCCCACTGTGGCAAAGGTTCTCCACAGCTATGCCTTAGCAGCTTCTCAAATCAAGAAAGTCTTAAATCAGACCCCTCTGTTCTCTAGAAATTGCTGCTCTCTTTGGATGCTTGCCAGCATCTCTTGTAGAGATATGTTTTACTAATTTTAGATCATTACCATTACCCAAAATACAATGAGCAATAAATGTATGTTCACTAACTAAAAAACCAAATTAACCCATTGCCTTCAAGTCAATTCCAACTCATAACCACCCTATAGGACAGACTAGAGCTGTCCCGTGAGATTTCCAAGCAGTGATCAGTAGATTCCACCTGCCAACAACATGATTAGCAGACAAGCTCGTAATCACTGTACTGCTGGGGCTCCAGAATTGTATTTAAACTGCTATATTTCTGGACATGTATTCATTGCTTCCTTTTCTGTGAACAGCTGGTCCAGGACATAACTATCTCACCATCACATATTTACTATTTCATTCTAACTGGTCTGCATCTCCAGATTTTTATTTTTTTAGCCAATTCATCCTTTTGCCACCTTTCCAAAACAATGTTGCTGTCATTCTCTTTCCTTGCCGATGAGTACACATCAACATGCAAGCTCTCATAGTTTTAAAAGTCTTTGACAGGCAGACTGACTGTTCCCAGACTTCCTTTCCATTGTACTCCTTGATCTTCCTCCCGATCATTAAGACCAATTTTTTAACCGCCATTATTTCACTTTCATAGCTTTATAATCCTCCTGTCTCTCTAAATTCCTTTGTTGAATTTGATAATTTAGATATTCATTTTGCCAATTACACTATCAGCCCACAAAGAAAGATGAAGATATTTGCTGTGTAAATGCTCAAAAAATACCTGTGGAGTGGAAATAAGTATCAACGAAGTATGCAATCAACTTTACAGGTTTGTCAAAGGTTATGCGCAGACTAACCCATGCTATTTAATTCAAAGTCAGCAAACAAGTTAAAACTCGTGATTGATACTGTTTAAATAGTAGCCAAATCAAGTTTTGTTATAAGAAGGATCCCTAGGCTTTATGAGGATTTAGCTGGAAAACAAATCATTCTCAGTTATTCATAGGTAAAGAATTGGAGGGATGAAGTGTACTTAGTATGTATTCAATTTTTTACTTTTATACTTTATATGCAGCCTCACTCTCTTATTCATTGTATAATATTGCTTTATGTTTTTAAAATATTTCTTCTCAGCAAGACTTTTTTTTTCTAGTAATAGTAGATATAACAATGAATGAAAGAACAAAGCATGACCTCTCAGTAAGCTTGTTATCTAATGGTGAACAGATATAGAATACAAAACAATATGATAGATAGGAAAATCATTTTAGATAGTGCTAGATACTATGAACAATTTAAAGTGATGTAATATATCAGTTATAAATCAGACCTAACCAAACTAACCCCTTGCTGTTGAGTCAATTCAGACTCACAGTGACCTCATAGGACAGAGTAGAACTGTACCACAGAGTTTCCACAGAGTGCCTCACCTGCTGGGTTTGAACTGCTGACATTTTGGTTAGCAACCTCAGCTGTTAACCACTGTGGTGGTCACGACTGTGTCAGCTTGGTAACTCCATGTCTGGCTGATGTATCAAGTGTCAGGGTGGGGATTATGGTGGCTTCCCTAGCTTCAGCTGTCATCTCTCAACCTTCTACCAGCTACTTCCTGTCTGCCCCTGCATCCAGGAGCTCCTGCGCTCTTTTTTGCATCTGATTCTTGGATCTAAACTAGCAGCTGTCGGATTCACCAGCTCTAATAGCCTACCAATGTGAGTCCTGTTCCCTGATCTGCTTCTGCTGGGTTCACCAGCCTCTGCAGCTCTGTGAGTCAGCAGAGAACTAGCAGTGTCGCCGCCAGCTTGGGATTTGTCTACATACACAGCTGGTGATCTTGAACTCTGGTCTCTGACCTGCTGACCTTGGGTTCACCAGCTCCCATGGCCACGTGAGGCTTGGGTCAGGACTTGGGATGTTCAGCTTCTACAATTGTGCTGTTGCCTTTACATAGAAACCTTTCCTTGTACAGATACATGTTACTCGTTTTGCTTCCCTAGAAAATCCAGCCTAAGACAACCACTACGCCACCCGTGTTTCTTTAATCAGTTATAAAGATGATAAAACTTGACCCAAGCCCTGAAAGAATAGGAGCCAGTCAAGTGAAGTAACAGAGTCAGTGACTACAAAGAAAAAAGAATAGTAAAAATGGAAACACCATGAGGCTGGAACAGAATTAGAAAAAAAAAAAAAATGATGCTTATCTAGAGTGAATGACAAAAGCCCACTGCCACTGAGTTGGCTCCAACCCGTAATGACCCTAGAGGTCAGAGTATATCTGCCTCATAGAGTTTCCAAGGAGCTCCTGGCAGATTTGAACTGCCAACCTTTTGGTTAGCAGACGTAGCACTTCACCCACTACTCCACCAGAGTGGATGAAGCTTATAAAATAAGTCGGATTGTGGTAAAAGATGAGAGTGGCAAATCTGGCAGATGCTAACTTAAGCAGGGACTTGCTGGCCAGGAAAAAGATTTGGTTTTATTCTAAGTGTAATAAAGAGAACTCAGTTAATAAACTAATGTTGATGAAAAATAATGGCAACTTGCATTAGAATGACATAAGTCTAATTAAAAAGTTGTAGACTTTAGCTATAATTTTCAGAAAAAATGAATTACCTTGTTGGTAGGTTGGTTGTAATTGTGTTGTGTGTTTGGTTGATGTGTACGTGGGGAGTGTTACCGAAGGCTGTATAAGAGACAGAGAGTCATAGATAATTCCGGATGGTTTAATAAATGGATAATGAGAAGGGCAGTTTATGAAAGGTAAATAAAGAATTCTGGTACATCTATCAAATGTTTAATGGGAAATCTGACAGGGACTTTTTAAGATGCTGAACTAGAACTCACAGGAGAGTTCACAACTATAAGTCACCTATATATAAATGTTATTTAAAGCTACACAATTTAATTGATATACCTGAAGGGTATGTATATATAGGAAAAGAAGATCCAACATCAGACTATATCATGATCAAACATTCAGAACGAAGGTCCACTCTTCGGACATGAATGGACTGGACTTGGCAATGCAGAGTGACCATATATTGGGTGCACTTTATGGTTCTATACATCTACAGGGATATCATCCTGCTGACCTCTGGCTGGAGGAAGGAGAGTAGGTGGAGAGGAGGGGAAAGGAGGCTGTTGGGAGGATGAGACATGTATTGAGCAGAGAGGAATAGTGGGCTGTCACTGACAGGGAGAACAGTGGAAGCTGCGTATAAGGTGGTCGTGTAAATTTATACAGGAATGTACATTTTCACTCAGTCATATTAAATAAAAAAAATTAAAAAAAAAGAAGTCAACTGGTAGAAAAAAAATCTTAATAGAGCAGAGAAAGAGCAGTCAGTAAATAAGTAGAGCAGCAATGACTGTGCAGTGCCACAGAATCTACTGAAAATTACTATTTCTGGAAGACTGCATGTCCACTGTTGTCAAGCACGATGAAGAGAAAAAAGTGGCACCTAGAACTGGCAGAATGTAGGTCATTTCAATAATTATGAGGATGGTGCAAGAATGGGCAGTGTTCATAGAGTCACTGTGAGTTGGAACTTACTCAATGGCAGCTAATAACAACCATGACAACAGGTCATTGGTGGTAATGGATTGAATTGTTTGCCCACAAAAGATACCTTGAAGTCCAAACCCCTGTCCCTGTGAATATGACCTTGTTTGAGGATGTATTGTCTTTTGTTGAGGACACTGTCATCTGTTAAGTGCCTTAGAGCAGATTTCAACTCATAGTGACTCTACACACAAAAGAAAGAAACACTGCTCAGTCCTATAACATCTCCACAATCATTGTTATGCTTGAGCCCATTGTTGTAGCCAGTGGATCAGCCCATCTCATTGAGGGTCTTCCTCTTTGTCACTGACCCTCTACTTTACCAAGCACGATGTCCTTCTCCAGGGACTGATCCCTCCTGACAACATGTGCAAAGTACATGAGATGTAGTTTCACCATCCTTGCTTCCAACCAGCATTCTAGTTTTACTTCTTTCAAGACAGATTTGTTTTCCCCTTTGGTGTGCTTAATACTCTCCCGAACACTACAATTTAAAGATGTCAATTCTTCTTTTGTCTTCCTCATCCATTCCCCGGCTCTCACATGCACTTGAAATATTATTGCTTGGATCAGGTGCACTGTACTCCTCAAGGTGACATCTTTGCTTTTCAACATTTTAGAGACTTTTTACAGCCTATTTGCCCCATGGAGTGTGTCTTTTGATTTCCTGACTGTTGCTTTCATGAGTATGGATTGTGGATAAAAGTAAAGTTTAATCCTTGCCAACCTCAGTCTTTTCCCCATTTATCATGATGTTGCTTATTGGTCCACTTGTAGGGACTCTGCTATCATCTATTGTTATATAATACAGCTGAGTTCGCACTGATACTTTCAATTCCAACATACCATCACGAGGTTTGTTTCAGTTCTCTCTATTTTTTTTATTTCCTTAACCCTCTTTCAATGATGGGTTCAAAATCACTCATATGGAAGTTCAAAAATGGCTAAAATCTATTTTTGCCATACACAGGCATACTTCAGAGATAATGTGGGTTCCATTCCAGACAACTGCAATAAAGCCAGTATCACAATAAAGTGAGTCACACATATTTTTGGGTTACCCCATGTATATAAAAATTGTTGTTTATAGTATATATAGGCTATTAAGCGGGTGATGCCAGCCAGCCAAGTGCCATAGCATTGCCTAAAAAAGGAGGAACATATATAACTTAATTAAAGAGATACATTATTGCTAAAAAATGCTAACTGTCATTTGAGCCTTCAACAATAATCTTTTCCCTGGTGAGGGTCTTGATACCTTGTGATGGCTGATAACTGATTAGAGTGGTGGTTGCTAAAGACTGAGGTGGCTGTGGCAATTTCTCAAATAGGACAACAACGAAGTTTGCCATTTCTATTGACTCTTCCTTTCATGAAAAATTTCTCTGTTGTCTGCCATGCTGTTTGATATAATTTAATCCACAGTAAAACCTTTTTCAACATCAAAGCCATTACTCTCAAATTCTGCCACTAATTGATCCCCTAAGTTTATGTAATAGTCTAAATCCTTTGTTGTTGTTTCAACAATGTTCCCAGCACCTTCACCAGCAGTAGATTCCATCTCAAGAAACCAATTTCTTTGTTCATTCATAAGGAGTAATTCTTCACCTGTTTAAGTTTTGCCATGAGATTGCAGCAATTCAGTCACGTCTTCAGGATCCACTTCTATTACCAGCTCTCTTGTTATTTCTACCCTATCTCCAGTTTCTACCTTCCCTCAAAGTCATCCATGAAGATTAGAAACAACTTCTTCCAAATTCCTATTTTGAGTTCCTATCATGAATCATACCTCTACATTGGTTTGGTTTATCATGAATCATGAATGTTTTTTAAAGGCATATAGAATGTTGAATCCTTTCCAGAGTTTTCCATTTATTTTACCCAGTTCTTTAACAAGAATCAATATCTATGGCAGCTGTAGTCTTAGAAAATATATTTCTTAAACAATAACACTCTTAAGTCAAAATTACTCTTTGAACCATGGACTTCAGAATGAATGCTGTGTTACTGACCCAAATACAACATTAATCTCCTTGTACATCTCCATCAGATCTCCTGGGTGACTGTGCACATTGTCAATGAGCAGAAATATTTTGAAAGGAATCTTTTTTTTTTTTTTTTTTTCCTGAGCAATAGGTCTCAACAGTGGGGTTAGAATATTTAGTAAACTGTGTTATAAATAGATACACCATCGTCCAGGTACTGTTTCTCCATTTTTAAAGCACAAATAGAGTAGATTTAGAGTAATTCTTAAGGACACCAGCATTTTCAGAATGGTCAATGAGCATGAGTTTCCACTTAAAGTTACCAGCTCTTTTAGTCCCTAACCAGACTTCAAAACCAAGTATCAGCTTCTCTTTAGCTATGATAGTTTCAGATGGCATCTTCTTTTCATAAGTCTGTTTCATGTGCAATTGAAAATCCATTGTTTAGTGCTGTTACCTCTATCACTTAGCTAAATCCTCTGATCTACTTACTGAAGCTTCTGCATTAGCCGTTACTGCCTTTGTCTTTCACTTTTGTGTTACAGACATAGTTTCTTTCCTTAAACTTCACCAACAAACCTCTACTACCTTAAAACTTCTTCAGCAACTTCCTCACCTCTCTTAGCCATAATGGAGTTGAGCAGAGTTTGGCACTGCTGAAGATTAGGCTTTGATTTAAAGGAATGTCATAGCTGGCTTGATCTATCCAGATTACTAAAATTTTCTTCATATCTGAAATAAGGCTCTTTTTCTTATTGCTGGTGTATTCACAAATTGGTTGACTGTTTGGCTCAATATGTATGACTTTGAGCCTATATCAGCTTTCCACATACCTTTCTCAATAAGCGTAATCATTTTTAGCTTTTGACTTAAAGTGAGACACTTGTGATTCTTCCTTTCACTGAAGCCATTGTATGGTTGTTAGTTGGCTTAACTTCCAAATCGTCATGTCTCAGGGAAGAGGGAGGGCTGAGGAGAGGGAAGAATAGAGGTGAACTGCTGGTTTGCGGAGCAGTCAGAAGACCTACTGATCGATTAAGTTTGCCATTTTATATGTGAGCAGTTCATGATGCCTCAAAATATTTACAACAGTAACATCAAAGATCACTGATCACAGATAAACATTACATATATAATAACAATGAAAAAGTTTGAAATCTTGTGGGAATTACCTAAATGTAACACAGAGACATAGTATGAGCACATGCTGCTGGAAAAACAGTGCCAGCTGACTTGATCAACAAAAAGCTTGCCACAAACCTTCAATTTGTAGGAAACACAATGACTGCAAAGTATGATGAAAAAAGATATGTCTATACTTGCTAAATTGCCCAGTCTCCCTGTATGCTGTTATTCTCTCACCCTCACAAAATGCCTCTTTCACTCAGCTCTGTCAAACATACTGACAAAGTATCTACCCCTTTAGTATTAGCTTTGTTGGACATAACAGCTGTGCCAGACAAATCTTGACCTTAGACCTATAGAATATTTCAGCTACATCAGACAATTATAAGACTCAAGAATCTCAAGGTTCTTAGGCCAAATCCTTAACACTAGCACTAAAGTGGTCAAATCTTTACCAGTGTGATACTTAGCCCACCCAAAGAGGAAGGAAAGAGAGGTTGGTCTCCTATGCAATTTTATTTGACCTTCTCCTCTACGGAATAGATACTCCATAAATCTAGAGAATATATTGGCATTTTTATAGCTGTATCCTTGTCACCTTATCTGTTACTGACACTTTTACAACAAATGTAATCAAAATTGTATTACTAAATGAACTAATTTACTTCTTGATAATTTGCTGAGTAGGCCATTAATGCCTAAAATTCTAACCCACTATTATTTTTTTACTTTATGTTGCATAGACTTTCTTCATTTTTCTTCTCTGTTTATGTATGCGTGTATATATGTAAGCAAATGTATATGTGGAAAGATACACGTGGTCTGACAATTAAGGTTGAGAACTTAATTGTTCTAAGTTCTGCATACTTAATTGCTGAAGATCACTATGGTCACCCTGGAAGTAGTCCCCTTGAGAAGCTGTTCACTGATGCAAGTGACTAGCCCACCCTTCAAAGCAATTTTGGAACTCTTCCTGGAATGGTCATTGCACACAAGTGTCATAGTGGCAAGTTCTTAGGCTTAATTGCATAGTTGTCTGTGAGGAAGTTATTAGTCAGTAAACAACTACATTGGAATACCCTCCCTACTCACCTGATCTGTCCCCCAAAGACTTTTTTCTTTATCTGAAGATAAAGGAAATACTGAAGATGTTCTGATGGCAGTCAGGACATCAAGGGTGATATGATGACAGCCTCTTATGGCCATTCCAGAAAGAGTTTCAAAATTGCTTTGAAGGGTGGACTAAGTGCTGGTGTCCATGCATGGCTTCCCAAGAGAAGTACTTTGAAGGTGACTGTAGTGACTGACATTCAGCAGTGAGGTATTTAATACTTTTTCTAGGATAAGTTTGCGAACTTAGTGGGCAGTCCTATTTTGATGATGCAGCTTTGTAAATAATGTGTTAGCACACAAATAAATACTTGAAACTTCCTTCAAATATGTGAAATAAGTGGATGATTCTTAAAATTATGGTTTCATTTTATGTGAATTTCCACGTGAGGGATCTACTTTATTTTATATAATATGATATAGATCCAACTTGTCAAAAGAGATTCATTAAAATGACATAGCCTTTGAAAAGTTAGTTATGTGTTACATCTAACATAAAGATTAAAAAAGTGATTCAACTTAATACAGAGTCATCATCTTTAGAGTAAAAAAAAATGACACAATGACCCATCTCTTAATTTCAAGGCAGTATCACACAAAACAATAATGCAAAGAAGAATTTACAATATTTATATCGTGATTTATATGAGACAGTTATTTCATCTATGGACATTTCATGTTTTGTATCCTCACAAGGCACTCAAAGGCTTTCAATTCATAGTCTCTGTAAAAATCATGGAACTGAGGGTGAGAAAGACAAAATTATGAGCTTAATTATGATGATAAGTTTCACATTCAGAATCAGGATTTGTTCTATAGAATAAGGGAAACTTAAGTTTTTAAGGTATTCTCTGAGAATTGGACTTGTTGATTGTCTTGACAACATTGTTCCAATTACATGTCTTTCAATTACATATCATTTATTATTAGGATATGTATCATTAGTTCGGCCAGTTGGTGATTGCTAGTCAGTCCTCATCACAAGCTCTCCTATAGGGAATTTAAAAGCAGACAAACCTGACTAACATCCTAATAACGAGAGGCAAAAGATATCAATTTATCCCAATATTATAACTCACTGATGATGAATTTCTTTGGCATCTGTTTGGACATCTGATTAATACTTTAGTAGTCCATCTGTTCCTAGTTAACAGGGCGTTTCCATCAAAGTGGGGATTTTGAAAAGCCTGCACACCACACTTAACAGAATAGACATACTAGTAGTGCCTTAGATTGTCAGATTTTCAAAGACAAACTCATTGACTGATTAACTGTATTAATCATTTTATTACAATTATCTTATGTTGATCTAAAGCCAAGTGCCGTCGAGTCAGATCCAATTCATGGTGCCACCTAGGTCTAGGTGTTTAAATAGTACCAAATACTCAGGTGAAAGTTATGTTAATTATGTGAAAGAACACAATGAAGAGTCTGTTACTAGACCTAGGTTCAATTCTCAACCAATGAACTTCCTGTGAACTGTTAGTGGAGGCTAGCACATTTCTCTGAGGCTGAATTCATTTCTTCAGAGCTTCCAGATTAAGACTGATTAGGAACAAAGGCCTGGTCATCTATTTCCAAAAATTAATCAGTGAAAATTCTACAGATCACAAAGATCTGAAATGCAACTGGTCACAAGGATGGCCTGGGACTAGACAACATTTCCTTTAGTTACCCCTATGGTCACCATGAGTCAAGACCTGATTCCACAGTGGCTAACAATGACAACTAATTAAGAGTCCATCATGTCTTCCTGGTCAGAATATTTTGAATTTACATTCTATCAGGAAGGTCCATTTTATTTTCTTTATGTGGAAGTAGCAGTCAAGCAATCAAAAGATGCATTGCACGGAGAAAATCTGCTGCAAAGGACCTCTTAAAGTGTTGAAAAATAAAGATGTCACCTTGAAAACTAAGGTATGCCTGACTGAAGTCATGGCAATTTCAGTCACATCACGTGTATGCAGAAGCTGGACAATGAATAAGGAGGACTGAAGAATTGATGCCTTTAAATTGTGGTGATAGAGAATACTGAATGTACTACAGACTTCCAAAAGAACAAACAGATCTGTTCTGAAAGAAGTACAATCAAAGTGCTCCTTTGTAGCAAAGATGGTGAGACTGTGTCTTACATACATGCTATCAGGAGGTATCAGTCACTGGAGAAGAACATCACGCTTGGTAGAGAGTATGGTCAGCACAAAAGAAGACCCTCAGTAAAATGGATTGACACACTGGCTGCAACAATGGGTGCAAGCATAAAAATGATTGTGGGCCTGGTGGAGGACAGGGCAATATTGTTCTACTCTGTTGTTCATAGGGTTCCTACGAGTTGGAACCAACTTGACAGCACATAACAACAGCAGCAACAACTAGGAAAGTTGACTGTCTGAGTCTTATTTTACTTATCTGTAAACGTGCTTTGTTAGAATAGGTTAGCAAACCCTGGTGGTATAGTGGTTAAGTGTCATGGCTGCTGACTGAAAGATCTCAGTTCAAATCCACCAGGCATGCCTTGGAAATTCTGTGGGTCAGTTCCACTCTGTCCTACAAGGTTGCTATGAGTCAGAATCAAATTAACAGTAATTTTTTTGTTGTTTGTTTGTTTTGGAATAAGCCAGCAACTGTGCGTTGTGAATAATTGGTGCTCAAAAGATTTATTTTCATTCCCACGTTAGTCTTGTTTAAGCTACCCATAATCTTTCTTTAATAAATGGAAGTAGGATTTCTTCCCTAAGTTCATCAGAAAATCATAATAAATAGTTCTATGTTGGTAATGCACTGCCATCAAGTTGATTCTTACTCATAGAGACCCTACAGGAGACAGTAGAACTGAGTTTCTAAAGCTTTAATTTTTATGGAAGCAGTTTGCCAGATCTTTTTCCCATGGAGTGGTTGTTGGATTGTAACCATTGACCCTATGCTTAGCAGCCTACTGTTTAATGTCTGTAACACTAAGCCTCCTTTTCTAAATTTACATTTTCACTCAAAAACCAACCAAACCCATTGTTGTTGAGTCTCAGTTCTGTGCTAAATGATTAATAACTGACAAGTTAATTAATATCTTAGTTGTTTAATTTCTTTGCCTTCATATTATTGCAGTCATAATTTCTTCACAATAATTTTAAGTATCAACCTAAATAATCCGTAAGTAAACTACCCAAACTGATAGAAGAGTTCAGCAAAGTCTCAAGATACAAGGTAAACATAAGTAAATCAGTAGGATTCCTTTATACCAACAACAAGTTTATTAAGGAAGAAATCAACAAATCAATACATTTACTATAGCCCCTAAGAAGATAAAGTACCTAGGAATTAATCTAACCAGAGAAATAACAGACCTTTACAAAAAGAACTACAAGAACTTACTACAAGAAACTAAGAGAGACTTACATAAATGGAGAAACCTACCCTGCTCATGGGTAGGAAGAATTAACATTGTGAAAATGTCTATTTTACCAAAAGCAATCTGCTTATATAATGTAATCCCAATACTAATTCCAGTGACAATTATTTTTTTATTATTATGATGATTGAAGGAATGTGTGCATTCCCGTGTAAATTTTCATGCCCAACTATATGCTGCTTCCACTGCTCTCCCCGCCTGGTGACAGCACACTCTTCCTCTCCACTCCATACATGTATTATCCTCCCAACAATCTCCTATCCCCTCCTTTCCACTCACTTCCGTGCCTCCAGCAAGAGATCAGGAGGACAACATCCTATAGATGCATAGAAGCACAAAGTGCACACATGATATGGTCACTCTGTGTCACCTAGTCCAATCCATTCCTGTCCAAAGTGTTGACCTCCATTATGATTTATGGACAGGGGTAGCATCAGGGCCAGAGGCCATACTCCCAGAGGAACCCTGAGCCCCCTGGACCATCAATTGTAGTCTTTTAGTGGAGATCAAAGGGCGTACACCTTTTTATTCTTGTATTACCAAGTGAGACTCAACTTTGTGAACCCCATCATGGCTACTACTGGTGGTGGCCAGTCACCATCTAGTTCTTCCAATTCCAGTGACATTTTTTAATGAGATGGAGAAACAAGTCACCAACTTTGGAAAGGGAGGAAGCCCCAAATAAGTAAAGTGCTGCTGAAGAAGGAGAACACACTGGGAGGCCTCTCAGTATCTGACTTTAGAATCTATTACACTGCCACACTAGTCAAAACAGCCTGGTACTGGTATAAGAACAGACAGATAGACCAATGGAACAGAATTGAGTCCCCAGAGATGACACCTTCTTCCTATGAACACTTGATATTTGACAAAGGCCCAAGACATTAAACTGGGGAAAAAAACAATCTCTTCAACATATGATGCTGGCAAAATTGGATGTCCATCTGCAAGAAACTGAAACAAGATCCATATTTTACATCTTATACAAAAAAACAACTCAAACTGGATAAAAGATCTAAATGCCAAATCTAAAGTGATAAAATTCATCCAAGAAAAACTAGGAACAACAATGGAAGTTTTAACACACAGTGTAGACAGCCTTCAAAATCTCTCGAACAAACCACAGACAACAGGAGAGAAAATAGATAAATGGAAACTACTAAGAATCAAACACTTTTGCTCATCCAAAGTCTTTATCAATAGAATAAAAGGGCACCTACAGAATGGAAAAAAAAATATTTGGCAACTATATGTCAGACCGATGCCTGATCTCCATAATCTCTAAGGTACTACCAAATATAAACAAGAAAAAGATAAATCATCCAATTAAGTGATGAGCAAAGAAGATGAACAGGCACTTCTCTAAAGAGGAGATCCAGACAGCTGAAAGACATGTGCAGAATTGCTCACGATCATTAGCTATTGAAGAAATTCAAATCAAAACTACAGTGAGATACCACCTCACTCCAACAAGGTTGGCTATGATCCCCATAACACAAAACAACAAATGAGGGAATCAACCCAGATGCCAAACAACAGAGGAACACACTGCAGTGATAAAGAACAATGATAATTTTAATCGTAAACTTTTGAATACTTATATCATTTTCTCTTTAATTTTGACATTAAGAAGAAAAGACAGCAGGATGTTCTGGGCAATTCTACTATATCCCATAGGTCTCCATGAGTTGGAACTAGCTCAGTGGTACCTAAAGAGGGTAATTATGAGTTATGATCAACTCAGTGGTAATAGCTTTACCAACCATAACATAGTGTATTAATATGGTCGATAATATTGTTCTATCTTTTGGAATCACTGACATTTTTCATGTCTCATGGATATTTTTATATGTATATTCACTTTTAAAAAGAGGTCCTAGAAACCGTAGTTGAGAAGAAAATGTACCAGCTTGCTCCCACTCACATGTATGTTCTGATCTCTCAATTTCTGGATCTGTCAGTCTTCTCTAGACCAATAATAGATTTTGTTCCTTTATATTAAAAAAAAAAAAAAAAACAATGCCATTGAGGAATTAAAACTACCAGAAAACCTGCATGACAGAGTAGAGCTTCCCCATAGAGTTTCCAAGGAATGGCTGGTAAATGTGAAATACCAACCTTTGGATTAGTGAGATACTTTATAATTTCAAGTTCTTACCAGTTTCTTTTATTACCTCTGTTTGGCTTCTTTGCTTCTGCACTTCTATTCACTTCTAATGTGCTCCTATTTAGATATAGTCTTAATGTTAGTTTCTAAGTATAGATTTACTGGCCTTTTGGCCTCAGGTGAAATAATTAGTCATTTTTGAATGAGTATTTTAGTATTTGTGAATTCTTGGACATTTTACTTTATTTCATGTGATAGCCTAGTACTGGTATAACAGAAATATCACAACTGGATATCTTTAAGGAAGAGAAGTCTATTTTCTCACTGTCCAGTAGACTAGAACTCGGAACTCAGAGTGCTAGCTCTGGGGGAAGGCTCTCTCTGTCAGCTGTGGAGAAAGGTCCTTGTTATCAGTCTTCTCCCCTTCTGGGAGGATCTCAGCACAGGAACCTTCAGATTCAAAGTATGTGCTCTGCAACCAGCACTCTTTGTTTGGTGGTATGAGGTCCTTGAATCTATGCTCCCTTCCCCTTCCTTTATTTCTTGAGAGATAAGAGGTGGTACAGGCCACACTTCAGGCATACACCCTTTATACTGGATCAAGAACGTTATCCTTCCTTAGCAAGAATGTTATAATCCCACAGTAACTCTCCTTTACCATAAAATTACAATCTCAAAATTCAGTTCAGCTATGCAATATGAGAAATCATGGTATGCCCAACTTGACACATATTTTTGAAGGATGTAATTCAATCCAAGACCCTTGTCTTATTACAACAGGTCAGAAAATTAGAGAAATAATTTCAACCTGTTTAATTTATTGTGATGACTTAATAATATCATATAAAAGTTCCTAAATAGGCTAACTATTACATAATAGATGATCAAATAATCTCAATGCACTAAAAATTATAGATACATATACACATACGTACATGATAAATATAAGTATATATTCTCTCCTATTTGACATTGTAATAGATGTTACGCACCCTTTGAATTGGACGCAAAGCAAAGTTCACTCTTCTCTAACAGTTCATAGTGTAAAACATGTCCTAGCAGTTGCAACACAACAGAGAGTAAAAAAAAATTTATAAATATTTACAGGAAAGAAGGAAATTTGCCTTTATCTGAAGATGATATAATTGTATATGTAGAAAATTATAAGGATTTTTAAAGATATACGCAAGACATAGCAAATGTATTTAAAAATTACGTATGAAAAACAAAACAGTGAAATTTGTTCTATATACTAACAGAAAAATGGAAAATAAAATATTTGTAACAGCAAACAAAAGCATCAGCTAATTATGGATGAATTTATGAAAGACACTATCAACAATAAAAATTACAAAACATTACTGAAAAATTACAGAAGACAAATAGACACAGTGTATCAACGAAAGGAAAAATCTATCAAAATATTTATCTACATTTTTTGCCAAATTGATCTACAAATTCTTTATAATCCCTGTGAAAATCACAGCACATATTGGAAAAAAATCAACACTGGAAATACAAAAGGACTAAAATAGCCAACATAATTTTGGTAAAGAAGTTATCCAGTTTCAAAAACTTCCTATAAATTTATAATGGTCATGACAGTGGAGTCTTGCAATAACAACAAACATTTATCAAAGGAACACAGTAGAATGGCAAAAAATTAACTGATGTTAAATATTCATATCATGGTTTACAAGAGGGTCATAAAATTTAATAGCAAAAAGAAAATTTCCACAGATTGCACTGGATCAACTAGATGCCCCTGTGGGAGAGTAAGAAATCCCTTATCCATAACTTACTCCACACCTAGAATTTAAAGCTCTATAATTCTTCCGGAAGGAACCAGAAGAAAATCCTCCTTTCCTTGTTGGAAGAAAATATTTCTTAGTATGGTCACAAAAAGTACTAAATGTCAAAGGAAAACTGACAAATTTATTTCATCAAACTTAAAAGCTTTTCCTCATAAAAGCACAACAATCAGAAATAAATAAATAATCAGCTGACCGGGAGATATTATTTACCATTTGTACATGTGAAAGATAAATTATACCTAGAGCATATAAACCATTCACAAGTCAACAATGTAATATACATATAATTCAAATAGGCAATGAGATGTTCAGATGTTTCACAAAAAAAGATATGCAGTCACTGAAGACTTATGAAAGTTTCAACACATTGGTTACCAGGAATATGCAAACTAAACATCCAAGAAACACCAATTCACACTCATTACAATGATTAAAACAGAAAACACTGACAACAACAAATATGACGGTGTAGGGCAGCTAGAATTTTCATATATTGCTGGTGGGTTGTGTAATTTGCTATTGCCATTTTGGAAAAACTTGTAGCACTATCTTGCAAAGATAAACAAAATCCTAATTTGTGACTCAAATTCCAGTCCTAATATTTACCAGAACACTTAGCTGTGCTCGTGAGGTAACTGTATACAGATCAAGAGGAAGTTGTTCAAGCAGAACAAGGAGATACCGCACAGTTTAAAGTCAAGAAAGGTGTGTGTTAGGGTTGTATTCTTTTACCATACTTATTTAATCTACACTCTGAGCAAATAATCCAAGAAGTCAGACTCTATGAAAATTAGGCATCAAGACTGGAAGATTCTTTAACAATCTGCCTTAGGTATTCGACACAATCTTGCTTTCTGAAAGTGCAGAAAACTAGAAGCACTTATTGATAAAGATCAAAAGACCACAGTCTTCAATACAGATTATACCTCAAAATAAGAAAATAAAAATCCTTACAACTGTATGGATAAGCAATATCATGATGAGTGGAGTAAAAGTTGTAAATATTTTCATTTTACTTGGATGCACAATCAACACCCATGGATGCAGCAGTCAAGAAACCAAAAGACATTTTGTGCTGGGCAGAGCTCCGTCAAAAGACCTCTTTAAAGTATTGAAAACTAAAAATGTTGCCTTGAAGACTAAGGTATACATGACCTAATCACCTAATATGCATGTGAAAGCTGGATGACAAATAAGGAAGAGAAAAGAAAAACTGATGCCTTTGCATTGTGAGAATATTGAATATACCAAGAAACTGACAGAAGAATGAACAAACATGCCTTGGAAACAGTTCTGACCAAATGCCCCTTAGAAGCAAAGGTAGGGAGACTGCATCACAAATATTTTGGACATGTTATCAGGATCAGTGGTCAGTCCCTGGAGAAGGACATCCTGCTTGGTAAAGTTGAGAGTCAGCAAAAAAGAGTAAGACCATGAAAGCAATCGGTTGACACGGTGGCGTCAACTACAGGCTCAAGCATACCAAACGCTGTAAGGATGGCACAAGACCAGATGGCATTTCATTCTTTTTTACACAGGGTCACTATGAGTCACAATCAACTTCACGGCACCTCAAAAGTTGTAAGTGCACATAATGACTTATTGAAGAATATCTATTACACATTTATTCATAATGGTCTAAAACTCCTTAGAAATTGAATATTCATCAACAGTAAGAAAACACGATGGAGTCATAAGCAAACAGAAACAAGCTGAAAATTTATATAACACACGCTTAAAAATGTAGAAACTGTTTAAAAAAAGACGAAGTATATTATTTTTAATATTTATTTCAAAACAGTGTTTTCTAGAAAAAATAGGTCTGTGATTTCTTTCACCTGTCAAGGGTTGTAATTTCCAGAACTTTTATCCTTCTGGTCAATACATGCCAGATGGTCTACAGAGTATGAATGATCTTCTTGAAATGTTATACCTACAGACAAAGATGCGTTTGGTCAGATAGAAAGAAAATACCACCACTTCTCTCCTGGATATCATATTTTTAAGACTGAAATTTTATATCTTACTTTATTTTTTGTTTTTATAAACTTGTCAAGCTTTTCACTTCAGTTTGTTCTCAGCTTTTGTGTTTTGTAATCAATCTGCATGAATCTCTACAAATGAAAGAATTTGTTTGACTCTACAAAGCCTTGATTGTGAGAACCAAGCCCCAAATTACCTCATAAATAATGGTTGGGAAAATAATGTTTGACTATATACATGTCAACTTTCCTGCCCTAGACTTGATAAGCCTTCCAGAACTTGAATTTGGAAAGAGGCTTGGTGAAAACATGCAAGATTTAGAGTTTCAAAGATGAAGTGAGAAGTTTCTCCATGATTGTACCATTCTCTGGACTTCCATTACTTCCAAGATTGAACTCCTAGAAAAGTTTGAAGTTCTGAGAAGAAACAGTATATATACTCTAATTCTTGCCTTGAAATCTTGGTACCATCAGTCTCATAGGTGATCTTGACATTGCCAAAGTGATTTACCTAACAACAAACTTCCACTGGTAAAACACATATAAGAAGCAACCTCAAGGAGTCTTTTTGAGGGAAAGATATTAGAGAAATATAGTGTTCTCATTTCTAAAATTAAAAAAAAAGAAGATGAGAGACAATGAGAATTAGCAAAATCGTATGTCCTTAAATGATGTTATAATCTTGATGACACAATACAAGAGCAAAACATAGTATGGACACTGGGACCAAAGACCAGCATGAAAAATGGTGATTCCCAAGGTTCTCAGTAGAACTTCTGGGTACATATTAGAATAAGACGCCATACGAAAATATGATGGTAAATGCTTTATTGTCCTGCACAATGTTAAAATACTGTGGAAGTCCCATAAATCTTCGATGCACGAAGAAAGGGAGAGAAGAAAGAAGTTGGTACTGAGACAACAGAGTGTCTGAGATTTAGGTACTCTGAACTTTCTGTTTGGGGAACATTAAGAGACAAAAGGTAAAGTTAAGTTTTGTTCATTAAAATAGAAGCTTATGTTTTCTCACATCTTAGTTTTTCGGTGTTGCATTTATTTTCTTCAGTTCTCATGCTCTATTTCTGAAGGCTTAGAATCCTCATAAACTCTGGCTTTTACTTTCCTTAGTTTTAAAATGGGAGTAACAAAGCCTAGCTCAAATAGGAGGAAAAATCATATTTTATTAGAGTAGATTCTAAATTTGTGATAGACCTCTCAGTTTAAGACATGTGATTCAGAAAAGCATATCTTTTGTTCAAGCCAAATGCTTCAGATTCATTGGCAGGCAGGGACTGACAAGAACTTTACCATCTTGCAGCTTTACCGTATAAATACATGTACAGAGATCTCTCGTATTTCTTTCTATGTCTGATATGACCTATGTTATTTCTATTTACAGTCTGTTGGGTAGATCAACAACCCTAGATGCAAAGAAGTCCAGAAAGTGTTGACTCTGTGTGCCCGGAACAAGAACCAGATAAAACCAGCTCATTGTCATCAAGTCAGCTCTGACTCATAGTGATCCTATAGGACAGAGTAGAACTGCCCCACAGGGTTTCCAAGACGTGTCTGGCAGATTCGAACTGAAAACCTTTTGTGCTACAGTTAGCAGCCGTAGCACTTAACCACTAAATAACTTCTATCTAAGGAGTGTGAGAGATAAAACATGTATAAACCTATAGTAATATCCTACCAAAAATATTCTCAGAAAGTGTAAACAGTTTATTTTTAATTCAGGATTATTTACATTTTAGTAGCATTCTTCACTCCTTTTATGAAATTTGGGATTGGAAAGGCAAGATGGTGCCGGAAAAATTCTAGAGTACATACATAATAGGTATTCTAGATTCTAGTTATTAGTTTACTTTTTTGACTCTGGAAAAGTGTCTTCGTGTTCTTACCTCACCTCTCTCAGTTAATGAGATTTCATTAACCATCTCCCTCCCAAATTTATCCCAGCCTTGTTATCTCAAGATTTTTTTAACTGTTTATTTTTTTAATACTAAGACTTCATTGAATTTTTGTGGAAGTGTACACAGCAAAATAGATTCTCATTCAGTAGTTTCTACATATATTGTCAATATTAGTCATACTTTCCACATTTTTGTCAAAATTGTCATTGTTTCTGTTCTAGTTGTTCCCTTTCCATTGACCTAGTCTCATCTTCTCATCTATGCTTTAGAATATTTATTGACTATTTGATCTTATACAGATGATTTTTAAAAAGAGTTCGGTTCTCAAGGGTAATATTCATTACTTTTATGAGCTAAGTACACATACTATTAACTAAAAGGTGACCTGAGGGGATAGTTTCTGTTCAAGCTTTAAAGAGTAACTCAGGGCAATAGTCTCAGTGACTCTGCCAGTCTTAATAAGTCCAATAACTGTGTATATTGAGAATTTTAAGTAATTGAGAATTTCAAGTTATTTTCCGTATTTTTCTCCCTATCTATTAGAACATATTTATACTGTGCCTGATCATAATTTTCAGTAGTAGTAGCTGGGAACTGTGCAGTTCTAGTGTTAAATTAGAGGAGGCCATGGTTCATGTAGTGCCTTCTTGGAATCTTGTGCTTTGTTCTTTACATTTTTCTCCAGATTAGTAGAGACCAATGACTCATTTTAAATGGCTGCTCAAAAGTTTTCAAAAGCTCAGAAATTACTCAGTAAATTAGAATGGAGAACATAGACTTTATGAGCTATTCTGTACCTAAGATATCATACAAGACTGTGGCCCTAAATCTTCAAACCAAGACAATTAATTCTGTAAGATGATTGGCTGTGTCTAAGAAATGTCAGTTTCTAGGACCCTTGTTATTTTGGTAGACAAATAGATTGGTGTGCACATGCATATATGTGTATATGTAAAATATACAGGCACATACATACATATAAGCACATACATATGTATTGTGATTGCTTTTGTTTATGATATTATGTATAAAACAGCTTTCATATTCTTTGTGTGTATGCATGTGTGTGCAACTTAGTGGCACCAACTGTCCTGGTGAAGCTATCACATACTTCAACTACATTTAGTCCTACAAAATCCTGGCAGCGTAGTGGTTGAGTGCTATGACTACTTAAAAAAGGTAGGCAGTTCAAATCGACCAGGCATTCCTTGGAAACTGTATGGGGCAGTTCTACTTTGTCATATAGAGTAGCTGTGAGTCAGAATCAACTCATCTGCAATGAGTTTGGTTTTGGTTCCCATCACCAGAAATAAAAAGTGACTGCTGTCTAGAGAATGAACGTCCTTCCCCCCATCCTGGGTAACCACAAATGAGCTTTGCTGTCTGTATGCATAGCCATGCTTGTCATTTTTGAAAAATGAGATCATGTAATATTTGTCCTTCTATGACTGACTAATTTCACTCAGTATAATGTCCTGTAGGTTCATGCATGTTTCTAGATATTTTGGGATTTCATCTTTCTTAAGGCTGTGTAGTATTTGACTATTGATCTTTATAAACTGAATAAATCTAATCATTTGGTAGCCTGTGGTTTGGCAGGTATATTTTTTTCAATCTATTTTTCTTTTTTTTTTATTAAATAAAACATGAAAGTGTACATCTCTGTGTTTACAATACTGGGTTAAGAGAAGAGGAGTACACAAGTTGTGTCAAGGTCCTATTAATATTGATCTTCTTACTAATGTGTATCATCACCAATTTCACCCAACCAAATTTCTAACAACTATCTAATCTAAACCCTCGCCCCTTGCCCTCCCGCCCTTCCGCCCTCCCACCCTCCCCACACTTGTAGCCATCAAAGAGTCTTTTCTATTATGTATGGGTATGCTTTTAAGTTTTTATCATAGGGGTCTCATACAATAATTGTCCTTCCGTCGCTGACTAGTTTCATTCAACATAATGTCCTCTAGTTGAGACCAAATTGAGAGATGTTTCCTGCTATCATCATTGTTCTTTATCAGTGTATACCACTCCATTGAGTATATATACCAATGTTTACCCACCCATTCTTCTGTTGTTCGGCATCTGGGTTGATCCCAAATTTTTGCTATCGTGGACTGTGCTGCAATGAACATTCGTGTGCATGTATCAGTTGATGTGAATGGCCTTGATTTCGTAAGATATATTCTGAGCAGAGGAATTACTGGATCAAATGGCATTATCTATAACCATTATTTTAAGGTAACACCAAATTGCTTTCCAAAGAGGTTGCACCATTCTGCAATCCCACGAATAGTGAAGGAGAGTTCCAATCTCTTCACAGCCTCTCCAGCATTTACTGTTTTGTGTTTTTTGGATCATGGCCAATCTTGTTGGGGTAAGATGGTATCTCATTGTCATTTTGATTTGAATTTATTTAATAATTAATGATCATGAAGATGTGTGCATGTGTTTTTTGGCTGCCTGGATCTCCTCTTTAGAGAAGTGTCTGTCCATCTCCTTTGCCCATCGCTTAATTGGATGATTTGTCTTTTGCTTTGATATTTTGTAGAACCTTATAGATTATGGAGATGACACATCGGTCTGACATAGAGCTGCCAAATATTTTTCCCATTCTGTAGGTGGTCTTTTAATTCTGTTGATAAAGTCTTTGGATGAGCAGAAGTGTTTGATTCTTATTAATTCCCATTTATCTATTTTCTCTTTTGATGAATGTATTTTGTTTGTCAGATTTTGACACTTAAACTTTGGCAAGAAAATGCATAAAGAAAATATTATTCAGGAGGCAGGGCAAAGATAGCAGACCAGACACACATCTCCTCAATGCCCTCTGAGAACTAAGACCTAGAATGATAACTGAATGGAACAGTTGACATCCGGGGAGCCCTGGGAACTGGCCTAGTGTTGTCAGGTTTGACTAGACACCAGTAACAGACTAAACTACCCCTCTCAAAGATGAGCCAGTGCCCACTGACCCCCACTCCAGCTGACTCACCATTTTGGAGAGCTGCAGGTACTGATACTTCTTTGTTATCCAGGAGGTGGGGACTTGGCATGAGCTTACAAATACACTGAACTGTGGGAATATAGTACAGCAGAGAGACAAAGCATGGGACAGCCAAATATTGAGAGCCCAGCTGCTGACTGAAGGCACCAATCTCCCTCCACTCTCTTTTCTAAGTTGTGTTATAGATAGAAAGTCTTAACATTGTGGAAGTCTCTATTTTTCCCAAAGTGTTTTACATATACACTGCAATTCCAGTGCATATTCTAGTGTCATTTTTTAATCAGATGGAGAAACAAATCACAAACTTTGTTTAGAAAGGGAAGAAACTGCAGATAAGTAAAGCACTACTGAAGAAAAGGAACATATTGGGGGGGGTGTCTCACACTGCCTGACCTTAGAACCTATTACACTGCCACAGTAGTCAAAACAGCATAGCACTGGTACAAAATGATACATATAGACCAATGGAACAGAGTTGAGACCTCAGAGACTCCACCATCTTCTTAAGAACAGTTGATATTCGACAAAAGCCCTGAGATTGTAAACTGGAGTCAAAACAGTCTCTTTAACAAATGGTTCTGGCAAAATTGGCTATCCATCTGCAAAAAAAATTGAAACAAGAACCATATCTCACACCTTATCAAGCCTAAAACAATAAAGATCATCCAAGAAAAAATGGTACCAACAATGGAAGTTTTAATACACAGCTTAGACAGACTTCAAAATCTGACAAATAGAACACTATCAACAGAAGAGACAATAGATAACAGGAACTACTAAGAATCAAACACTTTTGTTCATTCAAAGACTTTATCAAAAAAGCTACAACACCATCTACAGAATGGGAGAAAAACCATTTCACAACTACGTGTCAGACTGTCTTCTGATCTCCATAATCTGCAAGGTTCTGCAAAATACTGACAAGAAAAGTATAAATGACACAATTAAGTGATGGATAAAGGAGATGGACAGACACTTGCCCAAAGAGGACATCCAAGCAGCCAAAAGACACATGAAGAGATGGTCATGATCATTAGCTATTACAGACGTTCAAATAAAAACTACAATGAGATACCATCTAACTCCAACAAGATTGGCCATATTCCAAAAGACATATAACAACAAATTCTGGAGATGCTTTGAAGAAACCAAAACTCTTCTGCGCTACTGGTGGGGTTGCAAAACGGTACAACCTCTTGGAAAATCAATCTAGCTCTTCCTTAAAAAGCTGGAAATAGATATACTGTTTGATCAAGTAATCTCACTTCTCATAATTTATCCTACAGAAACAAATGCTGTCTTGTGAACAGACACATGCACATGAATGTTTACTGCAGCACAATCCACAACAGCAAAAAGATGGAATCAACCTAGATGCCTATCAACAGATGAATGGATAAACAAACTGTGGTACATATACTCTATGGAACAGTATGCAATGATAAAAAAAAAAGTGATGATTTTAGGAAACATATCATAACCTGGTTTCAATTGGAAGGCATTACGCTGCATGAAACCAGTCAGCAGCAAAAGGTAAAACATTGTATGACACACCTTTTCTATAAGGACTAAAAATACGCTAATGTATAGAAAGACAGACTCTGACATCTGCAACAGTGAGGATGGTGGTGAGGGTTGGTCACCGATTAGACAGTTGATAGAAATTTGGTTAGGTGAAATCAGTGACAGCACACAGTAGCAAGTTGGTCAATTTAACTGAACTTCACAACAAACTGAAAGCTCTTCTAATCTCAACTTAATATTACAAGAGTAGAAGAGCAGGAATAGGATCTGGGGACCATTCTCTAGGGGCACATGGAGGTCAGTTGGCATAAATATTGCTAAGAGAATCTTTTGCACCTCATATTGGTGAGTGGTGTCTGGGATCTTACAAGCTAGCAAGCTACCATGTGAGGTACACCAAATGGTCCCAACTCAGACAAACAGATGCTCACCGAGAACACCAAAGACATAAGCTAAAAAGAGTCCAGGATACAGAAGGACCCATGCAAATAGGAGATTATCTCAACACATTGAAAGGGAGGCCCTTGGTCAGCCTGACTCCATCTTATCACAAATAGTAGCACAGCAGATACTGGCATTGCAGTCAGGTAGCACAGATCCGAAATTGTGGTTACAATGTAACCAGAACTAGATGGTGCCTGGCCACCATCAAAGGCAGCCGTCATGGGGCACACAATGTCGAGTCCTTGTGGTAACATGAGAAAAGAAGGATGCAGCTCAAGGGCTCTAATAAAAGACCACAATCGATGGTCTGATAGCCAGGGAGATCCCCTGGGAGCATGGCCCCTAGACCTGCTGCTGCACCTGTCTATAAAACACCACTGATATTAACTCTTTGAACAAAAATGGACTAGACTCAGGGATACAACATGAACATATGATGTGTGTACTTTATGGTTCTATGCATTTATAGGACGCTGTCTGTCACTGGTCTCTTTTTAGATGGGAGAGACAAGGGTGCAGAGGAGGAGGGAGGAGCTTGTTAAGAGGATATGGCATGTATAAAAAAAGGAGGTGTGTGCTGTCACTGAACAAGAAGAGCAGAAGAGCTGTAGATAATTTGGCATGTAAAATTGATTTGGATTGTATACTGTCACTTACTGACAACGACAACGTCAAATATTCAGTTAGATACGAATATTAAAACCTATGAAAGAAGAACAGGCCACAAAATGGCCATTTTTATCTGGAATACATATGATTGACATTTACTGTTTAAGATGGGGGTCACTTATCCTAGAAGACAAAATAATTTTGATGCCACGAAAGAACATAGCTTCATTCTTAATTTTGCTTTTCACTACTTTCTCCTCTATCATAAAACATAAATTCAGTACCATACCTATGTTTTCCTTTAGAAAATAATAATGTTGAGAGCACAATTCAGGAAAAAAGGACTATCTTTTTTCTTAAAGAATTTATGTTGCTGTCCTTAAATCTGGAAATCTCCTTTGGGCAGTGCCTTCTGGGAATAGCCTTTTTTCAACAGAAGACAAAATAAAGTGAAATTATTTTTTTAATTTGATTATTAGATTTGTCCCTCACTTACAGCACTGGAGAAATTATTTAGTACTTTAAGTTGATGGTTATTTAACATGATGGTTATTTGCAATAACCAGCAAGTTATTCAAATAAAATAAATACAGAAATCACAATATTCTTGAATGTTTTAAAATGCAAAAGAGGTTTATAAACCGTAAATTGCTGCAGAGGGTTAGGATCTTATGTTTCCACCTTCCATATGACTAAGTGTATGGCACAAAATGCATAATTTGTACCTAGTGTCTGCATGATGAGGTGTGTGACAGACGATGGTTGATGCGTTTTGATGCAAGTTCTGGATCTGAGGCTAATTAGAGAGCCAGGAGTGCTCTGAAAGCTGGTGTCCTTCTTAGGAAGCCTGCTTCACCACCCCTAGAGGTTTGTTCTATTAAAATTTAGATGAGCTAATTTTGCTTCAGCTCAGTGGTGTTTTGGTTATAGTTATTGAGTGGTATTTAACATAATTAATTGTATTATTCAAAGCACTCAGTGTGTTCAGATTGAAACTTATACTGATATTTCCATTAAGTCCATTTAGTGGTGTGTAAATGCAGATTCTATTCAGTCTTTAAGCCTTTAAACTATGTTAAGAAGTTGCTCGTTAGTTTATTCGGGGGACTGGAGGAAAAGCAGAACACAGCAAAAAGGAAAAGTTAAGAAAAACGAGGTGAAGGAAAGATCAATAGAGAAAGAACTCTTGTCTGATTTCTCATTTCTCCCATTTTGGTGCCTAGATTAGCACTGGAAACCCCGGGGGAAGAATGGTTAAGTACTCCATCTGCTAAACACAAACGTCGGCAGTTCAGATCCACCTGGTGCTCCTTGGAAACTCTCCACTCAACAGCAATGTGTAGATTAGCGTCAGGACCATATCCATGGCTGTCTGGTCAATAGTTGTTCATGGCAACACGATAGCACAGAGCAGAACTGCTCCACTGGGTTTCAGAAGAGTAGCTAGTCGATTCAAACACTAGCTTTTGGCCAGCAGCTGAGCTCTTAACCACTGAGATGCCAGGGCTCCTCTTTGGGCACATATCATGGTTATTATGTGACTTCAGGTGTATGCTGACTTATAGTGACCTTACAGGATGGACTAGGACTGTACCATCAGGTTCCAAGGAGCAGCTGCTGAATGCTAACTTCTGACCTCTAGGTCAACAGCTGATGATCTCTTAACCCCTGCACATAGTGGGTGCTTATTAAATTTTGATGTTTAAATGAAATGAAGAATGAGATGACTGAGCAAGAAACTGCAGAAAAAATGAATGTGGGGGAGAATAAAATAATGAAGAATGAAAAGGAAGAATCGTGAGATGCTGAAAATGAAGGTAAGACAATCAATGGTGTGTTTGGGGAAGTAACTGAAAGTGAGAAATACAGATATTTTCTGTTCAGTCCTAGTGGACAAAAGAAGAATAAAGAAAGAAGACAGGGCAAATTTTGGTTTTACTGAAATCTCTGTAACACCCTGGTGGCATGGTGAGTTAAGCACTGCTTCTGCTAACCAAAAGATCAACCGTTCAAATCCACCAAGTGCTCCTTGGAAACTCTATGGGGCAGGTCTACTGTGATGTCTAGTGTCACTGTGGTTTGGACTTGACTTGACGGTAGTGGGATTTTTTTAGGTAACACATCTAGAGCCTTCTAAGGAAAGAACAGACTGACTCAGGAGATGCAGAGTTTTCAGTCACTAGAGTTATCTGATAGAAGCTGTGTAACAACACCGAATGAATACTGTAAAAGGAATTTGAGAGCAAGATCAGTGCCTAAATAAAAGAATATTAACATCTTTGTATTCTGAAATCCAATTATTCTGCAAGAGTGGAGCATGAAATGTTTATGGTGTGTTATGAATGAGTCAGAGAAAACTGGAAAAACTCTCTTACAATCTACTTCTTAACTAGAAAAAGATGGAGATTAGAGGAAGGAAGAAAAGGATCCTCTATGTTATCTGCACAGGAATGTGCCCTCCACTGGCTCCTTTAATCTAAATTGAGGTATTTGAGACAAATGTTTGTCTCTAGAATTATTTTGTATTTTGTTTCATTTCTCAGATATTACTTTTCCATTATCTGATAAACTGTTTTATTTATTTTAAAATTATGTAAGTTAGGTTATACAACAAAATGTAATGATAAGGCCATTTACTTTATAATAAGAGGATAAATAAGTCAGTTATTTATTTCAAGAATCTAAATATTTCAGCCAAAAGACATTCTTCTGTTTTATTGTTTTGGAAGATGGAAAAATGAATTATTAATCAAACTTTCACTATCTTTTTTATTAAAATTTTATAAATGCAGTCACAATTTTGTCTTTACCTGGAGGAAGTGTATTAATATATTGAACCTACTTCAGTTATAAATCAAGAGCAAATAGATGAAAATACTAGGACCACCAATTAAGTTCAAGAACTCACCCTAGAAAAAGTGCCACATACCTCATTGCTAAATGGCATTATGGTCACTTTTAAAGTACTCCCTTTGGGAAGATATTGAAGGATGCCAGTGTCTAGTCCAACCTTCAGAGCAATTTGGAACTCTTTTTCTGGAACGGCCGTTAGAGTTAGCATTGTATGACCCTTGGTGCCCTGAATGCCTTTGTAAAGTCTTTCTTTCAATATTTCCTTTATCCTCAGGTGAAGAAAAATGTCACTGGGGGCCAGAGCAGTTGTGTAGAGAGGTTATTTCAATACCATTGTTTGTTTACTGGTTAAAAATTGCCTCACAGACAACTATAAAATTAAGTTTGTGAAATTGTCACCTTACCACTGTGCACAGTGGCCATTCCAGAAAGAGTTCCAAAATTGCTCTCAAGTGTGGACTAGGTGCTGGTGTCAGTGCATAGCTTCCTAAGCAGAATACTTCAAAGGTGACCATAGTGATTTTTAGTAATGAGGAATGAAACACTTAGAACGATTAAGTTCATGAACTTGTTACACCTGGTGTATTATACCAAGATGCACAATAGAATTTAAGATTTAAGAAATGAACATAGATTGAATTTTGCATATCAATTAGTATGTAGAACATAGGCAGAATAGAAATGATAGATTTTTTAGTAGAGAAAAGTTTTGAATCTCAATAAAAAAGAATTATCTAGGCACAAAAGTAGTTGTTCAAATAGAACAAGGGACACTTAGTACGTGTAGCAAAGTCAGTGAAGGTGGGTATCAGGGTTGTACTCACCATACCAAAACAATCTGTATTCTGAGCAAATAATCTTAGAAGTTGGAATGTAAGAATATGAATGTAGCATCAGGAGTGGGGAAAAGTTACTAAAACTTGCAATATGCAGATGACGCCACCTTGCTTGCAGAAAGTTAAGGACACTTGAAATATTTACTGATAAAGATCAAAACCACAAACTTCAGTGTAGATTACACTACAACCTAGTACAGAAATCTTCTCTGCTGGAAGAATAAGCATTATCATGATAAATAGAGAGAATATTGAAATTGTCAGGGGTTTTATTTTACTTGGATCTACATTGAACACCCATGGTAGCAGCTGTTCAGAAATCAAATGACATTGTACTGGGCAAATCTGCTTCAAAAGAACTCTTGTAATTATCAAAAGCCAAAGATACCACTTTGAGGATGAAGGAAGCCCTGCCTCATGCTATGATATGAGTGTGAAAGCCAGGCAAACAGTAAGATAGATGGAAAAACAATAGATGCAGCCCTGATGGAACAGTGATTGGGAACTGTGCTGCTAACAAAAAGTCAGCTATTTGAATCCATCTGCTGCTCCCCAGAAACGCCACTATCCAATTCCACTTTGTCCTGTAGGCTCACTGTGGGTCAGAACATACTAGATGGCCCCTAATAACAACAACAAAACATCCAGCTTCACTTTGAAATACCTTTGAGGATACACAAATTAATTATAACACAAAACAATAAAAATTAAAAATAGAAATACCTCTTGGTCAGACACAGTCCAGAGCCTTAGGATTTTGGAACAAAGCTCTATTGTCTTCTGCAGATAGCTATTCTTTTTGAGAAATAATTTTGGGCTTATTACTGGTCCTTAGTAGAGACTGAATGTTTAACCATGGGATACCAAGTCACCATGTGGCCTGGGCTTCCCAGCACAAACTGGGTGTTTTCTGACCCACAGAACCATAAAGTTGGATGTGCACAGCAGCACTCCGTCTTTAAGTAAAGCAGTTTGCACAAGATCAGGCCACAGCAGACCAAAGATGTAAATAAGTTGTGTAAAGAAATGGCCCAAATGCCCACGGTCTTGACTCTTGTCACATTAACTTCATCTTCCAGTCCTCAAATATGCCCCCCTGGAGTGTCCCTAGAATCACTTGACTGAGGAAGAGAAAGCTCTCATTTGGCTTATACATAGTTTGCAAGATAGGTGGGCACTACTTGAAAGCGAATAGCAGCAGCACTACAATTCCTTTGTGGGACCTCCCTGAGTACTGTGGTGAGTGGAAGTCCTCCCAATGGTCAGTAGTTCAAGCAAAGTACCTGTTGTTCACTTTTCTCCAAATGAGAGAGGATCAGATTTGCAACTGCATACCAATTCATGAATTGCGGCCAATGGTTTAGCTGGCTAGACAGGAACTCAGAAGGAAAATGATGGGAAAATAGGAGATAATTATTTATGGGGAAAAGGTATGTAGATAGACCTCTATCAATGGGCCAAAGAAGATATTTGTATCTCACATGAATGCTCCCCAAAGTATGATCTCGGCAGAGGAGAATTTTAAGAATCAAGTGGGTAGGATGACACGTTCTATGGAAACCAGCCATCCTCTTCCCCAGCCACTCCCATCATTGTCCAGTGGGCTCATGAACAAAATAACTGTGGTAGCAAGGACAGAGCTTATATGTGGCCTCAGCAACATGGACTACTACTTACCAAGGTTGATTTGAAGTGAAAATGAAATAGAACCCATAAAGATCAACATCTTTGGAATCAGTTAGCTGAAATAGACTGGTATTAATCACATTGAATCAGATATCATAAAGTCTATTATGCCAGGAACAACAAATTGAAGAGGAACACCACTGGGTTCCTTCTCAAAAAGAACATTTGAAGATCTGTCCCAAAGCACAGCATAGTCAGTGATAGTTTACAAAGAAAACCAATTAATATGACCTATTCAAATTTACATACAAATCACTAGTGCCCCAAATGAGGAAACTGAATTTTTTTTACCATATGTGCAGTCTGAAATTCACTGAACATGCAACCAAACTGCAGTATAATTGCTGGTGATTCAAATGTGAAAACAGGAAACAAGAGGAAACATTGGTTAGAAAGCATGCTCTTGGTGGTAGAAACGATACAGGTGATTGAATGATAGAATTTTTCAAGATAAATGAATTCTTTACTGCAAATACTTTTATTTCAACAACATAAATGATGACTGCATATATGGACCTCACCCGTTGGAAAGAAACCAAAGGGATAATGGAAAAACTCAAATTCAGTCAGAAAATGTTCGGGGGCCAACTGCAGAATAGACCATGAATTGCTTATATACTAGTTCAAATTGAAGCTGAAGAAAATTAAAACAAGCCTGTGAGAGCTGAAATACAACCTTGAGTTTATCTCATCTGAATTCAGGAACTATCTCAGAAATAGATTTGACTATTAAACACTAGAGACCAAAGACCAGAGAACTTACAGAACGACATCAAGGGCATCATATATGATGAAAGCAACAGGTCATTAAAAAGACGGGAAAGAAAGAGAAGACCAAAATGGGTGTCCGAAGAGACTCTGAATCTGTATGCTGAAGAGGCTCTGAAACTTGCTCTGGAATGTTGCTAACATGACTGGAAGAAATGACGTAGAAGAACTAAATGGAAGACTTCAAAGGGAATCTTAAAAAGACAAGTAAACTATTATAATGAAATGTGCAAAGATTCATAGTTAGAAAAACAAAAAAAGAAGACAATCAGTATTTCTCAAGCTGAAAGAACTGAAGAAAATTTCAAGCCTTAAGTTGAAATTTTGATAGATTCTGTAATAAAAATATTGAATGACTTGTGAAGCATCTAAAGAAGATGAAAGAGATACACAGATTCACTGCACCAAAAATAATTGGTTACTGTTCAACTATTTTAGGAGGCAGGACATGATCAAGAACTAATGCTACTGAAGAAAGGAAGTGCAAGCTTCACTGAAATTACTGGTGAAAATATGGCTCCAAAAATTCACAGAATACCAACTGAGAGTTTCAACAAACAAATGCAGAGCTGGATGTTCTCATTCTTCTATGGCAAAAAAATTGGAAGATTGCCATACCACTAACCAACTGGAAGAGGTCTCTGTGCTATTCCAAAGAAAAGTGATCCATGTAATGTAAAAAATACCGAATACCATCATTATTATCACATCCAAGTCAAATCTTTCATTCAAAAATATTTCTAGCAGTACCTAGGAAACTACCAGAAATGCAACCTGAATTCAGAAAATGTATGAGGGATAACATTGCTGATGTGAGGTGGATTTTGGCTGAAAGCACAGAATACCAAAAACATGTTTACCTGTGCTTTATTATGAGTATATGAAGGCATTCAACTGTAGATGACAAAAATTAAGAAAAACATTGTAAAGAATGGGAATTCCAGAACACTTGACTTGTTTTAATGATGAACCTACACGTAGATGAAGAGGCAGTTGTTTCGAATAGAGCAAGGGATTGTTCCATGCTTTCAAATCAAGAAAAGTGTAAGTGTTGCATCTTTTCACTGTACTTATTGAATCCACATGGTGTGGAAATAATCTGAGAAGCTGGACTATGTGAAGAAGAATATGAAATCAGGATTAGTGAAAGCCTCAACAACCTGAAAATACGAGGTCTGACAATTAAGTCTATGAACTTAGTTGTTCTAAGTACTACACACCTCATAGCTGAATATCACTATGGTCATCTTCAAAGTACTCCCCTTGAGAAGCTATGCACCGATGCCAGCACCTAGTCCACCCTTAAAAGCAATTGTGGAACTCTTTCTGGAATGGCCATTGTGCACAGTGACATGGTGGCAAGTTGGTGAACTTAATTTTATAGTTGTCTGGGAGGGACTTTTTAGCTAGTAAACAAAGCACTGTATTGGAATACCCTCCCTACTCACCTGATTTGGCCCCCAATGACTTTTTTCTTTACCTGAAGATAAAGAAAATATTGAAAGGAAAACATTTTGATGACATTCAAGACATCAAAGGTAATATAATGACAACTGTAATGTCCAGTCCAGAAAAAGAGATCCAAAATTGCTTTGAAGGATAGACTAGGCACTGGCATAGGTGCATAGCTTCCCATGGTGAGTACTTCAAGAGTAACTGTAGCGATACCCTGCAATGAGGTATGTAGCACTTATTCCAGTGTGAGTTCACAAACATAATTGGCAGTCCTCACATCTGGATGGCAGAACCTTACCTGCTGAAAGCGAATATGACTTGAAGTACTTTCTGATGACAATCAAAGATTACAACCTACACTATGGATTATACCACAACATGAAACAAATACACTTACAACTGAACTTTGTTAGCAAAGTCAAGATAAACAGAGAAAAGACTGGAGTTGCCAAGGATTTCATAGTACTTGGATCCACAATCAACGTCCATGGATGCTACAGTCAGGAAGCCAAACAAAATAACGCACTGGGCAAAACTGTTCCAAAAGAACTCTTTAATTTTTCTTTTTTAAAGAAAAAACAAAGATGTCACCTTAATGACAGAGGTATGTTCCACCCAAACCATGATATTATCATTTGCCTCGTATGCAAGTCAAAGCTGGTCAGTGAATATTGAATTCTGAAGAAGAACTGATCCTTCCGAATCATGGTGTTGCCAAAGAATATTGGCCATCTCATGGATTGTCAGAAAAAGGACATGTGTCTTGAGAGAAATACTGCCAGAGATACCCTTTAGAGACAAAGATGGAGAGACTCAGCTCACATACGTTGGACATGTTACCAGTCCCTGGAGAAGGACATCATGTCTGGTAAAATTAGATGATCAACAAGAGAGGAAGACCCTTGACCAGATGTGTTCACACAGTGACTGCAGCATGGCACTCACACAATAATTGTGAGGGCAGTACAAGATTGGACAGTGTTTCCTGCTGTTATACACAGAGGCACCATGTGTTTGAACCTACTTGACAGCACCTAACAAAAATGACAAAAATTTGAGGAAGTATAATTACTTCCCTTTGAAAAATGTTTTTATAATTATTATTTACTGTTTGCTTTCTTCATCAAATCTCTGCATCCAACTCAATCACAGATGAAGGCAGCACCTGTAGAATCAATAATGCAAGTGGGTGTCTGTATCCCATCACTAGCAGTCTTACAGCTTTCTGGGATTTTGAGATGCAGACCATCACTACATGCAATTCAGATAGATAAATGAGATTTTGAAAGGTCCAGACTAAGGGAGATGTAACTGTATGTGGTAGGTAGAAAACTGAGCCCCTCATAGATTCCCAATCCTACATAACAAAAGGTATTTTTCAGATGTGATTATGGTTAATGCTCTGATATCAAGTCAGTTCCAACCCATAGTCATCCTGTACAACAGAACAGAACCATCAAATAGTTTCCAACTCGGAAATCTGTATGAAATCAGACTGCCCCATCTTTGTCTGGCAGAGAGGCTGGCGGGTTTGAACTCCCATCCCTTTGGCTAGCAGCTGAGTACATTAACCACTGCACCACCATGGCTACCCATGATTAAGGTTAAGAATCTGGACACTTGAAGATAAATTAAGGTTATTGGGAATGGCTCATAAGTCCATAAAAGTAGAAGGAAAAGGGATTAGAAGAAGTAAGTGACACGGCATTAGGAGAAGGATTTGATGCCTTGTTGCTGCTTCTGGCTAAGTGCCAGAACTAGAAAGAGACATACTGCTCTCGTCTTCTAATAGCTGAAAAGAAAAAAAGACCTCAGTCCTACAACCATATGTAGTTGAATTCTACCACTTCAAATGTGGACAGAAAACAGGTCATCCCCTAGAGTCTCCAGAAAGGAATGTCGTTCTGTCAGCAACTTTATTTGAGACAAGTGAGACCTGTGTCAGATTTTTGTACTGAAAGATAACAATTTTGTTGTTTTAAAGGGTAATATTTCTGGTAGCTAATCACACAAGGAATAGAAGACAAACACAATGTAGATCAAGGTGAAAAACAAAAAACAAAACCCGCTGCTATCAAGTTAATGCTGACTCATGATAACCCTATAGGACAGAGTAAAACTCTGGTTTCCAAGGAGTGCCTGGTCGGTTTGAACTGCCAAACTTTTGGTTGATTAGCAGCTGTAGCTGTTAACCGCTATGCAACCAAGCTTTCCATATCAAGATGAGAATACCAAATACTGCTTTAAGTGGAGTTTTCAAAGGAGTGTGTTATTAAAGTGAGGTACACTACAAGAAAATTGGTTCCCAAATGATTTGAATCACATTTTTGAATCTTCTCAATCTTGCAGATGGATAAAAATGTTCCTAGATGTTAAATCCCCTTAGTTAAATATATGTTACAAAGTTAATCCTCTGCACACAAGTGAATGCATTAAATAGCTTGAATAATTTATAATTGTTAACTATGTAACATCTAGTAGTTAAATGAATTTTTTAAAGATTAGGAGAAAAGATACTACCAACGAAAACCCAGTGGGAGGAAAAAAGAAAAATGAAAAAAAGACAACAAGCTCTATCTCACTGAAACTCTATTTACCTCAAGTTAGTATTTACTCCTGGGGTGATACAGAACAGAGCAGAACTGCCCAATAGAGTATCCAAGGAGTGGCTGGTGGATTTGAATTGCAAACCTTTTGGTTAGCAGCTGAGCTCTTAACCATAGGGTCTCCAGCGTTCCCAATATTATAGATTCATCAGAAAACAAAACTTTTATATTTATTTTTTAATGTTTCAGAAACTTTTAAATTTATAAAAGTTTAGATGGAAACATTCAGCATCAAAACAGAAGTTGTAAAAACAACGAAATAGAAATGGTACAAGCAAAAAGAAAATTCATATTAAAAACCCAACAGGTTTCGTTGCAACATAATTTTCGTTATTAATTGTAAATTAAAATGGTATTGGGGAAAAAAAGACATCAAACCAGAGATTTTAAAATGATTCTAAATTTCAAGAAAGAAAAAAGGATGTTAAAAATTAAAAAAAAATCTAGACCTAACAAAATAAAGTTATAAAACCAAATCACAGAGAAAATATTAAAGCAGTCAAAGAAAAAACAGAAGAGATTATTTTCAATTTCCTAACAATCAGATTCTAGGCTGATTCCTCTTGTGAAAACATAGATTTCAGGAAAAAGGGAATACATTTTCACAACGCCAAAAGACAATCCAGGCAGTCCCTCACTTATGACAAGCTTCAATTTCAGTGACATTAGTAAGTTGGCTGATGTAAGTCCAAAGTCTCTATTTGCTGTTGTCTTCATTATTATCACAGTTTGCTATCAGCATCTTTATAAAACGTGATCTCTATTTCTCTCAGGGAGTTAGAAATATTAGATATACACTTACATATAAATTTTAATAATAATAATACATTAAAATACAGAAAAATATATTTATTCTGAAGATGAGTTGAAATATGTTGGTGTATTGTGAATTTCAGTAAAAGCTCTGTTTGTGGAAGGTTTGGGATAATCTGGATTATTGTGGAAACAGGGATAGTGTTTCTAATCAGAAAACCAGTGACCGCTGTTTCTAATCAGAAAATAAGGGTCCTTTTCTGTTTTTCTTTATATATTTCACGGTAACATGTCGCTGCTTCTAGAATCAGCCTATTGACTTTAGCAAAGTGATAGGCATTTGCATTCAAGTTTTCCTGCAACTGAAATCCCTGATTTAGTTTAAAAAATAACTCCAGCTAATAATTACACTGTAGAAATTTTTAACGAGTTCTCTCTTTACTCTTCCTCATTATTTTCCTCTTAGCATTTATTTCCTTCTGAAATTCATGAAGCCCTGCAAGTGAACATCTGAGAATGATAAAATCAAAAAATAACTGATTTTTGTGACAATTTTGCATGTAGTGCAAATTACTAGTAAAAAATCATATTAAAAAGATGGCAAGTACAGTTTATTTTAAACTAAATATTTGTGAATACTGTCTGTAAAAACTTACCTAGAATTCTACACCCAGAAGACACATCTTTCAAAATAAAGGAAAAAAGGAAATATGTTCTGAGAACAAAAAAATACTAAGAGAATTTACTGATGAAAACACTGAACTAAGGAAAATACTAAAGGGTGCTGTTCTGTCAGAAGCAGCATTATTCCAAATGGGAATTTTGAAATACAAGAAGAGAAACAATGGAAAAGGAATTGTATATAAATCTGTGTGAACATTAACAATATAAAATAGTAGGAATTATTATTATCATGTTATGATAATATAACATCATATTATTATTATTATCATAAAATTATCATGTGTGATTTACACATAAAAAGAAACTAAACCCAGTACCATCAAGTCATTGTGACTCTGTACACAGAAATAATAAAAACACATAATAGGAATAACACATAATAAATGAGAGCCAGAAATTACACTAAAATGACTGAAGTATCCAAAAGTGATGAAAAGTACTGAATAACACCAAATTTCTTTGAGTCCATGATTCATGCTGCAGTCTCTAACTGTGAAACAGCTAAACACATGCACACATAAAGTTCATTTTTAAAAAAGGCAATAGTAAACTATAACTCTTGAAAAACAGAAATAAACACAAAAAGAAAAAAGAAAATTGGGGCAAATATAGATAGCAAATAGTAGTATCTTATATCTCAATCTACATATGGAGTCTTGGTATCAAAGCGATTAAGAGTTTGGCTGCTAAACAAAAGGTCAGCAATTTGGGTGCGTGAGCCTTGGAGACCCTATTGGGCAGCTCTCCGCCGTCTTATAGGTTCCTATGAGTCAGAATTGACTAGACAGCAGACAAGAACAATAACATATTTTTAAAACTGAATAAATTTCATTATAAAAGATTTTTTAAAAAAATCAGGCTGGCTTAAAGAATAACAAAACTATGTTTTGTATTGAGAAGTTTTAAAAATAAATAAATAAATGTATATTATGCCTGAAAGTAGTAGACTGTAGACCAGTCTTTGGTAGAAAATGTTGACAATCAAAATGAAGGAAAGTGCTAATTGGGAACATGTATCAGCTCTAAATTGGTAGTTTGATAATCACTAGTTTTAACAGATTTCATGTCTATAAGAACAACAACAAAAAGGCATGTATGAGAAGAAGAATGAGGGACTGATGAATAGTCTTCCAAAGTAAGCTATAAATTTCAAAAAATAGACAACTACATATGTACAACTATAACTATAATTTAATAAATATAGATACAAATATAAACAGGTATAGGCACAGATACAGATGCATACGCTATTTGTGTGCCCAGGACATTAGTAGAAACAGGTGGGATAGTGACAAAATGGAGAAAGCTACTATTATGCAATGAATTCTCCAGTTTTTGCACATTTATCCTGAAGGTATCCACAGTGGCATCAACACTGAGATAGAGCTAAAATCCATTTGAAAAGTAAACTCTTTTACTTCTGGTATAAAAGCCATTAATTACTGAGAGATAAAACCTCAAAATAAGACATCTACCAGGAATAATAAGATTCTGAACTTAAACTGAGACAAAGTTTGAGGTTTGCCTCTGTACCAGGCATGGATGGGATTGACTAAAACCTGCTGGTTCCAAACTCAAAACCTATTGCTTTTGAGTTGCTTCTGACATATAGGGACCCTGTAGAACATAGAGCTGCCCCACAGTGTTTCCAAGGAATGCTTTGTAGATTCAAACTTCCTGATCTTGGTTGGCAGCCAAACTCTTAACAGCTATGCCAACAGGGTTCCCAAAACATGCTGGTAGGTAAAACTAAACTGAGATCAAATAATTGGACTGAAATCTGAGCCACTTCACTCTACAGATAAGACAGCTTTCAGTTTGGATATAAATAATCATTTGCTGAACTCAGATATACCAATGATCATGAAGATGGCTCAGGGACAGGTGAGATTTCATTTTGTTATTACATAAAGTTGCCGTGATTCAAAATCAGCTCAAGGGGAACTAACAAGAGTCTTCACAACATAATAGCAACAGTGTCCAGGATAAAATCCAGTATAAGTCATGTGAAGGGTCAGAATAATTTGATCCAGTTTGAAAGAGAAGCTACGGAAACTCTAGTGCAATGATGGTTAAGTGCTATGTCTGCTAAACCAAAGGTCAGCAGTTAGAATTTCCTAGGTGCTCCTTGGATACTCTAGGGGGGCAGTTCTACTCTGTCCCATAGTGTTACTGTGAGTCAAAATTGAATTGATGGCGATAGATTTGGTTTTGTTTTACGAGTCAGTATCAGCTCAACAGCATACAACAACGCCAGCCAGCCAAATGCCGTCGAGTGGGATCCGACTCATGGACAACAACAGTAAAACTATAATCAATGAAAGGAAGACACATAAATGAAATGATTGAATAATTCAGCAAATAAGTAGAAATATAAAAATGAGTCAAATGAAAATTTGAAAACCAAAAAAAGCATAATATCTGATATAAATATTTTCAGTGAATGGGTTAAATAACACAATAGCAATGACATAAGAAAAGGTAAAAAAAACTAGAAAACTAAGAATAAATCAACAAAAATCAAACAGGATTAAAAAAGAAGAATAAAGAAAAGAAGAAAATGATTTCAAAGAAAATGAATTCATGAACTTATGAGAAAATTTCAGACAATCTAGTAAAAAGTGTATCAAAATCTCAGAAGGAAAGGAAAAAGAAAATAGTTTACAAAATCCACATGAAGATTTAATAGGAAAAATAAATCTCTCAATGTGATTTCAACTTACATAAATTTACGTATTCAAGAAGCCAATATAACCCAAATAGTGTTCATTTAAATAAGTAACCCATTGGCTTCAAGGTGATCCCAACTTATGGCTATCCTAAAGTCAACTCAGTGGCCATGGATTTGCTCCTACATACAGCAAAGTCAAATTGCTAAGCATAAAATGGAAATACAAATTCTTCAAAACTTATGGAGAAAATAACACATTATACACTATGAAATTAAAGACTAATCAAAGAAGATTAAGAAAACAAATTATGTGAAAAAATGATACAAGGAAAATCACTGTAAATAGTTCAAATTTAAAGTGATAAATCAGAGGTAAGCACACTTTTTCAGAAAGAGGCCAGACAGTAGGCATTTTAGACTTCAAGAACCATCAGATTCCTGTCACAGTTGCTCAACTTCACAATATAAAAGACAACAAAAGACAATGGCTAGATCCAGGTATTTCCTGTTTGTCAGCTCCTGGAATAAAGGATTAAAACAGAATTGTAAGAACAAATTTATGATAACAATATTGACAAAATAATAAAATTCTGTAAATGACTGTGAGTCAGAATCCACCAGATGACAATGAGAATTGGTATGAAAATAGATAATCCTAATATAATATTATCAAATACAGAAATTAATTTTCCCATTTAAAAACCTTCACAGAGAAATCGCAATCAAAAGTGCAATGAAACACCATTTGAGCACAACAAGGCTGGCCTTAATTCAAAAACACAAAATAATAAATGATGGCAAAGTTGTGAAGAGACTAGAACATTTCTACACTGCTGGTGGGAGTGTAAAATGGTACAATCTGGAAATTGATTTCATGCTTTCCTGAAAAGCTAAAAAAAGAAATGCCATAGGATCCAGCAATCTTATACCTTGAAATATATCCCAGAGAATATATCCCAGAGAAATATATCCCAAGACTGTTGCACAAATAGATAACACACATGAATGTTTATTACAACACTGTCTACAATATCGAAAAGTTGAACTCAGCCTAGGTACTCATCAACAGAGGAATGGATACATAATCTATGGTATATTCACACAATGGAATACTATGCAGTGATAAAAAACAGCAAAAATCTTGGAAATATATCATAACATGTAGTAATCAGGAAGACATTATGCTGAATGAAATTAGCCACAAAAGGACAAATATTGTACAAGAGTCATTATTACAAGGACTCAAAGAAAGCTTTAAACATATCAGAAAACAGTCTTTGATAGTTACAAGGGCAGAGAGGGAAGGAAAAGTGGTATCCTGAGATTAGACAGTAGATAGAAATTGGATTATATGAAGGGAGTGACAGCATACAGTAGAAAGGAGGTCAGCACAGCTGGACTATATGAAAAGATAAGAGGTTTTTTAAATACAACCCAAAACTGAAGGACAGAAAAGTGTCTTGTAAATGTGGTTTTAGAGGATACATAGGTCAATCAGCATAGGAGGTCTGACAGTGAAGTGGTGGTAAACTCATCCTAAAAAAGTGCCACATACCTCATTTCTGAATATAACTACGCTCACTTTCAAAGTACTCCTCTTGGGAGGCTATGCACCAATACCAGCACCTAGTCTATCCTTCAAAGCAGTTTTGGAATGCTTCGTCTGCACTAGCCATCAGACCTGACATCATGTTACCTTTGAAGTCCCAAACATCACCAAAATTCATTCTTTGTACAGTGGCAAGTTCGAAAATTTAATTGTCAGAACTTGTAACAAAGTTTTTTAAAGACAATGTTCCGCATCTCACTTTGGTGAGTAGCGTCTGGAGTCTTAAAAGTCAGTAAGTGGCCATCTGAGTAGCATCACTGGTCCCAACCCACTTAGTGCAGAGGAGAATGAAAGTCATCGAAGACAAACGGAAAACAAGAGCCCAAGAGACAGAAAGGGCTATGCAATTCCAAGACTACATCAGCGTGAGACCAGAAGAATTACACGGTGTCCAGCCACCACCAGTGATTGCCCCGACAGGGAGCAGAATGTAGAACCCCTGACATCCTGGGAGAAAAATGGGTGTGCATATCTAGAACTCCATTAAGAAACTAGATTTGATGGTCTGAAAGACTGAAGTGTCCCAGGCAGACATGACTCCAGACATTCTGTTAGCCCATATCTGAAACCAGTTGAGAAGGCACCTCTTCAGGCAAAGATTGAACTAGACTATAAGTTATAAAATGATACTGAGTGTTTGAGTCAGCTAGTGCTGCTCTAACAGAAATACCACAGGTGGATGGCTTTAACAAAGGAAAGCTTATTCTTACACAGTCTGGTAGGCTCTAAGTCCAAATTGAAGATGTCCGCTCCAGGGGAAGCCTTTTCTCCTTGTTGGCTTTGGAGGAAACTCCAGTATTGCATCAGTCCTTGTCCAGGGAGCATCTTGGCTCAGGAACCTCAGATCTGAATGATACGCTCTTCTCTCAAAGCTGCTTGCTTGATGGTGACAGGTTCCAAGTTCTCAGCTTGCTTCCCTTTCCTTTTGTAAGGGTCGTGCAAGTGATACTCCAGAGAAACTTCCTTTACAGTGGAGCAGGGAGGTGACCCTATGAAGGTATTTACAGCCGAACCCTCATCCATTAACATACAGCAAAGGAAAATCACAAACTGGAGGACAGTCACAAAATATTGGGAATCACATCCCCAACAGATGGCTACACATATTTTTGGGGGGACACAATTCTATCCATGACATCTCACCATTTGGCACATCACAAATCACATCTTTGAAACATGTAACACATTCATCCCATCATAAAGCCAAGTGCCGTCATAGCAAAACCATATCCATCCCATATGGTAGCAAAAATCAGCTCCAAGTTCAAAATTCAAAACTTCCTTTACATCTATGAAACCTAGAACACAAGCTATCTGCTTCCAAAGGTACAATGGCAGAACAGGCACGGGTTAGACATTCCTTTACAAATGGAAGAAAGCCCAGGGAAAGAAGGCACTAACAGGGATCAAATGAGTCAGCAGAACACAATATATTAGCCCTCAAAGCTTTGAAAATACTCTTACATTTTCTGAGACATTCTACACAACAGCTTTGAACTCCAGACTCTAGGTATTGGTGACACTCTGTCTGGATTCTGAGTGGAGACCCCCAGACCTGTGCTCCAGCTCTGCCTTCCAGGCCCGCTTAGACAGAAACTCTGCCCCATCAGCTTTAGGTGCACCCTGAGCCCAACTGTGTGGCAATTCCACTCTGACAAAACACAGAAAGCACTGGCTCCACCCTTTCAAATCCCTGAGGTCATGACCGTAACTTTTGAGACTGAGGCAGCTCAGCTTTTCATGCTCTTTGTCTCTTCAGCTTCTATTTCCTATGACCTCATGGTCTGGGCCTCAGGTCTGCATCTGCCCTGCAGGGGCACATGTTACAAAGCTCTGTAGCTCCACTGATTCAAGTGCCCTGAGCCACCCCACTCAGCTAGGAAGCCTCATGCACAAAGGCACTCAGCTCTTCTTGGCTTACACAGATACGTAAGGCTAACTGAGCTGCTCCTGTCCAGAGGTGAGATGAAATGGTAGGACTGGAGCTAGTGGAATGGACATGGCAAATACAGGGTTGAAAGGAGTGTGCTAACACAGGGTGGGGAGCACACCTAGAGGTGCATAGCAACAAATGTGAAAAGTTTTGTATAATAGATTGTCTTGGATTGTAAACTGTCACTTAAAGCACAACCAAATACATAAATACACAGGAAAACCTTCTCGGGGAGGGGTGGGGGAAACAAAACTACGGGGGTAAGTATATTCACAGTTGAATTTAACAAACACTTAAGGAAAAAAGAACCCAAATTTATATTCTACAAACTTAATTTATAAAACAATAGAAGCACATAGTCTAAGTGATTCACTGAGGCCAGCATTGCACTGTTATAAAAACTAAAAGAATAAATTATAATGAAAGAAAACTACAGATCAACATAGCTAATAACTACACATACAAAAGTTTTCAATCTTATACCAGAAAAGTCGATTCAGACGTATGTAAAAAGAAAAATCCTCTGTGAATTCAGTAAAAATTATTTTAGAAAAATAAGATTAGATAATTTTCATAATGATAATCTATTCATGTTAACAAATAGATGCAGCAAGCAATTTAACAAAACATACTTTTGTTGTTGATAAATTCTCTCTATTATTTAGAAAAAAGCATCTGTCTCAGAAAAACATCTTTAAAGCTTACATCATTCTTAAGGTTGCAATATGTAACATTTTCCTCTTAATACTGGGAATGAGATAAGAATGTATTAAAAATTAAATGCAATGAAAATATATACACAATGAACAAAAATCAGGAAAAGGAAAGATGTCCCTAACTGTGACAAATATGTACATAAAGAAACATTAGGAAAATTATTAAGACATAGATCAATCACAGACCAGAATAAAGACTTTAGATATATAAAGACTCCTATGTGATCAAGTAATATTTGACACAGGTGATATGTTTCCATGGGTAAAAACCAACATGTCCAGTGTATTACACTGGAACAATTAGAAGTTTATATGGGAAATAATAATAAAACATGGACCCTAAGCCTACACTATACATGAAATTTCATGCGAAATGTATCACGTGTATAAATGTAAAAGACAAACTACATAAACCTTAAAAGGAAAATGATATGTCCTCATGTTATGCAAAGATTTTAGGTATGCCATGAAAAACAAACTGTAAAAGCGTAATTTGATAGTTTGGATTCCATTCAAAATAAAAGTCTACTTCCTGAAAAACAATACTAAGAAAATATTCATAATACATATTCAGATAAATGACTAATATTAGAATTGTATGATGAAATCTTATAAATAAATATGACAGAAAAATATTAAAAAAAAAAAAAAACTTGGCAAAATACTTGGGCAGGTCACCAAATCAGAAACTAAAGTAATCAATAAGCATATGAAAAGATTTTCAACATCATTTATTAGTCATCAGAGAAATGCATATTGAAATTACAAGAAGGTGTATACCAACTAAGTTGCTAATGTTAAAAGTTTGAAAAATCTAGTGTTGCTGAGGATGTGGAGTAACTGAAACTTGAATATTGTTGAGAATATTTCAATTTTCTTAACTTCTTCATAGAGTGTACTATTTATAATAGATACGCATCTGTCTTTCCTATAAAAATAAATTCTACTTACAGGCATTTACTCAAGAGAAATGAAAACACCTGTCTATGCACATACAACGTTTATAGCAATTTTATTTACAATAACAAATACAAAAGCACAAAAGCCTGAATCAACACAAATGTCCATCAAGTAGTGACTGAACCCGATCCAATGAATAAATAACCCAATTTAGTATATTCCGACTCAATGAGTTGGATCCGACTTGATGGCATTTGGCTGGCTCGGCTTATTTTATTCATCTCATGGAATCATATTCAATGATAAAAAGAAAAGGAAAAATTTTGGATATTTTTAAACATGTGTAATTCTTAAAATTATTATGCAGTATTAAAGAAGCCAGACACAAAGACTGAGTACTGGATGATTCTATTCATATAAGATATAAATTAATCTTTATGCAAAATTGAAAGTCAAAAAATGCCTGAGGCTGGAAACAGTGGGAGGAATGGACGAGTGGCTCAAGAATTCTGTCGGAAGTGATAAAACTTTTATATCTTGTTTATAATGTTGAGTTTTGTAGATAGATACAACAGTCAAGGCTAATCAAATTGTAGGCTTAAATGGATACAAGTAATTTCATGCAAATCATTTCCCAGTAAATTTTGATAAGAAAAATTAAGTCATAGAGTCCTCTTGAGAGAAATTTTGAACATAGGTTTCACCAAACTATATGTCATCGATGTCTCGTTTCCAGTGTTGAGAGACAATGAAAATTATACAAATTCACAGAGTAGAAAACATTGATATGTATTGTGTATAAAATGATAGAACAAGAAAAGCTTGTACAGATTTTTAAGAAAAATCAATTCAAACTTATACAAAAGATGCATATAAAACAGTGTCTAGTGTATGCATTCTTTAAGATCATGTAAGACATTTTCAAAACTTGTCAATACTCTGACTTACACTAAAACTCCACAAATGTTAAAATATTGAAGTCATACAGTAAATGCTCTCTGATCACAACTAGATTACACCAAACAGCATTTTATAAAATGGTAACAAACATTTTCTATGTTTTGAAATGAAGAAAAGTACTTCTAAATTACCCAAAGATCAAAGAAGAAGTAACAATAAACATAACATAAAAAAAAAGAAAAACTTTGTGTGAGAATCACTATCTTACTTTTCCAAACCCTCTGATCCACACAGGAAGTATCTTTTCATTATGCTTCTTAAAAGTCACTTTCATTGTTTCTGGGAGAAGTATCAGCCCTTTAGGTAAGAAGATAGAAAGCAAACTAATATGCCATGCTGTTAGTGGGAGTTTCTACCTGCAATAATCCTTTCAGCAGCAATAAGGTAAATAAGACATACTCAGTTGTCCAATATTCTTAGAATGGATATTGTAGGATCCATCCCAAATCCTAACCCCATCCTCATTCATCTCTTCCTTGTTACAGCCAAGTCATCTTTTCTTTGTTCCTCTGTTTCCACTGATACATCTTGGCATACTTGTTCACTCGTATTGACTAGTTTTGTAGTGATATCTTTCCTAAGAATGTATGGTTTTATTTAATTTCCTCGTTCATCCTCCTACATCATAACCTTTTCAAGGTCAACAATTTTCCCTTTCTGAAAAACAGTGTAGTCTTGTTTCACCATCTATGCAGCTGGAAAATACTGGACCAAGTGTTGGAGGCAAGGAAACCAGAATTCCATTTTAAAATCAGGTGGAGTCAAGATGGCAGACTAAACACCAAGCCAACCAACACATGTCTCCCTAAATCCCTCTGGAAACCAGGACCTGAACCGATAACCACATGCCACCCTCTGGACACCTACTGAGCCCTAGGACACAGCATAGGGCTATTAATTTGTACTTCATACCACTAAATGGAAAAGTTCCGCTCTTTTGCTGACCCCGCTCTTGGTGAATGCTGGCTTTGACAGACTGAAGGTAACTCTCCATTTTAACTTTTTTTCCTCTGTTTTCGCCAGTGGGTAGAGCTGGGACTTGACTAGCAGCTAATCTCAGACACACTCCTGGTGGGATCCACAGGCAAAATTGCCATATTTTGAGAGCCCAGCTTTGGACTTTGTGCATCTTGGCACCTTTGGCCTCTCTTTCCACCTCCACCACTGAGTAGCCTGCACTAAGGCAAGCAGGGAGCTTCTGCAGGATGCCATCTTGTTCCACTGGCAGGTGGAATACCCATAGGGAGGCCTCAGCTGGACATAATTCCTATGCTAGGAGGCAGCACTTGCCTGGAGGAGAGTGCTCTTCTAGGCGAAAAGCAGTATTCTACAGTGTCGCTTACAGGTGGAGCCTGGCAGAGAGGCCAGCAGGGCAATAGCCTTTCTGCATTTTGAACTAGTTTACAACATCTGGGGTTGCATATAGTGGTACTTACTTTGCCAGCTGGGAAGAGGGACCTGTACACCTAAAAACCTGACTGACTTTGGAAGCTGTCAGATCCCTTTTACTTTTCATTTTAAGATGGCCTAGAGAAACAACTGCAGTCCATCCTCACAGCATCTCTACCAGCCTCTATTGACTCACATGATGTCCCGAAAGCAACAAACTCGGTATAAAAGCGTAACTAAGAAATCACATGCAGTTTCAGAAGGGCCCCAAAAGAAAGCACCACAGAACTTCCCAGACGAAGAAACCTTTCTGAAATTATCGGAAGGTGAATACAAAGACTATATGTAGAGTCCTCCTGGATCTTACACAAAATGCAGCAGAGCAGAATGAAAAATTAAGCAAACTGTCTGATCTGATGGAATGCCAGTACTCTGAAATCCAACAAGTCAAGAACAAAATCAAAGACATAGAAACTTCTATTCAAAGGCAAGAAAATAGAATGGAATGGATGGAAAATAGGCTTTCTGACCTGGAAGACAGAACTACTGACTCCCACATCTACGAGGAAAAATCAGAAAAAAGAAACAAGAAAGGTGAAGAAACATTAAGAAGCATGTAGGTCTCTATTAAGACCAACAATCTATGACTAATTGGAGTTCCTGAACTGGGTGAGCCACCTAAGAACACAGAGAGTATTGTGGCTGAGCTACTGAGAGAAAACTTCCCAGAAATTATGAAAGAAGGGAATATAGATATCCAAGATGCATATCGAATGTTACTCAATATAGTCTCAAAAGAAAGATCCCAAGACATATTCTAATCATGCTTAACAAAATGAAACATAGGCAGAAACTCTTAAAGGCAGAAAGACTCAAAGCAGAGCTAACATTCAGAGGGAAACCCTGTAGGATTTTGTCAGATTTCTCAGCCAAAACAATGCTGGCATGGAGACAGTGGCATGACACTTTCAAAGCCTTGAAGAAGAACTTCCAACCAAAAATTATATATCCTGCAAAGCTATCTTTCAAATATGAAAATGAAATGAAGACATTCACAGATAAACAGAAACTCAAAGACTTTGTAAAAACCAAACGAAAGCTACAAGAAATACTGAAAGAAGCTCTTGGCTTAGAACAAATCCACTAACTTTGTATATATATATATACATAGGGTCACCATGAGTCGGATCTGACTCTACGGCACTTGGCACTTGGCATACATATATATATATTTTTATTATGACTGAGTGAAAATGTACATTCCCATATAAATTTACATGCCCACCTATATGCAGCTTCCACTGCTCTCCCTGCCCGGTGACAGCATGCTATTCCTCTCTGCTCCATACATGACTCATCCTCCCAACAGTCTCCTTTCCCCTGCTCTCCACCCACTCCCCTTCCTCCAGCCAGAGGTTAGCAGGATGATATCTTTTGGAAAAAAATACAGGACACATCACCCAGAAACCTACTCAGTTAGAGAAGGCTACAAACTCCATCAAAGCTATAACAGTGAAAGAAATGATCCAGTAATCATATCATGAAAACTATTATGTTATCATATTAAAAAGACCAATATACTACAGTTGTTATAGTCCTTCCAGATGGAGAGAAAGTTAATAAGATTGGTACTAATTAAAATTGGGTCTATACATAGTTTACTAAGGGGGATGACAGGGGCAGCCATAAAGCACAATAAAGATGCAACACATCAAATCAAGAAACGTAATACAGGAGTCTCAACAACCACAAAACCAACCCTGAAAAAAGGTGAAAGATCAAGTCAGAAAGAAGAATGTCCCAGAACAAATTAATAAGAACAACAGGGAAAACACCAGCACAAAAATAAACATATCATAGTGGCAGCACTAAACACACGCCTATCAATAATTACATTGAATGTAAATGGACTGAACCTTCCAGTAAAGAGACATCGAGTGACATCTTGGATCCAAAGACACGACCCATCCATACGTTGCCTACAAGAAACTCACTACAGACTTAAAGACAGGAACAAATTGAAAAGTAAAAAATGGAAGAATATGTATCAAGCTACCAATACACAAAGAAGAGCCGATGTGGCAATTCTAATCTCAGATAAAACAGATTTTAATGTAAAATCCATCATGGACAAGGATGGACACTATTTGTTGCTGAAAGGTTCAATGCACAAGCAGGACTTAACAATATTAAATATTTATGCACCCAATATTAGAGCACCTAAATACATTGAAGATACATTGACTATACTCAAAAAGGAGATAGATCACTCCACAATAATAGTGGGAGACTTCAGTACTCCACTCTCAATATATATTGGGCAGATCATCTGGAGAAAAGCTCAATAAAGACACAGAAGACCTTATTGTCACAATTAACCAACTAGACCTCATCGACATATACAGAACTGTTTGTCCATCAGCAGACAACTACACATTCTCCAATGTACTTAGAACGTTCTCCAGAATAGACCATGGGTTAGGACGTAAAGTAATTCTCAACAAAATCCATAACATTTTAAAATCAGAAGGTGAGAGAGTTAAGGCGACAAGAACTGAACACTGAAACACATTCTCTCTCTTTTTATTTTTGTTTCAATAAATAAACTGAGGTTTTGTTATTTAGCAACATTGCAGAACCACTGGTAAGTGGTACAAGGTGGCATAGAATTGAATGTGATCTAAGATGTCTCTAGTGTTATTATCTATAATACTTATTTTTCTGATTCTGCTCCCCAATATGACTGCTACCATGTACCTTACATTCTCTAATATTCTTTAAAACATTTTAATCACCACTAGTGGTTACAGGACATAGCCTCTAGCAATCAGTCAATCTCAGTACTCGTTAAAAAAAAAAAAAAAGGATAGCTGTTGCTGTTGATTGTTACAGAATAGAACTCTGTAGGACTTCTTGACTGTAGTCTTTAGGTAAAAAGATTGCTAGGCTTTTCTTCTGTAGCACCAGTGGGTGGTTTTGAACCAAGTAAGTGTATGTACAACCCAAAACTTCTTAGGTGCGTGTAACTAATAACTTATAAAACTAAAGAGTCTATACAGAATGCTGGGTCCCAGGAGGTCAACAAAGAATAAACTAGAGAAACAATGTATATAATTTTATCATTTGAGATGAGTAATCTCATATAGACTAATTATTTTCTTTAAAAAAATGTATTGTTAATTGTATTAGTGTGAATTATGATATGCTCTTGCCCAGTAATTACTCTACTGCTCATAAAGTTTTCCCTGGCTAATTCTTTTCGAAGTAGACTATCAGGTCCTTCTTACTAGTCTGTCTTAGTCTAGAAGCTCAGCCAAAACCTGTCTACCATGGGTAGTTCTGCTGGTACCTAAATACCAGTGACGTAGCTTCCAGCATCACAGCAACAAGCAAGCCTCCATTGACAGACATGTCAGGGATGGTCAAAAGATGCATTGCATTGGGAAACTGCTGTAAAGGATCTCTTTAAAGTATTCAAAAGTAAAGGTGTAACCTTGAAGACTAAAGTGTGCCTGACCCAAGCCCTGATTATTTTCAGTTGCATCATATGCATGTGAAAGCTGGATGGTGAACAAAGAAGACAGAAGAACTGATGTCTTTGAATTGTGGTGTTGGAGAAGAACGTTGAATATACCATGAACTGCCAAAAGAACAGATCTTTTCTGGAAGAAGTACAGCCAAAATTCTCCTCGGAAACAAAGATAGCAAGACTGTGTCTTACACACTTCAAAACATTGTCAAGAAAGATCAGTCGCTGGAACAGGACATCATCTTGAGAAGAGTTGAGGGTCAGCAAAATAGAAGATCCCTGACAAGATGGATTAACACAGGGACCAGAGCAATGGGCTTAAGCACAAAAACAATTGTGGACAGGGCACAAGACTGGGCAGTGTGTTGTTCTGTTGTGCATAGGGTCGCTATGAGTTGGAACTGACTAGATGGCACCTAACAACAATGAGAACACTAGTCACTCCCACATTTGTCTGTTATTCAGTCAGTTTTAGCACAGATATTAGCATCTTATAAGCATCTGTTATGTAATATGTTGATTAGTCTTAATAAGTGCTTGATTACATTATTGATTGTCTATTTGAATACATCAACCTATTTTCTTATTCTAGTTATCTCTGAACATCTTAGGATATTGTATTGGTCTTTTTCAACTCCCCAGCTTTATGCATTTAGTGAAATGTTTGACTTTTCCTCTTTAATATTTGAAGCATTTATGGCATTAATTTGTCCTCTGAACACAGTGATCTAGATGTCATGTTTTCAAAAGCAGTTATCACATGGCCACTCAATATAATCTCAAGTGTCGTCTCTGACTTTAGCACTGTTCAGGACTTTTTAAAAATAATCTGAAGCTCTTTCATCTTTTTCTTCTTATTATTATTTATTTTTTGATTGAGGTTTTTTGTGATCCCAAAGTAGAGGGTATGCAAACAAGAGGAGACCCTCGACAAGATGGAGTGACTCAGTGGCTTCAACAGTAAGCTTAAGCATAACAGTGATTGTGAGCATGGCCAGGACTGGGCAGTATTTTGTTTTTTGTACACAGGATTACTATGAGTCTGAATTGACTCAATGGCACCTAAAAACAACCACCTCATAATTTTATAAATGTTTTATTTTAAATCAGAATCAGTTTCTAGTGTGCCACGGTATAAACAATTAACTTTCATAGCTAAAGGAAAATGTATGCATTATTCCAGTGCTTGGGAAATTATGGCCATATAATCTATCCTTCATATAATGTTAGATGAAAGATGATATATTTATGAGAATGCTTATTTATGAAGATGGAAGACTTAAGCATTTCAAGTGGAGAAAGTAATGAGTGGAACAACATTACTAAAGACATTTTTATAGTAGCCCATTATTTGCACCTAGAGACTTCTATCCAAAGCCTTGCTCTCATTACACTAAATAACAGGGCACATTTTCTACAGTTTATGAACAACATGTGTCATTGTGATGGCAAAATTAATTTGTTGACTAGCTCTATTGTTAGCAAAACTTGAGTAAGCTTTTGTTTAATGACCTACTGTCTGCCTTTAATCAACTTCACATGAGTTTTGATCATTCTTCCACCTCAATCCTATCCTCCCTTACTAATAGCAAAAATGCCTCTAGAAACATTATTTGGAGCTCAGAGCCTCAGACTCTTGTGCCTCATCCTATGGAGTCTTCTAGAACGCATGAGACATAGGTGCTTTTCTTCTGATCCAGTGCTTCGGAATGCTAGGAATTATTTCAACCACCCTATGGATATTTCAGCACTTCTTCCACGACAGATACTCTGCTAGGCATTGGATGTATAAATGTGAGTCCACAACAGAACTAGTTCTTGCCTTCATGTTGCTAAAGATCCAAAGGAGGACACCAAACATATAATATTATTCCAGAAAATGCAAAATTGTGCCCATCACAAACGACTGACAGTGAAATGTGCATTGGTATGAAAGTCTGGAGAAGGGTCAAACCCAGTCAGGGAAGATGAGGGATAAGTTCCAGAAAAAGGGATTACTTAACTGAATTTTGTCAGATGAGAAGAACCTGACAGTAGAGGAAGGCCATTCTAAGCAGAGATGATCCCATACACACGACAGCACACCAGGGTGAAACTACTGAAATTAGGAATGGAAAGAGAGTGGTAAGAGGCCCCCAGAGAAACAGTGTTGGAAGATTCGGGAAGAGACACAACATAAGTAAGTCAGTCATCACGCATTTCCTTTTCTGTATAAGTTTTAAGGGCTGTAATTGTCAAACAGTCAAGCTTCCGTCAAGAACGACACACACTGAAATACACACAGGGTCACATTGAGGTAACAGTGCTATTAAAGCTTTCCCAGATGATTTTTGTGTATGACTATGACGGCACAACCTAAAGCAGATACATAGCCATGCCAACAATGCCTTGAAAACTCGAAGTTGACAGCTGGGCTTACTTCAGTGAGCTTCGTTTTCCAAATCCCAGCTGAATGAGCTCCCTGAGGTGACCCCAACTATCAACTTACTGCTTTTCACTGTGTAAATATACCAGTACTTGGTTTGGGACAGAAACTCCAGAAGAGTCAAAAGAGCCTGGTACAAAGAAAGATAGCTGACTAAGCCACCTAACGATGCTGGGGAGAAAAAACTGGAGTCCCAGGATTTGAGGGGAGAGAATAATATCAACATTGGACTGTACTTTTCCTGTCAAGGTATTTATTGATCCAATTGTGTAGTGGAGGAAGATAAGAGGCCATGCAAGGTACTCACGAAAAGTAGAGATGAATTCCTGGTTATTTCACAATTATGAGAAAGTAAAAATTGGGTTCCAAAAGCAATACCGGAGAAAAGCGCACAGAAATACAACAGACTCTCAGATAGGATTCCTAGAGGCCTAGGCTTTGGGAGGCTCATCAGTCAGGGGTGGAACTTGCCTTGCAATGAATGCAAAGTGGACTGAAATCAGTTCATTCCCAGATCGTTTTGGGGTAGTATGCCAGTCTATGGTCCACTAGGGATGGAATATAACCTCCATATTTACACTAGGTATTTGGCATTTAATACAAAATTGCCAGACATGAAAAGAAATAGGATTTAGAGGAAAAAACCTACACAGATATGTATATTAAAGGAAGACCCATATGGCATTCAAATTTTTGAATTATCAGATTAAGTATTTATGTTAACTAGTATATTAAAAAGTATATAAAGTCTTTAAGAAAATATCTGATTCCGTAAGAGAGAATCAAATGAAACTTCCAGAACTGAAGAACATAGTAACTGAAATTAAGCAACACAGTAGATGAGCTGACTAGCTGATTTAACAGAGCTGTTGAAAAAATTAGAAAAGATATGTCATTAGAAAATAAGTAGATGGAAAATATGAATAATATTGAGAAAATATGAACAATAGTGAAGAATTCAGATATTTTCTTCCATTTATTTCTTGCAATATCTTTTCAGAATGGCAATATTTACTTTTATTCAAGTTAATATTTCAACAGATACTAAGATAATATATAGATAAAAAATGGGGGGCACAAAGATCCTAATAGTATTCTTTAAACAAAGTTATTTTATTTCATTTTAAATTCAAGCACTCTATTTTCTCTTTTGAAGAAGCTAGGTTATTTTCAAAACTTTATTCTTACAGCATAAACACCAAAACATGAATTACTTCAACCCTGAGAGTCATACAGAGCATACACTGAAAGAATAATCAGTTTCTCTATGGCAAATTCTGTTCTGGCTGGCAAGGTAAGACAAAATCATCTTAAATATTTAAGAAAGATGAATGCAATAAATATTCAAATTACCTAGTGGGGCACTCAGCAGGTCCACCTTAAGATGTACTTGGGCATAATTTGATATTTCTGTGTTTTCTTCCTACCGGCAATAAATGATTAAAAACTTTCAGTTTAAAAATCTAGGGGGAAAAAAACAGTATTACATCATGAAACACTCAATAACTTTGAGGTTTCAGCTATTTGAAAACCCATTTTAGAAATGCATGAATGGCCTAAGTAGTTAATACATGTTAATGGTATGGCACTGTCTTCATAACTTCTAAAATTTTTTGATAACAAAGGCTCACTATATTTTTCTGATGGTCTACTCTGGTTCTAAATCTGTGCTGTGATACAAAAATATTCTTTGTTTTTTAACCTATTATTAATAGGGAAATCCTGGTGGCATGGTGGTTAAGCGCTATGTCTGCTAACCAGAAGGTTGCCTTTCTCAATCTGCCAGGTGCTTCTTGGAAACTCTAGCGAGCAATTGTTCTGCTCTGTCCTATGCGGTGGAGTCAGAATTGGCTCAGTGGCACTGAGTTTGGTTTGATTTTTGGTATTATCAACAGGATAATTTAGGCTATGTTCTTCTGCATGAATGTTGTGTGAAAGAACTGAAATCATTCTACACTGCAGGAAAGGAGCGCTTCTGGAGAATATTCTGTAATTCCTGCTTGTTGTCAGCCTCATTCCACAGCAAATGAATCTCAGTTCATTTCACTGAACTTTGAATTTTGTGACTCAACTGTCAAACGCCAAAAGTAAGTTAGAAAACACAAAGAAATGAAATTTATTCCTTTACTCTTCCCATTTGTTTCTTTGATCCCCTCCTTCCTCTTGCCCTTCTTTTCAGACCAGATCCTTGGTGGAAAAGTGACAAGAGACCAGTTACCTTGTGTGAGCAGATCAATGCAGTAACCCCCAGTAGTAGTACAGTTGTAGGGTGAGGGTAACAAGGAGCATTAGGGGACTGTCTGCTGCAGAAACCATGAGCTAAGGCATCGTCTTCTCCAGTCAGGTCCTGGACACTTCTGCCAATTCCCAGCTGTTTGTGCTCCCTGATCTACAGGGTAGCTGGGAGTCTGAACAGACTTGAAGGAAATTCATGTTTATTTTTATTTTTAGATCTATGGTCAGGAGCCCTGATGGTTCACTGGTTAAGGGCTCAGCTGATAACTGAAAGTTAAGCAGTTAAAACTTACCAGCTGTTCAATGGCAGGTTGCTGCCCTAAAGACTTACGACCTTGGAAACCCTATGAGGAAGTTCTACTCTCTCTTATGAGTGCTGTTACTGGCAATTATCTCAATGACAGTTGATTTGGTTGTGGTTTAGAATCTACGTACTGGAGTACCTGGGTAGCACAAAGAGTTACCACGTTTGATTGCTAACCAAAAGTTTGACTGGTGGTTCCATTCCATCCAAAGTCAACTCAGAAGAAAGTCAGGTGAGCTATTTTGGAAAACTTGGCTATTGCAAATACTATCAAACACAGTTCTGCTTTGAAACACGTGGGATGAAAGTGAGTTAGAAAAGATGAAGGCATCTGGCTTTAATCTATGCTCTAGGAAGGTGCGTATTAATGCTTGGAGACTTGAATCCCACTTGAAGTTGTGATGGAAGCTGTGGAGCCTCTTCCTATTAAAACTAAACACACATAAGGGCATAGCCAAAGCCAAAGCCACAGCTGTCGAGTCAATTTGGACTCACAGAGACCCTGTAGGTCAGAGCAGATCTGCCCCATACAGCGTCCAAAGAGCACCAGGCAGATTTGAATCGCTGACCTTTTGGATAGCAGATTTAGCACTTTAACCACTAGGATTTATCACTTGATCCACCAGGGTTTCCATAGCTTGGTATAAAAAAATTTGTGGATTACATGAGCTTCTTGTGAGGAAGACACATGTGGATCTACATTGTTAGAAACACTGCCAAAGTACAATACTGTTTTTTTTCCTTTTTACTTTACAGGATAAGTTTCCAACCCCTCAAGAGAGACAGATCAGACTGGGCTTCAATAGAGAAGATGGATGAGAGCAAAGAGAGACAGGAGACAGGAAAAGTCAGCTCAGCATTTGTTACAATGGACTCAGTAAAATGGCTAAGCCCGAGGAGGCATTAAGACAAGGGATAAAATAACAGAGTTGACAGCTGTGTCTAAGAACAATTCAGCTGTACTGAATAGCTGAGTCAAGGTGTTAGATAAGTCCATCCCTTGAGAATGTTAATAGGCGTTATCATGGGGAAGTTTATAAATAAAGGTTTTGAAATGATTCTCTTTTACGACAGAATACTGTGTCTTTGCCAGTATTTATTTGTGAGTCTTTAAAAAAAAATACTGTTATGTTTAAAATTCTTTCTCCAAAGAATTCATGTTTTTTTTTTTCTTGACATAGTTGTAAAGCTGTTATTCAGGCAATCTACAACATTCAGAAAGAATCTAATTAAAAAAAATCATTAGATGATTTATCTTGTGATTTCTTGCTCTTTGCAGTCTCAGCTCCACAAAGTCATACAATGAGAATGCTAACATGGTGTAGATAGTTGGACTTACTGCTTGTTTGCTTAAGATAAGTGAAAATACAGTAAGGCAAAGTGACAGATTACAAAAGAAATAATTAAATGTTTTTAAGATACTTCTAGTGTGTGGGTAGTGCAAAGCATTAATGCACTCAACTGCAATCTAAAGGGTTGGAGGTTCTGATCCACTCAAGGGCACCGTGGAAGAAAGTCCTGGCAATCTTCTGAAGCACAGTGCCAGTCTAACACGTGGAGCACAGTGCTAGTCTATGAGTCTAAATCAGCTCAAAAGCACCTGGTGTTTTGTTCTAGTCTGAGAAGTTTGAAGGATCAAGTATTCAAACATCTGTGCTACAGCCTCTGACACTGTACCTAGGGTGTCAGAGAATCTGTTTGACATAAAGCAAAAGACATCAGAAGTTAACTCAGTTTTTGAAGAAAGTACTATTTATGCAGCTGGGTAAATATTTCGAGAATATTCAAGCAACATGCTGGAGTACAAGGCTGGCAGAAATTGTGGCCTCCCTACTGTGATCAGAAATCAGGAGGGACCCCACTGGGACTTGCAAAGGGAGGGACTAGCCGAGAAGGTGTACACTGACCCTTCATGAAAGGTCTAGTGCAAAAGGCGGTAAACCAGCGTTCACTGAGGACTTATTCTAGGCGCTGCCCGCATGAAATATTCTGCCTATAAACGGTAAGTGAAACAGCAAGCCTACACTGTGAGGCTGGAACAAGTCTCTCCTTTCGTCAGGACCCTTGGGGACTGATCATACATGTTGTCCTCCCTTGGAGAGAATACTAACACTACCTTGCCAGACAGCATCTTCATCTTTTTTCGGCTTTCATGTATTTGGACATGGCACCAGTTGCTGATATTTATAAACAATTTTTGATAAACAGTGATTTACACAAACTTGCGTGTTTTTTATTGTCTAGGACTCCTACAGTGTTGACGATACATTTATGAGAAAATACTCCTTACTGCTCATGCCTTACAATCAACATGACAGACTCATAAGAGGATGTATTTCTCTAGTCTTGATGTGATTTGATTGGCAGCATTCATATTTCACAGATAGACACACGTACAAGTTAGCTTTGTTTTCTTATTGTTAGGTATCAATAGTCAGGTTATATATATATCTCAATTCTAATTCATAGTGACCCCACAGGATAGAGTAGAACTTCTTCAGGGGATTTCCAAGGCTGTCAAGTTCTACAGGAGCAGATTGTCACATCTTTGTCATACAGAGCAGCTGCTAGGTTTGAACCACAAACCAGCCAAGCCTTTAACCACAGTGCCACCAGGCCTCCCTATGTATATATATACTTTTTTTTTCAGTTTATATTCTCCTCCAAGTGCTGAGATGTGATCTTGCTATACTAAATAATCATTTGTGACAAAAACTTACAGAAGGCTTCCACTGCAACTTTCTCTCCATAAATTGGCTAATTGGAAATGTATTGTCTTCACCTTTCCTAAATGGGTTTTCCTAGTATGCAATATATTTTTTCTTTGGCAATGAGGGATAAATGAACAGATATTAAATGAAATAAAGCTCTTACTCCAAGAACAGTGAAATAAGCATAGTGGCAGGTGGAGTGTGGATAGTTGAGAAGTGTGAGGAAATCCACCTGCAAAAAACATATATCATTTCTGTAGAGTGGGAAAGAGCAAGAGAGAAATTAAATCATAGTATTACCAGTATCAATGCTGTAAACTGTGATAAAACTACTTCTTTAACATTCTCTTTAACATTAAAGCCAATTATTCACTTAATAAGGTTATATTGGGTCCCCTCTATATGCCTAGCAATGATCTTGGCATTGGGGCATACAGCAGTGAATATAACAAACAAAAATTCATGCAACCATGAAAATTACAATCCAGTGGTCTTTCAAGCTTCTGAACAATTTACACGGTGCACAATTATTGCTGGAGTCAGCTTAATTCCACCTGTATGCATAGACAACACAGAATTAATTCAGGATAAGTTAGAACAAAAGGCATTTCATAACATCTAAGCTCCTTTTAAGGTTATTCATTATTTAAGTTATTGATACTATTGGTCTTGTCTAGGTTCTCTAATTTCTCTCAAAAAATACTTAAGGATAATGAAAAAGACATTGTTTTCACTATCTACTATAATTCAAGAATGCAGATACATTTTGTGGAATGGTAACCTGAGAAACTGATATGTATTATCTCATCTAGATAATCTAGATGAGGATGTTGGAACATCCAGAGTAGGATGTTGGAACAAACCAACTCTTAAGAGCAGAAGGGAAGGGGCAGGAAAGGGAACACTGAGGCATATGAAAGAGCAGACTGGCAGGAGGCTCCATCCTGTGCCCACCCCCAAATACAGCAAAAAGTCTAAAGAAGAGGAGTTGATTTAAGCTAGTGATTTTACCTAGCTAGCATGAGGATGTCTTCAGTCATATGAAGACATCATTCAGAGATCAAAGCCAAAACTAGCTAATCCACAGGTGAGACTCAATAAACCTCAAACAAAAACAGGAAGCAATATCCAAACACAAGAGAGCTTTCATCTAGTACACACCAAGAGTTTCATAATTTTTGCATTAGCAATTTCCTCAAACCTGTTTCAGTATTAAATTTTTGAAGACAGCTTATAAGCAAGCTTCCAAAACCTATACATCTGTGTTTCTAGAAAACACTGCCTTCTTGACGTATAAGAAGGTCGGGAGGAATCCCTGATCACTGGTTCCTGATCCTCTTTCTCTCTACTCTGGAACTTCTCTTGTACTTGACTGGTCTGAAGAATTTGATGCACAAGAGTTCCAAGGAGTTTTACTTCTTTTTGTGATGGTTGTAGCTATATAGAGCAAAAATTTTTGAGCCAGGTGACCTGGATCTCCCTCACCTGCATCTTTCCCCTTTCTTAAATATACTGCTTATCACAACCCAACACTGGCGAGCATACATCTGATGCTCACAAGTTCTGCATTTGCTTTCTCTCACTCCAATTCCTTCAGCTGGCTGTCCCTGACTAGATGAAGGGACCTTGGAAATTTGAAGCAGGGAAGATTGTGTAAAGGAGGGTAAAATAAAAAAGAATGATAAACCACCTGTAACAATTAAGTTTCACTTGATCAGATTTTATTTGATCAGGAAGGTCCTTAGATCCTATTTTCTCTTTGAAAAAACTTCACATTGTAAGAGTTAGGGAGAAATTATGGTTTTCCACTGGACCATCATGGCTACATATGCTGAACATAAATTCTCTTTCTTTAGAATCTCAAAGTTTTCCTTCTGTGGTCAAAGCTAATAGATTCTAAAAAACAACAACAAAAAGTCTACTGATATTTTTCTTTCTCTTTTTCCTCTTTCTTTTCTCTAATGTGCTTCTCTTCTCTCAAGGAACTGATTCTTGTTTCCAAACTCTATGTGGTTCCTGTTTGCTTGTCTAAGACAATGTGTTAACTACGTGGGTACAACATGCTGAGTCAATAATCTGGGAAGTTAGAGTATATAAATAAGATGTGAATTCAGGGTTAGTAGAAGATTCTTTAATGACCTGAATTCAATAATGACCTGAAACATGCAGATGACACAATCTTCTTTACTGAAAGCTAAGAGAATTTGAGGCATTTACTGATGAAGATCAAAGCCTACAGCCTTCAGTATGGATTACACCTCAACATAAAAAAAAAAAAAACTTCACAACTGAGCCAATGGACAGAGAAAATATTGAAGTTGTCAGTGATTTCATTTTACTTGGATATAAAATAAGCACCTATGGAAGCAGCAGTCAAGAAAACCAATGGCCAAATTATGAGAGAGAAGAGCCAAAATGGTACCCTAAACATAATTCCTATGTAGCAATGATCAAAAGAAAAAAAAAAAAAAAAAACAACCTAGGTAAAACAGATACAAACATCAATCTTGAAATTCTAAACATCAAATGAAGGGATAAAGAACTAGAAGAAATGCCAAATGGCAGAAGAAACTGACAGAAAACAGGAAATAAGGAGAACTATGCGGTGGAGGTCCCCTGCCAACTAACACAGCGTTGGGTGACCATTCTGAAGCAGATCCTTCAACAGTCTTGGGCAGGGAGTACAGGAAAGCAACATCACAGAGCTTCCAATAGGAGACAGAGCCCCTGGTAACCAGAGAAACATGCTTTATAATCTCTCACCCTTCTGACAAGTGCCTGCTCATGCCAGCAGCTCCCACCACAAAATGAGTGCTCCCCAGGCCAACCAGATCCCCTCTTTTTTTTTCCCTTTCTTTCTTCCTCCTACGTAGCTTCATATATCACCTCTACATTCTTCCTGCCAGCCCCGGATATGCTGTGGTGGCTAAAGTGATACCAGCCCACTGCTGCCCCAGGCCTGCCATGACTCTACCTTCAAGCTCCCCCTACGCCATCACTTTTTTCTTTGCTTTTCTCTTTTCTTTATCCACCCCACCTAGACCCATACAACACCTCCTGTCTTTTTCCATGGGCCCCCAGGTACTCTCTACCTCCACTGAGCAGCCCTACTACATTGCCAGTATTTTTTTCCTTTTCTTATCCCTACTCACCTAGCCCCAAATGGGCAAAGGATATGAACAGACACTTCTCCAAAGAAGACATTCATGTGGCTAATACTCAAGAGGAAATACTTCTCAATTTATCATACAGAACCTTGATCACACCCTCCTATACAACTCTAACTGGTCTCCCTGCCCTGTGACAGCACTCCTCTCTTTTCCACGCTGTATTTCTTGCATCCATTCAGCCAGCTCCTGTTCCACTCCACCTTCTTATCTTGCCTCTGGACAGGAGCTGCTCAGTTAGCCTCATGTATATAGTTAAGCAAAGAAGCACACTCTTCACTGGCATCATTTTATGTCTTATAGTCTAGTCCAATTTTTGCATGAAGGGTTGGCTTCAGGAATAGTTTCAGTTCTGGGCTAACAGAGTCTGTGGGCCATGTCTTTCATGGACCCTTCAGTCTGTCAGACCATCAAATCTGTTCTAATACTCCCTATTTTTATCCATTAGATAAATGCCACTCAAAATTATAATGAGATACCATCTCATCATGTGTTACCAACACGAAAAAAGAAAAAGAAAGAAAGGAACCAGAAAATAACAGATATTGGAGAGCAAGTGGAATTGGAACTCTCGTGCACTATGTCAGGAACGTAAAGTGGCCCAGCCACTATGGCACACAAAATCATGCCTTCACAAAATAAATACTTCATACCATCTTGCAATTCCACTTCTATGAACATATCCTAGAGAAATAAGCACCATCACATAAATAGACACATGCATATACATGCCCATTGCTGGATTATTCACAATGGTAAAAACATGGCACCAATCTAAGTGCCCATCAATAGGTGCATAATAGTAAGCAAATAATGATAGATACCCACCCACTGCCCAGGAGTTGGGTCTAACTCATAGAGACCTTAGAGGGCAGAGTAGAACTGCCCCATGGAGTTTCCAAGGAGTTCCTGGAAGATTTGAACTAGAAAACTTTTGATTAGCAGGACATAGCACTTACCCCACTACACCACCAGAGTTTCCATGAAACATATGCACAATGGAATGTTACATGACAGTAAAGAACAATGATGGGTTCATGAAACATCTCACAATGTGAATCAATCTGGAGAGCATTATGCTACATGATATAAGTCAGTTACAAAAAGGTCAAGTGTTATATGAGATCACTATTAGAAAAATTCAAGAAAAGGTTTACAAACAGAAAAAAAGCCAGTCTTTGATAATTACAAGAGAAAGGAAAGATAACTTGGTAAAAGAAAAGACGACATACAATACTGGGGAAGTCAGCAGAACTTGACCGAGGCATTTACTGGAGCTTCCTACACATGTCCCGTAACCTGAATTACTGTGGGTGAGTGCTAGGGACTATGGTTTCCAGGGATATCTAGGTCAACTCGCATAACACAATTTGTGAGGGAAATGTTATCCATCCTACTTTGGGAGTAGACTTAGGTAGGAGTCTTAAAAACTTTCAGGAAGACATCTAAGACACATCTATTGGTCCCTTCCCATCTAGATTGATGGAAAACAAAGAAAACCAAAGACAAAGGAAATATTCCATCCAAATGACTAGTGAACCAGATGAATCAGAGCCTCTACCAGCCTGAGCTCAGAAAAACTAGATGGTGCCCGGCAACCACCACTGATCGCTCTGGCAGGGATCACAATAGAGGGTCTCAGACAGAGGGACAGAACAATGTAGAACAAAATTGAAATTCATGTGTAATAAATACCAGACCTACTGGTCTGACAACAGCTGAAGGAACTCATGAGAGTATGACCCTTGGAGACCCTGCTAACTCAGAACTTAAAGCACTGCTGACGTTTATCTTTTGGCCAATGATTATATAGCCTTATAAAACAAATGAAAATGCATGTGAGGAATGTTATTCTTAGCTCAATGAAGTATACAAGACCAAAGGAGAAGCTCCGCTCGAGGGCAGAGAAGGGATGGCAGGAAGGGACAGGTAAGCTGGATGGATACACAGGAAACCTGGTTGGACAAGGGGAGAGTACTGACAAATAATGTGGATTGCAACCAACAGCACAAAGCAATTTGTGTACAAGTTTTTCGATGAGAAACCAACTTCTACATTTTCTTCTAAAGCACAATAAAATTAAAAGAGAAAAATCAAATAGAATTTTACATGGTGCGAATCTGCAGCAAAAGACCTCATTCAAGTGTCAAAATTGAAGACGTCATTTTGAGGACTAAGGATGCACCTGATCTAACGCCCCTCAAAAACCAAACTTATTACCATTGAGTCAATGCCAACTCCTAGTGACCCTATAGGACAGAGTAGAACTGCCCCACAGGGTTTCTGAGGAGTACCTGGTGGATAGGAACTGACAGTGAGCAGACATGGACTTAGCTACTACACCACCAGGGTTTCTGAATCTGACCCAAGCCATGGTTTTTTCAGCCACTTCACAGGCATAAAAGCTGGACAGTGAACAAGGAAGCTCGAAGAAGAACTGATGCATTTGACTTACAGTTTTGGTGGCATCTAACAACATCACAGCAATAAAGTTGAAAATTGTAGAAAACTTAAAAAAAGAAAACTGGGGAAAGAGAGGGAGCAGAGAAACCATGAGCATGTTTCTTCAAGAGAAAAACTTCTTCAAACTGTAAAAGCTGTTAAGAGAGAATACACCTGTCTGATGATGTACATTTTGACGAGAGGTCAGCAGCAAAACCAGGATCATCTGCTAAAGCTCTGAGTCTGACTGCTTAGTGTTTCCATGATCCAAGCCCATGGATCACAGCATGCTGATTCTGATCTCTGTAACTCTTTCCAATCTGCCCATATTGAAGCTGACCAACTGTGTAGAAACATTTCATAAAACTTAAACAGCATGTCAATGGCAAAAGACTGACTTGCAGACAGCATTCAGAAAAATAATTTCTCTTTAAAGAACAGGGGCAATGTTACAGAAACATACAAGATAAAATCCATTCTGGGTAAATTCTCTTGTCACCAACAAAGTTAGCATTTATTTGAAATGTGATGTTCTTGGCTTGCTATCCAAGATATTCAGGGGACTTTCTGTTAGACTGCTTAATGTTATATATGCAAAGCTATAGATATCTTGTATTTCTTGACTTTTGGTTTAGTTTCTGCATTTCAACATAATTTACTGAGTTTATTTAGGGACCCCAAATTTGGAGAAATATAAAACCATATTTATTTGGTATGATTTTCAACTACACATTGCTATAATAAGTTAAAATACAGAAGGCTTTGGATTTAAACTACATTGCATTAAAAAAAGATTAAGAACTTTTTAAAAAGATTTTTTATCACTGTCGTTCTTCTGATGGGTTTATCAATTTGTGAAAAATATTGTTTTTTCTTTCACATTTCTTATTTAACTAGAGATAGTATATCTACTGGAAACCCTGGTGGCATAGTGGTTAAGTGCTACATCTGCTAGCCAAGAACAAGTTGGCAGTTCAAACCTACCAGGAGCTCCTTGGAAACTCCATGGGGTAGTTCTACCCTAACCTACTGGGTCACTATGAGTCAGAATTGACTTGGTGGCAGTGGGTTTGGTGTTTGGGGTGTATTTTTTATTCAGTTTAATACTCGTCTTCCTTAGCAATCATCAGAAAAGACAGAAGCAGGCATAAACCAAAAAACCCTGCTGCTGTTGAGTCAGTTATAACTCACAGTGACTCTACCCAACAGAGTAGAATTTTCCTATAGGGTTTCTGTCTTTATAGAACTGCTGACTTTTCAGTTAGCAGCCAGATTTTTAATCTCTACACCACCAGGATTCCATCGACAACTGGTTCGAAACCTTTATGTTTTGAAAGTTCTCTAAAGTCTCCGCCACTCCTCTGACAGAGTTTACAATATGGATAATGCTAATATTTATCATGAGAACAAAAGATAGACTATACATATATATAATTAAAGAATTAAAGAATTTTAGAGAATTTAGAGAATTTAAAGAATTTAAAGAATTAAAGAACTACCTTAAAAAAAGATTTAAAATTATTAACGTTCCTTAAGTTGCCTAAATCTCAGAAACCCAACAGAATTGCAGACCCAATGAATTATTTCCTTTTGTTTACCATAGGGAAAATAAAGGAGACATTTCATTAAAACTTGAAACCAAAAACAGCAACTGAAGCCTTCCTAAAACCAAACAATAGATTAGCTTAACTAGTAAAAATGTCTACCTTAAGCATTATGCTGTTTTAAGTACTATCTATACGGGACCAACTGACAATAGAAACTTCAAAGATTATATAGGAAACTTAGGGTGCAGTGAATTTACATTAATAGGGGATGAACAACTCAGAAAAAGAGGGTGATAATGATTACACAACTCAAACAATGTAATCAGTGTCACAAGAGTGTGCAGAAACCATTGAGTTAGTGTATGTTTTGCTGTGCATATTCTAAATATCAAAATAAAGTTATATAAAAACCTTCAGTAGTAACAGAAGTAGAGATGAGACATTGTTTTAAAATACGATATCCTGTCAAGATGAGTTTCGTGAAATATATTTCATTTATTCATTAATTCTTATCATAATTGAAAGTCTGAGACACCTGGAAACATATGTGTGATGTAGCATATTGCAATCTCCTTTTACCAGGATGTACTTAAATATTTTTTGCAGCAAACCAAAAATCAAACCATAGGCCTCAGAGTTCGCCTGGGAGCAGGGCCCCTGGCCCTGATGCTGACCCTGTCCATCAATCATAATGAATGTCAACTTTTCAGACAGCAATAGATTGGACTTGGTGACCCAGAGTGACCACATTGTGTGGGCACTTTATGATTCTAGGCATCTAGAGGAGGTTGTCCTGTTTACCTCATACTGGAGGAAGAGGAATGGGTGGAGAGGAGAACATAGGAGACTGCTGGAAAGATAAGACATATATGTAGCAGAGAGGAAAAGTGTACTATCACCATGCAAGGAGAGCAATGGAAGCTACATGTAGGTCAGTATGCAAATTTATATGGGAATGTACATTTTCATTCAATCATAACAATAAAAAAATAAACTACTGCCTTAGAGTTCATTCCAACTCCTAGTGACCCTATAGAAAACAAATAACCACTGAAATACTCAGGGCTGTTACTAGCTGAACTTTGTTTAGCAAGATAATATTTCAGGAAAATACAAAACAATTGAACTTTTCCATCTTCAAAATGAACCAACCATTTAGCTGTCTAGATGGGAGGTGGGTATAGGTAATTGATTTAAAAACACATCAATTACAAAGGGGAACTGTAAATGCCAACTAGATGTTGGAAAAATGAACAGAAATGAGAGATACAGTTCTTTTCCCCAAAGAGCATGCAACAGATTTGAATAGACTGCATCCTGTGTCTTTCATAATTACGTACTTTTCAATGTATATCCTGAGGGAAATCTCTGTTTAATAGAAAATAAATTGGGATTTACAGGAAGGCGAAATTAATTCCAGATTGGGTAATTAGGCCATCTAGAATCAATAGGGTTTATTTGAGATGTTAGGAAGTTAGCGAATTTAAGCAGATGAAGTGGTGACATAAATGACATGTAAATCAATGGAAAAAGGAGTACATGAGCAGAGGAACAAATATGAGACTTTATTACCAAGATGATGACTAGATCGCTAATTTGATTGTGTTGAAACAGTTAAGGACAATAGCTTTTCTGCTCTGTGGGTAAAGTGGAGATGGAGAGAGGATGTCTTAGTTAGCTAGCACTTCTCTAGCGGAAACACCAGAAGTGGGGCACTTAAAGGTCCCACAACCAGGGACTTTAAAGAACAGGAATTTATTTTCTCCTAGTTCTGGAGAGTAGAATACCAAATTTGGCATGTGATTCTAGAGGCCGGTCCTTTCTTTGATTATTTCAGCTACTAAAACCCCAAAACCAAACCTGTTCCCTTAGAGTTGATTCCAAAACTCAGTGACCCTGTAGGACAGGGTAGAAATTCCTCATAGGGTTTTCAGGGAGAGACTAGTGGATTCCTACTCCTGACTTTTTGGTTAGCAGCAAGCTCTTCACTGCTGCAACGGTAGTCAGTGATTATCGCAGGTCTGGGTTTGCAGAACCTTCTCCCTCCACCGTCAGATGTCTTTCTCATCTGCTCTTCCTTGCCCTTTTGTCTGTACTACACTTTAAGTTCCAAACTAAACCAAACCCTTTGCCACTGATTTATTTCCAAGACATAGTGATCCTATAGGACAGAGTAAAACTGTTCCATAGGGCTTCAAAGGAGTACCTGGGGGATTTGAACTGCCAACCCTTTGGTTAGTAAATGTAGCACTTTACTACACCACCAGGGTGTCTGCTTCTTATAGCTCAGAAGTAATTAAATTTAGGACACAACCTACACTAGTGTGACTTCATTAACACTATTCTCAAATGAGATTACATCCACAGGGTTAGGGTTTAAAACTCCAACACTTATGTTGCGAGGGACACAATATAACCCATAGTAGAAGGAAATTTTGTTTGATGCTCAAAATGGTCAAGTGGCCTTAACTTCACAGTGGTGAAGGTCTGTATCATTCATACATAGCTATGTTAGAAAGAGGTCATCAAAACCAAGTTATATGAGATTAAAAAAAAAAAGAGCTAAAAGGTACAGAATGATGTGTTAGTGGAACCTAAAAAGAAGAAATGACTTTATAGTACTTTAGAAAGTGGAGAATGACAGTTATTTACCCCAAATGTGTATCTCTTAGACAACAGAGATAACTGATGTAATTTTACATATTTTAGTGTTTTAAGATATATTTGATGTGTCTTTTGCAAACCAACTGCACTTAGTACGAATTCTTCCTATTATAATTTTTGTGTGTGTGTTGTCATTAAAGAAAACATTTTATAGTCAAAGGTTGGTACCCTCTCAGGTTGCGGGACTGTGAAATTTAGGTCAGAGTGGTTGTATCGATTCACAACTCTAGACTAAATTTAAATCTTCCAGATATGTGGAAATAAAAGATGATTTGTTTTGTTTTTGCTAACAATGAATAACTTGTATTTAAACCAGAATTTGAAGAAAAATACTTAAAAGGGAAATTGAATTTTTGACAATTTCTTTAGAAATTAAAGCCTGAGAAGAGAATTAACATAACACAACATAATTCAAAAATACATTTAGCCAAAATGGAAGTTTGCTTTACCATATTAATAGAAAGCAATACTGTCTGGCTGTGTATTTTTTCCGAATTAAGCAAATAAAGTTTTTTTTTAATGCAAATAACACACACCTTTTGTATTACTTTTCCAGCTGCACCCACTGCTCACATTTGCTTGTTGCCATGCCAACTCTTTTCCACATGCTACTGTTAAAGAAAAACAAAAAGCATAGCATGCAGAAGATATGTGTTACTTTTGTAAATATATGATAGTAACACATTTGACCAAGTTCTGAAAGTGCCGTTGTATAATGGAGAGGCAGGGGATCTGAATGTCAGCAAAAATACATTAGAACTTTGACTCCATCACCCTTCTACTGGGTAACCAAGTTTTGTCAAAGGGAAGAGGAATTCTACATGCCTGAATTAATTACTACTGGATTTGGAATAGACTCCATGGCCGTGGGTTTGGTTTTTGGTTTGAACTACTGACGGGGCTCCAGGCAAAGTCCCTAACATATAATAAATAACACATTTTCTAAGAACGCCCATGTATTATTAGACAAATAACGTAATTAGACAAATAACATAAACCCCATTTGCCTGTTATGTAAAAAGAGGATAATTATAATGTCTTCCTCAAAATGATTCTCTTAGGATTAACTTAGATAACTCATATTAAGGCATCAAGACGGTGACAAGCACGTGTCAAGTCCTCAGTAAATTGTTAGTTATTATTGCTAATGAATGTGAACTACTTTCCACTCCCGTGTTCTCCCATGGTGCACCTCTTACATCCAGCTTTCATCTGTCTGGAAAAACTTTCCTGGTAGCCCCCAAATGAGACACAGTTGGCTTTGCCTGACTTAATCGGCATTCTCTCTTTCTTCTATTAGAAGTTTGTATTACAGATTGAATCATGTATCACCCTTGCTAGTTTGTGACTTCCTCACGTGCTAGGCGTATTTTCATATTCTATTCTCCTTCATATGTGCTAGATCCCTATCTTCTTTTCATACAAAAAGATACTTTTAAAGTAGAAATTGATTGGGTAGAAGGATATAATATGTTAAACTTCTAACTAGTGTTTATTTAAAATTCTTCTCTCTGTTCTATACAGAAAATATCTCCCTGTCTTTAAGCTAAAAAATATCCTTGTAATGTAATGTACTGCTTTCCTAGTTAACTCAAGAGGCAAGGCTGTCATTTCCAACATATTTTAAACCAATCTACCATCCACAGCATTGCTAGGTCACTGGTAGAGGTTTAGGGTTTCACAGTGACAACAAGTTTAGAGTTTAACAGAAAGACTTGAATGCTTTCCAGAGTTAATTTGTATTGTTCATGCAGTATTTTCCCACATAGTTCAACAGAAAATAACTCTTATTAATTGATGGCCTGGTCCCACATTTTTATTGTAGTTATGTAGAATCCATATTTATGGCTTTCTTCTCTTTTTTAATTTCAAATGAAGCTAAGACATTGTCCTTCAGCTGCTTTTGTTTAAGTGAGGAATTTTGACATTGAATAGACATCATGTAATCATTGCATTCATGATATCTGCTGTTGAGAAATTATTTTGCTGCTGTTGAGAAATTATTACATCAATCCTAGCTAGCTCAGACCTAGAGAAAAATGAATGAAATATTACATGTAAGTAAAAAGTAGAATGTGTTGTCCCTAATTCTTAGATGAAGATTAAGACTGGGAGAAGAAACTTGTCTAAATTAGAGAGAAATATAACATTGAATCCCAAACACTTGCCAAACATAAGCATTTTTTAATGCACATTTGGGGTGACAAAGATAAATAACACAGAATTTCTATGTTGTAGAGTCTATGATTGATAGAAGAAGGTAGAAATATTATCACGCGCCATAAGAATACAGAAAAATGAACTTACTGTCATCTACAAGGAATAAGGTCTTTCAAGGCTTCATACAAAAAGGGGCAATTAAGTGATTCCCGAAGAGAAAGTAGTTGTTACTATTTAGTTGAGAAAAGGAAACCATTACACATAAGAAAATATTTGTTGACTCAAAATACGTCAGTTGGAATCATACAGTGGTGATGTACATGTTGAATAAAGCCAATGACACTGAATCATATGTATAATTGGGAGATATTCTATTGTATATAGAGATATTCTATTATATATATATATAGTGCTACTATGACAGTAGTACGGACAAAACAATAATAATAATAGGTTTTGAGTTTCCTTAAAAACTGATGAGTAACACTTTACAACACTGTGTGTTCTATTGTATATAATGCTATGGCATTTTTCCTGATATCTAAGCCTCAAGTTCACACATATTAGAAATATCCTAGGAAACTTTGATACAGAATAAAGCTGCCATTCTATTCCTCCTTACTTTTATGCATTCAACATGGGAAAATTAATCTTTCCCTTTGGAATTAATTTTCAAGAAAAATCTTCTGTAGCTTGGTTGCTGTATTATTTTAATGGTACTACTTTCAACTTGGTGTCTCAAATTTACCTCGCGTTTCCAGTCACACATATCTCACTTTTTAAAAAAGTTCCTTTATTTCATGCTTTTCTACCTAAAAAGCTACCAATTCTTCTCATATGACAGGTCACAGAAGTAAATTGAGTTTAAGCATTCTTTTTCTGTTGCAATTCTAAATTAGATTGATTTATAAAATAACGGATTTCACTGTCTTTAAAAACCATGAGGTTTATTATATCTTGATAAACTATTCTTCATTAGCTTTTTACTTAACATATTCTGGCTTTCTCTATATATAGTGGAGGTTTTTCACCTGGCCCAGTTGCTTCTCTTTATTTTTTGTTTATTCTAGTGGCTCAAGTGAACCTTCACATAACTCATTTACTAAGTTAAAACTATCTTTGCATTTTCTTTTTTTGACCAGGTGTATAGAATCAGACCCCAGCCAACCCACTGCTATCCTAGCCAAAGCCAACTAATAGCAATCCCAGCCAAAGGTACCCAAGTTATCAGGAAAGCTTCCTGACTTCAAGAAATGATGAGGAGGAGATTCAGGGAGTATTAGTTATATCAGAGAAAGCAGAGTTCAGGGCATGACCAACATTTCTATTGACGAAGACATGGTATCCTGGCATGGTGGTACCTTGGAGGATGTAGACCTCTTGGGATCCATTTCACTCTACTGAGTATGAATATAAGAACAGAAGCTTCTGATTTGGACAAACAGACATTTGTTCTCTCATTTGATGCATGCAAATAGACATGAGGAGGGTAGAATAGAGCTAGTCAGAACTGAAATACATAGAGCTCTTGGTTTGTCTGCAAATGCAAATGTATTAGAACTGTATGTAATAGCTTTGTTGTTGCTGCTGTTAGGTGCTACTGAGTTGGTTCTGACTCATAGCAACTTTGTGTACAACAGAATGAAACACTACCCAGTCGTGCACACAGTCATTGTGTGTTTGAGCCTACTGTTGCAGCCACTGTGTCAATCCAGCTCATTGACGGTCTTCTTCTTTTTCACCGACACAATACCAAGTATGATGTCCTCCTCCACAGATGGATTCCTCCTGAAAACACAGCCAGTGTCTATAAGGTGTGCTGTCACCATCCTTGCCTCTAAGGAGCACTCTTGTTGTGCTTCCTCCAAGACAGATCCATTCACTCTTTTGGCAGTCCATAGAATATAGAATATAAAATACTCATATCCAGCACCACAACTGAAAGGCAACAGTTCTATCTTCTTTTTTCACTGTCCAGCTTTTACTTACATATGACATGACTGAAAATTTCGCGGCCTGAATCAGATGCACCTTGTGCTTTAAGGTGACAATTTTGGCTTTCAATGCTTTAAAAAGGCCTTTTGCAGCTGATTTGTCCAATACAATGTGTCTTTTGATTTCTTGTCTGATGCTTCCATGGGTATTAATTATAAATCCAAGTAAAATGAAATCTTTGACAACTTTAATCTTTTCTCTGTTTATCATATTGATTATTGATCCAGTGGTGAGGATTTCTGTCTTCTTTATGTTGAAGTATAATCCATGCTGAAGGCTGTGGTCTTTGGTCTTCATCAGTAAGTGTTGGAAGTCCTCTTCACTTTCATTTAGCAAAGTTGTGTCATTTGCATAATACAGGTTATTAATAAGTCTTCCTCTGAACTTAACGCCTTGTTCTTCTTCATATAGCACAGCTTCTCAGATTATTTACTAGGCATATAGTTTGTGACGATAGGATAATTGTCACACATTAGAGATGGTAGAGAAAAGATCTTATAGAACTCCTTGGGTCGCCATGAGTCGGATCCAATTGGCTTGGCTTGGCTTGTTAGCAAATCTGAAAATATCTGGACTCTGAAGTGTGGATAACTTATTCTTCTCTGCCTCCTATTCCTTTTCCTCCTACTCCTCTTCCAACTTCTCTTCCTCCTCCTCTTCCTGTGACTCCACTTCCTCTTCTTTTTTGCAGAGAATCATAACAGTTTGTTGAGAAGTTTTAACAATGAAGTTTTCAACATAAGAACAGCATGTATGATTTCAGTTTGTCTTTATTTTAAACCTCTTCATTTATTCTGGTACTGCCACGGGCTCTAGATTTGGTGCACTCTCCCCCTTGATATTAAGCCATCACCAGGTTCAGCCATATCGTCTGAAGAGCCAATTGTTGCTGATCAACTTTTAGGTAAGGCGTTGAAACACAACTGTTCCATTACCTTCTCTCTGTTTACCACGCATACTATACCGACTGTTCACTTGGTGGCTTCACTTGTTGATGTCACTTATCCTTGGGCTACCTGGAGTGTCCTTGAGTAGCACATTTAGCTACTGCATTTAGCTACTACTGAAAAAAAATGGAAATTTGAATCCTTCGAGTGGTGTCATGAAAGAAAATCCTGGTAATTGATTTATGGAAGTTTAGAGCCATTGAAAACTCTATGGGGTGCAGTTCTACTCTGATGCACCTGGGGTCACCAGGAGTTAGGATTAACTAGAGACAACGAAATGCTGAGTTTGGGGGCCTCTGGAAAACGATAAGCCCAGCTGACTGGGAACATTCTGATTGTCTTCTTTTCCTTTAGCTCTGAATGTTGATCTTATTTGAATTTATATTTCACATTGCTGAGTCCTAGTCACTGAGAAAGAACGAAGTTAGAAGTAACTTATCCTCCAGTGCAAAGCTTTGAAGTATGTTATGTGTTTCAAAATCACGTATTAACTTTATACAAACCAAGACAATCCTTAACTTCACAGTCATCTTTACTCTGTCACCATTTTCTATTTTTCTCCTAAAGCGTTGTTATTCATTCCCACTATTTGTTATATGGTTCCATTATCTTGCTTTTCTGTTAAAAAATGGTTGTCCCCAGTATCTCCTTAGTCCTCTGCCCCCTTCAGTCTATAAAATTATTCATATTATGACTGTTTACATACAAGGTCTAATCTCTTTGTCTTATATTAACACTCATACAATAAATATTTCAAGCCCAGATTACTCTAATCAAACCCAGATATATTAAACTACTAACTAAATATCATCACTCAAATATCATGCACCCATTGAAAGATCAACATTCTCAAAATTGAACTCAGCTTCATTTTCTTATTCAAATCTCTAAAATCTGTTCTTCCCTGTATGTTTACTTCATTAAATGATGCCTTTATTCTTTATCTCATTAAACCATGCCTGAAATCTATGACATATTCATAGTGAATATTTCTCTCATTCTATCCATTTTAAATTAATTGTAGACTCCTGTAGACTGTACCTTAATATCTATTTTCATGATTAGTTTAGTTCTTTGCTTCTTTCATCACTACACTTTAACATAAAGTATAATAAATCATGATTTTGGATATCTACCCTTTCCACCTGAATTGATAAAGCATGATCTTTACCAACCTGCAGTTCCTGAGAAACGGAAACCTCATGTTGTATATCATGATATAGTCACCAAACTGATTCATTAGAACAGAGTTTGGTAACCAACTCCAGGGAAGTCACTCATAAGTTTAGCCCCTGAAAAGGAAAAGTAAGCTTATTTAGCCCAATACCAATCTCAGGATAAAACTTAGAAAGCTAAAACAATATTGTTGGAAAACTATGGGGTATATAGTTAAAAGATATGCCATTTCAGGAGTTGAGCAAGGATAAATCATGGTGACCGTGTACAAATGTAAGCCATTATAAAGGAAACTAGTATGAGAGTAAGGATTTTAGAAAGTATACAGAAAAAAAGGAGGAAAACAACAGCATGTGGCATCTGAGAAGCAGTATCTTATGTCATCTAACACACTTTCAGTTTCCATGTAATTTGGCTATATTATATCTTCATAAGATTTTGCTTGCATTTGCACTTATAACCCTACAATAAGTACCTATTTGCTTAAATGAGCTTGAGTATGTTTCTATGTCTTATTACCAAACAAACACTAATGAAAATTATCTGAGTATTATGAGGAATAGGAGGTACAAAATTGAATACGGGGATGCCATCTTCACTGAAGAGATATTCTTTCTTTGATATCTTTCTTTGACAACTTTCTTTGATGTCTTAAAAGCTAGTGATATTTAACACCAAGATAGGTATGCTAAATCTGTTTCTAGAAGAATCTGTTTTCTTTTAACATCTTGGAAATTTACCATCCTTCTTGGGTCCATTTTCCTTGTTCCCAATCTCATTCCCACCAGCCATGTTCAGCATAAATTGAATAAAGCATTGAATACAGTTTATATGTCAAGTAAGGTAATGGGGAAGACAACATAATGGAAGAAATAAGAGGAGTTACGTGGTCCTATACACACACTTATGGAAACACAGGCTGTTAGTATCTAGATATGTGTCAACTGAGTAACAAATGACAGGAAAATCCTGAAAAATGTATTTACTTACTGATTTTTTATTCAAAGCACACTGAATTACACCATCATTTCTTATGTGAGTCCCAGTTTAAATTGTCGGTATCATAAACTTCATTCGACAAGTCTATAGAGCTAGGCAAAGTTTTCAGATGGGTATGATACCTGCTTGGGTTACTATTGTTTAGTACAGATCGCAAGCAATGTGAGTGATCGATGTGAGAGTTGGGGGGGAGGGGGACTTAGCAGGCCCATGCAGCCCTTCATGTCTCACTAGATATTTGTTGTTGTTGTTGTTGTTGTATTTAGGTGCCATCAAGGTGGTTTTGATCCTTAGTGACACTACGCACAACAAGTGAAAACTACCTGGTCCTACCTCATGCCCACAATCATTTTTATGCCTTAACCTGTTGTTGCAGCCACTGTGTCAATCTACCTTGTTGAGGGTCTTCCTCTTTTTAGCTGACCCACTACTTTGCCAAGCAAGATGTGCTCCAGAAATTGATCTCTCCTGACTGTATGTACAAGTATATAAAATACAGTGTTGCCTTGCAAGGTAGGACTACACACAGACATTTGACTGTGTGGATCATAATGAAATATGGCTAACATTGCAGAGAATGGGAATTTCAGAACATCTAATTGTGCTCTTAAAGAATCTGTACATGGGTCAGAAAGCAGAAAAAGGGGACACAGTGGTTTGAAGTCAGGAAAACTGTGGATCAGGGTTGTATCCTTTTACTGTAACTTTTTAATCTGTATGCCAAGAAAATAATCCAAGAAGTTGGACTATATGAAGAAGAACAAGGTATTAAGATTAGAGGAGAATTCATTAACAGTCTGCATTATGTGGATGACACCACCTTACTTGCTGGAAATGAAGAGGATTTGAAACACTGATGAAGATTAAAGACCACGACTTTCAGCATGGATTGCACCTCAGCATCAGGAAAACAAAAATTCTCACAACTGGACTGGTAAGCAACATTTTCATAAATGGAGAAAGGATTGAGGTTGTCAAGGATTTCATTTTATGTGGTTCTACAAGCAATGCCCATGTATGTAATTGTCAAGAAATCAAAAGATACATTGCACTGGAAAATTCTGCTGCAATATTGAAAAGTAAAGATGTCACCTTGAAGACTAAGGTGTGCCTGACCCAAGCCATGGTATTTTCAATTGCATAGTATGAATGTGAAAGCTGGACAGTAAATAAGAAAGACAGAAGAAGAATCGGTATCTTTGAATTGTGGTGCTGGAGAAGAATATTGAATGTTCTATGGACCATCAAAAGGACAAACAGATTTGTTCTGGAAGAAGTACAACCAGAATGCTCCTTGGAAGCAAAGATGGTGAGACTGTGTCTTACATATTTTAGACATGTCATCAAGGGGATCATTCCCTGGAGTACATCATGCTTGGTAGAGTGGTAGGTCAGCAGTAAAGAGAAAGACCCTTGACAAGACACACTAGCTGCAATAATTGGGCTTAAGCATAAAAATGTCTGTGGACATGGCACAAGACCAGGCAGTGTTTCATTCTGTTGTGCATATGTCACTATGAGTCAGAACCAACTCAACACTACCTAACAATAACAACACCTTACAAGGATATTTTGTTGTTGTTGTTGTTGTTAGGTAATGTCAAGTTGGTTCCAAACCATGGTACCCCATATACAACAGAATTATGTGTCATGCACATAATTCTATATACACATACACATATATTCATATGCACACATATACATATACATATATGTGAACATATATGTATATGTATACAAACTCAGTATGGATGTGGTTGATTCCTGCTAATCGTTGACCATAGGTGAGTAGAACTGCTCCATAGGATTTTAAAGACTGTGATCTTTTGGAAGCAGATTGCCAGCTGTTTTTCTCATACACATATATGTAACATCTACTTCTGGATCAAGAGGAAATTATTCTCCACTTAACCTTTCTTTGTGTAGTGGGAAATGGGTTCTTTAGATTTATCAAGAGTACATTTAATAAAAAGGTTACTATATGAGTCCAATACTGGCAGAAACTTGACATTCTTTGCTGATACAAGAAGCACTTAAATTTGCTGTAGTTGTATGCTTACTGTTCAAGAATCGCCATTGCCATGTACTTTAGACGGAGGAAGTATTAACCAGTAAAGTTCCATTTGCTCAAATCCTGAATAACCTGCTTTCACTGTTTTGCAGATAGAAGACTGAGATGCCTGGATCTTGTGAAAAGAGAAGGCAGTACAGGAATAATGAAATTTTACATTATAAAAAGATTGCATAGTTCTCTCCCACTTTAGCTAAAATAGCATGTTTTCATGTGTCTGTTTTGCTAGACATTGGAGGCGAGTGGGGAGAGAGGATGGGGGTTTGGAAGAGAATCATATCTCATGCTCTCCAGTTGCTTATAAACTAGTTGAGCTGATAAAGCATCTATAATAAAGTTTGGAAACACTTTACACAAACTACAAGAGTCCTTTTTCTTTCTTTCTTTTTCAAATTAATGTATATTAATTTTGTTAAAGCTCTGCCTCTGCTTTCCAAAGATAGGACAGAGTAAATAACTTTCTCTTTTCATAACAATAGATCCCTTTATATGCCTTAATCTAACTCTTCAGTTTTGATCTCTGTAGTCGAAATTCTCCATCAAACAGAATGCAGAGTGTAAATCAGGCATCTGTTCAGAGCACCCCAGTTCTCTTTGTATTCAGAGAAACTTCAATCTTCTTCTTCTGGAATTATTCTATGAGATTTTATTCTTAGATTCTATTCAAATTGTTCCTTAGCACATTTACATCATACTGATCAAGGTTTACAGTGACTCTAAACTAAGGAATGACAAAACTGACAAAAATATATTAAGATATTAGTATCCAGATTTTAATATATTTATTCTCAGGTTACTATGCATTAATAGTAAAACAAAATGAAGAAAATGACACAGATTCAAAGACACACTATTATTCTCCCGATTCCCTGTTTGATAGTACCTACTGCTGGATGGTATCAAAATAGAAACAAACAAATGCTCTGTCTGCATATGTAATTATTCTTATCATCTTTATGTACCTTAGGGTAACCAACAGTCTCCTTGTTCATATGATGAAAACAATTTGGATCTCCAAAAGTGTGATACAAGGATTGCCAACAGAAATTGAATTGTTCAGAAAATGTCCTAGAGTGCTATACGTTCTGGTGAAACAGCGCACGTGATTCTATAAAAGAGAGACATTGATGACTTTCGTCCCAGCCATATCCCAGAGAGAATATTACTCGTGATTTATGTGAAATCAGTTCAAAATATATACTTTTCAGAAGACATTTAAAGGTCATTTCAATTGTTGGTGTTGTCTTCTAACATGAAACGTGCTGGGAATTCACAGCTTAAGTGACCTTATTTCCTTTTTCCTTTTCCAAGCTTTCCCTAGGCCTTTGAGGAGTAAATACCTGATAAAGGAAAGGAGTCTGGATCCCGGTAGGACAGGATGACAACTGATAGGAAGTCTAGCCAAACCAAAGAAACCACGCTGAGTGCCTTCAAATCAATTCTGATTCACAGTGACCCTACAGACAGAATAGAACTGCCTCATAAAGGTTTCCAAGGAACATCTAGCAGATTTGAACTGTGGACCTTCTGGTTAGCAGCCATAGCACTTGACCATTATACCACCAGGTTTTCCAAGAAGTCCAAGGCAGGAGACACATTGGAACTATTCACGATTTCTGTATATTTACTAAAATTATGCTCTGCTCACAACAGACCCTTTAAAGACATGTGGAACTAGAAAAAATCTTGGGAATTGGGACAATGAGAAGTGTGAGTAGTAATGGGAGTCAAAAAAACAAAGATGTACCGTCTACAGGTCATTATGAAAGAAGAAATGTGTGTTTTGGAGAGAGGAAAGTGTTTTTTACTGAGGGTGAAGGTGTAAGTGCTTTTTGGAGTAAAAAACCAAACCAAATTCCCTGTTGTTAAGTCCATTCCAACTGATAGTGACCCCATAGGTCAGAGGAGAACTGCCCCACAAAGTTTCCAAGGAGTACCTGGTGGATTTGAACTGTAGACTTTTTGGTTAGCAGATGTAGTACTTAACCACTACGCCGCCAGAGTTTCCCTTTGGAGAATAGGACCCGAGAAAAATTCTGCTGTATGTGTTAGTATTATTTGTATATAGAGGGAGAGGAAGTTTTCTCACACTCCAAAAGATATCAAGTTCCTCTGGACCTGTAGTTTAACATGCCAATTATCATCAGGTATCTCCTGATATTTTAGAACAATTGCATAAAACAATAGCATTAACCAAACTGAATAGCATTAACCAATCAACAACAGCTACAATCTTGACTAGCTTTGGCAATCTAGTTGAATGCCAAAAAAAGCCCTTCCTCTTTATCTCTGCTAATGCCCTTTCCCACAGCACCCATCTACAACTTTTTGTTGTCCCAATGTTGCCTTGAGAATTTCTATAGAAATGAGATAGATTGCAAGACCTGAGCATACATGGACAAGGAAATGAACACAGTTTTATTGAGAATCTTTTGATGTGCTTTATATGAGGAACAAACAATGTTTGTAGATGGAGAGTGAATTTTGAAAATATAACTCCAAAGAGATGAAGTCCATTTTTGTGGTCACTGAAAGGAGATCTGTAAGAGTGGAAAAAACTTCCTTTGATAATGTGAAAGATGAAGCTCTAAAGATAGAATGCATAATAAATCTGGGATCCAGTATCAGGGCCATGGAGTGGTCTGAAAGTTATCACTGGATGAATTACCTTGTCCAATTTATAAAATACATAATTGGAGAAAACAATTGAGTAAAAGGAATCACTTGCTGGGAAATCAAAAAGAACCACAAAATTAGCTCTCAGCTTTGGATAAATTATCGCTAGCAGTAGCTTGTGATGTGTCTCCAGGTGTAAGTACTAATAGCTTGGCGGTGATTGAGAAATGGAGGTATTGAGCTACAACCTACTTAGGCAAAAGAACTTGACTAATCTGTACTCATAGTTAGTCTTTGTTTTCCTGCTAGAGTAACTGCTTAGCAGAAAATAAAGGATCCTGATCCTGAGAAGGAAACTCTGGTGGTATTGTGGTTCAAGTGCTACAGCTGTTAACCAGAAGGCTGGCAGTTCAAGTTCACCAGGCACTCCTTGGAAACTCTGTGGGGCAGTTCTACTCTGTGCTATACGGTCACTATGAGCCAGAATTGACACAATAGCAGCAGGGAGCCTGAGAAAACCAGTAAGATGTATGGAAGTTCATCCAATATTCCCTTTTTCCCCCCCTCTCTCCTCAGCAATGCTTCCTTGGATACACAATTGCTACAGGAGCAACTCATTCATTCATTAGATAATTCTTGAACTAGGCACTGTTTTAAATAAATGTGAAAAGAAGTATTGCTGTCCATATGGAGTATATTCATGTAGAGAATATAAAACTTGGCATCTGTTCAACAGCTTCGGGGGATGAGGAAGGTGGTTACCAAATGTGAGCCCCTGCCCAAAGCTGAGCTAGAAATGAAGACTTATGGTGTTCTGTGGGAGTGTGTGACCAAAAGAGCCTGATGGTCTATTTGAAAAGACTCTCTCAACTTAAGAAACTAAGCACACAAAAAGTCTCTTTGAAATAACTTGACACAAGGAATCACCTACAGCTACCTCCAAGAAACTTGATCTACCTTCAGCAGCCTCAGTATTTATTGTTTCCGGTGTTGCTCTAGTTCTTTGTCATAGGGTGGGTTCTAACCTAATCACTTCTGAGTTGTAAAAAGAGCCTGATAGATACTGAGACACACACAGGAGAAAACAGATGCCTAGGAAATTCAAAGAATGGCAAGGTTTGAAGGCAGAACCCAGAGAGAGGTTCACAGAAAAAAAAAGAATATTGACAACATTTGATTTGAATTTTTAGCTTATAGAACTAATAGAAGACAAATTTTTGGTCTTTAAACCAATCAAGTTATGGTGATTTTGTTTTGGTAGTGCTAAGAAACTAAGACAGCTACCTTAACCCTGTCCTTTCTCATACAACCTACTGTACAGTATAATATAAACTTGTCCAGCCCCAGATTATCACATTTTTAATCAAATACTACATGTTTCCTGCTTTTATTTGTTAGCCTAACAGTGTCCTCTTGCTAAGATGTATTTTTCTAAGCTTACTATGATAACTGTTTTGTTTTGTTTTTTCACAGTAACTGTGAAAAAATCAGCAAGGCAGGGCTTACAAAAATACCTCCCAGAAGGAGGGCTCAGTTGGCAAACAAAAGTAGAAGGTGTGCATTATTTTCATAAAGAGCAAGTACTTTACTGTGATAGTATCTTCTTTATTTATTGCTTATGAATTCTGTTTTCCTTCGGCTTGACTGTAAGCTAATTAAAAATAAAAAATAAATTTAAAAAAAGTTAAAAAAAAATTAAATGATTAATTAACTTGACCATGAAAATACAAGGCTTCTGTGTTCCCCTCATTTACTAATACCAGAAACTAGGCATATGTTAGCCAAGGCATATGTTAAGGAAAGTCATAATAATTAGAAACACAGAGGGAAGACCAGAAAATATGTGTAGATATCTTTGTTCACTTCTCTATAAAGATGTCTGTAATTAATACCTAATGTTTTATTTTTCTACTTTATCCATTTGATTTTCATTTTATTTGATGTGAACAATGGGTGTATTATGAATAGTATACAATATGTTTACTGATAAATGAATAACACCTCCCCCCCAAAAGAGATTATATGTTACCTAATTAAACTCTGGATATCATTGTTTTATCAAGTCTACAGAATGTAGATTGTTTGAGAGGTGCAGTTTTCATCTAGGGAAGCTTGAGTTGTTTTCCTTAGATGCAGAATTGAGGCAAATAATAATTCATTCATGTGAAAATGCTTTCTCAACTATATAACTATAAATGCAATAGAAATGTTTTTAGCTGATTTCTTAGGCTGGGTTCCTTAGAGAAATAAAACTAATAAGGAGTATAAATATATACACAGAGAAAGTTATAACAAGGAAATAGCTAATGAAGTTGTAGAGACTAGAATATTTCAAGTTCAGGAATCAAGACAGAAGCTTCTCCCAATTCATATAGCCACATGGACAGGAAAATTCAAAAGTAACAGGTTGGAGAGAGGGCTCTTGCTTACAGGCTGCAAAGATTGTTGAATCCTCAAATCAGTAGGTGAGCTCTTAGGTCAAGTCCAAAGAACTGGAGGTCAGACACACAAAAGTCAGCTGCAGGATCCAGTGTAGGCAAAAGCAAAAATCTCCACTTATGTATGAATGCAGGCCACATACATATCCAAGTAAACTCCCTTCTAATCAATTGGCTACTCACAACAGATTTCATCATATGGGTGACTGCGTACAAGCAAGGAGAATCACTGCCCAAACTTCTTTAGAAGGAATGCATGAGAATAATGTTTTAAAAGCTTAATCCTATAAACACATTTTAAACAGCAATAACTAGAAAACATTTATTTCACATATTTACCTAAAAATTATTTTTGATCACCTAATATATGCAAACAGTATCCTATATTCTGAGGGAATAACAAGAAAAAACTCAAAGTTTCTGCTCTAAGTAGAGACTTTTTATGTTAGTTGGAAGAGAACTGAAACTTAAAAAAAAAAACAACAACTGTATTTTGTAAATGGTGATAAGTTCAATATAGCAAAGTAAAAGAAAATGAATGTAATAGAGAATGAAAGGTGTTACTTTACCTAGTGAAAAGATCCCTCTAGACAAGTAGCTTTGATATACATACCTTAGTAATGTAATCATGCAGACACCCAAGACTTAGGCCTGGAACAATTGAGGAAAATTTTGAGAAGATAAAAGGAGGCCAATCCGGTTGATGGCATAGTAGTTAAGTGCTGTGTCTTCTAACCAAAAGGCTGCCAGTTCAAATCCACCAAGGGATCCTTGGAAACGCTATGGCACAGTTCTACTCTGACATATAGGGTTGCTACAAGTTGGAATCGACTTGAGAGCAGTGAGTTTCCTTTTAACCCCACTGAAGTAGAGTCATAAAAGGGAAATATAGCAAGAGACTGGAGATGAGTAAACAGAGACAAAAGAAGGTGATCAGATTAATTTTTATTTTAAGTATTTAGAGTGATACAAAAGCCCATTCACTGCAGGCTTTTGTTTGTCTGTTTTTAATGGCATGAATGCTCTGATTTTGTTTTTGTTTTAAAAGAACATGGACTGTAAGGGGCAAAGGTGAGAACAGGGCCATCAGGTAAGAAAGCAGTGTACAAACGATGGGGCTTGGACCACGATAACAGTGTTGAAGGCTTGAGGAAATAGAGCAGGGTCAGTTCATGGCTGATACATGGAAAGCAAAACCAAGGGCAGATAACAACTGCCCAGCTTTTATCACGAACTGGAAGAAGGATGCTGACATCACAAATCGAGAAAAATGTGGGAAGACAGTTTGTGGAATTTAAGAAATTCGGATTTGCAGACTTTGAGTTTGATAGCTAAGTGGAGAGATGAGACAAACATTTTAGATAAATAATTCTAGGGTCCAGAAAGGAGAAGTTAATTTAGGAATGTAAAATTAGAAGTCGTTACTATGCAGATAAGCTGTAAAATCACTGAAATAGATTTTAAAAAATCTGTTAAGAAGAAAAGGAAAAAAAAAGACAAGATTCAGTAGGAACACTATGAAATTCAATCACTAAGTTCAGAAAGATAACAAAGAAGCAGAAAAAGAAACTGGAAAGGAGCTCTCTGAAAATACCTTGCCATCTAGTCCATTGAGACTCATAAGAACCCTGTGGGACAGAATAGAACTGTCCCCATAGAGTTTCCAAGGAGTGTCTGGTGGGTTTGAACTACTGATCTTTTGATTAGCAGCCATATTTCTTAATCACTATGCCATGAGGGTTTCCTGAAAATGCACAGAGTAAGAAAAAAACTAAAATCTAATTTTCCTGAAAATCAAAGAAAGAATTATTTCCAGAAGGGACTAAATGATGATCTGTGCAAAATGCTATCCATAGGTCACAAAAAATGACATGAGAAATTACTCTCAGGTTATGTTAATATAGAGGTTTCCCTACTACACAGTGCTTGCTGATGTAACAAAAATACCACAAGTGAATGGCTTTAAAAGAGAAATTTAGTTTTGTGCAGTTGAGACAGCTAGAACTCTAATTTAAGGGCACCAGCTCAAGGGGAAGGCTTCTTCTCTGTTAGCTTTAGGGGAAACTCCTAGTCTCTTTCAGCTTCTGCCCCTCAGTTCCTTGACACCCCTCATGTGTCATCAGTCTTTCTCCCATTTGTGCTTGTGCATCTGTGTATCTAATCTGCTCTTTTCATATTTCAGTAGTGAATATGATTAGGATATACCCTGCACTGTTGTGTGCTAATTAACATAACAAAGAAAAACTCAGTCCTAAATGGAAGTGCATCTACAAGCATAAGGTTCAGGATTCAACTCTTATCTTGAGAGTACCCAATTGAATTTATAACAAGGGTCATTGCTGATTTTGAAATGAGGGCATTTCAGCCTTACAGCCATACAAAGTCATGAGGGTTGGAAATGGAAGAAAGATAGTCAAAAAATTAAAAATAGCAAATTTTAAAAAGTTCCTTTTTTTTTGCATTAGAAAATATTTTCTTGAACGAAATTTCTGATACTACAAATGGAAAAGGAAGTAAAATTTAGGATAAACTGTAAAGGCTAAATTGAATTTTGGTCACTGCACAGATACAACAAACTAAATAAATAAAAAAACAGCTCAAGTTGATAAATGTTATAAGCCTGAATGCCTAGAAGAAAAACAATGCTGTTAATAAAAATGTATGGCAGTGTTACGGCATCATTAACTATAATTCAGAGTGGAAATCAAGATTATACATTTAACACAAAAAGAAATAACAAGTGATACAATTAATAAATATAAGAAATCAAGTTTCACAATCTATTGTCTGGCATTGCTTCAAATCCAATGACATGTTGATGTTATGATTTTATAATAGTGATATTTTCCATTAATAACTCATAAAAAATTACATTAATATTGATTTATGCTATATCCTATTTTTTATGCTCTTGAGTTCACATTTAATGAATCCAAAGGAAAGATACAACAATTGGTACCTGTCTGCCCTCAGGAAAGAATCAGAAAACATGGGAAAATCCAGAAGTCCATCCCAAGGTCCCAGACATAATCAGAGACACCAAGTTTTCACATAACCCCCAAGGAAATTTTACAGTAGTAGAAATGATAAGATGGTTTCTTAAAAAGATGACTAGAAGAAAAATTTTGTTCAGCAATGTGCGTATTAAACTGGGAAAATACACACACTCCTCACGTATAGATGTGGTTAGCATCCAAAGACCACTTTATTATGTGAAAATTAGTGCTATGCAAAAATAGAGAATGATCATGTTAGGTCGAAAAACAGGTGACGACTACAGCACTATGTTTCTGCCAGATTTTACTGTCACGTAACTGCCAAACCACTGATAAGCGTAGCCCAGCCAAGTTGACACGTTACCTTAACCAGCACAGCCAGTGCTACTCTCGCGTCACAACTTGGCATTTATTACTGCCAGACGTATGTTGTTAACACACAAGACAGCCCAACAGGAGATTTGTTTTTTTTCTTTTTTGCTATTGTCATAAATGCAAAATGTCAGATAAGGAGACAGTCAATAAGTGGGGCCTAGGTTTAATGTAAATGAGTAAACTTAAGTATTATTTTAGCCATATCGCTAAAAAAGTATTGGAACAATGGCCCTACTACCAATGTACAATCCTAACTTCTCTTCTGGCTGTGATAAATATTTCTAAATCACACTTCTCTACTAAAGGGAAACAACATTTCTTAGAGGGTTAAGGATTTTGTTCTTTGGAGAAAGGAAATGTAGAAATTTCGATAGAGATCTTGGCCAAATTAGGGTAAACCAATATTGAAAATGTTAGTGTAATATATCATTGATTAGAACAGTTTTTCCAATAAGAAACTAATAAGTGAAATATTCAATTATTCCACAATTTCCTAAACAGTGAATTAGCTGACTCCCATAAAGAACAGCCAAGGACATGAGATTAATCCTTTTGATTCTACAGAACACTTATCACTAAGACGAGATACTAAAAACTACTCATTATAACAAGAAATAAAAAAATCTACCTGTTTTATAATGTTAATAAATCAAATCAATATTTAGTCAGACATAACATGTAATATAGAACAACGTTCTTAAAAATAAGAATGCAAAACAAATAATTGTATGTTTAAAATGTCTATTGTAACAAGTTGAACGATGAATATCTTCAAATGTTCAAGGGCTCAGATTCAAATCATCTTGGAAATGTACTCACCTGGTTATACAGAGATGATAGATGACAGAGAAAAAGATAAATAGACTAACTAAAAGATATTTTACATACATAAGGCAAATATTATTTAACTGTATAACCGTAATTCAAATGCTTAAAAAGTGAACTTCATAAGCAATACATATTAGTTTCTGCTGTAGCCATGTTTGTCAGCTTGGGGTGTGTGTCACTACATTCTCCGGTACTGTCTTAAGTTTTGCTGTGATACTGGAAGCTTTGCCACTAGTATTGCATATGCAAGAAGTCTTGATCGACAGATCTCGCTGAAGTTTCCAGACTTAGACAGAATAAGAATTCAGACCTGCAAATCTCCTTCTGAAAAACTGTCCAGTGAAAACTTTATGAAAAGCACTGGAACATTGTCTGATACTGTGCTAGGAGATGAACCCCTCAGGTTGGAAAGAATTCAAAACGAAGCCGCTAAAAAGCTGGGTCTTCAAAGTAGAGTCAACTTAATGATGTAGATTTAGTCAAGCTTTTGGAACCTTCATTTTCTGATGTGGTATGAATCAAATTGAGAGGAAATACCTGCAAACATTGATTCATAATCAGAATGTGGAGTAGAATGTTAAACGTACAAAATATGAATCTGAGAAAACTGGAAACTGTCAAAAATGAAATAGAATGCATGAAATCTATATCCTAAGCATCAGGAAACTGAAATGTATTGGTATTGACTATTTTGAATCAGATGGACTTAGGGTTTACTATGTGAGAAATGAGTAATTAAAGAATACCATTGAATTCATCCTAAAGAAGAAAAGGAAAAAAAAAACATGTTCTGCACTGAAGTGTAGTTTGTTCATGAGTAGGAAAGTATTTATAAGACTACAAGAAAGATAAATTAATATGACTATTACTCAAATTTACACAACAACTATTAAGGCCATAGATCAAGCAATTGAAGAATTTTACCAAATTCTGAAGACTGAAATTCAGCAAACTGCAATAAATATGCACTGATAACTGCTGGCAATTGGAATGCAAAAGTGAGAAAACAAAAAGGGACAAAAGTTGAAAATATGATCTTTCTGACAGAAATGATGCCAGAGATCACATAATAGGATTTTACAAAACCAGTGAATTCTTCATTCCAAATCAGGTTTTTGAACAACAAAAAATGGCGACTGTATACATGGACCTCGCCAGACAGGACACACAGAAATCAAATTGACTATATCTGTTGAAAGAAACAATAGGAAAGCTCAGTTTCATTAGTCAGACTGCAGAACAGACCATCCAATTGCTCACACGCAAGTTCAAGTTGAAATTGAAAAAATTAGAACAAGTCCACAAGAGTCAAAGGAGGGTCTTGAATATACCCCGCCAAACTTGGAGACCATTTCAAGAACAGATTTGATGCACTGAATGCTAATTATCAAACAAGAGTTGTAGGATGACATCAAGGACGTCATACAAAAAGAAAGCAAGAGATCATTAAAAACACAGGACATAAAGAGAAGACCAAAACGGATGTCAGAAGAGACTCTGAAACTTGGTCTTGAAGTAAGAGTAGCTAAAGCAAAAGGAAAAAATGATGGAGTAAAGGAAGTGTACAGAAGATTTCAAAGGGGAGTTTTTAGAAGACAAAGTGAACAGTTAATAATGAAATGTGTAAAGACCTGGAGATAGAAAATCAAAAGGGAAGAACATGGTCAATATTTCTCAAGCTGAATGAAAATTCAATCCTGGAGCTTTAATATTCAAGGTTTCTAGGACTCTGTGAGTTGATGAATACCAATCGAGTCATTTCAATAAGTGTATACAGCTCTGAAAGAGGTCACTGCTCTATGCCAAGAAATTTGGATGCAAGCTACCTGGCCCGCAAAAGAGAACAATATTAGTTCTCATTCCAAAAAAGGGTAATTCAACAGTGCAGAAATTATTGAATCACAGACAAGTAAAATTTTGCTTAAGGCCATTCAAAAGAGGTTGCAATGTTGCATCGGTAGGAATTGTCCAGGAATCATGACAAATTCTGAAGAGGACTTGGAACTAGAGATACCACTGCTGAAGTCAAATGGGTCTTGTCAGAAAGCAGACCATACAAGAGAGATGTTAACGTACGTCTTATTGACTATGCAAAGGCATTCGACTTTATGGATCATAACAATTTAAGAATAATATTGTGATGAATCCTATTAAGCATTCATAAATGTACTCACGAGCAATCTGTACTTACATTAAAAGACAGTCTGAACAAGGGATTTGCTGTGTAGTTTAAAGTCAAGGAAGGTGTGCATCAGGGTTGTATCCTTTTCAACATACTTATTCAGTCTGTATGCTGAGCAAGTCATCTGAGAATCTGGACTATATGAAGAGTAATATGACTTCAGGATTAGAGGAAAACTCATTAACAGCCTGAAATATGCATACAAGCTCTGGCAATTAAGTCTGTGAACCTAATTTTCGAAGTGTTACTTACCTCATTGCTGTATAGCACTGAGGACACTTTTGAAGTCATCTCCTTGAGAAGCTATGCACCAATGACAGTACCTGGTTTATCGCTCAAAGCAATTTTGGAACTCTTTCCGGAATGGCCATTGCACATGATGGCAAGGTGGCCGGTTTGTGAATATAACTATATAATTGTCTGTGAGGGAGCTTTTAGCCAGTAAACAACTAACTGTACTGGAACACCCTCCCTACTCACCTAATCTGACCCCCAATGACTTTCTTCTTTACCTGAACATAAAGGAATTATTGAAAGGAAGACATTTCGATGGCATTCAGGGCATTAAGGGTAATATGATGACAGCTTTGAGGGCCATTCCAGAAAGAGTCCCAAAACTGCTTTGAAGAGTGGACTAGGCGCTGCCTTGGTGCATAGTTTCTCAAGAGTAGTACTTTGAAGGTGACCATAGCGATATTCAGCAAAGAGGTATGTAGAACTTTTTCTATGATGTGTTTGCAAACCTAATTGTCTGACCTCATATGACACAACCTTGATAGCCTGAAGTGAAGAAAATGGGAAATACATCTTGATGAAGATCAAAGACCACAGCCTTCGGTATGGATTTCTCCTTAACTTAAAGCAAATAAGAGTCGTCACAACTGGACCAGTAAGGAACATCATGATGAATGGATAAGATACTGATATTGTCAATGATTTCATTTTACTGGGATTCACAATCATCGTTTATGGAAGCAGCAGTCAAGGAATCCGAATGAGTTCCATTAGGCAAATGTGTTCTAAAAGATCTCTTTAAAGTGTTAAAAAACAAATATGTCACTTTAAGGTGTAAGGGGTACCTGACTCAAACTGTATACCTCACATGCATGTGAAAGCTTCACAGTGAATAAGGAACACTGAAATAGTAATGAAACTATATGCTTATGTGTTTGACAAAGAATGTTGAATATACTACGGACTGCTAACCAAAAATTCAGCAGTTCAAATCTACCAGGTGATCCTTGGAAACTATAGGGCAGTTCTACATTGTTGACTAGGGTCACTGTGAGTGAGAATTGATTTGATGGCATTGGGTTTCAGGTTTTCTGCCCAGAAGAATAAATGAATCTGTCTTAGAAGTGTAGTCGGAATGCTCATTAGAAGTAAAGATTGTTAGACTTTGTCTCACATAGTTTGGGCATGTTTTCAGAAAGGAAAGGACCTTTAGAAGGTCCTTATTCCTGGTAAAGTAAAAGGTCAGCAAAAAAGAGGAAAATCCTCAATGAAGTGGGTTTACACAGTGGCAACAATGAAGAGCTTAAGCATAAAAACAACTGTGAGGATGGCATGGGAGTAGGCAGTACTTCATTCTGTTGTGTATAGGATCCCTGTGAATTGTAACCACTTTGATGGGTCTGACCAAAAACAATAGCTGTATCAAATCATCACCATCACCAATTTGATCTACCACAAATCTATTATCTTATTATTCTTGGTTTCAGAAACCCTATAATCAAGGTATAGTGCCTGAAAATGAATGCCCCAGGTCAGAAGCCACTCAAAAGACATCCAGAGAAGAGTTGTCTCTCTAGAGGAAGAGTAGAGTCCACCTTAATGACCAGGACTGAGGCATTCTTTTTGGTCCCAGTGAAGAAGTGATCTGCAGGAAGAAAGAATTGATGCCTTTGAAATGTTTGTTGGAGAAGAATATTGACTATATTGTGAACTCACAAAAGAACAAACAGATCTGTTTTGTAAGAAGTTCAACTGGAGAGCTCCTTGGAAGCAAGGATGGCAAGACTACCTGTTTCTTGGGACATGTCCTCAGGAGGGATCAATCCCTGGAGAAGGACATCATGCTTGACAAACTAATCGGTAAGTGAAAGAGAGGAAGACCCTTCACAAGATGGATTGACACAATGGCTGAAACAATGGGCTCAAGGACAAAAACGATTCTGGACATGGCACAGGATCGGGCAATTTTATGTTCTGTCGTGCACGGGGTTGCTAGAAGTGGGAGCTGACTCACTGGCATCTAACAACAATAACAAACTCAAACAACCAACAGAGTCATGTTCCTTCTGGAGGCTCTAGTACAGAATTTAGTTCTTTGCCTTTCCAGTTTCTAGAGATTGTAAGCATTCCTCAGGATCAATTACTTTCTTCTTCAATCTCAGTGTCTGTCGTCACATCTTCCTGTCTGTCTGTGACTTCTCCTACCTTTTTGTATGATTTGTAAGATTATATCAGGCTCACCTTGATACTCCAGGATCATTTCTTCATCTCAAAATCCTTAATTTAGTTATGCCTGCTCTTGCAAGGTAAAGTAGCATAGTCCCTGTTTTCATGGATTAGGGCATGATCATCTTTGGTGGAGGGGGCAATATTCAGCCCACCATGATTTGTATAATTACTATACTGAATATTTAAAAGCCAAGCCAAAAGCCAAGTGCCATCGAAGTATGAATATTAGTAAGTACTCAATTTAGATGCTAACTGACATGTTAAAGAATCTTAATGAGACTTCAATCAATGATGCATTAATTGTCATTGTCCCAAGCTGTTAAATCTTGGAATAATTTGGTAGGTATTGATACTTAATTAATACGCACTTTTCTGCCCCTTGCTTTGTTCACTCAAAATTAACTCAAGAAAGCCTTGTTAAATTATCTAATACAGCTATAATTCATTTTTAGTGATGATGTCACTTCCAGATGTCGATAAACATTAATCTATTCAGCCATTTGCTCACCGGTGGACATTCAAGACTCACAGTAAGACTTAGGAAATTTTTTTACTATATGTGTAGTGTTTCCTTTTACTCAAGATTTTTTTAATGTGAGAAATTTTATCAAAATTGGTAGTGTCTTTTGAGCTAATCTGTTACAGAAGTCCTCTCTAAAGTGTTTAGAAGTAAATATATCACTTTGAGGTCTAATATGCTCCATAACCTAAGCCATAGTATTTTCCATTGCCTCATATTAATGTGAAAGCTGAACAATGAACAAGGAAGACTGTAAAAGAATTGATGGCTTAGAATTACCGTGTTGGTGAAGAACAATCTATGCCATAGCCTACCAGAAGAGTGAACAAATCTATCTCAGAAAAGTGTAACCAGAATTCTCTTTAGAAGAGAGAATTTCCAGACTTCATCTCATATACTTCAGACACGGTATCAGGAGGGACCAGTTCCACTTAGCAAAGTGAAAGGTCTATGAAAAGGAGAAAAATCTTCAAAGAGATAGATTGACACAGTGGATGCAAGGATGGGTTTAAAGTTGAGAACGAGTGTGAAGATGGTGCTAGAGAGTGCAGTGCTCCCTTCTGTTGTCCACGGTGTCCCCAGAAGTTAGAATGGACTTACAAACACTCAATAAAGACATTTTTTGTGGTGGTCAGGATTATGTCAACCTGGCTACTACATATTTGGCTGCTGTATTAAGTGGCAGGGCGGGGTTTGTGGTGGCTCCCTGCCCCTCGGCTCTCATCTCCCAACCTTTTACTATGGCGGCTGGTCGCTCACGTGGCCAGGAGCTCCTGCTCTCTTCTTCCATCGTCTGGTTCTGGGACTTGAACTAGCAGCTGTTGGACTCATCAGTCCTTAAAGTCGGCACTTGAGAGTCTGCTCTCTGACCTGCTGATCCTGGTTTTGCCAGCCTCTGTCACTTCGTCTTGCCACCAGTTTGGGATCTACTGACCTACACAACTGGTGATCTAGAACTCTGGTCTCTGACTTGCTGACTTTTGGTTCCTCAGCTTCTGTGGTCACGTGAGGCTTGTGCCAGAGCTTGGGACATTCAGCTTCTGTGATTACGTGAGCTGTTTCCTATATTTGTATCTATCTATCTATCTATATATATATTATAAATCTTTCCTTGTACCTACACGTGTTACTGATTTTGCTTCCCTAGAAAACCCAGCCTAAGACAATTCATGGTGTCCCCAAAAGTTAGAATGGACTTAAGAACATCCAATAAAGACATTTTTTAATCACATAATTTTATTCTTGTGATTTGTTGAGAAAGTAGATAAAATTGTTTTCCTGATAGTGAATCACCCAACTTAAATTCAAGAATAACACTACCTTGATTCACAGTTGACATTGTTTATTATTATTATTATTTCCTGCTGTTTTGTTTAGAAAGTGTGCATCAATATTCAGTAGAAAAATGGTTAACATTTAATGCCCTTTTTCCCATACTATTTTATATAGTTTCATAATGGAAGTAATCTCTAACTTTGCTAATTAAGATAATTAAATGAAATCAAACTAATCTCTAAAGATATATAAAATTCAGTTATGATACCATGTATTATTTGATCTGTATTTACGTTTCTTCTAGGAAACCTGGTTGTATAGCAGTTAAGAGCTACAACTGCTAACTGAAAGGTCAGTAGTTTGAATCCATCTGCTGCTCCTTGGAAACCCTATGAGGCCGTTCTACTCCATATGCTATGTTATGAGTCAGAATCACCCTCCCACCAGAGGGATTGGTTCGATTCTAATGTCTTTTATTGTGATGTGCCTATTCAAAATTTTCTACTTTTCACAACAATCTTCCTAATTGATATTTTGTAAGGAAATTGTGCATTTTTTCAGAGTTTCAATATGTTAATTACATATTTTGTGTTTATGTGTCACTATAGTATAATTTATAGTTCCCAATCTTGTCTAATTTCATTTATGTAATCTCTTTTCTTTTTTTCTCTTATGTCTTATACTGTAAAACAGGATTTTTAAAAGAACCAGATTAGCCTTTCACTCTAATTTTTGCATCTAATTATCCTCTTTGATTCTTTTGTTCTTTGACCTTTTTTCAAACTACTTAAAGTTATTTTCATGTCATGAAGTGTTTCTGAATCCTCTAATTTAGACTTTTTAAAAATTTTTTATATTATCTATTTATTAATAAGGACACTTAAACATGGACATTTTTATCTAAGTACACTTTTTTTCTCCCACTAATATATTTGGTACAAAATTCCCCTCTCACACTTATTATCCATTTTAATTTTTGCTTTGAAAAATTAAATTTTTAATTTGGAGTCTACTTCATCACATCTAAGTTTTCAATGTTGTTGCTCATGTTTTAATACCATTTTATCTAAATACCAAATTTATTATTAGAGAAGGTTCATTAAATTCTCTAACTCTTTAAACATTTTTCAAAATAGCCTAAATATATTTCACTTTGAGCTGAACAGTTACGTGAGCAAGTCTTATGACTCTTCTATGTCTATATGAAGCTAAATGAGTAACTGTACAGATATGCAATATGTTTATTATTAATTACATTAGCACATTTTACATGATTTCACATTTTCCACAATAACTGTTAAATCAAGGAAAATTATAGTTTTCCCTGAAATTGTCTTTTATTTTGTTAATAATTGCAATTCTAATATTTGCTCAAAATATTTAGCTGCTTTCTTGTTTTGTATAGATAGAATTATGACATATCTCCCTAATAAAGAGTGCCTTTTCCATCATTCATTATTCCACTGAATCCTATGGGTGCTTTAATTGCTTTCCTACCTTGTCTAATATTAATATAGGCATTGCTGTTTTGTTTTCTTTTTCCCTTAATTTGAATTTTTCCTGTGATCCAGGGAAATCCTATGCTTGGAAATGTACAATTTGTTTAAAGTCTATGCCCATAAAAGAACTGCAACAAAGCTGAATATTTTTGAATAACTCATACAATGACCAAGCACCCAGTCACTGTTCTTATATCTTTATTTTTTTTTTTTTAACAACCACTGTCTTCACAATTCAGGGCACAACTGAAGCCTATACCTAGCATGTAGTATTGCAGTGAAAATAAATACCTGATAGGAGATACCTGGAGAAACCAGCCCATTGTGGAATTAGACTCACAAGCAAGTATTTATAAATATGAATTACAATAGACAAAGGATCACAGTTATTAGAGATCAGATGAAAATTGGGGTTGTTATCAAGTCCTTGTGTCACAAAAATTAAGCTCTTGGCCTCTAACCAAAAGGGTGACCATGTGAAACACCACCCTTCTCCTCTCCAACAGCTCTTCTGAGGGAGAGAGTTCAGTGATCTGCTGTGGTAAAGGTTACAGCCTAGAAAACCCTACAGGGCAGTTCTACTCTGCCATATGAGGTCACTATGAATCCAAATCTACTCGAGGGCACCTAGCAACAACACTGGGGATCTGGTGGAGCAGTGACTAAGAGTTCAGCTGCTACCCAAAAGGTCAGCAGTTTGAACGCACCAGCTACCAACTGGAAACTCAGAAAGATGGTTCTCTTCTGTCCTATAGGGCATCTATGAGTTGGAATTCACTAAAGAGTAGCAGGTTTGGGTTTGTTTATTTATTTATTTAAGCCATGGCAATAACAGCATTGATACCTATAATAATCAGAATCAAGGAAGGTCTGCTATACCCAGTGGAGACACTCGCTGTGAGTCAGAATCAACTGGACAGTTTGTTAGGCCTTTTTTTCCTCCCTGTCTCTATGGAGTCTGTTATAGCACAGCATGTTATTTAAGAGCAGACAGTTGGAGACGGGGGTTGTTTCCCCTTTTGTTAGTGTGTCTACTTAGGTTTCCAAAGTTTCAAATATATCTGAACATTAATTATCAAAATGAATTACACTTTTTAAGTTATATTTTACATTCCCCTTAAGGGAAAAGAAAAAAAGCTATATCTTTGTGATCACACAACGGCTCAGAACTCACATTCAATATTTCAGGTAAACAGAATCAGAATGGCAAAAATATCTAGACCTCATTGATTAGGAAGAATAAGGCTCACAATGTACAATACTGTGTAATGTTCAAACACATGTGAAACTAAAGAAAGAAAAAAAAAAAAGAAAGAAAACCCACTGGCCCTGAGTAAATTTCAAATAAAAGAGTGACTCTGAGTCAGAGAATTAGCACTGACAGAAGATCAGATAATTAAAAGAACTAGTATGTATCATTGATAAAATAGTTGAAAAGTGAAAGAGAATGCTAATAAAACATATCACAGAATGAACTGAGATTCCAGGAAAGAGTTTAGCTGCTGGGTTCAATTGCCCAAGCAAGTAATAACTTCTTCAGTCTGGATACGAATCCATTATTAACTAATTTGGTGGGGAAGGGAAGCAGACAGTAACCGCTAATGACTGCATGCTATTAGAACAAGGGTTTCCAGCTCGTAAAAAGCTAAGAGCTGCACCAAAATTCAGCAGCTTAGCAAACCTGAGAGACTAGTCATAGGGTGGATACATGCTCCCTGTGAGTCAGAATTACTCAATGGTAATGGATACAACTTTTGAGTTTTTAGTCAGGAATCGTGATTTCTCAGTCATGTTTTGTTGACTAAGGAAACATCCCAAGGGGTAGAGTCAAGATGACAGACTAAACATACATCTTGCTAATTCTCTCTGAAAACTAAGGTGTGTTTTCATAATTGAATGGAGCTTTCTGGACACCTGGTGAGCCCTAGGACATGGCATAGGGCTGCCAGTTTGGACTACATGCCACTAAATGAGGAACTTCCTCTGTGTCGCTGATCCCTACTCCTGCCTACTGGGCACATGCATGGACTAAAGGTACTGGCGTCTTTAACTTTTTTCTTTTTGTTGATTGGTGGGTAAAGGATGGGCATGAGCTAGCAGCTATGCAGTGTCACAGTGCTGAAGTGAACAGTGTGTGTCACAACAGACAGACAGTGGGTGGAAGAGCCATGTTTTAGAGCCCAGGGCAGATTGAGGGCACCATAGCCACTCTACCCTCTCTTTTCAGAGCTCTGCCATAGATTTGGCTGTTTTGCTGTGGGAAATGCAGCTTGACTGGGATGCTGTCTTGTGTGGCTGGGAAGTGGAGTTACCCAACTGGAGGCCTCAGCAGGGGCTAATTCCCAGACAAAGAGGCAGTGTCAGTCCAGGGAGCACTTTTCCAGCAGAAAGGCTGTGTTTAGCAGTGTTGTCTTATGGGTAAGGCCAAGTAGGCAATGGCAGCAGGGTAGTAATCCCTCCCTAATTAGAACTACATCATAGCATCTGGGGACAGCCAAAGAGGTGTCTTTGTCAGCTGAAAGGAGGGCCCTGCCACACCTGACGGCCTGACTGATTTTGGAAGCTGTCAGAGAGCTTTTAGCTTCTTCTTCTTTTTAATTCTAATTGAATGAAACTGTACAATCCAGTTTAAATTTCTACACCCACCTGTCTGCAGATCCTTCTGCACTTCTAGCCCAATGACAGGACACTCCTCCTTCCCATTCTATACATGTCACATCCCTTCAACAATCTCCTGTCACCTCCTGTTCACCCTTTCCACTCCCCTCTAGTAAGAGACCAGTAGGACAACATACTACAGTCTTTTAGTGGAGTTCTCAGGGTGTACCCCCATTTTTTTCCTTGTTGCTACAGGAACTCAACATTGTGAGTCCCATCACAGTTGTGATTGGTGGTGGCTGAATACCGTCTAGTTCTTCTGGTAACTTTTAGCTTTTGAAAATAAGACTGCCTGGAGGAATAACTGCTGTGCATCCCAACAACATCCCTTCCAGCAAGCCCTTATCGACCCACATCAAAGGGTTTGTTGATGCTCACCCCCCCCCGTGACCCCATAAGTAGTAGGCTGTTTTTGCCAGCCAGGAGGTGGAGCCTGCCACCCTGCAGAGTGCACTGCGGCCAGTCACTAGAGTACAGAGTTGGCTTGTTGCCAGCTCCCTTCTCAGAACTACACCTCAACTCCTGTTGAGGAAACATCAGGGAAACCAGACAGGCTCTAGATGTCCCAAAAGCAACAGGCCATTGTTAAGCATTTAACGAAAGAGCCCACCATGGCTCGAAAAAACTCCCAAAGTAAAGAATCAAAAAACTTCCCAGATGAAGAAGACTTCCTGAAACTATCAGAGGTTGAGTACAAATGATTATATAGAGCCCTCCTAGAGTTTAAACAAAATGCAGCAGAGAAAAATGAAAAATTAAGCAAGCTGTTTGAACTGATGGATTACCAATGTTATGAAATCCAATGGATCAATAAAAAAAATTATAGAACTAGACAATTAAATTCAAAGCCAAAGGAGCAGAACTGAGGAAATCGAAGCCAGGTTTAGTGATCTGGAAGATAGAGCAACAGACACCAGCAATTATGAGGAGAACTCAGAGAAAATTTATAAGAAAACTGAAGAAGCATTAAGAAACATGTAGACTCTATTGAGAGGAATAATCTATGATTAACTGGAGTTCCTGAATGGGAGAGATAGCTGAAAACACAGAGAGTATTGATGTTGAGGTACTGACAGAAAATTTTCCTGAAATTATGGAAGAAGGGAACACAGATATCAGAGACGTGTATCAAACACCACTAAAAGCAGACCCCAAAAGAAAGACATCAAGACATACTATGATCAAGCTTAATAAAATGAAACACAAGTAGAAACTCTTAAAAGCAGTGAGAATCAAAGCAAAGTTAACATTCAGAAGGAAACCTTGTAGGCTATCATCTGACTTCTAGACAGAAATGATGTTGGCACAGAGGCAGTGGGATGATATATTCAAAGCCTTGAAGGAGAAAAACTTCCAACCAAGTATTATATATCCTGCAAAACTATGTTTAAATATGAAGATGTAATTAAAACATCCACAGATAAGTTTCCGTGACTTTTACAAAGCTTAGGGACTTCGTAAAAATCAAACCAAAACTACAAGAAATACTGAAAGAAGCTCTTTGCTTAGAAAAACAAACCCACTAACTATATATTTAAGGAGGCAACAGGATGCAACATCCAGAAATCTACTAATATAGGTAAGGCACAAAACTCACTCAAAGCTATAATATTAAAAAAAGGGAGGGAACCAATGATCATATCATGAAAACTAAAATACCACTACAATAAAAAAGGGGAATATACTACAGTAGGTATAGTCCTTTCAGATGGAGAGGAAGTTAATAAGGTACGTGGAAGTTAAAATTGGATTTAAACTTAGAATATTAAGGGGAACTCTAGGGGTAGCCACAAACCACAATAAAAATGCAACATATCAAAATAAGAACTGTAATAGGAGTCTCAACACACACAAAACTAACACTGAAAAAGATGAAAAGAGAACCCATAAAGAAGAATGACCCACAACCGAATATCAAAGAGCAACATAGAAAACACCAACACACACAAAAAATACATCAAAATGACAACACTAAACACATACTTATCAATAATTACACTGAATGCAAATAGACAGAATACTCCAATAAACAGACAAAGAATGACATCTTGGCTCAAAAGTCATGACCTGTCTATATGTTGCTTACAAGAAACTTACCTTACATTTAAAGATATGAACAAACTGAAAATTAAAGGATGGAATAATATACACTAAGCTGACAATATACAAAGAAGAGCAGGTGTGGCAGTACTCCTCTCAGATAGAATAGATTTTAACGTAAAATTCACCATCATCAACAAAGATGGTAACTATTCATTGCTGAAAGTTTTAATACACAAGCAAGATTTAACAATATCAAATATTTATGCACCCAATACTAGAACATCTAAATATGTTGAAGAAACACTGACTACATTAAAAAATGAGGTAGATCACTATACACTAATAGTCAGTGACTTCAACACTGCACTTACAGTAAAGGACAGATCATCTAGGAAAAAAACTCAGTAAAGAGACAAAAGATCTTATTGCTACAACTAACCAATTAGACCTCATTGACATATGCAGAATCTTTTATCCATCAACAGATAAGTACACTTTCTTCCCTAAAGCACATGGAACATTTTCCAGGAGAGATCATGTGTTAGGACACAATGCAAATCTTAGCAAAATCCAAACCACTGAATTATTGCAAAGCGTCTTCTCAGACCATAAATCCGTAAAAGTCAAAATTGACAGAAGAAAAAACAAAGCTAGAAATTAAAACTCCTGGAAACTGAAACAACACTTTGCTCAAAAAGCTATGGGTTATAGAAGAAATCAAGATGAAATGAAGAAATGGACAGACTTCACTAAAGAGGACATCCAGGCAGCCAAAAGACACATGAAGAAATGCTCATGATCATTAGCTGTTGAAGAAATCCAAAACAAAACCACCATGAGATATCATCTCACTCCAACAAGGTTGGCCATGATCCAAAAAACACAAAACAACAAATGCTGCAGAGGCTGTGGAGAAATTGGAACTGTCCTACACTGCTGGTGGGATTGTAAAATGGTACAACCTCTTTGGAAAGCAATCTGGAGCTTCCTTAAGAAGGTAGAAATAGACATACCATTTAATCCAGTAATGTCACATTTTGGAAAGTATCCTACAAAATTAAGGGCAGTCACACAAACAGATACATCCTCATGGATGTTTACTGTAGCACAGTCCACAATACAAAAAATAATGGAACCAACTCAGATGCCCAAAAACAGATGTACTCAGTGGAACACTATGCAATGTAAAGAACAATGATGATTTTAGGAAGCATCTCATAACTTGGTTTCAATTGACATCATGTTGAGTGAAATCAGTCAGCAGTGAAAGCACAAATTTTCTTTGAGACCCCTACTGTAAGGACTTAAAAATAGAATCATGTACAGAAGAAAAGACTCCGACAGCTCCAAGAGAGAGGAAGGAGGGAGGTAGAGGGCTGGTTGTAGATTAGATAGTTGAGAGAAATTTGTTTGGGGGCGGAGTCAAGATGGCGGACTAAATCCCTGTGGAAACCAAGTCCCCAAGTGATTAACTAAATTGAGCCTTAAGACAGCTAGTGAGCTCTAGGACATGGCATAAAGCTGTCTATTCGGTCTACATACCGCTGAGCCGGAAGCCTCTTCTGTTTTGCTGACGCCCGCCTTGTTGGGTCCGGCTCTCTTGGACTGAAAGTAAATAGCCTGTTTAACTTTTTTTTTCACTTTCTTAGCTGGCGGACAGGCTGAGGTGACTGGCGGCTGGGTCAGACGCACTGCTGATGAGATCAGCGAGGGGAGTTGCCGCTCTTTGAGAGCCTGGCCTTGGCATCTGTGCAACTCAGCACCTCTGACCTGTGTCTCTCAGAGTCTCGGAATCTCCACATCTCCACCGTTGAATAGCCTTTTCTGAGGAGGCTCGGGGAGCTTGTGGGGGACGCCATCTTGATTGGCTAGGAGGTGGAGTTTCCTGTACGGAAGCTCCGCTGGACCTAATTCCCAGGCTGGGAGGCAGCGCTTACCGAGAGAGCACTTTTCCACCAGCAAATCAGTCTTTGATACAGAGGTACTTACTTTGCCAGCTGGGAAGAGTGATTTGTACACCTGAAGGCCTGACTAATTTTGGAAGCTGTCAGATACTTTTTGCCTTTCAATAGAGAAATAACTGTGGTGCACCCAGATGGTGTCTCTTCCAGCCTTTACTGTTTCACATTATAGGGTCAGCTGATGGCCCCCAATACAGATTCAGTACACAAGCAGGACTTAGCAATATTAACTACATACACACCCAATACTAGAGCACATAAATAAATCAAAGAAACACTGACTACACTCAAAAAGGAGATAGATCATTCCACAATAATAGTGGGAGACTTCAACACACCACTCTCAATATTGGACAGATCGTCTAGGAAAAAAGCTCAGTAAAGACACAGAAGACCTTATTGCCACAATTACCAATGAGACCTCATCGACATATACAGAACTTTCTATCCATCAGCAGACAACTACACTTTCTTCTCCAGTGCACATGGAACATTTTCCAGAAAAGACCATGTGTTAGGATGTAAAGCAAATCTCAACAAAATCCATACCACTGAATTATTGCAAAGCATCATCTCAGACCACAAAGCCATTAAAGTCAAAATCAATAGCAGAAAAAAAACATAGATAGAAAGTGGAACACATGGAAACTGCACAACATCTTGCTCAAAAATCCTTGGGTTATAAAAGAAATCAAGGATGAAATAAATTTATGTATTCCAATGAGAATGAAAGCACTTCTTACCAGAACCTATGGGATACAGACAAAACAGTGCTCAGAGGTCAGTTTATCTCTATAAATGCACACTTCCAGAAGCAAGTAAGAACCCAAACCAAATATCTAACCCTACAGCTCAAGCAAGTAGAGAGAAAGCAACAGAGGAACCCATCAGACACCAGAAGGAAAAAAAAAAAAAAAAAAACAGATCATGACGGTTAGAGCAGAACTAAACAAATTAGAGAATAGAAGCACACTTAAACAAATTGAAAAGAAATTTGTCTGGGTGAAAGCAGTGACAGCACACATTAGAAAGAAGATCAGTTTAAATGGACTTCAGCATAAGCTGAAAACTCTTCTAATCTTAACCCAAAATTTCAAGGATAGAGTAGCAGGGGCAGGGGCCCGGAATCAAGCTCTCAGGGGACATCAAGGCCAATTGGTATAACTAGCTATTGCTAAGAGAGTCTTCTGAACTCCATATTGGTGAGTGGCATCTGGGGTCTTAAAAGCTAGCAAGCTGCCTTCTGAGGTATACCAGATGGTCCCAACTCAGCTGGAACAGGTGATCACCAAGGGCAACAGAGACATGAGAGAAAAAGAGTCCACAAGACAGAAAGATCCACATGAATGGGTGACTACATCAACATGTGACTAGAAGAACCAGGTGGTTCCTGGCCACCACCAATGACAGATGGAGTATAAAATGTTGAGTCCCAGTGGCAATATGAGAAAATGAGGGGTGCATCTCAAGAAATCCACTAAAAGACAACAGTTGATCTGAAGGCTTGGGGGCTCCCCAGGGAGCATGGCTCCTAGACCTGTTGCTTCTCTTGATCATAAACCATTACTCAGGTCAACTCCACAGACAAAAATGGATTGGACATGGGGATACAATATTATCACATGATGTATGCACTTTATGCTTCTATGCATCTATAGTACACTGTCCTCCTGGCCTCTTACTAGAAGGGAGAGGAGAAGGTGGAGAGGAGGGGACAGGAGATGGCTAAGAGGATTGGACGTGTACAGAACGGAAAGGAGGACTGTGCTGTCACCAGGCAAAGAGAGTAGAAGGAGCTATAGCTGCAGATAGGCGGGCATGTAAATTTACCTTGGAATGTATACTTTCACTCAATCACAATAAAAAAATTAAAAAAAAAAAGAAGCAGCATCCTAACTGAAGGATCCAGAGCAGGTACCTATAAGGTCCAACAATTAAGTGACAAATTTACTCCTTCTACTTGCTACATACCTCATTGATGAATATCAAAGTGCTCCTCTTAGGAAGCTACACAATGATGCCAGTGCCTAGGACACTGCTGTGGGCTGGAAGCTACTGTGTCCTAGCCCGCTCACCCCTTGCTCCCCCTCTCCACCTTTTGTACTTCTCTGCTTGGTGCCTTGAAACTATTTACAAGATAATAAGAATCATTTCATTGAAATTGTTTGTAGGATACTAGCCTAAACTAAACTATTTGCAAGTTAAAACTCTTTCCTTGAAACTGTTCTGAGGTTTAATTGACTCAGGCAAAAGTATTTGAAAACTATTAAGTCCTTAGCTAAGAATTATTTCCTTGAAAATGCAGGATAATCACTCAGGTTAAAACTATTTGCATGTTCCTGTCCTTTGTTCTATAACAAAGATCATAACCATTCTGGACTATGTACCACCCTGTTGACTTCCTACCTATAAAGCCTATAAATAAGGGTCCATGATTCTCCATCAGAGATCATGGTCCCACCTGGCCCCAACTTTATCTTGTGTGATGTGTTTATTTGTTCTTGTGTGATTGACATGCTCCACACGTGATTGAGATTTCTCATCCTTCACCTGTCCACTTCGGCCTTGGACCCTATCCAGCACAGGCAGCTGGAATGCCGGACTCATCAGGACACCCTTCAAAGCAATTTTGGAACTCTTTCTGGAATGGCCTTTGGGCATGGTGGCACAGTGGCAAAACTTAATTGTATAGTTGTCTGTGAGGGAGTTTTTAGCCAGTAAAAAAAATAACTGTATTGGAACACCTCCCCTACTCACCTGATCTGGCCCCTAGTGACTTTTTTCTTTACCCAAAGATAAAGAAAATATTGAAAGGAATACATTTGATGACATACAGGTCATTGAGGGTAATACAACGACAGCTCTGATGTCCAGTCCAGTAAAAGAATTTCCAAATGGCATTGAAGGGTGGACCAGGCTCTGGCGTCAGTACATAGCTTCCCAAAGGAAGTACTTCGAAGGTTACCATAGTGATATTCAGCGATGAGATACACAGCACTTTTCTAGGATGAATTCTCAAACTTGACTGGCAGTCCTCGTATTGCTGAAGGCACTGAGTCAGGGCTAGAAGAAAATGTAAGGGTAACAAACAGGTGGCATTGAAGCAAAATGCATACCCTCACAGAGTATCACTTGCCCAACAGTAGGTGCTAGATGACTGGAATTTGAAGACAGCTGATTTTACAGGACTAAGTCTGTTAGACAACTGGTGAACTCAGCCTCATATCAAGGGCATATTTTATGTTTATTCATAAAAATCACATTTTTCTCTCCAAAGCATCCTAAATAAGAATGAGAGTGTTTGGAAAAAAAAAAAAAGAAGCAAATATTTGTTTTATTTTATGGTAAGAGTAAGTTTACCATAAAATGGGAATTAAATATTTAGTTGCCTGGTAACATAGTCTCTGTATGAGGGCATGCTTTCAAAGTACCAATAGTCCCTGTCAGCTGTGGTATGTTTGATGTGACTCAGGCTGTGTAATTAACCTGCCATAGATTGTATGAGGAAACTCTGCTGATACAGTGGCTAAGTGCTTTGTCTGCACCAAATGGTCAGCAGTTCAAACAGCCAGGTGCTCCTTGGAAACTCTGTGAGGCAGTTCAACTCTGATATCTACAGGGTTGCTATGAGTATAAATCCACTCAACAGAGTGGGTTTGGTTTGTTTATTGATTTATTGATTTATGTATCAGCCAAGCCAAGTGCCGTTGAGTCCAATCAGGTTAGCACCAAAACCCTGGTGGCATAGTGATCAAGTGCTGGGTCTGCTAACCAATGGACTGGCAGTTCAACCAGCCAGGTGCTCCTTGGAAACTCTAAGGAGCAATTCTATTCTGTCGTATGAGTTTGCTATGAGTCGGAATCAACTTGATGGCAGTTAGTTTGCTTTAGTGTTTTTAGTTTATCAGATCAGCACAGTCTTTACTAGGTTCTTTTAAATATTATCTCCTTAGCTTTAGCAGCACTGTCCTGCCTAGACCTACCAGTGAGTTCTCTGGGTCTTCGTACGGAGCATGAGATGCAGCCATGTCATTTTATCCTGAACCAGAGACTGAGCTGGGCAAACAAGAAAAAACTCTGAAGAGACTTATTTTGCATTTTTGCAGTTATTATTTGCTCTCTTAAATTGGAGTTACCTGAGTACCCGTGTGGATAACAATGATCAAATTTGTAGAGATGTCTATCACTCTAGAGTAACTTAGTAGTTTCTTTTCAATTTCATCCCACATTCATGGTAATGACGATAATCAACTTTCATCAGCTCTAACCTTTTCTTCTACTTGGCAAGTGAATCCTGGATTTATATTCTTCTCAGCTCCTATTCACGTATTCTCTCACACAATAGATACTCTTTTGGACTTTTGTCTAGCATGTGCTTTAGAAAAATGCAAATGATAACCAGACATGAACTTATATGATGTGAACCAAAGTAATTAGTATCAGACGAAAAATATAGATAGAATCAACAGTAGCTTATGGGTTGTAATTTGCATTTCAATAGAAGGCTGAAGGAAAATGCATAAAAATAAATACATTGCTAAGAACTAAACTAGAAATACAGGGGTGGTATATGAAGACGATTTTTCTGGTAAAAGAACAAGAAGCAAACCAACAGAAGGATTTGTATGTGGTTTATTTACAAGAGCAAATTAGAAGAGTGAGAAATAATGTTTGAAAGGTTTATAAAGGCTTAACTAAGACAATAATCTTTCATACCAGGAAACCCTGTTGTTTATTATGATTTAGAAATATTGTCTTCATGTTGATGCTAGGTGTCAGAGAATCCAAATTCTGCGAGCAGTTTCTGACACAGTTATATTTAAGGGAGGTTTAGGCAGTTATTTATTTTTATATTTTAAAGCTTTTCAGTTTTTCTTTTTTAATATACTTTTGATGGAAGTTTACAGAACACACTAGCACCTGCTTAGTAACTATATTGTTTTGTGATGTTGGTTAACAACCGCACAATGTGTCAACATTGTTCCTTCCCTTTGCCAGCTTTCCTGTCCCCTCCTGCCTTCTAGTTCTTACCCCTGGGCCGGTGTGCCCTTCTAATTGCCTTTAGTTTTATGAATCTCTCTAGTCTTTGGACAAACCTCAGGAGTGACTGCATTAATGAACTGATAGGGTGTCTGGGGGCCATACTCTTGGGGTTTCTGCAGTCTCTGTCAGGCTAGTAAATGCAGTCTGTTTTTGTAAGTTAGAATTTTGTTTTACATTTTGTCCATCTCTATTCAGAACCCTCTACTGTGACAACAGTGAAAATAGCTGAGCGCAAGACAGTTGGACTGGACTCATTCTGGTGGTGGCCACGGTAATTGTGGCCCATAAACCGTTTGGACTACCCTTTCCCTTGTGTCTTCAGCTTTCTTCATTCTTTTCCTCCTGAAAGGGTGAGACCAGTGGAATCTCTTCGATGCCCACTTACAGGCTTTTAAGGCTCTAGATGTTATTATCAAAATAAAAGACACAGCATCTTCTTTTAAAGCTATGTTACACCAGTTGAGTGAGATTTTCCCGGAGGCTATGGTCCCCACAGCCCTCAGCCCAGTGATTCGGCACCACCAGAAGTTTGGACGTGTTTATGGAGGCTCACACAGTCGTGTTTTGGATGAATTGTGCCAGCTTCTCCAGGATTGTACACTATTTTAACATTCACCCAAGTTAGCAGTTACCTATTGCCTGTTCAGTGTTTTTCCATACTCACACCTCTCCTCCCTTATAACAATCAAAGACTGTTCATTTGTGTGTGTGAACCTTTTTATGAGTTTTTACAGTAGCAGTCTCATACAACATGTGTGCTTTTGTGATTGATTTTTTTCACTCAGCATAATGCCCTTCAGATTCCTCACTGTGGTGAGATGCTTCACAGATTCATCGCTTTTTATCGCTTCATTGTACTCCACTGTGTGTGTACCACGGTTTGTTTATTCATCGATCTGCTGAGGGACATCTAAGCCGTTTCCATTTTTTGTTGTCCTGACCCATGCTGTAATGAACATGGCTGTGCATATGTGTGTTTGTATGATTATTCTTGTTTCTCTAGGATATACACCAAGGAATGGGATTGCTGGGTGATCCAGAATTTCTATTTCTAGCCCTTCTAAGCAAGTGCCATATCGTTTTCCGAAGTGGTTGTAACATTTTGCCTTCCCATCATCAGTGAATATGAGTTCTAATCTCCTCTCAACCTCTCCAACATTTGTTGTTTCCTATTTTTTTTTTTTTTTTTAATTTTTGCTAGTAACATTAGGGTGAAATGACACCATACTGTGGTTTTGATTTGCATGTGATTGTGAACAGGCAATGATTAGTGATTGTGAGCATTCTCTCACGTGTCTGTCAGCTGCTTGCATGCCTTCTTTGGTGAAGCGTCTGTTCATTTGGTTTGCCCAATTTTTAACGTGATTGTTTGTCTTTTCATTGTAGATGTGTAGACTTCTCCTGTAGATTTTAGAGATTAGAACTTTGCTGAACTTGTAAAAACCAAAAACAAGCCTACCTTTTCTCTTTTTACTATTTTGGTGAAGTCTTTTGAAAAACAAAATGTCTAACATCTCATCATTAGAAGCTCCCAGTTACGTTATCATCAGAAGGTTGTATGTTGATAGGTGTGGTCTGTGTACTGTTCACGCCATGTGGTAGGGCTTCTAACATTGATTCTCTTTCGTCTTCTGTGATCTTTATAGGTGTACGTATGGGTGTGTTTGATGCATTTTGAATTATTTTCTGTATTTACTGTGAGGAATGGGTCCTGTTTCGTTGTTTTTTTCCAGATAGACATCCAGGTTTGCCAGCACCATTTGTTAAAAAGACTGCCTTTTCCCCACTTGATGACCTTTAGGCCTGTACCAAAGATCGGGTGACTGTAGTGAATGGATTTCATCTGCTTTCTCAACACTTTTCACTAGTCAATATATCTATCTTTGTACCACTGCCAGGCTGTTTTGACTATGGTAGCTGTATAGTAGCTTCTGAGTTCTGGTAGCATAGGTCCTCCTATTTTATTTGTCTTTTATGGTAATTTTTTTGTCTATTTTATGTGAAATCAGCATTGCTACTCTGATTCTTTTTCTGTAGATCTTTTTTGATATATATTTTTCCATACTTTTGATTTTTAGTGAGGCAGTGTCTTTATTGCCAAAGGGTGTCTCTTGTAGACAGCATATTGATGGATGTTTTTCTGTATCCGTTCTATCACTTTCTGTCTACATATGGGTGCAATTAGGGCATTTATATTCAATGTAATTATCCATAGGTATAAGTTTATGGCTGTCATTTTGTAGCACTTGTATGTTCTGTTGTTGTTCCTCTTACTGTATTTTGTTGTTGTTTCTTTTATATATATGTCTTCTTTCAAAAAAAATTCCTTTTTTGTAGATTTTATTTTTACCAACACTTCATGATTTTCTTCTTTATTTTGATGAGTAAGTTTGTTGACTTTCTTTGTGGTTATCTTGAAATTAACCCTCTACTTTCTAGGTTTGAAACAGTCTAGGGTTACTTGGTACTGCCTTGCTTTCCTTACAGTTAGAAGGCTCTGTACCTACTTTTATTGTTCTCACATTGCTGCCATTTACAGATTCACTTCTCTGGTTCTGTGTTGTGAATATTTTAGTTTTCAGTAGTCCTTGAGAGTTCAGTTTTTATGTTCATGTCTGGTTGGTGGGATTTTGCATCCTAGATTAAGGCTGTCATTTGATGTGGTTTGTTCTCAAACTTAAAGACTCTCTTTAATAATTTTTTAAAGTTTGGTTTCATTTATGCGTATTCCCTTAGTTACTGCTTATCAGGTAATGTCCCAATTTCACTATCACATTTGCAGGAGCTTTTCAGAATATATTATTCTTGGTTGACTATTTGTTTCTTTCCAAGTTTTATATGTGTCATCCCATTGCATTTTTTCTTGCAGGGTTTCTGTTGAATGATCAGAGATTAGTCTCATTATTTTCTCTCCATATTTGACTTTTCACTTTTCTTGAGCTGCTCTCAGTACTTGTTGTACTTGGGTTTAGCAAGTGTGATTATGATGTGCCTTGGTTAGTTTCTTTTGAGATCTATCCTATATGGGATTCACTGAGCTTTTTGTATGATTGGCTTTTCATAATGTTGGGGAATTTTGCCATCAGCAATTCTTCAATGATTCTCTCTATGTTTTCCATTTTATCACCCTGTTCTGGAGCTCAGATAACTTGCAAATTTTTGCTTTTGAGTGTATCCCACATCACTCTTGGGTTTTCTTTTTTCTGAGTTTTCATCAGAGAAAAAGATTTCTAAGTATTTATTTTTAATTTTGCTGATCCTCCTGTCTTCCACTGTTTCAAAACTGTTCCTCAGATATTCTAGTACACTGTTCATTTCTGAAATCTTACTGTTTATCATCTGCATTTCTAATTGTTGTGTTTATATGATTTCTAGTTGTCAATTTATCTTGATATTTTGTTCCTGTATTATTTTCCTAAGTTCTTTCATTGTTTTCTCTGTAGTTTCTATGGTGTTGTTTGCCTTCTCCATGTCTGTATTTTCATTATCTTATCTGCTTTTTTCTTCAACTCTTGAATAGCTCTGAATATTAGAGATTTGAATTCTGTATCAGGTAGCTCCAGTGTCTTTTCCAGTACTGGAAGGTCTTCTGGTGTTTTATTTTGGTTACCTCCTTGAACAGTTCTGTCCTCCTTTTATTTTTTTAAATACTTTGATGTCTTTGGAGCATTCTATTATTATTCTCTTTGTTTATTGATTGCAGATTTGTTTGTTTAAAACTGGTTTATTTCTGAGCAGATGGGATGCACTTTCTTTGTCATGTGCTCCTCTGCAGGCAGGATAGGCTTCATCTCTTGGTTCAGTGGCAAGACCAGTTGCTCAGCTATAGGGCAGCAGAGAGTTCTAGTTCAAGAGACAGTCTGGGATGGATTGTATTTGCTTATACTGAGGTTGAAAGAGCAGGCTGAGGGTCAGTGCAGGGCAGGTTTTAGTGGTCTGTGTCTGTGATCTCAGGGGGTGTGACACTCAGAACATGGTGCAAAGAAGTAGGAGAGTAGAGAATTGCAAACGTGGACTGAAGTTGGGTAGAAGAAAGAAGGGAGGAGAGAAACGCGCACCCAAAGGAAAAAAGAAAGGGCTGAGGGAGCATGTGGTTGCAATGGTGAAACAAGAAACTGAGAAATAAACAAAAACAAAAAGAAGAAATCAATAAATATTAAAGACAGAAGAAAACAGAAACAGAAAGGCCCACTTGGATCCCACCAGAAACCAGAAAAGTGGCTCCCAGGCCTCAGAGCACAGCCCACCTGGAAGCGTCAGAGATACACACAGCATCAAGTGTTCAGGAGAGAGGAAGAGTAGGTAAGTACAGAAAGATGAGAGACTCAGAAATGAAGAACACCAATAAGGAAAAGAGCAAAGAAAGAAAGAAAGACAAATAAAGGACCACATAGATCCCACCGGTGACTGAAGAAGTGGCACCCAGGCCTCAGCACACAAGTCTTCTACAAGGGGCAGAGATGGCACACAGCACCAGACATCCAAGTGGCAGGGAAAAGAGGAAAGCACAGAGAGGAGAAGAAGCTGACGGATGAAGGGAAACAAGATGGAATTTCCCTAGGTATTCCACCAGTGCGGCTGCGAATCATCTAGCACTTTCAATGGTTATTCGATAATCTCTCACTATTAAAGTTTTTAACAATTTTGAAGATAACATATGTTTGAAAAGCAGTAACTTCGTAGATATCATTGGCGCCTGCTTGCATTGCTGCTTAGTAATTCTACACTGCCTTTATAAAAGTGCCATTTGGACCCTTGCAGTGATTCAGACGTCTCCTGACAGCCAGCCACATGAGGCCACTCATTCACAGTGATTTGCTTTGGAGTTTAGAAACACACTTCATATAAAATCCACAATAAAAACTGAACAGAAAAAAGGTGAAATCCGAGGAAAAGTGAGAAAAAAGCATTGTTCGGCACAATACACAACTGCCAGATCAGATAAACTGGCAGATTAGATGCAATGAGAAACTTAAAGTCCACTGTCAACAGAAAGGAAAGTCATAAGGAACTGTGTTTTCTGGCAGTGATTTTTCATTAAGAATTTTTAAGAATATGTCTGAGTAGGGTCTCCTCTGAAATTGGTACGTAATAGCAATTGGCTTGTAAAATTGATTCTTGCCCCTATACTTTTAAGAGATTCTGTTAATTATTATTTTTAACTGTATGTATATAATACAATACACGAAGGGTAATTGGCAGAAGGGTTTTTTTTTGAGGAATATGATACATTATAGGAAAATAAAAGCACACCACCCAAAAAGAGTGAATAGGACATGTCCATTCTATATTCACTTTGGCTACTCAATAGCCTCTATGAAAAATATTGCTTTCTACTTAAGTTGATATTGTGTCTGTTTAAAACATATAATTGAATATATTTATTATATATTAACAGATAATCAGTAAATTAAATACAGTTATAAATTTGGAACTTCACGTGTCTTGCTCATTTGTTAAGTACTTATATACTGCTTAATGCAAGTAGAGATACATATACAACAGCTTTGAAAACATCATGAATCACAGAACTTGCTGCTTTTGTTTAATACATTTTACAAATGAGCAAACCTCACCAGAGTGGTTAAAAAACATGGTTCAGACCCCACATCTGTAATTTTAATTGGGCCCCACAATGGCCCCAATGATCACTGCTTCCTGGTGTCTGTGCCACTGTAGTCCTTACCCATATTCCACCAGGATTGGTCCCTTTAACCAACTAAATACAGTAAAAATAATGGTGTGCCAGTTTTGAGAAAATACTATGGAGGATACTGCAGCTTCCTCCTTAATTGTTCTCTTTCCTTCGAGTCATTAATTTGGGAAAGCTCATTCTCAAGAAGTAGGAAATTCGTTGGAGAAGATTATGACAAGGACTGAGACATTCAGCAAATAGCTAGGCAGGAGCAAGGTCTCATGGCAACAGCCAAACGAGTGCGTGAACTCAGAAGCTGATTCTCCAGGCTTGGCCAAATCTTCAGGTGACTTCAGCCTCAGCCTACAGTCTGACAGCAACCTCATGAAACACTCAACTAAGCTATTTATAAATCCTGAGTCACAGATACCATGTGACATTAAAAATATTTGTTCAGATAATAAAAGTGATCGAGAGATTCTTATACTAGTAGATAGTTAAACCCACTGCCATGGAGTCAGGTCTGACTCATAGCGACCCCAGAGGTCAGAGTAGAACAGCCTCATAGAGTTTCCAAGGAGTGCCTGGTGGATTGGAACTGCTGGCCTTTTGGTTAGCAGTTGTATATCACGGTAGATAGTTAACCATGTTAATAATTCGATAGTGAACCCAAGTACTTAGAGTATGTGCTCTTACCTACCTATTATTCCCTTCTTTTTAAATTCTAAAGACGTTAACTAAGCACAGATTACTCTAAATGATTGGAATTGATGAATACTGAAAGCAACATATATGCAAACTCGTGATTTTTTTAAACTAAATTTTATCAACTATTTTAACACATAAAAATGTTATGAGCGTAGTTTTTCAGGGTGGGTGTTCTGTCTTAACTATACATTCTTTCTTTGCCTCCTATAATCAAGAACATGCATGTATTTTTCCAAGTAGATTAAAAATGGAAAATTGTAAGCTAAATTTTTCATCCATTTAATAGTTGTTTTTGTGTGGTGTGTCTGGTGAGCCTTTCTTCACTCCGTGCATGAAAGTAAATTGCATTAATACAAATTTATCAAATAATAATTCATCCTCTTCCCATTTTTATCAATTTTGTAGTGACTATTCTGTCACACAAAGACTGTATGTATGTGTGTGTGTGTGTGAAGATGGTCATTTTCAAATCATGATAATTTTGTTTTCTTCCTGTTATGAACTGTAATTTTTAGGATTATTATCTGTCAACTAGCTATTGCTTATATATATTAAAGCTATTGATTTTCTGTATTTCAATCTTGATTTCTTTCTTGGTTGCATTAAAATAATTTTTGGCTCTGATATGTTGATTTTAAATTCTCCACGGTTTGCTTTGAGAAAAGTTATCTTGAGATAATAATTTTGGCTTACTATATTTGCCAATACTTAATGTGTTTACTGTTTTATCCTTCAGTTTTGGAATTATCTGGAACAAATATAATAGCATTGAAAAGTAAGAAGATTAATGGGCATCATCGTTTTAATTTTGAATTGTTGGAAATCAATATTTACAGATAAATATTTACAAAAACGCTTCATAACATCATCTAAGTTTTCTGTGTTCCTGGTCTAGTGTAAGTTTGCATCATGATTGAGGATTGGTACTGATTATATTAAGATTTTTGTGTCTTTTTTCTCCATTAATATGCTAACATTGCAAATTATAATAAAAATTTGTGCAAAATAATCTTTGTAATGTTTCAAAATACATTAACTAGTTGTACTGTAGTACAATATTTTTTATTTAATGCTAGCTTCCATTTGCTAGAGTTTTACATCTATTCCCTTAAAAAAACCTAATAAAAAAGCCAACTCCAAATTAATTTCTCTTCAATAAACTTCTAAATATATTTATTTATTTTAATTTTTTCAATTCAATTTTATACTTAGTAAGCATATGTTAAATGTAATGTATGTGCTAGACATTCCAGATACAAAACTGAACAAAACAAGAATCCTGTCCTCAGCAATTGCATCCTGACTTAATAGTTATAAAATAATCACCTAGTAAAATAAGCAGGGAAGATAATATTGGATAAAGAAAGAGATAAAATTCTCACTAATAAATTGATCTGTCCAGAGACATAAAAGACCTATAAAAGGAAAACTACAAGACGCTACCGTAAGAATCCAAAAGTGACTTTCCTAAGTGGAGAAACCTACTTTATTCATGGGTGGAAAGACCCAACATTGTGAAAATGTCTGTTCTACCCAAAACAATCTATAGATACAATGCAATCCCAATCCAAATCCCAAGAAAGTTTCTAATGAAATGGAGAAACACATCAACTGCACATGTGATCACCAGTCACCTCTATGTACTCCAGTGACTGGTCCAGTGGAATCTCTAAGGTAGCAGTCTCCACCTCCTGGTTGGAAAAGACATGGCCCTACTTACGGAGTCACTGGGGGGGGGTCTTCAGCTCTTCAGCTGATCCTATGTTGTGGATCAGTAAAGGTTGGAAGAGATGCCATCAGGTTGCCCCACAGTTATTTCTCTAGGTAATCTTATTTTAAAAGGTAAAAGCTATCTGACAGCTTTTAAACTCAGTAAGGCTGTCAGATGTGCAAGCCCCTCTTTCCAGCTGGCAATGAAGTCACCTCTATATCTGCCCCCACATGCTGTGGTCTAGTTTAAAGTATAGAAAGGCTGCTGTCCTGATGTCATCTGCCACTGAACCTCACCCATAAGGCTATAGTGTGCTAAACACAGCTTTTCTGCTGGGAAAGCATTCCCCAGGCTAGTACTGCCTCCGAGTTGAACAAGATGGCATCCCACACAAGCTGTCCTGCCTGTTGCAAACAGCTGAATCAATGGCAGAGGTTCTGAAAGACAGAGTGGAGGGGTCATGGTGCTCTAAGTCCAGAGCCAGGCTCTCAAAATGTACGTGTTCCGCCCACTGATCATGTCAGCAGTGCATCTGAGCTTTGCTGCCAGTTAAGCCAATTGCCACCACCAGCTAACAAAAAGAAAAAAAAAATGTTAAAAGAGGCAGTTACCTTCAGTCTGGGGGAGCTGGCCATTCAACAATGGTGGGGGTCAACAAAAGAGAAGAAGTTTCCCACTCAGTGTCATATAGTCAAAACTGACAGCCCTATGCCATGTCCTAGGGCTCACTGCATGTACAGAAGCCTCTATTTCATTATCAATCCAATTCTTAGTTTTCAGGTTGAATTAAAGCAACATGTATATAGCCTGACATCTTGATTCCACTCTTCTGTTTTTCTTATTAATTTACAGTAATATGTTTCAGATCTTTCTTCATGTTTATTTAAAGCTTAGTATGTACTAGTCCCTGTGCTGTATGCTCTACTACCATTAGTACATTTAATCCCCGTGTCAACCTTGTGGAATGCAGATGAAAAAGCCAACCAGTTGCTGTTGAATCCATGCTTACCCATGGAGACCCCATGTGTGTCACAGTAGAACTGTGTCTCCATAGGATTTTCAGTCACCGTTTTTCAGAAGTAGATCTCTAGGCCTTTCTTCTGAGGTTTCACTGAGTGGACTCAAACCTACAACTTTTTGGTTGGCATGCCAGCACATTATGTATACCACCTAGGGACTCTGTGACACATAGGTTCCTAAACTAAACTCACTGCCATTGAGTCAGTTCTGATTCATAGCAACCCTGCAGTTTAGAGTAGAACTGTCTGATAGAGTTTCCAAGGAGTGTCTGGTGGATTTCAGCTGCTCACAATTTAGTTAGCTTATGTAGCATTTAACTACTGTGCAAGAAGAGTTTCCATGACTTGTATGTCGTGCGGTATCTAGCTGCATTTTTCACACAAGGAAAATGGGCTCAGAGTTTAAGTAATATTTCCAGGTTCACACAATTAGTTATAGTGCATGTATTCAAACAGAGGACTCAATAACAGCAAAAGCCTTACCTTAAACAATGATAATACACTTCCTCTCCAACTGCCTTTTATCTTTAAACTTTATGGTGGATTTTGGTTTTGTTTTGCTGTTGTTGAGAGTTAAACTCCCTTATGGCTTCTGGGTTTTGTGCCATGCTTGTAAAATCCTTTGCTACACTAAGACTAAGAAGCCTGGGTGATGCAGTGATTAAGTACTCAGCTGCCAATCATAGATCAGCTGTTTGAAGCCACCAGCCACTCCACTGATGAAAGATGTGACAACCTGCTTCCTTAGAAGTAACAGCCTCAGAAACCTTATGGGGCACTTCAACTCTGTACTATGAGGTCACTGTGGATCAGAACTGATTCACTGGCAATGAGTTGGGATTTTTAGCCCAAGATTATAAAAAATATTTATTTTATTTTATTGTAATTTGTATTTTTATTTCTTTTGAAGTCTTTGGTATGTCTGAGAACAATTTATAGTCAGTCATATATATATAGACATATTTTCCACATATATGTATACTTGTGTGTGTGTGTGTATATAGATATATATGTATATATAGATATATATGTATATAGAGAGATATATAGATATACATACACACACACACATATTTTTTTCGTCAAATGGCCAACCATTTATCCCAACACTTTTACTGAATCATCTCTTTCCTGTAATTTGAGATCCCTCCTTTACCATATGTTAAGTGCTGTATATTGTTGAATATGTATCTGGGCTCTCTTCTGATGTGAAGAAATGAAGTTAAGTGTTCTATAGCAATCCTGTCCATCTTGTAAAACTCTTCTATTTCTAATAATGTGTCCGTAAATTCTCTTTGTTTTCTTATTTAAATGAACATGCCATTCTCTAATAGTCTTCAGTCCTTTTGATTCTCCCCCTGCTGCCTTTCTTTTTCTTTTTCCACTTTATGTTCTCCTAGGTCCTTCACTTCTTCTTCTTCTTTTTGTAATTGTGCTTTAAGTAAAAATTCAAGGTTCAAGTCAATTTGTCTTACAAAGCTTGCACACACAGTGCTATGAAACTCTAGCTGCTCTCCCACTCTGTGATGTCACACTCCTCCTTTCCACCCTGTTTTCCTGTGTCCATTCAACCAGCTCCTGCCCTCTTTGCGCTCTCATCTCGTCTCTGGACAGGAGTTGTCCAGTTAGCCTCATTGTATCTCCTTAAACCAAGAAGCACACTCTTTGCCCATATCATTTTATGTCGTACAATCTAGTTCAATCTTTTTCTGAAGGGTTGACTTCCCAATAATTCATTTGTGTTCGATTGGTTGGTTTTATTTTTTGGATATCTTATATTAATGATATTACAATGTTGCAGAGTGTAATTTTCTGGTCTTATTTTATTATTCTTATGCTAATCTTAAAAGACAAATAAAAGATCATATTTATAATGATGCTGATAATAAAAGGAAATAATAATGAAAACAAACAAATGAGAAAAACAGTGAGGTGTTTGTCCTGCAATTAAGTTACAGTGGACATAGGAGCATTGTAACTAGGGGATCACCTGTACCTTAAACTGCTGCCTTTCCCCCTACATGTACAGATCCTCACCCCTCTGTTCTCTTAATATTTATCAGTCGGCTCTACTTAAGTAGTTAGCATTGTTAATGTTCTTACAAACATTTACATATAGACAATGCAGTTTGTTTCTTTGTATTAGTATTATTGAATTTTCTACCACCTTTTGCTGATTAGCTAATATTTGGAAGAACTCTGAGTACACTCATTTAACACACAACTGGGCTATTAGTTAGCAATTGAAAGACTCTCAGAATCTGTCCACAGACTGCTAGGGAAAGAATTTTAACAATCTGTTTTCATTTAGGACTGGAGGCTTTGTTATACATGTAAAAGATATTAGAGATAATATTTGACAATAGAACAGATTGCAGATGAAGACATTTGGATTGACTAGGAATATTGTGCAAGCACACTGCTTTTACCTGATTTGGATAATAAGAAGCAGGTATCTCAACAGCCATACACAGTGAGTGGTTTTCTTAGCCTAGGGATTTTTTCCCCCTCTACATGCAAAATTGTATTTGTTGGTTATATTAGCATTAGTTCACTTAATAAAAGAAAGGCTAAACAATTTCCAGGTTTCTGAATTTTCTTATATTTCTTATGGCAGTGAATAATGTAGCTAGGTGTCTTGGGGTCACTTCCCATTCATGTCAATGCTATGCACCACAGAACAAGCAGTGCACAGTCCTGTACTATCCTTACAATCATTACACTTGACCCCAACCTGGCAACCACTATGTTAATCCATCTCATTAAGGGTCTCCCTCTCTTTTGCTGATATTCTACTTTACCAAGTGTAATGTCCTTCTCCAGGGAGTGTTCCTTCCTGATAACATGTCCGGATGAGATACAGCCTTGCTGTCCTTGTTTCTAAGAAGGATTATGGCTGTATTTCTGCTAGGACAAATTTGTCTTCTACCAGCCACAGTTTGTTCAATATTCTTAACCCAACACTATAATTCAATGACATCATTTCTTCTTAAGTTTTCCATATTATTGTTCATCTTTAGCATGCATATGAGGTCATTGAAAAATATCATGGCTTGGATCAGGTGCAGTTTATTCTTCAAAACGACATCTTTGCTTTTCAACACATTAAAAAGGTCTTTTGCAGCATATTTGTCCAGTCAATATGTTGTTTGATTTCTTGCCTATTGCTTCCATGAGGTGGTGATAGTGGACCCAGGCATAAGAGAATCACTGACAACATTAATCTTTTTTTTCCTCTGTATTATGATGCTGCTTTTTGGTCTACTTGTGAAGACTTTTGTTCTCTTTATATCAAAGTGTTCTTTCAGCTTGAGAAATGCCAAGGGTGCTCTTCCCCTTTAATTTTCTACTCCAGGTCTTTGTATATTTTGCCCGGATCCATCTGACATTAGTAATGATATTCTTTGTTTCACATCCTTTTTTGAATTGAGTCTGAATTTCTGGAAGTTCCCTGTTTATTTACTGTGGCAGCCATTTTTGAATGATCTTTATAATATATTTAGATAATTTCCCCATCTGACTGTATCACCTGTCTTTGGAATAGACATAAATACAGATCTCTTCCAGTGGATTGGCCAGGTAGCTGTCTTTCAATTTTTTTTACATAGAAGAATGAGCACTTCCAGTGCTACATCCATTTGTTGTAACATCTCAGTTGATATTTTGTCAATTCCTGAAGCCTTTTTTTCACTAGTGCCTTCAGTACAGCTTGGACTTTTTTGTTCAGGACCATTGATTCCTAATCATATGCTAACTCTTGAAATGACTGAGCATTGCCTGGCTCTTTTTGGTATAGTGACTTTGTATATTTTGTTCATCTCCTTTTGATGCTTCCTGGTCGTTTAGCGCTTTCACCATAGAATTCCTCAAAATTGCATCTAAAGCCTAGAATATTTCCTTCAGTTCTTTCAGCTTGAGAAATACCCACTGTGTTCTTCTCTTGCGGTTTTCTATCGCCAGTCCTTTGCATATGTCATTATAATCCTCTACTTTGTCTTCTGGAGCCAATTTTGAAACCTTCTGTTCAGTTCTTTTAATTCATCAATTCTTCATTTTGTTTTAGTTGCTGAATGTTCAAGAGCAAGTTTCAGAGTCTCTTCTGACATTTCTTTTAGCCTTTTCTTTCTTATCTTTTTAATGACCTCTTGCATTCTTCATGTAGGATGTCTTTGATGCCATTCCACAACTCATCTGGTCTTTGCCCATTAATATTCAGTGTACTGAATTTATTCTTTAGATGGTCTCTGAAGTCAGGTGGGATAAACTAAAGGTCATCCTTTTGCCCTTGTGAACTTGTAATTTTCTTGAGTTTCATCTTGAACTTGTGTATGAGCAAAGGGTGGTTTGTTCCACAGTGGGCTCTTGGCCTTGTTCTGACTCGTGATATTGTTTTCCCATTGTCTCTTTCCACAGATGTAATTGACTGAATGCCTGTTTATTCCACCTGGTAAGATTCACGAATATAGTCACCATTTATGTTGATCAGATCCGACTCGACGGCACTTGGCTTGGCTGGTATCACGTGTTCATTGTTTATCGAAAGGTATTTACCATGAAGAAGTCATTGTTCTAACAAAATTTTACCATGTGATCTCCAGCATCATTATCAGTCTTTCTTCTTTGTTTCCAACTTTTCCATTCTACTCATCAGTAATTATTTCCTCTGTCCCTTTATAAACACACACACACTGTTCTGTAGTTTTGCTTCTTTAAAGAATTAGGCCTAATACAGCAATTTTATTTACTTGATTCATTATCACCTAGTCAGACTTTAGTTTCCTTAAAATTTTTATTTTAAGTAATATCACAGGCGTTTCGCACTAAGCTAAGTCAACTGTTTGCCCAAATTTTCTATTTGTTCCTACTTCACAGAATTTTTGGGGATATTCTTTTAAGAAGTGCTCATGTACTTCTCCTCTATAGGAAAACATCTTCCTCTCTCAGTTTCCAGTTTATTATTGAAATCCTAGTCATGATGTGAGAAAATAGTAAAGATATGTGTTTAATGAAGGCCCCATGTATTCATACTTAATCATCAGTTATTGAAAAATAAAATAGTTTTATAATTACTTTTGCTTTAGTTAACAAGAGATGATCAGGTTGAGTTTAGAAAAAGAACAAAAAGAAATTTTAATACAGATTAGTAAGAAAGATAAAAATTTCCATCTGCATTCTTTATTAATGTTCTTTCAAACAATACTTTTCTGTATTTGTGGCTATAGGTGAATATACATTACTTTTTATTACAGAGTTACCTTTGGGAATGTTTTAGATTCACAGAAAAATTGAGTAGGTAAGACTGAGATTCCCATATGCTGCTTTCACATAGATTACCCAATTACTAACTTCTCACATTAGAATGACACATCTATTGCAATTAATGAAATAATACTGATACAGTTAGCTTAGTTATCTTTAGATCTGATCTAGTGTCTTTATCTTTTCAGCATCCCTTTCAGGTTATCACAGTACCTTTATCTGGCATGTCTCCTTACAGTCTTGTGGAAATCTCTGTAACTTTATTTTTCAATGACCTTGACATTTTTGAGAAGAGTTGGTCAGGTCTTCTTGACTACTAGGTTGTCTGCATATTGGAATCTTATGTTTCGTAATTAGATTGGAGCTATGTTATTTAGAAAGAAACCAAAAAGGATACATCCTATCAACATGGTCTACCACTAGTGATGTTGACCATGATTGCCTGGATGCAGCACTGTTTGTTGTCTCTCTCCAATGAGAAAATGTTCTCCTCCCCTTTCTACATTTTACTCTTTTGAAAGCAGTTACTATGTGTAACTCTCATTTAAAGAATCAGATTTAATTCTCCATTCTCTTGATGCATTGAGTATCTACATAAAAAATTTTGAGACTTTCTGTGAAATTTATCCCTTCTCTCCATTTACTTACTTATTCATTAGATATTTTTGTCTGATTAAATAACAGCTACTTATACTTCGGGTTAAAATCCACTACAACTTTATTTTGTTATTCAAACAAAATATTTTTATTTATATGTTTATTCTGTTATTTTGTTATGTTCCATCTCGGCTCATTGGGATCTTTTTCACTTGTCTTTTGTATTTTTTTTAAACATGTTCCATCGATGTCTTTGCACTGCTAGTTTATTTCTTGTTACTGAGGATTTTCGTACATCCCAGCACAATAAGAATGCTTTAGGCTTATCTTTTGTATTTCCTGTACCAGTCCTAGAAACAGCCATTTCTCTAAGAACCCCAAAGCCGGGTGTTATCTATGCCACTGCTATTGAGATACTGCCATTTGTAGGTCCTCTCTGCTAACAGAGTGAGGAAATACTAACTCATGCACATAAAAAATAAATTCAAACTGATGCCTCCAACTCTATTATCACATGGATGGATCATTCCAGCCTCCTTCCCTTGCTTATCTGTCAATTCCCAGGTTTCCCTTCTACTACGCACTTATTAATTGTTGAATCCTAGTTTACATGCGTAATAATATCAGAATTGTTAGCCCCATCCACACAGGAAACAACTTTAACAATTAATATATAGAACGTATCATGTCTTTTGCCTTCAAAATGTTTGCCTTTTAGATGATCTCAATCATTTCCAAAGTTATTTTGATCAGCGTCTTTCTCCCACTCTGTTTACATGGGTCATTTCACTCATTTACAGTGCTTATGTACTCATGGCCTAGTCTGAATTCCTTTCTGGGATCATCATCACCACATTTTTTTTTTTTTTAATTTGCATCCGTTGTTTCATTTTTGTGTGTGTGTTATGAAGACCTATGTGTTTTGACAAATGCACAGTGTCCTTCAAGTTTTTATATATCGTTTTTTTGAAAATAGTAGAATTAGTTCCTGGAACCATGTTTGATGGATGCATGGTAAGACTTACAATCATTATGTATTTCAAACAAATGAGAGGTCCTGTTACTCCATATGTTCTAAGAGAATTAGCATGTTTCTTAAGTCATTATGAGAACGAAGCCTCAGTGGTGCAGTGATAAGTGCTTGGCTGCTAATCAAAATGTTAGTGGTTTGAAGCCAGCAGCCTACTCATGGGAGAAAGATGTACAAGTCTGTGTCCATAAAGATCACAGCCTAGGAAACCCTATGGGGCTGTTCTTCCGTGTCTTACAGGGTTGCTATGAATCAAAATCACCTTAACAGTAACAAGTTGGTTTGGCTTACAGGTGACTGAAACAGAATGCCAACCTCACTGCTGTCGAGTCGATCCTGACTCATAGTGACCCTGTAGGTCAGAATAGAACTGTCCTCACAGAGTTCCAAGGAGCAACTGACTGATTTGAATTGCCAACCTTTTGGTTAACAGGCATGGCCCTTAACCACTATACCACCAAGGTGACTAGTGGTCTCTGATATTTTAGTTTGTAATTGCCTAATGAAAAATGTTTCTGCATCCTGAATTTTTTTATTATTACAGGAAGACATATTCATTGCAATCAATTACAAGCACTATATACACATATATATGTGTATAAATGGCTACCACCTAGAAATAGCCATTGTCATGCTTATGTATATTGTATATACTTGCACAATTTTACATTTAAAACATAAATAAAAATAATTTATTGTCTGGGATTTGCATAGTTTCTATACTCTTATTATATCTGCATGAATTTGTACATGGTTTTATTGGGTGGTTGTTACTATTCTGTGGTTTACGTTATTGTCAAATGTCACTACCATTCTTTCAGTTGGTGTTTTCTATCCCTTATCTATTTTTACTGATTACTATTATGAATCAAATTGTGTTATTCAAATATGGGGTTAGAGTCCTAGCCCTTGTAAATATGATCCTGTCTGGAAGTAGGAATTATTTTTTTGTTAAGTAAATAAGTCCATAACAGAATAGCATAGGCCTTAAACCTAATCAGTTTGAGTAATATCTCATTAAAACAGCTGAACAGATATATTCATTAGAATAAAGCAATGCCAAAGACTTCTAGCAGAAAGCAGATACTAGAAGAGAGACTCACACAAGGGATCAACCCAGCCAAGCCTTTGGTTTGGCCATTTAGCTTCAAGAATTTTTAAGAGTTAAATTTCTGTTTTTTAAAACACCCATTTGTAGTGTTTTTGGTTAGCATAGATAGGGTTTGGTTTGGTGTTGGTAGTGCTGAGTAAGTCAGACAGAATTTGGTAGTAGAGATTGGGGTGCTGCTCTAACCAATTCTTAAAATCTGGAGGTGGTTCTAAAATTCAGTAGAATTACAGACATTAAGGGCTATTTTTTTGAGGACTCAGAAAGAACTGAGAGCTGTGGGGAAAGCTGCTATCCTCGTGAACAGGTACTACAAGAAATGTGAAGGTTAAATGTGCTTTGGTGAGGGTTTAAAAACAAATGATGGACATTATTATCTGTACTAGAAAAGAATTTGGCTGAACTAGGGCTAATGTTTTTGAAACACAGAGTTTATAAGCGATGAACTAGAATATTTGTCTGAGGAGATTTCTAAGCAAAATCTTCAAAGCATCATCAACATTCTCAGTGATGCTCATAGCAAAATGAGGAAGAAGAAAAATACATCAACAAACTATAAGCCAAATGTTGAAAGTTCCACTGTAAAAATTATGGAAGCTTTTCCTGAAAACAACACCAAGGATGCAGCGACACAATTATTTGTTAAAGAGTTTAGGCCTGTGATGAAAGGCCCTAAGCAACTGTCAAATCTGAAATCCTGTCAGCTTAAACTGAAAGAGTCAGACACAGAAGAAAACGAAGGAGAACTGTGTGTCTACTGCAATTTTAGAGGCAGAAAATGTGCCAATGGAGTTGCTTGGTTGCAAACATCCACTGTCTTCTGAGAAAGGGAAAGTGCAATCTTGAGACTGGTTCGCAAATTAGCAGGACTAGTGGAAGGACCAGAAGGAGGAAGGAAGGAAGAAAGAGAAAGAGGGAAGGAGGAAAGAGGAAGAAGGAAGGAGGAAGGAGGAAGGAGGAAAGAAGAAGGAGGAAAAAGGGAGGAGGAAGGAGAGAGGAGGAAGGAGGGAGAAGGAAGGATGGAGAAGGAAGGAGAAAAGAAGAACGAGGAAGGAGGAAGGAGAGAGGAGGAAAGAGATGGGGCTGCCACTTTCTCCTCCTTTCTGAAGGTAGGGCTTCCACTTCTGCTAGTTAGAGTGTGTCTGCCACCCAGTGGGCTAGGAGAATAGGACAGCCCAGAGGTGAAGGACTGCAGTCACCATCCCAGGACTGGAAAAGTGGGGCCACCCTCTAGGACTGAAATCCCTTGCCAAGAATCTGGAGATCCAAATAGCATTATTTATAAGTCCTAAAATCTAATTAAATTCACCCTGATGGATTTTGTACTTGCTTGGTACTAATGACTGTATTCCCATCAACTATTCGCTTTTACAAACAGAAATGTTTAATTCACGCTTGTCCTACCATTCATTGTCCTTTTGAAGCAGCTAACATGTGTCCTAGGTTTTACTGGTCTGTAGCTGGACAGAAAGTTAGCCTCAGGATGAAACACAGCTACAGACTTATTCACACTTGATTTATATGGTTCACTAAGTGAGATTTGGACTCCAAGAGGATGTTGCAATGGGTTAAGACTTTTGGGACACTGGAACAAAGTGACACAGAGGGAGGGCTAGAATTTTGGATAATTTAAATGATGCATTGTTATGGTTTGAATTATGTCTCCCTAAAAGTTATGTTGAAGTCTTAATCCCTATACCTGCTAATATGACCCTATTTGGAAATACAAGTTTCTCACTGTTCTATAACATGGTCATACAAAATTTGGATTAGTCCTAAACTTGATCTCTACTGAGTGATGTCTTATAAATGAGCAGATTAGATAGGCACATGCAATGGGAAAACAGACAACATGTGAGGCCCCAAATACAGGCAAAGAGTTGTCAAGCATCACCGGCAGATACCAGGTACTAGGTGCGAGTTCAGTGGAAAGAAGCAATGTGGCCAACACCATGATTTTTAATTTCAGCCTACAAACTGTGAAAACACAAATCCATTTTTTTAAAGCCACCAAATTATAGCATTTTGTTTATTTGTTAAGGCAACACTAAGAAAAGTAGAGTATTCTAACACAAAGCACTCTTTAATGCCACCTTTTATTTTCCCCTCTGATGGAATCAGAGAAGCTTAGCATCGCTTTACCAAAAGAAAAACAAAATATTAAAATGTAAGAAGTTCCTACACCATGTTTATGAACAAAATAATAAGCAGCCCAGAGAACTACTAACTATGTCCTTTCTGGTGCCAATCACATTCATTAATACTACTTAGAGGTTATACATTTGGGGCTTGAAAGGACAATGAAATTCTGAAAATGCCTGGAGTTTTAGAAAGCTTTATAAGGGGAAAGAAGATAGTTAAAAATGATTCATAATGGCTGCAAGATTTCTTTATCTAACTATTAGTGTATTGGTTTTATTCAGCCATTTTTCCTAGGAGAATAAAGTAAAGAATTTATAGTAAAATAGAAAGAAATTTATTTCAAAACTCAAAAAAACTCTTACTAAAGTTATTATATTGCAAAATTCAAACAAATACAACTGCTTTTCCTAATGACATTTTTAAAATTTGATGCACATTTCTTTGCATTCTTTGCATTCTATCATTTGCATTCTATCTAAGCTGAATAAGAAATTACAAAATTAAAGAAACAGTTCTAAACAAATTATCTTAAACCAGTAAATACATGTTTTCACAATTAAGTATAGATTTGGTTTTAATTGTTAACTGAGATTACAAACTCAGCTATATTATGGATAATTTCAGTGACAGCAGGAAATGGAAATAAGGGAATAATTTCACCATTTTTGTAAGATTGCTTCATGACCCACATGGAGAAAAGATACACTCTCACTTCTGCCTCTTTGCATAGTAAGTATAGTCACAGTGACGTATGCATATATTTTCTTTGAAATATTTACATCAATTATGGTAGACATAATTCCTAATTCTATATTCTCAAATCTATTATGAATAATTTGGTCAGAGACTGAAGAAAATTCAACTAACAGCCTCTTTAAAACTTGTTCTTCTCATTGCTTCATTAAGCATGTTTTAATAACCAAATTAGAACTTCTGAGAACATTGAAGATAAAAGTTTCAGTTGAGATCTGTAAGTCTATTCGTATGGAGATGAGTTTTCTCAGGCATGGAGTATTCTAGACAATTAATCAATATTTATCTCACTGTAAATAATTCTCAGTGCTTTTTAAGGAAAAAAAAGCACAGTGTGTAGAAATAGATCCAAGAGGTATATCAAATTATTTGTACAAGGTCTGGCAATTAAGTTCGTGATCTTGTCACCATGCACTCACATTGACAGCACTCTACAGACAACTTGGTAAGGTGTCATAACCTTAGTGTATCAGTGCCTCACAGCTGTGTTTGTGTTGGCGTGTGGCAGTATCTTGCTGAGTAGCATTCATTAGTGTTGTTGCACGTTTGGTGTGCCATCACAAGAATGTTGGAGCTTGAATTAGAGCAACAAACCACCATTAAACTTCTTGCTAAACTTGGCAAGAATGGAAGTGAAATCAGGGGCATGTGAGTCCAAGTTTATGGGGATAAACACATGAAGAAAAAGGCAGTGTACAAATGGAGGAAACATTTTTCTGAGAGGAGAGAGTGTCAGTGATGAATCGGAGATCAGGGAAGCCAGTAACTAACAGAACTGTTGAAAACAGCAAAAATTTATCCAATTGCATGTCAAAATCATTGGCTAATGGTGAGAAGGATACCAGACCAAATAAATATCAATAGAGAAACAGGAAAATCTTAACTGAAAATCTTTGTATGAGAAAAGTGTGTGTAAAAATGGTCCTGAAGGAGTTCACCAATTCACAGAGACAGAGGAGAGGTGAAGTTTGAAGAGACCCTTAGAAGAGACAAAGCAGTGTTTTGGACCATGTCATCAATGGCAATGAAACATGGGTGTGCCAATACAACCCTGAAACAAAGTGTACAAGTGCACAATAAAAGTCAGCCAATTCTCTGTGACCAAAAAGTTCCATCAGTCCAAATCAAGAGTCAAAATCAGGTTGCTAACCTTTTTTTGATATCAGAAGGATTGTTCATTATGAATTCATACCGGCTGGACAGTTAACCAAGTTTGCTATTTAGAAGTACTGCAAAAGCTTTGTGACAAAATTAGAAGAAACCCCCCCCCCCCCCCGCCGAAGTATTGGCCAGCTCATGGCTCTGGCATCATGACAAGGCACCAGTTCTCACAGCACTGTTTGTGAGGGAGTTTTCAGCCAGGAAACAGATAACTGTGTTGGAACATCTGCCCTACTCACGTGATCTGGCCCCCAGGGACTTTTTTTCTTTATCCAAAGATAAATATTGAGAGGAAAACATTTTGAGGACATTCAGGACATCTAGGGTAATATAATGAAAACCCTGATGGCCATTCTAGAGTAAGAGTTCCAAAATTGCTTTGAAGGGTGGACTGAGCACTGCCATTGGTGCATAACTTCCCAAAGGGAGTACTTTGAAGGTGACCAGAGTGATATTCAGTAAGGGGATATGTAGCACTTTTTCTAGGATGAGCTCGCAAAAATATTTGTCAGACCTCATATATTATTTGGGGACATTATTTAACAAACTTGTACAAGACTCATTCTATTTTCAGCAAATGTTTATCTTTGCTATTGACTATTTGATTAGAGATCAGATACTACGAAGATTCATACTGTGTCATAAATTTCTGTTCTAAAGGAAAGCTAACTTCAGAAGTACTCAGTTATAATGCCCTGTGGGGTATTAAACAGCTGTATGTAGGGTCACTTTGGGTCAGAACAGACTCAACAGATTTATGTAACAGCAATTTTATTATTATTATATTCTATCTTCATTCTCTACCCACCCCACAAATTGCCTGTCTTGAAACTGGAAAAAAAAAATGTAATTTTCAAATTCTTTTGGAAACAGATGTACAATTTTACTATTTCTTTAATTAATGAGTTGAATAAAATCTTGGACATGTACTTTTTCTATCATCACATGAAAGTCATGTTTAAACTTTTTTTTATTACGATTGAGTGAAAATGTACATTCTTTATAAATGTCCATGCCCACCTATATGCAGCTCTCACTGCTCTCCCTGCCCAGTGACTGCACACACTTCAGCTCTGCTCCATACGTGTCTTATCCTCCCAACAATCTGCTGTACCCTCCTGTCTACCCATTCCCCTTCCTCCAGCAAGAGGTCAGAATGATGACATCCTATAGATGCATAGAATCACAAAGTGTACGCATGATATGGACACTCAGTGTCACCAAGTCCAATACATTTCTGTCCAAAGAGTTGACCTCCATTATGATATATGGACAGGGGCAACATCAGAGCCAGGGGTCATGCCCCCAGGGGATCTCCGAGGCCCCCGGACCATCAACTGCGGTCTTTCAGTGGAGATCTCAGGGTGCACCCCTTTTAATTCCTGTGTTGCCAGTGAGACTCAACTTAGTGAGCTTGATCACCGCTATCACCGGTAGTGGCCAGGAACTGTCTGGTTCTTCCAGTCACAGATCGATGTAGTCACCCACTCATGTGGATCTCTCTGTCTTTCGGGTTCACTTTCCCCCACGTCACTTTGGTCCTTGGTGATCACCTGTTCCTGCTGAGTCGGAACCATTTGCAGTATCCTCAGATGGCAGCTTGGATGCTTTTAAGATCCTAGATGCCACTCACCAGTGTGGAATGCAGAAGGCTCTCTTAGCAAAACACTAGTTGTGCCAATTGGCCTCGATTTCCCCTGAGAGCATGGTCCCTGGCCGCCTGCCCCAGCTACTCTGTCTTGGCAATATTTGGTTAAGATGGGGGGAGTAATCATGTTATGTTAAAGTCCCTAATGTGTGCTGTCACAGATTTCTCCCAACCAAATTTCTATCAACTGTCTAACCTAAACCCTCTCTCCATCCCTACTCTTGCAGCTATCAAAGAGTCTTTTCTTCTATGTGTGAGCCTGTTTTAAGTTCCTGTCATAGGGATCTTATACAGTATTTGTTCTTTTGTTGCTGACTACTTTCACTCAGCATAATGTTCTCTAATTCAAACTAGGTTGTGAGATGTTTCTTAAAATCATTGTTGTTTATCATTGCAGAAGAAGGTATAGTTATCTGTTGGTGAATAGAAAGTTCTGTATATGTTCATCAGGTCTAGCTGGTTAATCGTGGCAATAAGATCTTCTGTGTCTTCACTGAGCTTTTTTCTAGATGATCTGTCCAATATTGAGAGTAGAGTGTTTAAGTCTCCCACTACTACTGTGGAGTGATCTATCTCCTTTTTGAGTGTAGTCAGTGTTTGTTTGACGTATCTAGGTGCTCTAATATTAGGTGCATAGATATTTAATATTGTTAAGACCTGCTTGTGTATTGAATCTTTCAGCAATAAAGTGTCCATCCTTACCCATGACAGTAGATTTTACATTAAAATCTGTTTTATATGAGATTAGAATTGCCACAACTGCTCTTCTTTGTGTGTTGTTACCTTGATATATATTCTTCCATCCTTTAATTTTCAGTTTGTTCATATCTTTAAGTCTGAAGTGAGTTTCTTGTAGGCGACATATGGTTGGGTTGTGTCTATGGATCCAAGACAACACTTGATGTCTCTTCACTGGGGTGTTCAGTCCATTCATATTCAATGTAATGATAGGCATGTGTTTAGTGCTATCATTGTGATATGTTTATTTTTGTGTTGATGTTTTCTCTGTTGTTCTTATTAATCTGTTCTGAGACATTCTTTGTGAGTTGATTTTTTACCTTTTTCAGAGTGGGTTTTTGTGGTTGTTGAGACTCCTGTATTACATTTCTTGATTTGATATGCTGCATCTTTATTGTGCTTTGTGGCTGCCCCTTTGGTCCCCCTTAAAAGTCTATGTTTAAACCCAATTTTAACTACTACCAATCTTATTAACTTCCTCTCTATCTGGAAGGACTATAATGGCTGTAGTACATCCCTCTTTTTAATATGATGACATCCTAGTTTTCATGATATGATCACTGAATCATTTCTTTCACTATTATAGCTTCAATTGAGTTTGGAGCCTACCCTAACTGAGTAGCTTTCTGAGTGATGTGTCCTGTTTTTGCTTCTAAAATATGAAGTTAGTGGTTTTGTTCTTCTAAGCCAAAACCAAGAGGTTCTTTCAATATTTCTTGTAGCTTTGGTTTGGTTTTTACGAAGTCTGAGTTTCTGTTTATCTGCAAGTGTTTTAATTTAATTTTCACATTTGAAAGATAGCTTTGTAGGATAGATAATTCTTGGTTGGAAGTTCTCCTTCTTCAAGGCTTTGAATGTGTCATGCCACTGTGTCCGTGCCAGCATTGTTTCAACTGAGAAATCTGACGAAATCCTATAGAGTTTCCCTCTAAATGTTAGCTTTGCTTTGAGTCTTGATGCCTTTAAGAGTTTCTGCTTGTGTTTCATTTTGTTAAGCTTGGTTAGAATATGTCTTGGAGTCGTTCTTTTGAGGTCTATATTGAGTGGTGTTCAATATGCATCTTGGATATCTATATTCTCTTCTTTCATAACTTCTGAGAAATTTTCTGTCAGCAGCTCAGGAACAATACTCTGTGTATTCTCAGGTGTTTCATCCTATTCAGGAACATAAATTAATCATAGATTATGTCTCTTTATAGAGTCCTACATGCTTCTTAATGCTTCATTATTTTTCTTGTTTCTTTTTTCTGATTTCTCCTCATAGATGATGCAGTAGATAGCTGCCTTCTGAGTCAGAAAGTCTGTTGTCCATTTGTTCCATTCTGTTTTCTTGGCTTTGAACTGAAGTTTCTATGACTTTGGTTTTGTTCCTGATCTGTTGGATTACAGAGTACTGGTCTTCCATCAGATCAAGTAGCTTGCTTAATTTTACATTTTGCTCTACTGCATTTTGTATAAGATCTAGGAAGGCTCTCTACAAAAGCCTTTTGTATTCACCTACTGATAGTTTCAGAAAGGTTTCTACATCTGGGAAGTTCTTTGGTTCATTGTTTTGGGGGCCTTCCAGAGCCATGGGTGATTTCTTTGACATGCTTTTATAAAGAGCTTTTACTTTTGGGGCATCATATGAGTCAATAGAGACTGGGACAGATGCTGTGAGGATGGACTGCAGTTGTTTCTCCATGCCATCTTAAAATGAAAGATAAAAGGTATCTGAAAACTTCCAAAGTCAGTCAGGTTTTCAGGTGTAGAGGTCCCTCTTCCCAGCTGGCAAAGTAAACACCTCTATATCCAACCCCAGATGTTATAAACTAGTTCAAAATACAAAAATGCTACTGGGCTGTTGGCCTCTGCTGTCAGGCCCCAGCCATAGGCAACACTATGTAGAATACTGTTTTTCTGTTGGAAAAGCATTCTCCTCTGGTTGGGCACTGCATCTCAGCATAGGAATTAGGTCCAGCTGAGGGCCTCCTTATGGGTATCTCTGCCTCTCAGTGGAACAAGATGGCATCCCCACCTGCCACACAAGCTCCCCACCTGCCACGGGACAGGCCACTCGGTGGCGGAGGTAGAAAGAAAGGCCAAAGGTGCTGAGATTCACAGAGTCCAAAGCCGGGCTCTCAAAGTGTAGCAATTTTGTCTGCCAATCCCACCAGTAGTGCACCTGAGACCAGCTTCCAGTCAAGTCCCATCTCCACTCACCAGTGAAGACAGAGGGAAAAAAGTTAAAATGGTGAGTTACCCTAGATCTGTGAAAGCCAACATTCACTGAGAATAGGGGTCAGCAAAATAGAGGAAGTTTTCCATTCAGTGATATCAAGTCCATGTTAACAGCACTATGCCATGTTGTGGGAACACTAGATGTTCCAGAAGGCTCCATTTAGTTATCAGTTCAGGTCTTGGTTTCCAGGAGGATTTAGGGAGGTATGTGTTTAGTCCACCATCTTGACTCTGCCCTTCATGTTTAAACTTTTTGAGAACCATATTGTTACAAACTTCATTTCAAGATCTATCCTGAGATGTAGCACTGTCAATGAGAAGATAATATCCACATGCCTACAGGGAAGACAAGCTAATATGACCGTTATTCAAATTTACTCACAAAAAAATTAAGGCTCAGAATGAAGCAACCGAAGATTTTTACCAGCTTCTGCAATTTGCAATTGATGGTATATAAACATAGCTGCACTGGTAATTAATACTGATTAGAATGTGAACCCTTTAAAGGAAGGATCAGTAGCTAGAAATGATGGCTTTGGTGATAGAAATGATGGCTGAGATCACATGATGGAATTTTGCAAGACCAATGACTTTTATATTGCAAAATACCTTTTTCTGCCAACATAAGTGGTCACTATACACGTGGACTTTCTCAAATGGAATACATGGGACTCAAATCAACCACCATTATGCAAAGAAATAAAAGAAAAGCTTGATTTCATCAGTTAACAGAAGACTTCAGAGGCTGACTGAAGAATAGACCACAAGTTGCTCATGGGTAAATTCAAGCTGAAACTGAAGAAAATTAAAAGAAGCCAACAAAACTCAAGAAACAACCTTGAGCATATCCCAACTGAGTTTAGACACCATCTTATGGATGGATTTGACACACTGAACAGTGATGACTGAAGACCAGACAAACTGTGGAATCATATTGAAGATATCATATATGAAGAAAACAAGAGGTGGTTAAAAAGACAGAAAGGACCAAAATGGATGTCAGAAGAGAATCTGAATCTTGTTCATGAGCTTCAAGCAGCTAAAGCAGAAAGAAGAAATGATGAAGTAAAAGAATCGAGCTGAAAGTTCTAGTGGGTGGCTGGAAAAGACAAATGGCATGTGCCAATACAGAGACAGAAAACTAAAAAAGAAAATGTACTGGATTCCTCAGGCTAAAGAACTAAAGAAAAAAAATAAATCAAGCCTTGGGTTGTAATATTGAAGGGCTACCTAGGGAAAATATTAAACAATGCAGGAAGTATCAACAGAAGATGGAAGGAAACAGAGAGCCTCTACAGTGAAAAAAGAATTGGCCATTGTTCAACCATTTCAGCAAGCATGGTTTCACCAGGAACCAATGGTACTGAAAGAAATCCAGCTCCCTTGCAAGTATTAGAGAAAAACAAAACTCCATGAAATGATGGAATACCAAATGAGGTTTTTGAACAACTGAATGAAGCCCTGGAAGTGCTGACCTACCTTTGTCAAGATATTTGGAAAACAGCTGCCTGGCCAAGTGACTGGAAGAGATCCATATTTATGCATATTCTCAAGACAGGCTGTTACACAGAACGAGGAAATCATCAAACCATATCATTAATACAACATGCAAGTAAAATTTTGCTGAAGATCATTCAGAAGTAGCTGCAGCAATATATTGCTACAGGGAGCTTCCACAAATTCAAGCTAGACTTAGAAGAAGATGCAAAATCGGAGATACCACTGTTGATGTCAGATGCATCTCAACTGAAAGCAGAGAATGCCAGAAAGAAGTTTACCTGTGTTTTATCAACTGCAAAGGCATTTGACTGTGTGGATTATAAAAAAAATTGTGAATAATATTTAGAAGAGTGGGAATTCTGAAAGACCTCTTTAAAATGCTGAAAAGTAAGATGTCACCTTGAAGACTAATGTGCGCCAGACTCAAACTGTGATGCTTTTAGTTGTGTCATATTCATGGACAATGCATAAGGCAAAGTGAAGAAGAATTGACACCTTTTAAATTGTTGTGTTGGCAAAGAACACTGAGTACATCACAGACTGCCAAAAGAAGGAATACATTTGTCTTAGAAGAGGTACAACTAGAAAGCTCCTTAGAAGCAAGGATTGCAAGTCTTTGTGTTCTGTTGTACATAGGTATGGTATGAGTAGGAATGGATTGGATAGTGCCTAACAACATCAACAGCAGGTATAAATTGATATAAAAACTTACCATCCCACATTCAGTTTGTCATATTGTGGTTGTTTGCTTGTTGCTATGATGCAAATCCTAGCAGTGATCATTCATAGGTTTCAGTAGAGTTTTCAGACTAAGACTAGGGTAAAAAGCCTGACAATCTACTTTTAGAAATTAGCTAATACAAACCTTATAGATCATGAGAGAACACTGTCTGACTCACTTGCTCTGGACATTCTATCAGGAAGGATTCCAAAGAAAAAGAAGTTTGATAAAGTGCAGGGCCAATGAGAGTGTGGGAGACACGGGGTGAGATGAATTGACACACTAACTCCAAGAATGGATTTCAATTATGCTAATGATCATGAAAGTGACACAGGACCTGCTGCTTTATGTAACTTTGCCATGAGTTGGGCATGATTCCATAGAAGATAATGTTATTTTATGTTTTCATGTGCCGGGCAGTCAATTTTATATTCATAATGATCTCATATGACACAGTAGAACAGCATCAGAGTGTTTTCTAGGCTGCAGTGTAGACAGAGTAGATCCCAGGTTATTCTCCTACAAATCAACTGGGTGGGTACAACAGCTAACCTTTTGGTTAGCAGCCGAGTGCTGAACTACTGCTCCTGCTGTTCATGATCACAAAAATACATAAAAAACAACATTCCTATTTCTGCGTACAGATGTATCTAGGCTCTGTTATGTTACATTGAACCCTTTGCATCCTGTATTATTGAAAAACAAGTCTGTACTTGCAACTTGATATTTTTAATATTTTTATTTTGTGAAAGTATACAATCCAGATCAGTTTTGCATGCCTGTCTATCTGCAACTCCATCTGCTCTCCTTACCCAGTGACAGGGTAATCCTGCTTTTCATTCTATATTTCTAGTGTCCTCTTAATAAGCACCTGTCCCCTCCTCTCCACTCTCTTCTCTCTCATCTAGAAAGAAATCAGTAGGACAGCCTCCAATAAATGTATACAATCATAAAGTACATATACCACATGGTCACACTGTGTCACTGAGTCCAATCTGTTCTTACTGATTTTTTTTTTTTTTAAATATTTGGGAATCTATTGAGAGAAATGAGTGTCTTTGACTGTCAGCTAGAAACTGGGGACTCATACCTCAGTTTTTATCACACTGTGGATTGCCATTCATATTCAGATATAACCCAAGATTTCCATCACATTTTTCAGGACTTGCTTTGTTTCCAAAGAGGAGGGATAAATTTATTATCACAAACATTGGAATAAAATAATTACAGAATTATTGGGGTTATGATGATTTTTCAAGGGAGTACAATATTTAGGATGTCTCTCTGTCTCACTCTGTCTCTGTCTCTGTGAGTGTGTGTGTCTTTCGCATCAGGTAAATTTTTTTGTTGTATTATTGTTTTTTAATGATGTAATATGAACTATGGTAATAATGAACAGGATAATTCAGTTTTCTCTTTTTCTGTGCTAACCTCCTTTCTTTAAATTGTCTTAACTATATAGTGTACTGTTGTTTTGATTTCTGGTAGGGAAACTTCATGCTCACCCATATAATATAGTTGTTTTATATATAATATATAATATATTATATATAATATATAATATAGTTGCTCACCCAATAACATAGTTGTTATTATGTGGAATTCCTGGGTAGTGCAAATGGCTAATTACTAACCAGAAAGTTTTACAGTTTTTATCCATCAAAAGTGAGCTTGGAAAAAGACCTGGAAAATCTTTTTTACTGAAAGAAAGTAGTCATTGAAAATTCTGTGGTATGCATTTCCACTCCTAGATAAGTGTGGTTGCACTGAATCAGAACTGGCTTGGTGCAAAGTGGTTTACATAGTTTTTGTATGTGTCTTTGTAACATAGTTGTTAAACAGTTGCTATATAATTGGCTCACTTGAAAGTGGATATTTGATACTTTCTAAAATTTATAAACTCTAAGTTTACAAATTCATCTATTCAGATTCTGTATCTGTTGTTGAGTTAGATTATATTTGCTAAATAATCAAAATTAATAATAACAATTTCCAAATTTATAATTTACCAGTTTTCTGTATTTGTGGTTACATCTCTCCCTTATTCTTTATCTTAAATAATATTATTGTTACTATTATGTTAAAATTTACATACTTTAAATAGTACCATATTATTCTTTTATGTTTTTACGTGTATTGTTTTTTTGGAAGAGATGTATTTTTCTATCAATCTAGCATAAACCCAATGCAAAAGGCAAACCCAGTACAGTTGAGTTGATTCTGACACATAGGTCAGAGTAGAACTTTCCCATAGAGTTTCCAGGGAGTGCCTGGCAGATTTGAACTGCCAACCTTTTGATTAGCAGCCATAGCATTTAACCACTATGCTGCTAGGGCTTCCCTTTCTTGCATAGACTGTCTACCTTGGTTTCTATTGCATCATTTTCTTCATCTGTGTTAATTCTCTACTTCAAGTGTTTACACTTTTCATTTTTCTTGCTTCTTAAGCTTACTTGTTAGTTTATTTTTGGTCTTTCTTAAGCTCTATAATGTTCCATAAAGTCCTTTAGAGTCAAGGATGACAAGACTTCATCTCCCATACTTTGGACAATGTTATCAGGCGGAATCAGTCCCTGGAGAAGGATACTGTGCTTGGTAAAGTAGAGGGTCAATGAAATACAAGAGAACCCTCAGTGAGAAGCACTGACCCAGTGACTGCAACAGTGGGCTTAAGCAGGACAACGACCGTGGTGGCCTAGAACCAGGCAGTATTGCATTCTGTCATACGTAGGGACATAGGGTCTCTGTATATTTCTGTAGACATATTTGAGTAATATTTTGGAAGACCTACCTTCTAACTTATTCCTTAGCCAAGTTCCTTTCCTTGTGTGTATATGTTTGTGTGTGTGTGTGCTGTGCTGTTCTCTATTTCCATGTAGTTCATAAATTATTATTTTTCTTTACCTAAGAAATACTTTCAAAAACAGGTATGTGAGAGTGTACGTACACGAACATGTGTGTTGTCTAAGTTCATGTCAGGAATCTAGAGTCCCAAATGGTATACATTGTATGTTGAAAAGGATTATAAAAACTAATGCCTGATTTTCAAATTTTAAATAAGAATGCAAAAATGAAAAAATTAGTACAATGGAAGTCTGTCATCTGTTTTTCCAACATGTTTTCATCTTATATTTGTGGTGAATAAGTGTACTCATCTTGAAAAAGAGTAGTTCTTTGGTCCACATCCCTGAGCACAGGCGAGAGCTGTGGGTACTAAGACAGTACAGCTGTGCCCCAGAAGTGGGGAACGGCTAAACGCTTACTACTATAACTGGGCCACATGAAGACAGCTAAATGTCTTTTGGCTGTTTCGTGGAGCTGTATTAGCTCATTGATGAGGTTGCTGCTTTTTAATCCTAAAGCTGATTAGCAAAAACTAAGATCCTCCATGTCCGCAGAACATTTTTTTACAATTATTTGAAATATTTGTTATAAAATAAAACCTCCAGTATTGCTCTAACTTTAATTAAAATATATACACAAGAACATCTTATTAGTTTCTTCTATGTATTATTCATATACAATTTATTTGCACTAGTAAGAGTAGTAGAGTCGCTTCTTAACAATACATTTGCGTGTTTCTTTGAGAGTGTATAGTTAGCCACAATACTGCTGGGTATCATTTGTTACCACCTGTGTCTCTGATTGAGACCTAGTGGTGTGCTGATTAAGAACTTGACTACTAACCTGAAGGTGATGGTTTGAATCCCTAGGTACTCTTTGTCCTATACAGTCATCATGAGTCAGCATTGACTTGATGGAAACAGGGAATACTTTCACTGTGATAGCTATGCCCTGGATTTGAGTGGAAGGCAGTGGATTTGTTTTGTGTGTTTGTTTAGTTATAAATATATAGAAAAAAACCACAACTGTTCCTTATTATTACTATTTTAACAATGGAGTCACTCCTTGGTCTCCATTTTCCATATTGTAAGTTACCCAAAGTGGTGTTCCTTACCTGATATTTTCAGTAAATACGGTAGGGGTTTAGTGAACACTTTTAGAGTCTTCTGCATCCACCTAAGATTTTGCCCAAGTATTCTTAACAGAATAACAAAACAATATTTTCTCTCTTTTATTTATTTGTTTGTTTGTTTACCTAGCTATCTCTTCCTTTATTTACTTATTTTTCCTTCCACTTCTGCTGGAGATAACTGTTGTTACACTTCAAAATGCAAACTGATTCTGTTTAATTGTTGGTAGCTAGCAGCTCTCAAACATGACTGTACAGTAGAATCACCAGGATAAACTTTAAAACCCTGATGCCCAGGATAAATCTCCGGCTACTTAAATGAGCATCCCATGGGCTGGACCTAGCATCAACAGTTGGTAATACTCCTCAGGTTTCTTAATGTGGCTAAAATTAGAGAATCACCATGCTACTTCTGAAATATCAAATACACTCCAAAGGTTGCTGTATCTCTAGAAAAGCAGGTAAGGGTTGTGAGTATGTGTTTGATCATTTTACTACCTGTGACACAAATAGTCCTGACATCTTGCCTCACATACTGTACCTTTATTTTGTTTGTTTACTTTACTGAACTATCTATATATTGGAAACCATGGTGATATAGTGGTTAAGTGCTATATCTGGTAACCAAAAAGTTGACTGGTCAAACCTGCCAGGTGCTCCTTGGAAACTCTATATGGCAGTTCTGCTCTGTCCTATGGGGTTGCTACGAGTCAGAATCAACCGAACAGCAGTGAGTGGGGATCTATCTATCATGAGTAAGGTCTCTGTGGGTGGTGCAAACTGTTTGCACTTGACTGCTAACTCAAAGTTTACTGGTTCAAACCCACCCAGTTGTGATGCAGGAGACAGGCCTGGGGAGTTGTTTCCATAAAAGCTACAGACAAGAAAACATCGTGGAGCTGATTTCTTCTCTATAGCACATAGGGTTGCCTTGAGTCAGAACAGACTGCACAGCCATGGGTTGGGTAACTTGGGTCAATGTATGCTTGTTGGTGGAGGAGAGGCATGCACAGGATTGTGAATACTCATGGGTACGTTAAAGAGCCCCAATGGCACAGTGGTTAAAGGATTCAACTTCCAGCTGAAGGGGTGGTGGTTGGAACCCACTATGTCAGCTGCTTCAAAGGAGAAAGGTGTGGCCATCTGCTTCCCTAAAGATTACAGCTTTGGGAACATTATATGTGTAGTCTGAGTCAGAACCAATTTGACTGTAGAGGGATTTATTTGTATGTTGTTTTCTAGGTCTGAGTTAGGTAAGTAGTGTGTTATGAGTCACTAGCAAATTTAAAAGACATAAAGGGAAAAAATACTTTTACTATAGAGAAATTGGATAGACACCACCTCAGCCAGGTGATCAAGGCCAGTACTAGAGCAATGCTATATTGTCAGCATGTACTCTTGACACAGTGTGATAAAAATAGTATCTTACCTTTGTAGTGTTCTCCTCAAAGCACATAACCCTAGACTAACCATGATTGTAAAAAAATTCCAACTGAAGTTTATTTTACTATACACCAACCAGTACGCCTCAAAATGACTAGGGTCATCAAAATCAAGGAAGTCTGAGAGACTACCACAACCACGAGAAGTCTGCGGAAAGCACGGTAATTAAATGTAATGCAGTACCAAGGATGGGATCATAGAACATAAATAGATGTTAGGTGAAAGTGACCAGTATTCTCAGACCACGGTGGCAGAGCAGAATTATACTCCATAGGATTTACAATGGCTGAGTTTTCAGAAGATCACCAGTTCATTCTTCCGAGGTGCCTCTGGGTGGATACTAACGACCTTTCAGTGTATATGTATATATATGTGTGTATATGTGTGTATATATACATATATATACACATACATACATATATACATGTATATGTATATACATATATACACAAACATATGTATATACACACATATATGTATATGTATATACACACATACATATATACACACATGATACATATATGCGTATACATATATGTATATACACACATGTATCGTGTGTGTATATATATATACGAGCTAATCAATGAGTTAAGCCTTTTATGACCCACATATTTTTCTATTTTAACTTTTTGTTGATACTGTCTGTGTGCGTGTGCATTTTTCTTTTTTTGAAATGCAGGTGGTGGTGTGGTTAAGTGCTGTGTCCGCAAACCAAATGGTCAGCAGTCCAAATCTATCAGGAACTCCTTGGAAGTTCTATAGGGTTGCTATGAGTTAGAATCAATTTGACAGCAGAGAGTTTTTGTTTTGATTTATGTGTTCAGTAATAGAGAAGATGCTGAACCATTGACTGTGTCTGAGTTTGTGATAAGATAGTTTTTGTGACATGCTTTGTGCTGTAGTGGGTTAAGTGCTATGCCTGCGAACCAGCAGCTCGAATCCACCAGGTACTCCTTGGAAACTTCATGAGGTAGTTCTATTCTGACCTCTAGGGTCACCATGAGTCAGCCCCAACGTGACGGCAGTGTGTGGTGGGTTAATGTGATCTTTGTGCTATTCCTCATCCTACAAATCACACTTTCAAAGCTCATAGGTACTCATGTGTACTCCTTATGGACACAAATTCTACCTCCGAGGTCTGAAGGTATGTATACACACAACACAAAATTTTTCCAAGTAAGTTTTTCTACCAAAAATTCAGTGACACAGTGCCAACTCATATAATATCCTGTAAAAACAGTAACCTGAGGCACACATCTTTTTTTTGTTTTCTTTCCATTTCAAACTGTTACACAGAGACCTGCCTCCTAGAAACTTGTACTGTCAGGCAGGTAAAAACTTCCCAGTGAATCCCGAAGACACAAGAAATGGTAGCTATATATATATACATATATATATATACATACATACATACATACATATATAATGTATGTGTGTGTATAGGTATATACATGTATACATATCACTATTTGTATATGAAGAATTGTACCTGATACAAAGTAGCCTCTCATTACATATTCAGTTGTTATTTTTAACTATTAGTATATTAAACGCAGTGGCATCACTGGGGTTGGTATCCCCTGGTGCAGTAACTGATGTCACCACCTCCTCCCACCTGAGACGGACAGGGCCAGCTGGTAAACACCCCAATGGGGAAAACGGCCCAGCCCCGCACCAGCCACCTCCCTGACTCCTCACAGCTCTTCCCCTCTCCTACTGGCCAGGGTGGAGTCCCTCCTCTCTGTCCACTGACAGGTACTGAAGCCCAGTTGTTGATGGGTGGGGAACCAGAGGAGGGTTATGATGGATTGCCACACTGGGTGACACCAATCCTAGGGACTGGGGAGTGACAAAGGAGTGATGATGAGTTAATGACTGGGTGCTGCCAGCCCTGATGACTGGAGGGTGACTACGGAGAGGTGTGACAAGTTACCGATCTGGATGACAGGTGATGCCCAAGTAGCTTGGCTGACTGCTTCCTGGCAGCACCAGCCCACCCATTGCCATAGCCACCACTATAGATCCTGGGATTATTTTGGCGTCACCCGCATGACAGTGTGAGGTGATGTGGTTTGTAAACCATTTCCTCCTAGTGACATCATTGATTAACTGTTGTCCTGAAGTAGATGTTCAGGCGTTTCTTCTAAGATGGCGCTGGGTAGACTTGAACAGCCAACTTTTTAACTAACAGTCGAGTTCTTTAATGGTTTGCATCCCACCCAGAAAATTCAGGGTAAGAAAAAATAAACTGAAGAAGTACAAATAAAGTATAAACCCCCAAGAGAAAAACAAAGAAAAACAATTGTGTTAGAGTTGTTTCTGACTGACAACTACCCTATAGTACAGAGTAGAACTGCCGCATAGAGTTTCCTGGTGGATTTGAACTGCCAACCTTTTGGTTAACAGTCGCAGCTCTTAACCACTATGCTATCAGGATTTTTAAATAAAGTATGGACATTAATTAACAGCAACTTATCAGTATTAGTCTATTGCTTGCAACATAAGTTCTACATGTAAAACACTAATATAAGAACTGTAAGTACATCCTCCCAGCTCTTCTTCATATCTAAAATCTTTTTAAAATAGTTTATTAACATAAAGGGAGATTGTTATTGTGCCGTCAAGTTGATTCCTGCACATAGGGATCTCATATGCATGCAGGATAGAACTAAACTCATAGATTTTTCAAAACATTATACCATTCTTTCAGAGCAGTACTAAGATTGGTTTTACTTACAGGTAGAATATGGAATTATGGATTTGACTCTTCTTTGGACATGACTTGAATGACACTGGAAATACAAACCAGTTAGAAATAGCCATCAGTGCTGCTGCCAAAGACTTCCTCTGAGTTTTACCATTATTTGACTCAACTATGATCCGACTAGATGGCACTTGGCTTGGCTTATTAATGCAAATTAATTCATATGGATAAATTCCTCTTCTGTATCTAGTTCTATCTTCCTGTATAATACTCAAAATCATATACATACATACATATACATTTTATATATTTTATTTTCCCACAGACTTTTTCACAGATTTCAGCAGTGATCCACTGGGTGTTTTGTAAATCACCACGTCCCATCACTTTACCCATACTGAGTTCATTAATCCGCCTAAAAAAAATTCCGTATCTCTGAAAATTTCCTCCAGTTTTCAACTTCAAGGTTGTAGTAAACTGAGAATTCTTCATATGTTCTCTGTGGGGAAGAAGCACATCTTTTGACTCCTCCAAGACAATCTTTTTACTTTTCTAAGAAACATTCTTCATGCCATCATGCTAAACATTCTATGTTTGCTCCATAGCTCCTGACACTTTCTTCAGAAGCATTGATGACATGTGAGTTTCTCTTTAATATAGGTTTAATCTTCGTTATGTTATCCCCTTACAATCAACAAGCAATAACTTCCTATTTTCTGGCAAACTAATATTTTGTCATTCAAGGTTTTCTCATACTGTAAACCCAAGCCATCAACCTTAATTTCCACTCTCCATAACAGGATTTTCTTGCTGATTACTATTCTGCTATGAGATAAACCTGGTTTGGGCATTTCTGACATTGTGGCTTTTTGTATCCTTTAATGATGTGGAAAACCTCATGGTGTACTGGTTAATCGCTGCCTCTGCTAACCCTTTGGTTGGCAAGTCCACCAAGGCACTCTTTGGAAACCCTATCGGGCAATTCTGCCCTATCACATAGGGTCGCTATGAGTCCAAATTGACTTGATGGCAGTGAGTTTAGTTGCGGTGTATCTGTGGTTAATGGACTTACCATTTTTTATCAGAACTAGAAATATTTTTATGCACAAATATGATAGTTTAGCCCAATTACATTGTGAATTTTTTTCAGCTGTTACTCCAATTTGCATATGATCTTCATGAAAACAGATGTTATGTCAAATAATTTCCATCACCTCCAAGGAGTTCTTTATAAGAATTGAAATACCAATGGGAGAAGTAAATAATTGTGAATAGATTACCATGCAGTTCTACTTCAGCGGGACTATTTCGTTTCTTAATTAATAGATTACAGAGTGAACGGGAAATTAAACTAGGAAGGAAAGCTGAAAGATTACAAAATAGTATAGAATAGTCATGGAAGATCAAAGTAAGAGTCTGGCAAGAGGTCTGGCAAGTAAGTTCATGAATTCATCCTAGAAAAAGTGCTTCATACCACATTGCTGGATATCGCTACAGTTGCCTTTAAAGTACTCCCCTTGGAAAGCTATGCACTGACGCCAGTGTCTCGTCCACCCTTGAAAGTCGTTTTCGGATCCCTTTTCTGGAATGGCCATCGAGTTGTTGTCGTATTACTCTTAATGTCCTGAATGTCATCAAAATGTCTTCCTTTCAATATTTCCTTTATTTTCCAGTAAAGAGAAATAGTCATGCGGGCCAAATAAGGTGAGTAGTGAGGGTGTTCCAATACAGTTGTTTGTTTATTGGCTGTGAACTCCCTCACAGACAATGCTGTATTAGCTGGTGCATTGTTGTCATGCAAAAGCTGTGAGTTGTTGGCCAGAAGTTCACCGTCATTTTCGTTTAACTTTTTCATGCAGCCTTTTCAGCACTGCCAAATAGTAAACTTGCTTAACTGTTTGCCCAGTTGGTACAAATTCATAATGCACAATCCCTCTGTTATCAAAAAAGTTTAACAGCATCATTTTGACTCTTGATTAGGACTGATGCAGTATTTTCACTCTTGGAGAACTGGTTGACTTCCACTGTGCACTTTGATGCTTTGTTTCAGGGTCATATTGGTACACCCATACTTCATCACCAGTGACAACATGGCTCAAAACATTGTCTTGCCTCTCCAAAAGGTCTCGGCAGACTTTGACTCTCTTTTCCTTTTGTTCATGGCTGAACTCCTTCAGGACCATTTGTGCACACACCTTTTTCTTGCAAAGATTTTCAATTAAAATTTTTCGGTTTCTCTATCAGTATTGATTTGGCCTGCTATACTTCTCACAGTCAGCTGACAATTTTGACACTTGGTTTGATGAATTTTTGCAATGTTTTCTTCAGTTCTGCTCTTACTGGCCACTCTGACCTCTCTTCACCAGTAACGCTTTCTCTCTCCTCAGAAAAGTGTTTAACCTATGTGTTCACTGCCACTTTCTTCATGCCGTTATCCACATAAACTTGGACTCATATGTCCCTGATTTCACTCCCACTCTTGCCAAGTTTAACAAGAAATTTAACAGTTGTTCATTGCTCTCATTCAAGCTCTAACATTCCCGGGATGGCACACAAAAACATGCAACAACAATAACGAATGTCATCCCCCAAGACTTCACCACACATTAGCAGGAACACAGCTGTGAGATGTTGAGATACCAAGGTTATGAAACCTCACCAGATTGTGCATACAGTGCTGCTGACATAAGTACAGGGCAGTAAGTTTTTGAACTTCATTGTCAGACTTCGTATTTATTTGAAAGCCCAAGACACTCAGGACAGTAATAATAATAAAAAAAAAAAAAAACATTGTGGTAGTGTTAGTTGACATTGTTCTCATGTGATATGTGTGAAAATATGAAATACTGGCCTGGAGAACCTGTTTAAACACTAAAAAGGGGGAAATAATTGATCCAATTCTTGTGAGCCACTCTAACTTCATGTATTTCTTTGTCATTAAATTTTCAAGTTGACCAGCTGTTAAAGAGAGTTAAGATGTTTGATCTCTGATTTGAAAATAATTCAACAGAAACTCGTGAGTTCACTTTTCCTGCCCTCAGAAGTACTTCAGAGAGAAGTCCACATGGAGGCATGTAAATGTACCCTTGATCAGGAAATTTGACTTCTCAACTGATGCTCAGGTTTTGCTTTTGTTCTGTTCTCAGTTGTAAATGATACATTTATAACCAGAGACTCTCTAGAAAATCAGATGAGAATAGGTAATAAGAGTTTCGGGGTGGGGTGGGGGCGACAAAAAAAAACTACTGCTAAATTTTTTTTAAATTTATTTTAATTAATTAATTTATTTGTTTTTTTGCTGTAACTGTGAAATGCAATGGTTGTCTCAAACTGAGTGGTATAAAAACATGTCTTATTTTAATTACTCAAACGATGTCCTAGGGTCACTAATTTTCACCTAAACTGTGACTTCATTTAATAAGACATTATTTTGGGGTACTATAGAGTTGATTCCAATACTTAGTGAGCAAGTGCAACAGAGTATAACTGCCCTATAAGGTTTTCATGGCTGTAATTTTATGAAAGCAGTTTGCCAGGTCTTTCTCTCAGATCCACTGCATGAGTTTGAACTTCCAACCTTTACTTTAGCATCTAATTGCTTAACCTTCACACAAACGGGCTACTTAATAGGACATTATGGAGACTTCAACCCACAGAAGATAAAGATACCACTAAGGAAATATACATGTGTCATAGGAAAATACTGTTTTAGACAGCTGATACTGCTCTAACCGAAATACCAGAGAGTGGGTGGCTTTAACAAAAGAATGCTTATTTTTACACAGTCTGGTAGGTTACATGTCTGTGTTCATGATATCTGCTCCAGGGGAAGGGTGTTTCCCCTTATCTGCTCTGGAGGAAAGTCCTTGTGTTGCATTTGTCTTTGTTCAGGGGGCATCTTGGCACAGGAACCTCAGGTCTGAAGGATGTTCTCTTCTCCCAGTGCTGCTTTATTGATGGTGTGAGGTTCCTGATTCTCTGTTTGCTTCCCTTTCCTTTTATCTCTTGAAGAATGGAAGGATAAAGGGTGGTACAAGCCATACTCTGGGAAAACTCCCTTTCCAGTTGAGCAGGGAGGTGATCTTACGAAGGGATTTACAGTCCCACTCTACTCCTTTAACAAACACCATAGGGAAATCACAAAATGGAAGGCAATCCTAAAATTGGGAATCATGGCTCAGACACCTGGCTACATACATTTTGAGGGGGATACAGCTTAATCTATGACAAATACTGTCCCAAATTACTAACTCTGGGCTTTATTTATTAAGAAGAGTAGGTTGTGCTCTTACTGAGAAGTTACAAAAGAAATTTTGAGATTATGATTCTCCTGTTTAAAATATCTTTAAAATCTAGTTAAACATTTTTTAACTAATCCCATATTGTAAGTACTATTGTCCTTTGGAAGGAGCGCTGTGAAAGTATTCAAGATTTAATTATAATGAATGGGCAAATGTAGCGGAGTCGACGAGAAGCTCTAGGCAGTCAGAAGGTCTAGACCAAATCCATCGCTGTCTAGGCGATGTTAACTCATAGTGACCCTACAAGACAAAGTGGAACTGCCCATAGAGTTTCAAAGGAGCACCTGGTGGATTCAAACTGCCAAACTTTCAGTTAGCAGCCATGGCACTTAACCACTATGCCACCAAGGTTTCCTGGTATAGAGGAAGCAGGAAAATAAGGTTACTTGAAGAAAACTGAGTACAGAGAAAGAGTGGGAATAAAGGTACAATTGACCTACTTATTCACTGGCAAGTTGGTGAGAACTTTCTGTACAAATTTAAGTTGATTCTATAGATCAATTGTATAAACTACTATGAAAGAATAAGTTATAAAGAAAAAATTGTTAGTCGTGTTAAAGTCAATAGCCAGTTACTTACAATATTCTCGTTTGGAAATCATCTGCAGTTAAACATATAATAATGTCCTCAACTAAAGGGGATTCTGTCAGAGATGAATGTGTTGTTTCATTGAATGAAATTCAGATAAATTTTAGCTGGTCAGGAGCCTCATTAGTCACGATGGGTCTACGGAACCATGGATAAATGTGCTACATATTGGTCATAAAACATGTTTATATGCCACTCATGAAAATCTTGCTGGCTTAGTGGTTGAGTCTGACTGTTAACCAAAAGGATAGCAGTTTGAACTATTAGCTGGTCTTTGGAAATCCTATGGGCAGTTCTACTGTGTCCTATAAGGTCACCATAGCAGGAATTGACTCAATGGCATCCAGTTTGGTTGTAATGCCTCTAGGCAGCCAAGTGTAGCCAGCCAAGTGCTGTTGAGTTGGATCCAACTCATGGCTCTAAAGGCATGAAATTCATTCAACATTATCAAAACAAAAATACCAATGGTGGAAAATCTTCAGTGTGATAAATGTTTTCTATTTGATCCTATTGATCAACTTGTCACCCTCTGTCCTGCTATGTTCTCTGAAAGGGTTCTCTGAGTGGACAACATCAACAGAGACCTTATTTCTCTCTCTCTAGTAGGAGTCACTGACCAGGAATTGGGAGTTAGGAAGAGAGTGAAGATAGAATATTTTTTTCTCCAGCTTTCTTTACTGCTGACTTTCATGGACCCTGGCCACACCTTTCAAAGAACACAGCCCATGCTAGGTTGCTTTCCTTCTAAAAATCTTCCCATTTGTTTTCCAGTAATTGTTCCCTTTCTACTTCTCTTCCAGCAGGACATTAGTATCTTCTCCTTGCTTCTACCAGCCCTGGACTCATCCACTGCTCCTTTATTGTTGCTTGTTTCTCTAAATTCTGTGCAAAAATTTGCAAATTATACTTCTTTTTATTGTGATTAAGTGAAAGTATACAATCCAAATCAATTTTGCAGGCCCGTTTATCTCCAGCTCCGTCTGCTCTCTGCACTGACAGTCTTCCTTGTCACTCTATATTTCTAGCATTCTCTTCACAAGCACCTACCCCCTCCCTCGCCACCCGCTTCTCTCCCATCTGGAAAGAAACCAGTATACTTTTTATTAAATGTAGCTCTTTTATCAAATTTCAAAGTGATACGTCTTTCTTGCTGGGATAACGACTGACACAATTAGACCCCATAACACCAGAAAGAAAATTAAGGATCTTAAATTCAGTAATTCCATATGTTTGTCCAGAAACCCTGGTGGTGTAGCAGTTAAGTCCTCAGGCTGCTAACCAAAAGCCTGGCAATTTGGATTCACCAGAAGCTCCTCCGAAATTCCATGGGGTGGGTCTACTTTGTCCTATAAGGTCACTATGAGTGGGAATCAAGTCAGTGGCAATGGATTTTTTTTTTTTTTTGGTTATGCACTCATTAAGGAAGTCTACTGTTATTTAGTAGACGTGGTAACACAGTGGTTTAGAGCTATGGTTGCTAACCACAGTGTTCACAGTTCAAATCCACCAGATGATGCTTGGAAACTAAGGGTAGTTCTATTCTGTCCTGTAGGGTCACTATGAGTTAGAATTGACTTGATGGCAATGTTTTTTGATGGGGTTTGTTGTTACTTAAATACAACTACAAAGTTATTGTAGTAGCATATGATTTAAATAATATGTATAATTTAAACAGATAAGATCAGCACTCAAAGTTTCTGTAGCACTATTTCGTTACAAGTTTAATAATGAAAATGTTAATTAGAAACTGTATCTGAGAACATCTCCACATAAATTTCAATGTCTGTCTTCAGAGCTATTTTAATAGTTGTTACCAGGCATCTCTACATCAGATTAGTTGAGAGAAACAATTTCAGGAAAGTTTTCACAGCTGCCCACCTATCTTCCTCTTCCCAATAGGAATCAGAGAAGAAACTGGGATGGAAAGGAATTAATGTTTTTGTGGGGAGGTAGCAACTGAGACAGATTTCCTCCTCAAATTTGGTTGCTTGCTTTCTTTCTCCAAAACACAAGCAGAGGCTCAGATATAAGACTGGGTTTATTAAAGTATATATTATTCTTTAGCTATCTGGTATTATCTCCTATTCTACCAAAAACAGGAAAATTTGGGAAGAGATTTTATAACCAGGGAGAGCTAGGCTAAGAGGGGACCAAGATAATTCAGCTTGTTAGAGGTTCTTGAGAGATAGAATAAATATTAGGTCTTACTGATGCACACAGAGAGTCACAAAAGTATATGTTTTGGAGTCTATAGTCTGAATGGATGGACCATATGGAACTATTGTACCAAAATGTAACTGAAATGTCTGAACTGCAGTGTTTCCAAGAGGTGCACTATCACACAGCAAGAAGATAACCTGGTAGATTAATGAAGAATACAAAAAACAGAGTGCAGAGGTCGTTGAAATTGTGGAAAGTACTGCCGTCTATTATCAAAGTATACAAAATAACATTTACCGTGCTCAGAATGCTATTTACTATAATTGGTGGTCTATGAGAAAGTGCCAAGTAGTCTATGAGAAAGAACCCCAAGTATTTTGATATTGATAACTGATAATTTGTGCTTATAAACTTTTAATATTTAAAAACAGATGTCAATCATCTTCCTGGCTCAGAGATGGTGAGTAACTAGGTTTATTATTAACGTAAACACTCTCATATTGGAAAGTTATGCTTTCAAAAGTTATCCAAGTTATAGCTATTATAAGGCCTTTATTTTCCTTAATGGCTGAGTAACATTTCATTGTATTACATTGCACTTTTTTGTGATTAATAATTTACAATGCAATCCGAATTTTCATGCCTGCCTATCTTCAGCTCCTTCTGCTCTGTTTGCCCAGTGACAGCACACTCCTCCGTTCTGTTCCATACATATTAGATCCCCTTAACAGTCTCCCGTCCTCTCCTCTCCACCCTCTCCACCCTCTCCACTCCCCTTAATAAGAGGTCAGTAGGACAACATCCTATAGATGCATAGAAACATGAAGTGCACACATGACATGATCACTCCGTGTCCCCAAGTCCAATAGATTCCCATCCGAAGAGTTGACCTCAGTAATGGTCTATAATGAGGAGCAGCATCAGGTGCAGGGGCCATGCTCACAGGGGAGCTCCCAGGCCTTTGGATTACCAATTGCGGTCTTTTGGCCGGAGTTCTTAGGGACACAGCATTTTTTTTTTTTTTTATCATTAAGAAAAGATGAAAGGCAATGTTTGAAATAACCAAGCCCCCCAAAAGTTATTAGCAATATTTATTTATTATTTACTTACAATATTGAATTTAATTCTATTCCAAACTTTGGTCTACTTTTCCATTCAACCTATAATGTTTTTCTGTATCACTGAAGTTAAATTGCTTCCTTATATGAGTTTCAATCTTCAATTTATTAAGTAAATGGCTGCCTCCTAAGTTGTGAAAATTCTTTGTCTGAAGATTTCAGTGGTGAAAATCCTTTTATGAAAAAGAAATCTGATAATATGCAGTTCCCACATACTACTCTTTGGTTTTGGCTGTGTAGAGCTACATGGACAAGCACATATGACCAAACCCAAAAAACCAACCTGTGGCCATCAAGCAGATTCTGACTCATGGTGATACTATAGGACAGAGTAGAAACACCCCATAGAGTTTATAAGGAGTGCCTAGTGGACATGGACTAAAAACTTCTTGCTTAGCAGCCATAACACTTAAATACTGTACCACAAGGGTTTCCTGTATACATTACAGCAGACTATTTTATACACACAAGAAGTATTTGTTTTGTATGTATGAAATGACTTAAGTTCATTGAGTCTTTCTTTTTTTTCTCCTCAAAAGCATCATTTAAATTGCCTTTGCAATTCATTTGATTTCAAGAAGCCACATTGGTTTGTTACAGAGCCTCTAAAAATGTAACATTTAGGATTCAGCTAGGTTTTCAGCATGCTTTAAAGTGATGAAAACCCAGTGAAACTGTTGTTGTTAATGACATTCCTACTCGTGGTGACTGCGTAAGTGCAGAATACAGCTGCTCCGTAGGCTTTTCAAGGCTCTGACCTTTCAGGAACACATTGCCAACCAAGCCTGTCTTCTGAGGTGCCCCTAGTGGAGTTCGAACTACCAACCTTAAAAGTCTCCTGGTTAAGTACTCGATCATTCCCACCACCTGAAAACTTGAGCACCATATTTCATATCTGTTACAATGTTTTTACGTTTTTTTCTTTTAGTTTAGCTTCAATTATAGTCAAAATAAAATTGCTCAAGTGCTGTTTATGTTAACTGCTGCTGAAATCTTTCTGTCTCTCTTTTTCTTTTAATAAAAAAATTAAGGAAAAGAGCAATTAAAAAAGACTGGAAAAGGTATTTCTTTCTGTTTATCTTTATGTTATCATGGCTTACTCATATAAATTTAAATTGGGGCTTCAATTAAAACATAGTGGATTCATGTTTGCTATACGACTCTGGTATTTGTCTCTGAAACCTCCCAATTATCTACTTTTTTTCTTCTTCTCTTTTTTCTCTCATTGACTTAATAAAAATAGTGTATACACACATAGACACACACACACACACACACACACACACACACACATATATTTTTCCCTTGACTAATCTTGAAATCTTAAGGAGGAATCTTCTCACAATAAATCTGTGTTCTTTTTTTTTTTTGTCTTTCTTTCTTTTTTGGTTTAATAGACTGTTATACTTAGATCATTCAGCTTTCCTCTCAAAAAGCCAAATGAACTTGAGGTGACTATAGAATTTCAAACAACAACACTTTAGTGAGTGAAATTAAAAAAAAAATTGTTTCCATCAATTTTAACTTACTGCAAATCTACAGGACAGCACAGAACCCCATAGAATTTACAAGGAAAGCCAGACAGACTTGAACTGACAACCTTTTGGTTATCAGACATGGCACTTACTGACTACTCCAGGAGGGTTTCTGAGTGGAAAAGGGTACCCTAAATAATGATTCTTGGTCAGCGGGGATTAAACTGGGACTGTCCCTGGTAAACTGGGTAATGTGACCACACTCCAAAAGCTCATTTCTTCCTTGGTGCTTAGATCAAAAGTTTTTCTAGATGTTCCCCCACAAAAACATATATTTGCAACCAAGATAATAGATCATATTAAACTCTGCTTTTGCTGCTAGTGGGAACATGCTGCCTTTAGCACAACTCTGGTCCTCACTAACATTTATTTTTCATGCCAACTTTTGTGAAGGCTACTTTCTGAAGTTCTGCTTGGTCACCTCTATCATTTTTACCAAGTCCAGACAATCAGTATTAGAAGAATATTTAAAACTAAGTCTAATTAGAAAGCATTTCTTTTCTCTACATAAACAGTAATTTATGTGGTTAATGAAATTATGTTATGAAGATTATTTTTCAGTTTTATTTCTATAAGATACTCCTCTCCACCATTATGTCTGTTTACATAGGTACTCTTCAGTAGTCGAAAATTTGAGAAATATGGTATTTTAGTACCAATACAATATCACCGCTGTAGTACTGATAGAGGTATGAGTGCTAGAAAAAACAGGACTACAGAATAGACGAGGCAGAGGATCTGAAGTTTGTATTTAGCTGGACATAAGTAATGCACTACTTTTATTCAATAGTATCCGCTTCTGACTCCCAAATTTTTAGCCCCAACTTCCTTTGTAGATTATAGACCTGATCATTTATCTTAAATTATACATAACAAACTTTACTTTTGTTTGTTTGTTTTTGCACTTTGCTTAATTTCTTTCGAAGTGGTAATCCACTAAGAATCATCTCTTCTTTATGATATTTCTTACTATTACAACTGCATGAAATACTAATGGAAAGGTAAATGTATAGGCAAAAAATGCTGAAAATAATAGTTTCCATTTAATATAAGTCAATAAAATATAAGGAACATCTATAGAATACCTTACTAAGTATATTTTAAAAATAAGAACCTCGCCACAAAAATTATGAACAATATAATGAACTGGTTGTCATTGAGTCAGTTCTGACTCATGGCAATCTCACATATTTCCGAGTGTCCCTGTGCTCCATTGTGTCTTCATGACTGTCATCTTTCGGAAGCAGAGCACCAGGCCTTCAATCTGCTGTTTTCCTTGGTGGATTTAGCTGTTAACTTTTTTGTTGGTAGCCTAGAGAGAGATTAACCATGTATTCCACACAGGAACTCCAAAAACAAGAACGTGCACTTTTAATGATCTCATTTCTGGGACAAAAATGATTTACAGACATTTCTTAACAAATAAAAGCAAAAGAAATGGGCTTCTGGTGCTACCTAAGACTCAGATGTAAAACAAAGTCATACCAACAACCAATCATGAAGAAAGACACAACCTGTCTGATTGTGCTATGAAAAGACAAAGCATTAAAATAAATACATGCAATGTACAGTAGAAGTAATAATTGCTAACCACTAGGCAGACAGAAAGTTAAGAAATATCTGAGAAGACCAACTGCAAACAGAATAGAATTCTGGTACACCTTAAAAAATAATTGTGTCATCAACAGAAAAACTTCTATTTTGAAGCACAGGATATAGCAATGGGAGAGTTAGAAGGTGAAAATACTTTTAGGGATGGTTAGTGTGGTTTCCCCCATGTGTCTGTCAGTTTGCTATACTGGTGGGGCTTGCATATAACTGTGATACTGGAAGCTATACCCCTGGTATTCAAATAGCAGTAGGGTCACCCATGGGTGACAGATTTCAGCTAAGTTACAAACTAAGACAGACTAGGACAAGGGAATTGCAAGTCTACTTATGGGGGCAAAAAAAAATTAACTAGCGAAAAACTTAAGAATAGCGGCAGAACATTGTCTGGTATAGCCCTGAAAGATAAGCCCTTCAGGTTGGTTGGAAACAGCTTGGGAAAATGTGCCTCCTCAGAGTAGATTTCCGCTTTAATGACGTGGATGAAGTTAAGTTTTTGTGATCTTCATTTGCTGATGTTACATGACTGAAAAGGAAAAGAAACTCTTGTAAACATCCATTAATAATCAGAACATGTTATGTATGACATATGAACCTAGGGAAATTGGAAATCATCAAAACTGAAATGGAACACATAAATATTGATATTCTAGGCACTAGTAAGCTGAAATGGACTGGTATTGATCATTTTGAACTAGGAAATCACATAGTCTACCATGCTATCAATGAGAAAGAGGAAGAGTGTACATTCATCATCAAAAAGAACATTTACAGATCTATCCTGAACTATAATACTGTCCATGATAGGATAATATCCGTACACTTACAAGGAAACCAGTAAGCATGACTCTCACTCAATAGAGAAAAGACTGAGTTTGCCAAAGATTTCGTTTTCCTTGGATACTCAATCAACACCTAAGGAAGCAACAATCAAGAAATAAAAAGATGCACTGCATTGGGCAAATATACTGAAAAAGACATTTGTAAAGTGTTGACAAGCAGTGATGTCTCCTTGCATTCCTAGGTGCAGCTGACCCAAGTCATGGAATTTTCAGTCACCTCATATACACGTGAAAGCTGTATGATAAGGAAGAATTGTGATGTTACAGAAGAATAGTGAATATACCATGGACTGGCAAAAGAACTAATAAATGTGTCTTTGAAGAAGTACAGCCAAAGAGCTTCTTAGAAGCAATGGTGGTAGGACTCCATTACATACTTTGGACATGTTACTGGGGTGATCAGGATCAGTTCCTGCAGAAGGACATTAAGCTGGGTTAAGCTGAAGGTCACTGAGAAAGAAAGACCCTCAAAGAGATGGACGGATACAGTGGCTGCAACAGGTAACCAAACAAACAAAAAACAACAACAACAAAAAAAAAAACCCAGTGCCATCAAGTCTATTCCGCCTCATGATGACCTTACAGGGCAGCGTATAATGGCTTCATAAGAGCTTCAAAGGCAGATTTGAACTGCTGACCTTTTGGTGAGCAGAGGTGACAGGTAACAGATGATAACAATTGTGAGGACACCACAAGACTGGGCCATGTGTCCTCTTGTTGTGCATAGGGTCGCTATGAACTGGATCTGACTCAGTGACCGGGGAAACCTTGGTGGCATAGTGGCGAAGGGCTGCAGCTGCTAATCAATAGGGGAATCATTCAAATCCATCAGGCACTCCTTGAAAATTCTATGGGGTGGTTCTACTCTGACTTTGGGGTCGCTAAGAGTCAGAATCGACTCAACAGCACATAACAACAACAACTGTGGCACCTAACATCAACATTAACAATTGTGATTGTGTTGGATTCTGATCTATCTAAATCTCAAATCTCTTCTAAGTAAAAAAATAATAGATAACCATTGCGTTTTCATTCTGAGTCTTAGACATCATGTAAAGTTTATATATTTTCTTTTTGCTTGTTAAGAAAATTCTTTAAATCATTTTTGTTTTAGCTGAGAGGTATAGAACTTAGCATATATTATGATTCTTTGCTTAAATCTATGATACTTACATTTAATTCTTTGATTTACATTATTAAATGAGACATAAATTTTAGTTTCCCTATGCACCTCTCTCTTTAACATAATCTGAAAACCTAAAACTCAAAATTATACAAAAAAGAAACAAAAATATCAATTAAGCTCTCTTTATAGATCCTGTCCCCCCACCCCCCAAAAGCCACAAGACAGAGGAATTCAGAAGGAAGACTAAAAACAAACTTTCCCTCTAGACTAGATGTTTGGCTTAGAATATAATATCTACTAATTAATTCATTTAGTGGAATTCCAAATCAACTAAGCTGGTTTATGATAATTAAAGATTCTTTTTGAAAGTAGATAAAGGCTAAAGCTCTTTGCTGCTTATCTTCCCCACCGCTTCTAATGCCACCTAAAGAATATTTCAACCACCACCAACAAAAAGCCTCTTTGGACCAAAATATCCATAAAAAAACATTTTCAGAGGATTTATGAAAATGTAAACTAGGTAGTTTCACGTAGTTTTATGTTAGCTAGGCTTGGGCCCCAAATTCAGGGGAAAAATTAGGTTTGGGCTTTCAGATCACCTCTTTTTCTCTGAGCTATGTGAGTACTAATGTTTGTGTTCAATTAAGGCCAGTACCAAAGCACATGAGCTCAGAGAGGCATCAAATCAGACTAGATGTCTTCCTTCTAGGATCTCCAGATCTGCAATGGCCAAAAGACAAGTAATAGGAGCCACAAATGTAATCCAGATATGTAATTTTAAATTTCATAGTAGCCACTTAGTGGAAAAAGAAACATGTGAAGTAAATTTTAATAATAATTTGTTTAATCTCACAAACATAAAAAGGGGCGCACCCAGAGATCTCCACTAAAAGACCACAATTCAGGGTCCAGGGGCCTTGGAGTTCCCCTGGGAGCATGGCCCCTGGCCCTGAAGATGCACTGTCCGTAAATCATAATGCAAGTCAATTCTTCGGACAGGAATGGATTGGACTTGGTGACACAGAGTGACCATATCACGTGTGCAATTTTGGGTTCTATGCATCTATAGGATGTCATTCTGCTGACCTCTTACCGGAGGTAGGGGAGTGGGTGGAAAGCAGAGGGTAAGGAGATTGTTGGGAGGACAAGACATGTATGGAGCAGAGAGGAAGAGTGTGCTGTCACTGGGCAGGGAGAGCAGTGGGAGCTGCCTACAGGGGGGCATGCAATTTATATGGGGATGTACATTTTCATTCAATCATCATCATCATCCTCATCATCATAAAGATTAAAAAAATAATTTAATCTGGTAGATCCCAAATAACAGAATTTCAACATAAAATGTCACAATAAAAAAGTTTACATTATTTTGTCTCAGAATACGTCTTTGAAATTAGATGATTTTTTTCACGTAGCCTGTCTGTAAGTCCTGCTGCTACTCCACCAGAGAATAAAGAGTAAGGGTGAGAGAAAAGGTATTTTCCATCTTGTTGACTCTGTGCCCAGTAGGATGGAAGCAAGACAGTGGAAAGAATTATCATGAACGAAAGATCAATTTGTTACTCTGTTTGATGAATCTGAAAGATGGAAACAGGTGGAAAAGGCAAGCAGGTAAGCTATCTATCCAGGGAAAGGTGAAATTTCACAATTCCATTCTAACAATAAGAAAGGTGAAAGAAAATCACATTCATGAGTAGTATTAGCAGATATTTTCTTCCACAAGCTATATTGAATTCTAGCTCTTTTTTGTCTTTTTCTTTTTGAATTAGTCCTTTGTTGAGAGATTCTCGTCTTGAAGCAGAGGTACAGACCATCTTCTACTTATACTGTATTTTCAAGAATATTTGTAAAGCAACTTGACTGTGGAGATAGTCACATCTCCTGGAGTAGGATAAGGGTCATTTACTGTAGATTGTAAGAGAACCCAAAGCAAATCAAACCCGCTGCCACTGAGTAAATTTCAACTCATAACAACCCTATAGGACAGAGTAGAGCTGCCCCGTAGAGTTTCCAAGGAGCATCTGGCAAACTTAAACTGCTAACATTTTGGTTAGCGGCTGTATTACTTAACTGCTGTTCTACCAGGGTTCCCAAGAATGTATGTTGTTTCCACCAGTGGCCTAACTCGGGTCCTTGTGTGTGGGAGGTGAACAGGCTAACTAACCTCTACAGTGCAGGAGTTTTCTCATAGCGTGCTGTAGACTTGGAGTTCTTCTCCTGTAACTCAACCCACTGCAGGAACAGCTACCCTTTGGCCATCTTTGCACATCCCTGTGGAATTTGGCACCTGAAAGAAAGCAGTCGTGGTGCTCACTCTGATTTTTGCTCTGATTAGAGGCTTGTGTCTTTTGCTCAGCATCTAGGAAGCTACAGCAGGCGAACTCAGTAACTTGCAAGTAAAGTCAAATGTGTAATTCCTCACAGTTCTTGAGATGGTTGGCTGTTTATACCACCGAAGGTTTCCATTTTGAAAGCAGCACAAATGGTAAGGATGGAATTTTATATGGGTGGAATGTCAAAGAGTTTCATTTAGATAATAGGTAATCAGGAAGTCAAATATTTAGGTTCTTCTGTCTCTTTAGCATTTTGTAAGCATCACAGATAGATGAAAAAGATTCCCTCATCTCTTGTAAAATATGACATAACAGTATATAATAAAGCTGTCATATTTTCATTGCAAAAAGATGGGCATCTAATTAAAAAGTTAATATACATATCCATGAATAACACTGAATGAGATCACAGCAGATGGATTATCATTGCATATGTACACCAAGCATGAGGGTAATCTAGATGAGTAACTTTGCTGTTCAAATTGTGAAAACTGAGAAGCAAAGCTTCTGTTCAAAATCAGGATTTGACAGGATCTTTTAGGGACAGAAAAACAGGAAAGTGAAATTAGAGTTATCCACCCAAGAGAAGCCATGGGAAAAAAATCATAGAAGTGACGAAGACAATGTAGGTTTCAGTCGATGAATATAGAGGAGGCCATTTGAGGAAGACCATGAACACTGAGGAACAGAATCAGGGAAAGGTAGACCACATAATTGTTTCTTTAATGTTTTAAGATATACACAGTAAATTTCAGAATAGTCTATATGCTGTTTTCCAGTAGCATAGTACTGGCTTTTAATGAACAAACTTACAGTTTTCTAAACTCTTTCACATCATAAAAACCACCATTTGCCCTTTCAATGCATTCATACCAATATATGTTGAAAGCTCGGTAACAGTCTCCTATATTTTTAAAAACAGCCTTAGAAATTATAGGTTATAGGTTATATCAGTTATATAAAACTTGATGTAGTATGTGATTAGATCCTTGACATGCAAATTAATGTATGAATGGCAGGGAAGATGAGTTTATGTGATACTGACAGCCAACGCTGTTGGCACAGTGGGTAAGTATTAGCTGCTAACTAAAAGGTCAGCAGGTGGAATCTACCAGACACTCCATGGAAATTCTGTGGCAGAGTTCTTTCCTATAGAGTCGGTATGAGTTGGAATTGACTTGACAGAAATTGTTTTTTTGTTTGAGAACCAATCCCTCAGTTCAGGAGATGAAGGAAAACTTAAATACAAGTACTAAAAGAAAGTAGAGGAAACTAGTCAAAGGAAGAGGGGACGAACATCTGGAATAACTATAAATGTTTGCTTTTGCAAATAACCTGCATATTTTTAATGAGGCACTCAAAAATAACATCATTTATTTTTATGCTGGAAATGGATTCAAAAAGCATGATGAATACTTATTTATGGAAGAGGACTTTCAAGGTGTCCAGTCCCATGATCATTTAAAGATAGAGCATTTGATGACCCAGACTAGATGTCTAGGTAATACAAGGTCTCCTCCATATGTCCGTTGTACCAAGTCTGAACATAAGAAATCTCAATTAATGAATTAAGTGCTCAACTACTAGCCTACAAGATGGAAGTTCAAAGCCACCTAAAGATACCTTGGAGGACAGGCCTAGTGATCTCTTTCCAAAGGATTACAGCCTTGAAAACCTTATGAGTTTATTCCACTCAGTCAGTTGGAGTCACCATCGGTTGAATCAACTCCACATAATTAAAAACAATAAAATCTGCATACTTGTGGGTTCTCTTTATGCTACACTGCACTGTGTGTGTGTGTGTGTGTGTGTGTGTGTGTGTGTGTGTGTGTGTGTGTAAGAGGTCATCTGCTAACCAAAAGGTCAGCCATTTGAATTTGCCAGCCACTCCTTGGAAACCCTAAGGACAGTTCTACTCTGTCCTACAGAGTCGCTCTGAGTCAGAATTGACTCAACAGCCACAACTGGAGGGGGCGGTGAGTATGGATTAATAAGTGTCAATAACAACTGCATTTAAATTATAGACAGAATATAATTTTTTATTGACTTGAACAAAATAAATTTAATGGCATTAAGTACTCAGAATATAAATGAGACATAACAGAAGATTCAAATTAGAAAGAATTTAAATTTGTTAATCATTCAACTGGAAGCAAAAAGCAAACAATGCTGTATTGTGATCTCTGTTGCACAGTAGCTAATTATTATTGAACTAAAAACAACATGAAGAATATTTTGCATTTTTCTCCATGCCCACCTACCTGGGTGATAATTGCCAATGCAGGCATTAATTGGTTCACTAAGTACTGAATTCAACATTTCCAAACCACAGAGTGCTGTCTTTGCTAGTTGAAATGTAATGGATTAACCGTTTGGCAAAGGTAAGATACTCCTTATGCTCCTATAACAAATTTGTATTGGTCAATATAAGTAAATGCTATGCTTCTTTCACTTCAAGAATTATCAAGTGTTGGCTGAATGGACAATGGAAGCAACGTGTGAAAAAGAAGAGGGTGCTGTCACAGGGGGAGGAGAGAAGATAGAATTGCAGAGAGGTGGGAATGGCAAGTTAATCTGAGTTGTAAACTTTGAGTGAATCACAATAAAAAAAATTAAACAAGAGTTATCAAGAAATTAACACTGTATTGTTTTCATTTCCTTTTACCCTTTGAGATGAATTATATATACAATTATAGCATGAGTCACATCCGACTCCTCGACGGCACTTGGCACTTGGTTTATAGCTATGTGGGTGCCTAATATCAAAACCGCCAAACCCTCCACAGTTGAGTCAATTCTAATTTATAGCAATCCTACAGGTCAGAGTAGAACCGCTCCCATAGAGTTTGGAAGGAGTGCCTGGGGGATTTGAACTGCTGACCTTTTGGTTACCAGCTGTAGCACTTATCTACACCACCAGGGTTTCCGTAATTATCTACTACACCACCGTTCACATACATTCACTTATAACTCTATATAAACACCTACATGTAGACTTGTTGATGTGTATATGCTTACACAGATTGAAACCTGGGTGGTGTAATCGGTTAAGTGCTATGTCCGCTAACCAAAAGATCAGGAATTCAAATCTTCCAAGTGCTCCTTGGAAACTCTATAAGGCAGTTCTACTTGACCTCAGAACCAGCACAACGGCAGTGGGTTTGGGTTTTGGGTTTTAGCATTTACAAAGATAAATATTTACTAATTTAAAAACAGTATAAACATTTGGGAAACTAAATAGGAAATATGACATTCTCCTTCCCACTGTAGTGACTAAAGGGGATATCTCATGCATAACGAGGGTTAGATTCTGACAGCCAGAAACACTGTGTCAAATTTTCTATATCCTCCCATAACTGACCGACTCAATGGCACTTGGCTGGCCCATAACTGAGACCAGCTGGGACCAGTGGCATCATTTTGATCATTGCTGTTACTTGCTGTGAAGTTGGCAATGACTCAGCAACCCCAGGTACAACAGAATAATACGTTGCCTGATCTTGCACCATTATCATGGATGGTTGGTATGCTCAAGTCCATTGTTACAACTACTCAATATTTTGCATACTTCCCAACCTACAGTGCTCATCTTCCAGCACTCTGCTGGATGATGTTCTGTTGTGATCCATACAGTTCTGCTAGTTTTCAGCAGTTGATCTCTAGGCCTTTCTTCCTAGCTGTCTTAATCTGGAAGGTCCACTAAAACCTGTGCACATTAGTGACCCCACTGCTATTTGAAATAGCTTCTAGAATAATAGCAACTATGGTATAAGAGACTGACAGATGGGTGGTGAACCATTTGGGTAGGGTATTCGGAACCCTGATATAGACACCTATAGTGTCATGAATTTCAGATAATTATGTTATTCGCTACCCACTGTGTCAGGTAAACAAGGTATCCCTAAGGATTCCTGTCTGTATGGTTCTAGTGGTAGGGATCCAGAAGTGGGAAAGTAGTTTGAAGACTGTGTCACATTTATTGGCTAGCACAGTATTTCTTTCCTAGGATGGAAAGGTTACTAACACACTGCTTTTGGTGTATCTCTCTTGCGGGACAGTGGATGAGTATTGGTCTGAAAAACAGTGGTCCAAAGCTAATTCTTGCTCTTGAGCTGTGTTCATGGGCTCTTTCTTAGTTGAGTTCCCACCTCGCTGTCACCTCCAGCGCTACCGCATCTGATGGAGACACACGTGGAGGCGGACATCACTGATGCTGCATTCTTTTGCCACAAATCAACAGTCCAGGTGTGACTGAAGCTGTCTTTCTCTCTCTACTGGTCAGTTCCTTGAATGGCCTTCCTACTGCTGGCAGTGTGTGGAAATCTGGCCTCTTGTAAACACTGAAAGAGAACACACGATGAGAATGAAGCTACTGTGCCCAAAAGATTTGAAAAGGAGGCACGTGTGGAAGGCAGTCTCTTTTGTTTACTTCTACTATAAAATTGCATTTCACAAGTTTTTCATGGCCAGAAAAAGAGTCAGTTTTTACATTTTTCTGTGTGCTCTGGGTAAAACTTGCCTATGCGGTCATCATAAACACAGAGCATGATAAAAAAAAAAAAATGGAAGAGGCCAGTTTTCACTGCTGCTCTGATAGATGTTGTATGGTCATGGTGTTACTGGAAATATTTACGTGGATAGGAACCTGTCCTGATAAGAAATTTATATGGCTTCCACACAGAGAGATTCGGAAGCTTAAAGATGTTATACCTAATAACATCATGGCTATTTTTTTTTTAATGGTAGGAAGTATGTAGGTAGCCAGAAATGGTATGTGTTGATTAACCACATGGAAATATAGTGTATGGGCCCTAACACATAGTTATGGCCCTAAACACAGTGGCATAGTATCTAGATACTAGAACAAACCTTCATAGGTATTGATTTGATAATAAACAATTTTTTAGGTAGTAACTCTTTACCATTAATTGGTAAATAAATATATTCAACCTAAGCCCATGAGTTTTATAACACATTTTAATCAAATAGTTTCTATAGAAAGGGACACATATATTCTAGGGTCAACCATGACGATCATATGAGTGATACAGGGATATGCAGAGGTAGTATCTCTGGAGATCAGTGAGTTGTAGTGAAGAAATGGTTATTAAATTGGAGGTGAAGACAATGAAAGACAAACAAAAGAACTGAAAAAGAGCAAAAATACTTGAGTCGTTGCTTTCCCCTTGGTAGACAGAGCTCAATTAACATTATCATTTTCTGATGAAACTGATCTAACTAAGATGACAAACTCTTACCAGTTAAGGGAAATTTTATTTTTATTCTAGTACATAAATTATATAACTAGACAAAAACAAATTTGAAATCATGTTGAACTGCCTGTTATTTTGCTTCCTCTATAAGTTTCTGATAAGCGATAAATATACTGAATTTTCAAGTCTAATGAGAAAGCGTATGTTTGAAATCCCAAATTCAGTACTTCAGGGTGACATATGGGAGAATGTGGCTTAAACCTCAGGGAAAAAGGGATTTTTTTCCCCTTCAAAACACATTTTTTCACTGGATTTATACTTGATTGATAACAAAAATTAAAAGTCAAATTCAGGTATATTATGTCAAGCACGCTACACTCAACTAACTTTTAGGCAGAAACAAGACCTTAGTGACTATAATATTTCTTTTCAATGTAGCAATTTTGTATAAAATTGAAGTATAGTCCAATAAATGTAAGGATCTCCTCAATAATATAAACTGAATTTTCTTACTTGAAGAAAGCTGAAAACGTCCTTGCAAAATGTTCAGATTGGGTGGAAGAAGTGGGGAGATAGACCTACTTAATTAGTGAGTTGGAAAAAACAGCAATAGAAGAAAAGGAACTTAACTCGCTCAAAAGTACATTAAAAGTGCATTAAAGTGGAAACAACCCTATTCTGAGAAATAAGAAAGTAAAGAGCAAAATTCCACTTCCGACTATGATAGAGTAACTTGCAGCTGATCAAACTACCAGAGAAAATAAGTGGAAAAGCCATACAGAGTTAAAAAAAAAAAAAAAAAAAAAAATTATGAAAGACAATGGAGTGTTACCAAGGTTCCCAGAACTTGAGGAACCCGGAGAATGAGAAGGACTAAAACCTGCACTTTGCCGTCCCCTGAGGGCACTTGCCAGTTCCCAGAAGACGTAAGTATGTAGGAAACCTGGAAATCCAGCAGAATCTTCAGGAAGTTCATTTGTCAAAATTATAGCTTAGGCCTGCTAGGTAGAAGAACCTCTTTAAAATGAAAGGTCTAGATAAAGAAATATCCAGAAAAATGATATCACTATCTTCTCAAAGTATTTGACATAGTCATATATTATGTAGCACAGAAGCAGAATGTACCAGCCTCTGGGTGGCACACACATGATTAGTTGTTGACTCCCAGCTGAATTCTGGTGGTCTGAACCCACACAGAAACAACTCAGAAGACAAATCTGCCAATCTGCTTCAGAAACGTCATGCACTTGAAATCCTATGGAGCAGCTCTAACCCGCAAACATGATGCTGTCATGAGTCAGAATTAACTGGAGGGAAACTAGCAAAAAAACCAAAAAGCAGAATACAGCTGAGAGCTAGAACATTCAAATCTGATGATGCTAAAGAGCTTATTTGTCATTCGAGAAGAAAAAAGAAAAAATGCAATGCCGTAGAGCTGATTCCAACCCACAGCAACCCTAAAGGACAGAGTAAAACTGTCCCGTGTTTTCCAAAGACTGCCTAACAGAGTTGAACTGCTGACCTTTTAGTTAGCAGCCACAGCACTTAACCACTATGCCACCAGGATATCCATTTGACATTCTAAACCCCAGCAATAAGAAGACAATCTAATAAATCTCTCACAGCCTCAGTGGAGACCATTAGAGGGATACATTACAGGAGCTAGAATAAAGTAGAGGTATCATAAACTTTACAGACACTTCAGCAATGTTGCTGGTGTTTCCAAAAAGACAGCATCATCAGAACTTCTAAAACTAGTCATGTACAATGGCTGGTATGCAACAAAAAAATTGCTAATTTCTACCAAGAAGAAGACTGGAGATGAAAAATATTGTATATACCACAAGTTAAAGATAGTGAAGTTACCAGAAACAAACTTGAGTGATTCTTTATATTTTCAAAAATACAGATGACAAGGTGAAAAATCCTACCAATTAACTGGAACAAAAAATAGAAATTCTAGTAAACCAGAAGAAAATAGATCACAATAACAGGAGATTAGACAAATATATGTAGAAGATTAATAGATAGAAGACAAATCAGGAGAAAATACAGACTGAAACAGAAAAAGAAAGAATTGTAGAAAGAAGGATGAGTTATTGTATAAGCTACAGAGAAAATATAATACAAATATGTGCAAGATATTTTAATGTAAACAGTAATACTACTGGACTAAAAAATATGAACATTTTAACAGCAGCTAGACAGTTTTCTTGAAAGTGATGATAGTTAGACTAACCAATAATTTTTTAATAAAAATAACAGCAAGTGTTACTATATATGAAGAAACAAATGGTAGTCTAAAATTGTATGCAAATTTAAAATTTCCACCACAATGTAAAAAAAGGAAAATAAAGATAAAAGGTAAGATAATTAATCTTCTTGAGGACTATATTGAAAGGAATTCTAAAAACTCTCTGGGAAATTATCTCGAACAGAAATGCAGAAATGCCAGAAACAGAGAGTAACAATGGAAATGGTAAATTTGTGGATTATTGTAAAAAAAAGTTGACTAGTAAGAAGCAAGAGTAATGATTTAGATATTTAAAATACATCTACAATTAAATTGCACAATAAAAATATTACAAAGATTATAAATGGCAATGATGAAGTTTTAAGGTCCCAGAATTGTCTAGTAAGTGAGAAAAGTTCTAGTCTATGTTACATTCTATTAAATCATGGGAAGGCTTATTTTATATTATTGGGTTTAATGAATAGTGAAAGAACATCTACAAAATTAATAGGTGAAACAGGGTAAGAAAAAATATCAAAACATTGACATGAGTAGTTTACTTATAGATTCCTTGGGATTTGCTGCGTATACAATCATATCATCTGCAAACAGGGTGGGCATGTAAATTTATACGGGAATGTACATTTTCACTCAGTCATATTAAATATCATATTAAATAATAATAATAAAAAAACATTGACATGAGCAAGCCAAACAAGGAAACATAAAAAGGCATACAAATAAAAAATAAATAAGAAGCTCGTGGTTTTGCAAGAGAGTGCTGGTGAATGCCTCTGAGTCCCGAGACAGAGAGGAGCTGGGCACTGGAGGAACTATAAAGATAGCAGGGTAAGGGGAATACTGTAGACAGAGAGGTGACACAGGAAAACACACGGCTTCCTGCGCACAGCAGGATGTTACGTGAGAGCCTTCTCAGGAGTGCCTGAAGGGAAAGACACAGAGAGGTCCCATATTCACCACAGGGATATTGACCTCCACCGTTTATTTATCAGCATCAGTGACCATCTTGACACTCCTCACATACATGCGTATCGCATTAAAGAGATCAACCATTCTGAATTCTTAAATCAAAATTGAAAAAGCCTAAGGATACAAGTATCTTCTGTGGTAATCAGGAAATTGTGCCATGCCCACGCCCGCTGCCTTAATCTGATTCTTAGCAACCCTATAGGAACAGGGGAGGCACTGAGTGGAGTTCCTGGGCTGTGAGTCGTTGTGGGGGAGAGCTGCCACATTGCTCTCTCTCACAGAGTGCCTTGTGAATGCAGGACCAGCCTCTTGCTAGGTAGGTGGGTGCTCAGCTGCTGGCCACGAGAGCGCATAGTCAAAAAAATTTCCCATATAAAAGAAAATTTAAAGTGAAGATAAAAGATAATCAATACCTCAGTTCAACCAAAAATAGTAAAACACATGAAATGAAAAGGGAAGGACTAATCCAAAGCAAAACACAAAGATGAAGAAATTTCTCCTATGGAAGCCAGAATAACACTATGGATAATTTACAGCTATGGTGCCTAACATGGTTAAAAATAGCAAAAAACACACAGAAAACAAACTAGTATATATTGGGAAATAAATGTAAGGACAAAACGAGATTTTCAGCAATTCTATGCATCTATGAAATGTCATCTTACTGGCCTCTTACTAGTAGGGAGTGGAGAGGGTACAGAAGAGGGGACAGGAGATTGTTAAGAGGATATGACATGTATAGAACAGAAAGGAGGAGTGTGCTGTCACCAGGCAAGGAGAGCAGTAGAAGCTGCACATAGGCGGGCATGTGAATTTAAGCTAGGTTGTACAATTTCACTCAATCACACAAAATAAGAAGGAAAGGAAAAAAGATTTTAAATAAACAGAATAAAGAGAATTACTGGAACTGGAGAATAAAGCAAACAAATTGGGAAAAGCAGAAAAACAGTCAACAATGGAGTCAGACAGACAAAATGAATGAACCACAGCACAAAATAACTGAACTTATCAAGTCTCAGGAGAAACAAGAGAAAAGAACAAAGAAAAATGAACAAACTCAAAAGAAAATATTGAATTCAGATAAGAAATCTAAGATTAGAATTATTGAAATCCCAGAGCATCGTGACAACAAGGCACAGAAACAATTTTCTGGGAGAAGATCAGAAATGGGCAGAACTGAACAGAGAACCCGCTCCACAAATGCAAGAACGCACACGAACTCTAATAATAAGAGAAACAAACAAACAAACAAAAAATCAACCCTCAGTAATAATTACTGAAAACCAAGGGCAAGGAGAAACTTTATGAAAGTGGCAATAAGAAAACACAGTGTAATGTAGAAAAAGTCTTTCATAAGAATCAGAAATCTGGACTTTTCAACAAAAATTCTAGCGATTAGAAGCAGTTGAGCTGTCAGTCTGGCAATTAAGTTTCCGAAGAAGTGCTATCTAGAAAAAGTGCTCCACACCTCCTTACTGCTTTCACTATGGGCACCTTTGAAGTACTTCTTTTGGGGAGCTGTGCACCGACACCAGCGCCTAGTCCGTCTTTCAAAGCAATTTTGGAACTTTTTGTGGAATGGCCATCAAAACTGTCCTCGTATTACCCTTTATGTCCTGAGTGTCATCCAAATGTCTTCCTTTCATTATTTACTTTATCTTCAGCTAAATAAAAACTCACTGGGGGCCAAGTCAGGTGAGTAGGGAGGGTGTTCCTGTATAGCTATTTATTTACTGGTTAAAAACTCCCTTGGACAACTCTACAGTGAAGTTCGTGAACACGTGCAATGGTCCTTCCAGAACGAGTTCGAAAATTGCTTTGAAGGCTGAACTAGGCACTGGCGTAGGCTTGTAGATCCCCAAGGGAAGGTGTAGTGATATTCAGCGATGAAGTATATAGCCCTTAGAACAATTGTTTGCAGACTTAATTGTCAAAACATGTAAAATACTAAATGAAAACAACTATAAACCAAAAAATCTTCACCTAGTCAAGTTACCATTCAAGATTGAAGGGCAAATCGAGATGTTTCTACATAAGTAAAAATGACTATCAGAAGAGTTTTGCAAGTAATACTCAAGGGACTACTCAAAATAGAAGACAATAAATAAATACTCATATCAATATGTTGGGGAACATACAGCAATAAAAGAGAGAGAACTAAAAATATGTAATGATCCAGGCAATCAAAAGATTACTATGATATTTTGAGGAAAAAAATTAATCAAATCTCACACACAATGCAATATTATTTTGTATGAATAAACACAAAGTAAATTTATCGTATATAGGTTGTATATTCACGTTAATAGAGATATACCAACAGAAATGGGGGAGGGAGGAGGTTGTAAGGAACAGATGTATTGCATTAAGAATGTATAAAAACAGTTGTTCATACTTTAAACATGGCAACGATGGTAAGTCATGCAATGTAATATATTTTGTAGTCACTAGTAAATCATCAAAAAAAACTTCAAAGGAAAAAAGAAAAAAGTCTCATCACAAGAAAGCAGCCAATTACAACAAAAAGAGAACATCAGAATTAAAAAAAAAAAAAGATATAAAAGTCTAAAAAATAAACTGGAAAATGAGTAGGGTAGAAACTTCTTTTTCAGTAATACCCTTAAGTATAAGTAGTATAAACATTTCATGTTAAAGGCAGAGATTGGCAGAATGGATTAAAAAATACACAAACATAATCTATCATTTTTCTGTCTACAAAAAAACTCAAGATATAATGGTTCAAAAAAAAAAAAAAAAAACCCTGCCGTTGGATTGATTCCAACACATAGGGACCCTGTAAGACAGAGTAGGATTGCCCCACACAGTTTCCAAGGTGCACCTGCCAGACTCAAACTGCCAAACTTTTGATTAACTGATGTAGAACTTAACCACTATGCTACCAAGATTTCCTAAGGGCACAAAGAGATAGAAAATAAAAGGATGGAGAAAAATATTCGATGAAAGCACTAAATCAAAAAGAGCAGGAGTGGCTATACTGGGATATTATGATTCCTCTGTAATAAAAACAAGAAAAGAGACATGGAAAGAAATGTTAACTGGTAGTTATCATGGAGAGGAGGTAGGAGGGAAAAGTTACTTTACATAGTAGTGACTTGCTATTTATGTATTTACTTTGGTAATGGGCAAAAAGGCACTGGTTATGGATGTAGTGAACACAGTACAAGCAAAGTAAAAACAAGCATTTAGCACATGTGAATGGGTCTAGGTGTATTGGCATGCTGGCAGGTACAAGTGTGACAGAACAAATAGAAGTATTTACAGGTCATTGTAAAAACAAACATGTGGGGGAAGTCACATATCTACTGAAGCTGTGGACACCCCAGAGCCATAGCCAAGCACCTTCCAATATTGTTTCTCTGGCTGTTACAGGCTGTAGATCATAGTCCCTGGGAAAATTCAGCCAGTTTGTGTAACAGTTCACAAAAATAGCGATCTGTAAGCTAGGGAAGTAAGTAACTTCTGGGGTCTTAAAATCTTGTGAACGGCCAAGTAAGACACAACTACAGTTCTCTATTCACCAGGAACAAAACAGTAGAAGGTGACCAAAACCTCTGATAAGAAAGAAGTGCATAGAGCTACAATCTCATCCATACTGTGATCAAAAGAACAGGATGGTGCCCCGCTACTACCACTGACCATTTTCACCAAAGACAATAGATACTCCTGGAAAGAAAGAGAGACACAAGTGAAGCTGAACTCAAAGAGCTGTATATTAAAATAAATAAATAAGCCAGACAAATTGGAGCAATAGAGAACACAAGACTTCCTGAGACTGTTGATCTAAGATGATCTTTAAACCTAGAATTGCAGTTATTCCCTAAGATTATCTTCTAGGGAAATAGCGGAGTGGTACAAAAAAAAATAAAAGATCAATTCTCTACATAAAAACCATCAGTATGAGAAAGAGGTCAACAACCACACAAAAGCAAAGATGAGTAGAGGGCAGGAAACTAGAGTTCTGGAAACAGAACACAGGTAAAAACAACAATGACACATTGTGAAAAATAGTTAGTTGATGGTATCGGTGAACAATCTATGTAGAACTGTCAAGTAAGAATCCTAAATGCAGTGTACTCTTTCACCCAAAAACAATTTGAAAAAAAGACCAAGATGAATGTCTGAAAACTCTGAAACTTGCTCTTGAATGTAAAATAGCTAAAGTGAAGGGAAGAAAAGAAGGAAAAGAGCTGAAAAGAAGCTTTCAAAGGGTGGCTTTAGAAGAGAAAGTAAAGTATTACAATAAAATGTCCAAAGGCTTTGAGTTAGAACCAAAAAAGTAGTAAAGTAAAAATCCAAGCCTTCAGTTGTACTTTTGAAATATTTTCGTGAAAACATTAAAATACATAGAAAACATCAAAACATTGAAGGACTGCACAGAGTAACTGTACAAAAAAATCGGTTGACAAACATCTCAAAGAGGGGCATATGATCGAGAATAGATAGTGTTGACAGAAAACGTTCAAGCTGTCCTGAAAGCATTGTTTAAAAAACAAGGCTCTAGGAATTGACAGAATACCTACAGAAGTATTTCAACAAATGGCAGTGACACCAGAAGAGTGTGCTTGTTTATGCCACGAAGTTTGGAAGATAGCTATCTGGCCAATTGACCAGAAGAAATCCGTGTTTCTGCCCATTTTATAGAAAAAGTAATGCTACAGAACACAAAAGTTGTCAACCCTTCATCAATATCACAAGCAAGGAAAATTTTGCTGAAGATCATTCAAAAATAGTTGGAAGAGTGCATCAACAGTGAACTGCCAAAAACATAAGCTAGATTCAGAAGGTGTGGAATGAGATTTGTCAATGTTGATGTCAGATACAATTTGGCCGAAAGTAGAGAATACAATAGTGACACTGTGTCTTTGTTAATGGTGCAAAGGTATTTGACTGCGTGAATCATAACAAATTATGGGTAGAATTATGAAAAATTGAAATTCCAGAAAACTTAATTGTGTTCACAAGAAACTTGTACATAGACCAAGAAGCAGTTGTTCAAACAGAACAAGGACACACTGAATGGTTTATAATCTCAGGAAGGGTGTGCAGCAAGTTTGTATCCTTTTTGCATACTAATTCAACCTGTGTACTGACAAATAATCTGAGAAGCTGAACTATATGAAGAAGAACACGACATCGGTTTGTAGTAAATCTCATTAATAATCAGTGATATGAAGCCGATACAATTGTCATTGCTGAAAATGAGGGGGAAATGAGGCACTCAGTGATGAAGATCAAAGATTACAACCTTCAGTATGGATTGCACCTAAACATAAATAAAACAAAAATCTTTACATCTGGACCAATAAGCAATATCAAGATAAGTGGTGACTACACTGATGTTGTTATGGACTTCATTTTCCTTGGATCCAAAATCAATGACCAGGGAAGCAACAGTCACAAAGTCAAATGACATATTATGCTGTGCCATTCAGCTGAAGAACATCTTTTTAATGTGTTAAAAAGCAAAGATGTCCCTAATCCAAGCCTTGGTATTTTCAGTCTTCTCATATGCAAGTGGAAACTGTTCCATGAATATGGAAAGCTAAACGAGAATTGACAACTTTGAATTATGGTATTGGCAAAATATCTTAAATATACCATGTACCTCCCCCAGAGTATTGAACAAGTCTGTCTTGGAAGAAGTATAGCCAGAATGCACCACATCATGTACTTTGGACATATTATGAGGAGGGACCAGTGCCTGGAGAAGAAGACCATGCTTCCTAAAGCAGACAAGTCAGCAAAAATGATAGATTGACACAGTGGCTACAATGACAGGCTGGAACAGCAATAATGCTCTTGGTGGCCTAGGAGTAAACAATGTTTCGTTCTTCCTACAAGACAGATCACAATAATAGTGAAAACTTCACAGGGATGTATATTAAAATCACAAAGAGAAAACTCCACAAACAACAGAATGGACATTAAACAGGACTCATTGTAAAGTGTTTGGAATTCTGCATGGTAACTGAAACTCACACACACTACTGGTGAGTCTAACTAGGCAACCACTTTGGAAATTGAATAATGCATATGCAATGCTGATTTTGCTCTTCCTTTTGAATCTTTACACTTTTTTTGACCTCCTCTTTCCTTTCTGTACTTAATATGACTTCCAGTACAAGGGTGAATTACGTCCTTGGGTGTGCCAAATGATTAACTTGCTCTGCCTCTATCATAAATGTTGGTAGTCTGATTCTCACCTCAAAAGAAAGGCCTAGTGATTTATTTCCAAAATGTCAGTCATTAAAAAGAGCTTGAAGTATAATCCTTCTCTGACCCAAAGGCAGTTTACTGGGATAGAATGGACTCCTCTCCCCAGGAACTGGTTAATAATGTTAAATTAATGAGGACATAGCTGAAAACCCGACCTTCCTTACCAATCTCCAGGGAAAACATTTAGTTCTTTGACAATTAATTAGGTTTGATGTTTGCTGTAGATATACGGAGGTAAGTATCTTAAAGAATGTCTCTCCTCTGGATTTAGCTTGGAATATTATCATCCAAGGTTAGTTACATTTCAGGAAACTTTTTTTCCTAATTATTATAAAAATATTATTTTTGTGATATGTGAAAAAGATTTATTTATGTATTTACGTATTTATTTTATCATACTTCAGGTGAAGGCTTATAGCCCAAGTTAATATCTAACACAAAAATATATACACATATTGTTATGTGATGCTAGTTGCCCTCCCTATAATGTGACAGCACACTACTCCTCTTCACCCATTGCCTGTGTCCTTCCTATCACCCTCTGTCTCATTTTGCTTTCTCAACCTGCCTCGTGACAGGAGCTGCCCATTTGATGTCATGTATCTGCCTGAACTGAGAAGCACAACCTTCACAGATACTATTTTAGGTATAATAGTCTAGTGTATTCTTTGAAGAGTGGTTTTATTCTAAAAAGTTAAAAAAAAAAAAACAACTGTATAAAAACTAAAACACTGAAAATAGAGAAATAGAAACATCAATATGTGGTTTATTAATATTTGAGGCACAGTTATCATCATAGTGTATCCTTAAATAGTACTCATTAATGCCAAGTAGTGGTTTCAGAACTTTACACGATTACACTTAATTCTCACAAAACCATTATGAGACACTTCGTTGCCATTAATTTTACTTTAGTAAAGGAGAAATTTGTGGTGCAGAAAAGCATAACAAATTGTTTAAGTCTCAAGAATTGTGTGTGATACTGCTGGAATTCTAACTTAAGCTAACAAAAGATGTCTTATCACTAACAATTATATTAATTCTCAGCTGGAACTGGAATTATACAAAGGACAGATATTAATTTTATCACCTTAAAAAATTTTTCATTTCTTAATCTAGGACTGTCATGGCAAATTATTACTAACATGGTGGCCTAAAATAAGAGAGACATATACTCTCACAGTTCTAAAGAGCACAAGTTCAAGAATAAGTTACTGGCAGAGCCATACTTTCACTGAACATTCTGAGGCAGGCAACTTCCTGTCTGTTGTAGGTCTGTGGGCTCCTGCCAATGCTTGGATCTGATTCTAGTTCTTTTCTCTAAAAGCCTACTGCTGCAGAGTTGAGTACCAACTCATAACAAATTATGCTAGCATGCAATACAAATGAGTGTAGACGAAACAAACCAATGTGACGTTTGACAGATTAAAATATTTTGATCAATATTAGAGTTCATATTTTTTGTGTGTTTTTCGGAATTCTCAAGACTTTGTCAGAGTTATGATTTCCCTATTACTCTCAGAAGCATTCAAGACCATAGTTTTTCCAACACTTTAGTATCAAGGTCATTATTTATGATCAACAACAATAAAACAGATGATTATGAAAACTGCAGGAGTTCTACATGTATGTTATAGCCAATGGAAATAGAACTTTAAGATTCTGACTTTCTAGGAGTTTGGAAAACAATTTTTTAAAAGACTTTTCAACAGCAGTTGAATCTCTGATTGGAACTTCAGTCTGTTTTTGAGGCAAATCTTTAGTTCCGGGGAGTAATGATTTTATGTGTTCCTTGGAATTACAGGGAAATGCTGGCGGCATAGTGGTTAAGTGCTATGGATGCTAACCAGAAGTTTGGTGGCTTGAATCCCTCCAAGTGCTCCTTGGTAACTCTATCGGGGCAGTTTTACTCTGTCCTGTAAGGCTGTTGTGAGTTGGTATCTACTCAAACTTGTTGGGTGATAGTGGTGTGCCTAACTGAGACTTGTAAAGCAAACGCTTCATTGATCTTAGTGGAACCCAATTCTGTAAGTTCTCTAAATTTTGTTACCATAGACATATTTTTCCTATGTGTTTATACACAATTTGATCTTTTTTAAATTGTGATTGAGTGAAAGTGTATAATCCAGTTAAAATTTGTATACCAGCCTATCTGCAGCTCCTTCTGCTCTCCTTGCCCAGTGACAGCACACTCCTCATTTCTGTTCTACACAAGTCATATCCTCTTAACAATCTTCTGGACCCTCCTGTCCACCCTCTCTACTCTCCTCTAGTACAGAGCCAGTAGGACATCTTACAGACACATAGGACCATAAAGTGCACACTCAATATAGTCACTGTGTCCCTGAGTCTGATCCATTCTTATCTGAAGAGTTGATTCCAGCAATAATTTTTGATCAGGGCAACATCAGGTCTAGGGGCTATGTTCCCAGGGAAACCCCCAGGCTTTCCGACCATCAATTAGTGGAGTTCTCAGGGTGCCTCCTTTTTTTCTCATGTTGTCACTGGAACTCAACGTTGTGAGCCCATCACGGCTGTCATCAGTGGTGGCAGGATGTCATCTGGTTCTTCTGGTCTCGTGTTGATGTAGTCACCCATTCACATGGGTCTCTCTGTCTTCTGGGTTCTCTTTCTGCTATGCTGTTGCTGTACTTGGTGATCATCTGTTACTATAGACATATTAACATTCTTAATATTAGATATGAACTTGGGGTTTTCTTAAATACGTATTTAGAATGATGTATGTGAGCCTGTGGGCATGGGTTTGTTATGTGGTTGTCTTTTCCAAGAGTTTACTTATATTCTACATGAGTGAGGATAAAAGTAACAAGGGGGCAGGCCTGATGTTCATTTATCCTTTTGTGGAAGGTTATACCAAAAAATACCCTGTTTATCTTCAGCACATCCCTATGTGGGTTAAGCTATGTCCTCCAAAGATGCCAGACTTTGGGCAATACACTGAATTTGAGGGGGATTTGAGAACAGACCATATGTTATTCAGATGGCAGAAAAACTCCTTCACTGGAGCCAGAAAGTTGATGGAGTTGCATTCAACTCCTCTAAAGCAAAGAGACATGGGTACTGTCACTTGGAGACTGGATTTAATCCTACTGTGTGTTCATGAGTTGCACATATATCCATTTACAGTCATAATTGTGTTACTGCAATGCAGAAGAAGAAGCCTAAGACAAGAAACCCAGGTTGCATAGTGGTTAAGTGCTGTGACTGCTAACCAAACTCAGCAGTTCAACTCCAGCAGCTGTATTTGGAAACTCTATGGAGTAATTCTACTGTGTCCTATGGGGTCGCTATGAGTCAGAATCGACTCGATGGTGGCGCATGAGTTAGCCTAAGACAGTCATGCTTTTTTGTCCCTGAAACATACATTTTTCTAACCATACCTGACAGAACTGCAATTTTATGCATAGTAGAAACAGCATTATTCCTTAATAACGACATAGATTCACTAGACCTTTTGTAGAATAGACCTGTAAAAGAAAAGTTTTTCTAAAGCGGCAAGAAGCAGAGAGACAGAGGTATATTTCTGGAAAGAAATCTATTTTAAAAAGACCATAGAAATTAAATAAAAGCACGAACTTATTTTGCAGTCCTAGGCTGATGTTACAATAGGTATGTGGGTTATGTGCATATATAAAATAAAACAAAGAAGAGGAAGAATGATCTATAAAACAAAGAAAGAATGGCTTATTGTGGGTAGACCTTGTTTAACATACAACAATTGGCAAGATGGCAGAGATAAGAAAATGGAACAAATGGTAATATTTGAAAGAGTAAGAGATTAACCAAAAGGTGGAAATAACCCAAGGCTGCATCAACAGATGAATAGATAAACTAAGTGTGGCATATATACAATGAAATATTATTCAATCAGAAAAAGGAAGAGAATTCTAATACGTGTTCCATCACAGATAAAACTTAAAAGCATTATATTGAATAAAACAAGTCAAACATGAAAGCATTATATGATCCTACTTATGAGAGACACCTGGAACAGGCAGATTCATGGAGACAGAAAGCAGATGAATTACAGGTTACCAAGAGCTGCAGGAAATCCTGGTGGTATAGCGCTTAAGTGTTACATCTGCTAATCTAAAGGTTGGCAGTCCAAGTCTGACAGGCGCTCACTGGAAACTCTATGGGGCAGTTCTACTCTAACTTGTAGGGTCACTCAGAGTTGGAATCTACTCAGCAAAAATGCATCAGAGCCGGACAGAGAGTAGATGAGAAATGCTGCTTAATGGGTAGAGAATTTCTGTCTGGAAGATGGAAAAATTTTGGAAATAGTTACGAAGGTAGTACAATGTTGTGAATGTAATTAATGCCATTTAATTTTCCATTTAAAAATCAAAATTACAAATTTTGTTTATATTTTACTGGAATTTTGTTTAAGAATTTAGATTAAAAAAGATATTAAAGAGAAGCATAAATATACTCCACTGATTTGAATTACATTCCAATAAAATACTTAAAAATTTGTTATTTCTGAATGCTGATATCCACTTGGAAGAGACACTGGAGACAGTGGCCAGGAAACGTACCCTTTGAATTGTACCAAAATGTAATTTAACAACAAATGCGGACTGGAGGCATTTCTCAACCTATCCCTGTGTAATTCTGAGGCAGTGCCATCAGCAGGTACTGGTGAAATAAAAAAAGAGAGGCATGTTTCTAATTTTTCTAATCTTTGGTCATGTTAATATTTTTCCAGCACAAAGCACTCAGTTGAAAACTATGTAAGAATCAATAAAATTGTGAAAGGATAAGGGGAAACCCTAGTAGCATATTGGTTACGTGCTATGGCTGCAAACTAAAACGTCAGCAGTTCAAAGCCATCAGATTCTCTTTGAATCGCTGTAGGGCAGTTCTGCTCTGTCCTACAGGATCGCTCTGAGTCAGAATCAACAAGAGGCAATGGGTTTTTGTTTTATACAGAGTAGCAACCTTTTCCTTTAGACTCCTACTGAGTTTCACAAGAACCAATAATCTGATTTCAGTCTTTAAGGTGTCTCCTGGGAGATAGTTCTCCCACCAATCCATATGTTCTTTCTGAAAAATCTCTGCCTACTCCTCCACCCAGGCCCTTATTATCAGCCCAGCACCTGGGAAGCAGGAGGCAAAGGGAACACTTACATAACTGAATTCTTAAAAAGGACAGTTTCAGTCCTAGTAGACTACACTAGCCTGCCACTTATTGAGCACCATCGCCTGCATCTGAAGGGACAGTCACAGAGCTGAAGTTGTGAACAGAGAGATGAAAAACATTGACTTCAATGACCTGATTCCTTTTCGATGAGGAGCTTAACGAAACATCCAGCATTTCAACTCTGGCTTCCAGTCCTGGAGCTGGGTGGTATAATAGGGTCATTGCCTTGTTTAGATTTCTTTGCTAGGATGGATTTATTGGCTAAGAATTCAACAGGCTGCAATCTGTCTCCTTTGATTTGACTCAGCCAGAGAGAGAAAAATGTTTTAAAACAGATGGCAAAATAAAAGAAGTGGATTTCTGTAACTGAATAGATTCTTTGACCTCACAGAATTGAGTGGTAAACTTGGCATAAATTAGCATAAAACACCTTTTTAAAATAGGCATAATTTTCAAAGAAAAGTATAAATATAAGTCACCAGTTGCTGTGGAGTTGAGTCCAACTCACAACAACACCACTTTTGTAAAACTGTGTTTAATATGCTTTTAAAAAATATTTTATTCTGTGTCAGGTGTACATTTAAACAACTAATTAGGTTTCCACTTAGCAATTTTTCTGCAGATTGTTATATGCCATTGATTATGTTTTTTTCAATGTGTTAGCATTCTCTTTCTTTCCATTCTTCTGCATTTCCATTGTTCTAGCTATTCTTCCCATCTGTGTCTTCTCAACTTTGCTTTTGGGTAACTGTTGACCCTCTTGCTGCCATATAACTAATTGTTTAAGGGACTACATCATTCAGGAGTCATACTATTTATTTTATACACCAACCTATTATTTGTCTAAAAGGTGACCTACAGAAATAACTTCAAATAAAGTTCCAGGTTTAGCACAGAAAAACAGTCTTGGGCAGTTCACCCTGATATCAATCAGTCCAGCAACCTAAAACAAAACCCATGCCAGTGACTTGATTCTGATTCATCAGGGTAGAACTGTCCTCTTGGGTTTTCAAGGAATGGCTGGTAGTCTGCTTATTTTCAAGAATTTGAGCTTCCTCCTACATTTTTCTCCACTTTTGTCTGGGACTTTCTATAGTGTCTCTGGTCAGTACAGTCAGTAGTGGTAGGCAGGAAGCATACAGTTCTTCTGGTCTCAAATTAGCAGAGGCTGTGGTTTATGTGGCTATTAGCCCTGTGGACTAATTTCTTCTCTGAGTCTTTTTTTTTTCCTCTGTACAATTAGAGACTAAGAGTTGCATCTCAGATGACTGTTTGCAAGCTGTTGAGATCCTAGACACTAGTCACCAATCTAGGAAATAGAATATTATCACTGTGAATTATATTACGCTATTTGACAAAGTTGTTCCCTGAGGCACCACAGGGTTTTAACAGATGAATTCTCAAAAGTTGATCACCAGTTCTTTCTTCCAAGATACCAGTGCATAGACTTGAATTCCAAACTTTCTGTTAACAGCTGACTGTGTTGACCCTTTGTGACACTCAGGAACTCCCATAAATACATGTATACCAGCATATATCTCTTCAGAGAACTGGAGAGTGATCATTTCACATTTGACTCAACCCACCTGCAAAGGGATCGCTATCTACACACGAGTAAGCATACGCAGTCACTGAGCAGACACACACACACTCACAGGGTAGAGTTTGGCTGCTAGGGCTGCTGTCACTTTGTACTGAAAGACTCCAGCACAGAAACACCCAAGTGAAAACCAAAAGAAACTTACAATGTGAGAAGAGAGTGAACACAGAAGACAAGGACACCTCTGTTGAAAAGCATCCTACTGTCCTTTCCTCAGTGAGTCAGCTTTTCACACTGATGCTATGAAAGAAAACAGGGCTTCGTTCAGCAGGAAACGAAGAAAAGGACTGGGCATCATTTTGCCTGTTCTATGGAGGACCACTGAGAGTCAGAGCTGACCTCCCAGGTAACAACAAAGTAAGACAATACAGAAACAGGTTTATTCTAACATTAAAAAACCACTTGAAAACGATCCTATCTGAAGTTAAAGCCAACACAGTTTTTTTAATGATGTACTGTAATATACTGGTGGTTTTGGTAAGAATGAAATGACTGCAGGTTGAATATTCTTATATTTTTTAGACATGTTGATTTTAGAGAGGCGGACAATTTTCAAAAGAAATTTTGAATATGATAACTGAGTATCAGGTAGTACAAAAGGGAGATCCCATCAACGCCCACAGTTTCCCTAAACTCAGACCCTTATTTACAAGCTTTCTGAGTCTCCAGGTATTGCGGCCTAGACTGTCAAAGCACATTATTTACATCATTACGTTCTCTCTGCACACGAACACAGCCTGCATTCGCTGTCTCCATTCTCAAAATGTTCTCTCTGTCCTTCTCCTTCATCTTTTTCATGTAATATTCAAATCTGACAAGTATACTTTTGAATTTTTACCCTATCCTTTCTTCTGCCCCTGCCTGGCATTTAAGATCACCTCATCACCTTCCTGCAGGAACTGTCTTAAAGGCCTTGGTGACTATACCCACTGTTTCCTGAGTCATCTCTAATTGTCCTAGATTGTTGTCAGCTGAAAACTTTTAGGAGACAAAAACCCAGACATTTCAGCCTATTTCAGATATATCATCAGGTATGCAACTCGGGTCTTGCTAAAAATCAAGGACTAGGTTACTTTGGAACAACATTCTATTGGCAGTTGAAATCTGCCAGATGCTCCCTGGAAACTCTGTGGGGCATTTCTACTTTGACCTCTAGGGTCACTATAAACTGGAATAGATTCCATGGCAATGAGTTTGGGTTTTTTGGTGGATTATCACAATATAGGATTGTTGTACACTTTCATGACTTTTATTCCATGACTTTTATTCCACTCCAATGACTTTTATTTATCTATTTTTAACTAGATTTTTTTATCTTTTCCATCTCCTAAGCCTAAGAACTAGCAACCAGACTAACACTGGAGGGTTGTTCAGGAATATGGAAAAACACTAAGCAAAATAATAGCATATCTGAGCTTTGTAGGTAACACATCAATGACTACAAAGACATTACACTATGTTAAGGCAAAGATCTGTTTAATTTTCATTAGAAAAAATTACCAAATTTATGCATGAAATTCATGAAAACTCAATATAATAATCATGTTTCTAATGAACAGATGCTCTTATCACAAAACATATCTTTCTTCTCTAACACTCCTTTTCTTGAAATGTACTATGTTTGATATTAATTAACATACTTACATTTTGTTAATATCAAAACTCAAGTTTTTTTAATAAACAGTTTACCTGGCATAGCTTTTAACAACACGGTAGTTTTACCATAAACTTTTTCTTTACACATAAAAATGACACATAAATGGACAATTTATGTAGTCTGACAAGTTGTCTTATTTTTAAATAAAATTTTAAAATAGTCTCAGATTTATAAAATTAAAAATACTGCTACCATCTTAGAAAATTCTGCCATACTCTACTACCCAATTTCCCATATTATTTACATCTTGAGGTAGTATGGCCTGTTTGTCACAAGCAATTAACCCATGTAGATACATTATTATTAGCTAAAGCTCGTACTTCATTCAGGTTTTCTTAGTTTTTTCTCATGTCACTTTGTGTTTCAGGAGAACCTATTACTAGGTTTAGTTATCATGTTTCCTTAGATTTCTCTATGCTGTGACAGTTTTCAAATTTTCCTTACTTTTGATGAGCTAGATATTTTGAGAAGTATTGGTAAGGCATTTTGCAGAACTTGTACCAATTTATCTTTGTCTGATTTTTTGTCATGATTAGACTGTCATCATGGGTTTTGAAGATGAAGAACAAAGAGGTAACTATCACACTCAAAATTCCAGCCGTCTTACATCTGCCTTGCAAGTATAGCTTTTGGTTCATTTTCCCTTAGTGTATCTCTTTTTATCTTCTTTATTGACTTTTTAATTGTGTATGTTTGTTTTATTTATTTTAGTGGTTTTTGTAGGGATTATGTGCTAACACAAAGGACTGAACTGTCAAATCAGACTACAAAAATCAGCAATCATGTCTACTGTCAAACAGTTATAATTTCAAGGATGAAGGCATCAAAGAGTCTTGGTCAAAGCAGAGAGAGTCTGGCACAAAAATCAAAGCTTCCCACGTTGGCCATGTACTTTCTGTCTCCAAATAATATGTGAGGTCTCCAAATGAGGTTAACTAAGCTGAAGGAACATCTTCCTTTCACCCTAGGGCGTTGTATGGTAAATGAGATGTTCTCTTAGATGCCATACTTAATAAATTTAATCATCTTAGGTTTTTTTACTGTACTTAATCTTTAATGAGGAATATACTGATGAGAATTTTTTTTCCATAAGAATAGCACTTCCCATCAATATTATGACTGTGCTTACTTAGAGTTTGACTTAATAAGGAGATTATACTGAGTCACCTGCCTTCATTCTTTCCCAGTGGGCTACTTTTCAAAACAGATACCAAGAGCCATTTCTGACTTCTTTGTCCCAAGATTATGATAAACAAAAATCTTATGCCAGTGAGTCAATTCTGGCTCACAGCAACCCTATAGGACAGAGTATCACTGCTCCATAGAGTTTCCAAGGAGCTCCTGGCAGATTTGAACTGCCGACCTTTGGTCGGTAGAGATAGCACATTACCACTATGCTACCAGGCTTCTCAAGGTTACAGTATATACTCTAAAATTATTATAACTATCCTCAAATAGATAATATAATATTTCATGAATAATGTAAGAATGTAAGAACTGAACAAATATATATATACATTTTTATTTACAGACCTCTTTTCTTTTTGCTCTTGTCATGTATTTTATACTTCCAGGTGTTATGTGGCAATCCTGGTGGTGTAGCGGTTGAGTTCTATGCTGCTAACCAAAAGGTTGGTAGTTCGATTCCACCAGGTACTTTCTGGAAACTCTGTGGGACAGTTCTGTTTGATCCTGTAGGGTTGCTATGAGTTGGAACGAAATCGATGGTAGATTTGGTTTGGATTTATAAATGTTATAACCCCCAAAATATATTCTTACTACATTTTGTTTTAAACAGGCATCATGATTTAACTATATTAAAAAAAAAAAAAAAAAGTCTTGCTAGTTTAACTATACAGTTCTTATTTAGAATGCTGCTGCTGTCCATAAATAACAACGAAGGTCACCTTTTCGGACAGCAGTGGATTGGACTTGGTGACACAGAGGGACCATATTGTGTGGGCACTTTATAGTTCTAGGCATCTGTAGGAGGTCTTCCTGTTGACCTCATACTGGAGGAAGGGGAATGGGTAGAAAGAAGAAGCTAGGAGACTGTTGGGAAGATACGTATGGATAGAGAGGAAGAGTGTGCTGTCACTGTGCAGGGAAAGCAGTGGAAGCTGCATGTAGGTCAGCAGCAAATTTACATGGAAATGTACATTTTCATTCAATTATAACAATAATAGTAGAAAAGCCTCTTTAGCTCTTTGTAAACCCAGCATTCCACTGTGTATCACTAATTTTTTAGCCTGAAGAATGTTCCTGAACACTTCTCCTAGTGGAATTCAGATGCTGATGAATTGCCTTTTTTTCTCTTCTTCTTCTTAGCTAATATTTATAACTTACTTACTTACTTACAATCAAAACCATAAAATTGACATTGGTACATTGGTTATGTATATATCTATGTTACCCTATACATTAGCACAATCAAGATACAGAACTATTTCATCACTATACAGCTCTGTCTCAGATCACACTATATAGGGAAATACATTTTGTTTCTATGTGCTGGCATTAAACAATTGGAATTCAAAATAAATGAAAAGTAGTACCATTTCTATTTGCTCAAAATGTTGGCATAATTAGGCATCAGTCTAGCAATATATGAATAGGATCTGTATGCTGAAAACTACAGTCCTTGATTTTAAAGTAAGCATGTAAGAGCTCAATTAATGGAGAGAAATACTCTGTCGACAGATTGAAAAGGCCAATAAAGTCAAGATGTGAGTTCTTAACCGTAATCTATGGATCAATTCTAATAAGAAATCAAAATCAAGTAGGATACATTATGTGAGTTTTTGTGTGCGTTTTCAAAAATGTATATGAAAAATATTTTTTTAAAAATAGAATATGTCAAATAATTTTAAGGAATTACAAAGTTATAGAACTCACACTACTCAATTTTAAGAAGTACGGTAAAGGGACACTGTAAAAGACAGTGTGTAACTGGTCAAATGCAAAATACAGACTTCAGTTCAATGGAGGAAAAGACCATCTTTTCAACACATGATGCTGGAGACATATTTAATTGCCGTGGAACATTCATATGCAGTGCATCAGTCAATGAAAATGTGGATCCATACCTTACTCTATATTTAACAACTAACTCAAAATAGATTGTAAATCTAAAAGTAAGAAGTAAGTCTATAAATCTCTTACAAAAAAACATTTTACACTGGGTTAGGGAAATACACACACCCACGTGTCTGTGTGTGTGTGTGTGTATGGCTATATATATTATATATATGGCTATATATTATATATACATGGTTGAATATTATATATGGTCATATATATTATATATACATGGTTGTATATTATATATATGGTTGCCAGCCAAGCCAAGTGCCATCGAGTCAGATCCCACTCATTATGACGTATTATATAGATAATATATACATGGTTGCATATATTATATATATAGGGTTATATATATTATACATATAGGGTTTTATATATCATACATATAGTGTTTTATATATATGTATATATACATATATACATACACACATAACCAGACCTGTGACCCATACAAGACAGAAGACTGTTAGAATGGTGGCACAGTTGAAAGAATGTTATCTAGGTCATTACATTTTTCATGTAAAATCTATTCAATTGCTCTATATTTTGCTTTGTATATTCCCAACAATAACAAAATAAATAAAATGTAGAAAAAATATAAGCTTGATAAAATATAAGATATTTTGCAGAAGAAATAACATGGGACAGAGGAAAATCAGGTGGTTTCTATGGGAATAAGGGTGGAGGGAAACACTTGGTTTTAGGCAAAGTGGCTACCCTAGTGAATTTCTTTAATTTTAAAATTTTTGTGAATCCTGTGGAAACCTTATGAACAGTAGTGGGACATGGCCTTGTATAGTGCCATAAGATTAAAGTGCCATCTGATGAAAGGCACTCAAACTACAGTTTAAGAAGAGCTCCCTCCACACAGTGGAGTCCACCTTAATTATGTGAATGAAGTTGTGCTTTGGGGGCTTACATTTGCTGATGTGACACAACTCAAAATAAGAAGAAATAGCTGTACACATCCATTAATAATGGGAATATAGATTGTATACAGTATGAATTCAAGAACATAAGAAGTTGTTGACAAAAACGGAATGCTTATTAAAAGTAAGGAAGACAAATATACAAATCACTATCTTAAAAAAAAAAATGACTCTTAGGGTAGCCTTGTTACTATCCTTAGTAATCAAAAGACAGCAAATCCTCCCACTCTTTGTGGCCAGAGAAAAAGGATGGCCCGAAAAGTGTCAAAGATAGAGAAGACCACCTGCTTTGATCAGCTGGGCTCTGGCTTGCCTGGGAAACAATACAGTTTACTTAAGATGATACCTGTAAGTTAGCTTTGCTGACTTTGGCCATTGTTGATAACAGTTCATTAAGAAAGTGAAACAGATTTGGTTAATTTATCTCGCAGATTTTCTAATCAATTATTCAAAACAGAATGACAGTGTGACATTTGGTCTTAACTGAGAAAAATCACACTTAATGAATACTGAATGTATTTCAACATTGCTTGTGATGTGTTGAGAAGGTATGCATGGACAAAAGTTAACATTAAAAATGAAAATCCTATACCACTAACAATACAAATACTAAGCTCCGGAGGCAAAGCCTATTTTTTGTCTGGTGTTGGCATAAAATTTCTCAGCAAAGGATTTATTTAATACAAGTCTTTAAAGGTGAAGGTGGGTATACATAAGAAGAGAGGTGACTAGCGTCAAAGGAATAGTTTAACTAATACAATACATTAAAGAAGTATCAATGAAACTTTGAGAAGGCACAGAAGTTGGAGATCTTTGGATTTTCAGTGTTTTTGAGGTTAGAAGATCTTTATTCTTACTGTTTTTGCATCTTCAGAACATCAAAGACTGATAGATATCTCAATATATATTTGACAAATAAGTGATTATGTATATTATGTCTTGAGAATTCCATTATTAATAAAGTGTCTTTCAGGTAAGCATTAAATATCTGACTTTTATGTGTAACTAGGAGAGTAATGACATTTAAAAACATATAAAATGGACTAAGAGAAAATATGGTAACATTGTTAATTAGAAGGCAGTAAAACAACTGTGAGAACACCATTGCTGTTATCACATGAAGTGGAAAATAGTGACACATTTAAGAACCATGAAATACACTCTTAAAAGTGTCACTTACTGTTTGGGAATGTAGGATGAGAAGGGAGGAAGAAACTTTGTTATCTGCAAAGCATAGAGCCAAAAATAACGAGATCGTATTTTTATCATTCGAAGCCAATAAAAAATGCTAGACCATTTAAAATAAAATGAAGAGTGTGCTTTTATACATGCTGAAATGTGAACACACATGAAGACAGGCCTACCTGTCTTGATTTACATTTTGGAAATCTATACAGCAAGAGAAAGCCTTTTTTTCTATGTGTATGTTTGACTGGTGAATGCTTAAAACTTAAAAGAAACAGAATTCGTGTAAGAATTTGCTGATGCTGATAGAGATAAGATACCTCAAGGAGTATTCCCAAGTGTGTCTCTGCAGCAAAAAACGGACAACTCACAACAAACTGAGACTCAAAGTTAGCTTGTATCTCACTGAGGGAAAAACATAATCTGTTATGCTTAAATAAAAACAAGATTAGCTATATTTCTTCCTACAGATGCTACTGAGAATGTATTAGGTACATATTTGATGTGTCTTCTGCATTAGATGCTTGATATCTTGAATAAAATAATATACTTTTTATCTTCCATACTTGAAAAAGAAAATATAGATTTTATATACTATAGGTTATGTTATGAGAGCATGTGAGGGGGCTGTTATCTTCCAATTCTCAATGTTAAACTATGAAACTTGATAGACATATTCCATGTATGTGTGTATGCACAAAGCTGTCCAAATAACTATTGAATAATTTGAGTTTGCTGGCCATTTATCCATAAATGTTGAACTGACCAAATCCTACTGCCGTGGAATCAGTTCCGACTCATAGTAAGCCTAGAGGGGAGAGTGGGACTGCCCTATAGGGTTTTCAGTGAGCATCAAACAAGGCTGAACTGCTGACCTTTTGGTCAGCAGCTCAAGTACATAATCACTACATCATCATTTTCCTGTATATTGAATAACCATGAAATCAGTGATATTCAAGTGCTTAGCAAATATGATCAATCTGTATTACAAAAAAAATATGTATTGCTGAGGATGCAGATTTTAATTTGATATTTTCTAGTGATTATGATGGTCTGTGGGAAACTGGAAGGTTGTTAAGCTAAGTATAAAATTTAATTTGAGGCAAAATGATTAACATAGCTATGTAGTAGATGTTATGCAAAATACGCTATCTTGTTTAATCCCCAGAACAAACCGTTTTCCAGATGAACAAAATACAGTTTCAAGTGGCTACGTGAATTTCTCAATATCAGCCACCTACTCACCAGAGTAAAGAACAGAAGTTGTGTCTGGAGTAACACCAAAGCCCGGTCATCTGGACCCTAACGCCACACCGGGTCAACTACGCCCCAAGTCCACTGTAGTAGGAGGCAGAGCAGAGGTGAGGGACAAGACAGAGGGCACAGAACTGCTGAAAAGGGGGGGGGGGAAGTCTGGAACAAATAGTAGAACCAAACCACGAAAATATTAAATATTTAATGAATCTTTGGTGAAATCTAATACAACGAGGTATTTCACAGAGAGCCGAATGCTCTTCCCCCCCTGACATTAAAGCAGAGAAAATGAGAAGAAGTAAAAGAAAATTCATTTCATATAACTGGAATCCCCTTTCACTTTATTTCCCTCTGGATAATACATTGTCATTTATAAATATTAATTTTAAATTTTAGAAAAGACACACACACATTTCTCACTATCTAGATTGCCCATGGTTAATGCATAAAACAATTAACCAGGCGCTCAGTCTGTGCCTCAAAAAAGAGAACATTAATAAATAAATAAATATATATATATAGCTTACTAAAACTTATTTCATTAATATAAAAAAGCAGCATGAGCGCCTATGTCTCACTCTTTGTGAGTCAGGCTTTAAAAAAAAAAAAAAATTCCTTTTCATCTCTAAGTAGTTCTATCTGTGTGAAGAATTTTTTTTCCCTCTGGAGACATCTGTATATTTAGTATGCATACTTATGAGAAGTATGAGATAATAAGACAAGTAGGGGTATCAAGAGACTGTTTGTATGTTACTGACTGGTAATTACCATGTGAAGAAATAGAGTTATTTCATTAAATTGAGTGTCTTGGCTATATAGTGCTGCTTTAACAGAAATATCACCAGCAGATGGCTTTAGCAAAGAAAAGCTTATTCTTACAGGGGAACATACTCTTTCTGTTGGCTCTGGGAGAACGTCTTTGCCTTGTGTCAGTCCTTTGGTCTGAGAGAATCTCAAAGCAGGAACCTTAGGGCTGAAGGTCATGCTCTGTTCCTGATGCTACTTCCTTGATAGGATGAGGTCCCCAACTCTCTGCTTGCTTACCTGTCATCTCTTGTAGGACAAAAGGACAAAAAAATAAAAATAAAAAAAGGATGCCAGCCACACTCCAGAGAAATTCCCTTTACATTGGGGCAGAGAGATGACCTCAGGAAGGATGTTACAGTCCTACCTTAGTTTTTAGTCTTTAACTACAGGCAGATCTTAGGAGTTACAGCATAGGAAAATTGCAAATTAGAGCGCAATCACACAATATTGGGAATCATGGCCCAGCCAAGTCACTACAAACATTTTTGGGGGGACAAAGTTAAAATTCATGACATTGAGTAACAAAATAAGAAAGAGGATCTTTTACTTATATTTATTCTGACGGAGTTAAGGGAGGATCAGATCTACTTTTATGCTGATCACTTCAGAAGTCCTGTAGACCAAAGGAACAAAGTACGATAGAAAAGGGAAGTTCGGTGTCATCTTGACAGAAGAGGCACTAGCCTCTCTTCCCCCCACAATAGAGTCTATCATGTATATACTTGGTTTTAAGGAACCGGAAATAGGATAAGATTAAATAAACAAGTCAGTGAAATAAACCATGAGTTGGATCCAACTCAACAGCTCTTGGCTTTGGCTTTGGAAATAAACCTTGTTTAATACTGAATTTTAAAACTCATTCTATTTCTAACTGGCTGAATCATGTTCAACAAAATAATTCCATAGAGCCAGATTGTTCTCTTGCATTAGTCTATATTAACTTTTTACAGAGCATGTTCACAAAAAATATGACAGAACTGGCAAAAACGAGAAAGCCCCAAAAGAAAATCAAAGGAATACAGCATTCTTCCCCTTGAGAACTGATCTTGTTCTTTATATTTGTTTTAGTCAGCTAGTGCTGTTCTAACAGAAATACCACACAGTGGATGGCTTTAACAAAGGAAGGTTTATTCTTACACAGTCCGGTAGGCTACAAGTCTAAATTCAGGATGTCCGCTCCAAGACAAGGCTTTACCCCTTCTTGTCTCTAGAGGAAAGCTAGGTATTGTGTCAGTCTTTGTCCAAGAGGCATCTTGGCACAGGAACCTCAGGTCTGAAGGACACCCTCTTCTCCTGGTGCTGCTTTTTTTTGATGGTGTGAGGTTCCCAATTCTCTGCTTGCTTCTCTTTCCTTTTATCTCTTGTAGGACAAAAGGATTAAGGGTGGGGCAAGCTATACTCCAGGGAAACTCCCTTTACAGTGGAGCAGGGAGGTGATCCTATGAAAGGATTTACAATCCCACCCTAATCCTTTAACATACAGCAAAAGAAGATCACAGAATGGAGAACAATCACAAAATATTAGAAATCATGACCCAGCTACATGGCTACACATATTTTTGGGGGGACACATTTCAATCCATGACAATATTCATGGTTGGATCTTGTATTGCAACTTAGTCAAAGAATGTGAAGTGTAGTTTAAGATGTTAAAAAGTTAGTACAATGAAGTTTGGCACATTATTTCAATACATCTCAGGTTGTAAGAAGACAAACTTATTTCTTATTCAGAAGTTTACAGTGCTTAGAGCAACTCATTCTGAGGCAGTAAGATGGAACTGATCATTAGGTGTCCCTGACAACAAAGAGACCCCAGGAGCCAGAGTCAGTCTGAAACCCTGACACCACATTGTTGACAGAACACATCGAGTCTCAAGCATCTCTCAACTTCATTGTTGAGAGTAGGAGAAACACACACACAGACACACAGACACACACACACACACAAGCAGAAAGTGTGTAGAAGAAAGTTAACTAATCCAACTTTTCCCTTCAGGTAGGGTGTGAATTTTATCGGGAACTTATGTAAAGGAGTTCCCAAGTATTTCCAACAGTTAACCCCTTAGGTTGCTGTCTGAAAGGATGGAGATTTGAGTCCTCTTGGAGGCATCTCAGAAGAAAGTCATCGTGATCTACTTTTGCAAAATCAGCCATTGACAACGTTAGGGATTACAGTTCTACTCTGACATACATAGGGTTGCCAAGAATCAGAATAAGTCCTAGTACAACACGGAGGGGTGTCATCAAACTATTGCAAGATTTAAGACTCATTTCCTGTTTAGGTACAAGGGAATGTCTGCTTAGTTAACATACAGAGGCCAGTGTTCCTGAGAGCTGGAAAAAGATGAATCAGGCTGACCAGGAAAGTTACTATGAGTGGTATCTGAGTAAGTATCAGATAAATACGAATGGGTAACTTCTGAACGTTTGTTGAAAGGAATATTTATTGAGTGGTTAACCTCTGAGCCCTTAACAACTTGGCCACCAGTTCTTCTTAAACATAGATGTGAAAATGGTAGAAAAATACAAAATAAAAGAAGTCTTAATATTATTTTTTTTCTCAGCTATATGAATAAACTTTGGAAAAGGCAACTTCTTCAAGTGGAAATTGAGTTATACAATACATTTAAGAGAAACAGCAATACGGGACTGTGAGGAGAGACAAAGAACAGTAAGGCAGGGAAAAGTGGGAGAGAAAAGAAGAGGACCGTAAGAGAAATAAAGGATAAGGAGGAGAAAGAAAAAGAGGAAAAGCAAAAGTAAAGTTATGACTCTCTGTAGGGGTCAGTTCTACCCTGGCCCCTAGGGTCGCCATGAGTCGGATCCGACTCGACGGCACTTGGCTTGGCTTGGCGTATTGCAGAAATAAACAGTAACGTGGTGGAGCCAGCAACTGAAAAGCAACATTAAAATTGTTTTTTTGTTTATATGCACAGTGAAATACTAAGCAACAATAAAGAGCAGTGATGAATCTTCAAAGCATCTCACAATGTGGATGAACCTGAAGGGCAGTATGCTGAGTGAAATAAGTCAGTCACAAAAGGACAAATATTGTAGGAAACCACCGCTGTAAAAATTCGTGAAAAGGCTTATACACTCTCATACGCACGCATACACAAACATGACCCTAGAAGATTGCAAAGGAAGAGAGGACGACCAGGGCAAAACAAAATAGACAGCACGTACTGAGTAACTTAGGTCAATGATAAGACTGTACGCCACACTGGGGAAGCCAGCACAGACTGCAAAAGAAAAAAAATATAAAGTAAAATTCTCTTTGAGGAGAAATATAGCAAACCTGCTTTATTAGCTAATCTTTCTCAAAATCATTCCTTCAACACATAATTATTTTCTCCTTTGAATTTTTTCTTCCAGTGTTTTCACTAATGGAGGCAAGTGGATTAAAGGACCAATTCAAGTTTTTTCATGGATCTCAATACCCCTTACTTAGGATGCGTCGCCACAGATCCCAGATAGTGTAAATCCTGCTAATCTGAGTCAATGATAAAAATCTCTTCTTTCTTTCTCTCTTTTTTTAATTTTTCAAAAATCTGCAAAACACGAGATGAAACAAGATGGCACTTGGCAAAGAACTACACGTATGTTTTATTCTTCTCATTCTTCTTAGACTTTCTGTGGTATAATACACTCTTCCTCATAGGAAAAGAAGTAATTAACATAATTCAAATACATAAAGCTAAGATATTTTTCTTTTATCTGAGGAAAATATCACTACAATGCATTCTTCATTACTGGAAAACACTATTTACAAGCCAAATAAATAAAACTGAAGGGAATTGAATCTCAGGAACATTACACTTCTATGGATTCCTCATTACAGCAAAAACAGTTCTAACAACTAGGAAGCAGAAATCGTCGCCCCAAAGTACTGCTACACGTGGAAGCAATGTTTGTGTTCTAAGACTGAGTGCAGGATAGGAATAATCACAGAAGTTCCAATTTCTTGGCAAGTACCACTGCGATGCATTATTCATTATTTCAAAGGGACAATTTATTATTCGGAAACTGGAAAGCAAGGGATTCAGGAACACCTTGAAACAAAGGAGGACATCAGTGAGAAAAGGGCCACTGGGGCTAAAAGAAGACCAGAAACTACTTATTCTCACCCTAAATGTGTTTTCTTGAGAACGTAGTCACTAGGAAACATAATGAGGAGGCTTATTTCACAGAAATAAAGGTGAATCTGTCCAAAGTTTAGAAAGTTCACGCATCCAGGAGGCATCACCGTAGACAATGCTCTATCTACACAAAAATGAGGCTCCAGTACAGGGTTCTTGAATTTCACATGTTTCTAAAGGTTCCCACCTTAGACTTAAATATGTCAAAATTGGTCTACCTTCTTCCCAAATAACTCCAAAGGCATAAAGAGCAGCCAGGATGCCGTCAGTGGGTCTGAGAACTATGTTGCTTTCCTTTTTTTCCCATGCCATCTGCAAAAGAAAGGAAGCTTTGCTTCTCTACCAAAGTCTTATCCCTTTCCTCTCACTCTCTGAAGGATTCTTCCTACTGCCGTATCATTGAAAAATAAAGTAAGTTTTGACATTTAAGGTAAGTATACATTCTTCAAGACAAGTACAATCTTCACACCCACTCAAAAATGATTTTTTTTATTTCAGTTGTTAATTTTAGGTATTTTTTCTATATTTAATATTTAATGCCAAACTCCAGGAAAAACAAAAACGAAAAACCAAACTCACTGTCATCAAGTCAATTCTGACTCACAGGGACTCTACAGCACAGAGTGGAACTGCTCCACAGAGTTTCCAAGGAGTGCCTGGTGGATGTGAACTATTGAACTTTTGTTAAGCAGATGTAGCTCTTAACCACTACACCATCAGGATTTCCAAAGCAGAGGAAGGCCTTGAAATCTAGATGGCTCAGAACACCGTTATTCTATTCTGGACTCAACAAATGTACTCAAATCATACAAAAATTCCTGTTCCCATTAAGCGGTTTCTGACTTATTTACCACCCTGTGACTCAGAAAAAAATTACCCCGCAACGTTTCCAAGGAGCAGCTGGTGGATACAAACTGTAGACCTTTTGGTTAGAAGCTGAACATTTAACCACTATGTGACCAGGGCTCCACTTAATACAGACAGCCCAGTAAAAACAAGAAATTCCAAATCACAAAGATTCGTATTTTTAGTATAATGCTTCTACTGTCTTAAATAAATTGTATTGTTATGTTAGTATACGTTACATAAATTCGTTGGTAGCTAAATTCCCATTTTACTCATACAGACAATAGAAAAGAGGTGTCTACACGGTGCAGCCAGCCAAGTCAAGTGACACATGTGAGTTACGGGAATAAACCAGCGTTCTAACTTTGACATGGCCTTTCTTTTCAATTCCAATCAGAAAACCATATGTAAGTAGTCTTCTATACTTGTCTCCTTCTTCACTTACATTATACTTCCACTGTCTTTATTCATCTGCTTTTATCCATAACCATAGAAATACAATATGTCTTCTGAGAGATCTTATTTTATTCATCATGTAAAGTGCAGATGCTCAGCAGTAAAAATCAGAAATATATGTAATATTATATAATTGCCCATATTGTTTTTCCCATCACCCTTAGTAGTAGCCATGCATGTTGACTATCAGGCTCCTGTTTCTATCTCTTTGCTCACATTATCCAGTCTGTAAGGGGGTTCATGTTCCCAAATCCCCTAAGTTTATAAAGTATCTCCCGTTAGCCCACACTAACTTTTCAAAATTTGTCTATCCAAAGATACAGAACATTGTGAATGATGAGTCCATACATTGTTGCTCTCTGAGGTAAATGACTGTCTTTTGTACTTTTGTCCTCTCAGTTTCTTTAAAATTTCTATGTTTTAAAATTGGTAATTTTAGGATTTTATGTTTCCTTGATACTAAGACTTCTGAAATACTAGAAATTCAGAAGTACAAAGCACATCAATACAGATGATGTAACTATGATTCAGCTAGCAGAAGAATAAAAAGAACAGGTGAACAAAGGTAGATAGATGGACAGATAGACAGATAGATAGATGATAGATAGATAGATGGATGATAGAATAGATACACAGACAGATAGATAGATAGATAGATAAGATGACTTATACTACATTTGATGCCTTGACACAAGGCTAATTTTTCTCAGTCTTAGTGACAGGCTGCGTAAGAGAATTTTGCCTAAAATAAAACATGGATAAATTGCTTACAAGACCTGAAATACAGCAATGGTAACACAGATATCTGTTAGGATATTAAGAATTACATACAATAAAGCACCTAAAAATTACTAATTTCCCAATGTGAATTATTTAGTACATCAAAAGAAGACCACATTTAACACTCTGAGTGGATCTTTTGAAATTTGAAATAAATTAATAGAACAGCCACATCTTATACTAGTTAAGATAAGAAAACAAAATTAAAAGAACAAATTTCCTTAATAAGTCTCATATGTTTAAAAAAGAGTTAATGTATTTGTACTTTTTGAGAACTCAGTCAGGGTCATATAAAAACATTCTATTACTTTTTCAATAATTTAGAGTCAACGGATGGATAGGTGAACTACATAATCTTACGTAAAAGCAAGCAAAATATTAAGTCTGAAAATGTAGTCATTGTCACCCACTTTCTATTCTGTATTTACTGAAGCTTTCAGAAGCTTCCATTAATCATTCCCATCAAAACTGGCTCTGCAGGACAAATCTCCCATCAGTCCTATGGTCTCCTAGGATTGCGAGTGGCTGTGTCCTCTTCTGTGGATGGGTTTATAATTAAGTTACCAGGTTGTGGAATAAGAAAGGAAAATGATTTTATAACACTTCTGATATACCAGAAAATCATCTCGGTAACTTTACATATATTATTTTATTCAGCCCTCATGAATAGCCCCATTAATATTTTTATAATAACAACATCACAAATGAGAAAGCTGATGACACGCAGAAGTCAAGTGACTAATCAAAGTTATAAGGTAGTGATTAAATTTCTGCTTCTGCTGTTTCATTCCAGTAACTCACTTGTGTATACTCCATTTAAATACTTCTTTTCTCCTCTGTATATGAGTAAAATGGGAGTACTGCTGCAAAGAAATTTGTGTAAAACATTTTAACATAAACATACTACATATGTCAGAAAGTACAGATGCTATATAAAATATTAATATTTGATGGAGTCAAAAGTACTAAATATAGCCTCTGGCTGAAACGACCAAAACACTGACAAAATATATAAAACTTTCAAGACACAGGACACAGGACAGTGAAGGACAGTTGTCCCTGAGAGTTGGGGAACAAAGGAGGTAATTTCCAGCCTTGCCCCGGTTGTCACTCTCAGAGAGTTCATAGACCGTGACATTGAGCCCTGTGGATCTTTAACTTGAACAGACAATGATGAGAACCCAGAGATCAGAAGACAGTGAGCATTCTCAGAGCTGAGTACTATAAAGGAGAGAGTGGCATACAAAGAACATACTGGAAAACTGAGGGAACTCTCCTAGAGCATGCAGTGTCTTAAGTTAGCATTGGCACAAATTTAAGTCAGGGAAACAACACACACACACACAAAAAATTCACTCCAGATGCTTAAAAAGTGCCCCAAAGTCACACGACTTTAGAAACAACGTCTGTTTCCAAAGACCAGGCTGAAAAACCTAGTAAATTTAAAGGCAGTATTGGATCCAGTCCAACTGGGACTAGGATGAGCCAAAGGAGATGCTAGCTGTGAAAAGTACTTAGGGTAAATCTTCACTAATCAAGATAAATAATAATTCAATACAACGAACCACAAAACCAGACTCATTGCATCTATTCTGACTCATAGAGACCCTATAGGACAGAGTAGAACTGCACTATGGAGTTTCCAGGGAGCACCTGGTGGACTGCAACTACAGACCTTTTGGTTAGCATACAAGATCTTAGCCATTGCTCCAGCAGGGCTCTGCTCGTTTAATACAATACTTTCAAATGTGTAATTAAATAAAAAATAAGGAATGAAATACCATCATTTGCAAGAGTGTGAAGATTAGCATAGGGTCATATTGTCATCCTAGAGCCTAAGGTTTAAAAAAAGGAAAGGAAAAAGACAGGGGAAGCTCCTCAGTTCAGTGTTCCAAAGAATACAGCATTAGTAAAAGGAGCAATGAGTCTTAGCAGGAACACTTCTTTGGATCAGTCAAACAAGTCTTAAAAACAAGGCTCAAAAGAGTTCTAATGTTTTCAATAAATCTAATTGCATCAGAAATGTGAAATTCATAAAATCTAGTCCCCAATCAAAGAAGCAGGAAAACTACAGCCACCAAAGAAAAAGAAAAAGAAAATCAATAAACTGAAGCTTATATAGATTTCATAATTAACAGCAAATTACATTACAATTATTTCTACTTTCCCTATGTAGACGGTAAATGGAGACATAGCAGAAGGCCCAAATCAAATTTCTAGATATGGAAAGTAATATCTATGTGTTTTTTTTAAATGGAATTAACAACAGATTAGACCTTCCATAAGAAAAAATTCATACACTTGAAAACATAAAACTAGAAAGTAACTTAAACTAAACTCAAAGAGAAAAGAGTTTTCTTTAAAAAAGCCCAATTAAAAACAATGTAATAACAAGTCACTGAAAAAAAGGGACAAAGGAAATGGGACATGACAAATGGCCTAAGATCCTGAAAAACAGCGATCGGATGGCGGCAACAACAAAAAATTGTATGAAATAGAGGCTAAAAAATGCAAATTTGACAAAACCTAGAAATAAGTATTGAACACAAGTAACATCAAAACTACACCAAGTGATGTCATAATGAAAATCCTCAAACTGATTCATGAAGAAAAAGATTTTAACAGTAGTCAGAGATAAAGAAAAAACAAACAAGTTAGAAATAGACTAAATAAATAAAAGACGAAAGCCGATTTTGCGTAGTGAACAATGCAAGCCAAAATCACTGAAGCCACATCTTCGAAGTAATAAGATGAAAAACAACAACAACCTGTCTACCTAACTATCTTTACTTAGAGTAAAAGTCTTTCAAGAATAAAGTTGAAACAAGGACTTTTGAAACATGTAAAAGTTGCAAGAATTCATAATGGGCAGATCGGCACTAGAAATATTAAAGGTAATCTTTTATTTAGATAATAGTAAAGAAATACTTGATGGAAAAACGTATCTAGCAGAAAACAGAGATTATGATAAATACATGGATAACATGTATGATTTTCTTAAGAAGTATTATTAAGTCTTGGTAAGTATCTACCAAGAAGACTTAATAATAGTATTATTAATAATAGTATTAAGAAAATAGTATTAAGAAAAACCATACATGTTTTTAAATAAATACAGAGACAACATAATGCAGGGTTTATAATATAAATAAAAGGAAACATATGACAGCAATAACCTACGTCAGTGTGGAAGATATGGAAGTACATTATGGCAGCTTTACGGCTTATGCCAGGTGATACAGCAATGTGTGAAGTGAGAGTATGGTAAATTTAAAGACACATGCTGTGTCCCCTGGATTATCACACCAAAGAAGACCTATTAGTAATATTTCAATCACAGGAATATTGAGTTTATACTAAAAGAGGCAGAAAAACAGGGAAATGGTAAAAGTAAATGGAAACAAATGAAATACCATGATGATAGACTGTAGCTAAGCTAACATGAGCATTAAATACTAAGGTTCTAAATACCAGTTAAAAAGAAGCAGTGATCAGATTGCTACCTACAACAACCATAATTTAAAGGTAAAAATATAAATATGCTAAAAGAGTTTGGAAAACAAATACTGTGTTGCCACTAACAAAAAGCAAGCTTAATGTCTACATAGAAAGCAGACAAATTGGATTTTATAGCAAAGGATGCTACTGTGAATGACAAAGATCACTACATAATTAAAGAGGATTCAATTAATCATGTTGACATAACATTCTCAAGCACACCACTTACTTAGTGTCAGAGCTACAAAGAACATAAAAGCAAAATTATAAAATAAATGTGTATTTCCAGAATTATGATGAGAGATTTGAATATCCTTACATTAAAATCTGATAAACAAGAACATGGAAAGACAATATCGACCAACTTGTTCTAAATAACATTTACAGAAGAATATCAAATACACCATGGAGTGCCAAAAGAGTGAACAAATCCATCTTGGAAGAAGAACGACCAGAATGCTTCTTGGAAGCAAGGATGGCAGAAGGTCATCTTGCATACTTTGGACATCTTGTCAGGAGGGATCAGCTCCTGGAGAAGGACATCCTGCTTGATAAAGTAAAGGGTCAGCAAAAAAGTGGAAGACCTTCAACGAGATGGAATGACAGAGTGGTTGCAACATGGGCTAAAGCATAATTATGGTGAGGAAGGAACAAGACTGGACAGTGTTTGGTTCTATTGTACAGAGTCAATATGAGTTGGAAATGACTTCAAGGGCACTTAAGGGCCACCACAACAAATCACACACACACACACACACACACATGCATACATGTACACATATACATATAAATATATAAAGCCTGTTTCAGTGAAGTCAATGCCAATCTACAGCGAGCCTATAGGAGAGAGCAGAACTGCCACATAGTTTCTGAGAATCACCCAGGTGGACTGAAACTCCCCCTCTTTTTGTTAGCAGCAGCAGTCCTTAACCTTGCACCACCACGATGTATGTATGTGTATTTATATATTGAGAGAGAGAGATTTATTTTAAGGAAATGGCTCAAGCAATTACAGAGGCTTGGATGTCCCTAATTTGTGGGTCAGGTGTCAGACTGGAGTCTTTGCTGATGAGCCCCAGACTGCCAGTTCAAACAGCAGGCTGTGGGAGCTGACAAATCCCAAAATCTGCAGTGGGGTGACAGGCTCTGGCTCACATCCCAAGAACCAGTGGTCGGATGATGAATCAGACTCAAAATCCAGAGAGAGCTTTGTTAGCACATTTATGTGTCTTGATTGCAGGACACAGCCACAGGAGCCTTCCCTTAATTAGATGATAAAATGAGGATAATTACATAAATTTGAGAATCATAGTTGAGCCAAATTGACACGTAACATTAACCATCATGAGCCCTGTATGTATAAATGGAACTGAATCTATATTTAAAATTCTTCTAAAAAAAAAATCTGTTCAAATGATTCCACTGGTGAATTCTGCAAAATATTTAAGCAAAAATTATACCAATTTTTCAAAACATTTTCTTAATGCAAAATACAGGAATTATTTTAATGAGATCAGCTATTACTCTGATATGAAACATATCAGACAAAGACACAAGGAAACAACAGATTGACACCTCTAATATGCATACCCGAAAATATTGTAAATGCAATTTTAGCAAATCAAATTAAATGCTAGATAAAAGTGAGAATACATTTCCACCAAGTGATGCTGATTCCAGTGCATGGTTTTGATATTCAAAAGTTATTCAATGTAATTTACTCTATTAACAAACTAAAAATTAAAACTCAACAAAAATGTGATCATCTCAGTAGACACAAATAAAAACTGACAAACATAGCTTCCGTTTCTGGCAAAAATTTCAGCAAAGTAGAAAATAACACAAATGCCCATTGAGAGTTGATTGAGTGATCCTTGTCAGAGTACAAGAAAAAATTGTGCAGATCAAGAACTCTGTCAAAAGACCAGAACTGATGGTCCAGCAGCCTGGAGGGCACCCTGAGAACATGACCGCTAGACTCGCTGCTAGCCTAAAGCTGAAACCAGTACTGAAGTCAACACTTCAGACAAAGAATTGACTGGCCTTGGAGGACACAGAGTGATGCAGGTGGTGTGTGTACTTTGTGTTTGTATACATCTGTAGAAGGCTGTCCTACCAGTTTCACTCTAGAGGGAAGAGGAGAGGGTCGAGTATAGGGGACAGGTGTTTGTTTGCTGGGAGGGTGCTAGTAGTCAAGAGGGAAAAGCAGGAGTGTGCTGTCACAGGGTGAAGAGAACAGAGTTGAAGAGAGATGGGCATGCAAAATTGACTTGGATTGTGTACTTTCACTTAATCACAATTAAAAAATTTTTAAAAGAGTTGATTGGGTGAATAGATCAACAGCAGTATTGGTGGCAGCAGTGACAGAGACAGACCTATCTACACACACACACACACGGAATCCAAATTGTAATAAATATGGATAAGCTATTCATATAGAGTATAACAGGGGTTAATCTGAAATACTAATTTTGAATAAGAGAAGCCAGATTAAAAAATAGTATAAACATTTAAAATAAAATTCTAAAAATACTGGAAATCATCTACAGTCACAGAAAACAAATCAGTGTTTGCATAGGGACTGCAAGGAGCGGTGGGAAAGAGGGATGTACTCAATTTAGCTTCTGGTGGGTAGGTTCATAATCTTCGTTTGATGATAGTTAAACGCGTGATACATATTTGGAACTGATCAAATTGCAAACTGTATATATGCACATGTTGTTACACATGAATTATACCTCATCAAGATGTTTAAAAATAAGGGATTTTATCTGACAGAAATGAGCTTAGAACGTGGTCAGTCTGATCTCCAAAGTTCATCCTTAACTACCACATTATTCTCCAATTATATTATTGATGTTGTATTTTTATGACTTTCACCTCAGGATATTGTTTTGACACACGTGTCAAGCTGTGTGGAGATTTATGCGCAGTATATGGTAAATTGCTTTCTCCACTCAGCATCTGCTTTTCTTTAACCCACATCTTGGAAATCTAAAATCTGTGTCTCCAACTCCCTGAAAACTAAGTTCCCATATGTAATTTAAGTTCTACCAATTAGGGGCACTTATCTGAAATGCTAATTTTGAGATGAGCTAATTTGTCAGAAGACAGTGCCACACGCAGTACTCATTTTAGCAGAGTGGCAAGCAGGGACTGTGAACTCTCCTGCGCACAGTCAGGTCCTGGGTACTCTGTTTCTAGAGATGCTGGACTGGTAGAGTACCCAGAACTGACACTGAGCGCAGTGCCTCCTTGAATCCAGTTTTGTGTCTGTTGTACTTCATTAGATTATAGACATGTTCCAAGTGTGTCCTGTGAGTTACACTTGGAGGCTGTTCAGTTTAAAGACTGACCTTCTGGCACTGAAATAAATGAATGAATGAATGAATGAATGAAAAAATGAATGAGGACTGCCAATTAAGTTTGAGAACTATTCCTAAAAAAAGTGTTATATACCTCATTGCTGAATATCATTAAGGTCACCTTCGAAACACTCCCCTTGGGAAGCTAGGCACCAGTGCCAGCACCTAGTCCACTCTTAAAGCAATTTAGAAATTCTTTCAAGAATGGCCATTGCATGGTGTCAAATTCACAAACTTAACTGTATTGTTGTCTGTGAGGGAGTTTTTAGCCAGTAAACCAAGAACTGTATTGGAACTCCCTTCCTGCTCACCTGGTCTGTCCCCCAGTGACTTTTTCTTTATGTGGCGATAAAGGAAATATTAAAAGAAAAACGTTTTGATGACATAAAGGACATCAAGGGTAATATGGCAACAGCTCTGATGGCCATTCCAGAGAAAGAGTTCTAAAATTGCTTTCAAGGGTGGACTAGGTGCTAGTGTTGTTTCATAGCTTTCCAAGGGGAGGACTTCAAAGGTGACGATAGTGGTGTTCTGCAATGAGGCACGTAGCACTTGGAACAATTTACTTCGCGGACTTAATTTTCAGACCTCATGTATACATATATTGCCCTTTGCCTAAAATATCAAGCAGTTTCTAAGATTTGAAATCTGACAGAAGTAGCAATACTTCCCACTGACAAATGACATTCCTTAGACAGCCATATATTGTCTTTTGAGCACTAGAAATAAGAATTTATTTACTGTATAAATCATATATAAAGAGTATAATCACATCCAGAATATCATTTAGCAAATAAGAGAATTACATTCTTCATACACTTTGGAACAATCATCGTGTGACTCTCCAGCAATGTTAAGTGCGGTTGAAACTCCCGGGACACTTTCTCATGGGTGTCACGTCTCCAGGTTGCTTTGCAGTGAATCTCAATGGGTTGGTAAACGCAGATCCTCATAGCAGCTTCTTCCTTGACTGTACTTACAGTGTGACTCTCTGTTTTAGTTTAAAAGCTGGTCAAGTTCTGTTCCTAATGACTCCCTGAATTGCAGAGTAAGCATGTTACTACTTTAAATGTACCACATTTTATAAAGAGTTGGGGGGAACAGAAAAGCTTGTTATAATCAATGTGACATGATGCATAGTTATATAACTTTAGTAGTATAAGATAATAAATGCTCAATTATGATTGTATAGTCTGGTATATTAAAATTGTATATATGTATATAACGAACTCCACTGGAACCTCCTCCCTACTCACCTGATCTGGCCCCCAGTGACGTTTTTCTTTACCTGACGATAAAGGAAATATAAAAAGGAAGACATTTTGATGACATTCAGGGCATAAAGGGTAATATGACAGCAGCTCTGATGGCCACTCCAGAGAAAGAGTTCCAAAGTTGCTTTGAAGTGTGGGCGAGGCACCAGTGTCTATGCATAGCTTTCTTTCCAAGGGGAATACTTCAAAGGCGGTTCCAAAACAGTTGGAAAGAGTTACAATACAGTTCTTTATGTATATGCATATATATATATATATATACACTGGAGGAGGTTCAGATACAGTTCTTTGTGTATAAACATAAATATACATGTATACCCCATTCACGCATATATATACACATATGTATACACGTGCATTTTATTTGGTAAAGTTATGCAGATCGTTCAATCACTCTGCTTAAATTTCTACAGTTTTGGAGAGAAACAAGTGACAATAAATCCAGGCAGTTAGTTTGTCCAAATTTGTTGGACCTACGAATTCCTGTTCATATAGGGTCCATCTAAGTATGAATAAAACAAATAAATAAAAATAAATAAATAAATAAATAAATAAATAAAAATAAATCACTGTTCAGGAGATAGACTTCCCCTCCCCCCAAAAATGAAGGGCAGTAGGAACTCAACTGCATAAATATTGTTACAGATTTATAAATGGTAGATGTAAATGGTAACTTTGTTTTTCCATTACAAATATATTTCTGAATACAAGATGACTCAAAAGATGGTCTACTATTACAGAAATCACAGGCTCATAGATTCAACCTTCATGGTAAGACAATTGTTGGGGAGTGAGCTACACTCGATAGATCACAAGTTTTTCTCTCTCTTTGTACCTTTCTTTTTCTTTTGCTCTCTCTCTCTCTCTCTGTGTGTGTGTGTGTGTGTGTGTGTGTGTGTGTGTGTATCCACCACACGTCTGTAAGTCTGTGGTACTGTGATGACTTACAGGTTACTGTAATACTGTAACCTATGGCAACTCTACTTCAAATACTTCAGGGTCACATGTATTGTACCACTGTCAGTAAAGCTTCCAGACTAACAGAGGTTATGAAGAAAGGCCTGGCAATCTACTCCTGAGAATCAGCCAGTCACAAAAAACAAACTTATGGATCACAGGAGAGTTTTGTGTGATACAGTGCTGGGAGATAAGTTCCCTAGACTGCAAGATACTGAGATACACACGGGCCACAACGATGGACTGGAGCATAGCAGCTATCCTGGAGGTGGTGCAGGACTGAACAATAAATATTTTATTACTTTAATACTGAGTCGTGAAGAGATGTAGCTCACTGGATAGCAAAAACCAACAAGCTAAATCCGTTGACACCTACTAAGGATATTGATAAATACATCTGTAAAATAGAGACCCAAGATAGGTGGGGAAACTCTGGTGGTATAATGGTTAAGTGCTATGGCTACTAACTAAAAAGTGGGCAGTTCAAACCCATCAGGTGCTCCTAGGAAACTCTAAGGGGCAGTTCTACTCTGTGCTATGAGTCAATTTGCTAGGAGTTGGAATCAACTTGACAGCAGCAGATTCAATAGATAGATAGAAGGTAGATCCAGCTGGAGACACATTGATATATGCATATATGTCCCTGATTAGCACTCATGACCAAAGCATCTGGATACTAAACACATGGCTCGAGGCTTGAGTCCACCAGTGGCACATCACAAGACAGTTGTGGGGGTCTATTTATGAAAAAATATATATTCTTTGAAAACCCTGTGGAGAATAGTTTTCCTCTGACACGGAGGATAGCCGTTAGTCAGAACTGATTCAACAACAATCGGTTCTGTATGTGTGTGTACAAAAACTCATCACTGTGGAGTTGATACCAACTCATAGCAGCCCCACATGACAGAGAAGAACAGCCTCACAGGGTTTCCAAGGCTGTAATCTATACAGAAGCAGATCGCCTCACCTTTCTTCAGCTGAGCTGCCGTGGGTTTGAACTGGGACCTTTCAGTTAGCCACCAAGGATTTAGCACTTGTGCTACCAGGGTTCTTTACAGTGATGATAGAAACAATAGAGACAATTTCTAGATGAGAACGATCTACAAATTAAAAGACATTTCACAGGGCACTTTAAAGTTAATAAATTAATACAGACTCCTTCCTTGTCAGTGTTACAGAAACTGCAGCAAGACATGTACCCTTTCCATAAAGGTGGAGAAGCCAGAATTCAGAGTCAAATTCGAGAATTCAAACTTTGTTTCCTCATAGTCTTTAAGGATTAAACAAAAAAAGGTAGGGGAAAAGAAGAGATAAATAAAAGAATAGAGAAGAGCAGAGCAGAGCAGACGACACTCTAATAGACTTACCACCTCAGAGCTTTATAGAAGGGTGCGGAAACATGTAGTTTACCATAACTGAGTAAACTAGATGAGAACCCAATTTACAAAATGCAAAAAAAAAAAAAAATGTATATTTTAGTTAGAAGAAACTCACGTTCAGTCTGTCATTATCTACCATCACTTTCTCAATATTGTATTTACGTCAAAGAGTTTCTATTGTTCTTCTTCAAGAAAGACAATCGTTATTAGGATTTAGGCTTATTCTATAAATGAAAAGTAATTACAATTTGAAGATCAATGTGTTTCTTTTGTTCTGTTTCAGTTAATTGTCTGACTCTTCTTCGTTTGATTTTCTGGGAAGTTTTCCAATGTACAACCAATAATGAATGCAAAGTACATAAAGATAATTTTTTTATGCCATCTACATTGAAATAAGATGAAAATAGGTGTTATCAAAATGCAAACGTCTTCAGTGGATGATTAACCCCTCCCTGTTTTTCTCCATTTTCTTTGGAGAAATCAAAGAACTCTGGCACTAAGAACTTTGTATTAAGCTTTAAGGGTGTTTTTGCTTCACTTCAGTAACAGATGAAAGAAAAAATTCCATGTAGATGTTGCTGATTCTGTAGATTTGAAAGGAAGAAGCTGGAAAAAAAATACTGCAGAGAAAGACGAGTGTCCTATTATGAAACTGAAATGAAACTGCAAACAAAAGTATTCTTTCTCTAACAACTGAAGTGCTGGGATAGGACTGGAAGGACGTGTAGAGAATTATACATCTTTAGCTGATCTCAGAATAGGTTGAGTGAAGAGTCTATTTGAAAGTTAGGTCATGTGGATGTTGTAGGAATGGCAGTGTGAGGGAAAATGTTGACATAAACTTTAAACCACTTGAAGTTGGATTAATGCCTTATTAATCTGTTACTCCCAGTCTCTAGTAAGTTACTAGCCACTTGGTAAAAAACTCATTGATGTTTACAGACTCATTGGATGACTTGAAGGAATACTTTAGTGAATATCTGCTGAGCACATTGTAGGCTCTAACGGGTAATCCGTACATTCTATCAAATTAGTACCCTAAACAAACAAACAAACAAAAACTACCCACTGCCGTCAAGTCGGCCCCACAAAGTTTCTAAGGAGCACCTGGTGGATTTGAACTGCCAAACTTTTGGTTAGCAGACATAGCACTTAATCCACTGCTTTCCCAGGGTTTCCAATTGTACCTTCCAACAGTAAGTCTGTTGCTTTCAACTCGATTCTGGCTCATAGCTACCCTAGAATAATGGTTGTGTACTTTTATGTCTGTTTTATTGTTGTCGGTGGGCTTTCTCTTTCTTTTCACTTATTTGTTCAGTTTAGTTTTGTTTGTTGATTTGTTTCAATAGAAAAGAAAGGCAACAGGCTATTATAGTATTTTAACTAAGTGAGATGTAGAGGTCAAAACAGTGTGTGTTCTAAGGTGCTTTTTCTTTGATCTGCTGACTTTCCAAGGGAGATTTTATGCCCTCCCTCCAAGGAGGACTGCAATGCCATGACACCACCCATCCTAAGAGCTGACTGTATAGTTGGTACACGAGAAAGATCCAAGCAGGCAGTGAGAGGCAATGAGCTACCTTTTCTAAGATAGGAACCCTTGTAATAGGAAAATTAGGAATTTTAAAAGGAATTGGGCAAACTTGATTACTTGGAGGTAGAGGAGGAAAAAGAAAAAAAGAAAAAACAATATTGAGTTGGAGTGGACTGGCATTGGTTATCCTCCCAGTTGATGAGAGCAGAGGTTTCCTTATTCTTCATTTCCACGGATACTGACAAAGGGTGATGAAGCAATGTTTGGAAATAAAACTAAATCTAATTCCAGAAGGAAGCTTCAATGACTAGTAATCAAAGTTTAGTCTCCAGTGTGGTCTACTCTTTTCTATGCCAATGTTATAACCTCCTGAGACAAATCATAGTTTATTGTAAAGTTGGCAAATAACGATTCATCCTGACGGATAAGGAGGAGATTAGCTTTGCCTTTTTATTAAGTAGCTGGAGAAGTCATAAGAGTAGGATTCCAATAACCGCCTGGCTCAACCAGAATCCTTTGGAGGGCATCAAATATGCTCAGCACACCCACACAGGTATGCACACACACACACACACACACACACACACACACACACACAGAGTGTAGCATGGAACCTCATTGTTCACTTTCCAATTCAAACTGAAGATTAGCAAACCTTGACTCTGAGAAACCTTTCCTGAACTTGCTCTTGATTCACACTCAGGAGGTTTTTTTCTGTAAGATGGATCTGAAAACAAGTATTTGCATATTTTCAAATCCAGTGTTTTGGCATCAGCTTTAGCAATGTGAATTTCAGCTGAGAAATTCTGCTTCCATCCAGTTATTTGAGAAACAAAATGCAATTTTGTTATTCAGCTTTTCCAAAGAATATTATTTTGGAAAAAAAGAGCCAAGTAATCTCTCTCCCCATCTCTCTTTTTCCACTAAGAAACCAAAACCCATTGACATCGAGTCAGTTCCAATTCATAGTAACTCTAGAGATCAGAGTAGAACCACCCCATAGAGTTTCCAAAGAACACCCTGGTGGATTTGAATTGCCAAACTTTTGGTTAGCAGGTGTAACACTTAACCTACTATGCCACCAGGGTTTCCTTTTTCTGTATAGGTATAGTTATAAATTTAATAAAAAGACATACACACTTACATATATATGTGTGTTAATTTAAATACACATCAGCAGAACATCAGGTACCACAGGCCTTAAAAATATTGTTAAACATTTTGACTTTCGTGTAAACTGCTTGTTATCCCAACTAGAATAAAAACAAACCAAACTCATTGCCATCAGATCAATTCCAACACATAGTCACACCATAGGACAGACAAGAACTGCCCCTTTCAGTTTCTGAAGCTGAAATCTTTACAGAAGCAGACTGCCACATCTTTCTCCTATGGGGTGGCTGGTGGGTTTGAACCACCAACTTTCCAGTTTGAAGCTGAGAGGTTAGCCACTGTGCTACTAGGTGCAGAACAAATGAGCACATCAGAGTTGAAAAGCAAAGCGGAAGGTTTGCAGCTTACAAAAATAAAAGTTCAGTAAAATGTCTTGCCATATTTTAGGACCAAAACCGAAAAGCAAAGCGATTGCTGTCGAGTCCATTTCAACTCACAGCAACCATACAGACAGAGCAGAACTGCCCAGGAAGTTTCTAAGATATGCCTGTCAGATATAAACTGCCCGTTCTTTTGGTAAGCAGCCAAAACTCTTAACCACTAGGCCACCAAGACAGCTGAATGCACTGTAAAAATCACTCACTTCTTCCCTGTACCTTTCTGTGCCTTTCTCTTCATAGCTTACCCAGTCAATAAGCAATTAATTGATATTAATACACAATGATTCTATTAATAAGTAATAACAATGATTCTATTAATAATAGCAACAAATACATAAAGTGACTCGAAATAAACCTAATATGGTACTTGCAAGACTTGTGCTGGAAAATTTTTGTGAGTGAAGTAAAAGTATCAAAATAAATGTAGAGATATAGCAGATTTCCTGGTAACAAAACACAACAAACAAAGAAAAACTCAAGGTGGCAAAGAAGTCAGTTCTCACAAGAATAACAGCACCAGATCTTAAGATAGAATAAAAATATAGGGGTAAAAGATATACCTATTTAGTTAAAGTAAATCTTGCCAAATGCTGTCAAGTCAGATCCGACTCATGGCGACCTTTAAGAAAGAATAAAAATATAGGGGTACAATAGGTACCAATTTAATTAAAGTAATATGGGATTGGTTTAGGATCAGGAGAATCATACCTTGGCACTTATAACAGTTATAGTAAACTAAAATGGATGAGTAATAAACTGCAAATATAAAAATAAATAATTTGATGAACTTTAACATATGCAAACACATACGAAACAACCACCACAATTAAGAAAAAAACTTAGTTATCGTACAAAAATAAGTTTTTTGTGCGCCTTCATAGCCACACCACTTATCAATCCCATCCCAACAGCCCTTCCCAAGGCAACTACTAAAGTCTTTCCTCTCAATATTCATTAGTTTGTGTCTCTTAGAACTTAATGTAAATGGAACTGTGTAACACGTACTATCTTCATCTTAATTTTTCATTCAGTGTAATAGATATTTTAGCATCTACTAATAGTTTATTATTTCTATTGCTAAGTAGGACTTAATTATAATGTTATAAACAACTTTCTTTTTCTTTTTAGTTCATTCACCTGTTGGATTACATTTGGAATTTTTCCAGTTTTTTGTTATTTCCAACAAAATGTTTATTAACATTTTTCTGTAAGTTTTTGTATTGCTACGTTTTTATTTTCCTTTAGTGAATATTTACCTGTGGTGATCAAATTGATTCTGACTCACAGTGACTCTATAGAGCAGAGTAGAAGTGTCTCATAAGATTTCCAAAGACTCACTGGTGAATTTTATCTGCCAATCTTTTGGTTAGAAGCCACATTTTTAATCACTGTGCCAACAGGGCTCCTTAGTGGATACTTAGGATTGGAATACCTGGGACATGTGGTAGATATGTTTTGGGCATTTCATTCATCATCCAAAAGAATGTTTCAAGGTCTATTCTGCGATACAATGCTTGTTGATGATAGGATGATATCCATATGCCTGCCAAGAAACCCAATTAAATACGACTATTATTCAAATTTATGCACCCACCACTAAGGCCAAAGGTGAAGAAGTTGAAGATTTTTCCTAAAACCTGTAGTCAGAAATTGATTGAACATGCAGTCAAAATGCATTGATAAATATCAGTGATTAGAATATGGAGCTGGAAACAAAGAAGGATCGGTAGTTGGAAAATACATTCTTAGATAGAAACAATGCCAGAGATCATGTTTGAATTTTGCAAGACAGACAACTTCTTCATTGCAAGTCACATTTCAGCCACATCAACTATATAGGCAGAGTTTGCTTGATGATAGGGGACCAGCTGAGCTGTGGAATGACATCAAGGGCATCATGCACGAAGAAAGCAAGAGGTCGTTAAAAAGACAGGAGAGAAGCAAAAGGCCAAAACAGATGTGAGACGAGACTCTGAAACTTGTTCTTGATCACCAAGGGGCTAAAACAAATAGAAGAAATTATGAAGTAAAAGAGATGACCAAAAGATTTCAAAGGGAAGCTTAAGAAGACAAGAATATTGATGTTATATTTGTTAAAATTGGTGAACCAATATTGACATATTACTATGGTCTTAGAATCCATATTTACATTAGTCTCTTTTTTGTGTGTTCTGTGGTTATCATTGAATTGTGAAAGACTTAAAGACTCTTTATTTGCTGTGAAGTGCTGTCAAGTAACTTCATACCACAGTGACTTCTGAACAGCAGAAAGTAACACTGCCCTGTCCTGCACCAGGCCCACAATGATTTTTATGCTTCAGCCCGTTCTTGTAGCCACTGTGTCAGTCTATCTTGTTGAGAGTCTTCCTCTTTTTCGATGACTTTACCAAGCATGATGAACTTCTCTAGAGACCCATCTCTCCTGAGAAGACGTCCAAAGTGTGTGAGATGTCATCTTGCCATCCTCGCTTCCAGGGAGCACTTTGGTTGTACTTCTTCCAGGACAGATCTGTTTGTTCTTTTGGCAGTCCATGATATGTTCAATATTCTTTTCCAGCACAACAATTCGAAAGTGTCAGTTCTTTTTCTGTCTTCCTTATTCGTTGTCCAGCTAGTGCATGCATATACTGTGATTGAAAATACCATGACTTGGGTCAGATGCACCTTAAACTTCAAGGTGATGTCTTTAGTTTTCAACACTTTAATAGGATTTTTGCAGCAGATTTTGCCAATGCAATGCATCTTGATTTCTTCTCTGCAGCTTCCATGGGTGTCGATTGTGAACCCAAGTAAAATGAAATCCCTGACAATCTCGATCTTTGCTCCAGTTATAATGATGTTGCTTGTTGGTCCAGTTGTATATTGAAGGCTGTGGTCTTTGATCTTCATCAATTAGTATTTTAAATTTTCTTCATTTTCAACAAGAAAGATTGTGTCATCTGCATAACATATGTTGTTAATGAGTATTTCTCTACTACTGATGCCTCTTTCTTCTTCATACAAGTATAGCCTAGGTTCTCAGATTACTTGCTTGGCATAGAGATTGAAAAGGTATGATACAACCCGATTGCTCATCTTTCCTGACTTTAAACCATGTTATGTTCCCTTGTTCTGTTTTCATGACTGCCTCTTGATCCATGCACAGATTCATCATGAGCAAAATTAAATGTTCTGTGATTCCAATTCTCTGCAATGTTATCCAGAATTTGTTATAGTTAGAATCTGCATAGTCAACAAGATTGTTTATTAGATATATGCACTTTATTTTCTCATCTCTCTGTGTTTTTCATTCTTTTAAAAATCTTTCTGAAATAGAAATTTCAATTATAATTATATTGAATTTATTATTATTATTTTTTAAGGATCATGCTTTCTTAAAAGAAATACGATAGTACAACATCCTAGAGGCTCCTCTGAAGACATGGCACCAGTACTCATCACCAGTCTAGATCTGAAACTAGTACCCAATACAGCTTTCTAGAAAAAGATTGGACTGGACTATGAAATCTCTATCATTTCATGATACAACCACTTAGTGCTATGCATTTTGACCTATTGTGTTAGTGTTATACCACAAATACGTGTATGTTATGTTTCATTTTCAATCAGTTCAAAATAGTTTTAATGAGTCAAATATTTGTTGCGTTTACAGAGATTTTTTGTTGTTGTTAACTTCTAATTTTTATTGCGGCCAGAGAACATATGTTGCCAGATTTAAATACTATAACTTTTATGGAGAATTTGGAGTTTTATTTATTTATTTATTATGATTGAATGAAAATGTACATTCCCATATAAATTCGCATGCTCACCTATATGCAGCTCTAACAGCTCTCCCTGCCCAGCAAAAGCACATCCCCGAGAATTTGGAGTTTTTGTAATGTAATCGTATCTTGAGTATGTGTATGTATGTATGTATGCTTAAATTTGTATGCTCCATAAAAAGACATAACCAGTGAAATATTGAGCCATTTTTCCACCACTCCACATTGAGACACGCTCCCACAATAGGTCAGATTCTTTTGGATTCTATTTTCTGTTTTGCAAATATATGTAATTTTTCATTTTTTTATATCTTATGCAAAAAGCAATATATTGTATAAATTTTTTACATTATTTAAAAGCTTAGTATATAGAACATTTCTTTTCAGTGAATAAAGATCTTTTGCTGACAATTTTGTAGTGGTTGGACTGCGTTATATACATGACTTCGCTGTAGCTTATTCAGTTCAGCTCCTCACAGAGGCAGTTTTTGGTATTTGCTGGTCTTTTGCCTTTATAAACCATTCCATGAAGAACACCACTGCTCAATAAGTTTTATACTTCTCCAGATTAGTTTTATGATAGATTACAAAAAGTGGTATTGTTATGTCAAACAATAAAGACATAAAAAATTTTGTCATGTTATCCAAATTCCCCTTCAAACGGTTTGTATCATTTTTCACGCCCACGAGCAATGGATTTAAAGGCTTACTTCTCCAAACTGTTATCAACGAGATTGTATCATTAAACTTTTGAATTTTGTTAGTCTGTGGGTAAGAAATGTTACCTTCATGTAATATTCATTGTATTTCTCTTATTATGAAAAAATTTGAAAGTCATTTTATACATGATTAATGGTTGATTTTATATATAAAATTGTGCTTAGTTAACACCTACAAACGATAAAGAAAATTGAATAAGGTGTAGGAGAAAGAAATGATAATGCAAGTGTCTGTGTCTGTTTACGCATCTATCTGTCTACTTGAGTATGTATCTATGTATCCACCTACCTATCAATCTACTGGTCTACACACTTACCTATGGAAACTCTGGTCTCTTCAACAATCATTATTTTTTAAATATTTTTTGTTTTTATTTTTGATAAAATGAATACATAACTATACTACAGATACATCTTTACAAAAATATAAGCAAGTGCGTCACATATAACAAAACTAGCGGGAACTGCAACGATAAAGAATTATTTTATTTCCAAAGACTCAATTTAAATTATAACAGAAATTTGTACAGTGGAAATACAGGTTTAGTTCTCTTTCAAGGTCTCTCCACTTCAAACAAGTTTATAGTTACATTCCCTCCCCCAAGGATACAGTAAATGAACAAAACTTCTAATCTCTATCAACTATCTAATCTATGATAAACCCTCATCCTCTACTCCCTGCCCTTGTAGCCATCTGTACCTAAGTGTATTTTTCAGTCCTTGTCATAGAGGTCTCATATAGTATTTGTCCTTTGGCCCCTGACTGATTTCACTCAGCATAATGTCTTCCAACTGAAACCAGGTTATGAGATGCTTACCAAAATTATTATTGTTCTTTATCGTTGAATAATGCTCCATTGTGAATATGCAGCATAGTTTGTTTATCTAATTATCTGTTGATTCGAGTTTATTCCATCTTTTTGCTATTGTGGACTGTGCTGCAATAAACATTCCTGTGTGCATCTATCTGTTCATGTGATTGCGCTTGATTCTGTGGGATAAATTCTGAGCAGTGTGCTTACTGTATCAAATCGTCTATTTCCATCTTTTTAAGGGATTGCCAGGCTGCTTTGCGAAGAGGTTACACCGTTTTGAGATCCTACCAGCAGTATAGGAGATTTCCAATTTCTCCACAGCCTCTCCAGCATATGTGGTTTGTGTTTCTTGGATTATGGCCAACCTTATTGTCGTGAGATGGTATCTCATTGTAGTCTTGATTTGGATTGTTCCAATAGCTAGTGACCATGAGCATTTCCTCATGTGTCATTTGGCTGCCTGGATGTCCTCTCTAGTGAAGTGTCTGCCCATCTCCTTTACCCAATGCTTAATTGGATTATTTACCTCTTCTTGTTAATATTTTACGGAATCTTGTAGATATGGAGATCAGACATTGGTCCAACATGTAGTTGCCAAATACTTTTATTCCCATTCTGTAGGTGGTCATTTAACTCTTTTGACAAAGTCTTTGGGTAAGCAAATGTGTTTGACTGTTAGTAAATTCTGTTTCTATTTTCTCTTCCATTGATTGTGCTTTCAGATTTTGAAGTCTGTCTAAGCTGTATAGTAAAACATTCATCATTGATTCTTTTTTTCTTGCCTGATCTTTATTGTTTTAGGTTTGATATTTAGGTCTTAGATCCAATTTGAGTGGGGTTTTGTGGAAGGTGTAAGATATAGGTCTTGTTTAAGTTTTTTGCAGATGGATGTCGAATTTTGCTAGCATAATTTGTTAAAGAGACTGTTTTTACCCCAGCTTGCAATCTTAGAGCCTTTATCGAATATCAACTGTTCATAAGAGGATAATGGCATCTCTGGGATCTCAGCTCTGTTCCATTAGTCTAGATGTCTCTTTTTGTACCTGTACCAAGTGGTTTTGACTACTGTGGCAGTGTAATATATTCTAAGGTCGAGTGGGGTGAGATCGTCCGCTGTGTTTGTCTTCTGTGGTGCTTTACTTATCTGAGTTTTTTTTCTCTTTCCAGTCAAAATTAGTGATTTGTTCCTCCATCTCATTAAAAAATAACACCGGAATTTTAATTGAGATTGCATTGTATAAGTAGATTGCTTTAGCTAAAATAGCGATTTTCACAATGTTAAGGCTTCCTATCCATGAGCAGAGCAAGATTCTCCAATTATATAAGTCTCTTGATTTCTCACAGTAAGGTCTTGTACTTCTTTCTGTGTAGGTCTGTTACGTCTCTAGTTAGATTAATTACTAGGTGTATCTTCTTGAGGGTTATGGTAAATTGTGTTGATTTCTTCTTTGAAGAACTGTTTGTTGGTATAAAGGAATTCTACTGATTTACTTATGTTTATCTTATATCCTGATACTTTGCTGAAATATTCCATTACTATTTTTTAAATTGAATTCTTTTTGTCAAAGCCTTAGATATAAGACAGAAAGTGGTTTACTTTTACTTTGAATATTTACATTTCATTTTTGAACTCACCTATTCAACTGTTTGAAGCTAAGAATAATAAAATTTAATAATTTATTGGTGTACATTATTCTTTAAAATAAATGCTGATTATTTTTGTTTGGGGTACTATTTTGTCTTGGTTCTATTTTATATCTTATAAATATTTCAAACAGTAATTTTGATTAGTTTTCATTTTCTAGATCTACTTGTGGTGTCCTCTTTGTGTGAGATAGCTTAGTTATGTCTCCTCTAGGGGAAAATGTAATTAGATTTTTTATTTCCTACAGCCCTAGAGTTTTTATTCCATTAAAATTCATCTTACTTACACTTACTGAATTATTGATGTATTTGTGTTCTTATACATATTAGAATATGGTCTGGTTATTTGTTTAATTTTTACTGGTTGTTTTCTTTCATCTCTGAATTTTGAAGTAAGGACTATACTTTGTTTTTCTGATACTTTCCACTGTATGGAGGGCATATTTCTAATACATAATTCTTCTGTTGGCTTAAAGATTATAGAACATTAACCACAATTGTAGTCAATAATCTCTAGTTCCCATGCTGTAAAAGGAAGTATTTGAATGTATTTTGTGTTACCTTATTTCAGACAGTTTGCTTAATGAATTTTCTCACCTTTTTGTTCTCTCTATTTGGGTAATATTATCAGATACTTAAATAAAAGTAATATTATTATTTTGCTATATTATGTCTTTTATTTCTAGAATGTTTTTTTATACCTTATTTTTAACACTCATGTAGCTTTCTCTATCCCAATTGTTCTTAGTGATTATCGTAATATCTACGTTTCTAAATCTTATTTACCAGATTAGTATCATTCAAAATAACACTTGAGTTATAACTGATCACAAGTGTTTTAAGCTTGCAGCAGGGTTCCACTTCATTGTTACTTGGTTACATATTTTGCCTATGTTTTCAATTTTTTACCTTAGTGGGATTCTGTTCTACTTTTTTTTCTACTTGTTATAACAGTACAATACACACTTCTTAGAAAAAATGTGTGTTTGTGTGTATATTAGAAACTCTGGTATCGTAGTGGTTAAGTGCTATGGTTGCTACCCAAATGTCGGTAGCTTAAATCCACCAGGCAAGTTTTGGAAATTCTCTAGAGCAGTTCTACTGTGCCAGATTGGGTCACTATGAGTCAGAATCCACTCGACAGCTGTGAATTTGGTTTTTGTGATGTGTGCATTTCTGTGTTCTTGCAGTTAACATCTGAGGTTTGTTATAAGTGCAGAGTATTTAGAGGATATTTTTAAGGGCTGTTGCATGTGGAATATACCACTCACTAATAAACAGGCTGAAACTCTGATAGCATAGTGGTTAAGATCTCAGATGATAACTAGAAGTTCAGTGGTTAAAATACACCAGGTCTACTTTGTTCTATAGAATAATATGCCAGATTGGTTGAAATACTCCCTGGGTTTTGTATTAATTTTAACCTTTCAGTAGGATTTGACTATGGCATGATTAAATTCATATACACAAGTCTTATTCAGAAGTTCTCTGTATCAAGCACTTAGAAATACTCTTTTAGAAACAGGCATCTGTTTGGCCTTAGGCCTCTCAGATCTGCCTATACATTGCATTTAATGTATCATTGCATAACTTTGCCAATTGTACTCATTCTGCCTACATAAAAAGATACTGAGAGTTACAAAAATCTGCTGAAGGCATTAGTGTTACAACTCCAGAATTAATATTAAATAATGAAAGTCATATAATATTGTGCAACTAACTTAAGAAAAGAATTTCAGATGTAAAATCAGGGTATTGTGCATATGTGTGGATATATATATATTATATGATTAATGTATACACAGATAGTCCCTGACTTCTAATATATTTGAGTCATAATGAACTACACTTAGGACTTTTTTTTTTTTTTGGTACATCTGATCATTAGCAAGGAACCCTGATTGCACAGTAGTCTGCTAGCCAAGAGTAGCAGTCTGAATTCACCAACTGCTCCTTGGAAACCCTATGGGACAGTTGCATTCTGTTCCATTGGGTTGCTATAAGTCAGCTGTAACTGTAAGTCAACTCAACAGCAACAAGTTTGGTTGTTGTTTTCTGTCATTACTTACGGGCACTGCATATAATATTGCAGCACATAATTTGATCATGTTGTCATTCTCTGGCTGGCTGGCTGGCATTCTCACATGTTTACCTGTAGATGTACAACGTTATGATTTGTAAAGATACTGCTAATTAAAAGCAGTGATTAAAACTAAAAAAAAAAATTACTTGACTTACATCAGAATCAACTTGTGACGCAGTCGTTGTATAGGAACTCTGTCATGAGGCGGAGACTACCTTTATGAGCATATAAATTGCTTTTATGATTATAAAGGTGGCATTGTTATTATATTAAAACTTGCTACTTTTATTTGTGGTTACCCTGAAATATCAATGCATTCATGTGACTATATTTTCTTAGTCACTGCAATTATGTGTTTATTTCTTTCATGCCACAATGTTTAAATGCTCTGTTTCTAGGGAAAAGGTAAGGTGTTCAAACCTACCCGTGTGCTCTGTGGAAGACAGACCTGGAGGTCTTTTCAACCATAAATATTACAGCCTTACAAACCCTGTGGGTTTGTTCTACTCTGCCACCTGTGGTCACTATGAGTCAGTATCAACTCAAGACATCTCACAACAAGACAACATTACATACAAGAGTCCTAGATGACCCAGTAATAACTTCAAGATATCTTTTGGCATGTTAAGAAGGATATAATGAGTCAGGTGATAACTTTCAGACTTTAAAAGGGGTGCTCCATTGAGAAATGGAAATTTACATTGTCTAAGACTGGTATATATCCCTGGTTGTGTCAGAAATTGCGGGCTCCCTCCCTGTAACTCTTTTATATGACCCAACATCATCAATGCAAGGTGATTTGGTTCCAATCTCCTTTCTCTCCTCTCTGGTGGGTGAAAGAAAAAACTTTATACACCTCCTATAGTCGGTTCCTCTATATACTTAACAAGTTGGTTGTTTTTTCTCTCGATCACTGAGGATTTTACAAAGCATTGGATTTAACACAAACCCCATAAAAATCTCTTTAATTAGCTATATTTCTTTACATTCTGTACAAATTTTACAGTCCTTGTGTGAAAAAGTCACAGCATAAGTTGTCTTAAGCCTTCACACTTTGGAGGCATGCATTTCCTGTCTCTACTGGAATGTTGGTACTCATATTGTCAGTATTTCTCATATTCCTATTGTTTGCACAAAATCTATGGCTCAGTGTCATGTTTCATGACCACAGAAAGCAAAGAAAGTATTTTGCAATGAAAACACAGGACTTTCTTCAAGGATTCAAGAAAATGCTTTTTATGACAAGTGAATAATCTGGGAACCTCCTCACAGTTGAATATTATTAAATCAAAAAGACTTATTAAGATTCATAAAGCAATTAGAAGCATTAGGCTGAATAATCTTGTCATTTTCTTGTGCCTGTCCTCATGTTAAAGTCAACGGAAGCTGTATGCTTTTGGCCGTGGGCAAAATGTGGCCCATTTTGAACGAGAATAGCATCTGCAATTATACTCGCTGAGATAAAAATTAAAAGCTCCATCAATTCTCATGCTTCAGAGCATAAGATCATAACCAGATGGTGCCAGAAACTTTCTGCTGGGCACAAGGACTCACTAATAGACAGGTGCATTATGAACATTTTTTTTTTTTTTTGTCTCCTGCCTCATAATGTCACACACACACAGAGATGTCCCAAACACAGGACATCCAAACAAATGCAACGTTTGTGTTCCACCAGAATGAAAATCTTCCCATTGCCCAACAATATTGTGACTGAGATATCATTGCAGGTGTGGGGAATTTCAGCAAAAACAGTTCAGAATTGCATCCAACTCAACAGCAGTGTAACTTAGCTTCTGCTTCTGACTGGCTCTTTCTGTCTTTGTGTGTACCAGGGAAAAATGATTTCAATCTACATTCACCTCTAGGCATAACCATGCATGATGCCACTTGCCAAGAGGAAAGAAGATAAAGTCAATGGATATGACTCTAAACCTAGATATATAAAGACTCAACTAACTGATACACATTCACTAAGCTTTCACCAATTTCTGTGTGGAAGCCTCACTGGTGAAATAGTTAAGAGTTTGGCTGCTACCATGAGGGTCAATGGCTTGAATCCACCAGCAGCTCCAGGAGAGAAAAGCCCTGGCACTCTCTTCCCTTAAAATTTAGTGCTTGAAATACCCTTAGTGTCAGCACTACTTTGTCTTATATGGTCATTATGAGTTGAAATCCACTAAGTAGTACCTAACAGTAACAGATTCTAGGTGCTCTTTGGATGTGTGAAGACTATAGGACAAATATATACATATATATCCTTTCATTCACATACATGAAAATTCTCCTTTTGAATTAAAAATATACAACACTATGGGACATTGGATAGTACTCTGTACAAATTCAAAGGCAATTCAGAGAATAAAGTGTGTACTGTAGTTGGAGTCATCAGGAATGTTTGAGGAAAATAAAATATAACTTGCATATATCTATGACTGTGGAAGACTGACAAACTACCAAAAGGTTGTTAGTTGCTTTTATAAGTTTTGAGTAGCTTAAAGTTATTTTTAAAGTCTACAAAAGTTTCCAATATGTGGTTTTGTTAATTTAGGTGGTGGTATATATTTGTACACTACAATATAATCTACCACTTGTCTGCCAGTTTGTCTCACCCTGGTGGCTGAGTACTGTTGTGATGCTGGAAGCTGTGCTGCTAGTATTTCAAATCCCAGCAGGTCCCTCACGGTGGACAGATTCAGGTGGAGCTCTCAGATAAAGTCAAACTGGGAGGAAGAACTTGGTTATCCAATTCTGAAAAAAAAAAGAAAACAAGGAAAAGGGATCATTTTCGGATTACAATTCTGGAAGATCAGCCCCTCGTTTTGGAAAGCCCTCAAAATAAGATGTAAGAGGGTCCTCCTAAAAGAAGAATTACTACTAATTATGTGAATAGAGTAAAGCTTTCAGGACTTCCATATACTAATATGCTATGACTCAAAATTAGAACCAGCGGCTTCAAATATCCAGTACTAATCAGAACATGGAACATACAAAATACTCATCAAGGAAAATTCCAGGTGTCAAAAATGAAACTGAGTGCTTGAAGATCAGTATTATAGGTATTAGTGAGCTGAAATGGATTAATATTGGCCTTTCAGAATTGGGAAAATATACGGGTCGGATCCGACTCGACGGCACTTGGCTGGCTATGTCAGGAAGGATACGTTAAAGAGAAATGGTGTTGCATTCATTGTCGAAAAGAACATTTCAATATATATACTGAATTTCAACACTGTCAATGATAGAATAATGTCAACAGGCCTATAAGGAAGATGAGTTAATATAAATATTATTGAATATACACAACCAAACACTGATTCCAAAGATGAAGAATTGAAAATTCATAATCAAATTCTGGAGTTTGAAATTGATCAAGCATACAACAAAGATGCATTGATAACTGCTATTGACTAGTCTGAAAATGCTGGAAACAAAGAAGGATCAGTAGTTGAGAATACTGTACTGGTGACAGAAATTATGCCAGAGGCTGAATAATAGAATTCATCAAGATCTATTCCTTATTCACTGGGAAAGAAAAACTTTTTCAACAACATACCCAGTGACTATACACTTGGGCTTAATCAAATGGAATACATCGGGATCATATCTACTACATCTATGGAATGAGATGTTAGAGAAGCTTAATATCATCAGTCAGAAAAAGGCCGGGGACCAATTGTGGAGCAGAACACCAATTTCTCACAGGCAAATTCAAGTTGAAAGTGAAGAAACTTAAAACAAGTCCATGAAAGCCAAATTATGAACTTGAGCATATCCTACCTGAATTTAGAGACCACTTCAAGAATAGATTTGATGCACTGATCACAAATGACTGAAGATCAGAAGAGCTATAGGATAATACCAATGACGTAATACTTGAGGAAGCAAAACATCATTTAAAAGAGAGAAAAAAAGGAAAATATCAAAATATATGTCAGAAAAGACTTTGAAACATGCTCTTAAAGGTAGAGTAGTTAATGTAAAAGGAAGAAATGATGAAGTAAAAGAATTGAAAAATTTCAAAGAGTGGCTCAGGGAGACAATGCGAAGTATATTGAAATGTGTAAAGGTCTGGAGTTAGAAAACAAAAACAGAAGGACACTGAGGCATTCCTCAAGATGGAAGAACTTAAAAAACAGTGTCAAGCCTCAAGTTGCAATAGTGAAGAATTCTGTGGGCACAATGTAGAAAAGCACAGGGAATAGGCACAGTGTTAAAACACATACGGAATACCAAAAGAAGGTGAAAGGAAAACACAAAGTCACTGTACCAAAAAAAATCAGCTTTCAACTGTTTCAAGAGTTAACAAATGATAAGAACTGACGGCACTTGAGGAAGAAATCTAAGCTGCACTGAAGACACTGGTCTAATGCAAGGCTTCAGGAATTTGTGGAATACCAATTGAGATGTTTCAACAAATGGAGGTAATGATGAAAGTGCTTAGTTTACGCCAAGAAATTTACAAGGCAACTACCTAGCCAACCAAATGGAAGAAATTCATATTTGTAGGCACTAGAAAGGTGATACAACGGAATGAGGAAATCAATGAATAATAACACTAATATCAACTCAATTAAAAGTTTGCTGAAGATAACTAAAAAGCAATCGCAATTGTACATCAACAGAAGAAATGTCCGAAACACAGTCTTGATTCCCACAAGAACAAAGAATGAGGGATATTATTGCTGATGTTAGATGGATCTTGGTTAAAAACAAAAAAATACCAGAAACATATTCACCAGTGTTTTATCAGCTATGAAAAAGCATTTTACTGTGTGGCTCATAATAATTTTAGATGACATTTCCAAAAAAAACAAATCCAGAACATTTAATTGTGCTAATGTGGAAGTTGTGTTTAGACTGAGTTAGTCATTTGAACAGAAAAACAGCATAATGCTTGTCTTAATACCAGAAAAGTTGTTCATCAGTGTTGTGTACTGCAAAATATTTTATCAATCTGTATGCTGAGCAAATAATCCAAGAAACTGGTCAATTCAAAAAGAATGTGGCATGAGGATTAAAGGAAGACTCAGCTAACATGTCATACAATGAAACAGATAGCATAATTTTATCATATACAGACAAAACAACTGTGCTTGCTAAAAGTAATGAGGACTTGAGGCATTTTCTAGTAAAGAACAAACGCTTGTGTATTCTGTCTCTCAGACAGATATAAAAGAAGAGAGACTGAGATGTAAAGAATTATTGGATATTTTCGAATGATTGGCAATGAGTTGTTTTACGTAGTTAAATGCTTTTCCCCAGCGATGTTCAGGAGTTGATTCAAGCAGTATATATAGCAGAGAGCTTTTATTTTGAAGAAACCGATGTGATTTTTATTTTTGGTGTTGTTCTTTTTATTATGTCTATTTTATTTTTTAAATTATTTATTTAGTATGACTGAGTGAAAATGTACATTCCCGTATAAATTTACATGCTCACCTATATGCAGCTTCCACTGCTCTCCCTGTCCCGTGACGGCACACTATTCCTCTCTGCTCCATACATGTCTCATCCTCCCAACAGTCTCCTTTCCCCTGCTCTCCACCCACTCTCCTTCCACCAGTCGGAGGTCAGCAGGACGATATCCTATAGATGTATAGAACCATAAAGTGCAACCAATATATGGTCACTCTGCATCATATCGCAGCACAGTCCACGATAGCAAAAAGATGGAATCAACCCAGATGCCCAACAACAGAAGAATGGCTAGGTAAACTATAGTATATATACTCAGTGGAGCACTACACAATGATAAAGAATAACGATTCCAGGAAACATCTCGTAACCTGGTTTCAACTGGAAGACGTTATGTTGAGTGAAAGTAGTCAGTGACAAAAGGACAAATATTGTATGAGACCTCTACACTAAGATCTCAAAACCAGACTTGCATATAGAAGAAAAGACTCTGACAGTTGCAAGGGAGAGGAGGGAGGAAGGGAGGGAGAGGAGGGAGGAGGGGAGGGAGAGGAGGGAGGAGGGGAGGGAGGGGAGGACTTAGATTAGATAGTTGTTAGAAATCTGGTTGGGTGAAATCGGTGATAGCACACATTAGAAACAAGAACAATATTAAGTGGACTTCAGCATAACTTGAGTACTCCTTCCATCTTAACCTAATATTGCAAGGATAGAGTAGCTGGGGCGGGGGGCAGGAGACCATGCTCTTAGGTGAAATCGAGGGCAATTGGCACAATTAGCATTTTGCTAAGAAGGCTCTCTGCACCCCACATTGGTGAGTGGCATCTGGGGTCTTAAAAGCTGTCTATTTTATTTCTGAGGAAGGATGGATGTAGTAGAAGAAGGTGAAACACATTTGAGAAGGGTGCTGTGATGGACTAATTTCTTTCGTGGGTGGCATTTATATTCATGGTCTTATAATGCCATTCAGATGGCTGTGTGGTAGAGTAATTCTGATCTACCACTGGATTGGCCACTGGTACCTCAAAAGAGAGCAAAATGAGAGGCCATCACCACCGAGTATGACAGACAAACAGCTGCAACCCGCAGCAGTGACCCACAGGAGATCATACAAGGGGCTCCCACGGAGGGAGAGAGCAGAGTTTGGCTTTTGAACAGAGACTAAGGGCCAGAGAGAAGTCTAAGCCAGACCCAAGAATTTGGGACTTGCTAGTCCCTCAAACCTCAAGAGCCATTAACTTGATATGGTCAATGAGTTCTGTGACTCATTGGAAGAAATTAGGGAAGATGAAGACAAGAGAGAGACTAATGAGGCAACAGGGAATAGTTTGTGTTCGAAATATTCTAGTGTTAAAGAAGCATGGACAAGTTAGACATTTGAGAAATCTAACTTATGCCTCATAGGCACTAGCTTTGTGTTGATCCACATAAAAGAAATTATCCATTTAGGTGACAATAGAATTGTTAGACTGTTACCCATATTGCACAGGAAAAGAAACGTAGGCAGGAACATGATGATACTTTTCAAGAAGAGTGAGAATTACTCTTTCATTTAGATGGTGACGTGGTGATATGAACAAAACAAAGACACTGAAGAGTGATGAGCCTGATCTAAATAATTTCCTAGTCATTGATCTTACTTTTTCTAACTGTCGGTTTCCTCATTGTTATGTGAACTGGTAATTACATCTGACACTATTGGTTGCCTAGTAGCAACCCTCAATCTATTTATTTCTAGCTCGCAGAACCGATGGGCCAAAATAATGTTCAAATATTGAAAATAATCACTGCTTTGGGTTCGTGTGTGTTTATTAGGAAACCCTGGTCATGCAGTGTTTAGAAGCTATGGCATCAACATAAAGGTTGGCAGTTCAAATCTACCAGGCACTCCTTAGAATCTACATGGGGCAGTCCTACTCTGTCCTATAGTATTGCTGTGAGTCACATTCAACTTGATAGCAAAGGATTTGGCTTTTTGGATTTGTGTTTGTTAAGTTTCCTTAGAACAGAAAACATGGTAATTATTGACAGACTTTCTGCTATGGGTGAGAACTGGTGAGTGTGTGGCGTGAAGTTTCTAGGTATACCATTCCTCATGCTAAAACACAAATAAAGAGCTTTACTTTTTATTCTCTTTCTGCTTTGTGTAGTGTCTTGTGTGAGTTTGGTGTCTGGGTACTTCTGCAACCATCACAAGAACAAAAGAAGATAATATGGATACACTGAAGACAGGTATTTGAAAAGGACCCATGACTGCCTATCCCCATACTTATTATTAAGAGCCATAATTGTACATTTTACTGTTGAAACCATTTTTTTATTTTGTTACCCATAGCTAAATATCTTCATCAATGAAATAACTGATGTGATAAAAGCATATAAACAGTGATAACAACAAAACCAAATCCACTAATGTCAAGCCAATTTTAACACATAGTGACCCTATAGGTCAGAGTAGAACTGCCCTATTGTGTTTTCAAGGAGCACCTGGTGGAACTGCCAATCTTTCGGTGAGTAGACATAGCACTTAACCACTACATCACCAGGGTTTCTGATAAACAATAATGATAGCTTTGATTAACTGAAACTAATTATGTTAAAATAATTTTTATCTGTTTTATGTATTTCAGACTGAAATATAAACTCCATGTGTAGCTTTTGTGCAACTCATCTCACCGTGATCTATACTTGTATTAATACTGTGATTAAAAAAAAAGGAAAAACTCTCTATTAAGTTCTGAAAGAGAAGGTGAAATGGAAAAGCAGTTATATATCTTTATAACAGAAAGACACAGAATCAATGAAGTACTAACGGTTTTGACCAGGACCAAACCTACCGTTAAAAAATTTTTTCTGCAAAACATTTTTCTCTGCAATTTTGTAATTAAAATACTTTCACCCTCTTCCAGAATAGTAGCTGTATATTTAGTATACCATTAATTTAAAAACAAAGATAGTTAAGAGAAAAACACATCAATCATCATATTTAATACATGATTGTAAATTGTGCTATATGCTTTGACCATTAAACTCCATTCTTTCTTTTTTAACAGCTCAGCCTACACATTAAACACAAAGTTAAGAAGCAATTAGCAATGACATCTTTTGCTCCATACCTTTGAAGTGGAAAATTAGAATATGGTTAGAGGGGCTGTGCTACATAATAACCCTTTAATGCTCCGTCTTGAAGCATAGAATCTTAGGCAAGCAGAATAAATGTGCTATTTGGGGCCCTCCAGCCTACTTCTGGGAAGACGATGGGCTAATCATTTCAGGGAAAATGTCAGAGTGTTTTCCCACTGGATACTGATAACAAAATAGCACAGCTAATAATAGACAGGCCTCGTTTCTTCAAAGTCTGAGTTCATTTCTGGGAGCCAGTTTTACCTCCTTCTTCAGAAGTTCTTTCTAGTCCAATTTATGATACATGGAGATTGACCTATGCTGCTATCAATCTACAAAAAAAAAAAAAAAAAAAACGCTGCCATCCAGTCACTTCTGACTCACACTGACCCTATAGGTCAGAATAGAACAGCTCCATAGAGTTTCCAAGGAGTGCCTGCAGATTTGAACTGCTGACCTTTTGGCTGGCAGACACATCCCTTAACCATTATACTACCAGGGTGTCTAATTAAGTATGATATAATCCAAACAGTGAGACTAATAGGACCTTTCTATGTTAACTCGACTTGATGGCACTTGGCTTGGCTGGCATGTTAAGCTTCTGCCAAAATTGAAAGTCGGTAATTATACAGTTGCTGATTTTGGTAACTAAAATACTTCCTTTTAAGGTAACTCACATGTTCCTCACTTCAGTAACTCATAATAATCGGCTAAGATAATGTACTCTTCAGCAGATACTTTTGGAGACTAAGTTTCCCACATTTGTCTAGATACCTCCACTGACTTCATGCAGATGTCAATGAAAACCAAGAACTGAAGACTGATCTTGATTAATCTGAACCTGGAAAGCCTCCGGTAATACTTCTTTCTGGGTAGGAAGTACCACCACCTCATTGCTGTTAAGTTAATTTCCACTTATAAAGACCCAGAAGTCAGAGTAAAACTGCCCCATAGAGTTTCCAAAGACAGCCTGGTGGATCTGAATTACCAACTTCTTGGTTAACAGACATAGCACTTAACCACTAACCAGCCAGGGTTTTGGGGTCAGAAGTATCACTTGCTATTTCTTTCATTCGTCTTTCTTTCCCCTAGGTTCATGCACTTACAGTAATCATCCTAAAGATGTGTGAATTAACAGGGTTTTCATTTGAGAAAGAAAACTTAAAATCACTTAATTACATTATCACTTCAAATATTATTCTTTTCAGGAACCTCTGCAATCTTTCTTGTTATCTCTGGATAGCCCTAGAAATTCTTTCTTACATAGAGTCTATGTCTACTGACACTCTCAGTGTTAATATGATGCCATTATACCAAAGATCCGTTCATATAGTGATTAGATGTTGTGGACACCAAGAGGCCAATAATTGAATCAAAGTTATTCTGGTGAATCTGAGTTCCTAGGCTATAGTCTTCAAAATTGCTCTGTAATAGATTGAACCATATCTCCTAGAAATGTGCGTCAACCTGGTTACCAGGCTATGATTCTGACTGTGGTGTGATTGTCCACCATTTAGTAATCTAATATAATTATATGTTGTGACTCTTAATCTCTATGACATTAATGAAGCAAGGTTAGAGGCAGTTACATTAATGAGGCAGGACACAATCTACAGGATTAAGTTATATCTTGAATCAATCTCCTTTGAGATATAAAAATAAAATGGAACAGAAAGGAGGTGGACCTCCTAATACCAAGAAGGAAGACCAGGAAGACAGAGCATCTTTTGGACCTGGGGTCCTTGTGCTGAGAAGCTCCTAGGCCAGAGGAAGTGTGATGGCAAGAATCTTTCTCCAGAGCCAACAGGGAGAAAGCCTTTCACTGAAGTTGGGACCTTCAATTCAGGTTTCTTGCCTCTTACACTGTGAGAGGATAAATTTCTCTTTGTTAAGTCATCTACTCCTGGCATGTATGTTATAAAGGTACTGGATAACTAAGGCAAGTTTGTATGCCTTTTCTTTCTCCTTCTCTTTATGTGAGACAGAAAGATTAGAGAAGACTGAGCATTTAGTTTGCACTCCCTAGACTTGTGTCTTTTCATCATCCGTATTTAATCTGTATGCTGAAATAGTCTGAGAATCTGGACGGTGTGAAGAAAATGCAACACTGAATTTGGAGGATGGTTCATTGACAACCTACAATACGTAGATGATACAACCTCGTTTACTGCAAGAGATCTTGAAGCAATTACTGATGAAAATCAAAGACTACAGTCTTCAGTATGGTTTATATTTCAAGAGAAAGAAAGCCAAAATACTCACACCTGGACCAGTAAGCAACATAATGGCAAATGGAGAAAATATTGTAATTGTCAGGAATTCCACTTTAGCTGGATCCATAATCAACACCCATAGAAGCAGCAGTCAAGAAATCAAATGATGCGTTGTATGCAGCAAATATGTTTCAAAAGAAGTCTTTAAAGTATTAAAAATCAAAGATGTTATTTTTAAGGACTAAAGTTCATGTGAAAGCTGGACAATGAATAAGGAAGACCGAAGAAGAACTGACAACTTCAAAATGTGGTGTTGGTAATACATATTGAATGTGCTATGGATTGCCGAAAAGAACCCAGCTGTCTTGGAAGAAGTATAGTCAGAATGTTCCTTAGAAGCAAACACGGTGAGACTTCAGCTGACGTACTTTGCACAGGATTCCAGGAAGAACCAATCCTTGGAAAAGGACATCATTCTAGGTAGAGAGTAAATGAAAACAAAAGAAGATCTTCAATGAAGTGCATTGACATAGTGGCTGTAACAATAGACTCAAACCTAGCAATGACTGTGAGGATGGTGAAGGACCCAATAGTGTTTTCCTCTGTAACTCATTATGAGTTAGAATCAAAGCAATGTCACCCAACAACAACAAGGGTGTCAGATAAGAGTCAGAACTGACTGAATGACAATGGGTTGGCTTTGGTCTTGTGAAGAATCAGACAAGACTCTGATAAAGTAATTTTCATTGAGTGTAGATTTTCTTTTTCTTAGGAAAAATAGAATATCCTGATCATACATCAAAACAGTAACTTTTCACCCTACCTGTGACAGAAAGACAAGCAGATTTTTTTCTCTCTTAGATTTCATGGAGGGGGTGGAGTCAAGAAGGGTAACTAAACACACATCTCCCCAAATCCCTCTGTAAACCCAGACCTGAACTGGTAATTAAATGGATCCTTCTTGTCACCTATTGAGTGTTAGGACAAGGCTTAGGGCTGTTAGTTTGGACTTCATGGCGCTGAACAGAAAACCTCCTCTCTTTAGCTGACTCCTGCTCCTGGTCAGTCCTGGCTTTCATAGACTCATAACAACTTACCATTTTCACTTTTTTTTTCTCTGTCTTGGCCAGCCTGTGGACCTGGGTCTTAACTAGTGGCTAGTCTCAGATGCACTGCTAGTGGGATCAGCAGGTTAAATTGCCATATTTTGAGAGCCTGGCTTAGGACTCTGTGCATCTTGCCACCTTCGGCCTTTCTTTTCACCTTTGCCATAGTGTAGTTTGTACGGAACCACCAGGTGGCAAGCTTGTGTGGGATGCCATCTTGGATATTAAGGCCTAGGCTGGACCTAATTCTTATCCAGGGAGGCAGCACCTGTCCACAGGAGAGTGCTTTTCTGGAAGAAAAGCGGAAGTTTACACAGTATTGCCTACAGCTGGGGCCCAGCAACAGGGACTGTAGACTGTCCATCTCATCACCTTTGGCCTCTCCTTCTGCCTCTGCCATAGTGTAGTTTGTACAGAGATGTGAGGTGGCGAACTTGTGCTGGACACCATCTTGGGTACAGAGGCCTCAAAGAGACCTAATTCCTGGGCTCGGAGGCAGCACTTTCCTGCAGGGGAGTGCTCTGCCAGCAGAAAAGCAGAATTTTACACAGTGACACCTACAGTGGGGGCCTGTCAGCAGATGCCAACAGGGCAACAGGGCAGCAGCCTTGATGCATTTTGAACTAGTTTATAACATCTGGGGTTGGATTTAGAGGTACTAACTTTGCCAATTGGGAAGAGGGCCCTGTACACCTGAAAACCTGACTGACCTGGGAAGTGGTCAGGTACCTTTCACCTTTCATTTCAAGACGACTTAGAGAAACAACTGCAGTCCACCCTCACAGCATCTCTCCCAGCCTTTATTGACTCACATGAAGCCCGAAACGCAACAGACTGGAGAAAGTGGTAACCAGCAAATCACCCATGGCTTCAGAAAGCCCCCAAATGAAACAAAAAAAATAGATTACCAGATGAAGAAACTTTTCTGAAATTATCAGAAGGTGAATACAAAAGGATTATATACGGAGCCCTTCTAGACCTTATGTAAAATACAGCAGAGCAAAATGAAAAATTAAGCAAGCTGTTCGATTTGATGGAACACCAGTACTCTGAAATCCAACAGATCAAGAACAAAATCAAAGATGTAAAAACTTCAATTCAAAGCCAAGAAAACAGAAAGGACCAGACGGAAAAGAGACTTTCGGACTTGGAAGACAGAGTTACTGACTCCAGCATCTATGAGGAAATAGCAGAAAAAAGAAGCAAGAAAAATGAAGAAGCATTAAGAAGCATGTGGGACTCTGTTAATAGGAACAACCTATGATTAATTGGAGTCCATGAACAGGGCAAAACACCTGAGAACACAAAGCTGCGCTGCTGACAGAGAAATTCGCAGAAATCATGAAGGATGAGAATGTAGATATCCAAGACGCATATCGAATGTCACTCAGTATAGATCTTAAAAGAAAGACTCCAAGACATATTCTAATCAAGCTTAACAAAATGAAACATAAGCAAAAAGTCTTGAAGGCAGCAAGACTCAAAGCAAAGCTAACATTCTGAGGGAAACCCTGTAAGCTTTCATCAGATTTCTCAGCAGAAACAACACTGGCGGGGAGACAGTAGCATGACATAGTCAAAACCCTGAAGGAGAACTTCCAACCAAGAAATATATACCCTGCAAAACTATCTTCAAATATGAAAATTAAATTAAAACATTTGAAGATAAATAGACACTCAGAGATTTTGTGAAAACCAAACCAAAGCTATAAGAAATATTGAAAAGATCTCTTGGCTTTGGCTTAGAACAACAAAACCACTAACTTTATATTTTAGAAGGACACATCATCTGGAATCCTACTCAGTTAGGGAAGGCTCCAAACTCAATCAAAGCTATAACAGTGAAAGAAATGATCCAGTGATTATATCATGAACACTATGATGTCTCTATATTAAAAAGAGGTATGTATACAGTCGTTATAGTCCTTTCAGATGGAGAAGAATTTGACAAGACTGATAGTAATTAAAATTGGATTTACACATAGCTTATTAAGTGGGATCATAGGGGCAGCTGTAAAGCACAAAAAGATGCAACACAGGTCTCAACAACCACAATACCAATCCTGAAAAAGATGAAAACTCAACTCAAAAAGAAGAATGTCTCAGAGAAGATTAATAAGAACAACAGAGAAAACATCAATACAAAAATAAACATATCACAATGGCCGCAATGAACACGTACCTATCAATAATTACATTGAATGTGAATGGACTGAATGCTCCAGTAAAGAGACATCGAGTGACATCTTGGATCAAAAGATATGACCCATCAATATGTTGCATATAAGAACCTCACCTTAGACTGAAAGATAGGAACAAACTGAAAATTAAAAGATGGAAGAATATATATCAAGCTACCAATGAACAAAGTAGAGCAGGGATGGTAATTCTAATCTCAGATAAAATCAATTTTAATGTAAAGTCTACCATCGTGGACAAAGATGGACACTATTTATTGCTGAAAGTTTCAATACACAAGCAGGACTTAACAACATTAAATAGTTAATAGTTATGCACTTAATATTAGAGCACCTAAATATGTTGAAGAAACACTGACTACATTCACAAAGGAGACAGACCACTCCACAATAATAGTAGACTTCAAAACTCCACTCTCAATATTGGACAGATCATCTAGAAAAAAGCTCAGTAAAGACACAGAAGACCTTACTGTCACAGTTAACCAACTAGAACTCATTGACACATACAGAACTTTCTATCCATCAGTGGTCAACTACACCTTCTTCTCCAATACACATGGAACATTCTCCAGAATAGACCATGTGTTAGGACATAAAGCAATTCTTTGCAAAATCCATACCACTGAATTATTGCAAAGCATCGTCTCAGATCACAAAGCCATTAAAGTCAAAATCAATAGCAGACAAAACATAGATAGAAAGTGGAACTCATGGAAACTGAACAACACTTTGCTCAAAAAACCATGGGTTATAGAAGAAATCAAGGCTGAAATAAAAAAAAATTTATAGATTCCAATGAGAACAAAAACACTTCCTATTAGAATGTATGGGATACAGCCAAAGCAGGGCTCAGAGGTCAATTTATCTCCATAAATGCAAACATCTGGAAGGAAGAAAGAAACCAAGTCAAACAACTAACCCTACGACTTGAACAAGTAGAGAGATAAAAACAGAGGAACCCCTCAGGAACCAGAAGAAAACAGATCATAAAGATTAGAGCAGAACTAAATGAATTAGAGAGTAGAAGAATAATTGAAAAAATTGAAAAGACCAAAAGTTGGTTGTTTGAAAAGATCAACCAAATTGACAAACCACTGGCTAAAAGTACTGAAGAAAAACGGGAATGGAAACAAATAACCCAAATAAGAAATGAGAGGGGAGTTGTCATAAGAGATCCAACAGAAATCAAAAATATCATAGCTGAATACTACAGAAGACTGTATGCTAACAAATTTGAAAACCTAGAAGAAATGGACCAATTCTTTTATTCATATTGCCTACCAAAATTATCACAAGGTGGAGGAGAACAACTTAATAAACCCATCACAAAGGGAGAGATTGAAGAGGTCATCCAAAAACTGCCAACCAAAAAAAAGCCTGGGCCCAGATGGCTTCACCACAGAATTCTACCAAGCTTTTAGAGAAGGATTATCTCCAGCACTACTGAGACTATTTCACAGTATAGAAAGGGGTGGAATATTCTCAGATTCATTGTATGAAGCAAGCATAACCCTGACACCAAAGCCAGGGAAAGACCCTCAAAAAGGAGAACTACAGACCAATATCACTGATATTTCACTAAGAGCCCTATGAATGTCTGTATATAAAACCCTAAAGAGTAGGTAGGGGACCTTCCCTTAGACTCAATTTCCAAGGTGCTTTTTACTTTCACATTAATCAGTGTTCAGTAATTAGTCAATACATATAAGTATCCTGTCAGTGATTCCAGTGACTTCTATCCCCCATAAGCAGTGATTATCTGTTTTCTCTGTATGTTGGCACTTTGCCATGTGACTTCAATTTTCTGGTGGATCTAAGAAAAAAATGTTGATGCTTAGGTTTCTCAGCTTTATCCTGCTATGTGAAGACTGAAGGACAACTTCCAAGCTCCTTGTATGTTCACATGGAAATCAGACATTGTTTCCATGTTTTTTGATTTTGCACAGATTTAAAAACACAGGTTTTTACATATGTTTTTAAAACAAATTCAAAAGTTTGTTGAAGTCTTGGTTGCTGCTGATTATACTCTGTGTAGGGGAGCTATTGATACAGAAGCTGGAATGAAGCAGACTTTGTTTTATTGCAGTCACATGTGTGCCAATAGTTTGCACATCCTTCTGGCTCCATTGGACATAATACTCATCTCCCCCAACATACACACAAGTAGAGAGATCGCCAGCCTCTGAAAGACTGTCTTTTCCCTCGCATAAGTTTCCACATTCACAGAGTCTTGTTGGAGACAGGAAACACTTCATCTAGGATGTTTTCCTCCTGGAAGATGTTGATGGGGGATTGCCTATTCTGATAATTTTTTCTCAGTTATCCATCTTAGAGGAGTCCTGGTAGCACAGTGTTTAAGAGCATGACTACTAATCAAAAAGTCAGAAGTTCACTTCCACGAGATGCTCCTTGGAAGTCCTGTGGAGCTGTTCAACTTCTATCTATCCTATAAGGTTGCTATGAGTTGAGATCAGCTTAATGGCAACAGGTTTAATCCATCTTAGAAGATCTTCCACATAAGATCCTAGTGGAAGCCCAAAATACAGAACTTGGGCACCTTCAGTCTCTTGGATTTACCTCCTCGAAAAATTTGAAAGACAGCAACCTGGCCAACTGACCAGAGAAAGATCTATACCTTATAGTTATTTCAGAGAAAGAGATCCAGCAGAATGTAAATATATATATATATATATATATTGAATAATTTCATTACTATTACTTAACTAAAATTTGCTGAAGATAATGCAAAAATAGATGCAGCAGGACATTGACAGGGTAGTGCTAGAAATTCAAGCTGGACTCAGAAGAGGACATAAAACAAGGAATATCATTGCTGATGTCAGATGCACTTTGGCTGAAAACAGAGAATACCAGAAAGATGTTTACTTGTGTTTTGTTGACTATCCAAAGTCATTCAATTGTGTGGACATAATTACGATGAATAACATTTCAAAAAACAAGAATTCTAGGATGCTTAATTGTGCTCATGTGGAACCTGGACATAGACCATGAAGCAATCATTTGGAAAGAACAAAGGGATACTATTTTAAAGGGAAGGTTTCTATAAGCGTTATACTTTTTCACCATATTTATTCACTCTGTTTGCTGAGCAAATAATCTGAGAGGCTAGTCCATAGTAAGAAGACTGGGGATCAGGGTTAGAGGGAGCATCACAAACAAGCTGCCATATGAGATGACATGACCTCGCTTGCTCAAGGTGAAGAGAACTTGAAGCACTTAATGATGAAGATGAAAGACTACATCCTTCGGTATGGATTACACCTTAACTTAAATAAAGCAAAAAGCCTTACAAATGGACCAGTAAGCAACATTATAACATATGTAGAAAATATTGAGATTGTCAAGGATTTCATTATATTCTTTAGTCATTGCCCATGGAAGCCACAGTTTAGAAATCAAAACATGATTGCCTTGGGAAATCTGCTGCAAAGAACCTTTTTTAAAGGGTTAAAATGTCACTTTGAGGACCACTTCTCTGATCCGACTCATCAGCACTTGGCTTGGCTCTCCTAACCAAGCCGTGGCATTTTCAACGACCTCATTGGCACATGAAAGCTGGACAATGAATAACATAAACCAAAAATTCATGCCTTTAAATTATACTGTTGGCCAAAAATATTGAATATAGTATATACTGTCAGAAGAACAAAACACACCATCACTCTTGGATGAAGTACAAATAGAATCCTCCTTAGAAGGGAGGTGACAGTCTGTCTTGTGTACTTTGGACATGTTATCAGAAGACAGTAGTCCCTTGAAAAGGCCATCATGCTTGGTAAAATAGAGGGTGAAAGAAAAAGAGGAGGACTCTGGATGATATGTATTGGCCTAGTGGCTTTAAAAATAGGCTTATAATAGCAGGCTTTTGAGAATGGCACAACGTTTGATAATATTTAGTTATGTTATATATAATGCTCCTGTGAGTAGGAACCAACTAGATAGCATCTAACAATAACAACAGAAACAGAAAAAAATATAAGGTAGTTCTACTCTTTCTTATAATGTCTTTATGAGTTGGAATTGCCTCAACAGCATACAAAAAGAACTCCTGAACTAGAGAAGTTCAAACGATAGCTGTAAAATTCCAATTAGATAATAACTTCCTGGAAGCAGAAAGAAGATTCACACCCAAAATAAAATTTAGTGGTGCACATTATACTTTTCTGGCAGCAAATATTAAACAAGCCTTTAGCTTGAGAATATTTCCAACAAATGGAAGAAAACATAGAACCAGAGGGCTCAAATTGAGTAGCCAAAAAAAAGAATGAAAACTTTCACAAGGATAAGGAACAAACTTAATAGAGAGATGAGATGAGAATACATTAAAAGAGGGGTTAAAAAATAAAACAAGTAAAAAACTCTACCCTAAATAGTTTAAATTTTTAATGGCTTAAGGAAGAAAGGAAATTTCATTTGATGCACCAAAATTCAGTTCAGCTAAAGAGTGAATCACCGAGTAATTGTTGTTAGGTTCCACTGAGTCAGCTCCAACTCTTAGCAAGTTTACGTATAACAAAATAAAACATTTTCAAGTTCTGTGACATTGTCAAAATAGTAGGTGTGTTTGAGCCTGTTGTCTCCACTGTGCCAAATCATCTTGTTAAGGGTCTTCGTCTTTCTTTCTGACCCTCTACTTCGTTACACATAATGTTCTTTTCCAAGGATTGGTGGTTTCTGAAAACTTGTGAAGTTAAGGAGAAGTCTTGTCACCCATTCTGGGTTCTAAAGGACATTCTGTCTTGCCCCAAGACAGATATCTTCTTTCTGCTGGTTGTTGATATCATTTTTTATATTCTTTGCTGAGATCATAATTTAAATTCATCAATGATCTTCAGTTTCCCTTTTACTATGTCCAGCTTTTACATACATGTGATTGGATCAGGCCCACCTTGATTATCCAAGAGACATCTTTGCTTTTTGAGATTTTAAGAAAGACTTCTGCGGCAGATTTGCTAAATGGAATATGTTGATTCAAGTAAAATCAAATCTTTGATGATGTCAGTATTTTCACCATTAACATTGTGCTGTTTTTTGATGTAGTCCTGAAGACTTTTTATTTTTTTTTTATATTCACGTGTAAACCACTGAAGGCTGAAGTCATTGATATTTCTCAGTAAGTGCTTCAAGTTCTCTTCACTTTCAGCAAACAAGACAGTGTCATCTGCATGTTGTTGTTGCGGCTAGATGCTGTTGAGTCAGTTCCAACTCATAGTGACCCTATGAACAACAGGACGAAACACTGACCTGTCTTGTACTGTATCCACAATCGTTTTTACGCTTAAACCCATTGTTGAGCCCATTGTTCAGAAAGACTGTCAATCCATCTTGTTGACAGTCTTTCTCTTTTTCACTAACCCCTCACTCTACCAAGCATGATGTCTTCCTCCATGGACCGATCCCTCTTGGCAACATGTCCGAAGTATGTAAGACACAGTCTTGATATCTTCGCTTCCAAGCACTCTGGTTGTACTTCTTCCAGAACAGATCTGTTGGTTCTTTTGGTGGTCCATGGTACATTTAACACTCTTATCCAACACCGCAATTCAAAGGCATCAATTCTTCTTCTGTCTTCTTTATTTACTGTCCAGCTTTCATGTGCATATGATGTGAATGAAAATACCATAGCTTGGGTCAGCAGCACTTTAGTCTTCAAGGTGACATCTTTACTACATGTGAGTTTGTTAATGAGTCCTCCTCCAATTTTGATGCTGCATTCTTCTTCAAGTAGTCCTGCTTTTTGGATTATTTGTTCACCATATGGATTGAATAAGTATGGTAACAGAAAACAACCTTGAGAGACACCTTTTCCTACCTGCAAGTGGTAATAATAATTATTATTGGAATCCTCCCAGCCTGCTTTTTATGAATTTTTGGTGATTCATGGAGGATTCAGTAAGCATCTTTAATCTATAGATTTCTGTTTTTCACCAAATTTAGGGGGAAAAGTCTTTCATCATTTCTTCAAATGTTCTGCCAACTTTACCTGCTTTCTCCATGACACGTCATAGTTAAACTTGAAAAATAAGACAAACAAAAAACTCTTGAAAAGAGGCAGAGAAAGGCCACATTATCTGTAAGAAACACCATTCTGAATGACAGTAGATTTCTCACCTGAAACCATCAAAACTGGCCGAAAGTGTCACAATACTTTTAAAGAATTTAAAGAAATTAATTATCAACAACAAAGCCTATGTCTGATGAAACTGTTCTTCGGGAATGAAGGAAGAATGAAGACATTCACAAGTAAAGAAAACTAATTTATTGTTATTTTACTTAAAAGAAGATAAAACAAGTTCTTCAAATAGAAGGACTATCATAAAAGAAGGAATCCTGAAGCATGAAGAAGGAAGAAAAACAGGCTGAAAAGAAATATATATATGTATAATATATTTCTTGTGTCTCTGAGTTTTAAATTTCATATTGGATGGCTGAAAACACTTTACCAATCTACTTGGTTCTCAAGACAATGGTACTAAAAAGTAGAGAGAGCAAAGAAATCTAAATTGAAGTAAGTGTTCCACAATTTGCAGAACATTGTAAAATATTGATTCCAATAGGCTGTTATAAAATATATATTTGTATTGTAACATATTTTGTGTGCATATTATCCCTCAAAAAGAAAACTATTTGAATTAATACAATTAAAAAAAATAGCAGATAAAGCAATATGTTGTTATTGCTAGGTGCCATTAAGCTGGGTCTAACTCACACAGAACCTGTGCGCAAGAGAATGAAACACTGCCCAGTCTTGCACCGTGTCCACAATCATTTTTTGCTTAAGCCCATTGTTGCAGCCAGTGTCAATACACCTCATTGGTGGTTTTCCTGTTTCTCACTGGCACTCCACTCTACCAAGCATGATGTCCTTCTCCAAGGACTGACCCTCCCAGACAACATGTTCAAAGTATGTAAGATGCTGTCTTACCATCTTTGCTTCCAAGGAGCACTCTAGTTGTACTTCTTCTGGAACAGATCTGTTTGTTCTTTCAGCAGTCCATGGTGCATTCAACATTCTTCTCCAACACCACAATTCAAAGGCATCAATTCTTCTGTCTTCTTCGTTCATTGTCCAGCTTTTGTAAGCATATGATGTGATTGAAAATATCACGGCTTGGATGAGGTGCACTTTAATCTTCAAGGTGACAGCTTTACTTTTGAATCCTTTAAAGAGATCCTTTGCAGTAGATATTCATAATGCAGCAGATTTTCCCAGTGCAGCGACCCTTGATTTTTTTGACTTCTGCTTCCATAGGCATTGACCGTGGACCCAAGTAAAATGAAAGCCCTGACAATCTCAATCTTTTTTTCCTTTATCGTGATGTTGCTTACTGGTCCAGTCATTAGGAATTTTGTTTCCATGACACTGAGATGCAATCCATACTTCAGGCTGTGGTCCTTGACCTTCGTCAGTAAGTGTTTCAAATCATCTTCACTTCCAGCAAGAAGAGTGGTGTCATCTGTGTAATGCAGGTTGCTTGTGAGTTGGCCTCTAATCCTTATTCCTAATTCTTCATCACATAGTCCAGCTTCTCAGTTTCTTCGCTCGGCACACAGATTGAAAATGTATGGTGAAAAGACCCTAAAGCACACCTTTCGTGACTTGTTCTGTTTGCACACCTGCCTCTTGATTCATACACAGATTCCCTAAGAACACAATTAAGTGTTCTGGAATTCCCATTTTATTCAATACAGAATTCTAAAAACGGCTCAATGACAAAGAGAAAAGAAAACAAACAGATAAACAAAACGCTGTCCTACAGTTGATTCCAACTCATAACGACCCTACAGGACATAACAGAACTGCCCCAGTAGAGTTTCCAAGGAGCATTTGGGGGATTTGAACAGCCAATCGTTGTTAGCAGTTGTAGCAATTAACCACTATACCACCAGGGTTTCAATTCAAGTAATTAGGCAATTGTAAAGGTTAAAAAGGTTCTATAGTTTATAAAATTAAATGAGGTAATAGAACAAATATTCTCGAAACTGGTAACTTCTCATTTTTATTTTATGAGAAAAACAATAATCTGTGGCAAGTGGATAAGGAAAAAGCCTAGGATAGTTTATTTCTCACAGGGAATTTACTAAATTATTGTCACACAAATTTTTATAATAGATCAATTCTGTCGTAACTGTGGGAGATACTTATTTCAAATACAATGGCTTGTTGGTGAGATTTTCTTCTCATTAACTAAACAACAGATAAATTAGAAGTGAAAACAAGCACATGCACACAAACAAGAAAGATAGTCAAGTTATTAGATATTGGAGGAAAAAATCCAATAAGAAGAACAGAATCCACGTAAATAGAAACACATAAAATAAACCCAGAAGAAAATGATTTATTGCAATAGTGATATAGTAACATGAAATACATTTTTTAGAGAAATGACATATTTTATTTTTGAAACAAATATAATCTAAAAAATAAAATAATCAGGTCCAAAAGTGAACTCTGAAATTAAAAAAAAAAAAAGTTTGTTATGTTAAAAATATTTACAGATTGCTCAGAAGGCTGTACTTCAAAAAAAAACTTTTCAGAAAATAAATCCAAAGGACAAATAAATTAATTATACAATAAAAACAATACAAAAATATCAAAGACAAAACAATAAAGATCATGCAAGAAAAAAACTGAGGCAACAATGTAATTCTGACACACGGCCTAGACGGACTTCAAAATCTGACAAACAGAGCACAAACAGCAGAAGACAGAATAGACAGACAGGAACTACTAAGAATCAAACACTTTTGCTCATCCACAGTCTTTGTCAAAGGAGTTAAAAGACCATCAAACAGAATGAGAAAAGTATTTGCAAACTATATATTGGACCAGCGTCTGTTCTACATAACCTACATGGTCCTGCGAAAAATAATACAAAAAAAACACACGTAAAACTTATATTGAAAGCTAACATATTACTAAAAAAAAGAAAATTAACCGATAGACAAATTCTGACAAACAGGCCACTATAAGAAAAGTGAAAATAGTAAAGGAAAATTTTATATATATATATATATAAAACATCTATCTATCTATATATCTCATATATCTATCCCTATATAATTTTTATATATAATTTATTTTCCTGACCCATGGGGTAGAAGTGTGCAGATGACAGAGACCCACTGAGTACTTAGTACAATGAACCTGGACAGACCCTCACAAAGGAATGTCAGTGTGAAATTTTAGTACAACTGATAAAAAGAACAAAAGTCTCTAGAGAGCAAAAACAACACTATTTGTTTAAAACGTAGATGTATACAGTAAGTTTATGTTTAAGATAATATTCTTGAAAGTTAAATATAAAGAAAGGAGTCATTCATTTTTGCTTAAAAATATAATTTTGCAATTTTGTAAAATTGTGATCAAGCGGAAATTTACAATCCAAGTAAATTTTCTGTACCCATCTCTCTGAAACTCTATTTGTTCTCCTTACCCTGTGATAGTACACTCTTCTTTTCACTCTAATTCAGTATCCACTCAATCAACCCTTGTCCCGTGCTCTTCACCCTCTCCTCTCTCCTCTAGAAGGAAACCAGTAGTGAAGTGTTGGCTTCAGTACTGGTTTCACTGCTTTAAAGTCTTAGCTAGCAGTAAGTCTAGGGACCATGTTCTCAGGAGACCTTCCAGGCTATTGGACCATCAGTTCTGGTGTTTGCACACCTCTGTTTCTTGTAAAAATATAATTTTTTTCTCTCTTTTTTTTTTCTTTAACATGCCCGCCAGCAAATGTACATCCCCATATAAATTTACATTCCCACCTATATGCAGCTTCCACTGCTGTCCTTGTCCGGTGACAGCACACTATTCCTCTCTGCTCCACAAATGTCTCATCCTCCCAACAGCCTCCTTTCCCCTCTTCTCCACCCACTCTCCTTCCTCCAGCCAGAGGTCAGCAGGATGATATCCTATAAATGCAAAGTGCATCCAATATATGGTCACTCTGCATTGTCAAGTCCAATCCATTCATGTCCAAAGAGTGGAACTTCATTATGATTTATGGGCAAGAGCAGGATCAGGGCCAGGGGCCATGCTCTCAGGGGAACCCCGAAACTGCTGGACCATCAATTGAAGACTTTTAGTGGAGGTCTCAGGATGCACCCCTTTTTATTCTTGTGTTGCCAGTGAGACTCAACTTAGTGAGCTCCATCATGGCTATCACTGGTGGTGGCTGGGCACCATCTAGTTCTTCCAGTCCCAAGTCGATGTAGGCACCCACTCCTGTGGGTCTCTCTATCTTCTAGGTTGTCTTTACCCCATGTCATTTTGGTCCTCGGTGAGCATCTGTTCCTGCTGAGTTGGGACCATTTGCTGTGTCCTCTGATGGCAGCTTGACAGCTTTTAAGATCCCAGATGCCACTCACCAATGTGGGGTGCAGAGAGCCCACTTAGCAAAACACTAGTTGTGCCAGTTGGCCTCGACTTCGCCTAAGAGCCTGGTCCCTGGCCTCCTGCCCCAGCTACTCTATCCTTAAAATACTGGGTTAAGATGGAAGGAGTACTCATGTTATGTTTAAGTCCACTTAATATTGTTCTTGTTTCTAATGTGTGCTATCACCAATTTCACCCAACCAGATTTCTAGCAAATATCTAATCTAAACCCTCCCCCCCTCGTACCCCCTCCCTCCCTTCCCTTGCAGCTGTCAAAGAGTCTTTTCTTCTATAAACAAGTCTGTTTTTGAGAACTTATCACAGAGGTCTCATACAGTATTCGTCCTTTTGAAGCTGACTACTTTCACTCAACATAATGTCTTCCAGTTGAAACCAGGTTAGGAGATGTTACCTGGAATCATCGTGATTCTTTATCATTGCGTAGTGCTCCATTGAGTATATGTACCATAGTTTACCTATTCATTCTTCTGTTGTTGGGCATCTGGGTTGATTCCACCTTTTTGCTATCGTGGACTGTGCTGCGATAAACATTCTGATGCATGTGTCCGTTGGTGTGAAAGGCCTTGATTCTGTAGGATATGTTCCAAGTAGCGGAATTACTGGGTCAAATGGTATATCAATATTCATTTTTATAAGGAAGTGTCAGATTGCTTTCCTAAGAGGCTGGACCATTTTGCAACCCCACCAACAGTGTAGGAGGGTTCCACTTTCTCCACAGCCTCTCCAGCATTTGTTGTTTTGCGTTTTTTGGATCATAGCCAATCTTGTTGCGGTGAGATGGTATTTCATTGTCATCTTGATCTGAATTTTTTTAATAACTAAAGATCGTGAACATGTCTGCATGTGTTTTTTAGCTGCATGGATCTCCTCTTTAGTGAAATGTCTGTCCATCTCCTTTGCGCATCGCTTTATTGGATGATTTATCTTCTTCTTATTGATATTTTGTAGTATCTTATAGATTATGGAGATCAGGTGTCAGTCTGTCATAGAGTTGCCAAATACTTTTTCCCATTCTCTAGGTGTTCTTTTAATTCTATTAATAAAGTCTTTGGATGAGCAAAAGTGTTTGATTCTTAATAGTTCCCATTTATCTATTTTCTCTTCTGTTGATTGAGGTTTGTTTGACAGATTTTGGAGTCTGCCCACATTGTGTATTAAAACTTCCATTGTTGTTCCTACCTTTTCTTGGATGAGCTTTATCATTTTAGGTTTGATATTTAGGTCTTTTATCCAGCTGGAGTTGGTTTTTGTATAAGGTGTAAGATATGGATCTTGATTCAGTTTACTGCAGGTGGATATCCAATTTTGCCAGCACTATTTGTTGAAGAGACTGTTTTTACCCCAGTTTAATGTCCTAGGGCCTTTGTTGAATATCAGCTGTTCATAGGCAGATGATGTCATCTCTGAGGTCTCAATTCTGTTCCATTGATCCATCTGTCTGTTCTTGTACCACTACCAGGCTGTTTTGACCACTGTGGCAGTGTAGTATGTTCTGAGGTCGGGTAATGAGAGGTCTCCCAGTGTGTTCTTCTTCTTTAGTAGTACCTTACTTATCTGAGGCTTCTTCCCTTTCCAAACAAAATTGGTGATTTATTTCTCCATCTCATTAAAAAATGACGCTGGAACTTGTATTGGGATAGCATTATATAAATTGATTGCTTTGGCTAAAATAGACATTTTCACAATGTTAATTCTTCCTATCCATGAGCAGGGTAGGTTTTTCCATTTATCTAAGTCTCTCTTAGTTTCCTGTAGTAAGGGCTTGTAGTTCTCTTTGTAAAGGTCTGTTATGCCTCTGGTTAGGTTAATTCCTAGGTACTTTATCCTCTGAGGGGCTATCGTAAATGGTATTGATTTGAAAATTTCTTCCTTAACAGTCTCGTTGTTGGTATAAAGGAATCCTACTGATTTACTTATGTTTATCTTGTATCCTGAGACTTTGCCAAACTCTTCTATCAGTTTGAATCGTTTACTTATAGATTCCTTGGGGATCTCTGCATATACAATCATATCATCTGCGAACAGGGAGATTTTAACTTCCTCTTTGCCGATGCAGATGCCCTTTATTTCTTCGTCTTGCCTAATTTGCTCTGGCTAAAACTTCTAGTGCAATGTTAAATAGAAGAGGTGAGAGTGGTCATCCTTGTCTAGTTCCTGATCTCAAGGGAAAGTCTTTCAGTCTCTCTCCATTCAGGATGACTTGGGCAATTGGCTTTGTATAAGTGGCCCTTATTGTGTTGAGAAATTTGCCTTCTATGCCCATTTTGCTAAGAGTTTTTAGCATGAATGGGTGTTGGACTTTATTGAATGCCTTTTCTGCGTCAATGGACAAAATCAGGTGATTCTTGTCTTTGGGTTATGTATGTGGTTAATCACATTAATTGTTTTTCTGATGTTGAACCAGCCTTACATCCCTGGTATCAATCCTACTTGGTCATGATGGATTATTTTCTTGATATGTTGTTGTATTCTATTGGCAAGAATTTTCTTGAAGAATTTTGCATCCAGATTCATGAGTGATATCCGTCTGTAGTTCTCTTTTTTTGTCAGGTCTTTCCCTGGCTTTTGTATCAGGGTTATGCTGGCTTCACAGAATGAGTTTGGGAGTACTCCATCCCTTTCTATACTGTGAAATAGTTTCAGTAGTATTGGAGATAACTCTTCTCTAAATGCCTCTTGGAATTCTGCAGTAAAGCCATCCGGGCCCGGGCTTTTTTTGGTTGGCAGTGTTTTGATGACTTTTTCAATCTCTTCCTCTGTGATAGGCTTATTAAGTTGTTCTGCTTCACATTGTGATAATTTGGGTAGGTGATATGAGTCAAGGAATTTGTCCATTTCCTTTAGGTTTTCAAATTTGTTAGAGTATAGTCTTTCATAGCATTCTGTTGTGATATTTTTTATTTCTCTTGCGTCTGTGGTGACAACTCCCCTCTCATTTCTAATTTGGGTTATTTGTTTCCTTTCCTGCTTTTCTTTAGTAAGTTTAGCCAATGGTTTGTCAATTTTGTTGATCTTTCCAAAAAACCAACTTTTGTTTTTTTCTATTTTTTCAGTTGTTTTTCTATTCTCTAATTAGAGCTCTGCTCTAATCTTTATGATCTTGTTTCTTCTGGTACCCGGGAGGTTCCTCTGTTGTTCTCTTTCTACTTGTTCAAGCTGTAGAGTTAGTTCCTTGATTTGGTTTCTTTCTTCCTTCCCGATGTGTGCATTTATGGAGATAAATAGACCTCTGAGCATTGCTTTGGCTGCATCCCATAAGTTCTGGTAGGAAGTGTTTTCATTCTCATTGGAATCCATCAATTTCTTTATTTCATCCTTGATTTCCTCTATGACCCATGTTTTTTTGAGCAAGATGTTGTTCAGTTTCCAAGAGTTCCATTTTCTATCTGTTTTTCCTGCTATTGATTTCAACTTTGATGGCTTTATGATCTGAGAAGATGCTTTGCAGTAATTCAATGGTATGGATTTTGTTGAGCCTTGCATTATGGCCTAACACGTGGTGAATTCTGGAGAATGTGCCATGTGCACTGGAGAAGAAGGTGTAGTTGTCTGCTGATGGGTGGAAAGTTCTGTATATATCAATGAGGTTTAGTTGGTTAATTGTGTCAATGAGGCCTTCTGTATCTTTACTGAGCTTTTTTCTAGATGATCTGTCCAGTACTTAGAGTGGAGTATTGAAGTCTCGCACTATTATTGTGGAGTCATCTAATTCGCTTTTGAGTGTAGTCAGTGTTTCTTCAACGTATTTAGGTGTTCTGATATTAGGTGCATAAATATTTAGTATAGTTAGGTCTTCCTTGTGTACTGAACCTTTCAGCAATAAATAGTGCCCATCTTTGTCTATGATGGTGGATTTGACAGTAAAATCGATTTTGTCTGAGATTAGAATTGCAACCCCTGCTCTTCTTTGTTCATTATTAGCTTGATATATATTCTTGCATCCTTTAATTTTCAGTTTGTTCCTATCTTTAGGTCTCAAGTGAGTTTCTTGTAGGCAACATATGGATGGGTCATGTCTTTTGATCCAAGATGTCACTCGATGTCCCTTTACTGGAGCTTTCAGTCCATTCACATTCAATGTAATTATTCATAGGTATGTGTTCACTGCTGCCATTGTGATATGTTTATTTTTATGTTGATGGTTTATCTGTTGTTCTTATTAATCCATTCTGGGACATTCTTTTTTGTGAGTTGATTTTTCATCTTTTTCAGGTTGGTTTTGTAGTTGCTGAGACTCCTGTGTTACATTTCTTGAAATGGTATGATAGATCTTTGTTGTGCTTTATAGCTGCTCCTATGATCCCCGTTAATAAACTATATGTAAACCAAATTTTAATTACTAACAGTCTTGTCATCTTCCTCTCCATCTGGAAGGACTATAACGACTGTAGTACATCCTTCTTCTTAATATGATGACACCATAGTTTTCATGATGATCACTGGCTTGCTTCTTTCCATATTGAAACTGTGATTGACTTTGGAGCCTTCCCTAACTGAGTAGAGTTTTGAGTACTGTGTCTTTCTAAAACAAAGTTAGTGGTTTTGTTCTTCTAAGCCAGAGCCAAGAACTTCTTTCAGTATTTCTTGTAGTTTGGGTTTGGTTTTTACAAAGTCTCTGAGTTTCTATTTATCTGGGAATGTCTTAATTTCATTTTCGTATTTGAAAGATAGTTTTGCAGGATATATAATTCTTGGTTGGAAGTTCTTCTCCTTCAAGGCTTTGAATGCATCATGCTGCTGTCTCTGTGCCAGCATGGTTTCTGCTGAGAAATCTGACAAGGGCCTACAGGGTTTTCCCCTGAATGTTAGCTTTACTTTGAGTCTTGCTGCCTTCAAGAGTTTTTGCTTATGTTTCATTTTGTTAAGCTTGATTATAATATGTCTTGGAGTCTTTCTTTTGAGATCTATATTAGGTGGCATACAATATGCATCTGAGATGTCTATATTCTCTTCCTTCATGATTTCTGGGAAGTTTTCTGTCAGCAGCTCAGCAATGATACCTTCTGTGTTCTCAGATGTCTCAAACTGTTCAATGACTCCAATTAATCGAAGGCTGTTCCTCTTAATAGAGTCCCACATGCTTCTTAATGCTTCTTCATTTTTCTTATTGCTCTTTTCTGATTTCTGCTCATAGATGCTGGCGTCAGTAGCTCTATCTTCCAAGTCAGAAATTCTTTTTTCTATTTGTTCCATTCTGTTTTCTTGGCTTTGCATGGAAGTTTCTATGTCTTTCATTTTGTTCTTGATCTGCTGGATTCCAGAGTACTGGTGTTCCATCAGATCAAACAGCTTGCTTAATTTTTCATTTTGTTCTGCTGCATTTTGTATAAGGTCTAGAAGGGCTCTGTATATAATCATTTTGTATTCACTTTCTGATGCTTTAATAAAAGTTTCTTCATCTGGAAAACTCCTTGGTTGCTTTGTTTTGGAGCCTTCTGAAGCCATGGGTGATTTCTTCTGTGTCACAAGTGTCTGTTGCTTTTTGGGTCCCATGTGAGTAAGTAGAGGCTGAAAGAGATACTGTGAGGATGGGCTGCAGAATTTTCTCTAGGCTGTCTTAAAATGTAAAGCAAAAGGTGTCTGACCACTTCCCAAGTCAGTCAGGTTTTCAGGTATAGAGGTCCCTCTTCTCTACTGGTAAAGTAAGCACCACTATATCCAACCCCAGATGATACAAACTAGCTCAGAATACAGCAATGCTACTGCCCTGTTGGCTTCTGCTGACAGGGCCTACGTTTAGGCGACACTGTATCGAGCACCAATTTTGTGATAGAAAAGCCCTCTCTTGTGGGCAGGCTCTTGCTCCCAAGCTAAGAATTAGGTCTAGCTGTGGCCACTGTATCCAAGATGGCGTCCTCCACACAGGCAGCAGACAGAGGGGCTAAAGGTGCCGAGAGGTAGTGATTCCTCTGCTTCTGTTGCAGGGCCCCCGACATAGGCAGCACTGTGTAAAATTATTGCTTTTCTGTCAGAGAACTGCTGTCCTGTTTGTAGGTGCTGGCTCCCAGGCTAAGAATTAGGTCCCGCTAAAATCTCCTTACCAACATGGCGTCCCGTACACTGACTGCGAAATTCCGTACAAACCTGCTGATGCAGGTGTAAAACAAAAGGCCCAAAGTGGCTAGATTAGCAGAGTCCTAACCCTGGCTCTCAAAATATGGGAATTTTGCCTGCCAATCCCACCAGCAGCGCGTCTGAGTCTAACCGCTACGCAAGACCCAACTCTGCCTGCCGGCCAAGACCGAAAGAAAAAAAAAGTCAAAATGGTACGTTTACCTTCAGTCCTTAAGAGCCAGAGCTAGCCAGGAGCAGGAGTCAGTGAAAGACAGGAGGTTTTTTGCTCAGTGGTATGAAGTCCAAAGTAACAGCCCTGTGCCGTGTCCTGGGGCTGATTAGGTGATCAGAAGGCTCCATTTGATTATCAGTTCAGGTCTTGGTTTCCAGAGGGATATAAGGAGACGTGTGCTTAGTCCATCATCTTGACTCTGTCCCCCAAAAATATAATTTTTTTGACTGAGAAATTGAGAGCTTTGGAATATAAACTGTGAGTTGATTTGGCTACAGTCATGTTCCCAAATTCTTTATTGCTAATTTTAAAGAATTTTCTCTTTTTCTCTCCATAAATTCAGCTACCAAAATATAGAAACACTTCTTTTGCTGAGTCATATGAAATGTGTGGGTATGCGCGCGTGTGTGTGTATGTGTGTGTTTTAATTATGTTTAGGAAAAAGGAAGATATGGGAAGAAATGATTGAAAGACATAATACATACTGTTTTCCTTTTCAAATTGCAAGAGTGTAGGCAAGAAATGGATAGACTCTGGCACAGTTAAAGAATATAGAGATTTTGTTTGCCCATTATTCAGTGCTGCCCAGTGGATTCCAACTAATAGGTCTTCTGACTGTCTTTTTTTTTTTAATTGAAGCTGTGATAGTAGATAAAATGTCATTAGACTTATGCTGTGCTGTTGAGTTTTAAAGGTACTGTTGCGTTGGGAGTGATCAGGAACACATTCCACTTGATGTGGTGAGATTGTCCCTGAAGGTGTTTGGTATTTTGGACCATTACTATCATTGTAGCAGAAGGTTTGGTGAACTTCAAGGTTCTGTTCTGAAGACTTCTGTTCCGCGGATTAAATTAAGGGAAGGCTAAAATTTCCCTTTGCAACCTTACTCGGGATATTAAGGCCTAGGTTGACCCTAGAATACATGCACAGGAGATCTCTGCAACATATAGTAGCACAATAACAGAATAAAGAGCTAAAAATAAAGTCAATTCAGGCACAATCAATTGCAGCCACAGATTTCCTTTCTGTGTTGTATTCCCTAGTGTGTTGTCCAAGGTAGCAATATGCTCTCTGCAGTCACTGTGGTGATTTAACAGCAAGACATGCACTAATTCAACAGTTTTTACATGTAGCATTTAGTGAAATTGATTATATCCTTCAAGTTGTACTGCCATTCTCACCTTCATTGTCTGAGTTGTGCCTCCCTCATTAACATCAACTCACTTCCCACTAAGGTTCTTAGCTAATCTTTGTAGTTGCTGTTGTCATTTGACCTAATGTAGATATTTCCCAAAAAAGTACAATTCTCAAGACAGACCTTTTTTGGAAAATAAGCAAACAAAATAAACAAACTAAATATATATATATAATTCATTTAACTACAAGTGAAAATGTATTTACAGCCAAAAATATAGGAGAGTATTGGGAAAAAAACAATGCAAACAAAAAAAAAAAAACCAACAACACTAAAAATTCAACAGAGATTCTGTGAATAATGGAGTAGCAACTTAATTTTTAATTATCCCCCACCAACAAAAGAGGAAAGCGGCCTTAGACTTAGCATCAATCTCTATTTTTACCAACTAAGCCATTGTCCAAGTATACATCCACTTTCCTCTCTTTCACTGGGATGACTCTCACCCTTTCTTCAGTTTGTGTATAACTACTCAGTGTCAAACGTATCTCCTTGTTTGGCTTGTCAGTTCCTACTTATGAAACAGGGTCCTTTCTGATAGTCTGATAGTTTTTTTTGTTTTAAGCTCAAAAGACCCAAACCCATTGCTGTTGAGTCAATTTCGACTCATGGCAACCCTGTAGAACAGAGTAGAACTGCCTCACATAGTTTTCAAGTAGTGCCTGAGGGAATCAAACTGTCAATCTTCTGATTAGCAGCTGTAGCACTCAACCATTACACTTCTAGGGTTTACAGTGCTCCATAGAGTTTCCAAGGAGCAGCTGATAGAATCAAACTGCCAACAATTTGGTTAGTGGACACAGCACTTAACCATTTCATCACCAAGGTTTCCAATAGTTTTTTAGTACCTTCTAATTGTGTTTTGTTAAATCTCTGTGTTGGCAGCCATTAATGCTTACAACATTTGTATAATTGGTGTCATTTAAGAAAAGACAAGCAGAACAAGTCATCTGATTCAGTTACTACTTTCCCTCCCTTTTTTGTGTGTTGCACACTTCCAGTGCATTAGCACTGAACTACCCAGGCAATCAAAACAAGCTGGTGATTTGACCACTTCTTGAAAGCACTTAGATTATTTACTCATCCACTTGATCATTTAGAAAACAGGCACAGAAAAACTCATTTGGGATAAACTTTAATCCTGGTAGCACAATCACCAGTGCAAATAGTCTTGAACTCTGAAATTTTTGGCATCATTCAATTTACCTCCTCTACCAACTGAATATCAGTATTCATCTGCTGAGTCAGTAAAATAAAGTCTTCACAACCACAACAACACTTGATAAAGTATTGATGTGCTTTCAAAGTTTCCTGTAATGAAAGTTGATTTTTAAACTTTGTGTCTAATTTGTTTCTGTTGATATATCTGAGCTCCTGGCCTCCAAATGGCCTTTCAAGTTTGCTCAATAACACACTTCAGAATTTACTGCCGACTTGATAGCATTTTTAATTTAGTGAAGCGAAACTGTAATGCAACTGTATCCCGAAAGAAAAAGCAGTATCATTATTTTGCGGGTGTTTACTTCTGCTAATGAATTCAATCCCAATTTATGCCCCTTTTGTTGTAATATATAACTTGCTTTAAAGCACAAATGTTCGGTTGCCTGTAATAAGAGTAGTGCATGCTTCCACTCACAGACAGTGTCCTGGTTGATGTGATTCATAATGCTGACAAACACACTCGGATTGGTAGAGGGGGAGGAGTGTGATGGTATTAGAATGTAAAAAGTTTTGACAGATAGTTCTCCATTCTTCTGTTTTGAGGAATGCAGGAAAACATCATCTTCCACAGCGGATATGAATAACCTAAAACTACAGGAGTGAGGAGAGAGCTGGGATTACTGGAAACTGGGGTTATGGGCAAAACCAGGCTCAAGTGTACCACCATTCACCTATTAGAGCTGCTGCAGCTGCTTTGGATGGGTCATTGGGGTTCAATCTGTAAAGAACGCATGGTCTAATGTTTTCAGTGACTAAAAGTACCATAAGCTGTGTCAAACATGAATAAAAGTTACAAACTGCGCCATTTGCAATATGTTTGGATAGCAGGAATCAGGGTATAATGTCGACATCAGAACCATTGAGACAAGTAATTTATTAATATTTGGGAGAATTCTACTTACCCAGACAACAGCAGCATTTCACAATCTTGTAGCTGGTGACACTATTTTTATTAATTTACCCAAGAGGCAAAGCAGAAGATGCAAGATTCTGGCTTTTTACCTTCTAACATACAAACTGTAGGTAAAAAAGCATTCGTTCTCCTCATAACTTGTTGCCTATAAAACTTTACCAGGATAGGGTGTGGGACCAAGATGGCAAAGTAGACACACATTTCCTCAATTCCCTCTGAGAACTAAGGCCTGGGATGATAACTCAATGGAGCAGCATGGACACCCAGGAAACCCAGGAAGCTGGCATTGGTTTGTCAGATGTGACTAGGCTCCAATAACAGGATAAGACTCTCTAAAAGACAAGGCAGTGGCTGCTGAGTCCTGCTTCTGCTGACTCACTGTTTGGGAAGTCTGCAGCTGTTGACACCTTCTCTGTTCTCTGTTATCCAGGAGGTGGGGACTGGGCATGAGCTGGCTGCTACACCGACCTGCAGTGCTTAAATAAATAGCATATAGTGCATTAGAGAGAGTGTGCTTGGGATAGCCACCTATTGAGAGCCCAGTTGTTGACTGAGGGCACCACTGCTCCTATACCATCTCTTTTCTGAGCTGTGCCATAGATTCTGCTGTTTCATGACAGGAAGAGCAGTTCAGCTGAGATGCCATCTTGGTCAGCTAGGGGTGGAGTCACCCAGCTGGAGGCATTACAAAGAAAACCACTGCCACTCAGACAGGTCTGACTCATAGTGATCCTAGAGGTTGGAGTAGAACCACAGAGTTTCCAAGGACCTCTCGGTGAAGCTAAACTGCTGACCTTTTGGTTAGCAGGTGTAACACCTAATCTGCTACTCCAATAGAGTTTCTAGCTGGAAGCATTAGTTGGGACTAATTCTCAGGCAGAGCAGTACTCCCTGTCTGGTGAGTGCTTTTCCAGCTGAAAAGCTGTGATTCAGACAATTCATTCCTAGACTTATGGGCAGGGCCTGGTACAGGATGGAAGGAAGACTTTAACCCTTCCCTACTTTGAACCACATTACGGCATCTGGGGACAGCCTATGAGGTGCTTCCATTGTTAGCTGTAAGACAGGGCTTGACACACCTGAGCCCCTGACTGATGTCAGCAGCTGTTGGACAGCTACTAATTTAACAGTAAAGTACCTTTTTAAAATAAGACTACCTAGGGAAATGACTCTGAGAGGCACATCTGCATCTTTTCCACCCTTCACTGATTCAAATCATAGAGTAAGCTAATGGCTGCCCCCCACATGACTCACTAAATAGGGTGTCATCTTTGCCAGACAGGAGCCAGAACCTGCCACACTAAAGAGTCCACCTGGGGCTAACCACTAGAGGACACAGAAATGACTGGTAACCAATTCCCCTCTTAGAATTATGCCTCAGATCCTGTTCAGGTTATACCAGAAAAATTGAACAGCTTCTAGATGGTGCACAGACAATAATCAATTTCTAACCATTTAAAGAAGTAGTCCACCATGGCTCCAGAAAACTCCCAAAATAAAGAATCTAAAAGCTTTCCAGATGAAGAAGTCTTTCTGGAACTATCAGAGGTTGAGTACAAAAGAATTATATAGCAAGTCCTCCTAGGGATTAAAATAAATGCAGGAGAAAAAAAAATGAAAAAAATTAGTAAGCTATTTGAATTTATGAAACATCAATGATCTGAAATCCAGCAGATCAATAACAAAATTACAGAATTAGACAATTCAATCCAAAGTCAAAAGAGCATAACTGAAGAGACGGAAGTCAAGCTTAGTGATCCAGAAGACAGAGTAACTGACAAAAGCATTTATGAGGAGAAGTCTGAGAAAAGAAGTAAGAAAAATGAAGAAGAATTATGAAACATGCGAGACTCTATTAAGAAGAATAACCTACAGGTAACTGGAGTTCCTGAACACGGAGAGATAGTTGAAAATGTAGAGAGTATTTTTGTAGAGTTGCTGACAGAAAACTTTCCTGAAATTGTGAAAGAAGAGAGGATAGATATCCAAGATGTTTATCAAACACCACAAAAACTAGACCCCTCCCTCCAAAAGACACCAAACGTGTTATAATCAAGCTTAATAAAATGAAACACAAACAGATTTTCTTAAAGGTAGTGAGGCACAAACTAAAGCTAACATTCAGAGAGAAGCCCTGTAGGCTTTCTTCTGACTCCTAGGCAGAAAAAAAATATTGGCAAGAAAGCAATGAGATGACATACTCAAAGCCCTGAAGGAGAGAAACTTCCAACCAAGAAATATATGTCCTATAAAATTGTCTCTCAAATATGACAGTGAGATTAAGACATTCACAGATAAACAGAATCCTAGAGACTTTGTAAAAACCAAGCCAAAACTACAAAAAAATATTGAAAGAAGCTCTTTGCTTAGGGGAAAAAAAAAAAAAAAAGTATTAGGTAAATACTTAAGGAGGCAATGCAGGACATAGCCTCCAGAGTCCTTCTCAGTTAGGGAAGTCACAAAGTTCAAACAGAGCTACAATATTAAAAGAAGGGAACCAGTGATCATAACATGAAAACTACAACATTATCACACTAAAAAAGAGGAATTTATTGCAGTAGTCATAACCATTTCAGGTGGAGAGAAAATTAAAAAGATATGAAGAAATTAAAATCTGCTTTAAACTTAAAATAGTAAGTGGGATCATAAGGGTAGCTGCAAAACAAAAAGAACGTGACATATCAAAACAAGAAACATAATACGGGAGTCTCAACAAGCACAAAACCAATACTGAAAAAGATGAAAAGTCAACCGAAAAGAAAAACAACCCAGAATATTAACAGCATCATAGAAAACATCAACAGCACAAAAATAAATACATCAAAAAGACTGCACTAAGCACCTACCTGTCAATAATTACACTGAATGTAAATGCACTGAAACCTCCAATAAAGAGACAGCAAGTGACATCCTGGATCAAAAGACACAACCTGTCGATACATTGCTTTCAAGAAACACACCTTAGACTCAAAGGTATGAACAAACTGAAAATCAAAGGATGGAATAATATACACGAAGCCAACAACATTCAAGGAAGAGCAGGACTGGCAATACTAATCTCAGATAAAATAGACTTGAATGTAAAGTACACCATTGTGGACAAGCATGATCACTATTTATTGCTGAAAGTTTCAATACATAAGCAGGACATAACAATATTATTTATGCACCCAACATCAGCACATCTAAATGCAGTGAACAAACACTGACAACACTGAAAAACGAGATAGACCACCCCACAATACTAGTTGGAAACTTCAACACTCCAGTTTCAGCAATGCACAGATCACCCAGAAAAAAGCTCAGTAAAGATACAGAAGATCTTCTTGCAACAACTAAGGAATTAGACCTCGTTGACATATACAGAACTTTTTACCTACCAACAGATAAGGACAACTTCTTCAATCCACATGGAGCATTTTACAGAACAGACCATGCATTAGGACATAAAGCAAGTCTCAACAAAATCCCAACCATTGAATTATTGCAAAGCATCTTCTTGGACCATAACACCATAAAAGTTGAAATTTATTACAGAAAAAAAATAGGTTGAAATTTGAACTAATAGAAACTAAACAACACCTTGCTCAAAAATCCATGGGTTATATAAGAAATCAAGGACAAAATAAATTTATGAAGTCAAATGAGAATGAAAAAATACCTTACCAGAACTTATGGAATACAACCAAAGCAGAGCTCAGAGGTCAATTTATCTCTATAAATGCACACATCTGGAATGAAGACAGAGCTTAAACCAAAGAATTAACCCTACAGCTTGAGTAAGTAGAAAGAGAGCAACAGAAGAACCCCTCAGGCACCAGAAGAAAACAGATAACAAAGATTAGAACAGAACTAAAATTAAAAACCAGAAGAACAATTGAAAAAACTAACAAAATTAAAATGTGGCCAGGACAGAAACAAAGTTGTGCTTTGCAAAGTTGTCAGTGAGGGAAATGTTGATTCTAATTATTGGGTTCTTTCTTAAATAGTGATGCTAAGCTCCTGCTATCTGATGCGTATTCCATGTCCTTAAATGTGTCTTCTTGCTGCCGAAGATGGTCTCGTATATTAATGAGCTTTTTCTCATCTGGTTCTTATTGCTTCTTCCAAATAAAGATTTGCCCGAGACTAATTTAGTAAGCCTTAGGTTTTTAAAACAACATGTAAATAAAAGCTTTAATGTTTTCCCATTCAACATTTTTTGAGGGAGCAGAAAAGTCCACTGTCACTGGCTCAGTCCCCACATTTTTCATCTCCTTCCACTTTTTTCCGGTATAACATCTAAGTGTGATGATAGAGACAGTATTTGTTTCTTCTCTTTTCCATGAACGTATCCATCCCATCCACGTGCTTTTGTAAGAGGACATGCCCCACCCCCAGAATGCCGTGCCCGTGTTAGGAACTTACTGAAATCATCCCTGTCAATACTTGACACTTGGTTTACAAGTTACTGACTCCTACATCCTCAACTGCCTGTCACCTGTCTTCTGAGTTATCAAAGAATGTTTTATATACCTACCTAATTTTATTTAAAATATTACTGAACAGTAGCTTAAAACAGTAATCATCAATCACTAAACCTACAATAAAATCAAAGCCAAACCAAACCTATTGCCATTAGGTCAATTCCAACTCACGGTGACCCTGTACAGCAGAGTAGAACTGCCCCACAAAGTTACCAAGGAGCAGCTGATGGGTTTAAACTATCAACCATTTGGTTGACAGCCTTAGATCTTAACCTCTGTTGCCACCAGACCTCCAAGTGTCTACTAGTGCAAGGATATATTCTGATCTCCCTACACACACATGGACCTCTGACACCAAGAATCTTGCACTATAGCACAATTTTCAAGTTGTGAGATAAATAGCTACAAAATCTGAATTCTGTGAAATATGTGTACATCTACCAATTGTGTGGAGCACTCTGAAAGAAACCAAATTAAAAAAAAAATGTAAACATGAAATAAATTATGAAAAGGAGTTAATATTGATTTAGAAATCAATAATGACACTGAGAAAGGAAAACTTAAACTATGACACAAACCACAAACAAACAAAAATCCACTGCCATCAAGTCAATTCTGACTCACAGCAACCCTTTAAGCTCAGAGTAGAATTGGCCCATAAAGTTTCCAAGGAGCCTCTGGTGGATTTGAACAGCCAACCTTTTGGTGAGCAGATGTAACAGGATTTCCGATATAAACTATGCCAAGCCAAGGCCAAGTGCCAACGAGTCGGATCCGACTCATGGGGACCCTATAGCCACGTTTAAATATCCAAATAGGTGGATGAAGGAGAGGGAATAGTCTGAATAGAAAACACTCTATTAGGCTGAAAATGTATGTCTGGGTGTGGGTGTTTGCTGGAGTGGCAGGAGACTATATAGGCTATTCTGTTAGAAATAAGGTGTTGTATTGGCAGCAGCTAATTTTGCAGGTGAGGGTGTGACTGTACAGATATACAAAAGTGGAGAAATGAATTATAATTTAGAAGTAGAATCATTGGAATTTATCAATGGATTAGATATTGGGCATATGGAAAATAGAACTTGCAAGTGGATTTTGGTTTGTTGCCTAGGTAACCATATTTGCATTGGTACAAAAGAGAAAATTATAGATTACATTGACATTAATGCTATTGGAGACAATATTTCCTGCTTTCAAATTTTCAGGACGTTTCCAGGTAGTTTAAACAACACCCAATTCACAGAGTCTTGACATTTATTTCTGAATATTACCTTTGCTTAAAATGGTATGTACCTTTTAAGTGTGAAATCTCTGATTTATTTTTATATCTATAGAAATAAACAATTGTTTCAGGACCATTTTCTTTATATTCTAGGATATAATTAATTCAAATTTTAAGTACTTGAGAATAAGTCCCCATGTTTGTAGTTTCCTCTACACAAACAAAAAATATATTCTCCCTGCCTCAAAGTAGTCTCCAAGAAATGTTCTATACTGCTCATGAAAATTTTAATGTTCATGTTTTCAATTTTTCTAATCAAACTTTTATTTTAGCTCTTATGATTTTGACATGTATTTCACTAATTTTTTTAGTTCCACCTCTTCTTTTTTGACAGACTGTATTTTAGTAACCAAAAAACTGTGTGGCTTAGTAGTTAAGTGCTAACATAAAGGGTGGTAGTTCAAATCTACCAGCTGCTCCTTGGAAACTCTATGAGGCACTTCTACTTAGTACTGTAGAGTCACTATAAGTCACAATTGACTCAGTGGCAATGGATTTGGTTTTTGGTTTTTATATTTGAGGAAGGAATTTTTTCACTACCTTTCTTCAAGTAAATAGCATCAGAATTACTTTTTAGTTCTGTAAGTTTAAAATGACTTTCGATGTAATGAAAAATACTTCATTGATCAAAGTTGGCTATTTTTCTATTCAGTATAACCTCATAGAGTAACTGCTATGTCTGCATTTCAATGCCGACTTTCCTGGGGGACAAAAAAAAAAAGCTAACAGAAACTGCCTTTGCCACCAGAGAGAAACTGCCTTGTGCCATGCACGTACAGGTAGGCATGATGAAGAGATGTTTTTCTTAAGCAAGTTTCTTTTGGAAGTTAGTGCTCCACATTTTATAAAGTCCCAAGGGCTAGAACACTAAGTGATGAAAGAGAAGCAGGTGAAATAAGCTCTATCACTGCGACAGAGCTAAGACAGAGGAGCGGGTGCGTCATGCCAGAGCCTCAGACGACACCCGCCACAGGAAAAGAGGGTCTTTGGCCAGTATATGGTAATTTGTTTTTGTTTTGTTTTGCTTCCCATTGACTGGCATAGGGCCATGCTTCAAAATCTGTCTCTGCCTATTTCTCCTTTGCTTGCTTTGACTTCTACCAGGACAGAGATCAACAGCACATACTGATGTGTGTCAGGTTCCTCCTTCCTCCTGTACTCTGTGATCTTGAGGAAATTGCCTGCCTGTGTCTTAAACTCAATTTTCTCATCTGAAAACTAATTGTCATTTTCATCCTAGACTAAATTAGAGGTTTGAACGAAGTACATAAATTATTTAGCCCAGAAAACAAAAAGATTTTAAAAGGATTTTAATAACTACAAAACTAGTAATAGTGATAAGATTCTAAAATCTTTAGTGCAACCTTTAATTGAACTTTTCTCAGCATAGTTGAATATGATAAACTCTTATCAGCAATTAGTGTGACCTGCTTTACCAGCATGAAATATGGAAGCAAGTTTACATTTGCTTTCCAAAGTAAACACAGTTTGAGCCACAACACTCATACGAACAAGAAGAACAACAACTAACCCTCACTAATATCTCTCTTATGTGTTGATGTGTTTCAGGCTGTGTAGTTGTACAGACAGGTTATACCTTGATTCAGTCTTGTGTGCTACCGGACCTAGATGGCCCTGCTCTGTGCCAGTGCAAGAGCACATCACTGCTGATATTGATGAGAATTTAACACTGGAGGTAAGAAGTAGTTCAAGGTACAATTCCCACCTCTGTTTCAGTGACTATGCAAAGACATTTGACTGTGTGGCTCATGACAGATTACGAACACCATAGCAAAGAATGGGAACGCCAGACTACTCAACTGTGTTCATGAGGAAGGCAGATCAAGAGGAATCTTTTGAAGTACACAAAGGGATTTGTGTGGCTTAAAATCAAGGAAGGTGTCAGGTGTGTGTCCTTCCGCTGTACCTATTTGGTATAGATGTTACAATTCATTTTGTAAAAGCATCACTTACAATTTACTGCTAGTGAACAAAAATATTTCTCCAGTTTTATGAACTCTGCTATGGTAACTAAAATGAAGAGCGATGTTCCATGGCATTTATTCGCATACTATATAAGTTTAGCTAAAAGAAATTCAAAATGTATATCAATTAATATACTGATTAGGCTAATTGGTTTTAAGTACAGATCTGATGACTCAAACGACACGTGTTGGAAAGAATTTGCACACTTGCAACTGGAGAGGTCCTCAGAGGAATAGCTCCCTGGAAGCTAAACAGATTTTTATTTTCCAAGGGCTACATAACATGTGGCCACCTCAAGGAAACCCATACAGCCTGTCTGTGTGTACATTACACATTCTACTAAGTAACACTTAGCTTTTACAGTCTTTGAGGAGCCAATACAGGATGTGAGAGGAAATTTCAACTTTTTATGCAATTCTGCATGAAAGTGAGAATAGTATGTTAATGATTCCACTCAAGACACAGTTCTTTGAATATTTTCTTTGTATCGGGTACACTTCGAGATCTGGTGACACAAAGATAAGACAGACATGATCCCTAATCTAGAAGAGACAATGAGTTTACTAGAAGTGTTGTACCCGCAAACAATTAAAATTGGACAAATATTTTAAGAAAGATATGTACTTCCCCTCCCTGAAGAACAGGGACACACGCACACACACACACACAAAAGATTAATGCAAATATCACTAAGAAGAAAAATTTTTAAATGATTCTCATGAGACATAAATTGATGATTTTTTCCAAAGAGAGAAAGGGAAGGTAATTTTGTTCAACTAGAACAATGTAGAGAATCTTAAAAGAATATGACATATATATATGTATATATATATATGTCATATTCTTTTAAGATGTATATATATATACATATATATATATATATATATATGGGTTGCCATGAGTTGGATCCGACTAGACGGCACTTGGCTTTTTTGTCTATATATAAGGAGTAATTATCAATTAAATTCACCCAGAATCTTCTAGAATAAAAGTGGCTGCATCCTCCTGAAATCCTTTTATGTGATGTTGACACACAAGGTCTGATAATGAAGTCCATGAATTTAATTGTTCTAAGTGCTACATACCTCATCGCTGTCACTAAGGTCACCTTTGAAGTACTGCCCTTGGGAAATTCCAGTGCCAGTGTCTAGTCTACCCTTCAAAGCAATTTTGGAACTCTTTCTGGAATGGCCACTGTACACAGTGGGATGGTGTTAAGTTTGCAAACTCAACTGTATAGCTGTCTGTGAGAGTGTTTTCAGCCAGTGTAGAAATAACTGGATTGGAACACTGTCCCTATACACCTGATCTGGACAGCAGTGACTTCTGTCTTTGCCTGAAAATAAAAGAAATATCCAAAGAAAGACATCTGGATGACACTCAGGACATCATGCATAACACTACAGCTCTGATGGCCTTCAAAATTGCTTTGAAGGGTGGACTAGGTACTGGCATGGGTGCATAGCTTCCCAAGGGGAGCACTTCAAAGGTGACCACAATGATATTCTGCAATTAGGTATGCAGCAATTTTTCTAGGATGAGTTTGTGAAATTATCTGGCAGTTCATCTGGTATGGGAGACATTACCTGGCGCTCTTGTGTGTCTTTTTCTAGAGTAAAGAATGATTAATAAGGCTTTTAAAAGCAGATAAATAATAGAATAAATAAGTCCTCCTAACGGCACTTGGCTTGGCAGCGTCTTTACAGAATGCTTAGTTTGAATGTTCTCATGATTCACAACAGCATTACGAGAGCTTTTTCCCCTGGAAATGAAACCAAAACTAAAGCTAACTCTTCAGATACAGATGGGACTGGACTGTCAAACATAGAATGATGCTGGTGAAGAATGTGCTGCTTGGCTTTAATATATACATGAGGCTGTCTGAGCACCTCTTGTCCAGAAAGGTGAGATGAGAGGGTGAAGGGGGACAGGAGTTGGTTGAATGGATGCAGAAGTACAGGGTAGAAAGAAGGAGGAGTGCACTGTCATGTGGATGGGGTGGGGAGGAGAGCAGTTAGGGTTGCGTAGTATGTGGAAATGGGGTTTCATGTAGCTAACTGATTTGTACTATAAACTTTCACTTAAAACACAAAAATAATTCAAAGAAAAATTGTGAGGGCCTTTTAAAGGACAGAGCCCTTAGTCATGTACACACAACTCTGTGGATTTGCTTACTCCCCCCAAAATGAGTCCCTCGTGTACTCAACCATACCTTTGTATATTTGGAAGGCATTTCATTATGAGGTAGCTCTTAGTATAAGATGCAAGACCACTCCTCAATTTTAATACTTTATTAGCTCATTATCTATTCTGGTTCAAGGACTTCCAGTCTGAACTCTGCCTCTGAATATGCTATAAAGCATATTCACACAAACTAGACCATATCTGTCATCCACAAATTTATTGGTGCTAATTCTCTGGCTTTAAGCTTTTCAAACTTCTCTATTTAGCCTTTACAATCATGTACAGGCTTCTGGTTTGACGAAATTAAAATGTTCTTGGTAGTTGGGTGGTCAGATACCGCCAGCCAACACAGCAAATTCAGTTTTACTCCATTCATTATTTGCATAAACTCCACTGTTTCTCCAGCTCCAGCACTTCTCTGTAGCATACTGGCTTCTGTCAAAACTTGAGATGTCACAATTAATTAAGTACTTGAGTACTTACCCAAAGACTGGAGGTTCAAACTCACCCAGAGGTGCCTTGGAAGAAAGATATCACAACCTGCTTCCGAAAGGTCACAGCCTGGAAATAGGGCAGAGTTCTCCTCGGCACATGTATGTTTGCACGAGTCAGAATTGACTGCAAGGGAACTGTTTGGTTTTCTTTTCAGTTGTTACCTGTAATTAATTGCTGGTAGTGGTTGCTAACAAACGCTAAAATAAACATGCTTCTCTTTCTTATTACATTTAGTTCTCAGCATGATCTGTTAAATATAGGGTATAGATTTTGAAAAGAATGACGGACAAATAAACTAGCACTTAGAAAGTGCTCTGCTATGCTGATAATGGATACATACAGGCAGTGATGCTATTACTGTTGATGTGAAGGATAAAAGTTTCAAGATACAGGGCTTCCTGGGAAATCAGCACATATACTCCAGACATCACTTTGCTCAAATGACAAAGGCCCTGTGAGGCTGTATTATCTGAATATTTGAAACGATTGGTTCGGTCGTAACACTATACAAGAGAGCAGATGTTTATGAACATGGCACTTTTCTTCAACGTCAGTGAGATTTCAATTTCAGCAAAAAGGGAGTGAAATCTGCTGAGTGGTCTTGATATCCAGAGCTTACACTAACATTGACAATATACCTGAGGAAATCAGCAGAGGAAAGTTGTTTTATGTATGTCACACCAGCTTATGAAACTCATACATAGCAGGCAGAGGCTGTTACTTTTTCCACTTAGTTAAGACATAAATAAAATATTATTAAGACTCAGTCAGACAGATGTTCCAGATACAATCTTGTCCTAATTCTATGTGTTCCTATTTCCCATTTCATCTGTGTATTAATTCAACTCTGCCAAGAAAAAACTTTATATTGCTATTTCTGCTTCTAAGCAATCATTCTGGATACAGTAGACTCACAGTTAGAATCCCACTTTATTTTAATCTGCTTTTAGGCATTCTCTCTGGGAACACTCTGCACGTGAATGTGATGGCAACTTTATGAAAAATGTTAAGAACGTCTATTGAGTCCGAGACAGCAGTATTTAAATGTTGATTTTTACTTCCCTTGCAACCTCTCTTCTTTCCCAGTGATAATAATCCCGCTCCGCCAAGTGAAAAAGAAGAAGACCCTCAGTGAGCAGGATTGACACAGTGATCGCAACAATGGGTTTAAGCACAAAACCGACTGTGGAAATGGAGCAAGACCAGGTAGAGTTTCATACCATTGTTCACAGGGTCGCTATGAGTTGGAGCCGACTGCACGGCACCTCATGGCAACATCAAATTTTCCCTGGAAACCCTAGTGGTGTAGTGATTCAGTGTTAATCTTGCCAACCAAGAGGTCAGCCATTGAAATCCATCAGGTGTTCCTTGGAAACTGTGTGGGGTAGTTCTACTCTGATCTATAGGGTCTCTAGGAATCAGAATCGACTCGATGAAAGGGTTTTGGTTTGGTTTGGGGTTAAGCTTTCTCCTGTTGAAATGTCCCATTTAAACTCTGTTATCTTGGTCATTGATTCTTCGTTTAGGCCACTCATTCTCACTTGTACAATCGCAAGTTTCTGTCCCAAGATATCACCTTCATCAAAAACCTGACAATCAATTTCAGCGCACCCCATACCCTGTTTCTATATCAGTACTATTTTTTTATGGTATCTCAGTTTGATCATTATTAATTTATGATTTATGTTATAAAATCTCTTAAAGTGTCTTCCATGAAAAATACAAAAATAAAATTTATAAAGAAAAGTTTAGGACTCAGCAGCTTGATATTGTTTTAACTGTATCCCCTAAAAATATATGTTGTCATTCTAAGTCCTGGTATCTGTGAATATCTTCTTATTTGAAAAGAGGATCTTAGAGAAGGTTATTAATTAAGGTAGAATGAGTTCCAGCTGGATTAGGGTGAGCTCTAATTCAATCTGGGTGATGCCTTCACCAAAGAAGAGATACAGAGAAACAAACAGAGGAAAACAACTGTGTCAGTATGTAGACACATGTCAAGGAACACACAGGACTATCAGACTATAAACAGAACAAGAAAATCTTCTGCTCTGTCATGGAGGAAGCTTGGCTAGGTCAACAGATTGACTTGGGATTGGACCTCTAGAATCATGAGACAATAAATTTATGTTCTCGCAAGCCACCTAATTTGTTCTGACTTTTGTCTTCATTTTAGCAATGGTATGTCTGATCACAGTATGTGCATGGCTTGGGGATAATTCATTCTGTTGCTTATTTCCCCATCATTTATGACTAGGTCTCACGACATAGCTGCAGCCCAGGTAAGTTAAAAGTTAACTTGTTAGGGCTGAAAATACCCACCATTGTCGGATAACATATGTGAATTCTTTTTTTTTTTTTTACAAACAATTGCTTTCTAACAGTGATCAAATATATGTGGAATCAATCTACGCTCTCTGACACACACACAGATACAAAGAGAGAAACTTCCAGGGGATTGCCACCAACACAGGCCATGCATCTGAGAGAAAGGGTTGAAGCCAAGGATTAGTTAGAAGCCACGTCTGCCCATTAGAAGCTGTAAGACTACTTAGCAATAGACAAACACAGGAAGAAACCATGGCACAGTGGAAATGCAATGAGGTCATTCAAATGAACTAGGGTACTTTGTCAAATATTTGAACTATGATATATTCTAATAGTACATCCATAACTGCATGGAGGGACTGTTCCAAAAGTTTGAGAAATTCTATAGAAGCCAATGGCTGTATGAAGTCAATTTGACCTCATGTTGGCCCACTTGTTTCAGAACAGAGCTCCTTATTAGGGTGTTTGTAGTTGTGACCTTTCAGAAGCAGATCTCCAGATCTTTATTCCTAAGCGCCTTTCGGTGAGCTCCAACCATGAATGTTTTCATTAGTAGCCAAGTACTTAACCAATTGCACTACTTCAGGTCTCCTACCCATACAAAGGAACTAATGCTAAAGGAAAAGTGCTCTAAAAATAGGTGTTACGAATGACTCGAGGCAAGGTGTTCTATGATGCCAGTTTTAATAGGAATTCCATGTGCTCTGGAAACATGGACAAGGAAAGATGCAAGAATCTCTTTCATCGGTTCAGTACTTTCCAGAGAAGACTGGAAGGACTCTCCAAAGCAGTCACCACTTCTCTGTTGCAATTACCTAACGTATTGTTTTCTGTGGTAACTTTCACAAAACATTCTTATTCCAGGTTCTATTTATGGATATTCTGTGATTAAAGGTTCTCAGATGGGGAGTTTGGACAGCAGTGAAATGAACAACACAAAACAGTCATGTTCACAGCAGATCTTATCAAAGACTAGTTTATTTATATGTATGTGGGTTTGGACTGACTCCTAAATTAAGTGAAAATTTTATTGTTTGTTTAATTCTGAGTGTAAATACGATGGTGGGAAAAAAGAGTAGAAAAGAAAACATGCAGCTTCCAAATTCCATTTGATCACGAAAATAAAAAAAATAAAATAAAAATCGTTCCACTGAAAGAAACAAGCCGAAACTAAATCAAACCCACCGCGATCCAGTCAATTCTGACTCATAATGGCCACAAAGGTCAGAGTAGAACTGTACCATAAAGTTTCCGTGAAGCCCCTGGAGGATCCCAAATACAGACTTTCTGGTTAGCAGCTGTAGTACTTAACCACTACGCCACCAAGGTATCCCTAAAAGAAAGTCCCAATAAAACTGCATTGTACGTCATATTTTTCCAATTTGGGAAATGCTGATCTATACTTTTTTTTTCCTACTTGGAAAATTTAGCTTAATAGCAATGGACTTTCTCCTAGCCTATGTGTGTTGTTCTATACTAAAAAAATGGCCCTTTTTCTACAGAGAATGTTAGCAAGTTCTGAACTTTAAAATGTTGCACTAATCTGTTTGAACCTTTCCTCACACCACTGAGACCAGTGACAAATGAATACACAACTCTTACCTTGGTATAGGTACAAGCTGTATGTGGGAAGTGGCAGAAGGTAAGCTAGCCCGCTGAAATCAAAGAATGGCTTTAGGTCTATTGCTTCCAAACTAAAAACTGGAACATAGAATATGATCCATGATCAGGGTTTACTGTGAGTACAGCAGAAGGCAAGTGGTGGCTCATCTGTAAAGTAATTGTCAAACTGAGGAAGTTCTCCCCCAAAGTACCTGCCAATAACATGCATAGCTCAAGGCATACAAATAGTTTTCCTCAAGTAGATGCTTAATTAAGTCATCCATCTATGTCAGGCAAACATTCTCTACTTCACTGTCCCAGTGAGTAGAGAGAGAAAAACAAGTTAAAACAAAAATAAAACAAGCCAGCGAACAGAAAACATTGAATCAGTGTTAATTTTTTTTTTTATTTCCCTAACTTTTTAAGCTGGATGTTTTTCCATATTTCAAGTCTTTCTTTTTGTTTTAATGTATAAAATTAAAAATTTGTTGTATTTGGGCTTTCTTAAAAATTGTAAAGATCCTTTGTAGCGTAGTTGTTGAACGCTCAGTTGCTAATCTAAAGGCTGGCAATTCAAACCCAGCAGCTGCTCCACAGAAGAGAGATGCAATCAGCTGCTTCCATAAAGATCACCCAGCTTTTGACACATCTACCACACTCACAGGAAACCCTGGTGGCATAGTGGGTTAAGTGCTATGGCTGCTAACAAATACACCAGGTGCTCCTTGGAAGCTCAGCAGAACAGTTAGTTGGTATTGACTTGACGGCAGCGGGGTGGTTTAGCACAGTCTGCACCAAAACAAGTCCAGCACAACTAGATGGTGCCGGGCTACCAGCATTGATTTCTGTGACAGGAACTGTAATAAACAGTCCAGTACAGAGATGAAAAAAAAAATGTAGAACAAAATTCTGTCTTGTAAAAAAACGACCAATCTTACTGGTCTGACGAAGACCGAAGTAACCTGAGAGTATGGCACCCAGACACCTCTGTTAGCACAGCAATGAAGTCAGTTGTGACCTACCCCTCAGCCAAAGATTAAACAAGGCAGGGAAACAAAGTGGGACTAAAAGAGCACCTCAACCCAAAAGCGAGAACTGAAAGATAGGAGGTTACAGGAAAGCTGGTAACAGAGAACCCAAGGTTGAGACATGGGATGTTGATGTGTCATAGGGGTCGCAACCAGTGTCAAAAAACCATATGTGTATAATTGTTTAATGACAAACTGATTTGTTCTCTAAATTTTTGCCTAAAACACACACACACACACACACACACACACACACACACACAAAGATTAACCTTGAAAACTCTACAGGGCATTTCCATGACTCAGAATCAAATTTTTGGCAGACATTTTCTTTGGTTAAAAGTTGTAAGTGTTTACCAGCAATTCATGGCACATACAGGCACATGTAAGACACAATGAAACAAAATCTTATAAATGTGAAAACAATGGAGGGGATGTATCCAGAGCCAGTGATATGTGTTTTACACAGAGTTGTATAAAGGTTTTTTTTCAATACTTTCCCCAGTGATGGAAAATGAAGTGATTGAGGCAGTGAATGTGAAGATAGAGCAAAAGAGGTTTGAGAGCATTTTAGACCAAAGTAAAAAATGAAATAAAACCAAATCTGTTTCCATGGAATTAATTCTGGCTCACAGCCATCCTGTGGGACCGACTAGATCTGCTACAGGTCTTTATAGAGGGGCTGGTAGATTCAATCTGCTGGCCTTTAACTTAGCAGCTGAGCTCTTAAACACTGTGCCACCTGGTTTCCAAGTTCATTTTAAACCCAAAACCAAACCACCCCATTGCTGTTGGGTTGATTCCAACTAATAGGAACCTGTTGGACAGAGTAGAACTGCCACATAGAGTTTCCAAGGAGCATCAGTGGATTTGAACTGCTCAGTTTTTGATTAGCAGCTGTAGGACTTAAACCAGGTTTTCCAAGTTCATTTTAAAACAGAGAAAGACTTACAAAGGAAGAAAATATCTTTGAATATGCAGAGGGCATTTTTCTACTGCCAGGTTGCCTTATATTTGTTCCTTCTACTCTGTGACTTTGGTAATCCTTAGGATATCCTGATGGCATGGTAAATAAAAGCTATGGCTACTAACCAAAAGATTGGCAGTTCAGATTCACCAGGAACTCCTTGAAAACCATATGGGGCAATTCTCCCCTGTCTACAGGGTTAGTAAGAGTTGGAATCAACTCAATGGCAATGACTTTTATAAGAAACTAAGTTGTTCTTTTATTGCATTTATTCAGTTAAAAGGAAAAGAACCAGAAATCTAAACCGATCAGCCAGCTGATGTTTTTCACATCCTACACTGAGTAGGTGTTGTATTACATCTTCCAATTTGAAGACATGAAGTAACAGACTTGCACACACGACGCTGCATATGTGTGTTCTCTTTGTTTTACTCACTTGTTGATAGTACCAGATGCTCTATGCCAGGCATTCCCACCAGAGACTTAGAAAGGAGTAGAAGAAAGCCATTTTCCTCAAGTATTTCCCTGTCCAATGGGAGACAGAAACTGCCCTTTAAACCTGATAGGCCTTCTCAGATTTCCTCAACCAACTTCTCATTTTCTCTCTCTCTTGGTTCCTATACCGGAAAGATATTCATCTTTCAGAGTTTCTTGAAATAATGTTGGAAGTGGGTGTGGAATAGCCTTTGCAATATGCGCTTAATCACCCAGAAGGGTCCAGCGAAGTGGGAAAATATTATCTCCCCGCCTAGTGAAACTTGACCAGTGAGAAACAATAAACAAAGAAGGACACAGTTGTATAAAACTCATCTCCATCAGTGGTGAGTCTCTCGAAAAACCAACCAACCAATGGATGTCAAGAATGATTCTAAGTCATGGTAATCTCACCTGTGTCAAGGTAGAACTGTACTTCCTAGTGCTTTTTATTTTTATTTCTTTCTTTATTTCTAATTGTGTCTTAGGTGAAAGTTTGCAGTTCAAATTAATTTCTCATTCAAAAATTTATAGGCCAAGCATGTTGTTATTTGACATTGTTTGCAGTTCCCACAATATGATAGTGCACTCCTTCTTTCTACGCCTTATTTCCTATGTCTAATCACACTGTTCCTGTCCCTTCCTGTCTTCTACTGCTTTTGAAAAAAAAAAGTCTTGACTTGCCAGAAGTCAATCATCAGACCTTTCTTATGAGGTGTTTCTGAATGAACTACAACCTCCCACTTCTCAGTTAGCCAGTTGAGCTTGTAAACGGTTTGTACCACCCAAGTGCTTCTTTAAACCCATCCTAAACCCCATATGCTGATTTACTTACTCTGTCTCATCACTACTCGGTATGGAATGGTAGCCAGAAGAGTAATGAATCACTTTGCACTGCATCACGTCTCCTGTTATTTTGTCTTCTCTTTTCCCCTCACCCTCATCATTCCAAGCTTATATTTTCTAAGTATCTTCAGCACATTAATCTTGCCATCGTACTCCATTTCTAGTATTCAAGACTAAAAGACATGTGAGAGCAAAATGATCTGATAAGGCAATAAATAACATAATTAATATGAAATAAACCAAAGCACAAAACTCATTGCTGTCAAGGCATTTCCAACTCATAGTGAACCTATGGGCCTGGATAGAACTGCCTCAAGAATGTCCAAGGAGTTCCTGGTGGGTTCAAAGTGCTGACATTTTGGTTAGTAGCCACAGCTTTTGACCACTAAGCCACTGGGGCTTTCAACAATAAAACAGGATGATAAACACTAATAAGCACTAAATAATAATTGAAAGATTATCATTACTTGAGCATCTTCTATGCGTTAGACATAAAATCAAGTGCTTCTGTTCTTATACACACATAGCTCTCTCTATATATACACATGTGTATATATAGCTTTCATTTGTCAATTCAAGAAAATGCAGGCATCATAAATTAAGTAAACTTGGGAAGGTTATGGAGCTAATGTTGGTAGAGATAAGTTCAAACCTGGGTTTTTCTGGGCCCACAAATAATATCCCTTCTGTCAATGCTGAAGAGACTAGGGAAGAGTTCCCTGAGGCTCTGACTTTGGTGTCAGAGCTGATCAAATTTTTTATAAATGTATTGAATCAATCTGACGGTGAAAGAATAGTCTCTTCAACAAATGGTGCTGTACAACTTGATCTCCACATTAAAAAAAAAAAAAAAAAAACTAGACTGATAGCTCATACTATATGTGTGAATTAATTCAAATTAGATGTGTGTGGCTAAGGAGTTTATAAGAAATAAAGAACCTTCCAGACTAAGAAATCATATGAGCAAAGAGATATATATTACGGATTACAACATAAGCATCCTAAGCTTCTCTCTGTTTACAGTTTTTGCTTGCAACTTGAGCAATTCTATTGGCCACTCTCTTAAAAGGAACATATTTTTTATCAATGGAACTGTGTCCCTCATAATATGTGTTATGAAGCCTAAGCCCTATACCTGTGGTGGAAATCTCTGTGGCACAATGGGTAAGAATCTACCAGCCAGTTCTTGGAAACACAGCAGGATAGTGCTACTCTGGTCTTTATGGTCACTATGAGTTGAAATAAACTTGACAACAATCATTTTATTTACTTACTTATTAATGTCCTTTTAGTCTGGTGCACTGGGTTGGTATGAAAATCTATTATTCATAAAACTTAGCAATAGTTAATTGGCATCTAACACCTGAGAATGTTATCAAGAAGACACTCTGAAGGAGATGTTTAAATTTATACACAGTGGCAAGGAGCCACAAATACCCCAAAAAAGCCTTGGAAAGTAAATAAAGTAGAAGGACTTATACTTTCTGATTTTAAGTGTATTACAAGGCTACAGTCATAAAAGCAGTGTGGTACTGGTGTAAGGACTGACATATAGACCACTGAGTTTGAATTGACAATGCAGAAACAAATCCATAAGCCTATGCCAGATCAATATTTTTTTAAGTGTATTGAATCAATATGATGGTGAAAGAATGGTCTCTTCAACAAATGGTGCAGGACAACTTGATTTCCACGTTAAGAAAAAAAAAGAAAATGAAACTAGACAGGTATCTCACACGATATTTGTGAATTAATTCAAATTAGATCAATGACCTAAATACAAGGGCTAAAGCTATAAATCCTTTAGAAGAAATCAGAGAGAAATCTTCAAGACTTTTGTTCTAGGCAACAGATTTGTAAATATGAAACCAAAACTATGAACAACAAGAGAAAGTATAGATAAATTGTACTTCATTAAAACTAATTACCGAAAGATACTATCAAGAAAGCAAAGAGACTCTTTGTAAAGAACTTTTAAAATTCAACAACAAAAAACCCTAAAATTTGCATTCAGAGGGAACAAAATCATAAGTAGATATTTTTCCAAGTAAGTAAATGGGCAACAAGTACATGGGAAAACTCTTAATATCGTTAGTCATCAGGGGATTGCAGATCAAAATCATAAAGAGATACCACTGAACAACTACTAGAACAGCTGTTATCACAAACAAACAGATAAAACAGGAAACAAGTGTTAACAAGGATGTGGAGAAATGTAAATATTTTTAAGTTGTCGTGATCAGTAGAAAATGGTACAACCACTGCAGAAAACAATTTGATATTTTCTAGTAAAGTTAAGAGAACTAGCGGTGCAATCAGTGGTTAAGTGCTAGACTGCTAACCAAAAGATCACGTGCAGTAATCCACCAGTGGTTCTTTGAACAAATGCCTGGCAATTTACTCCTGTAAAGATTACTGAGTAGGAAGCCTTATGGGGTGGTTCTGTTTTATCATATAGTGTCCCTGTGAGTTCAGTATCAATTCAACAGCACTCAGCAACAAAAATAATGGAGTTAAACTCAGAAAAACTATATGATCCAGCAATCTGCTCCTAGGCATATGTCCTACATTATAAAAATATAGGGTTGCTATGAGGCAGCATTGACTCAATGGTGATGGCTTAACATACCATTACAGAAGCTACTGTGAGTTATGGAAAGCCTGGTGGCATAGCAGTTAATCACTACATCTGCTAACCTCAAGTTTGGCAGTTCAGATCCTCCAGATGCTCTTTGGAACTCTATCAGGCAGTTCTACTCTGTCTATAGGGCCTCTACAAGTTGGAATTGACTCAATTGCGATGAGTTTTGGTTCTTCTGTGACTGATGCTGCCAAAAATATCTGTGTCCATGTCCTTTTACTCATTATTTATTCCTCAAATGGTGAAGAAGGAACAACTTATCAACATGGATCCTACGTATTCATTAACATAGAATAGGCCTCCTTTGATTTAGATCATCGGTGAATTCTTTCAACAGAGATTTGTAGATTTCCTAATGAAGATCCTATACTGGTTTTGTTAGACTTATACCTAAGGATTCTGCTTGTTTGCTTGTCTTTTTTTGGATAGTGTTTGATAGCATTATGTTTTTAATTCGACATTCCAACTGTTCCAGATTGAAATTGTACTGTACATAGGAAAGCAATTGACTTTGAACCAAACTCATTGCCATCAAATCAGTCCCAGTGCCTAACAACTCTATACAGCAGAGTAGAGCTGCCCCATAGAGTTTCCAAGGAGCACCTGTTTAATTTGAACTGCCAACCTTTTAATTAGCAGCTATAGCTTTGAACTACTATATATGTATACATTCATTCCTTTCTTCCGGATTTTCTACATAGACAATAATGTAATCTGAAAATGTAGTTTTATTTCTTCTTTCCCAATATTTAGTTAACATTACTGTATTTGTTAGGTCTTCCAGTCAGTGTGCAATAAGACTACAGAGAGGGAACATCTTTGCAATGTTCCTGGTCCTATTATGCCACTTTTACTGGGTACTTTCCTATTAGTAGTTCTAGGACAGAACCCTTTGCTTTGGTGCAGTTATTTTTCCTCCCAAGAAACAAAAATGGCCACATAACTTGAGTTGTATACTTCTACCTAAAGCACAATTTGGAAAAGAAAAAGAAATTGGACTTAATGAAATTACTTAATTCAAACATAAAATGTTTATCGATAGGTTTACAAAAACCAAAAGCAAAAAAAAAAAGAAACGAAGTGCTGTCAAGCTGATTTTGACCCATAGTGACCCTATAGGGCAAAGTAGCACTGCCCCCATGGAGTTTCCAAGGAGCTCCCAGAGGATTCAAATTGCTCATCTTTTGGTTAGCAGATGTAGCAGTTAACCAGTATGCTACTAGGGTTTCCTTAAGGATATGTAAATTCTGGTAGTAAGTGAACTTTTTGAACATCAAATCATTTTTGGACTTATGAAAAACTTAAGTTTCTAGAAATATAATTTTATAGCATCTATCTAGTTATCATCTTGTTTAGAATGTTAAAACAGTATAAGTTTTTCCAGTGTGTCATGGATTGAATTGAGTCTCCTGAAAAAATGTGTGCAGTAGTTTGACTGGGCCATGACTCCCAGTATTGTGTGATTGCCCTCCACTTGGTGATTTTATTTATTTACTTATTATATGATGTAAGTCCAAATGTCAGCCTGTGGTTAATAGATAGGATCACGTTTCAAAAGGATTAGGGTGGGAGGGGGAGACTGCAACACCCTTACTAAGGGAGTTTCTCTTGAGTGTGGTTTGTACTTCCTTCTGTCCTACAAGAGACAAAAGAAAGGAAAGCAAGCAGAGAACTGCAGACCTCAACATTAATAAAGCAGCACTGGGAGCAGACTGTGTCTTTCAGACCACAGGTTCCGGTACGGAGATGCTCCCTAACCAAGCCTGAAGCAAGGAACTTCCTCCAAAGCCAACACGGAAAATGCCCTCTCCTGGAGTGAGCACCCTGATTAGGACTTCTGAATGGACTATGTAAGAATAAACTTTTCTTTGTTAAAGACACCCACTTGTGGTATTTCTGTCAGACGAGTGCTAGATGACTAAGACTGTAAAATAGAATTTTAACATATGTGTGCCTTATTCAGTTGGTATAGAATTTATTCAATTAAATACATTCAAAGTAAAATGATTGTAACATATACACTAATTTTTTAAGTGATGTTTCAGGAAAACACAATAATCCAGAGTAGAAACATAAAGGAAGTCTATAATGTTATTTCTCTCTCTTCCTTTTTCGTGGTCAATTTTCCGAAGGACAGTGAAGATTTCTTAACACTGACATATATATATGCATATACACACACATATATACAGACGTATATGAGTGTCTGCTCATTACTAGCCACGCTGACCTTGCTTCATCAGTGACACTTTCTCTTACCTCAGAAAAATGTTTACTCCGTTTGTACATTGCCATTTTCTTCAGATATTAATCCCATTAACTTGAACTAATATGTCCCTGATCTCACTTCCGCTGTTGCCAAGTTTAACAAGAAGTGTAACGTTTGTTCTTTGCTCTAATTTGAGCCCTCACACTCTTGCGACCGCACACAAAAAATACGCAACAATAATGAACGCCACTCAGCAGGACCCCAACACACATTGACGTGAACACAGCTATGAGACCCTGATACACCAAGGTTATGAAACCTTACTAAGTTGTCTGTACAGTGCTGCCAACATAAGCTGAAGGTGGCAAGTTCATGAACTTAATTGTCAGACCTCATATAGCCCTGTGTACACACACATACACACACACACACGAGGTATGACAATTAACTCTGCAAACTTATTGTTCTCAGTGCCACGTATCTCATTGCTGAGCATCACTATAGTTGCCTTCAAAGCACTTCCCTTGGGAAGCCAGGTGTCAACACCAGGGCCTGATCTACCCTTTAACACAATTCTACAATCTTTCTGGAGTGGCCATTGCACACAGTGGCACAGTGACAAGTTCACAAACTTAACTATATAGTTGTCTGTGAGGGAGTTTTTAGTCAGTTAACAAATCACTGTACTGGAACACCTTTCCTATTCACCTGATCTGGCCCTCAGTGGCTGTTTTCTTCACCCAAAGATAAAGGAAATATTGAAAGGAAGACATGTTAATGACATTGAAAACATCAAGTGTAATATGATGACAGCTCTGATGTCCATTCCAGAAAAAGAGTTCCAAAATTTCTTTGAAGCATGGGCTAGGCACTGGCATTGGTGCATAGCTTCCCAAGGGGAGTGCTTGGAAGGTGACCATATGATATTCAGCAATGAGGTATGTACCACTTTTTCTAGAACGAGTTCACAAACTTAATTTTCTGATCTCATGAGTATATACGTATGCATAGTTTTTTAAAAAATCAATATATATATGTTCATAAAGTTTGCAGGTGAATATTTTGAGTGTTTTGTTTCTAGTGTTCTATCCCAAAACAGTAAGAATTTATGTATTCATTGAATACACTGGTGAAACTTGTCACTAATAAGAATGCAACTGGCAAAATCAATCCAACTTCTCAGCCAGCCAAGTTAGGTTAATTATTACTAAAGAAAATAATGACCTTACCAACGCATTAATAAATAAAAGATATGAAAAACAAGATAAATGGTATAGGAATCCTTTCATAACTATTTAATTCATGGAGAATTAAGTTAAAAAAGGTGCTAGCTTGTTTTTGTTTTTGTTTGATCTTCTAAACGAGATACTCCACAACAAAAATTGTCCTTAATTAGTAGAAGAATGTTAATTCTTATCTTTGGAATAAGCTTTAGAAATGGAATTGTTCCATCACCTCATGTCCTTACCAGTTAATTTGCCAACCAGAAGCAATCTGTCTTTGAGAAAAAAAGTGAAAATAAACAGATAGAAGTTTCCAGTAGGACTACTATGGAATTGAAAGGAAAGTTGAGGGCTTTGGAAAGAAACAAATGAAAACATGTTATCAAACACAGTCAACTTCATGGCTGAGTAATGTGTGCAGTTCCATATGGCTTGGTCTCAGGGTCCTGTGGTTGGTTAAGAGAACTGCTGTGACATTTTTGAAAGAGGGGACTTAGGTTTTCATTTTATGCTAGGCTCTACAGTAGCCAGTTCTAACATCAGAAATGTGTAGGTGAGTGTTTGCTTTACAGAACTGAATGAGATATTGCCTTCTGATAGAAATTTATATACTTAGGATAGATTTTTGGATTAACAGAGGCAACAGTGAAAGAAGGCTTACACTTTTATTTATTTAGTACTTTCATTTAAAATAATTGAACTGAACAGTTCTTGATTTAAAGAGAACATCCTGGAGGTCATTGAGAAATTAAACAGAGTTGGGGAGACACAGGGAGAAGTAGAACTTTGGCCCACATGTATTTTCTTTCAGGGGGCAAAACTACTAATGTTAGGGGGGCCAAATTGGGGCATCGTGATTCTTATAAAATATGACTTAGGAACTCAGAAATTGCTCGGCATTAGTTCTCAAATGGAGCTATCCTTTACAGCTGAAAATATCCTTTTACTGAGAAAGAATAAGGGAAATGACTTTTTCGCAATTAAAATTCAAGTAGCATGAAAAAATGCGGTACAAAATCATTAAGTTAATTGTCTCAGCTTGTTGCACGTTTGGAAAGCAGTTATCTGTGCCTCTAACATCAGGTACCAATGCCTGGTCTGTCTGCTCATTATACTGTGGGAGCCTGCAAGCTGCTGTGATGCTGAAAGCTACAGCACCAGTCTCAAACACAAACGTGGTTCCCCTTGATGAACAGTTTTCAGTGGTGCTTCCAGACTAAGACAGATTAGAAAGAAAAGACTGGTAATCTGCCTCCCAAACTTACTCAGTGAAACCCTATGAGTAACAAAGTATTGTATGAGATTTCAACTCATTTCCTTTGGGCATGCCAGCAGGAACACCACATTACTGGAGAAGGATATCATGTTTAGTAAAGTGGAGGACCATCAAAGGTGATGGAAACCCTCAGGGAGGTGGATGGACACAGAGATGCCCAAAGTGGACTCTGACATACAATAGTGAAGATTGCCGGGAAATGTTTTGTCAGTTATACACGGGATTGCGCCAAGTCTGTGCTCACTACAGTGACTAGAAACTACAACAGTGTTAAAATCCAGTGGGAAAGGGAGGAGATCCAAGCCTATAAAAGGTAACTTTTTATATGACATCAAATAGGCTGTTCAAATCCACCAGGACCTCCTTGAAAACTCTATGGATAGTTCTACTCTGTCTATAAGATCACTATTAATTGGAATCAACTCAACTGAAGTGGATTTGGTTCAGTTTTAGGCAGAAAAGGACACCAAAACCACAATTAGATTAAATGTTAAAACCTCCTATTTCTGCCACTTTGATTCAACATCATTTTAACTAACTTTGGCTTAATATAGCACATTCTTACCTGCAGTGTTCTTTTGATCAAATGCAGCACAAAACAAATAAAATTCACGCACTCATATATTTCTTGGCTTAAAAATCAATTTATGATCATCAACCTTCTTCTGTCCATTGATCTGTTGTTAAGTGTACTTTCTTCTTTGATTTGCCTGGCTTTTGTATAACTATCACCAACCAAAAAGTTGCCATGGTAGCTTTGCCTCACACGGATATTTGACTTTATCCACTCCTTCACAGTTGTATACATTCCCTCATGACAATTCTGGGGCCAATAAGGCTCAATTTCGCAAGAGTGAAATCTCCTTCCTCTAAAATGAGCTTTGTCCACAGGATGGGGGAGGACATCCAGGACCTAACACGTTCATGTGTTAATTTAAAACAATTGTTTTGTGATCAGTTTGGCAGGTCTTCTGTGGTGTCTGGTGCACAAAACTTTTCTGAGGTTCTCTGAGGCAAATTTCCCACCGAGTTTTACAGGCACCTGGACTTTCCCATCTTGCAAAGTGAGTTTCTAAAAACTACATTTGGTTTCTTTGTCATTGTTATCACAGGGTCAGTTCATTCCATCATTGGCTTGTTTTACATGCCGTGGTTACTTTATTTCACTTTATTTCCTTTGACTCAATAATGCTAGTGTTTTAGAATGAGAAGAGAGATAAACGTATATGTATTGTCACCATGTTTCAACTTTCATTTTCAAGCTTTACCACCACTTGAATGATTTTATTCACCCCAAATCAGTATCTCACACTCTTCTCAGCTTGGAAAATAAACATGGACTTGGATCACTCACTCTTTCTGTCTCAATCCCAGCATGAACAACGTCACTTAATTCTAGATTACTCCTTTTGATTAGTTCTGCTATTTTTTTGACTTTGGAATATACCAATGTCATCACTATTATTACAATTACCATCCTCAGCTTCACTATCATCAATAAAATGAATCATACTTCCTCTCCAGTGTTTCTGCATTTATTAAAGTAGTACAGGAGTTCCTTCTGGCTCAGAACTACTACATCTATCCATTAATCTTAAACAAACAAAACCATAAAATATATTTTGTATTGCAGTAATGTTGAAAGTATGCTTGACAAGTTAAATTTATTTGACTTTATTGATGTATGTATTTATTTTATATTTTTCAGCATGACATATATATGCCGGTCCTTAAATAACATTTGGATGCCACTGAAAACAGCCTAAGTCAATAATATGTTCTTTCAATGAGTCAAGATATGTTGAAAAGACAGCAGCATGTAGCATCACTTACAACCATGTAACAGAAAACCACCTACAGTGCAATGTTAGAGAGATAAATGAAAATCTTGTTCTTTTTTGTTTGACTATTATAGTCACAAGACACATGTAATTGATCATCCTATTAAAGGGTTAGAATATGAGCTGTCATGGGAAACAACAGAAAGATACTGGGCTTTGTAATCTAGAACAGAGACAAGTAAATAGGGTTACGACTATATTCTTCAAATTTTTAATACAGTCCTGAAAAGACTGTCACACCCTCTGTGATGTCAGAGATAAAAACACAACTGAAACTTTGGATCAGCAGAAAAGCATAACAGTAAAATCAGGGAGAAGTGACTAACGATAAGAGAAATTTCAATAGTCTGATAGTTAACTCCCTGTGACAGAAAGCATTTAAGTTGAGCCTGGGTGGCCATTTGTCAGAGACATTTGAGTATTAATTCATCTCTGGGGTGGAACAATAACATAGAGACTTTCAGAGGCCTGCACAAAAACTAAGATTATATGATCTTATGATCACTTTGCCTCCAAAGTATTCCAAGGGCAAGCTGCTATGACAATACTGAGACATTGATTCCTCCAGGCATGCTGTGGTCTGGAAGAACAGCAAAGGAGGACGTGACTAGAATCAACACGATCTGAAACACAGTATGTTTCAGGGAATGTCTGAAGGGCATATGTGCCTTGAATATGAAATGACCAAAATCTATTTCAGCCCTTCCTGTCTGCAGTCTTGGGACTAGTGCACTGTCAGCAGGCAGGTTTTTTCACTCCTCATATATTTATTTCACCAAAGATTCTTTCTTTTAAAGTAGCAGCCACTGTCAAGAATGGAAGACTAGAAGAGCAGGGCAACATGGTGAAGTTATTGGTCGCTCCCATTTATCCTCCAACAGCTGAATTACTGAACAATGAATAAAAACAATCATAGACTGAGTTCTTAAAACTCCAGGCATTAGCTGAGGTGTTGGAGAGTCAAGATGAATTGAGGAAAATGGGATAGGAGGAGTGTGGGGGAACATACAGCTTAGAGATGCTACCTGCTAATACCTGGAACATTCAAATGGCAGCCATTTGGGGAAGAGTTTGGGCAACACCCCAAAAATAACACAGAATGGGAGTTAAGCTGAGGAAGAAGTAGCCTGATTTCAAAACCTGTACACGCTGGTTGTGGGAGTTTGTGGACTGCACCCCTGGTGGAGGGCAAAGGAAGAGTGTGGCACTCTGAGATAGTGCTTTTGAATATGCCCTAAACTGTAGCTGATGGGCAGTAGAAATGGAAAGAGTTGAAAAGGCATCAGGAAAAGGGAATACTTCAGAGGGCCACAAAGAAGGAAACAGCTGACTCCCTGCCCACAGTGGGACACTGTGGGAGAGCCCGCGCAGGGCACCAATGTCAGAAAGAAATAGAGAACTTCCTCCTTTTTTTTTTTTTTTTTTTGCTGCTGGAAACTCAAACACCAGTGCTTAACACAGGAGCTGTGGTAGGTTAAAACCCACACACCTGTGTATTGCCGTAGAGAAGACAAAGACCTAGAACTACTGAAATCAGCTATGAGAAAAAGAAAGAAAAATTAAAAAAAAAAAAAGAAGAAGAAGAAGAAGAAGGAAAGAAAGAAAAGAAAGTAACGTAAGGACGAGAATGCCCTCTGGTGGCTCTTTGGAGAATATAAGGCAAAAAACGAAATCCATTGACCCTGAGTTGATTCTAACTCATAGTTATCCTATAGGACTGAATAGAATTACTGCATGTGGTTTCTGGGGCTGTAAATCTGTATAGAAGCCGCTGCTACCTCTTTGTTTTACATTGTCCAGTCAGTGTGAACCACCAACCTTCCAGTTAATAGTTGAAATTAAGTGTAACAAATTCTCCCGTGAAAATCAGTAAACAGAAAGTATTAAAATGGCCCAAGATCAACAAATAATAGATAGGAACACAAAATCCCGGGACACAAAGGAACAAACAGAAGTAGTACCTGAAGAAGGGGAAATTTCTCCTGTGGAGACCAGGTTAACACAAAACTAGAAAATCTTCAGACAATGTGACTAAATATTTTTAAAGAAAACAAACGAAAAACACAGAAATCAAAATATTGAGATCAGGAAACAAATGGAGGAACTAAGTGAGAGATTCAACAAATTAACTGAAAACATAAAGACAAGAGGGAGAGAAAGGACGACTAGAGGTGAAAAATAAAGTGACTGAATGAGAACAGGCAAGAGAAATACTCAACATCAGAGCTCAACGGACAGATGACAGGTTAAGTGAACTAAAAGGCAGAGTAATAGAATTTACCAAGTCTCAAGAAAAAGAAGACAGAAGAACAAAGAAAAGCAAACAAAGCTGAATGGAAATATGAGATTCAATTAAGAAATCTAACATTAAAAATATTGGAATTCCAGAGCATCGTGACAATAAAGACATGGAAGGAATTTTCTAAGAGATAATTTGTGAAAATTTCCCACATCAGGACTGGAACCATGCTTGCAAACACAGGAAGTTAAATGAACCACAACACAAACAGCAGCCAAAGCCAAGTGCCATCAAGTCAGATCTGACAAACAAGAGAGAGGGGGTGGGGGAAACAAAACAAAACACATCAACACTGTCACGCTCTAATAAAAGTTCTGAAAATCAGAGTTCTGAGAGCATCAAGAGAAAAACACAATACAACACACCAAGAATCCTTCATAAGGTCACCAGAGTAGAACTGCTCAGTAGTTTCCAAGAAGTCACTGGTGGATTTGAACTGCTGAGCTTTTGGTTAGCAGCTATAGCTCTTAGTCACTGTACCACTAGAGCTTCAAGAAGAACAGACTTTAAATAAAAATCTATTGCAAGAAATACAAGATATTATACAATGACAAAAAGGTCAATTCATCAAGAAGACAGAACAATTATAAATACATATTCAGCTAACACTAATACTACAAAATACATGACAAGAATACTGACTAATAAAAGAAAAATTACGTAACTCCATAATAATACTAGGAGACTTCAATACACTACTTTCATTTTTAGACAGAAGATCTAAAAAGGTCACTATGAACATTGAGAACTTAAAGCCATAATCCAATTACCTAACAAATGTAAATAGAGCAATCTATCCATCAACAGAACAATACACATTTTTATCAGAGCACCCAAAACGTTTTCCAGAATATAAAGTATGCTAGGAAACAAAACAAATTTAAATATGAGTGGATATCAAAGATACAACTATTAGTCTGGACTTGTCTGAAGCAAGAGTCAGAGAGTAACCATAATCCTAGAGAAGAAACAAGTCTACGATTCTGACAGCCTACAGGAGCCAGGAACTCAAGCTATCCTGAGACCAGAGTGCTAGATGGTGCCGTGCTACTGTCACACTACTTTTCTGACCAGAACCACAACAAATGATCGTGATTAGAATGGAAGAAAACTACAGAATAACACACAGATTCATAGAAATGGCCAGACTGATTGGACCAACGAGACCAGAGGGACTCTTTAAGACTGTTGCCCTGAGATGCACTTTAAATCTTGAACCAAAACTGCTCCAAGATCAGCTTTTAAAGTAAAAGCAGAGTAACACAGAAAACATCATTAGATTCGTTCTCTAGTGAAAAAAAAATCTGTATAAATCCAAAAGACCAACATTTAATCCCAAAGCAAAGAAGAGAAGACAGGGGGGCAGAGACTTCAGGGTACCAGAAATGCAACAACCAGAACGCAATCATGTTGGCATGATGTGAAAAAATGTGACTACTGACTTGCTATGTAAACATCACCAAAAATACAATGGGGGGGGGTTCATTTGCATGGTTTAGTGACTGTACATAATAGTACATTGAAGGATAACCCTCACTGACACATGTATTTTAAGTCTTAATCGAAGAGCTTCTGCTGCTTTTCTGTATTATGTCAATGGCTCTGAAAAAGAAAAAAGGAATTTATTCCATCATAACTAAAGTTTCTGCTCATTACATAGGATAAATAAATGAAACATTAATTTAAAAAGAATATTAGAACTATTCTCAAGGTTGTAAAAATTTTGACACAGCCCAAATACAATATTTATCTTAACATATTGACCACTACTTGTGCCATAAAATACTCTTCCTAGTACTGATCGAACTAGTTAGAAGTATTCTATTACTTTCTCTAAGTCTGGACATCTGCCCAGAATACATCTAAAATGTCTCCAGCACTGTAGTGCTTAAGAATGAACATTGCTTGGAAAAGGAAAAAAAAAATCACTGAACAAAAATGTAGCTAACTTTGGGAGGAAGAAATAAAATAAATAATTATGCCAGACAGCATTTAGTGAAAAGTAAGTACACTAGAGCCTTCAAAAGTGTCGTGAGTGTAAAAATAAGAAAAACATCTGACAGTGGGACCAGAAATATGACTGACATGACAATATGACTACAGATAGTGAATACCCAAGAATATATTATTCCAGATAAAGTGACATATTTCTAGTTAGGCATGTAGTGTAGACAAAAAACAGGAGGGAACACATGATTTAAAAACAGTGATCAAATACATGAAATGAGAAGGAAGAAAGGGACAGGGGCTGGCTGAATAGCCATGGGAAATCCAGGGTGGAAAGGAGGAAGGCACAGTCACACTACAGGAACAGCAACAAGAGTGACATACGAGCTTGGTATAAATTTTTATATGAGAAACTAACTTGAGCTATAAACTGTCATGTAAAACATCATAAAACAAATGGTCAAATATAAAACAAAAATCTAGCTTGAATATAGCTATGTATTTGCAACCTGAGCTTGGTGAATTGTACTAAAATTGCAGACTTTTAGTGCTTGAATTAATCCTGAGGGGAATACTGAATGGTAGCAGAAACGGAAGGGCCATTCGAATTAATGAAGTCCCAACATTTAATCCTTGAACCAAGGAAACCAAATGTAAGATCCCCGGGAAAATTGTTTTAGCTCACACAAATAGACCCTGTCGCCTAGGGTCGCCATGAGTCGGATCCGACTGAACGGCACTTGGCTTGGCACACAAGTAGAAGAGCTCCTCATAATCTGGTATTCTTTTTTTGTATCACTCTATCATTATTTCTACATCACTGATTATCATATTTCCTCCCCACTTCTTTAATATCCAGGAGGGATATAACGTATTCTGCTAATAACACTAATACTTGGTATGTGTTTGTGCGAGAGAGAGAGTGCAGGACAGGGAAGAAGGAAGGCCACGTGTGTAGTTTTAGAAATATCCAAATAGATTCTAATTATCCTGCACATGAATGTCCTTGCATTCCTTCTTCCTCACCCCTACTATAACATTTTCCCTCCCACCATAAGAATTTTTGTTTCCTTAAAACTGAATACGTATTTCGAAACTCTGGTAACACAGGGGTTAAGTGCCGCGTCTGCTAACAAAAAAGTCAGCAGTTCAAATCCACCAGGAACTTACTGGAAACTCTATGGGGCAGTTCTGCTCTGTTCTATATGGCTGCTATGTGTCAGAACTCACTCAACAATAGTGAGTTTGGTTTAGGAGTATATATTCACATTATATAATGACTGCTTCTGCTCTTTGTTAACCTTCTAGAAAGTAGCTTTTTTTTTTTTTTTACTTTTGTTTGTGGAAGAAAGAAAGTGTGGACTAGCAGGACAGTATGGAAAACTTCTTGAGTCTCTGGAGCAAGGTAAACAACAAGGGAAGAAAAGTTCAGACAATGTATTTCAACCAGTCAGTTTCCCTAGTTTCATTCCTCTTTTTACAGAGTCAAACTGTCATTTGAATAGACAGAGAAATTATTTGGTAAGTACACAAATATAACCTTGCAGTAATCTTAGTAGCTGGTGAAACAGAAGTTCAGACTTCCTATACTTCAAATGCCATAGTATCAGTATGCCTCATGGCCAGATACCTGAGTCTTCTTCAGGCTTACTTGTAAGTAGGAAAATTGTAACCTGGTTTTGCACCCTTTATTTATTACTGCATATCTGCAGTTGTTAGAATAGAAACAATTTATTTGATGCCCAAATACGTTCATTAGTATAAACAGTTCCATAAACACTATTTAGTATGTGTTACTTTGGGGAAACAAAAGAAGGTGAAAATGAGAGAAAGGGATGAAGAAAGGGAAAAGTATAGGGAAAGAGGAAGGAAAGAGGTTTCTCTAATAGACTAAGTCATCGACTTTTCCTACCACAATTGTGGTATGATATAGAAATATCTTTTTGGTGTTTAAGTGAAGTTAATGTGATAGTTTGAAGGGAACATATTTAAGGTAAAAGTATTATAGATCTGTGAACGACAAATATTTTACAGTGTAAAAACAAGTTACGTGGTATTTTAAGCTGGGTTCTTTAGAGAAGCAAAACCAGTAAAGTACATAAATACATGTCAAGAGACCTTCGCATTAAGGAGATGATTTCTGTGATTGAAGAGGCTGGAATGTCCCAAGCCTGTGGATCAGGATAGAGGCTTCTCCTGATTCATGTAGTTTCAGGGGCTGGCTGCCAAATCCCAAGGTCATCAGGTAAACTACTAACTCTAGTTCCAAGAATCAGAGGTGAGACCAACAAGAGGCAGCTGGAGGGTCCAGAACAGGTAAAACCTGTTGCTTATATTTTGATAAAGGCCATGTGCACATGGAAACGTCCTTTCAATTAATTGGCCCCTCACAGCAGATCCCATCAGGGGGACATCACATATAAACATGGAGAATTATGGCCCCAACCATACTGACACACAATTTTAACCATCATGTATAGTTACGAGATTTCTGGAGTCAGAAAAATTGGGATTTGGTTTCTATATCCAGTAATCATGACGTTTCAAGGGAATGCCTTATCCTTAGTTTCCTCATCTGTAAAACAGCAGCAATAATATTTCTACGTCATGAATTTCTGAAAATTAGAGCTATGTAATTTACATAGCAGGGAAAAAAAAAAGCTGATTTACTTTCCATTTCTCTTTTCAGGGAGTACTCCAAACAAATTGTGAGGAAACTGAAAAACCAAGGCCATTGCCGTGCTGTGGACTCAATTCCAACTCAGACTGACAGAGCAAAACTGCCCCACAGGGTTCCCAAGGAGAAAATGGCTGGTGGATTCGAACTGTGGTTAGCAGCCAAGCCCTTAACCACATTCTGGACACAATGTTAAACTACTTCCAATTAATTTAAGTGCTCGGTATGTTCCCAGAAATGTTTTGAGTTTCATGTCTTCAAAATGATCTTTTGTGTAACAGTTCTCAGAATCTGGCCACTGTATCAAAATATGTGTGTGTGAATGCCTGTATACTTTTGGGGAGTCACAAAGATCCAGCATCCAAGTTTAACTCCCTGTAAGTACTATTCTATTTTTTATTTTTCTTCAATTCATTTTAAAGATTATCAGATACCAGAAGGCATAAAAATCCCTCTGATGTTCATCACAGGTATTCAGTTCTCTTACTGAACATGAGGTTGCTAGTTTCAGTAGAGAAATTATCCCACTGCAAATGTTAGGTCAATCATTCAGTGGCTGTCTCTTGAGGAGTACTGAAAGGTGTTCATAAGTCATTATCTGATAAACTGAATCCGTGTAAGCAAACTACTAAGATCATTCAGGCAAACAAAGTTGCTTTGTTTAATAATCAGAATAATCAGTTTAACATATTTGTTTGATTTTTTTCCACCATGAAAATAGAGTCATTAAATATTGAACAGCAATACAGTCTTTTGATTTATAATGTTTAGGGGATAAAAAATTGAAAATGGCACATATATGTAATGATATGAGACCACTCTTTACATTGTCATACAATATAGTGGACTAAAGGATATATTTAGTGCTTATTAGATGAGAAATGAGACAGACTGCCCACTTGAACACTACAGATGTTGTGGACCAGTGTTCAGTTACAGACAGCATATGCCTGTTTCATTACACCAACAAAAAGGAAGACTAGAGTCAACTCTAAATTACCCAGAAATATATAAGCGGTTTGTTTTATTGTGCAGTTGTTAGATATGGTAGCATTAAATATACATCGGGCTGTATTTAGAAGTCTTAAGCAGATAAAATGAGAAGTGCTCTTTCCCTTGCTTAAAGGATCTATTTTGAGATTATTAAAAAAAAAAAAATACTCCCTGCTGTATCTGCTAACCGGAAAGGCAACAGTTTGAATTCACCAGGTGCTCCTTAGAAACTCTATGGAGCAGCTCTTGTCTCTTCTATAGGGTCACTATGAGTTGGTATCAATGCAACAGCACTGGGTTTGTTTTTTGGGTTTTATTTTTTTGTTTTTAAGGTGGACTTTAGCCAATTAACGACTGATGCAAGAGAAGAGAAACTTAACACTCCACACTACCTTTACTAAGTCTAACTTACGTTCCAAGTAAGGCACAAGGCATCTTTCCAGGGTCTTTGTTGGGAATTATAATCTTCTTAGTATATTCCCTGTCTCTGTCTTGTTTCCTGGGTATAACTTTTAACAGATCCTGAGAGCTCTCTTTAATAAATCCACTAATAAATCTGCATGTTTCTGGGGAAAACCCACCTATGACATTGATCCTTCTAATGCACCTGCTTTTGAGCATGAAGCTTAAAAATATATCTATGAAATGATTTACTAGTATACTAGTACATCGTGTTCTCTTTTAAGTATCAGATTTCTTCATATGCTCTTTCACCTGCTGAAAATGTTTTATAATGTTCTTCCTGCACTTCTTCTCCTGGTATGAATTTCTGATTCAGTTCAAGCATTATCTTCACCCAAGAAACTATCCCCAGAACTACTGCTATGGATCGGGTATCTCAGGTTTTGTCTCCATAACTTCCCATGTTTCTTTCCTCACAGCACTTAATATCCTTTGTAGAAATTTCTCCTTCCTTGTTGGCATCCCTTTCTCAATTGTGTAAATCTGAGAGCTCCCCCATGTCTGATGAAATGCTATGATAGTTAGTTTTCGGAATCACCTTAGCTAGAATATGGCTCCCTGTTTGTTGGTCACACAATAATAGCCTCTTTGTTGTCATAGAGTGCTTACATGTGCTTTAATGGAGTAGTTCCAAAAATCCAAACCAAACCCACAGTTGTGTCGTTCTTTCTGACTCATACTTGTAGCGACCACATAGGACAGAGTGGAACTGCTCTGTAGAGTTTCCAAGGAGTACCTGGAGAACTTGAACTGTTGACCTTCTAGTTTAGCAGACAGCACTTAACCACTTTGCCATCAGGGTTTCCAGTGGAGTAGTTAGATGTGATTAAGTAAGTTAGTCTTGGGAAGAGCAGAGTACCTTCCATAATGTAATGTAATGCAATTATCTTAAAGCTAATGCAATGTAATATAATCATCTTCCATGATGCAATGTAATGTAATCGATCAACTAAGATCATACCACTGCAGGGTGAATCCTAAACCAAATCAATTCTGAGTCATAAAAAGACTAGAAAGACACACACATAGGGGAATACAGAGAACATGTGCGGAATGCAAAATAGCAAAGAATGCCAAAGATTGGGAGCAGACAACAGAAACTAGGAGACAGAGCACAGAAAAAATTGTCATGGCAGAGACACTGATAGGGACTTTCATTTTCTGAACTAGAGAAAATAAATTTCTGTTCTTAGACACAACCTATTTGGGGTATTTTCATAACAGCAGCATTAGGAAACAAAGACAAGTGTTTAACATACAGAAGGCACGCAACTGGTATTTATTCAAAGTTGTTTAGTAATTTATGTGTATTACTATGGACTATTGTTGACTATACATACTTATATAATTTCAGAAGTATATGCACATATAATTTCATATGTATACATACATGTAATTTCAAAAATCTGTATATATATACATTTTTAATTAAAAATAAATCACTGTCAAATTGATTCTGATACACAGAGACTTATATGACAGACTAGAACTTCACTATAGAGTTTCTAACATTTCACAGCCATTTATATACAGACACATATACATAAAATCAAATGCTAGGAGGCAGAGTCAAGATGGCAGACTAAACACACGTTTCCCTAAACCCCTCTGGAAACCAAGGCCTGAGCTGATAATTAAACAGAGGCTTCTTGACACCTAGTGAACCCTAGGACACGGCACAGGGCTGTCTATTTGGTCTACATACCACTGAGTGGAAAACTTCCCTTTCACCGACCCCCAACCTTGTTGAATCCCAGTTCTCACAGACTGAAACCTTTACTGTCTCACCTTATAGAGTCAGCTGAGAGCTCCCCAGTGATTCTATAAGTGGGGCTGTGTCTTAGCCAATCAGTAGGTGGAATCTGCTACCCAAGAGATTCCACTGAGACAAGTCACTGGAGTACACAGAGGTGTCTGGTGATCAACTTGCTTTTCAGACTGAGCTTGAACATTGTTAAAGTAACACCAGAGAAGCAAAACAACCTCCAGTTTTCCAAAAAGCAACAAACTTTGGACAGAAACATTAGGAAGAATTCACCAGTGGCTTCAGATGGCCTGCAAAAGAAAGATCCAAAGAACTTCCCAGACAAAGAAGCCTTTCTGAAACTATCAGAGGGTGAGTACAAAAGGATTATTATAGAGCCCTCCTAGACCTTACACAAAATGCAGCAGAGCAAAGTGAAAAATTAAGCAAGCTGTTTAATCTGATACAACACCAGTACTCTGAAATGCCAACAGATAAAGAACAAAGTCAAAGTGATAGAAAATTCAGTTCAAAGCCAAGAAAACAGAATGGAACAAGCGGAAAACGGACTTTCTGACTTTGAAGACAGAGCTACTGACTCCAGCATCTATGAGGAGAAATCAGAGAAAAGAAACAAGAAAAATGAAGAAGAATTTGTAAGCACATGGAACTTTATTAAGAGGCACAATCTATGATTAACTGGATTTCCTGAACATGGTGGGACACCTGAGAACATGGAGAGTATTCTTGCTCAGCTGCTGAGAGAAAACTTCTGAGAAATTATGAAAGAAGAGAACATAGATATCCAAGACGCATATCAAACACCACTCAATGTAGATCCCAAAAGAAAGACCCCAAAGCCACCCCTTTGGGTGCTGTCATGGATTGAACGATGTTCCCCCCCAAATCTGTAGCAAATGTAAATATATATATATATAACACATATGTGCATATGTATGTATTAATAACCTGTAAAGTTCTGAAATATTATATTTATGAATAAAATTAGTTATAATGATCAATGTTGTCAAATTCCTAGCTCATAGCAAATCTATGCCTTACCTTTGTCATTTCATTTCAGAGAGTTTAATATACAAATGATGTGGAGCTGGTGACCTTTAAGATTCCCCTTATGTGGTAGCAATTTTTTGACCACCAAATTTTATAATATCATGATTTGGCTCAAAGATGTTACAATGAAGCATGCACATATAACATTTAGCATAATAATTATTCAACCCAAATTTGGACACATAGTCTTCTGAAACATTTTCCTGCTGTAGAACTGTTACTTATTTATTCCCTAACTACTGAGGACCTGAATAACTTAAATCTGTTTTCCACTCAGATCACAAACTCAAAACTAAAGCAAAATGTTCAGTATAAAGTAAGTTATTTTAAATGAGAAGAATATTATCTAAATCCTAAAAGAGAATAATCTCACTGCTGATGTAAAATGGATCTTGGAGGAAGTAGAGAAAATCAGAAAACTCATAACCTATGCTTCATTGACTGTGAACATTCATTCAACTGTTTGGATCATAGTGAACTACTGACAACATTTCCAAGAATGGGAATTGAAGGACGTTTACTTGACCTCAGTGGGGATCTGTACATAGATCAAGAGGCAGTCATTTGAACAGAATCAGTTGATACAGCATGGACTAATGTCAGGAAAGATGTGTGTCAGTCTCATATCCTTTTACCACCTTATTCCATCTGTATAACAAGCAAATGATCCAAGATGCTGAACTATATGAGGAAGAATGCAGCATCAGGATTGAAAGAAGACTCATTAACAACTTACCATATACAGATAACACAACCTTGCTTATTGAAAGGGAAGAGTACTTGAAGCACTTATTAATGACTATCAGAGACAACAGTCCTCAGTATGGATTACGCTTCAGCATAGAGACAGCAAAGATTCTCAGAACTGGACTAGTAATGAGTGTAGTGATAAATGACTGAAGCTGCCAAAAGTTTCATTTTACTGGGATCCACAATCAATGTCCATGGAAGAGCAGTCAAGAAAGCAAACAAGATATTTCATTGGGTAAATATGGTATAAATAAAACTCTATTTAAAGTTATAAAGCAAAGACATGCCTTTAAGAACTAAGAGCTGACTCACCCAAGCTGTGATGTTTTCAGTCATCTCACATGCATATACTAAAGCTGGTCAATGAGAGAGAGAAGAACGGATACCTCTGAACTACGGTATTTGTGAAGAATATAGAGTATACACTGTACTGCTGAATGAACAGACAAATCTGTCTTAGAAGAAGTACAGCTAGAAATCTTGCTAGAAATAAAGGTGGCAACATTTTGTCACATGTGCTTTGGGCAAGTTATCGGAAGGTATCAATCCCTAGAGAAGGACATTGTACTTGGTAAAGTAAATGATTGGAGAAAAAGACGCCCTCAGCAAGAGGAAGTAACACAGTGGCTGCGACAATGAGTTCAAGCGCAGCAACCATCGTGAAGACAGTACAGGACCAGGCTGTGCTTTGCTCTTCTGTACACAGAGTCACTGTGAGTCACAACTGGCAGGGCATTTGGGAAATCACTGTGTAGACTCTCCTGGAAACAGTAATAAGGTGGCAATCTTTAAATTTCCAAAGTACCATGATTTGTAAGAGATATTTGACTTGCCTGACTTCAATAACTATTACTAGGTAAAAGAAGTTAAAGGCAAATGCAGATTAGAAATCTGTTATCGCGCTCTAAATGATAGAGAACCTGACCTACTGACGTATTACTATAACAGGCAAACCTGGAAGTCATTTTGTTTATAATTGTCACCAGACCTGATGATAGTCACAGAATGAAGTTTGAGTATGAATGTATATAACTCTGTTATAAATAGCATAGATTGGAACATTATATGCTTTAAAATTACCTATTAAGGAAGAAAACAAAAAAATGTCTTGGTACGGAAATGGAGAAAAATGATTAGTAACACAGGAAAGATATTACACATTCAGCTCACAGCTTTGAAAAAAATAAATAGAAGATAGAACTCTTAAAAATTGTAAATTCTGGCCTATTAAATTCAAATTCTAAGGAAACATATTCTACATTTTGTAGACTATGCCAGTCAACAATGACTATGCATAATCAATCTGTGAAAGATTTACCTGTCAAGATGTACATTTAAATGTTATTACCATTTTTCACATGGATCAAATTAAATTGGTTGGCAATTACTGCAACAAGAATGACATTTTCAATAATTTCCCCATATTTAACTCTGTATTAGTCATCTAGTGCTGCTGTAACAGAAATACCACAAGTGGATGACTTTAGAAAGAAAAATTTTATTCTGTCACAGTCAAGCGGGATACAAGTACAGATTCAGGGCATTAGTTCCAAAGGAAGGTTTTCTCTGTACAAGGAGGAAGGTCCTTGTCATCAGTCTTCTGGACTGGGAACTTCTGAAACACAGTGACCGCAGGTCCAAAGCAAGCCTTCTGCTTCCAGGGACTGCTTCTTTCCTAATGCTATGAGGTCTCCACCTCTGTTTGCTTGTCTTTCCATTATATTCCAAAAGACTGCTCAAGGCACAATACAGTTTTACACATGGAGTCCTGCCCCACCAACACAACTGCTGCCCATCCTCCCTTATCAACATCACAAAGGCAGGCACATCATACAGTGCTGTGCTCACGGTCCAGCCAAGGTGCTGCACACAGTGCTGGGAAGGACACAACTCAATCAACGGCAAACAGAAACAGAAATGGGAAGCTGACAATTTATCCCTGGCAACTTTTGCAACGTAGCAGTGAGTTTGATGAGAGGAATCGGTAAGGGAAACAACCTGGTAATACAAGACATTTTGGCTAACAGCAGCTATCCAGATGTCTCTATGTGACTTTGGACTTGCAGAAGAATAAAGCACTGTGAGGAAAATGATGTCTTTCCATGAGATGTTTCTGTGGTGCACGTAGAGATAGAGATTAAAATACTAAATGAATAAATCAGCTAACAAATGGATGCCCTGTGTGAACTGACTGACTCATAAGAGTGTCTCACAAGATAGTTTTCATAGCTATAGTTAATGAACTAACTCCAAAACGAAAAAAAAGGAGAGAAAACTAGAATGTTTAATTAAACCCAGCAGTTGAACACAGAAAAGGTTTGTTGTACTGCCTTCTTTTTTTTGAGCTTCAACTTAGTACTCTTTGGAAATAGAAGTGCCTTATGTACTGAGTGTGCAGAGTACCCCCAGGAACACCTCTTTTATTTGTATTTATAAATAGATATTGTATTTATTTAGCAAAGGATTGTACATAATTCAAATATGCATATCATTCATAGCACAGATGTATATTCATGCTTACATTTGCAAGAAAATATTGTAAATGACATTATGTGCACATAGCACACTTGCAGACATACTCATTTATAGAGACTGTCAGCCAAGAGCCGTCGAGTCCGATCCGACTACAGTCAAATTATTTAAAGTCAGAACGTGATAGTGACAATTGTAACGTTTTATAAACCACAGGAAAAGCATGAATAAATGGGTCGTTTTATGAGAAACAGAATATCAGAACATCAAACAAGCATTATTCAGGAAACTTAGCTGGGTTATTATGAAGTGTATCTTGTCGGTAATAACACGATGACCTGTAAGCGCCGTCCTCAGAGCCAGCTTCGTGGAAGTGATCCTGCTGGAATCACACATAGGACCTTGCATTCCCGTGTGTTTGGGTTTAATTCTCTCTAGTTACCAGTTTAGAATAATGATTTTTCTTTGACTCGAAGCCAAGTCTGACGGGACAACAGCACCTGCTCTGCGTCCTGCCAAACCGTCTCCCCAGGGGAAAGTTGGCTTGCTCCTGTTCCCACCCAGCGATAGGTACAGCACCTCCCCCTCCAGGACCCTTAAGCCCAGTGCAGTGGGGTCAGGCACAAACCTCAAGTACCCAACAATCTGTAGAGCAGAACTCACAGTGCCTCCGAGGGTCTGTTGTGTGGAGCTGGTATCCCTGTATACACCGAAGTGCAATGTTAAATGGCAAATCAAACAGGCCAAGTGAAGTCAAGAGGAAACACTTTTTTCGTGCATTTTGAACAAGGCGTCCAGCATTTTCACTTTTCACTTAACCCTGCATATTTTGTTCCTGGCACTGACCACGTGTCTTTCAGGATTACCTTCATCTTGATAATAAAAATCAAGCTCGGTTCTTTTCTATTCCTATTGTCAGCTTCCTGTCAGCTGCTCGTCCCTGTGTGGGCAGGAAGTTCAGATATCAATCACTCTTCTAGAGTCCTATTCACCTCTTCTCTCTTTCTGTCCGAAACTCTCTTCCGGGATGTGATGGCTTATTTTGTCAACTCAACTAGGTTATTGTTTGGTCACAGCTAGGGAATAGGTTGTTGTGAAGTTATTTTTTTAGGTATAATTAACATTTATAGTCTATTGACTCAAAGAAAAGGAGATCATACTCCATAATGTGGATGGATCTCATTCAATAAGCTGAAGACCTTCAGTGCTACAACTGAGGTTGGTAAGGATTCTGCCTCAAGGCTGTAACCATATCTTGCTGAAGTTTGGAAATTTTCAGTCTGTCTGGCTATGGACTTTTGGCTTGGTGTCCTGTACAATCATATGGACCAATTCCTTGAAATACATGTGCATGTCTGTATGTATACACACATATACACAAAGATTGCCATTTAAGTTTGTGAACTCATCCTAGAAAAAGTGCTACATACATCACTGCTAAATATCACTACGGTCACATGTGAGGTACCCCCTTGGGAAGCTATGCACCAATGCCAGAGCCCAGCGGACCCTTTGAAGCAATTTTGAAACTCTTTCTCAGGAACAGCCATCAGAACTGTTGTCATATTACCCTTGATGTCTTGAATGACATCAACATGTCTTCCTTTCAATCTTTCCTTTGCTTCAAGTAAGGAAAAAAGCCAGTGGGGGCCAGATCAGGTGAGTAGGGAGGGTGTTCCAATACAGTTATTTGTTTACTGGCTAAAAACTCCCTCACAAACAACTAGACAATTAAGTTCACATATTGCCACTGTGCCACCATGTGCAATGGCCATTCCAGAAAGAGTTCCAAAATTGATTTGTAGGGTAGGGTAGGCACTGGCATCAGTGCATAGCTTCCCAAGGGAAGTAATTTGAAGGTGACTTTAGTGATACTCAGCAATGAGGTATGTAGCACTTAGAACAATTAAGTTGGCTGTCTTACTTGACAAACTCTGTATGCGTGTGGAGCCCTGGTGGTCCAGTCATTAATTAATCAACTGCTAACTGAAAGGCCAGCAGTTCGACCCACCAGGTACCCCATAAGACAAAGATGGCAGTCTGCTTCTGTAAAGATTTGTAACCTTGGAAACATTGGCAGTTCTACTCCATCCTACAGGGTTGTTATGAGTTAGAATTCGCTCAACTCAATGGGTTTCAGTTGGCATGTATACACACACACACACACACACACACAAGATGGAGCTCTTGTGGCATAGTAGTTAAGAACTTAACTACTAACCAAAAGGTTGATGTCTTAGGCTATGTTCTCCAGGGCAGCAAAACCAGCATGGTGTATGAATACATATAGAAAAAGATTTACGTCAAAGAAACAACTCACGTCATTGCAGAACTGAAACATGCGAAGCCAGGCATCAGGATAAAGGGCTTTCCCAAATCACACAGTGGCAGAATCAGTTAAAACCCAAGGTCAGCTGGTCAGCGAACAGGGTTCCTGCTAGCAGGCTGTGAAGGTCAAAGAATCCCCAGGTGGCAGGCAAGAAGACCAGAAGGTTTCTTCTGATTCATGTAGCTATTTTAGGAGGAGAACCCACAGTCTACAGACCAGAAAGCAGAGCTTCCACTCACAGGCTGTTAGGATCCATAGATAAACTCCTAGCTCAAGTTCCAGAAACCAGAAGTCAGAAGACAAAGGAGCCATCCACTGTATCTACAACAAGCCAAAAATATTGGCAAGGTGAGCAGGGAGGAAGGAAGCAGTGAAGGGCTGAGAGATGAAGGCCGAGGGGGCAGTGACCCACCAAGGACCTTCCCCAGCTGGTACCATTCAGCAGATTCCATCAAGGAGGAGAAACATATCCAATTTCAACAAGAAAGTGACCACAGCTGCTGCGGGCTGCTAGGAATGTGCTGTCCCACCTATTGTCTTACTGATACAGGTTTAGGTTTTTTTCTCAGGCACGGCAGAACCTCCTGCAAAGCCTGACCTTTGTCTCTCTCTCCTTCCTCTTATCTCCCACCTTGCTGGTACTTCTGCGCAAATGTTTAGGCCTTTCTCAAGTATGGTTGAGCCTCTGAGAAAGCCTGACCTTTGCTTCTTTTCCCTACCTTGTTCCTTGATACTTCTGCATATGAATCAGCCAGTCGTGAAATGCCCCACTACCATTGTAACCATTTTTGACAAAATAGACTTCTCTCTAGGGTCGCCATGAGTCGGATCCGACTCAACAGCACTTGGCACTTGGCTGGCCAACCTCCTCCTGATTGTAACCCTATAAATAAAGTTTCCTATTGAGGAACAGTGGCCATTGTTCTTCATCAGAGACCTTGAACCCACCTGGCCTCAACTTTATCTTGTTTGATGTGTTTCGTGTGTGAGTGAGTTTCTCATCCTCTTTCCTGTCTCCCTAAGATACGGGTTTTTCCCAGTGCTAGTTACTGGGGTGCCAGACACAGCACGCAGCATCACATAACCGCCAAAACACTGAGAATCACTTGCCAGACAAATGGATACACAAACTTCACCACCAGAGTAAGCATTTCAAGTCCACTACCTACTCCTTGGAAAACTTATGGGGAAGTTCAACCCTGTCCTCTAGCCTGGTTACAAGTCAGAATCAAGTTGCTGCAACAGTTGTGGTTTTGGTTATATATCCAAGTATGTTTTTTGGTGTTTTACTTTTTAAATTTGTTTTCAATAACAACTCTAGAACTAGTGGATCTTATTCATACTATCCCTTACAGCCACAACTTAGAAGCAAATTGAAAGGTAAGGGGGTAGAAGTAATCATAAGACTGCTGGGGGAAAAAAAAAAAAAAAGAGACCAGGAGTGATATGCCATGCTCTTTGTGAAATTCAGTAGAAGAATCTGGGAAATTGATTGAAATAAAAAGTGAAAAAGTGTTATTTAAATGCCATAACAAGCACTTGAATCTCAGGTGTACAAAATCACAAGAAAAAAAATGATTCAGTCTGGATGAGGAGAAACCAATACTATTCTTGTATTTGTCGCTTACTTGTGGCTTGTGGTTGAGATTTATGGCTGCTAACCAAAAGGTAGACAGTTTGAATTCACCAGGTGATCCTCGGACACTCTCTGTCCTACTGGGTCACAAGGAATTGGAATCGGCTCTGCTGCAACAGGTTTGTTAACTGTGTGTATTGGCTACAGGCTCACAATATATTATAACAAAAATTTTCTATGGTTCACTGGTTTGCTTTGAAACATATTTTTGCATTGGAATTATTCTGGAATATTAGCTTTTATGTTGGGAAAAATAAGTTTAATTCCTGCTTCTGTTTTTATTGTCACTGTAGCTTTCAGTCCTTTGCTTTTCAACATAGAGTACTAGCCATCTAGAGAGTCACCATGAATGATCGTATATCTAAAACCACATTAGCAGGATTCAGCGTGGTATACAACGGCATTAAGAGTGATAACGAGCATATGAAGGAATCTGGCAAGCAGAAGGGTTGAGTTTTCCACTGCTAAACAAAAGGTTGGAAGTTTAAAGCCTCACTGTGGGTCCACAGGAGAAAGACCCAGCCATTTGCTCCCATTAAACGTAACTGCCTAGAAAACTGGGCAGTTCTACTCTGTCACAAGAGGTCTAAAAGAATTGGGATGGACTCAACGGCACCCAACAATAGTCAAGTGGTTCTAGCATCATGACAGATATAAAAAGTCAAGTGATTCTAGCATCAAGACAGGTGACTACGGCTCATGCACTGCAAAACGTTTGGCTGATGATTGGCACAGATTAATAGATTATCATTGCAGCTTCTCCATCTCTTCCCCCTTCACCAGCCAAGTTAGATAAAACTTAGACTCCTATGGAAACGGTTCTCTATCAACAGCAACAAGAAGGTCTTTTCAGTAAAGCCAATACCAGACACATCAACCAGGAACTGGTCAAAATAAGCTTCTTCATTTTGGGGGGGGGGGGGGAAAGAGTCCTGTTTGAAACAGCCTAAAGCTGGAGCAAAGAAGCCAAGACTATTAGTTTCTCTCTGTGTGTACAAATGGGCTTTGAATGTGAGTAAGATGCTTGCTTTCTTCTGAGACTTTAAGTATGTAAGTTGTTTAAGAACATGACAAATCTACCACATGAATTTGGGACTTTTCACCTGAAGTAATCATAGTATACTCTTCTATTTACTATACACATTTCAATAAATACAAATTTAAGTACTTGTTTTCCAAATTTAAGTAGTTGGTTTAATGTCGTTAAACAGATTGAATGGCAGATGATTGAATTCAACTTGATTTAATTGTGGAACCACTTTTTGGATCAGCACTTCGTATTTCAAAGAAACAGCGTAAATGTTCATTAAAGAAGAGATAACACTAATTTGTTGGATAAGATATTTAATTGGGAAACTCCTCAGATACAACACTATAGAATTCTAAAACATAGTCAGGAAATTAGGAATAACCTGAATTTAATACTAGAACTTCACTCGGCAGCTATGTGTACACTGACATTTATGGAAAGTGTTTTAGGGTAGATTTCCTTACATATATGTAGAAACACAAAGAACTGTGTCTCTAACACTAACCTTTGACCCTGAGTAAAAATACAAAAAAAAATCATTTTCTTCCATTTCCCTTTGATCTTCCTACTCTCAATTGTTTCAATAAGTTGCTTAATTTTTATTCAAAATGGTCCCTTTGTAATTTCATGTAATGTATTTAAAATACTGGCTCATCAATCTAAAATAAATTTGCTGAATTACTAGAAAAATGAGGGTATTAACAAACATCATTCTTCTGGAATGTCCCACTCTCTTAAATTTGTTAATTATGGGTTTGTCTCAGTTATCTATCACTGCCGTAACAAAAACAGCCCTAGAGGACGGCTTTAACAAAGAGAAATTTATTCTCTCACTGTCTAGGAGATTTGGAGTCTGAATCTAAGGTGCCAGCTCCAAGGAAAAGCTTTCTCTTTCTGTTAACTCTGGAGGAAGGTCCTTGTCATCAATCTTTCCCTGGTTGAAGAGCTTCTCAGTGCAGGAACCACAGATCCAAAGGGCACACTATGCTCCTGGTTCTTCTTTTTCCTTTGTCTTATAAGGTGCTCCATGTCCTCCGTTTCTCAACACCCATGTATGCAGCAGTCAAAAAAATCAAAATAAAATAAAATTACATTTGGAAAAATCTGCTGCAAAGCATCTCTTTAAAGTATTGAAAAGTAAAGATGTCACCTTAAAGACTAAGGTGCACCTGATCCAAGCCATGGCATTTTCAATCTCATAATATATATGCAAAAGCTGGACAATGAATAAGGAAGACAGAAGAAGAACTGAGGACTTTGAATTGTGGTGGTAGAGAAGAATGTTGAACGCACTATGAACTGCCAAAAAAGCCAGCAGATCTATTCTGGAAGAAGGACAACCAGAGTGCTCCTTGGAAGGAAAGATGGTGAGATTGAGTCACATGTACTATCGACATGTTGTCAGGAGGGATCGATCCCTGAAGAAGGACCTTAAGCTTGGTGGAGTGAAAGGCCATCGGAGAAGAGGACGACCCCAACTAAAAGGACTGTCAGTGGCTGCAATGATGGGCTTCAGCCCATCAGAAACTGTGGTGGGGATGGCACAGGGCCAGGCAGTGTTTCATTCTGTTGTGCACAGGGTTGCTATGAGTCACAACTCACTCAACAGCACCTAACGACAACATGTCTCTGCTCATTTCTTTTACATCTCAAAAATGATTAGCTCAAAACACGATCCAATCTGGTAGTTTGAGACCTGACTCATTAAAAAAACTGGTGCTAATCCCATCTCACCAGTATCATAAAGACTGGACTTATAACATACAAGAAAATCATATCAAATGACAAAACAGTGGACAATCACACAATGCTGGAAGTTATAGCCTAGGCAAGATGGCACACATTTTTTTGAGACCCAATTCAATCCATAGCAATGCTTATCCTGACGTTCCAATTTGTAGTACCTAGCTTATATGTTCACTTTTCCCACCGTTTATAAGTCTTAGATTATAATCTAAAGAGAGTCAATGTTCACTGTAAGTCCTTTTAATTTGACACTCACCTTCATTTCTCAGGCATCAAGATTTGAACATTCAGTTTGTTTCTTACTACCACATAGGTACTGTAATTGAAAATCTTGTGTTCCCTGAAGTCTACACATGAATGTATGCTTGGATTCTATAGAATTCTTAGTCAATATAGAATTTCCCTTAGCATTATATAAAAACATTACCAAAATATTTCAGCATTAACTATTAATGCAAAAAAGACTAAAGCTAGCCTTATAACTCTTTATTTGACATTTACTTGAGAGGAGATTTTAAAAAACATATATATCTAAAAAAAAAAACCAAAAATAGTGGCATAAATTGAGAAGGTACCAAAAAACAAATGACATAAAAACATGTGCCATGCCCAGATAAATGTTTAGCTTTAATTTTTTTATTATTCAATGGAAAAAAAAATACTTTTACTTTCCTAAGAGCACTAAACAAGATGAAAAACTTCTAAATACTCTTTTAGGAAGGAATCATTACACTGAAGAAGAAGCAACAAAGATCAAAACAAAAAAATATTTTTTATGAGCATCACTTAACAAAACTTAAAATATTGAAAGATAAAACTATATACTATTTTAGAAAAAAATAGCAAATAAGCTTTATGCCAAAAAATTAGGCATGAATTAACTTTATGAAATATATTAATGTTACATATTTACTTATTCTTATCAATACATTATACTATCAATGCAATGTCTTTGCTACTTAAAATAAATAGTAACAAGAGTATACATTAAATTAATGTGGCACAGCTACTATAGTATATAGAAGGAAAGTTACGTCCTTAGTTGAAAAATAAACACTGGAAGTTAATACAAAAATATCAATAATATATTTTAAAGGAAGCATTACTAAAGATGCACCCACAATCAAAAAAGAAAGAGAACAATTATAGACCTATATTAAAAAAACATTGCAGCTGTTGAAAATGAAGATTTCACAGATATTAGGTGAAAAGAGAAAGTCACAGACAAACAAACACACCGTAATACCACTATTGCACAAAATAAAATTTTTAAAAATGTAAATGTACATATATGAATATAAATGGATGTTGAGATGACAGGATGGAAGCTGATAATGATTTTTATATGGAAGCAGAATAGTTATGCTTCGTATTTTTATGGTCTATTTTAATCTTTTAGCATTGATACTCTGAGAAGTATTTATATACTTAAAAAAAGTAAGTCAATACTAAAAACAAGATTTGTGACATTATTGAAGTCTTAGTACTGATATGACAAAATGGCATTTTATCATCTATAACTCTCCGATAAAATTTTGCCTAGAGTAGATTGTCATGCTGAAAATATTCCTCTGACTTGTTATCTTGCAAACTTCATTTCTTTGGAACTGAGCTTAGAAAGAGTAACTGCAACTGCACTACTTTTATTTTATACTATTCTTTATAAATACAAAATCAAAATATGAATACAAGGACTCAGAATAGCTATAAAAACAAAAGCCAAACCAAATCCACTGCTATTAAGTTGCTTCTGACTCACAGAGACGCTATAGAAAGAGTAAAACTGCTCCGCCACCCTCCTTGGTGTCTCCAAGGAGTTGCTGGTGGATTTGAACTGATGACTTTTTGGCTGTCAGCTATCACTGCTAACCACTGTACCACAAAAAAAAAAAAAAAAAAAAACTTACTGTCGTTGAGCTGACTCTGACTCATATCGACCCTACAGAGATCTAAAAAGAGCAATAGAGACAGTGCATTCAGTGGGAGTGAATCTATTTACGTTCGTTTGGAAATGCGCAATTACACACACTGTGAAACAAGAGTCACATATATTTAGTTACGTGCATATTTTCATACACACACATATGGAGAGCAGGAGAGGGTGCCACAGAATGTAAGATAATTTAAACAAAATGTTCCTTTCTCAAATATTTTGTGGCACTTGATATCTCTGTTATTTTAACTTTACATAAATTGTTAAATTATTTAAATTTGATCTTCCAATCTTCATATTTGAAAACAACTAAGTGAATCAAAAATGAGTTTATATGACCCATCCTGTCTTCACACACAAATGGTCAGACCAAGTAATCATCCAGCAAATACTGTGTTCTGGGGACTGAATGTAATTCAAATGCACCACTGTGTAAAGGGAAGAATAGAAATCAACTTTAGGTGCATCTGTATGAGAATTGATCCTGTTATATATCCTTCATTTCATTTGCATATTAATATCCATGGCTAGAATAAATTTCATTACGCTATTTTAATAGCTCATTCATTAACAACAATCTGAATTAGTTCTTAATAGAGCAATTAAAGTATGCAAATTAAAAAATATAAATTTGGGAAAAGATTGATTTAATGTATCAGGGGCAATCAAATACTATATTCACATTTCCTTTCTTCTTTGCATCCTACCTTCTTTCTTCCTCGCATTTCTTTCTTTCTTCCTATGAAATTATTCTTCAGAAATCTTTTATAAAGCTTATACTGTTATACACATCTTTTTTTTTTAATCTGTAAAGCAGAGTAAATATTTCTCAAGCTTGATTAATGGCACCATTCTTCCTTAAAATTCAAAATGTTCCATTTGACCTAAATGTTCTTTATTCTAAACTTGTTTTAATACACACAAGTATAAATTCAGGTTTCAATTCCCTGTTATTTTAGCTCCTCTTTCTATACAAATACCAACTGTCATCAAAATGATTCCGACTCGTGTTGAGCCCACATGTGTCATAGTCAATCTTTGCTTCATTGGGTTTTCAATGATGGATTTGTTACCTTTGCTGTCAGGCCCTTCTCCTGAGAGTCTGCTAGTTAAGCACTTAAGTCTTTGTGCTACCCAGAGATTCCTCCCAACATGTAACCCCTTTTAAGCAGACGCATACCATCTGTGGAACGATTACTGTCAGGTTGCTAACATTCAGTGTTCAACACTGAGTGTATTTGATGCCATTTCAAGGACAGTGACTCAGTATTTCATAAGTGTGACAGGTCTCAACTTTGTGCTAAGTGGTGTTCTAACTATACTCTTTTTCCTTTGCAGACTACCGAAAACCCACAGTTTGCACTGTGCTCCGAGTTCTTTCACTTCTCTGGATGGGAACCCTTGGTTTTTATATCAGCCTGTTTCTTTTCCTTTATGCTCATCTCCAGAACCCAGAGCATAGCTCAAACAAAAGAAAAGTCAAAGACGGCAGAAATATCAACAGGGCACCTGGATGTTGACTTTCTAGTTGTTCAAAATATTATTATTATTACTTTATTTCTAATGGAAAAGATACAGGCTCTTAAGAATCCTTTAATAAAGCTTCCCATAAAAAAAAAAAAAAGACTAAAGACTAAAACAGAACCAAATTTTACGACTTAAAAATGCCATGTTTGAATTTAGACTCTTCTCCTTCTCGATTGTATAGCTTTACACAAATTAATTTATTTCTCCTACTTTTTCTTGAATTTTCCTAATGATAAAACTGATGTCAGTAAATTTTTTCACTGGGTCTTTGATGGAATTAAAAGAAATTATGAATTGATTTGGCATACAGCTTGGAAATCAATCGGTATGTTTTGTCAACATTATTGTTAATTTTGTACACATTTTTTATTTTTCTCACGTTCTTATGACTTTGGTGGAAATGCCTAGTGTGCAGGTCAAAGTGATTTAGTGGGCCAACTTATATACCCTGCTCGTCTTTGATGCCTATTTCAAAAATACTATTTAATGAGGAGATTATTAAATCAGCAATAATAAGAGAAAAATCAAATGTCTAGATACTTATTAATATTAAAGTCAATACTACTAACTTATGTGTAACAAAAATTTTAAAAAGGAAGAGTTGATTCTGGTTAAAAAAGAATTGAGAAGAGTGGAGGAAATGTAACTGAAACTAGATACATAAATAATGAAGAAAAAATGGTAGTAAAACAGGTGCAGTATAGTAAGTTGGACTAAAGTTATGGGTGTGAAAGAATCCAAATATTACATAATTTACAGAAAATATGACTTGTATATGTTATTACTAACAATTGAAACTTTTAAGAAAAATATAAATTATATTCCTCGGAGAAAGTTAATAATTTTAGAAATATTTTCATTTAAAATAGTTTAAATACAACATTTAAAAATGCTAAAATGGTTTATACACTCTATCATATGAATTTAAAATGGAACATCTTCTCTTGCACATCTATATCCAAGAAATGGTGTTACTTGTGTTGAAGTTCTAAAATGAATGATATTGACCTGACATTATATAGAATTCCAGGAGTAGTAGACAATATTCTTGGCTGGACTGAGCAGAATAAACATCATGGAAGATGCTAGACTGAAGTTAGGTCTTCAAAAAAAAAAAGATACTGATAGGTTTCCAATCATATCTTCATTTTACCATAGAATTGAAACAGAGATCTGAATCTACCTGCACTCCATTTTAATTCAGTGATTAAATATTTTCAGAATGATTACATCTTTATCTCACAATAACTGTATACTCTGCTATCATGGGAAGTCTCTTATGAGAGAAGGAGACAGGCTTCCTTGTTTCTCAAATTGCTTCCTTGGAAAAATCAAAAATGATTGCAGTGGATTCCACTGTAAGAAAGAAACAACTAAGCCTCCTTGTTCACTTGTAAACTTTAGATCTTTCTCAGTGAGAAGAGCAGCATACCTAACGAGACCCTTCAGAGAGTACTGAAGTTAGACTGGAGCCAGTTGCCTTTCTATAATTTGTATTTTACTTTTGCTTGGTGCCCAAAAACACCTCTAGTGAGTTTTCCAGATGAAAATTAAAAATAAATAAATACATAAAAATTAAGGAGAGACATTTTTACCTTTGATTTGAGACATAAGAACTTTTTCTCATTCACAACTTGCACTGAAAAATTCCATCAGGTTGGAGTAATACATTTTATTTGGGATGATTTCTTTGAATGAATGAACAACTGAGTTAAATATTAAAATGCTAGACAAACAAACCAGATCCTTAGCTCTCCCAGAGATATGGACCATGCTTTGCCTTTTGATGGAGTCATTACTGTCAAATAAATCTCAGATCACATGGAGACATCTCACAGGAGAAAGCACCCATCCAGATGAACAGAAAGGACAGTGTCAGACTTTGGCGAAGACTGCATTACTGCTTTCTGATTTCAGGCTAGTGGTAAACACAGGAAATCACTTCCAAAAGGTCCTCAGATATTCCTTTTAAAACATTGTGATTCTGGGTAATCTGTTCTGATGTCTCCTAGGATCAGTTACACTGTAATTGTTCAACAACTGAATTCAATTCAACAGAGAAGCAACTGAACACAGAGCTACCATTTTGACCAAACACCTGAGTCTTGAGAAATCCACCACCACTGTGAATGCAAGTTATGTGGCCAAGAGCATTCCTACGGAGCTTGCCTCCTTGACTAGAAAGAAGAGATACTGCTGGTGTTCTTGGTGAAAACTGATTCAGAATTCTTATAAACCCTACTTCCAGACTGGGATAAAAGGGGTTGATGTCTGAGAGAGACTCTGTGTTGATTTTCAGGATTTATGAAACTGATTATTCAAAGTTCAGGCTGTGAAAATTACATTGACTTCATCAGACCCCAACAATGAAAGCAGAGTCAGCCTATGATGACTTTAGTCATGGCAAAATACTTCTAATCTGAGGCCATGTCACCTGCTCAGTATTCTGGGGTGCTCATCTGTCTTCTTTGCTTGTTTTTACCTAAAATATGACTGTTCTTCCAAGTTCACCTCAAATGTCACCCTCTCCGAAGATTTACCTAAATAAAGCCAAAAAGAAGGTATTTCTCTGTCTGATAAACCGTAAAAAATATAGTGTATTACTCCCATGGCAATTCATTCTTCTATTACTTGCAGTGAAATTTAAGGAATTTTCACAGTTGTTTAGGTCCCTGGGTAGAGTAAGCAGATTGCTTTGGCTAGTATCCAAAAGGTTGTCAGTTCAAGTCCTCACAGTGGCATCTAGGAAGGAAGTTTGGGCAATCTGCCTCAGTAAAGACTTCCACATGAAGAAAACCCTATGGAGCAGTTCTACTCTGTCGACCACCATAAGCTGGAATTGACTAGACAGCAGGGAGTTTGGTTTATACAGTTGTATAACCATAGTTGAGATGAGGAATGTAGTTTCCTGAGACAAGGTAAATTCTATTTCAGTAGCTTACTTTCCTTGTGTCACTAGGAAGTCATTTAAATTCTTTAAAGGCTCAGTTTCTTCACCTACAAAATTAGGGTAACAATAACTTCTATAACATATAATTGTGAAATTAAATGCAGCAATCTGTGTAAAGCACTTATAGGGTTTCCAGCACAACAGAGACTTTTTTTGTTATTGTTATATGTGCTGAGAATTGCTCAAAATCATTGTTCAAATTTCATTCAATTTCTTGTCAAGAACTACCTATTTTGCTCCACATTGACAGCTTGAGCTGACTTTTATTCAGCATATATAAGAATACATAATTTAAAAACTAACATATCAAAGGTACATAAGGTCTTACATGTCATTATACCCCCCTTTGTGATTGAGTCAATTCTAACTCATAGTGGCCCTATAAAACAAAGCAGAACTTCCCCATAGAGTTTCCAAGAAGCAGTTCATGGAATCAAATCACCAGTCTTGATTAACAGCCAGCATCATTCTATTAAACAATCTCCTAACATCTAACCACATTCTTGTCTGCAAGTCATGAATGATGAAACTTTTTTCCTAGCCTGGGCAGGCCACATATGGTTCCTCTCAGCTTAACAGTTTCACACCATTATGTTTCATTACACACTATGATACGTCAGATAGCAAAAGCCCTTCAATGACTTGCTGATGAAAATTTAACTTGTCATTTACCTACTTCCAGTTCTTAAAATGATTTCACAAACCGAAATAGCACACCAGCAAATGTGATGTAGTTATGTGCCTGGAAGTTTTCAAAAGGAAAATAAAATAAATATATAAAAAAGGAATAGAATGGCCGTTGCAAACGGTCATAGATGCTTGCGAGCCATGTATCTTAATTTATAGGAAAACGTGACTGCATGGGTGACTACCTAACTGATGTGATTTGAAGGACATAAGGAAAAAAAATTCATACATTCAACTCATTAAGTCCATATGAAAATTCAGATTTTCATGAGAATGGTAAACTCTTCATCTCTAACCAGTGGATTGTAATTATTGGTAAAATAACAATTTAGCAGATGATGAACTCGAGACAGGTAAGGGTTAGAATTCAGGAAAGGTTTAGGGTAAAATGGGAGAGAAGAAATAATAAATTTTGCCTCCAAAAAAAAGGACCAAGTGATTATCAGTGGGTCAGTTCTGACACGCAGTAACCCCAGGTGTTACAGAGAACTGCTTTCCAAACGGTTTTTAAGCATACGAACTTTCAGAAGCAAACTGGCAGGTCTTTTCTCTGATGTGCCTTTGAGTGGTCTCAAGCTGCCAGTCTTTGGGTAAACTTGTCCAGTGCTTCACTGCTTGTGTCACCCAGAGATCCAATAAATGTTGCCTCAGAAATCTTAAGAATCTTAAGAAAGAATCTGAAATACTGTCAAGCAACATTGTTTAGTGACCAACTTGAACCAAAACGTGTCCTTTAAGCAGTTATCTTTAAGAATTTTCATGGGGAGAAAGATTAAGGAGAAAGATATTATCAGCCTGATATGTATTGTTGCAGTCAAGGCGACATCCCAAGACTCAGGATTTGAATATTGTTCATTGCTGTAGAGTTGGTTCCAACTCACAGCTTCCCTGTTGTCATGGACTGAGCTGTGTTCCCACAAAAATCTGTGTAGCAATTTAGCTAGGCCATGATTCTTGGTGGTGTGTGATGTTCTTTGATGTTATAAACCCTGCCTCTAAGATGTTAATGAGGGTGGATTGGTGGCAGTTGTGTTGGTGGGGCAGGACTCAGGTTATGACTATTTTGTGCCTTGAGGCAGTCTTGTGAGGTAGTAAGGAGAGACACCAGCACTGGACTTCGTACTAGCAAGAGACTGTGCCAGAAGCTGAGAATATCCTTTGACAAGAGCTGGGATCCCTGGGCCTCAGAAACTTGCAGTCCAGTGTAAGATTGATGACAAGGACCTTCCTCCAGAGCCAGAAGAGAAAGGCTTCCCCTGCAGCTGACACTGTGAATTTGAACTTTTAGTCTACTGGACCATAACAAAACAAGATCACTCTTTTTGAAGCAGTCCACTTGTGATATCTCTCCTTCAGAGTAGCTCTAGCTGGTTAAGACAGCTGTGGGCAGTGGGACAAATCATTGCCCAGCCCTACACCAGACTCGCCATCCTTGACAGGCTCAAGGTCATTCTTGCTGTCTTTGCACCTTCAGGGCTTTCCTACCGAGGGCACTCATCTTCTACCACTATGTCGGGCGAGATTCTGCTATGAGCCACCGGGTTTTAATGAGCTAATTTTCAGAAGCAGAGAGATCGTTCTTCCCAGTCTGACTTATCTAGAAGCTCCTCAAGGATCTATCACAGGTGGCCCTGCCTGTATCTGAAATTCCGATGTCAGAGCTTTGGCAATCATAGAAGGACAAACTGACAAATGGGTGATGGTGTGAGTACTTGAAACCACAAAAACGCAAACCTATTGCCTTCACATTGACTCTAGTTCATGGTGACCCCACTGTTAGATAATATGTCTTTTCTACAGTGTTTTCCCTAGTTGTAATTTCACCGAAGCAGATTACCAGGCCTTTCTTCCTTGGTACCACTGTGTGGGTTTGAACTAAACTTTTACTTAGGAGCTAATCTCAAACCACTATTGCCACTCAGGTGTCTGGTTTAAATATTAACTACAACAGATTTACTATGTGTAATGTTCCATCCTTTGAATGTGGAATGGTGCTAAGTGGGCATGTATATCTGTTTATAAGTTAGTGGGAATAAAATGAAATCGAATTAAAATCACAATTGTTGGCTCATGTCTTATCACGCATATATTAGCACTTCAATGAATTTATGAAACCTTCAATGTCTTTACCTCTAAAACATAAGATTTTTTTAACATTAAACTTTTCTAACTATTTAAAGGAGTGATGAGCTTAGTAAATGTAACAGAACTTTAAAACTGTAACTTCCTAATTATAGAGTGTCATCATCATCAAAATCATATTTTAAGAAACACATACAATGTAAAGACAGAGGAACATACGACACTGAGACTGGGAAATACCTAAGCAGATTAGATAGATTAGCAACATAGACCCGTATCAGATGCACTATTTCCATACAATTGCAGGAATGGGTTTCCCATGATACTTGGTTCTCATTATTCTTAAAATGTCTCCTTTCCATTAATTATATCCATTAAGAGCACTAAAGGATTTAAAGAGGCAATGAGATTTATTTTCTACTTAGCATTTTAAAATATTTGTTGTAATACTGATTAAAGGAATTGTTAAAGTATAGATTTTACTTTACCTGTTCACTTTCATCTTGTCTTGAGGATAATTGTTGCAGTACATTAGAAAGTCTTTGTGTGTTAAACTGTTTGAAAAGCCAAGTGCCGTCGTTAAACTGTTTAGAGGATGCTAATTGAACAACGGAGATTTGGTGTAAATACAGAACTCAGCAGGTGTCAGTCCCTGTCAGTTCAGAATTTCAGGCTGACTCTGTGTTTTGTACATGTTAAATAAGTGTAAAATATTTCTATTCAACGTTTTTATGGAATATTCCCGTGTACAGCTACTTCCCTATTCGTGACAGAATTCCATTTGATAAATCTACTATAAGTCAATTCTGTCACAAGCAGAACACCTCTTTATTTTTTTTAGCTTTCATTATGATTGCATTTTATTACCAGCACTTTTATGGATCGAGTCCTTGAGTATCTGCAAGTGAATAACTGAGGAGAACATCAGCAGATTAGTCCTGTAGCATTATATGTAGAACACATTATTAACAATCAGATGGCCAACCAAAAGAGATGGTCTTAGGCACACTTTTTCGTAACTTAAATATGTTGTGAATTAGGGTCTACTGCATTTCCAAATACTGCCAGCCCAAAGCAATCAGAACTTTCATCTAATGTGGTAGATTTCTCCCTCTCCTCCTGTGACTGTTGCCACCTTCACCCAGGCAAAGAGTCCCCTTATGCAGCTCCTTGGAGATAGTTTGTTTCACAACTATTGTACCTTTATGAGTCCATTTTGCTCAGTGATTCTTCACTTCCATTTCAGTCTTCCTTGCTCTTTCACGATATTACATTTGTCACCCAACACCTAGTCACTGAATGCTTTTCTCAGAATATGAATGGCACTGTGCATCTCTGCCTCAGTGAGCCTGGTCGCAAATCTCCTCTTTTCCAGTGTCATCTGTAGCCATAGAATAAAATATGTCGCAATTAAGAGATTATGGTTCTGAAATGAGATGCTGTGTGTATGTGTGTTTCTCCCAACATCGTTACAGGATCTCACATTGCAAACTCGATGCCCTTTCCTAAAGAAATACACGTATTATACCTTGAACACCTGAGAATACTTTAGTGAGCATTGAATTTCAGAGGTGGCTAGATTACAACCAACTATTAATGAAAATTACTATAGTCAAATAATTTCAATGAGTTTTCCAAGTAAAATATTTTATGTAAATTAGGTGTTTTAAAATTCCATGGTTTTCCAAACCCTATGTCTCACCGTCATTTGGAATCTAAGTCATAAAGAGATACATTCAGTCCTACCTTCCTCATTTGGAAGCGCTCTTGTAGTGGTTAAGAGCTCAGCTGCTAACTGGAAAGTCAGCAGTTTGAATCCACCAGCAACTCCTTAAAAACCCTGTGGGGCAGTTCTGCTGAATCATATAGGGTTGCTATGAGTCAGAAGTGACTCGGTGGTAACGGGGTTTGGGTTTGTTTGTCACCATTTGAGTCATTCCACACAGATGTCTCTCTTTCTTTGCAAAATGTTGATAGCCCTCTCTGCACAGACAAGAAAACCCTTCAGGTTAGCAGCTGTGTAGTTAATTTACCCTAACTGCATAGATATCCTGCAAATATTGAACAATATTTTTTCTTCTCAAAATTATTTAGCTGCTGCTGCCTTAACATTCCGTGTCCATGTGCTTTGATTCTGTCCTTAGAGACATCGCTCTCAAGTACATATGTTTAGATACCGAGCCCTTTGTTCACTGCTGTCCTAGGGGGAAAAATTTTCCAAAATAGGACTGAGTTAAATTAACCAAGTGTGACCAGAGATAGAAACATCTTTTTGATCTCATTATCAAATAAACAAGAATCTTACCAGCAGAATGGCTTAAGACTTTAGGAATATTTATCTTCTTGCCATGTCTTCTACACCAATCATTACCTAATTGTTCTCATCATAATAAATTACTTGAAATCAATGTGCTGATGAAAATGAAATCAATGAAAAGATAGCAAAGACCCTCTTTCAATAGAAATTACTTAAAATATGATCACAGTTTGTTCACTTATTAAAGTATAAGAAAGTATTGGACAGCAAGAGTTGTTTTAGCCTCTTAAGAGAACATCTTTAAAAAAAAAAAGTCATTATCACCTCTCCAAATGGCTAAGGGGGAATGAGAAAGTGCAATCACGAATGTGAGAGCTGATACTGAGGCAAAGAAAACTCCGAGGGTCAAATCCGAAACCAGTGGATACAATGAGAGCATAGAATGCAACCACATGTGAGGAAGAGTTTATTAAAAGCCAAGTGGAAAAGTGTTATAAATACCTCACTGTTTACCATTTGTGGCAATAATGTTTTCTGAATTCTAGATGGGGACAGTTACTCTGAGCTTCTTGTTCAATTTATGTAGCTATACAATGTGGTGGATTAAATGTGTTCGCCCAAAGATGTGTGTAGCAATCTGGCTGGGCCATGATTCCCGGTATTGTGTGATGGTGTTATCCATAGGCTGTAACCCAGCCCCCATGATGTCAATGAGGGAAGACAGGCAGCAGTTACACCTGTGTGGCAGGACTCCCTGGGTGAGATTGTTTTGTGTCTTGAGGCAATCTCTTGGGATATAAAGGAAGGAAGCTAGTAGAGAGAGTTGGGAACCTCGCACCACCAAGAACCTGTGCTGGGAGCAGAGTGCAGCCTTTGGAAAAGACCAGGGATCCATGTGCCTCAGAAGCTCCCAGTCCAGGAAAAGTCTAACGCTAAGGATCTTCCTCCGGAGCCAGCTGAGATGGCCTTCCCCTGGAGCTGATGCCCTGAATTTGGAATTTTAACCTACTGGACTGAGACAGAATAAAACTTGTCTTTTATGAAGCCATCCACCAGGCGCTCCTTGAATATTCTGGGGGCCAGTTCTGCTCTGGCCCCTAGGGTCACCATGAGTCGTATCCGACTCAGTGGCACTTGGCTTGACAAAGCCATCCACTTGTGGTGTATTTCTGTTAAAGCAGTGCTAGGTGAGCAAGACATGCAAGTACCAAAAACATATAGTTGTCAGTTCAGTGTTTATAACCTACAGAGGGGGAAGTGGTTCCTACAGCCATGTGCCGTCATCAATAATTCAGTGTGATTTTAATACTGCAGAAGCTGAAGTTCAAGGGTAGGCAGACATACAACATGACCTACACCAATAGGCAAAGGAAAGAAATGGGTAGGTAGTGAAAAGACAAAAGAGAGACCTATTATGTGTCACAGATATTGTCACAGAGTACAAGAATGAGGAGTTTTTTAATTCAATTCCATGGGAAGAAATTTAGTCTTAAGCAGAAAGTATCAACCTAAATAATAATTTCACAATTTTAAACACTGAGACACCTATTCAAATAATATTAACTAATATAATTTAAATACTGTCCACACTGGCAAACTTTCTATCTGTGGATAGTGTATTAAAATTGCTATCCTTTTGATTAGCAGCCATAAATGCTCTTTCTATGTGTATGTGTGTTTGTATCTACATATATCTACATTTCATGGGTTGAATTGTGTTCCCCCCAAAATATGTGTAGCCATTTGGCTAGGCCATGATATCTGGTATTGTGTGATGGTCCTCCATGCTGTAAATTCTGCCCCCATGATATTAACAAGCAAAGGTGGAGGTAGTTTTGCTGGTGGGCCAGGCAGGACTCCATGTGTAAGATTATTTTGTGCCTTGAGGCAGTCTCTCGAGATATAAAAGAAACAAGCTAGTAGAGAGATTTGGGGGCCTCAGGCTGCCAAGAAGCAGTGCCAGGAGCTGATTGTGTTCTTTGGGAAGGACCAGGATTCCTGTGCCTCAGAAGTTTTCAGTTCAGGGAAGACTGATGATAAGGATCTTCCTCCAAAGCCAGCTGAGACAGCCTTCCCCAGGAGATGATGTACTGGATTTGGACTGTTAGCCTCCTAGAGATTGTGACAAAATAAAATTTCTCTTTTTAAAGCCATCCATTTGCAATATTTCAGTTAAAGCAGCACTAGAGGAGTAGGAGAGTTTTCTTAGAGTGTATTTCATAGAAGAGGGAGAATTTGAGATATAGATATAGATATAACACAGCTAGGAGAATGGACTAAAGAGAAAAAGAATTTTTAGACTGAGATACTAGGGTGAATGAAAAAAGATCTTTCAGGGAGCTGGATGGAAAAATAGAGAAATTTCGCCATCAATATGTAACAGTGTTCCTGCATAGAACTATTATATGTGCTTGGATTCTATTTCCCTTAGGGCTGTACATTCAGCATCTATTTCAACGTTGGCACAGAAAATTTCTCACCCTTGAAAATCATTGATCCTATTAGAAGTGACTCAACATTTCAACACAAGAAACTTGCAGACAGGTTTTTTGATGTCTAGTTCAATTCTGTAACATGGAAGCAGGTTCTGTAACATTTCCTTTCCACAGAATCCAAATGAGAAATTCTCAAACTTGAGAAACTTTTCAAACTATGTTGATAAGTTCATAGAACTTTAGGAATCACAATTTAAGAAAAACTACGTTATTCTTAGAAATTTCAGTATAAATTACTGAAGCCAATGAGATCCTAAAATTTAAAAGCAAATCTACTCAGTATATGTAAGATAAATACTTGGTATAATATTTTGAAACAAGTAATTTCTGATATACCCAAATTAACATTGAAACAAAAATCACTAATTTATAAATTTTTGGAAACCAGAACCAAAGATGCATCTGCTGTTTCTCAGAGTTCTTTGTGTATTAGTTTAAGGCACACTGACTTAAGGTTGTCTTTTTGAAATAATTTGCAGTCCCTCAAAATTGTTTCAGTAGGCTTTATTCACTAGAGAAGGTTAGTCTCTTTCATGCTAAGATGTATTAAAATGACAGATTTGGCAGATAAAACAGGTGTTTATTTGAAAACGCGTTTCTAGGTTTAGAAGTGCTCTGAGCTGTTCCCCACGATGTTTTTTGATGGCTTCTCATAACACCTGACTGAGCCTCAGTAATTCTTGTCATTTGCTGAGACCTCACTTGAGTTATGATTGATCAACTTGCTTATGTCTTCGGCATCCCAGCTCAGCTCATCTTTGCTTGCTACAACAGTTGGCATGGTCAGTAATCCCTGATGCTGCTGAAGTCCTTTTCAGTCACCTGCTTAAGTAAATAAGCACTTAGTATATATCAAAGTTCTGCACTGACCATTCACAATTGATGTTTTCCTTACTTTAAAATTTTTGATTTTGAAAAAAATATTCACTAAGTGTTTATGTGAACAAAAGTGCCTTTCTATAACAATAGTTAGAAATTCAAATATATTCCAAGCATTATTTTTATTCTTTATTTATTTACAGATGTTGTGCTTTATCAAAATCTCATCTATGTGTATCAGGCATTAATAAAATAGAACAACAAGAAAAAGAAAACCAAAGCCACTGCCACCGAGTCGAATCCAACTCACAGCGACCCTCTCGCACAGAGTAGGCCTGCTCTACAGAGCTTCTAAGGAGCACCTGTTAGATTCAAACTGTCGACCGCTGGATTAGCAGCGTGTAGCAGTAAACTACTATGCCACCTGGGTTTCCATGTTTGTTTTCTAAGTTAATATATAAATATACAAGAAAACATTCCCCTAAATTTTGTGGGTTTTATTTCTTTCCCTTAAAACAATCCACCTGACCACAAATACACCACACATTCTCATAGGTAGTTAACTAAGAACGCATACACTTCTGAATATTATTTCAGTTGTACCAAACCGAAACCAAACCCACTGCCACTGAGTCAATTGCAACTCATAGCAATTACAGACAGAGAAGAACTGACGCACAGAGTTACTGAGAAGCACCTGGAAGATTTGAACCGCCGACCTTTTGGTTAGCAGCCCTAGTCCTTAACCACTATGCCATCAGGGTTGGCATTCCAGTTTTAGGCCTGGGTAACACTTTTAGTTCTGAATCTCCTGAGTTCAAATTAAAGAGTTTATTAGATGCTGAGGCACATCTCTATGGATTCTTATATGTAGGCAATTATCTTTGTTGACATGTTGTCAAGAAAGACCAGACCCTGAGAAAGGAAATCAAGCTTGGTGGATAGTCAGAAAGGCAACCAAGCTCGGTAGATAGCTAAAAACAGGAAGACCTTAAACCTGATAGACTGACATAGCGGCTACAGCAATGGACTCAGACACAGCAGTGATTACGTGGCTGAAACAGGCCCCGGCAGTGTTTTGCTTTTTGTATACAGGGTTACTATGGGTCAGAATTTACTCGATGGCAGTTAAAAACAACAAACTACCACACATATGAGAATCTTTAAACACATGTGCTCTAGTTTCTAATAAACTCTTTAATTTGAACTCATGCAATTCAGAGCTTGGGGTTCTGCCCCAGCCATATAGTCCTATACTGGAGTCTCCTTAAAGTGTTGACACTAAGATTAATACACACAGGATAGATGTATCAGTTCTTGCAGAAGAGACAGAATGCCCCAAATCTGCAGGTGTTTCTTTCCCTACTCATCAACACTCATGGCCCCGATTTTTGTAATAGGAGAATTGAGCATAAACACACTTTTAACAAAGAAGCTAAAAACCTAAATGTGTTGCAGCTGAGTAGATTCTCTCTCATGGCAACTCCGCATGTTACAGAGTAGAACTGTTTCATAGGCTTTTGTCTGTGTGTGTTTGTGTGTGTACCTGCCTGAAAATATACACAGCAAAAGACACACTATTTCGACAATTTCTATGTGTGCATTCCAGTGACATTGACTGCATTCTTCAAGTTGTTCAACCATTCTTGTTATCCTTGCCTAGATTATTCCACCACCCTCACGTACACTTACTGGCCCAGAGCTGCTCATCTAGGTTTTCAAGTCGCTGTGGTCAATTTTATCCAATACAGATAATTCTTTAAATGAACACAATACCAAACTCATGCCTCAAGTTTTAAAGGCAGTTTTAATTTCCCTTTTCCTTTGTTAAAGTCTTATTTCATCACCTCGGTTTCTTCTGCCTTTTGTCTCATATAAAATACCCTTATAGTTTCTATCTGCTTAGATACTTTCTTTTGTTAGTACTCAGAATCGGTCTGTCTTCTTTGTTTCTAGAAGGAACAGTCCTTCCATTAGCATCTAGCATAAAGTTTCTTTTGTGTTTTAGTTGTAGTTTGTCACTGTGTACCCTTTAAGTATACAAGTTTTTGTGATGGAAAAGTGTACTGTATTTTTCCATCTGTTCCTGCTTCCAAAAAAAATTTTAAAGTGAGCATATTTAAGTCATTCAGACTTTTTTTGAATGAATAAATCAATGTCTAGCTTGATTTGACTTATCTTAGAATACTTTCCATGCTATTTCTGTATTGTTATATACATATATATGTAATTTTAAATTATATATACATGTAGATACACATATAAGTATACATATATGTACAAACACATATACATGTATACTTTGTGTAAATTACAATACATATATGTCTACATGCATGTATACATACATGTGTACACATGTACATAAACCAGTTTTTCCTCAGTTGCAACATAGGTGACAGTCACGTGGTAAACAGAAAGATGCCAACCCTAACACCTGCAAATGAAAAATACAAGATACTTTAACATAAGTAAGTTATACAATTTATCTACATGTAAATGGCTAAACTAAGTAGGACTGAGACACACATTATTCCCAAACTATGGTGCAGCTTTACCTACAGTTTAGTGCCCCCATGAAGGATACCCAGTGGTTCTAGGTCAAGATGTTCCTTCTGCTCTCAGAAAGTCTTCAGATATTTCTGATTGGTTCTAATTACCTGGGAACTGATTATGTACCCACCTCCTCTTCTGGTAAAAAGCAACAGTTAACAACACTTCCTCACAAACACACTTCCTACCATAAGTACTTCTTACAAAACTAGTTGATAAAAGACAAGTTCCCAAAGTAGCTTATACTGCAGAGTATCAAGTCTTACACCTTCCTGAGATTTATTCTTTTGGATTTCTTGTAATGCTATTAGCTATTGTTATAAATGTATTTCATGAATATATAACAACATGTTTAAGTGCTCCATTTTACAGAGATTCTACTTATCATAGTAAACTGTTAAAAGTTAGTTACTTTAATTTCAGACAGAATTAACACATATGAAGATAACACACACATTTATATATCAGCAGCAAGTACCAATGTAGAAGCTGGAGAAAGTTATGCAGAAGCTCTAGCTCAGATGATTGAAGAACGTGGCTACACTAGACAACAGATGTTTAATGCACACAGTGTTATATCAGAAGAAGGTACCAGCTAGGACTTTGTTATCTAAAGAAGAAAAGTCAATGCCTGAATTTAAAACTTTGAACGAAATGCTGACTATCTTGTTAGGGGCTAATGTAGCTGACAACTTTAAGGTAAAATCAATGTTCATTTACTGTTCTGAAAATCCTAGGCCTCTTAAGAATTATGCTCAGTCTGCTCTGCCTGTACTCTAGAAAGGGAAGAACAAAACTTAGATGACAGCCCATCTGTTTACAACATGGTTTGTCCAACATTTTCAGTCCATTGTTGACAACTACTGCTCAGGGAAAAAAAAAAAAATATTATTTTCAAATTATTGCTGTTCTTTGATAATGTAGTTGGTCACCCAAGAGCTATAATGAAGGTATATAAGGAGACAAATGTTGTTTTCATGCTTGCTAACACCACACCCATTCTGAGCTCGTGGATCAAGGAGTAATTTCAACATTCAGGTCTTATTATGCAATAAATAACTTTTGTAAGACTACAGCTGCCATAGATATTGACTCTTCTGATGAATCTGAGCAAAGTAAATTGAAAATCTTTTGGAAAGGATTCAGCATTTTAGATGCCATTGAGAATATTCACTATTCATGGGAGGAGTTTAAAATATCAACAGGAACAGGAGTCTGGAATAAGTTGATTCCAACCCTCATGGATGACTTGAGAGGTTCAAGATCTCAGCGGAGGAAGTAACTGCAGATACGGTGGAAACAGCAAGAGAACCAGAAGTAGAAGCGGTACCGGAAGACGAGAGTGAATCGCTCAGTCTCACAATGAAACTTGCATGAAGGGGAGTTGTCTCTTAAGGATCAGTAAACAAAACGGCTTCTTGAGATGGAAACTTCTCCTGGTTGGTATGCTGTGAACGCTGTGAAATGACAACAAGGGATATAGATTATCACATAAACTTAGTTGATGAAGCAGTGGCAGGGTGTGAAAAGATTGACTACAGCTTTAAAAGTTCTACCATAGGTAAACTCCTATCAAACAGCATTGTTTGCTACAGAGAAAAGAATGGTCAATCAATATGAAAACGTTTAATGCTGTCTTATTTTAAGAAACTACCATAACCACCCCAAATTTTAGCAAACACCACCCTGATCAGTCAGCAGCCAGCAATGTGGAGGCAAGACTCTCTCCCAGCAAAGTCGCTGTGACTCATTCGCAACTCAGATGATGGTTAACGTTTTAATAAAGTATCTTTTAATTAACATATATGCATTGTATTTTCAGAAATAATGTTATTACACACTTAGTAGGCTACAGTGTAGTGTAAACCTAACTACTGTAAACCTAGGTACTTGTAAATAAAAAAAAATCATGTGACTCATTCTATTGCAATTTTTGCTTTATTCCAGTGGTCTGGTACAGAAGCCTTGATAACTCCAAAATATGCTTGCATCCTTTCAACTAATGTTTTCTACTGTCTGTTTATATCATTATTGGAGATATTTAAATAATGTAGAAATTCCTGTCAATTTAAATATATATGTGTGAAAAATAAGGAAGAATTTGAATGGCTTGGTGTCTAAACATGTTCATACTGAAAGCTGAAAAAATAAATTGTTAATAAAGTTTAAGGTAAGAATGTTATAGAAATAAGAAAGTATATGTTCTTGTTATGCATTCTTTCAGATGTTACAATCGAGTTGCTCTCTTTAGGGTGTCCTCTTAAAGATATTCTTTGCAAATGTGAAGAGACTAGAATAAGAGTGTTGAGTTGTATCTGTGCTAGTAACTCAGCTGTTCTTGCCCTTCACTGAAAACCATCAAAGATGACAAACAGATCCCTATGTGTCATGGATTGAATAGTGTCACCAAAATATCTGTCAGTTTAGTTGGGCCATGAGTTCTAGTACTGTGTGATTGTCCACCATTTTGTCATCTAATGTGATTTTCATACTGTCATAAATCCTCTCTCTGATGTTGAAGAAATGAAGTGACCGCAGATACATTGTGAGATTTACAAGATTCGATTGTGTCTTGCACCACAGGTGAGTAGAGAGACATGGAGACCTCATACCACCAAGAAAGAGAGAGCATAGCACATCCGTTAGACCCAGGGTCCCTGTGTGGAGAAGGTCTCTAACTATGGGAAGACAGATGACAACAACCTTTCTCCAGAACCAAAGGAGAGAGAGAGAGAGACTTCCACTGAAACTGAGGCCCAGAATCTGGACTTCTAGCCTGCTAGACTATGAAAAAATACATCTTAAAGTCTTCCTCGTGTTGTATTTCTGTTACAGTAATGTTAGATGACTAAGGCACCACACCAACACAGCTGTATCACAGTGGCCTTTGCCTCCACCCTTTGGTGCATATAAATCCAGATTTAAAACCTGTCTCTGACACCACTGCTAAGTTAGATCCTTAAAATGCCAAGTAGAAAAATGTCCCACAAAAGTTTCGTTTGCTTTTTGGTACAAGCCACTTATCAGAACTAATTTCTACGACCATTGAAAACAGAGTTCAAGTCTAGAATATGTCTTGCATTTTCATCGGAGTATACTCTTTCTGCAGTGCAAAAACAATACCAACAACAAAAACAATAATTACAAGACTGAAAGTGAGCAAGCAATCTAAAGCCTTGGATCTTGCTATTTTACTTCTTTTGATTTTACTTCCTATTTGGATTTTGTCTCACTGTCTCTCAATTTGGAAAATAAATAAATAGTCCTGCCACTTGCTTTTCTAATTGCATTGATTAGATCTTCACGGAGCCTTTTTCAGTGCCTCAGTCAGTATTATTTTTTATTCTTTGTGTAACTTCAGTGCATATTTTCCTCTTTTTCAACACAGATTTATCTCTTTTTAGGAGTCCAGTGTCCTCCCACTGGACCTACAAAGAAAAAAATTAAAAAAGAAAAATTAAAAAGACACAATAAACTTTGTTTTTTAACACCAGACAATGTACACTCGCTTTCATTACTGAAAATATGTTGAAATGACATTCAGAATTTTTCCAAAAGTAAGAGTAGAGATAATGGAACACATCTTTATTAAAACATAAAACAGTGGATTTAAGAACAGAAAATGATTAAAATTTGAGAGCTGTGAAGGTGAATTTGAAGAGAGCTCCTAGGAATTAGACAGCTTCATTATCACCATGCTGAACCACGAACTTGAAGGAAACTAATTCTTACACATCCCATAGCCAAACTTCATGTCCACTAAGCACAGGTTAATATTTCATGTCTTTTTCTCTTCCCTGGAATCCCATTTTGTACCACAAAATTGAAAGCTCTAGATTTTATATGAGGCTTAAGAAACAATTCTATAACAAGTGGTTAAGTTACAAGACTGAGTAGCAAATGGGATGATTTGAGCTTCTCTAGACAAAAGAGAATTAGCTAAACAGTGGGGCCTAAATGCGTGAAATGAAACATACATGATTCTGAACATCTGTGTGAACAGCACATATGCATATTTATCATCACTGAGCTATTTTTCTGATTCATGGTGACCCTACAGCACAGAGTATAACGGATCCATAGAGTTTCCAAGGAGCACCTGGTGGATTTAAAGTGCTAACCTTTTAGCCACTACTCATGTAGGGTCACCATGTGTTAGAGTTGACTTGACTTGGCAGTGGCTTTTTTTTTCCACCCTTGAGGGGCACTATTTTTGTAAACCCTGGTGGTCTAGTGGTTAATTGCTACAGCTGCTAACCAAAAGGTCAGCAGTTTAAATCTACCGGGTGCTCCTTGGAAACTCTGTGGGGAGGTTTTACCATGTCCAAAAGGGTTGTTATGATTCAGAACCAGCTCAATGGCAAAAGGTTTGTTACTGCAGGAGGAGTTTTTACTCTTGCATAAAAAAGAAGAAGAAGAAGAAGAAAGAACTGCCATTGTATCATTGCTTACTCATAGCAACTGTCAAGACAGAGTAGAACTTCTTCATAGTGTCTCCAGCAGTTGATGTCTTTAAACCACGGAACTACTAGTTACCAGCTGAGCTCTTCAGCACATTTTTTGTATGGACAATCTTAATTCATTAAGCTTCCAAAACTCATAAAAAATTAATAATATATATTTTTCAGAGTACTTAAAGCCTCTTCAGTAGTATTAGATTTTCTGTGCAAATACTTAAAACTGAAAGTTGTTTCCAAAATAAGTATTATCTCCCACCACCTTCCCTTTTTTTCGTGCTATCAATTATCTCCTTTTTTCTCTGCGGCTGGCTTCTTCTACTATCTTTACCTCTATGGAAATTGCCTCTCAAAAGTCAACCAAAACAAACTAATTAACTAACAAATCTATTGCTCTCAAGTCAAGTTTTACTCAGAGCAATCCTACAGGACGAAGTAGGGCTACCCTGTAGGGTTTCCAAGGAGCAGCAGGTAGATCCAAATTGCTATCTTTGGGTTAACAGCTGAACTTTTAACCAGCATCCTACTGTCATGGAGTTAATTCATACTCATACTTTTCTCAATAATCTTGATTTAATTCTTTACATCATTTGAATTGTTGATTAGGTAATTTCTGCTAGTCAAAATTCTCAACTTCCTTCATTACCTTTCAGTCTGAAAGATTGAAAGTTCAAATCCACCCAGCAGCTCCACTCATGTAAGAGAAGAGATCTTCTCCCCTAAAAATTGCAGCCTAGAAAACCCTACTGAGGACTTCTATTCTCTCACAAGGGTTTGTTATGAGTCAAAATCAACTGGGAAGCATCTGAAACGATAACATGATATTTCTGGATGTTTATCCTCTCTTTAAAGGTTCCTTCCTTTTCCGCTTTGCTACCATCTGTTCCTGTTCTTGTTTCATCAATAGCTGACCCTCAGATTTCGTTTTCTAATCTCCATCTGTCTAACACTCTTGCTTTTAGAGCACATAATCACATTCATGGTTGCAATGCTTACATTTATTGCAAATACACTCAAGTCTAATTTATGACCTTGCACTCCTACTGTTCTTGTTAAGAGTGATCAGTTTCAAAATCTTCAATTTCTATGGATTGTAAGCTTAAAAAATCTATTGCTGTCAAGCTGATTCTGACTCATAGTGACCCTAAGGAACGGAGTAGAGCTGTCTTACAGAGTTCCCAAAGAGTGCCTGGTGGACTTGAACTGCTTCAGTGGTAACTTAACCACTACACCACAAAGGTTTCCCTGTAGGTTATAGTTACCTTTTAAGCAACATGATCAAAACAAAGCAGTCACTGTATACCTCCTAAAGCAAACACTCACTAATTTTTAAAATGATTGTTAGTGTTTCCATCAATCTTTAAGCAATACAAATAGAATTTTAAGTCTGTTTCTAATTGCTTATTCTTATTAAATCCTAATGTATGGTGGATTCGAACTATCAACCTTTTGGTTAGCAGATGTAGCTGTAAAGACACTACACTACCAGGGATTCCATATATAACATATATGCTATAAGTATGATATGTATTTTAATATATATAATGCATAAATATTATATAATATATGTAATAACATATATTTTCATAAAACATTATATAACATATAGCTCTGTGGTTAAGTGGCTGCTAACTAGAAGATCAGCTTTCAAATCTATCAGCCATTTCTTGGAAACCCTAGGGGACAGTTCTACATACATACATAAATTTTATATGTACATAATATGCATTTAAAACTATATGTAATACATGGCCAAGCCAAGTGCCGAATGTATACATAATACATTATATAAAATATATTTATTTTTAATTACAAGAGCAATGAATTGATTCATGCTTATATTTTAATTTTAAAATACCTAAATATCATACAAAAGCATGTTGACTACATAGTAAAGTTCATTTTATATTGAAGAGAATGAATGTTCATCATTTTAATTAAATGATTGATTTTTATCATCAGCCCTAATGAATAAAATCATCATCATGCATGTCTGGGATGTGATGAACTTGGGAGGAAACAGTATTACTTATGTAACATTACTACCAAAAGAGTTCAACATGAATCTAATCACGAAGGAAAACATAATGAAAAAAAAGAAACCAAACTCATTGCCATTGAGTTGATTCATTCAGACTGACAATGACCTTATAGGATGGAGTAGTAGTGCTGGGTCTCCAAGGACTGCCTTGTGGATTCAGACTGTCAACTTTTGGTTAGCAGTTATATCACTTAACCACCAGACTAATCAAAATGAAGCTATCTTGAATAACAAAGTGATCTGATATCTTTAAAATGCAATAAAATACCAAAGAAAAAGCTTGGGGAAATCTCCTGGACAAAAGGAAGCCAGAGAATTAGCTTAAAGAGTTTGCACTGAATGTATATGGCACATCTCAACCTGCAGAGACATGCGATGGAACCTACACATATTGATTATTTCTGCTCGACTCCGACTCAAGGGCACTTGGCACTTGGCTGGCTCTAGTTTTGTATGCACAGTATGAACTCATTAATGAAGATAAAGATGACATGACAACTAAACATAATGAGTGTACCTTCATTGGTTCTGTATTAAAAAATCAACCATGATGGACATTATTGGGGTGATTTATGAAAGTTAAATGTGAATATATATTAAATAATAGTATTGTGATTTCCTGTGTATGTTAAATTCATTACATTAATGCAAGGCAGTGGTAATGTTCTTAGGAGAAACATTTTAAAGTATTTAAGAAAGAAAACATGAAAATGGCTGAAGGAACTCAAAGCTTTAGAGAAAGAAGAGAACAAAAGTGGAAAATGCTAAGGATTAGCAAATTCAAGTGAAGAGTATACAAGTATTCATTGCAATACATTTGTAACTTTTCTAAAGGTTTGAAATTTTCAAAAAAATTGAGAAAAAGAAAATACATAAACGATGCCATTGTTTTTACATATTTTTAATTGCAAAGGAGAGCCTTCAACAAAATGATGAGAAAAGAAATACATAACCTTCTGGAAAACCATGATTTCAGTCTTCTATAGCAGAATTTGTTTTTCAACAATGAGCTTAAGCATAAGAACGACTGTGCACACGGTTCAAGACCACACAGGGTTTCATTCTGTGGTACATAGAGTCACTATGAGTGAGAACCGACTCGACAGCACCTAACAACAACAACATAGCAGAATGAGGCATCAGGATTGGAGACTCAGCAACAGCCTACAATATGTAGAATGAGACCACCTCGTTTCCTAAAAATGAAGAAGACTTGAAACACTGTGGACAATCAAAGGTTACAGACTTCAATACAGATTACACTTAAACGCATTAAAAAAAAATCCTCAGAACTGGACTAATAAACAACTTCACGATAAAATGGGAAAATATTGAAGCTGTCAAGGATTTCATTTTATTTGAATACACAATCAAGCTCCAGAAAAGTAGTTCCAAAAAATCAAACGACTTATTGCATTGGACTAACCTGCCACATAAGACATCATTAAAATGTTAAAAAGCAAAAATATCACCTTGAGGACTAAGGTGCCATGATCTTTTCAAGTCTCATGTATATATGAAGCTGGACAATGAATAAGGAAGAAGAAACAATTGACAGCTTTGAACCATATGTTGACTAAGAATGTTGAATATACCATGGACTCCTAGAAGAAAGAACAAATCTGTGTTGGCAAAGGTATCATCCAAATGCCCCCCCAGAAGTGAGGATGGTGAGACTTCATACCATGTACTTTGGATATGTTAGCAGGAGGTACCACTCAGTGGAGAAGGACACGATTGGTAAGGGAGAGAATCAGTGATAGAGAAGAAGACTCTCAGTGAGGTGGATTCACATGGTGGTGGCAATAGTTGTGAGTGCTACAGCACCAGGCAGTGTCTCCTTGTGCTTCATGTGAGATTGCTATGAGTTAGAATCCACTCAACAACAACTACAGTAGCAGTACCTCTCAACAAGGCTGACTTTACCTCTCAGTGTGTATTTGGTAGTGTCTGGAGATTTTTTTTGATTGTTGTATGTTAGCTGGTGTTGATCTGTTGGTACAGTTATCTATTGTTGGACTCCAGGGATACTTCTACACATTCTACAAAGCACAACAAAGGCCACAATAGCAAAGAATTTTCTAGTCCAAATGAGAACAGTGAGGTCAAGAAATTCTGACCAATAGAACTCTCAACTTTTTTTCTCTTTTTTTAATGCACATAGCTAGTAGTAATGGTGTCATTAATCATTCTCTATAGTTTGAATTTCAACTTTGAGAGTTTTTTTTTGTTGTCTTTATTAGTTCTTCTGTCCTAAATATTCATCCTTGTTTTGCCATTTCTGGCTGTGTACTTCCTTCAAGAGCGATTTAGAAATAGTCTATCTGATTTTTGTCTGATCATCTCAATTCATAAAGCTTCATTCTCCATATTACTTACTGTACTTTCTGTCCATTGCATATTTTAAGAATACTAATTGTTTATTTAAAGATGTTATCTGTGCTCTATCCATACCTCTTGCTGTCAAGTCATTTCCAACTCGTAGAGACTCTATGGGCAGTGTAGAAATGCCCTGTAGAGTTTCCAAGGAACACCTGGTGTATTTGAACTGCTGACTTTTGGGTTAGCAGACATAGCACTTAACCACTATGCCACCAGGGTTTTCTCTCTGTCCCCTAGGCTAGAATAAGTTTATTACTGTTTTATGTTAAGCAAATACCAACACAAACCAAACCCATTACAATGAGTCAATTCTGACCCATAGCAACTCTACAAGACAGAGTAAACCCAACCCAGTGATGCTGAGTTGGGTCAGAGTAGAAGCACTCTGAAGAGTTTCCAAGGAGCACCTGGAAGATTTGAACTGCCAACCTTTTCGTCAGCAGCCATTGCAGTTAACCACCATCCCACTTATGTGAATAGTATTACTAAACCACTGACAACTGACTGATGGGTCTTGCCCTTGAACTTTTTCATTAGAAGCTGATAGAGCCACAGCAATCATAACAACAGAAGCAGAGTCAGTGTTTGCCCAAGGTAGTCACTAGTCGCTAACTAAACACACCATAATTTTGATGTATTTTACTCTACAATTGTCTAACCAACCTTCTGGCATTGAGACTGTAGAATTAGCAAGCCATTCTCAGAACAACGAAACCGACTTTACACTCACTTTTTCTCTTCCAGCTGATTAATGTTTACTACTGAGCAAAACTGACTCTCATGGCCTAGTAGCTTATCAAATAAATAATTGGCTACAACACGCCTTTTGAAGGAGTAATATGTGTAGAAACAATTAGCTTTTGTAATCATTTTTAATGTCACTACCTTGAGTGCCTTGCCTATGAAATTGTTTGATACTGATTCTGTTTCATTAAAAATAGCTATTGTTTTAAAATACAACAATCCTGGAAGAATCAGCATGTGTATTCGTGTAGCATTTGTCCTCAAAGTTGCTGTCATGTGCCATTGAGTTGGGACCAGCTCACAACAAGCCCACACAGAGAATGAAATGCTCTCTGGTCCCACGCCATCCTCACAATCATTGTAATGCTTGAGCCCACCGATGCAGCCACGGTGTCTGCTCATCTCATTGGAGGTCTTCATTTCTTTGTACAGATAGACTGTGGACTTCCGGAAGACAGAAGTCCTGTGCGTATCATAAATCTAGACAAAGAGGACAAGCAAAAAGAACAAAAATGAAACTATGACAAATTTCACCTCCTTCATCCACTAAATAGCCTCAAGACTCAGATTTTTTTAAATTTTTTTTATTTAATATGACTGAGTGAAAATGTACATTCCCATACAAATTTACATGCCCACCTATATGCAGCTTCCACTGCTCTCCCTGTCTGGTGACAACACACTATTCCTCTCTGATCCATACATCTTCAAGTGAGTTTCACACCTTTTGGAGTCAGAGAAATAAAGTGAAATGTCTTATACAGTGCCTGTGTTACAGGCTAGCAGGTAGAATGACATCCTATTTGATCATTTGGGTTATGAATATTTTTCTAGCTCTTAATCTTCTGTAAATTTGTATGCAAAGATAACATAGTGGTTTAGAGCAATGGATCTTAAGTCCTGGTTGTAGTGTCGAAGATGGTGTTCCAGTTTCCAAACCCTTTTCTCAGACTATTTTGGCCTCCAGTTTTATCCATAACCTGAAGTTAAAAGTCTAGCAGAATGCAATGATTTTTAAGAGAATGTGTTCAGAAGAGAAGCAGTGATATCCAAAAATTATGTCATTTAAAGCATTTTATGTCCCGCATGTTTATTTATTCAAAGGAGTACAGCTTTCCCAAAGTTGACTACAAGAAACTGTTAATACAATTCATCTTGGCTATTGTGCTCCAAACTGCAATTTTCTGTATGGTTGTACATTGGCTTAATAAAATTTTCAGGAACTGCTGGATTGTTGTAAAGTGTCGTGAAGTCAGTTCTGACTCAGTGACTGTATGTACAGCAGAATGAAACCCTTCCCTGTCCTGAACCACCCTTAGTATTGTTGCTCTGTGTGAGCCCATTGCTGTAGCCACTGTGTCAGCCTAACTCATTTAGGATCTTCCTCTTGTTCACTGACACTCGGCTTTACCATGCGTGATGTCCTTCTCCCAGGCTGGTCCTTTCTTACAGCATGCCCAAAATATGTGAGATTAAGTCTCTAAAGAGAATTCTGATTGTATGTCTTCCAAGACAGATGTATTCATTCTTCTGGTCATCCATGATATAATCAATTTTCTTTCCCAACACCAAAATTCAAAGGCATCAGTTCTTCAGTCTTCCTTATGCACTGTCCAGCTTCACAAGGATATGAGACAAATGAAACTATTATAGCTTACTTCAGGCATACTTTAGTCCTCATGGTGACAACTTTGATTTTTAACACCTTAAAGATATATTTTGCAGTAGATTTGCACAATGTGATATATCAGTTGATTTCTGGACTGCTGCTTCCGTGGGTGTTGATTGTGGATTCAAGTAAAATGAAATCATTGGCAACCTCAGTCTTTTGTCTGCTTATAATCATGTTGCTTATCAGCGCAGTTGTGAGGACTTTTGTTTTCTTTCTGTTGAGGTATAATCCATATTGAAATCTGCAGTCTTCGATCTTCATCAATAATCATGTCAAATCCAGCACACAAGATTGTGCCATCTGAGTACTGTATCGCAGATTGTTAGAGTCTTCCTCCAATCTTGAAGCGTTGTTCTTATGCAGGTATTTCAGCTTCTCTATTTGCTTAACAATGAACATTTTAAATAAGCAGCATCAATCTAAGAATAAGACTATGTAGCCAACTATATAAATAAGTTACATAACAAATTGCTACATGTATTAATGTCATCAATCTTCATCCATCTGGTTTTAGCAAGGAGTCTCCTTGTATCACATTTGCACAGCACTTGGCACTTAATGACACACATCACAGATTATTTTTAACTAGCAGGATCCTGTGAGTTTGGCAGGAATTGTTGTATTATCACTACTTTAACTACTATAAGATCTGAATACATAGTTTTTAATAAACAAAAGGTCTTAAAAAGTAAACTAATGTTATACAGAATTTAAATACTATACAATTATGTAATGTATAAAAAACTTGAATTACTCCCTTCAAATTTATGTCTCCACTTGAAAATAGTCATGCTTATATGTATATTTTTAATAATTTCAGTAAATACACTGAAATGTATTATTGTTGTTTCACTATTTTTTTAAGACAAAATTTGGGTCATGATTTGCATGTGATTTTTCACGATACTCTTCTTACTTCTAAAGCTATTTTCCGGGTAGCTTTTTATATTAGTACATGTAGAGCTAAAATATTTTTCATCTGTGAGAAAAATAATCCTGATTAGATAATCAATTCTATTCGATGGGTATTTAAGTGGTTTTCACTTTGGGGGCCAGGATTGACTGTTTAGTTTGAATGGATAGTTGCATATATCTCTTCAAACTTAAGGAAGTATTTTTGTGGATAAATTTTTAGAACATTAGATCCCTCATTGGATGTAATGTTCTAAATATGTATTCTTTCAGTTTCCTTATTACATATTATGTATAAGAGATATGGCACAGTGATTAAGAACTCAGTTGCTAACCAAACATGTGGGCAGGTGAAATCCACCAGCTGCTCCTTGGAAACCCTGTGAGGCAGTTCTACTCCATCCTGTGGGGTCACTATCAGTCACAAACAACTTAACATCAGTGGATTATATATATACTTGATTGTCATCTCAAAACATGAGATATCTGTTACCTCCCCATAAATTCACTCGTTTAATTTTTTTTTCTTCTTATTTAACATAACTGAGTGAAAATGTACATTCACATGTAAATTTACATGCCCCCCTATATGCAGCTTCCGCTGCTCTCCCTGTCTGGTGACTGCACATTATTCCTCTCTGCTCCATACAAGTCTCATCCTCCCAACAGTCTCCTTTCCCCTCCTCTCCGTCCACTCCCCTTCCTCCAGCCAGAGGTCAGCAAGATGATATCCTATAGATGTATAGAACCATAAAGTGCTTCCAGCATATGGTCACTCTGCATTGCCAAGTCCATTCCATTCCTGTCCAAAGAGTGGAGCATTGTTATAATTTATGGGAATGGGCAGCATCAGGGCCGGGGGCCATGCTCTCAGAGGAACCCCAAAACCGCTGGACCATCAATTGAGGTCTTTTAGTGGAGATCTCAGGATGCGCCTCTTTTTATTCTTGTGTTGCCAGTGAGGCTCCTCTCTGTGAGCTCCGTCATGGCTATCACTGGTGGAGGCTGGGCACCATCCGGTTCCTCCGGTCCCAGGTCAATGTAGGCACCCACTCTTGTGGGTCTCTCTGTCTTCTCGGTTGTCTTTACCGCATGCCATTTTGGCCCTCGGTGAGCATCTGTTCCTGCTGAGTTGGGACCATTTGCTGTGTCCTCGGATGGCAGCTTGGCAGGTTTTAAGACCCCAGACGCCACTCACCAATGTGGGGTGCAGAGAGCTCTCTTAGCAAAACGCTAGTTGTGCCAATTGGCCTGGAATTCGCCTAAGAGCATGGTCCCCCGCCCCCCACCCAAGCTACTCTATCCTTGCAGTATTGAGTTAAGATGGAAGGAGTACTCAAGTTATGCTGAAGTCCACTTAATGTTGTCCTTGTTCCTAATGTGTGCTGTCACCGCTTTCTCCCAACTAGATTTCTAGTAACTACCTAAACTAAACCCTCCTCCCCTTGCCCTTCCTCCCTCCCTCCCCTCCTTTGCAGCTGTCAAAGAGTCTTTTCTTCTATACACGAGTCTGTTTTTGAGGTCTTATCGTAGAGGTCTCATACAGTATTTGTCCTTTTGTCGCTGACTACTCTCACTCAACATAATGTCTTCCAGTTGAAACCAGGTTAGGAGATGTTTCCTGGAATCATCGTTATTCTTTATCATTGCGTAGTGCTCCATTAAGTATATGTACCAGAGTTTACCTATCCATTCTTCTATTGTTGGGCATCTGGGTTGATTCCACCTTTTTGCTATTGTGAACTGTGCCATGATAAACATTCTGGTGCATGTGTCCGTTGGTGTGAAAGGCCTTGAATCTGCAGGATATATTCCAAGTAGTGGAATTACTGGGTCAAATGGTATATCAATATCCATTTTTTTAAGGAAGCGCCAGATTGCCTTCCAAAGAGGCTGGACCATTTTGCAACCCCACCAACAGTGTAGGAGGGTTCCACTTTCTCCACAGCCTCTCCAGCATTTGTTGTTTTGTGTTTTCTGGATCATGGCCAATCTTGTTGGGGTGAGATGGTATCTCATTGTTGTCTTGATTTGAATTTCTTTAATAGCTAAAGATCGTGAAAATGTCCGCATGTGTTTTTTGGCTGCCTGGATCTCCTCTTTAGTGAAGTATCTGTCCATCTCCTTTGCCCATCGCTTAATTGGATGGTTTATCTTCTTCTTATTGATATTTTGTAGTATCTTATAGATTATGGAGATCAGGTGTCAATCTAACATAGAGTTGCCAAATATTTTTTCCCACTCTGTGGGTGTTCTTTTAATTCTATTAATAAAGTCTTTGGATGAGCAAAAGTGTTTGATTCTTAATAGTTCCCATTTATCTACTTTCTCTTCTGTTGATTGAGGTTTCTTTGACAGATTTTGGAGTCTGTCCTCATTGTATATTAAAACTTCCATTGCTGTTCCTACCTTTTCTTGGATGAGCTTTATCGTTTTAGGTTTGATATTTAGGTCTTTTATCCATTTGGAGTTGGTTTTTGTATAAGGTGTAAGACATGGATCTTGATTCAGTTTATTGCTGATGGATAACCAATTTTGCCAGCACCATTTGTTGAAGATACTGTTTTTACCCCAGTTTAATGTCATAGGTCCTTTGTCGAATATCAACTCTTCATAGGCAGACGGTGTCATCTCTGGGGTCTCAATTCTGTTCATTGATCAGTCTCTCTGTTCTTGTACCAATACCAGGCTGTTTTGACCACTGTGGCAGTGTAGCATGTTCTAAGGTCGGGTAATGAGAGGCCTCCCAGTGTGTTCTTCTTCTTTAGTAGTACCTTACTTATCTGGGGCTTCTTCTCTTTCCAAACAAAATTGATGATTTGTTTCTCCATCTCATTAAAAAATGATGCTGGAACTTGTATTGGGATTGCATTATATAAATAAATTGCTTTGGGTAAAATAGACATTTTCACAATGTTAAGTCTTCCTATCCATGAGCAGGGTAGGTTTTTCCATTTATCTAAGTCTCTCTTAGTTTCTTGTAGTAAGGGCTTGTAGTTCTCTTTGTAAAGGTCTGTTGTTTCTCTGATTAGATTAATTCCTAGGTACTTTATCTTCTTAGGGGCTATCACAAATGGTATAGATTAGATAATTTCCTCCTTAACAGTCTCGTTGTTGGTATAAAGGAATCCTACTGATTTACTTATGTTTATCTTGTATCCTGAGACTTTGCTGAACTCTTCTATCAGTTTGAGTAACTTACTTATAGATTTCTTGGGGTTCTCTGCATATACAATCATATCATCTGCGAACAGGGAGATTTTAACTTCCTCTTTGCCGATGCAGATGCCTTTTATTTGTTCGTCTTGTCTAATTGCTCTGGCTAGAACTTCTAGCACAATGTTCAATAGGAGAGGTGACAGTGGGCATCCTTGTCTAGTTCCTGATCTCAGGGGAAAGTCTTTCAGTCTCTCTCCATTCAAGATGATGTGGGCAATTGGCTTTGTATAAATGGCCCTTATTGTGTTGAGGAATTTGCCGTCTATGCCCATTTTGCTAAGAGTTTTTAGCATGAATTGGTGTTGGACTTTATCAAATGCCTTTTCTGCATCAATGGACAAAATCAGGTGATCCTTGTCTTTTGTGTTATTTATGTGGTTAATCACATTAATTGTTTTCCTGATGGTGAACCAGCCTTGCATCCCTGGTATGAATCCCACTTGGTCATGATGGATTATTTTCTTGATATGTTGTTGTATTCTGTTGGCAAGAATTTTGTTGAAGATTTTTGCATCTCAGTTCATGAGTGATATCGGTCTGTAGTTCTCTGTCTTTGTTGGATCTTTCCTGGGCTTAGGTATCAGGGTTATGCTGGCTTCATAGAATGAGTTTGGAAGTACTTCATCCCTTTCTATACTGTGAAATAGTTTCAATAGTATTGGGGATAACTCTTCTCTAAATGCTTGGTAGAATTCTGGCGTGCAGCCATCTGGACCCGGACTTTTTTGGGTTGGCAGTATTTTGATGACCTTTTCAATCTCTTCCTTTGTGATGCGTTTACTAAGCTGTTCTGCTTCACATTGTGATAATTTGGGTAGGTGGTATGAGTCAAGGAATTTGTCCATTTCCCCGAAGTTTTCAAATTTGTTAGAGTACAGTCTTTCATAGTATTCTGTTATGATGTTTTTGATTTCTGTTGCATCTGTGGTGACAACTCCCTTCTCATTTTTAATTTGGGTTATTTGTTTCCTTTCCTGCTTTTCTTTAGTAAGTTTAGCCAGTGGTTTATCAATTTTGTTGATCTTTCCAAAAAACCAGCTTTTGGTCTTTTCAATTTTTTCAATTGCTTTTCTATTCTCTAATTCATTTAGCTCTGCTCTAATCTTTATGATCTCCTTTCTTCCGGTGCCCGAGGGGTTCCTCTGTTGGTCTCTTTCTACTTGTTCATGCTGTAGAGTTAGTTCCTTGATTTGGTTTCTTTCTTCCTTCCCAATGCGTGCATTTATGGAGATAAACAGACCTCTGAGCACTGCTTTGGCTGTATCCCATAGGTTCTGGTAGGAAGTGTTTTCGTTCTCATTGGAATCCATGAATTTCTTTAATTGATCCCTGATTTCCTCTATAACCCATGTTTTTTTGAGCAAGATGTTGTTCAGTTTCCAAGAATTCCACTTTCTATCTCTGTTTTTTCTGCTATTGAACTCAACTTTGATGGCTTTATGACCTGAGAAGATGCTTTGCAATAATTCAATGGTATGGATTTTGTTAATCATTGCATTATGGCCTAACACGTGGTCAATTCTGGAGAATGTTCCATGTGCACTGGAGAAGAAGGTGTAGTTGTCTGCTGATGGGGGGAAAGTTCTGTATATATCAATGAGGTTTAGTTGGTTAATTGTGTGAATGAGGTCTTCTGTATCTTTACTGAGCTTTTTTCTAGATGATCTGTCTAGTAATGAGAGTGGAGTGTTAAAGTCTCCCACTATTATTGTGGAGTCATCAAACTCTCTTTTGAGCATAGTCAGTGTTTCTTCGGCATATTTAGGTGCTCTGACATTAGGTACATAAATGTTTAATATAGTTAAGTCTTGCTTGTGTATTGAACCTTTCAGCAATAAATAGTGTCCATCTTTGTTCACGATGGTGGATTTGACATTAAAGTTGATTTTGTCTGAGATTAGAATTGTCACCCCTGCTCTTCTTTTTTCATTATTAGCTTGATATATATTCTTCCATCCTTTAATTTTCAGTTTGTTCCTGTCTTTAGGTCTCAAGTGAGTTTCTTGTAGACAACATATGGATGGGTCGTGTCTTTTGATCCAAGATGACACTCGGTGTCTCTTTACTGGAGCATTCAGTCCATTCACATTCAATGTAATTATTGATAGGTATGTGTTCAGTGCTGCCATTGTGATATATTTATTTTTATGTTGATGTTTTCTCTGTTGTTCTTATTAGTCTGTTCTGAGACACTGTTTTTTGGTGAGTTGATTTTTCACCTTTTTCAGAGCTGGTTTTATAGTTGTTGAGACTCGTGTGTTAGATTTCTTGAAATGGTATGATATATCTTTGTTGTGCTTTACAGATGCCCCTATGAACCCCCTTAATAAACTACTTATAAACCCAATTTTAATTACTACCAGTCTGGTCATCTTCCTCTCCATCTGGAAGGACTATAACGACTGTAGGACATCCCTCTTTTATTATGATGACACCATAGTTTTCATGATGATCACTGGATTGCTTCTTTCCAAATCAAAGCTGTGATTTACTTCAGAGCCTTCCCTAAATGAGTATTGAGTGGTGTGTCGTTCTGAAATATAAAGTTAGTGGTTTCGTTCTTCTAAGCCAAAGCCAAGAACTTCTTTCAGTATTTCTTGTAGTTTGGGTTTGGTTTTCACAAAGTCTCTGAGTTTCTGTTTATCTGGAAATGTCTTAGTTTCATTTTCATGTTTGAAAGACAGTTTTGCAGGATATATAATTCTTGGTTGGAAGTTCTTCTCCTTCAAGACTTTGAATGTGTTGTGCCACTGTCTCCGTGCCAGCATGGTTTCTGCTGAGAAATCTGATGAGAGCCTGCAGGGTTTCCCTCTGAATGTTAGCTTTGCCTTGAGTCTTGCTGCCTTTAAGAGTTGCTGCTTATGTTTCATTTTGTTAAGCTGGATTATAATATGTCTTGGAGTCTTTCTTTTGAGAACTATATTGGGTGGCGTACGATATGCATCAGAGATGTCTATATTCTCTTCCTTCATGACTTCTGGGAAGTTTTCCTTCAGCAGCTCAGCAACAATACTTTCTGTGTTCTCAGATGTCTCACCCTGTTCAAGGACTCCAATTAATCGAAGGTTGTTCCTCTTAATAGAGTCCCACATGCTTCTTAATGTTTCTTCATTTTTCTTGCTTCTTTTTTCTGATTTCTGCTCATAGACACTGGCATCAGTAGCTCTGTCTTCCAAGTCAGAAATTCTTTTTTCCATTTGTTCCATTCTGTTTTCTTGGCTTTGCATGGAATTTTCTACGTCTTTGATTTTCTTCTTGATTTGTTGGATTTCAGAGTACTGGTGTTCCATCAGATCGAACAACTTGCTTAATTTTTCGTTTTGTTCTGCTGGATTTTGTATAAGGTCTAGAAGGGCTCTGTATATAATCAATTTGTGTCCACTTCCTGATGCTTTCATAAAAGTTTCTTCATCTGGAAAACTCCTTGGTTGCTTTGTTTGGGAGCCTTCTGAGGCCATGAGTGATTGCTTGTATGCCACAATTGTCTGTTGCTTTTTGGGTGCCATGTGAGTATATAGAGGCTGGAAGAGGTACTGTGAGGATGGATTGCAAATGTTTCTCTAGGCTGTCTTCAAATGTAAGCCAAAAGGTATCTGACCAGTTCACAAGTCAGTTAGGTTTTCAGGTGTAGATGTCCCTCTTCCCGTCTGACAAAGTAAGCGCCAGTGTATCCAACCCCAGATGATAACAAACTAGTTCAGAATACAGCACTGCTAGTGCCCTGGTGGCCTCTGCTGACAGGGTCTAGCCTTAGCCAACACTGCGTCGAGTACTGGTTTTGTGATAGAAAAGCGCTCTCCTGTTGGCAGGCTCTGGCTCCCAAGCTAAGAATTAGGTCCAGCTGCGGCCACCGTACCCAAGATGGCGTCCTCCACACAGGCAGCAGACAGAGGGGCTAAAGGTGCCCAGAGGCAGCAATTCCTCTGCTTCTGTTGCAGGGCCCCCAATGTAGGCAGCGCTATGCAAAATCACTACTTTTCTGACAGAGAAGCACTGTCCCGTTTGCAGGCCCTGGCTCCCAGGCTAAGACCGAGGTCCCGCTAAAATCTCGGTACCAACATGGCGTCCTGCACCCTGACCGCGGAGCTCCGCACAAACCCCACTGAGGCAGCTACAAAACGAAAGGCTCAAAGTAGCTAGATTAACAGAGTCCCGAGCCTGGCTCTCAGAGTATGGGGATTTCGCCTGCCTATCCCCCCAGCAGCATGTCTGAGTCCAGCCGCTGGGCAAGGCCCAGCTCTGCCTGCCAGCCGAGACAGAGGAAAAAAAAATCAAAACGGTGCATTTACCTTCCATCCGTGAGAGCCGGGGCTAGCCAGGAACGGGAGTCAGCGAGAGAGAGGAGGTTTCTTGCTGAGTGGTATAAAGTCCCAATTAACAGCTCTGTGCCGTGTCCTGAGGCTGATTAGGTGCTCAGAAGGCTCTGTTTGATTGTCAATTCAGGTCTTGGTTTCCAGAGGGATATAAGGAGACGTGGGCTTAGTCCACCATCTTGACTCCGCCCCTCATGTTTAATTTTTTAATCTTATGTTTTTTTTTAATTTTCAACTTTTCAAACCATTGAGTAATATATTACCTAATAGTTTTAACTTGAATGCAAGACTTGATTGATCAGTGAATATTCACTCACTTCTCAGATGAAAGTAGTCTTCCACAGAGTGAGAGCTGTCCTTTCTAAGCTCTGGCACTGAGAGGTCTGTCTGTAGGTCGTGGCAATGGCACTACCTGGGTAATGTTAGCTTTTACATTTTGGTTTGCCCCTTTTTCCCCCAGCAAAAGATTTAATGAAAATATAAGTGCAAACTTGATATGGGTCACTCACTTATGTAAAGGCATCCATCATTCTGCTATTAATTACACAACAGAGTCCTGATTAGCTTCACAATGCTACTTCTTTTCTGTGACTCAGTATTACAACCTAACCTCTTGGCCATTTTCACTAACAGTATCTGTCTAAGACAAACTGGAAAGTTTGCCACTCTTCCAGATCCCTATGATTCTGCATACACATTTCTTTTGGCTTATTTTATCTTCAATCAGCCCTCAAAATAACCACTATCATTTTCAAGATTGTAGTCACCTATCATCTCTCCTGGGAAGCCTACCCTGATAACCCCTACCAGTGATACTGACTATTTCTCTCACGTTTCAGAAGCGTGTTGTACTTAGCACATTTGGCTCTGAACATATCCTAACACACTGCTGTCCAGTTGAATCTGACACATAGCAACTCTGTAGGATAGACTAGAACTTCCCCATAGAATTGCCAAGGAGTAGCTGGTAGATTTGAACTGCCAATCTTTTAGTTAGCAGCCATAGCATTTAACCGCTATTCCACTAGACTGACAATCTTTTGTTTTGTCAGACAAGCTAGAGTTTGTGTCAGGGGCCTCTGTTGTGGTGTACCAGGGACACAAAAGTGGAAGTAGGTAAACTGGAAAGTTTGAGGGGGTCCGCTTTTAAACATAAATGGGTTCCTCTGTTATGGTGCTAACTGGGGTACTGTCAGGGTAGAAGTGACTGGTCCCCCTCAAATCTATTCCTGTTGTTTACTGTTTACTTTCTACGAGTAATCTGCTCTCATTGTTTAATCGTCTATCAACAATACTAACGGCTTTCACCTGCCCACACAGTTTAGTGTTTTGCATGTACAACCCAATCAGATGGGAGAGCAGAGTCTCCACTCAACACTCTTGTTCTTTTTAGACAGCAGGTCATCGGCACATTATATATGTGACTTTGCAACAGCAGTTTATACACCTTAGCTTTCCTATCTTTATATGTAAAATGAAAATACCAATACCTAGTCAAACCTAAAATTGTTATGTTCATTTAGTAAGTTAATGCATATAAAGTATATTCACAGTATTTGTCACACAGTAGGCTACTAATGGTGGCTAAACCCTGGTGGCGTAGTGGGTAAGTGCTACATCTGCCAACCGAGTGGTTGGTGGTTCGAATCCACCAGGTGTTCCTTGGAAACTCTGCCAGGCAGTTCTGTTCTGTTGTATAGTGTTCCTCTGAGTTGGAATCGACTCAAGGGCAGTGGGTTTAGGGTTTGGGTCTTTGATTATTTGCTAAAACAAATACATCCATTGCCTGTGACTAAAGAAGGAAATTAAACACTATTACTGAGTGTTTCAGGTATATTTAAAGTAACATTTTCTTCTAGACTGCAAGCATCTAAACTACAGGGACAATTTTTTTTATGGCTGCTTGTACTCTTAGGGTAACAAAATGCCTGCCACAGAATCACTAAATAATACTTAGTTATTGAACAACTAAGTGACGTGAATAAATAAATAATTTGTTTTGATTGTTTGCTAGTGTTGTGTACTATACAAAAAGTCACTGAGAAGAACAGAACTAATTGGGTAAGTGGATTTTCATCAAGGTCTTTCAGAGTCAAAATGTTAGCTCTTACACCAAATATCATAATGGAAATTGTCAAAGATCCACTTTAATGAAAGGTGTTGAAAAAAATTCTGATTTTCTACAAATGAGCTGACAGAACTTGAAAACTAATCTTTCTTGAATAAGAGACTCAGTGAGACAGAGCTCTCAGTGAGGTACAACAGACAGATACACATCCTAAGTTATAAGCGGCTAAAAGCAGATATTTTTCCTAAACTGTGTTTAGTAGAAGGTGGAAAATAGATCACAAGAATGTTTAAAGGAAATTAAGGTTCACATTCCATCAGAAGAAAGGGAAACAGAGCAAGCTGGTCCTTATTTTCACATTAGGACAGGACTTCAGGAACCCCTAGAGTATTCATACATGGACTTTAAACATGCATACAAAGTTACACACGCATGGGGAGGCCAGGAAAGAAATGTTTGCCTTTAGTAATATTTAAAATAGTGTCTATAGCAGTGCAACCAATACAAAAATGGCATTATTCTGTACTGGCACTACCCAATGTGCTAGACTTAGCTATGTGAGTCTTCTGAGCAGTAATGGTGCTTCTAGTGCAAGAAAAAGACATGGATATCATTGCTGATGTCAGATGGATCTTGGCTGAAAGCAGAGAATGCTTAGAAAGATGTTTACTTGTGTTTCATTGACTGTGCAAAGGCATTTGACTGTGTGGATCATAACAAATTATGGGTAACATTGCAGAGAATTGGAATTCCAGAACACCTATTTGTGCTCTTAAGGAGTCTGTATATGGACTAAGAGGCAGTCGTGCAGCAGAACAAGGGGACAATGCATGGTTTAAAGTCAGGAAAAGTGTGTGTCAGGGTTGTAATCTTTCACCATACTTTTCAATACGTATGCTGAGCAAATAACCCAAGAAGCTGGATTACGCAAAGAAGAACACGGCATCAGGATTGGAGGACAACTCATTAACAACCTGTGCTATGCAAACACCACCTTACTTCCTGGAAGTGAAGAAGACTTGAAAGCCTTACTGATGAACATCAAGGACCACAGCCCTCAGTATGGACTGTACCTCAACATGAAGAAAACTAAAATCCTCCCTAATTGATCAGTAAGCAACATCATCATAAATGGAGACAGGATTGAGGTTGTCAAGGATTTCATTTTCCTTGGGTTCATAGTCCAACACCCATGGAAGCAGCAGTCAAGAAATCAAAAGATGCACTCTGTTGGGAAAATCTGGTAATAAGGATCTCTTTAAAGTATCTAAAAGTGAAGATGTTATCTGGAAGACAGAGACAGAGGGAGACTTTCCCGCTCAACTTTTTTGGAGGGGGAAGGGGGACATAAAACTTTTTTTTTTGTTAGGTCGGTTAAGTAGCTACTTAAATGTAAATCCAGTATATGTAGCAGAACAGGTTTTAGGATATGCATATTTTACACTGAAACAATGAACTTTGGTTTAAGACAGTGAAAGTCAGATAAGATTAGAAATATTTATATTCTCTCTTTCCTTTTTCAACATTATGCATCTGCAGAATGTCATGTAGAGAATAACCACATAACAGAAAATGTTAGTCCTGATGAAGATATTAACAACTTCCCCTCATTAATTCATGTTTGCGATTTTTCTTCGTCAGTACCTGCTGCTTGAAATTGTAGTGAGTCTGTCCTGTTAAATGGCTTTTTTGCTGTTGAAAGTCAGGGAGAAAAATGGAAATCTAGGATCCAGGAAAAGTCTGCATCTGTGAATATTAAGAAATCTTACCTTGGATCTTCATTTCATATAATTGAGGTGTTGGACCTCTTCTATCCTGTAACTAGATGTCCGGTGATTTTCCTTCTGGCTGCTGAAGCTGTTACACATTTCAGAGAAGGTTTCTGCAAAGCATACTGTGCATGCAATTGACAGTCTTCTTCCAGGGCAACACAGCAGACAAATCACACTAATAGCTGTGGGCTGATCCCTGAGGTGCCATTCTGCAGGGCCATCTGAAGTCATCCTACTTTTAATCTATTTGAAAATCAAAGATCCCACCATTTCTGAGTTTCTTAAGGTCATTGGTCTATTTTATGTTTCCCGTGATATATAGCCTCATCTATCTTGGAGGTGAAAGGTGCAGTTAAAAAGGCAAAGTGAAGAAAAGAACTTTTTGAGAGGCAGCACTTTTAGTTGAAACGTCTATTAATGTTCATAACAGGTGTGCAAAAAAGACAGAAAAGAAAAAGTGATTCGTTCATCTTTGCAGGGCCCGTAGGATGTTAACAGAGAGTGCTAAGATACACAATAATGTAGCTCCCTACTTTTATTTTAAATGTCTTTGTATTTTGATTCTTTACTGATAAGTATTTGTAGAAAAACATCCTCAATGAAATAAACCGTGGAAAAAAATAAAGCAAAAACAGTGTCGTTGGGTTGATTCCATACCACATACGGTGGAAAAGAACTGCCCCATTGAGTTTCCAAAGAGCACCTGGTGGATTCAAACCACTGACCTTCCGGTTAGCAGATGCAGCACTTTACCACTAGGCCATCGAAGTTTCTAAACTATGTGGTATGTGAATATATGAATTTCTTCACAAAATTTCAAACTTAGGAGAAAACTATTCAGAAATGGAAGAAAAGTCGTAAATCTGGATTCCCATGGGCCTTGTGGTCTTTTGAAATCCTGTCTTCAACATTTCAGTCTGGACTCTCTAAAACCACTGTGTTTTCATTTCCCTTAACAGAGAACTCACCACCTTCAAAGTATACATTAAACATTTCAGGCTTTGGGAAAGTTCCTTCTCTATAGAACTGAAACATTTTCCACTTTAACTTCTGTGCATTTACCTTATCTCTGTTCTCTGGGGCCACATAGAAAAGTTCTGAATACCTTTGCCTTTGCCTCATGAATTCTCTCTTTATGAAGTCTTCAAATAGTTATGTTTGCAAGCATGCACCCTCATCAGTTTCCTTTTTGACCCCAGTAAAATTCAAAGCATTGCACAAAAATCACAGCTTTTTTAATTTTTTCAACATATTTTCCTTCTTATTTACCAGTACCATAAAGTGTGAAACATATTTGGAGAGTGGAAGTGAGGTTAATAGACAGGAGTGGTCATTGTTATCCTCCTATTATCATAAAATAAGAAATACTCCAGCCCAGACTCCCCAGAGGTATGAGAGAGCAAATTTCATGAATCTTTCTCTTTTCTTTCACCATTCTCAAAGAAGAGTTATTACCCATTTTGATTATTGAGAAGCTGACTTTCTAGATACAATACCAAAGTACAATCTATTAAAGAAAACCTTGATAAGCTGGACTGTGCTAAAATTGAAAACTACTCCTTTGTGAAAGATATGTCAAGAGAATGGAAAAAGAAAAAAAAAAAGCCACAGATTGGGAGAAATAGTTACAAAGCACTTATGTGATAAAAAAAAAAAGCTTTTATCAAAATGTGTATCTCATAAACTTCACCAGTAAGAAAGGAAACAATGCAATTAAAAATAAGCCCTGAACAGACATTTCACCGAAGAACAAGAACAGCTGGCAAACAAGCACGTGCAAAGATGCTTGACATCATGTGTGATTAAAACCAAACCAAACCCACTGCTGTCAAGATGATTCCAACTCATAGTAACACATTAGGATAAGTAGAACTGCCTCATAGAGTTTCCAAGGAGCACCTGGCAGGTTTGAACTGCTAACCTTTTGGTTAGCAGCTGTAGCACTTAACCACTATACCACCGGCTTTCTGTTTGTGGTTAAAAAATCCAAAGCCATTGCTTTCAAATCAATTCCAACTCGTAATGACACTATAAGGCAGAGTAGAACTGCCCTATAGTTTCCAAAGAGTGCCTGGAAGAGCTGAACTGCTGACCTTTTGGTTTGCGGATGCGGCGTGTAACTACTATACCACCAGGGTTTCCAATGTGGTTAAGGAAGTGAAAATTAAAGCAATGAAATATCATTACAAGCTAATTTAAGTGCTTAAAATCCACAACAATCACAACACTGAACTCCAGTGAGCACGTGGAGCACAGGACCCTCATTCGTCACTCACGGGAGGATAAAAAAGAACAGCCAGTTGGAGAATTCCTTAAAAAGTTAAATGCAGCTTTACTATAAGATTCATTCCCTGCACTACTGGATAGTTACCTGAATGAATTGTACATTTTACCTGCACAAAAACGTCATCACAATATTCATACCAGTTTTATTCTTAATCATCAAAACTTGGAAACAATCAAGATGTCCTCGGTAGATGAATAGATAAACGAACTATGTTCATCCCTACTATGGAATATTACTCATCATAAAAAGAAATGAATGACCAAGACATGAAAAGACCTGGGGAAATCTTATCCTATTGTTAATTGAAAGAAACCAATCTAAAAAGGACTCCAACTCCAATGGTATGACATGCTGAAAAAAGCTAACAGTCTGGAGACAGTACAAATATCAGTGTTTGCACAGAGTTCAGGACTAGTAGGAAGAGCATTTTATTTTTAACTTTTTTGTTATGATTGAATGAAAATGTACATTCCCATATAAATTTGCATGCTTACCTATATGCAGCTTCCACTGCTCTCCCTGCATGGTGACAGCATACTCAGGAAGAGCATTTTTAAGGCAGTAAAGTTATTCTGTATGATACTGCAATTGTAGAGCTATGATGTTATACACTTATCAAAACCGGTTAAGACTGCAACATAAAATAAAAGTAAACTCTAATGTAAACTATAGGCACCCTGGTTGCATAGTGGTTAAGCACAAAGTCTGCTAGTAAAAAGATTGGCATTTCAAATCCACCAGACACTTCTTGAAAACTCTATGGAGTAGTTCTACTCTGAACTATAGGGTCACTATGAGTTGGCATCAACTTCTGCTAGTGGCTAATAGCTAATGTAAACTATGCATTTTAGCTAATTACAGTGTACCAATATTAGTTTCTCAGCTGTAAGAAATGTGCCACACTAATCCACTAATCATACTGTGATGGCTTGTCCTTGCTAAGATGCTGCAAGTTATGTCATCAAGTTATTTCAAATGCCAGCAAGATGGCCCATGGTGGACAGATTTCGTTGGAGTTTGCACATAAATATAGACTAGGAAGAAACATCTGGTAATCTATTTCCCAAAATTATCTAATGAAAACCTTATGGATCACAAAAGAATATTGCCCGACTTTCATGCTTTGAATGCATCATTGGGAGGAATCAGTTGCTGAAGGAAGCTGCAGGCGTTGGTGCAGAGGACCATTGAGGGTGTGGGAGATGCTTGGTGAGATGGAAGGGCACGGTAGTCACCACACTGGACTGATATCTGTTGATGGCTGTGAAAATGGTACGGGACCATGCTATATGTCATTCTTTTCTTCATAAGGTCCCTTTGCATCAGAGATGACTCAACAGCAGACAACCACAATCACTACACTAATACACAACTTTAGTGACGGGAAAATAGTCAGATGGTGAAGACAAGGGTATGTATGGCAACTCCAAGTACTGTCACTTCAATTTCTATGATACCCTAAAATGACTCTGAAAAATAATCTATCCTAATACAACAACAACAAAAAACTGACTTTCACTGTCATATTTAATAAGGAAAACGCATATGTTAAGAAGATTATGTTAGAGTCACACTAACTGGCTTTCTTTCTGTTGCATTTCCTCTGATGCCAAAGGTAGTTCTTAGAAGTGGAAACTTTTCTACTTCAGGCAGCTGGTTGAAAAAGTATAGTGGTGGTCCTCAGAAAGTTTATGATGTATAGCTACTATTCATAGAGAACCATAAAGGACAGAACAGAACTGCTCCATAGAATTTTCAAGGAGCACCTGGCAGATTTGAACTGCTGTCCTTTTGGTTAGTAGATACAGCATTTAATCACTACGATACCATAGTTTCTGTATTTCTCTTTTTTTTAAAAAAAAAAAAAAAAAAACAATTCCATCTAGTCGATTCTCACTCAGAGTAGAGATGTCCTATAGAATTTCCAAGCAATGCCTGGTAGATTCAAGTGTCTGATCTTTTGATAAGCAAACATAACACTTAACCACTATGCCACCGGGGTTTTCATAGATTTCTTTGAGGAGGATCAAAATACCTTGTCTTTGTACAAGATACAAAGTTGACGTGCACCTAAAGTAACAGATTTGTTCTGCAACCTGCCTTACACAAACATCTCAATACATTATGAGATATTGGAAATAAAGTAATAAATTAATTTCTTAATTATTCTCTTCTGTTTAACCTATGGATTCTTTTTTTTTTTCCTTTGTTGGAATGCCACAGATTTAAGGACTAGTAGCCATGATTCTACTATCCATCAAGTAGAACTGAGTGAGCAGCAATTTGGGGAGGAAAATATCATATGAGAGATACATAAAACAGGTGATTAAATGTGAAATAACTTTTTATTTAGAGTAGCATAGCATATCAGAGCTGGACAGAGCCTTAGTGTGAAATCTATTTTTAAAAGTTCTTTGTAAGAATGAATATAATGTCCAAAGATAATAATCCTGTGTATGGACTAAAGACAAACAAAACAAACTTGTTGCTGTCAAATTAATTTTAACTCATAGTAACTCCATAGGACAGAGAGAACTACTCCAGTAGAGTTTCCGTGTAGCAGCTGGTAGATTCCACTGCTGACCTTTGGCTTAGCAGCCGTAGCTCTTAACTACTATACCACCAGGGTTTCCCATTTATCTCCCTATAGACACAACATGCACAACAGATATTTCAACACTTGTTGGCTAGATACAACATTTCTCCAGAAGACGTTAAGAAACAAGTCAAAGTTCAATTGTGAAGATGAGAAAAGAAAGTAGTAGGAAATATGCCTGCTGGACCTTGGAAGAAGATAGTCATTTAACTTTATGTTTTTTAAATTGCTAGGGTGGGTGATGATCTTTTAAAGAAGCAGCTGCTATTTATATGAGGAAGTTCAAAATCAGCATAATTCCTGAGCTATGTTAGGAAATATTCTGATCAAAACAAAGCCAGAAGACTTGAAAGAGTAAGCAAGGTAGCAGACTAAAGTTAGATATACACATCACAAGTAACTTTAAAATAAATTTAAATTATTCAAGCAACAGAACACAATTTTCAATTGAATGCCATTTTATGGAAGTATCTTAGATATTACAATGCCCCTAATATAAGATTCGGAGCAGATCTGCATACCTTTGGTGACTCATTTCAAATTGCTGTCCATATACATAATAAATTAGAATTAATATTTGAATAACAGAAGTCAGTCTAAAAAGTAATTTACGTGTCAAAACCATGACACTGGAAATAAAAATTATTGATTATGGGAACCTAATTTTGAATTGATTTCCTATGATAAGATATAATGAAGCTGCATGAAATATGAAGTTAGGAAACTCAAGTACACAGTCTCTACTTTTTATTGGGTGAGGGAGGAATAGGCAGAAAAAGAATTGTTTTTCCCTCAGGGAAAATTCTAATAAATAAAATTAATTCCTACCTATGTTCGTATTTTATAAAAACTATTGTACAAATAGTGATCCATCACTTCTTATTTGCACTTTTCAATGTTCAACAGTAGGTCTAAAATATTAGGATACAGCTCCTGCCTTTACAGTGCTTAAGTTTAATGTTGGTGACATGAAGTAAGGTTAGAATTATAATGTGATATGTAGATATCCTGGTGGCCTAATGGTTTAGTGCCATGGCTGCTAAATAGAAGGCTGGCACGTTAAATTCACCAAATGATCCTTACAAACTCTACGAGGCAGACTTATTTTGCCTATAGGATCGCTATGAGTAGGAATTGATTCAGTGGCAGTGGGTTTATGTGATATGGTAAAACTACAAAACTAAAGTCTAAGAAGGTTGTTGGCAGTGATGGTTGCATTAGGGACAACACATATGAACATATCAGCTAGATGAGAGATGAAAGAACACTCTGTGAAGAAAACTACTAAGAAGAAACAGGGAGTTGGAGTATAGTTGATAAGCCAAAACAGAAAGGGGGTTTTGTAAGTCACACAAAGGAGTTTGCATTTGTTTCTGAATGTTAAGAGGCATGAAAAGATTTTAAACATGACATGGTGCTTCTAGGTTTGCATTTTAGAAAGTTTATCCTGGTTATATTACAGGACACAGTCAATTACAGAAAGTAAAGATTACAGGTAAGAAGACTTGTAGGAAATTGCTATATTGCAAAAGAAATGTAGGGAAGGAGGCTTTGAGAATAACTGAGGTTAAAGAACTTGCAAGGCTTTAAGGCTACTCAGATGTGGATATGACAGATGTGTCCACAATAATGGAGTGAGGACTTTTTCTTTTTTCTAGTAATGAAAGAGCAGTGACATTTAGAGATGGAGAAGATACAGTGAATCAGAACTCTCTGCGGAACACTCAGGGGGAGGTTTTCAGTAACTAGTCAACCACAGGCAGAGGAGTTTGAAAAGGGGTGACAATGTAGATGAAACAGTGAATGAGGTCTTCATGGAGAATTAAATCACTAAGAAAGAATACAGTGAAAGAGCTTGTAAGAGACAACTCAGGATCAAAAATGTTTACAGGCAGGCTGTGAAAAAGCAATGAAGTTCTTAAAGGTTCTAGAATGCCTACCATTGGTGGTGGTGATGAACACAGAGTAACATTAAAATAGATGCTAGGCCAGTCACTGTTGTCTTTGTGTCTGCTGCATAAAGCTACATTTTCTATTTCTGTGATACCCTCGGTGGGTAAGCAGCCTAAGCTGGAAGAGGAAACACTATTGCACTTTTTACTTTTAGGCTTGTATCATTGCATCTAAAAGGCAGGTAGTTCATGGGTTGGGAATTTAGGCAAGTGAGAGACTGATTACAGTACTGGACAAGTAGACTGGAACAAACTGGCTCATGAGTGCCTCAAGGCTTATATGGCTTTAGAGGAAATGCTCAGCAGAAAAATGTCTACCTTGTAAGCATGCTTTTACATTTTCACTGAGGTTATGAGGCATGCCTAACAAGGTTGAAATGGGGTAACTCGTGACTGTGAAGATGTAACTGAACTGGTATTTCCCTTAGTTTGTTCTGTGTAATATTAGTTATGTGGGCTGTTGTTAAACATGAAAAATCATATTTTATAAATATAAGTTAAACAATTTGTTTTAAACAGCATCTCTCTCATATATGATTTGACTACAATACTCATTTTATCTAAGTATCATATAAAGATGATGTTTCACGGATATCATTTTAAGAAACACAGAAGTCAATAAAGTAGATCAAGTGACTGTGTCATACCTGGCATAAGCTTTGTTTAATAAGAACTACTTCTAAAACAGATAACAGAGAAGTGGTGCCAAGACTGCAGACTAGACACGTGTCTCCTCAGCGCCCTCTGAGAACTAAGGCCTGGAATGATAATTAAATGGAGCAGCATGGACATCGGGGGAGCCTAGGAGCTGTCATAGGGTTATCAGATCAGACTATATGCCAGAAACTGAGTAACTACCTCTTTGAATGATGAGGCAGCAGTGCTGAATCCTGCTTCTGCTGACTCACCATTTGAAATGACTGCAGCTACTGACACCTTTGTTATCTGGGAGGTGGGGGCTGGGCATGAACCAATTAATATGCTGAACTGCAGTGCTTAAGTAAACAGTGTATAGTGCAGCAGAGAGACTATGCTTGCCATATTAAGAATCCAGCTCCTGACTGAGGACACCGCTGCCTCTCTACATTCTCATTTCTGAGCAGCACCATAGATTCTGCTGTTTCACAGTGGAGAGGGCAGGTTGGGTGAGACTCCATCTTCGTTAGCCAAGAGGTGGAGTCACTGACCCAGAGACCTTAACTGAGGCTAATCATCACATGAAGCAGAAGACTCTATCTAGAAAGTACTTAAGGTAGTGAGTGCCTAGAGTTACAAGTGAGGACTGGCAGAGAATGGCAGCAAGGCTGTAACCCCTCCCTACACTGAACTACTTCATAGCATCTGAGGATAGCCTACGAGTTGCTTTTGTTGTCAGCCAGAAGGCAGGGCCTGCCACATGTGAGGGCCTGACTGATTTTGGTAGCTATTGGACAGCTCCGAGATTAGCAGTAAAGTAACTTCTTGAAACAAGACCACCTGTAGAACTGATTGCTGAGCAGTCTGGTGGCATCTCCTCCATGATCCACATCACAGTGTCAGCACATGGCCCCTAGAGATTCCATAAGGGAGAGCTTGTCTCCCTAGCAAGTCTACCTGGGGTCACTTACTAGACTATACAGGGGGGCCTGGTGACCAATTGCCCTCTGAGAACAGTGCAACTCAGCCCCTGTTGAAATAACATAAGAGAAACTGACCAACTTCTAGATGACATGCAGGCAACAATCAATAGTTAACGTTTCAAAAAGCAGTCCACCATGGTTCCAGAAAACTCCCAAAATAAAGAATCAAAAACCTCCCCAATGAAGAACGCTGTATGAATCTACCAGAGGCTGAGTACGAAAGAATTATATAGAGTCACCATAGAGATTGAACAATACACAGCAGAACAAAATGAAAAATTAAGCAAGCTATTTGAACTGATGGAATATCAATAATGTGAAATCTGACAGATTAGTAACTAAATTACAGAATTAAACAATTCAACCCAAAGATGAAAGAGCAGAACTGAGGCAATGGAGGCCAGAGTTAGTGAGCTTGAGCATAAAGCAGGTGACACCAGCATTAATGAGAAGAAATCAGAGAAAAGGAAAATGAAGAAGCATTAAGAAACATATAGGACTCTATTAAGAGGAAAAATGTATGACTAATTAGAGTTCCTGGACAGGGAGGAGTAGCTGAAAATACAGATAGTATTGTTGTAGATTTGTTAACAGAAAACTTCCCTGAAATTAGGAAAGAAGAGACCATTGATTTCCAAGATGCATATCAAACACCACAAAAATAGAACCCAAAAGAAAGAGACCAAGTTATATTATAATTAAACTTAATACAATGACACATAAACAGAGTCTCTTAAAAGAAGTGAGGCTTAAAGCAAACCTAACATTCAGGAGGAAGCTCTGTAGGCTTCCGTCTGACTTCTAGGGAGAAAAAAATGTTGGCAAGAAGGCAGAGGGATGACACATTCAAAATCTTGAAGGCGAAAAACTTCCAATCAAGAATTATATATTCTGCAGAACTCTATCTCAAATATGATGGTGAAATTAAGAAATTTTCAGATAAACAAAAGCTTAGAGTCACCATGAGTGAGATCTGACTTGATGGCACTTGGTTTGGCTAGAGACTTCATAAAAACCAAACAAAAACTACAGTAGTTCAGTAATAGAAATACTGAAAGAAACGCTTTGCTTAGAAAAACAAAAGCATTAACTGTGTACTCAAAGAGGTAGTACAGGACACAACAGCCAGAATCCTAGGGAAGTCACAAAACTCAATCAAAGCTACAATATTAAAAGAAAGGAACTAGTGATCATAACACAAAAACTATGATATCATACTAAAAAGAAGGATATATTACAGTAGTTATGAGCACTTCAGATGGAGAGAAAATTACAAAAATATGCAGAAATTAAACTCTGACTTAAACTTAGAATATTAAGGGGGGTCATACGTGTAGCTGCAAAGCAAAATAACAATGTGATATATCAAAATAAGAAACACGATCCAAGAGTCTCAACAAACACAAAATGAACACTGAAAATGATAAAAAGTCAACCCATGTAGAAGAGTGGTCCAGAACAGAATACTAAGAGCAACATAGAAAACATCAACAACACAAAAATAAATGCAACAAAATGATAGCACTAAACACATACACATCAAACAGTATTAAATATTTATGCACCCAATACCAGAGCACCTAAATACATCTAACAAACACTGAAAACATTATCATGCCACAATAATAGTTAGAGATTTCAAGACTTCACTTTCAGTAATAGATTATCCAGAAAAAGTTCAGTGAAGATACAGAAGATCTTGTTGTGAAAACCAACTAGACCTCATTGACATATTTACCCATCAACAGATAAGTACACCTTCTTCTCCAGTGCCCATGGAACATTACCAGAATAGACCATGTATTAGGACATAAAGCAAGTCTCAACAAAGTCCAAATCACTGAATTATTGCAAAGCTCTTCTGGGACCATAAAACCATAAAAGTTGAAACAATAGCAGAAAGAAACACAGGTTGAAATTGGAACTCATAGTAACTGAACAACACTCTACTAAAAATCCATGGGTCATACAAGAAATCAAGGACGAAGTAAAGAAATCTATGGAATCAAATGAGAATGAAAACACATCCTACCAGAACATATAGGATACAGCAAAAGCCATACTCAGAGGTCAGTTTATCTCTATAAATGTACACGTCTGGAAGGAAGAAAGGATCCAAACCAAAGAATTAACCCTACAGCTTGAACAAGTACAAAGAGAGCAACAGAGGAACTCCTCATGCTCCACAGAACATATAGATCTGAGATGAACTAAGTGAATCGGGGAGTAGAAGAACAATTGAAAAAATTAATAAAAACAAAAGCTGGGTTTTGAAAAGATCAACAAAATTGATAAACCACTGTCTAAACTTACAAAAGAAAAACAAGGGAGGAAACAAACAACCCAAATAAGAAATGAGATGGGAGATGTCACAACAGACCCAACTGAAATTGAAAGTACCATAACAGAATACTACAAAAGACTGTAGTATAACAGATTTGAAAACCTAGAAGAAATGGACACATTTGTAGTGTCATATAACCTACAAAAATTATAACAAGAAGGAGAACAACTTAATAAAGCCATTACAAAAGAAGAGATTGAAAAAGTCATTCAAAAACTACCAACCAAAAAAAGCCCTGGCCCAGATGGCATCAACAGAGTATTCTACTAAACTTTTAAATAAGAGTGAATTCCAATACTACTGAAACTATTGCACAGCATAGAAAGTGATGGAATACTCCCAAATTCATTCTACAAAGCCAGCATAACCCTGATACGAAAGTCAGGGAAGGATCCCACAAAAAAAAAGGAAGATTACAGACCAACATCACTCATGAACTCAGATGCAAAAATCTTCAAAAAATCCTGACCAATAAAATTCAACAACATGTCAAAAAAATAACTCATCATGACCAAGTTGGATTCATATCAGGGATGCAAGTCTGGTTCAATATTCAGCCAAGTGCCATCGATAATATTAGGAAACCAATTAATAGTATCAATCACATAAATAATACAAAAGATAAGGATCATCTGATTTTGTAAATTGATGCAGAAAAGGCATTTGACAAAATCCAATACCCATTCAAGGTAAAAACTCTCAACACAATAGGTATAGAGGGGAAATTCGTCAATGCAATAAGAGGTATCTAAGGAAAGCCAACCGCCTACATGATCCTGAGTGGAGAGAGGCTGAAAGAGTTCCCCTTGAGAACAGGAACTAGACAGAAAGCCACTCTCAACATTTCTGTTTGAAATTGTATTAGAGGTTCTAGCCAGAGAAATTAGACAAGACAAAGAAATAAAGGCATCTGTATTGGCACAGAGGAAGTAAAAATTTCCCTATTTGCAGATGATATGATTATATATGCAGAGAATCCTAAAGAATCCATAAGTAAACTACTGGAACTAAAAGTTTCAGGATATAAGACAGACATAAGTAAATCAGCAGGATTCCTTTACACCACCAAAGAGATCATTCATCAAAGAAGAAATCACCAAATCAATACCATTTACAGCCCTGAAGAAGATAAAATACTAGGAATAAATCTAACTAGAGAAATAAGAGATCTATACAAAGAGAACTACAAGACCTTACTACAAGAAACTAAGAGAGACTTACATAAATGGGGAAACCTATCCTACTCACTGAGAGGAAGATTTAGCATTATGTTTACCTAAAGGGATCTACCTATACAATGCAATCCCCATACAAACTCCAGTGTCATTTTTTAATGAGATGAAGAAACAAATTACCAACTTGTTTGCAAAGGGAAGGTACCCAGGATAAGTAAAGCACTACTGAAGAAAAGGAACAAAGTGGGAGGCCTCACACTACCCAACTTCGGAACCTATTACACTGCCACAGTAGTTAAAACAGTCTGGTACTGGTACAAAAAGAGACACAGAGACCTATGGAACAAAGTTGAGACTCCACAGATGACACCCTCATCTTACGAATAGCTGATGTTTGACAAAGGCTCGGACTGTGAACTGGGGTAAAAACAGTCTCTTTCATAAATGGTGTTGGCAAAATTGTATATCTATCTGCAAAAAACTGAAATAAGACTCGTATCTCACTACTTATATGAAAACTAACTCAAAAATAGATCAGATCTAAATATCAAACCTATAAAAATAAAGATCATGCAAGAAAAAATATGGTCAACAATGTAAGTTTTAATATACAGCTGAGACTTCAAAATCTGACAAAGAACAATCAATAGAAGAGAAAATAGATAAATGGGAATTACTAAGAATCAAACACTTCGGCTCATCCAAAGACTTAACAAAAGAATTATAAAACCACCTACAGAACGGGAAAAATTATTTGGCAACTACATGTCAGGCTGATGTCTGATATCCACAATCTACAAGACACTGAAAAATATCAACAAGAATAAAGGTAAATAACCCAAATAAACAGAAGGTAAAGGAAACTGACAGGCACTTCTCCAAAGAGGACATCCAGGCAATTAAAAGACACATGAGGAAATGCTCACAGTTGTTAGCTATCAGAGCAATGCAAATCAAGACTACAATGAGATACCATCTCACACCAACAAGGTTGGCCATGATCCAAAAAAATACAAAACAAGTGCTGGAGAGGCTGTGCAGCAATTAGAACTCTCCTATACTGCTAGTGGGAATCCAAAATGGTACAACCTCTTTGGAAGGCAATTTGGCACTTCTTTGAAAATCTGGAAACAGATATTCCATTTGATTCAGTAATCCCACTGCTCAGAATATATCCTATAGATCCAAGGGCTGCCACACAAACAAACACATGCAAATGAATGTTTATTGCAGCACTGTCCACAACAGCAAAAAGATAGAATACACCCAGATGCCCATCAACAGAAGGTACATATAGTCAATGGAACACTATACAATGATAAAGAACAATGATAATTTTAGGAAGCATCTCATAACCTGGTTTCAATTGGAAGACACCATGCTGAGTGAAATCAGTCAGTGGGAACAGGACAAATATCGTACGAAACCTCTACTACAAGGACTTAAAAATCGACTTATTTACAAAAGAAGACTTTTTGATGATTGCAAGGGTGGAGAGGGAAGGAGAACGTTGGTCATAGTTTAGGCAGTTGATAGAAATATGGTTAGGTGAAAGTAGTGACAGCACACCATAGAAAGAAGATCAACTTAACTGGACTTCAACAGAAACTGAAAACCCTTCTACTCTTAACCCAATATTGCAAGAATAGAGTAGCAGGGGTGGGAGTCTTGGGAGCATGTTCTCAGAAGACATCAAGACGAACTGGCACAACTAGCTTATTGCTAAGACAGTCTTCTGCATCCCATATGGGTCAGTGGCTACTGGGATCTTAAAAGCCAGCAAGCTGCCATCTGAGTTACACCAAATTGTCCCAATTTATCCAGAATAGATGATCACCAAGAACAACAAAGACATGAGGAGAAAAGAGCCCAGGAGACAGAAGGACTCAAGGGAACGGGGGACTGAATCAACACGTGACCAGAAAAACCAAACGGTGGCTGGCCACCACCAATAGCAGTCATGACTGGGCACACAATGTTGAGTTCCCACGACAACATGAGAAAAAGAGGGGTGCACTCCAAGAAGTCTACTAACAGACCTCAAATGATTATCTCATGACCTGGTGAATCCCCTTTGAGCATGGCCCTTAGACCTGCTGCTGACCCTGTCTGGAAACCATTACTGAGGTCTACTCTTCGGACAGAAGTGCACTGTACTTGGGGACACAATGTTACCGAATGGTGTGTGTACTTTATGGTTCAACGGATTTCTATGATGTTGTCTTGTTGATCTCTTTCTAGATGGCAGAGGAGAAGGTGAAGAGGAGGGAACAGGAAATTAAGAGGATATCACAAGTGTAGATTGAAAAGGAGGAATGTGCTGTCATCAGGCAAAGAGAGCAGAAGGAGCTGCAGATAAGCAGGGAAGCAAATTTAATTTGGAGTGTATACTTTCACTTAACTACAATAAAAAATACATATATAGAAGGTGCAGCCCTTGACACTTGGACCCATATCATCTAGCTTCCAAATTTGAGTGACAGACAAAAAATTTGTCTTCAGTTTGCCGCATATAAGGAACCCGACATAGATAATTGCTATTTCCCGGCCTTTCAGATCATTAAAAATAAGCTGATGTTCACGTTGCATTAGAAAATCTAATACCTTCTAAAATCATTTACGTTGTCTAAAAAATGATAGTAATTTGACACAGCACTTACTAACTATAGCATTATTGATCTTTATTATTCACATTTTATAGATGAAGAAAGTGAACCAAGTATGTTACGTAATTTATTTAAGATTAAAAAGCTAATAAACAGGAGCTGGGGTTGAAACTACTGAGTCAGATTTCAGATCCTTCAATTCTGTGACTCATAAATATTGTAATTAATTATTTTCCAAACTATTGACACTTTCAATAAACATTTATATAGTACCTGTTTCGTGCCAAGGACTTTATTACCCACTAGGGTCAAAACTCTTTCTTATGAAGAGAGCTCATAGACTAACACAGATAGCAAAGAGATTGTCATAATGTGTTCTGTTAAACACATAGTACTCTCAGACATTTAGTCCAGCAAAAAAAAAAAAAAAGACTCTCCAATTAGTATTTATCATCTAAATTTAACAAAAAAACAGTAAGAATGAAATTGTCAGATAAAGAAGGATGTATCTGTCTTTGTAAGGCAAAGGAAGGAAAACATAGAAGAAGTAGTATGGTGTCTTAGTCATCTAATGCTGCTATAACAGAAATACCACAAATTGATGGCTTTAAAAGAGAAATTTATTTTGTTGCAGTCCAGTGGGCTACAAGTCCAAATACAGGGCATAGGCTCTAAGGGGAGTATTTCTGTATTGACATTGGAGGAAAGTATTTGTCATAAATACTGCCCTGGACTGTGAACTTCTGGGGCACAGAGATCCTTTGTCCTTTGCAAAAAATATATTGCCTGCTCCCGGCACTGCTTTCTTGGTTGTGTGAGGTCCCCCACTCTGCTTATTTCCCTTTCCTTTAGGACACTAGAGATTGCCTCGAGGCATAACACAATGTTACGCCTCTGTCCCACCAACACAGCTGGTGCCCATCCTCCCTCATTAATATCTTAGAGGCAGGGTTTACAACATAAAGGACTATCAAGTAATTTGGGGAATCATGGCCTAGCTAACTTCTTGTGCACATTTTGGGGGGCTACAATTCAACATATGACATGTGGTGTACTGAGAAATAAAAGCAATTCATTAATGGTTAAAACAAAAATTCCAATTCAGGAAGTGGAGACTTTGGAGGCTAGAAGTTAAGGCAGAGGTCAACACCTAAATTGATTTATATTGCATGCAAATAGTTTTGATCTTTGCCCTCAGGGCAATGGCAGTTTTAATACCTTTCGATTTTTAACTATCGACTTGAAAAAATGTATTTTATTTTAGTAGGAATCTTTATATACCATCAATGTAAAACAAATGTAATGGAAGGTTATTGGCATCAGTTCTTGTGCTAAATAATTAAGAGGAATTTGGTAATTAAGGGCCAGGAGTATGGAAAATAGAGGTCAGTTCTGAGAGTTAATCAGTAACTCACAATCAGTTGGATTTGAAATTAATGCATGATTGTTATTCTGAGGGTTAAAAAAATGAGCTAAATAATTTATACTGATTGAAATATTCATATTAAAATTTACAGTTACACTTTATATTTAATATTCATATTAAAATTTATACTTATTGTTTATATTTATTAAAATATGCATAATTATTAGAATTCTTTAAAGGGAAGTTGAGGACCATCTTTATTTAAAATGTTAACCTAATTAAACAGAGATGCCATTCTCTGACCTTGGCAACCGTTTGAAAGTTGAGGTGTTAATGGCTGGCCGAGCCCACACAACTATCCTTGTGTTGAGTCCCGTAAAAACATTTTGTTCAAACAAATTACTTTGATTTTTGTCATTGTTTTAGTGACCTGGTACTGCTCTAACAGCAAATACCATGAGTGGAATGCTTCATAAAGAAAAACTTTGTTTCACACAATCTGGTAAACCATAAATCCATTTACAGATTACAAGTCCGTTTCAGCAAGAGAATTTATACCAGTCCAGTAGCTGAGTCCAAATCCAGGGAGAGCTTCTTGGCACAAGACCTCAGGCCCATAGGATGTGCTCTGCTCTTGGTAGTATGAGGTTCCCAGTTCTCTGCTTGCTTCTCTTTCATCTCTTGTAGGATGAAAGGATTAAGCGCAGTGCAAGCCATACTCCAGGGAAACTCACTTTACAGTAGAGCATGGAGGTGATTCTATGAAGGGATTTACAGTCCCACCCTAATCTTTTAACATACAGAACAGGAAAATCACAAAATGCAGGATAATCATAAAATATTGTGATCTTGGCCCAGGCACATGGCTACACGTATTTTTGGGGTGACACAGTTCAATCCATGGCAGTAATATTCAGACAAATTTTTACAGAAAGTATGTAAGAGTGATGCTGAGACAGTGAGGGTCAAAAACAGTCAGCAATTCTAAACCTATCATCCTTTTCCAGAAACATGCAAAATCAGTTGATAATGTCTATTTTGCCATCTCCATGTTTTATCAATATTTTTCAATGTCCACAGTGGCCAGGAGAAGAAAACAATTACTCTGCAATGGTGGCTTGATTGGCAAGGTGCTCCAGATTTGCCAAAGTGGACTTCTTCAATTCTTTAGACAAGACCCAGTAGGGAAAGAGTTCCCACTGCCCTCCTGGAGTTGCAAACTCCAGCAAGCTAGAGTGAATTTACACCTGAAATTTGATACTTCTCCAGTGTTAATACACTTCAGTCTAATTTTGTTATACATGAACACGTACTTAGAACGTCAGGGACACTTTTACTGTTGATCACAGATTTAGGTTAAATTGGCATCGCCTAGTATTTGCTAGAGTGAGTGTCTTCTGCCTCGTCAACTTTATTGATCTGGGTTTTAGTTGATTTAACTAAACGTTGCAGAAACTGAGTCCTTAAGGTACCATTTTATACGATTCAGAATGAAGTCCCAGTAATTACTGTTAAATGCTTTATCCCAGACTGTATATTATATATGAAATTGACATTGCCCATCATTTGTATATTCAGAGGGTTCTACTAGTTTTCTTTGTATTAATATGTAGCATATTTACTTTTAATATATAGTGGGTAATAAAGTATACTTTCACAAACAGAAGTACCTCTAAAAAGTAACAAAAATGATTTCCAAATACTTGCAGCACTCTGCTTCATGGACTGATGGCTTCAGAATGTATGGCTTATTTTCCAGGTCTGAATAAAATGGTGTATCTCATCTAGCCAAAATATTTCTGGGTCCTCATCTCCTAGGACAAATACAGTGTCTCTAACAGACATGGATCTGACTTGACAGCACTTGGCTTAGCTAATAGACATAGTAATCTGAAAGACAGCGTATTGTCATAGAGAGGTTTGTAGAATTCCCTGATGACATCCAGCATCTCAAATTGAGTACCTAAAGAGGATTCAGGAACCCGGTGGCACAGTGGGTTAAGTGCTATGTTTGCTAACCAAAAGATCAGCAGTTCAAATACACCAGGCACTTCTTGGAAACTCTATGGGGCAGTTCTACCCTGTCCTATAGGGTCGTCATGAGTCAGACCTGACTCAACGGCAGTGGGATGGGTTTAATGAGAATCTGGAAACACTGGGGTGTAATGGTTAAGGGTCAGATCTGCTAACCAAAAGGTCAGCAGTTGAAATCCACTAGATGCTCCTTGGGAACTCTATAGGGCAGTTCTGCTCTGACCTGTAGGATGGCTCTGAGTTGGAATCAACTCGACAGCAGAGGGTTTGGTTTTGCTTAGTGAGAATTTAAACCTTTTTGATAGAATGCGTGAAGTTCTCCATGTATGTGTGTCTCTCTGTGAGTACGTTTGCAACTTCAAAATTGAACAGAATGCTATGTTTAGATTCATTAAGAGCAAAATTATTCCCCAAACTTATATCAGACACTACAAAAATACTAGGAAAAAATTCCTTTCAAAACAAGCTTATGCATTATGAAAGCATGGAAGCAATATTAAAAAAGTCACACTAAATTCCATTCCAACTTCTCTTCTGTTGGAGATTTTTAAAAGCTGATATAAAAATTACCTTTTCAGAGACTACCTTTTCAGTTAAAATGTATTTTAAAATTTACTCTAGCTTTCTGTAACTTGTTGTTCTTAAAAGCGTTTTTGGATTAATCACAAATATGTCTTTACTTTGTAAATAAGAAAAATTATTTCTTGATGGTATTCTGAATGTTTGCTAGCTCAAGAAATTTAAGATTCAAGACTTATGAAGATGAAATAAGCCGTATCTGCTGACCTTGTATTGAAAAATGGATAAATGACTTCCTTTGAAAATAACTCTTTCTTTAATTACACTTCCACATGAAACCATCATTTACACTGGAGAAGAGAAGTTCTCGAGCACAGTGAACACAGCAACTTTACCTAATTGAAATGATGAAAATATCTTAAGAAAAGCATGATGTTGTCTACAATAAATAGACAAACCAATAAGCAGATAAATACACACTCAAAATAAAAAATGAATAGGACAGTTCTTTCGTCTTTGTGGTGACAAAAATGCCGTAAGGTAGAACACATTATTAGTAATGAGCTAGCTTTGGGGTTTTACTCAGAATTCATTATATTACTAAATAAATATCTGCATAAAAACTGAAAAGATTGCCATTATTATCAAGGGGATGTAGAGGCCTTGAAAAACAATCATTCTAACTCTTACAAGAAGGAATGAAAGAAATGAAAACTTGTGTTCATTCCAAACCTGTACACAACTGTTCATTGCAGCATTATTTATATTATTCCCAAAGTAGAAAACAGCTTAGATACTCTCAAACAGATAAACACTTAAATAAACGGTAGTAAAAACATACTATGGAATAAAAGTCAAACCCAAATAAAAGCCAAACCCATTTCCCTAGAGTCTATCTTGGCTCACGACAACCCTATAGGAAGGAGCAGAACTAGGAGAGGCTAGTAGACTCAAATTGCCGATCTTTTGGTTAGCAGCCCTAGCTCTTAACCACTGTGCCACTGGGGCTTCCACAGTGGAATATTACTCAGGGGTAAAAAAGCATTCAGTATTGATACAAAAGGAAACTGGAAACATCTTCAGGAAAGTGCATAAAGTGAAAAATCCAGTCTCAAAATATTACCTACTGTATGATTTCATTTACATGTTTTTGAAAAGAATAATGTTCGAGATATAAAGAAGATTAGTGGTTGCTAGGGTTTAGGGAAGAAAACTAGGAAAGAGAACAAGAAGTGTGATTATAAAAAGACAACAGAGGATATCCTTGTGGCAACGGGGTAATTCAGAGTCTTGACTATGGTGGTGGATATACAATTCCACACACGGGATAAAATTCTTTATGACTAACCACACACTCACCTATACACCCAGAGTACAAATACAACTTATGAAATTTGAATAAAATCAATGGGTTGTATAAATGCCAGTGTCTTGGTTGTGATAGTAATGTTCACATGTGATCTTTCTGTATTACTTCTTAAAATGACATGTGAATCTATAAGTATGTCAATAAAAATTCACTTTTTAAAGTGAGGTCAAGATGATGGAGTAGCCAGATGCTTCCTGTGATCCCTCTAACAGCAAAGACCCAAAAGTGCAAATGGATAGATTATATACGGCATTCTAGGAGCCCTGAACATCAAAGGGAAAGTTGAGAACGTGGACTGAGTGATGGGGAAAGAAGAGTAGGTCCAGAAGTACCTAGGACTGGCCAGACCGGACCAGCTAGGAAGTGGCTGCAGCCAGCATGTTCAGTGGAGCAGCAGCACTTGGAGGATGTCTTCCTTAGCAGGAGAGAATGAGGAGAAGCGGAGAGGCCATTTGCACCTGCAGAACTGACTAAAACTGCCACTTGATTGATAAACTCTAAGTGGTTTAGATTAACCCACCCCAAATAGATCTGAAACTTTTTTTGGATTAACCTGTCTCCCTTTTTCAAACATTTCCTCCTCACTTCTCTGCGCTGTGCCCAGGTGCTGGGGTTGGGGAAAAAAAAAATCTGTGGACACACCTCAGCCAGAAATTCAGGGCAGAAACAGTTCCTTTGGAACAGGCATAAGGGAAACGTCTATCTCACAGACACCCAGGGACAGGTGTCAGCCTCCTGCTTTTCTCACAGTGTGCAGCCAGACATCAGTGCCTACACCAGTCACCCCTGTCAATCTAGGACTATAGGGGAGAGCCTGTACACATACCTTCTGACTACCAATTTGGATAAAATGAAATTGAAGTCTAGAGAAGTTAAATTGACTATAGTCATGGCATAAATAAATGGGAAACAGGAATTTGAATCTAAGTGTATTTCATTCTAAAACTTTTCCTGGTTCATTTTACTCTGCTTTCTCCCATAATTAATAAAAACCCAACCTATTGCCACTGAGTCAGCTGGGACCCATAGCAACCCTATAGGACAGAGCAGAGCTGCCCTAGAGGATTTCCAAGCAGCAACTGTAACTGCTAACCAAAAGGGACACACACTTACAGGGATCTCCTTAACCGAGTAATTTCCTTAGTGAGAGGATCTATCTCTTTCTGCTGTGGAAAAATTGACACTTCAATGCTGACTACATCAGCAAGCGAACTTGGAGGTAATCAAAAGATAATTTTTTGGAACAACCAGTACTAGGTTATGAGAAAACAATCAATATTCTGTATTTTTCCCTGTATATAAAACTTCTTTTTAAACAAAGACAGAATAGTTGTTTAATGATGCTCAAAGCAAAGATGAGCAAAGCATGTTTGATGAAGTGACACCCTCCACTACCCACAGATGACAGAAGTGGTCTTACTAACAGTGTCCCAGTGATACTAGAACTGAAATCTCACAAGTGCGTGGCTTTAAATGACAGAAGTTTATTTCCTCAGAGATCTGGAGGCACAAATTCTACTGGGACAGAAATCTCACAGGTATGTGGCTTCAAATAATAGAAATTTTATTTCCTCAGAGATCTGGAAGAAAAACTTCTATACCAAGATATTAGCCGTGTTGATTCCTTACTTGTCAGTTGCTCCGGGTATTCCTTGGTTCTTGGCAATTCTAACATGCCATCTGTCTTCCCCAGTAAGTGCATGCTTTTGGGTCTAATATATTCTTTATATAATTTAAAAGTTGAAAGACTCAGGATCTACCCTACGGTAGTCCAAAAGTATGATCTCAACTGATTGATTAATTGTATTACATTTATATTATAAAAGGTGAACACATAACATTAGATTCTGTTATGTCCACAATATATTAAAAGAAAAAAGTTCTCCTCAAGTTTATTCTGACTCGTATCAACATATGACAGGTTAGAATTGCTCCACAGTGTATCCAAGGAGATGCTGGTGAAGTGCCAACATTTTGGTTAGCAGGCAAGCTCTTAAGAACTTTGCCACCAGGGCCGTTCTACAAATAAGGGATAGAGATTCCAACATTTGAGGGGAGGGAGTGGAGAGGAAGTATAACTGTAACCCATTACAGCAGTCCTTCAGAAACAAATTCCCAGACACAGCATTTCTCCTGACTGCACTCACTTTTGGAAAACCAGGTGGCATAGTGGTTAAGTGCTATGTCTGCCAACCAAAACGTCAGCAGTTCAAATCTGCCAGGTGCTCCTTGGAAACTCTATGAAGCAGTTCTTCTCTAACCTATAGGGCCACTGTGAGTCAGAATTGACTGACAGCAGTGTTTTCTGTTTTTTAACTCACACTTTGGCTCCACCCTCTAACTCTGGTACAGATAAGCATGAGTTATCTACTAGCCAGCTGCCCTTTGTCCCATCTGAAAGTCTAGGTAAGGTTGTAGCTTTTAACAACTCACAAGGGTCAATTTGTAGGCAAGTGATTCTCTCCACCAAAATATAAACATCATTTACTTCTACCGTGTTTTGAAGGCAGACTATTAAAAATTCATTTGGGAAGTCTAAGATGGAATAAACAAGAGCAAGGAAAGCAATGAATTGCAGTAAAATAGTTGGCAAAGTAGTAGATAGGCATGACAGGTCAGTCTTCAATTTACATAAATAGCTTTGCCAAAGGTGGTTTAAGAGAGTAGATGCCTGTCTCCTCATTCCTTGTGGAGATACATTGCCCTTTGAGTTCTGACCTCTTGTAGCAGAGACAAAGAAATTATGTGGTTTCTCCATCCACCCATCCCCAGTCCAAATAATCAAGATTTATCCTCCACATTTTTCAACAAGGTGAAAACAAACTATGCATATTGATTTTTTTTATAGTGGTTATAACTCGAAACAGGTATAGAAATTCTTTCATAAATTTGAGATAGCTGGTATGAAGCTACGCTTTATCAGAATTAATGTACTGCATATCAAGAGAGATTAGGCTAATAAAAAGAAACAATTAGAATTTCGTATTCTAGATTTATTAAAAATAAAGCCTGGTTTTTGCTATCCTGGTTAGCGGTGATACCATATTCCACATCTTTTCTGAGAGAAATGGTGAAGACAATCTATTCTTTTCCTTCAACTTGATTTTTTTTTTGAATAATATTTATTATGGTTAAGTGCAAATGTACACAGACAGTCAATCTGCCATATCAAATCCCGTACATGAGGCTCTCTGAGACTCCATCTGCTCTCCCAGCCCTGTGACTGCACACTGGTCTCTTTCACGCTGTACAGCCTCGTGTGTGTGACAGCCCCTTCCTTTTTTTTTTTTTTTTGTCTATAAAGAGTTGTCTTCGGTGTTATTCACTTGTTATTCTTAATGTGGCACAGATTATCTCTACATTTGATGTGTTTCTAACATCAATTTCATTTTACCTCTTCAACTTCCACTTCTATTCCCTCTGTGACAGAATAAAAACCCTGCTAGAGCGATGGTTAAGTGCTACAGCTGCAAACTAACAGGTTGGTAGTTCAGATCCACCGGACTCTCTTTAGAAACTCCACGGGGCCGTTCTACTCTGACCTACGGGGTCACTATAACTTGGAATTGACTCAGTGTGAATGAGTCAATGGTTTGGGTTTTCTGTGGCAGAATTATCTGGACTTATCTCATTCTGGAAATGTTTTAACATTTCCATATGACCTTCAACTGATACTATCTTAGATGCTAAAATACACATGTTATATTTCAGTGGTAAACTCAATGAAATGTCTCAAGCTTAATGTGGGGATCAGAGTAAAACTGGTCTCCACCTAGTTTTCAGGGCTAATGATTTGGAAGTAGGTAACAAGAAATTTCTTCTGAGGCCCTTTTGGATAGAATAGAACCTCTAAACTTTTATTTAGCATCCAAGCATATTAATTACTTACAGTGACTATACTCACTGTTTTCCCATTGCCTTTGAGTTGATTTTGACTCAGAGAGACCCAATAGTATATAATAAAACAGTCTCATAGAGTTTTCAATCCCACATCAATGATACATCTTTCTACTGTAGAGTTGCAGGGGGATTTGAACAGCCAACATTTCAGTTGGTGGCCAATCACTTAACCACTGTAGTTCCAAAGCTCCTCACTGATTACATTAGAAGGACTGAAGGCATTGGATACTGACAAGGGAAGTATCAAGTAGATGGAAGTGGGTCTAGCCAGGTAACCACTGGGACATGTTTTTGAAAAGTAAGACTATATTCTGCTTAAAACCTAGAAATTCTCTCTGTTTCCTGTAATCTAGTTACATACTAGTTCACTCAGCAAATGTTTACTGTGAGAGTGTTTGTTTGTTTTCATTCTACACCACAAAGCAGAATCGAATTGACCATTTTTTGCTGTTTCAAACCATGGCTAGATCCCACTCAACACACAATATCTGATACAGGTTTCAATTAGCCCACTGTAACTTCTCATTATTTAAAAAATACTCTTAACCTGGTTAAGGCGCAGAATTGCACGTTCTCTAATTGTAAGACTGCATGTCAGAATAAGCTAGACTCAAATCTCAGCCATGGCATCCCAGAAATGAGTAACCTTGAGCTCAGATGATCCAACTCCATCTCCTAACTGATCCGACTCCATCTCCTAAAGTGAAAATAATAATACCTTCCTAGTGGTTAAGTATTTGGCAGCTAACCAAAAGGTCAGGAGTTTCAATCCACCAGCCACTCCTTGGAAATCCTCGGGGACAGTTCTACTGTAGGGTCTCTATGAGTTGGAATCAACTTGACAGCAACAGGTTCGTATATATATATATATATTTTTTTTTATGTATCAAAGGCATTAATAAGAATTGACTTTGCTTTACGATGACCTCAAGCATTACAGAGTAGAATCCTTTCACATAGTCTTCCTGGCTATAATCTTCACGTAAGCAGATTGCCGAGCCTTCTCTCTTCTGTCGGTAGGTAGTTCCAACTCCACAAGTTTTCAGTTAGCAGCCAAGTGCAAACAGTTTGTTCTACCCTGGAAGGAAGAGACAGAGAGAGAGAGAGAGAGAGAGAAAGAGTAGAGGTTCCCCAATGTCTGATCTCTTGTCATAGATCTCTTTCATTTATTTACCTTCTGTATAAATACTAAATGCTCAGTATTTTAGAATGTAATTTGTCATAGGTTTATACTGTACTATTACCTCCAGATAGTATTCCTATGTCTCCTCTTTATTACTGTTTCCTTTCAGTAACCTATGTGTTCCCTTCCACATTTTTATGACTTTTCATGCTCTGGGTTTCAGCTTTCTAGTCAGGATCCATAGACATACATTCTGCTCTTCTTTCTTCTCCAATATGCAACCCTTGTTTTTTCGCATACACTTCTCCTGCACACTTTTTCCCCTTCATGCACACTTTCAATATTAGAGATATCTTAGGCAATGAGACTGCATTTATCTGGGTACTTACATTTGTTCCATTTGTTAGCCACTTACATTTCTGTAGTCAGATTCACAAGCATAGCACTTATCATCTCTTTAAGCTGTATTCCCTTTTTAAAGTCTCCATAAGGTCTATGCCTATAGTCGTAAATGTTGGAAGTCTGTTGTTTTGAACTTAGCATAGATTTCTGAATTATGTCCAGTTAAACACTATGAGCTGCAATAGACCAAGATTACTTTCTGCTAAGTTTGAACATTGCTAAAGAGTTGTTCAGAGTTGCTAAGAATTAAACTTTTTCTTCTTTTATCACTTCTAAGAGGTTAAGACACTCAGACCATAGCAAGTGATTTTTTAATCAAATTGTCTCTTGTTAGTCATAGCAGACTTCAAGTTGAAGGGATGATTCAGGTTTCCACATCTTTCCTCTGCACTCTGTCTATGGAAACATATTCTGTGTCAGTTTTTGGAGAAGGAATGTGGCAGAGAGATTAAGTATGCCAACTTTGAAGTCAGAGCTGGTGATAATCTTTGGGTCTGTCACTTCTTAGCTGTGTCACCTCAGAAATGGCTTTTATGTGCAGTTTACTGATCTATGAAAGAGAGGGAATAAAAGCACCAATCAGAGATAACTGGAGGAAATCCAGGCAAATAGTCTGACAATTTGTAATAATTATTTAGTACTTTATGTATACTGGAAACCCTGATGGTGTGGTGGTTAAAGGATTACATCTGCTGACCAAGGATCAACAGTTCAAATCCACCAGGCACTCCACAGAAACTCTATGACACAGTTCTACTCAGTGTTACAAGATTGCTATGTGTTGGGATCAACTTAACAGCAGTGGGTTTGTTTTCTTCTTTTTTATTTTTATATCATTGCTGTGTTTGTTTCTAATAATACCCAGATAAGTTAGATATCATCATCTCCAGTTAATGTAACAGAGACTAGCATTTCAAAGAATCCACACAACTTGTAAAAATCTAGAGTGAGGTAGTTGCAGACCCAGAATTGTGTTGCCATTGTAATTTTAACTTCCAAGTCTATGTAACATCCATCATCACTCCATAAATGAGGCCAGCAGGAAAGGGCAATGCTTCTTTAAACTGAGTTAGTATCTAAGTGTGAAAATTCAATACCGATAATAGACCTGAGGGAAATTATCTTTGTAATGTTTCTTAAATTATAAATGTAAGACTATGTCTCTTAGACCCAGTATCGTGTGCCTTTCCTAGAGGTAATCTGCTGACCCAACAATTCACCCTCCCTGTTTCAGTCCCTAAAGATTTGCTTTCTGAGGCCAAGCAATCTGATAAATTAACTCCAGCGGTATTATTTGTGTATAAATTTTGCATCCATATAAGCTGTTACCTGTACATAATAATGATGATTTCCATGCTCATGTTAAAAACATGAACTACTGATAAGATGAAGTTCTATTATAAGTCATAGACAGAAGTGTGTTAGTGAAGGAACTTGGACATCTTCAAATCATGCAGCCTCGTGCCATAGTAGTTAAGTGCTACGTCTGCTAAGCAAAAGATTAGCAGTTCAAATCCACCAGGTGCTCCTTGGAAATTCAGCGGAGCAGTTCTACTCTGTCCTTTAGCGTCACTATGAGTCAGAATGGACTCAACAGCAGTGGTTTGGGTTTGCTTTTTTTTTTTTATATAGGCATCTATGAGTCAAAACCAACTCTATGACAGTGGGTTTGGCTTTTGGTTTACATAAGCATCCCCAAGAACGATGCTAAAAAGTGGTCTTGGTGTTACTAACAAGGAGACGTAAAACTGGTGTTGACTGCCATGAGGTAACTCACCACAGCTTATAACATGCTCGTATGCAATTTAATTACTTTAAGACAATTCTGTGGTTTCACAGAGTGAGGACTTGGAAAGGGATTCATGAAACTAGATTGCCCTTGGATCTCTGCTATTAAGTCTCTGCGGGACCTTGAGCACATTACTTCTCTCTGCACACGACTCTAGTAGCTCTCTGAGAGCCTGGATGATCTCAGCCTCTCAGTGCAAATATCCCTTTATTCAGTGAAGACAACGTCCTCTAATCTTGTCTCGTTATTGCAATGTCTCATTTATTCATTGCAGCCATAAGGATTCCCATTAGTAGGAACAGGAAAAAAAAAAAAAAAAAACTAGAAACCATTTTCCACTTCATCTTCTTTCACATGTTTGAAAAGGAATGCTCAATCACCTCCGCAAAGTCATATAACACTTGATTCACCTCACTCAGAAAGTATGTGAAATTTTTTTATCAGCCTTAATAACTAAACTGGCATAAAAAAATATTTTTGAACAGTATTATTCAGAACTTAATTAATACATGTATGTATCTGAATAAGTATCCACAGGATATAATTCTGGTCTTTTAAAAATATCACAGAATAAGTATTTAGCACTGAGTATTAGGTTTCTCTGCATATTCTTTGTTCTATAGAATAGATTCGAAATTTGCCAAAAGTGATTTCATATTGGAAAGACACTCTCAGACACTGCTGTTAACACATTGTTTGAATGAGTGTATTATCCTTCAAAATGTCCACGTATTAGCAACTGCATGCCAATCCTTTAGTTTCAGTTTTATTACAGCATAGCTGGAGGAGGTAGAGTATTTTAAAATAAAAACTTTATTTACTTTCTCCTTACTAGTTGTTTTTTTAAAAAAAAAACAAAACCCAGTGGCATCAAGTAGATTCTGACTCAAAGCAACCCTTACTAATTCTAAATTACCATAATAACTTCTTCAATAACTATGGTAAAAAAACTTTGTAGGGTTTATTTTGGCCTTTGAGATGGCCCTGAGTTTGCCAGCTAGCCAATTAACCTCTTCATGACTACAGCGTTCCAGAGATGCCAGGTTTTTAATGAGATTCTAACTTTTTTATAGACCATAAACACTATGTTGCCGTATTATTTTTCCTTCTTAACATTGCACATCATTCTCAAGATCACAGAGAAAATTTGCTTTTCAGTCCTGGTTCTTCATGAGTCCAACTCGAGGCAAGATATCAGATGTCCACCTTGGAACTCTGCTCCTAGCCCTCAAAAGTATTTACATTCATTAGTGTTAACTGACTTGCAGCCATGAAGTAGGTTCAAACAATTAAAAATACTTTGAGAAAGGGTAATAGAGAAAAGAAGCATCATCATATGAATCTTTAGTTCTCTGGTGAATTAAACTCATGAGAGCCTTCTTTCTGAACTCTATTCCAACCAATTGAAATTTTTTCCTGACCTATATTACGGGAGTTTGATTTCTATCTTTTGTTGGGGTGGGGGGGGAAGCCTTTATGTCCACAGAGTTAGCTTTTCCTCTCAGACTCCCGAAGGATACTAGAAGCAGTTCGTATTTGAATTTTTTACAAATGCGGTGGACACAGAGGATATGTTCATAAATACTTCATTGTTTGAGCTGTACCTTAAATAACAAATAAATTTGGTTTGCTGTGTATTGATTTCTAAACACAAGACATTTTTTTCTTTTAGAGAACAGATTTTTTAAAAAATCGTATTTTTTTTTTCCCCTAACATCCATCCAGAATTATATGGGACTTAATAATCTCCAATTTAAACTTATTAAATGAGCCAACTTAAATGAGGGGAAATAAATTTAAATCAAATCTGAATTGTAGGACCATGGCAGGTGTTGCAGAACTTGCTCATGACCCTCCAGAAAACCAAACCCACTGCCTTCAAGTCGGGTCCCTATAGAGTTTCCAAGGAGCACCTGATGGATTTAAACTGCCGGCCTTTTGGTTAGCAGATGTTGCACTTAACCTACTACGCCACCAGGGTTTCATGACAGGTGTTCTCAAGCTGGTCCTCGAGAGGTGTTCCAGACCTGGTTCCTATACTCAGTGATATGGACCATCTATGTGTTCGCATAGCTTATTGGGAATTCTATTTCAATGGATAGAGATATCACGTGAGTTAATTTTAGGCACTAAAACGCAAAGCTGTAACAATTGTCTTCTACTTTCAGATATTTCTTGCATTTTCTGCTGGAAGACAGGACAGTTTATATTTTGCCATGTGTTTATCTATAAAACGGTGCAGGGAACATAGGATTTACCTACCACATGGGGTTATAACGAATAAACTCATGTATAGTGGAATGACTGCTTAACTTAAAAGAATTCGTTAAAACAAGCTCTTCCCTGACAATGTGTGTTAAAAAGCCGCTGTCAGCAAAAATATGTGCTCTTAAATGTTAAATAAATACATTGTAACTTAACTCACATTAGTTTCCTGAGAAGAAAATGAAACAAAACCTTAAAACACCAATCCCAATATTTGATATATGTGGTGTGCATATGTATATGTTTGCGTTATATACATTTATTATATGTACTTTATTTATGTACGTACCCACTGCCATCGAGTTGATTCTGACTCATAGAGACCCTAAAGGACAGAGTAGAACTGCTCCATAGGGTTTGTAAGCAGTGCCTGGCAGATTTGAACTGCTGATCTTTGGTTTAGCAGACAGAGCACTTTAACTATTACAGCACCAGGGTTTTCTTTACGTATACAAGTACATGCAAAATATTATATTTTTGTATTATTTTTATTATAGATTCAAGATTATAAGACAGATGCACATACATAAACACACATATAACCACACATAAAAAATGATAGATGAGTAGTGCAAGAACTTTTAGAAATTATAAAGAATCTTTTGAGGTAGAAATGTTATAGAAATTTATTAAAATTATTTGACCAATGTAGCAATGCTTGTATCCAAGAAAGCAAAGAAAAAAATAAAAAGATACAGAAAACTTAAAAAGCAAGAAAAAAAATGAGGATGACATTAAGGGAGGACGAATAATAAAACGCGCTTCTGAATGAAATGCTCTACTAAAGAATTTTATGAGAAATCTTGTTTAAAATGTTTAAAGGCGATGAAGTTTATTATCTGATCAGCATGAAAAGGTTTTAGAAAATTTAAAGAAACTATAATCTCATTTATCTAGTTAATGAATGCCATTGATATACAGGCTAAAAATAAAAGTCTTTTGGTGGTTCAATAGCACAGTCCAAAACAGTATTATCAAGGATTGGATGAGACTGCTTAGACTTCTAAAATATCTTGCAAAGGCAAACTAACATTCACCAAGTTCAAATCGCAAAGCAGCCCCTGGCACCATGAAATCTATCAAAACTATCCTCCAGTTATCCCTTTGCATGCACCTAAAACTGAACATATTTTATTTAGAAGGAAAACAAAAGGCATTCCAAATAAGTGACATCTCCTAATTCTACCTTCGTGTGAACATGTAGACAGTGCCACGTAAACTTGCTTTCTGATCTACCTTATAACAATGATTTGTTTCCCTGAGAAATGCTTTGTGTTATGTTATCATTCAGGTAGATTACAATTATTTGGACCTAAATAGTTAAATTATAAAATTACTAATGAAAAAGTAGTTGCCAAATGTTTTGAAAAAATATGTATTTTTAAAATAGATTACAAGAGGAAGTACATTTCATTGTGTTATACATTATAGCAAAATTGCAGGAAATATGGTTCTTTTTTAGCGAAAAGTACATTTTTCCCTTGAGAAATCACCTTGGAGCCACAATTTTCCTACCTTAAGGTTGTCCTTTATTTGTATTAAGTAGACTCAAATATTTGAAATCATATTTTCGATCTTTTTCAATTTGGAAAGTGGCACAATCATTAACGTGTTTTAGTGATCTACTATGGCTCTAACAGAAATGCCACAAAGTGGCATGGTTTTAACAAAGAAAATTTTGTTCTTACAAAGTGCGGCAGACTACAAGTCCAAGTTCAGGATGGCTCCTCCAGGGGAAAGACTTTCCTTCTGTCAGCGAAGGAGGAAAGCCCTTGTGTTACATCATTCTGGGGTCATGGAGCATCTTGGTACAGGAACCTCAGGTCTGAAGGGATCAGCTCTCCTCTCAGTGCTGCTTCCTTGGTAATGTGAGGTCCCAACTCTCCACTTGCTTCCACTTCTTTTTATCTCTTGCAAGATAAAAGGATAAAAGGTGGTACCAGCCACACTCCAAGGAAATTCCCTTAGTAAGTGTGTCGCCCTCCCACCCTAATCCTCTTATAACATAATTATTCTGTCTTTTAGACACAGGCAGAGCTGAGGATTTATAGCATAGCAAAATCACAAAATGGAAGGCTGTCGCAAGAAATTGGGAATGATGGCCTAGCCGAATAGCTACACACATTTTGGGGGGTCAGGGGTGCTTACGGAGTTCAATCCGTAACAACATGTACAGATAAAGAGATGTTGAGGAATATAACTTCACATTTATTCAAATGCAGGACCTTTGTGGTAAGACAGATACGGTTACAAACCTTCCTAGCCTCTGCTGGGAGGATGTTTTGGGAACTTGAAACTCAGCCTTTTGTGCATTACCCAAGATTAGTGAATTAAATTGTAAATCTCACTACCTTAGTGGAAAAAAAAAATCATACAACCCAACTTTTGAACTATTAGTAATTTAGACTTCTCTGTTTACAAAACTGCAGACTCTGGTGGCATAGTGGTTAAGTGTTACATCTGCTAGCCAAAAGGTCGGCAGTTCAAATCTACCAGGAACTTCCTGGAAACTCTTTGGGGCAGTTCTAGTCGGACCTATAGTGTTGCTATGAATCTGAATCAACTCGATGGCACTTTTTTTTTTTAACAAAATTGACATTCAGCTGATAAGCACTAATAAACTCCTACATATTGTTTAAATGTTTTAATATTTCTGTACAAATTGATAAATAGCTTAAGCACTCATAACCTTCTTGACCCAGAAAATGTCCTGTAGTTCACCACTCAATGAAGGGTAGTCATCAGGATCCTGAGCTATACACAATTTCAGTTTTTTTCGTCTCAAATTGTTAAACATTGTAAATCCCACTCTTAATTACCTCCGATCTACAATACCGCATTCGCATGTGCAAGGCAGTAAAAACAAATTGAAAGACAAATCTATGTTACTAGCGATAGTGAGACTCATTTTGCTTCTATTATGTTGAAGAAAGGTGCTCAACAGGTCACTAAAGATCCACTGCATAGGGTTTTCATGCATGTAAACTTCACATGAGCAGATCACCAAGTCTTTGTTCTATGATGTTGATGGGTGGGTTGAAATTGCCAACGTTTTAGTTAGTAAGTCACGTGCAAACTGTGCTGCTGAAGAACATTTCCAAGAAACATAAATCATGAGAAGAATAAGAAAGAAAACAAGAAGGAGTGATGACAAGAATAAGAAATAAAAATAGAAAGAGAAGAAGCTGAAGCAGAAGAACAGAGCAGATCCAAGCAGAAAGGTGTCTAATGTGCATTGCTGGGTCCGTCTAAGTCCTGCCTGCTGTTAATTTTTCTAGGTTGAAGAAGTACGCTTTTGTATATCTTGTAAATTCAGCCTCTCAAATTTTACTCTATTATTTCCCAGATTATTATTGATTAGCTACTGGTCATCAATGACCCAAAAGTTATGAATATTTTCCACATATTAACAAAACACTTTTGAAGACATAGAAGAGGTTATTTGAAAGCCTATCAAAGAACAGGAAGTTTAAACAGTACTTCTTTTAAATTGTGACACAGAAAAAGAACAAAACAATGAAATGTACTTGCTGGTTCCAGGCAAAGTGAAAGATTTCGTTATATTAGGCAGAGGGTGAAAAACATTATGTAGACTGAGATAAAAGCAAAAACCAAGAATTCGTAGCTTTACTAAAGCATGTTTCATGACAACATAGCTAAAACCTAACTTTGTAATATGTAGCTATGAGGGGACCATATGTAAACTTTTGTCCATTAACAGCATTAACGGACTCTAGAAGAGTGATGGATAAGAAATTGAGCTCCTGAAGAGAACAAATGATTTTCTATTGCAGTTATAGGCTTAGAAGATGTTTACACCTCTGAAATATGAGCCAATCTATATCTAAACACAGTCTAGAGAGAAGCCATTTCTCCATGGTCCAACATACAGTGAGTGAGTTTCATATACATGTTTATTTATAATGTTATCATAAATTTTAGAAACTTGATTCCACCATACATTAGTTGTGTTATCTTAGATGCGTGTTTAGACACTTGTGAAATCAGCATTGACTTCCTTGTTACTCCACGTTACTCCATGACTGCATGTTACTCCAAATTTTGGCAAATCTCAGCTTCTGTGCTGAGAAAGACATGCTGCGCTGACAGCACCGTTAGTCTGTTCAGCTGATGGTTGCCTCAGTGCCTCAGCTCCACCTGCAACACTGATGTGGGTACCACTGCAGGATACAGATTTAAATCGTGCTGAAGTAGCTGCTTCTTCAGTTACTCTTTCCTCCTGGTCATACAGTCCTGCCTCAGCTTTCTGTCAACACAAGTAGTTTGCAATTGACTGCAAGCCTAAAGACTGGCAGTTTGGACTCACAGAGCAGCTCTACAAAAGAAAGCCTTGATGATCTATTGCCAAGAAAATTATAGCCAAGAAAATCCTGCAGAATTTCTTCTCTGTAAAATACAGGGTTACAGTGACTCAGAATGACTAGATAACAAGAAATCTATTTTGGTTTTGGTATATGGTGTATCTTTAATATACGCCTGATCAAATTTAGACATCTTGATTAGGGAATGCTGGATACAGATTTCTTTCATGTATAGTGTAAAGGACTGCTGTGGTCATGGAATTTCTCTCTAAGCGTGGAGACAGGCAGAGATGACAAAAATAGAACATAATTCTATTCTTCATGTAAACAAAATTGGAAAGTAGAAAGTACCCTTCTGGTGTTCATTAACGATTTTCAGAACTCACCCAAAAAGAGTTTTTAAATGGAAATATACCACTTTGCAAGTTTCACATGTCTATTTGTTATTAGAATGTGAAAACTGAGGTGGAGTCAAGATGGCACATTAAACACACGTCTCCCTAAGTCCCTCTGGAAACCAAGACCTGAAATGATAATTAAATGGAGATTTCTGGACACTTAGTGAGCCCTGGGATGTGGCATAGGGCTGTTAATTTGGACGTCATACCACTGAACACAAAACCTTCTCTCTTTCACTGACTCCACTCTCCATGAGCAGAGACATGCAGAGACCGAAGGTAACTCACCATTTTGACTTTTTTTCCTCTGTCTTGGCTGGTGGGTAGAGCTGGGACTTGACTGGGTGCTGCTTTCGGACACACTGCTTGTGGGACTGGCAAACATAATTGCCCGGTTATGAGAGCCTGGCTTTGGCCTCTATACACCTCGGCTCCTCTGGCCTGTCTTCCTGCCTCTCCCACGTGGTAGTGTACAGATGCACTTGTGCAAGACACCATCTTGATCCACTGGGAAATGGAGAAGCCCAGGAAGAGGCCCCAGCCGGACTTGGTTCCCAGGCTGGAAGGTGGCACCTGCCAGGTAGAGGGTGCTTTTCCAGCAGAGAGGCAGTGTTTTGCACAGTGTAGCATGGGGCTGGAGCCCAGTGGCCGAGGCTGTGGACTCTGGGCATTTTGGCACTCTTAGCCTCTCTTTCTGCCAGGAGCCTGGTCCCGGTCAGCTGGCGAGCTTGTGCAGGACGCCATCTTGCTTTGCTGGGATGAAATGTCATCCATATGGAAGCCTCGGATGGACCTAATTCCTGGGCTGGGAGACAGTGCCTACCCAAAAGAGACTGCTTTTCCTGCAGAAAAGCAGAATTCTACACAGTATCACCTACACCTGTCTGAAACTATCAGAAGGTGAATACGAAAGGATTATTTGTAGAGTCCTCCTAGATCTTATACAAAATGCAGCAGAGCAAAATGAAAAATTAAGCAAGCTGTTCGATATGATGGAACATCAGTACTCAGAAATCCAACTGCTCAAGAACAAAATCAAAGACATAGAAACTTCAATTCAAAGCCAAGAAAACAGAATGAAACAAATGGAAAAGAGAATTTCTGATTTGGAAGATAGAGCTACGGAATCCAGCATCTACAAGGAGAAATCAGAAAAAAGAAACAAGAAAACTGAAGAAGGATTAAGAAGCATGTGGGACTCTATTAAGAAGAACAATCTATGATTAATTGGAGATCCTGAACAGGATAAGACATCTGAGAACTCAGAGAGTATTGTTGCTGAGCTGTTGACAGAAAACTCCCCAGAAATTATGAAAGAAGAGAATATAGATATTCAAGATATTTATCGAACAGCACTCAATATAGATCTCAATAGAAAGACTCTAAGACACATTATAAACAAGCTTAACAAACTGAAACATAAGCAAAAAATCTTAAAGGCAGGAAGACTCAAAGCAAAGCTAAAATTCAGAGGGAAACCCTATGCGTTTTCATTGGATTTCTCAGCAGAAACGATGCTGGCATGGAGACAGTGGCACAACACATTCAAAGCCTTGGAGGAGAAGAACTTCCAACCGAGAACTCTCTATCCTGCAAAACTATCTTTCAAATATGAAAATGAAATGAAGACATTCGCAGATAAACAGAAACTCAGAGACTTTGTAAAAGTCAAACTAAAACTACAAGAAATAGTGAAAGAAGCTCTTGGCTTGGAAGAACAAACTGCTAACTTTATATTTTAGAAGGACATATTATCCAGAATCCTACTCATTTAGGGAAGGTTCCAAACACAGTCAAAACTGTAATAGTGAAAGAAATGATCTAGTGATTATATCATGTAAACTATGATATTACCATATTAAAAAGAGGGATGTACTACAGTCATTATAGTCCTTCCAGATGGAGAGGAAGTTGATAAGACTGGTAGCAATCAAAATTGGGTTTATATATACTTTATTAAGAGGGATCATAGGGGTAACAGTAAAGTATAATAAAAAAGCAACATACAGTATCAAGAAATGTAATACAGGAGTCTCAACAACTAAAAAATCAACCCTGAAAAAAGTGAAAAATCAACTCACAAAGATCACAGAGCAGATTAATAACAACAGAGAAAACGTCAACACAAAAATATACATATCACAATGGCAGCACTGAATACATACATATCAATAATTACATTGAATGTGAATCAACTGAATACTTCAGTAAAGAGACATTAGGTGCCATCTTGGATCAAAAGACGTGACCCATCTATATGTTGCCTACAAGAAACTCACCTTAGACTTAAAGATATGAACAAACTGAAAATTAATGGATGGAAGAATATGTATCAAGCTAACAATACACAAAGAAGAGCAGGTGTAGCAATTCTAATCTCAGATAAAATCGATTTTAATGTAAAATCCACCATCGTGGACAGGGATAGACACTATTTATTGCTGAAAGTTTCAGTACATGAGCAGGACTTAACAATATGGAATATTTATGCACCTAATATTAGAGCATCTAAATACTTCAAAGAAACACTGACTACAGTCAAAAACAAGATAGATCACTCCACAATAATAGCAGGAGACTTCAACACTCCACTCTCGATACTGCACAGATCATCTAGAAAAAAAGCTCAATAAAGACACAGAAGACCTTATTACCACAGTTAACCAACTAGACCTCATCAACAGTCGTGGAATGAATTGTGTCCCCCACCAAAATATGTGCAGCCACGTGGCTAGGCCATGATTCCTAATATTTTGTGATTGTCCTCCATTTTGTGATCTTCTTTTGCTGTATGTTAAAGGATTAGGGTGGGGCTGTAAATCCCTTCATAGGATCACCTCCCTGCTCCACTGTAAAAGGAGTTTCCCTGAAGTGTGGCTTGCCCCACCCATAACCCTTTCATCCTGGAGGACATAAAAGGAAAGGGAAGCAGACAGAGAATTGAGAACCTCACACCATCAAGCAAACAGCACTGGGAGAAGAGCGAGTCCTTCAAACCTGAGGTTCCTGTGCCAAGATGCTCCCTGAACAAAGACTGATGCAATACTGGACTTTCCTGCAAAGTAAACAAGCAGAAAGCCTTCCCCTGGAGTGGACACCCTGAATATGGACTTGTAGCCTACCAGACTATGTAAGAATAAACCTTCCTTTGGGAAAGCCATCCACTCTGTGGTATTTCTGTTAGAGCTACACTAGCTGACTGAAACAGACATACACAGAACTTTCTATCCATCAGCGAACAACTACACCTAGTTGTAGCTCAGCAACAATATTCTCTGAGTTCTCAGATGTCTCATCCTGTTCAGGATCTCCAATTAATTATAGATTGTTCTTCTCAATAGAGTCCCACATGCTTCTTAATCCTTCTTCAGTTTTCTTGTTTCTTTTTTCTGATTTCTCCTTGTAGATGCTGGATTCCGTAGCTCTGTCTTCCAAATCAGAAATTCTCTTTTCCATTTGTTTCATTCTGTTTTCTTGGCTTTGAATTGAAGTTTCTATGTCTTTGATTTTGTTCTTGAGCAGTTGGATTTCTGAGTACTGATGTTCCATCATATCGAACAGCTTGCTTAATTTTTCATTTTGCTCTGCTGCATTTTGTATAAGATCTAGGAGGACTCTACAACATCAGCGAACAACTACACCTAGTGCATATGGAACATTCTCCAGAATAGGCCATGTGTTGGACATAAAGTAATTCTCAACAAAATCCATGCCAATGAATTAATGCAAAGCATCTTCTCAGATCATAAAGCCGTAAAAGCCAAAATCAATCACAGAAAAAATATAGATAGAAAGTGGAACTCATGGAAAATGAACAACACCTTCCTCAAAAAACCATGGCTTATAGAAGAAATCAAGGATGAAATAAATAAATTTATGGATTCCAATGAGAATGAAAACACTTCCTATCAGAACCTATGGGATACAGTCAAAGCAGTCCTCAGAGGTCTGTTTATCTACATAAATGCACACATCTGCAAGGAAGAAAGAAACCAAATCAAAGAACTGACCCTACAGCTTGAACAAGTAGAGAGAGAACAACAGAGGAACCCCTCAGTCACCAGAAGAAAACAGATCCTAAAGATCAGAGCAAAGCTAAATGAATTAGAGAATAGAAGAACAACTGAAAAAATTGAAAAGACCAAAAGCTGTTTTCATGAAAAATCAAACAAATTGACAAACTACTGGCTAGACTTACTAAAGAAAAACAGGAAAAGAAACAGACAACCCAAATTAGAAATAAGAGGGGAGTGGTCACAACAGATCTAGCAGAAATCAAAAATATCATAGCTGAATACTATGAAAGACTGTTTTCTAACAAATTTGAAAACCTAGAGGAAATGGACAAATTCCTTGATTCATATCACCTACCCAGGTGATTCTTGTCTTCTATGTTATTTATGTGATCGATCACATTAATTGTTTTTGTGATGTTGACCCAGCCTTGCATCCCTGGTATGAATCCAACTTGGTCATGATGGATTACTTTTTGGCTATGTTGTTGTATTCTATTGGCAAGAATTTTGTTGAACATTTTTGCATTCTAGATTCATGAGTGAAATTGGTTTGTAGTTCTCCTTTTTGGCTGGGTCTTTTCCTGGCTTTGGTATCAGGGTTATGTTGGCTTCATAGAATGAGTTTGGGAGTACTCCATCCCTTTCTGTATGATGAAATAGTCTCAGTCATATCGGAGATAACCCTTCTCTAAAAGCTTGGTAGAATTCTGCGGTGAGACCATTTGGGCCTGGGCTTTTCTTGGTTGGCGGTTTTGGATGACTTTTTCAATCTCTTCCTTTGTGATGGGTTTATTAAGTTGTTCTGCTTCACCTGATCTTATCTGTTGATGCAGAAAAGGCATTTGATAAAGTCTAACACCTATTCATGCTAAAAACTCTCAGCAAAATAGAAATAGATGGTCAATTCCTCAATGCAATAAGGGCCATTTATACAAAGCCAACTGCCTACGTCATCCTTAACAGAGAGAGACTGAAACAGTTTCCCTTGAGAACAGGAACTAGACAAGGATGCCCACTCTCACCTCTTCTATTCAACACTGTTCTAGAAGTTCTAGCCAGAGCAATTAGACAAGACCAAGGAATAAAGGGTGTCTGCATCAGTGAAGAAGAACTAAAAAGCTCCCTATTTGCAGATGATATGATTGTATATACAGAGAATCCCAGAGTCCATAAGGGAACTACTCAAACAGATGGAAGACTTTGGCAAAGTCTCAGGAAACAAGATAAACATAAGTAAATCAGTAGGATTTTTAAGAGATTATTAAGGAAGAAATCACCAAGTCAATATCATTTACTATAGCCCCAAGGAAGATAAAGTACCTAGGAATAAATCTAATCAGAGAAATAACAGACCTTTACAAAGAAAACTACAAACCCTTACTACAAGAAACTAAAAGAACTTAGATAAATGGAGAAACAAACCTTGCTCATGGATAGGAAGACTTAACACTGTGAAAATGTCTATTTTACCCGAAGTAATCTACTTATACAATGCAATCCCAATACAAGTTCCAGTGACATTTTTTAATGAGATGGAGAAACAAATTACCAACTTTGTCTGGAAAGGAAAGAAATCCCGGATCAACAAAGCATTACTAAAGAAGAAGAATACACTGGGAGGCCTCTCATTACCCAACCTTAAACCTATTACACTGCCACAGTAGTCAAAACAGTCTGGTTCTGGTACAGAAACAGACAGATAGATCAGTGGAACAGAACTGAGACCCCAGAAATGACATAATCTGCCTATGAAGAGCTGATATTTGACAAAGGCCCTAAGACATTAAACTGGGGTAAAACAATCTTTTCAAGAAATGGTGCTGGCAAAATTGGATGTCCAACTGCACTAAATTGAAACAAGACCCATATCTTATACACAAATCAACTCAAACTAGATAAAAGACCTAAATATGAAATCTAAAATGATAAAGCTCATTCAAGAGAAAGTAGGAACAATGGAAGGTTTAATTCACAATGTAGACAGACTTCAAAATCTGTCAAAGAAACCACAAATAGAAGAGAAAATAGGTAAATGGGAACTACTAAGAGTCAATAACTTTTGCTCATCCAAAGACTTTATCAATACAATTAAAAGGCCACCTACAGAACGGGAAAACATATTTGGCAACTATATGTCAGCCCAAACCCTGACTTCCATAATCTATAGCCAAGCCAAGTGCCGTTGAGTCGGATCATAATCTATAAGATACTACAAAATACCAACAAGGAAAAGATAAATCATCAAATTAAGCAATGGGCAAAGTAGCTGGGCAGACACTTCTTTAAAGAGGAAATCCAGGCAGACAAAAAAACATATGTGGACATGCTTACGATCATTAGCTATTAAAGAAAGTCAAATCAAAATGACAATGAGATACCATCTCACCCCAACCAGGTTGGCCATGGTCCCAAAAAAGCAAAACAACAAATATTGGAGAGACTGTAGGGAAACTGGAACTCCACTGCACTGTTGGTAGGATTGCAAAATGGTGCAACCTCTTTGGAAAGCAATCTGGCACTACTTTAAAAAAATGGATATAGATATACCATTTGACCCAGTAATTCCACTGCTCAGAATATATCCTACAGAATCAAGGGAATTCACGCCAACTGATACATGCACATGAACATTCATTGAAGCACAGTCCACAATAGCAAAACAGTGGAATCAACCCAGATGCCCAACAACAGAGGAATCGCTAGGGATACTATGATATGTGTACTCAATGGAACACTATGCAATAATAAAGAACAACGATGATAGCAGGAAACATCTCTTAACCTGCTTTCAACTGGAGGACCTTATGTTGAGTGAAAGTAGTCAATGACAAAAGGACAAATATTGTATGAGATCCCTAGGATAAGACCTTAAAAACAGACTCATGCATAGAAGAAAAGAGTGTTTCATGGATGCAAGGGTGGGAAGCGAGGGAGGGTCAGGGAGGAAGGGTTTAGATTAGATAGTTAATAGAAATTTGGTTGGTTGAAATCGGTGACAGCACACATTAGAAAGAACATTAATAATAACTGGACTTCAACACAATTTGAATATTCCTCCCATCTTAACCCAATACTGCACAGATGGAGTAGCTGGGGCAGTGGGCCGGGGACTGTGCTCTCAGGTGAAATCGAGGCCAATTGGCACAGCTAGAGTTTTGCTTATGAGGACTCTCTGCACCCCTCATTGGTGAGTGGCATCTGAGTCTTAAAAGCTTCCAAGCTGCCATCTGAGGGTACAGCAAATGGTTCCAACTCAACAGAAATGAATGACCACAGAGGACCACAATGACATGGGGAAAAGAGAACCCAGAAGACAGAGAGACCTGCTTGAGTGGGTCTCTACATCGACTCGTGACCAAAAGAACTGGATGGTGCCGGGCCACCACCAGTGATAGCCACGATGGAGCTCACAAAGTTGAGTCTCACTGACAGCAAGATAATAAATAGGGGTGCACCATGAGATCTCCAATAGAAGACCACAATTGGTAATCCGGGGGCTTCAGGGTTTCCCTGGGAGCATGGACCCTGGCCCTAATGCTGCCCCTGTCCATAAATCATAATGAAGGTCAACTTTTTGGACAGCAATGGATTGGACTTGGCAACACAGAGTGACCATATCTTGTAGGAATTTTATGGTTCTGTGCTTCTATAGGATGCCATCCTGCTCATCTCTTACTGGAAGAAGAGGAGTGATAGCAGAGGAGAGGATAGGAGACTGTTGGGAGTACAAGACGTGTATGGAGCAGAGAAGAGGGGTGTGCTGTCATTGGGCAGGGAGAGCAGTCAGAACTGCATATGGGTGAACATGTGAATTTTTATGACAATGTACATTTTCATTCAATCATAATTAAAAAAAGAATGTGAAATTTAATTAATTTATTTTTAGGAAAAATGTACAATAATTTTGTTGAGAACAATCATTAGCACTGACACATCGTTGTATGAGTCTTTTACTCCTAACACAAAGAGACAGAAATAAATATATGGTGAATTAATTAATAGATTCCAAGCCTATAAAGGGGAATTGAAATCAGACTTTCACAGAGAAAAAATGCCACTTAAGTAATTTTGGTCTCAATTTTCTCATTTGCAAATATGGAGATAAAGAAATCCATGTTTTAAGACTATTTAATATATCAGGCTTATATTGGTTTTAATAATGTAGAAAATTAGTGAAGTACAATAAATATTCAACAAATAATGAATACTGCTCTTAATTCCTACTGTTGTATCCATTAATTAATTGATGCTTTATTTCACAGCAGGCTGAGTTATCTTATGTATTTGTTAAGATAATAAACTTGCGCTGCTTAATATATATTGCATAATTCAGTATTCATACTTATTTAAAATTCCTTGTCTTTCCCTAATAATTAATTTTAATTTATTCTTCACTAAGTAGTATAATTTTGTGCTTGAAAGTGTCAAATTTTAGTATCAGACTGTTTATGGTAAAATCAGCCTCTACCACTAACTTATTCTTTGATTTCAGAACTTGCTTATCTTCTTATGTCCAGAATTTCTCATCTATAATACAGCAAAAGAAAGTGGAGCTAAGATGGCAGAGTAGCCACAGGTATTTTCTGATCCCTCTAAAAACAAAGAACCAGAAAAAAACTGAACAGACTATGTACAGCATTCTAAGAGTCGTGAATATCCAGCAGAAAGCTGATACAGCACTGTATGACCAGGAGGAAAGAGTAACTGAAGAAGCAGCTACTTCAGCCTGATTTAAATCTCCACCCTGCAGAGCGACCCACTTAAGTCATCCAGGTGGAGCCGAAGCACTGAAGCAGCCATCAGCTGAACACAACAGTGCTGCTAGCCCAGCATGTCTTTCTCAGCACAGAAGCTGAGGTTTGGAAGGCTGCATTTGCCAAACTACTGAAGATTTTCCCCTGAGCGTCATAAATTAAATGCTTTCAAATTCATGCAGATTCAAAATCTTTCCTACCTGCTGATTTCCATTCCTTTCCCCAGCACTTCTCCCTTCTCTGCTCTGCACCAGATACTATACTTTGACATACTACCTGCACCAGCTGCTAAACTCTGACATACTACTTAAGCTGGAAGTCAGACATCTTACACATGTGCCCTGAGCTATTCTTGCAGATGTAGAGAGAGAAACAAAGGAGGGGAAAGAAAAAATGTGTGCCAGCTCCCATGAGCCAGTAAATTCTCCTACCTTTCTTAGCACATTCATAGTTCTATTTGGTGACAAGGCACTGGAATTTTTAATGCTGCAATAATCAATCTAGCTTAAATGACGAGACTATTTAGATAGTCAAAAACTAAATGAACAAATAAATTACAACAAACTTTTGATATCTCAGAGACAATAATCAATTTCTAACCATTTAAAGAAGCATACTATCATGGTTTCAGCTAATTCACAAAACAAAGAATTAAAAATATTCCAGACAAAGAAGACTTCCTACACTTATTGGAGGTAGAATAACAAAAAGTAAAGTTTAAAGGTCTTCAAGACATTGAGAAAGAGACTAGGCAATGTACAGCAGAGCATACTGAAAAGTTAAACAGGATGAAAGAAAATACTCAAGTAACAATGATTTGAAATTCAGGGCATTAACACTAGAATTACAGAAACAATTCAATAGAGAGATAAAAGAGCAGAATGGAGGAAACAGAATGCAGAATTAGTGACAGTGAAGATAAAGCAACTGACACCAGGTTATAATTAAAAATAAAAAAATTAAGGGAATCACTAATAGTTATGTGGGACTCTATCAAGAGGAATAATTTATGAATGATTGCAGCACCAGAACACACAAACTATAATAGAAAATACAGAGTGACTTGTTGAAGAAATGTTGACAGAAAATTTCCCTGATATCATGAAACATGAAAAACTATCTATCCAAGATGCTCATCAAACTCCATGCAAGGTGGATTCAAAAAGAAAGACACCAAGACACATTATCATCAAATTTACCAAAATTAAACTTAACGAGATACTTTTAAAGGCACTAGGCTTAAACAGGAAACTCTGGTGCTGTAGTGGTTAAGTATTATTTCTGCTAACCAAAAAGTCAGCAATTCAAATGCACCAGGCACTCTTTGGTAACTCTATGGGGCAGTTATACTCTGTTCTACAGGGTTGCTATGAGTCAGCACCAACTTGACAGTACTGGGTTTAGCTATTTATTTAGGCTTAAACAAACAACAAAAAAAAGTAATTTACAAAGCAGAGATCACTGATATTGAGCTCCAATTACTCTGTGGAAGACATGCTGGCAAAAAGGCAAATGAGATGATAAATACAAAGCCTAGAACAGAAATTCTGCAACATAATAAGGGGTATCCATGCAAAGCCAATAGGCAATGTCATCCTAAATGGAGAGAGTGAAAGCATTCCCCCTGAGAGTGATAACCAGACAAGGATGTTTGTTGTCATCACTCTCATTCAGTATTACCCAGGATGTTCCAGCCAGAGCAATCAGGCAAGATAAAGAAACAAAGGGTGTTCATACTGTTAAGGGAGAAGTACAAGTATCTCTATTTGAAGATGATATGATCTTATACACAGAAACTGTAAAGAATTCAGAGAAAAAAAGAGGTGGAGGCTAAGATGGAGGACTAGTCACACATCTCCTTAATTCACTCTGAAAACTAAGGCCTAGAAAAGCAATTGAATGGAGCAGAGTAGGCATTCTGGGATCCCCAAAATCAGGTAGAGCCTTGTGAGATCAGACTGAGCAACAGGAAGGGGAAAATTACATTTGTTGGAGACAAGACAACAGTGCAAATGGTCCCATTTCTGCTGGTACAGCAGCTGAAGAGCTTACAGGTACAGACACAATCTTTGTCAATCGGGACACTGAGACAGGGACTGCTGAGCCAGACACTTTGGCACCAGTTGGCTGCCATGCTGAGCTGCAGCGCCTAACTAGACAGTGTCTCTTGCACAGAGAGGCTGTACTTAAGGCAGTCACATCTAGAGAACCCAGTGTCAGCTATTGGCTGAGGGCACCTGTGCCTCCCCTCATCCTTCCCTAAGCTGCATTATAGATTCCACCAGTGCAATGCAGAAGAGGAGGTAGGATGACATCTTAGTCACCTGAGAGGCAGAGTCAGTCATAGCACAACAGCACCTGATTGGACAGTGCCTCTCTCAGAAGAAAAGCTGTTATTTAAGACAATCACACTTAGAGAATGTATCCGGGGCTGGCAGCTGAGGGTGGTGGTGACCTTACCCCTCCCTTCTCTGAGACACATCATAGTGTCTGATGATGGGGTCCCTGAGAGCCTGCATCTTTGTCAGGTAAGTGGCAGGGCCTGTCACTCCTGAGAGCCTGGTAGGTACCAGCTTCCATTAGACAGCAACTTTCCCAGCAGAAAGACAGTTTTTAAGAAAATCACATCTAGATAATGCCGTGGTGGCTGGTGGCCTTTCCTTCACTGAGCAATCTCATAGTGTCTGCTGACGTGACCCCCAAGAGGCTCCATAAGTAGGTTGCCATTTTTGTGAGCCAGGAGATAGGTCCTGCAACCCCTGAAGGGTGAGCTACTACTACATAGCACCTTTCTGAGCAGAAAAGAAGTTTTTAATACAACTGCATCTAGAGAATGCAACGGTGTTTGGAGGTTCTGCGTGGCAACACCTTTCCCTCTTCCCTTCCCTGAGCTACACCATGATGTCTGATGGCATGACATGAAAGAGTCAGCACAAATAGGTTGCCGTCTTTGTCGGCCAAGCAGAGGGGTCTGTCACCACTGAGGATCCAGCTGACACCTGCTGCCAAGCTGAGCAGCACCACTGACTGAATAGGGTCTCTCTCATTGAAGAAGCTGTACTTAAGATAGCTGTACCTAGATAATTCAGCAACCAAATATGGCCTAGTCTAGCACTGCTACTACTCACTCCCTTCACAGAGCTATGCCAGATCACAGATAAAGAAGCCTTCCTGAAATTATCAGAGGCAGAATGCAAAATAATTACATATAGAGTCCTTCTACATTAAGATTAAGTAAAGTGCAGCAGAAACAAATGAAAAGTTAAACAAGCTATATGAACTTCTAGACCATCAAAGATCTGAAATTCAGCAGATCAGTAATAAAATTACAGAGTTAGACAATTCAGTGCAGAACCAAAGGAGCAGGATTGAGGAAATAGAAGGCACAATTAGCAAGACTGAAGGTAAAGCAACTGACACCAGCCTTTGTGAGGAGAAATCACATGAAATGGTCAAGAAAGACGAAGGATCATTAATAATCATGTGGGCTTCTATGAAGAGGAACAGTTTACATGTAATCAGAGTCCCAGAACAGAAAGGGACAGCAGAAAATATAGAGAATTGTTGAAGAGTTGCTAATGTAAAACTTCTATGAACATCGTGACAGAAGGTAGCTATTCAAGATACTCATCAAATTCCACAAAATGTAGACCCCAAAATAAAGGCACCAAGATATATTACAATCAAGCTGAACAAAATGAAACATAAGGTGAGGCTCTGAAAGGCAGCTAGGCATAAACAAAAGCTAATATACGGAAGGAAACCTCATAGAATGTCCTCTGGGTTTTCAGCCAAAACCTTGTTGGAAAGAAGGCAATGGGATGACATATACAAAGCCTTGAAGGAAAAAATAAAAATAAAAATAATTCCAATCAAGAATTACAAATCCTGCAAAATTATCTTTGAATTACAACAGTGACATTAGGACATTCACAGATAAACAGAAGCTTAGAGACTTTGCAAAAACCAAACCAAAGTTACCAGAAATACTGAAAGAAGCTTTTTGATTAGAAAATCAATAACAACAGATGGATACCCAAGGACAAAAGGAGGGCACAGCATCCAGAGTCCAGAAAAATTAAACAATATCTGGCCACCACCAATGACAGCCTTGATGGAGAAACAGCAGGATAAAAATGTGGGTACAAATCTAGAACTCTATTAAAAGACGACTTGATAGTCTGACCTCCTGGAGGGGACTACCCCACCCCAAGAACACTTCGCCTGGATTTGTTGGAAGTCTGGAGCTGAAACCAGTACCAAAGCCAATTCTCCAAACAAAAATTGGACCAGACTATAAGACACAAAGTGATGCTGCTGAAGGGTGTCCTTTGTAGCTTGAATATGTACATGAAGCTGTTGGAGCAGCTTGGTTCTAGAAGCAAGACGAGAGGGTGAAGAGGAGGGAACAAGAATTGATTGAGAGACTACAGGAAGTACAGGATTAAAATGAACATTGTGTTGTCACTGGGGTGGAGAGCAGTTAGAGCAGTGTGGAGGTATGTTTATGGGGCTTTGTATGGCAAATGGAGTAAAATAAATAAATAAAATAACAACAACAACAACAAAAGAATATTTACAACATCAAAGTGCTTTAAAGGATATCTATGTCTATACAGGAAACCCTGGGAGCATAGTGGGTTAAGTGCTAAGCCTGCTAACCAAAAAGTTGGCAGTTCAAATCCACCAAGTGCTCCTTGGAAACTTTAGGGAGCAATTTTACTCTAATCTGACTTGATGGCATTGGGTTACTTTTTTTATTTGTTTGTTTTTTGTGTCTATGCATTAATTTATTTAGAATAAGATCTGTCATGCAGTATGTACTCACTCTACCTCAATTATTTATTTACTACATTTGTTATATTATCATATGTTATATGTATATTATTGAATTTGCACTGAAGGTTAGGAAATTCTGGTGATACAGTGGTTAAGCGCTATGGCTGCTAACAGAAAGTTCAGCAGTTCAAATCCATCAGATGCTCCTTGGAAATTCTATAGGACAGTTTTATCCTGTAACGTATGTCTGCTGAGTCAGAATCAACCAGTGAGAATATGTTTGGGTTTTTGTTTGTTCATGATTTATATGAGTGGGAAAAAGAACAAAAGAAACGTTAGAAGGTGAGTATGGAATTTAAGGAACAATTCTGACCAGATGCCACTCACCAATGTGGGGTGCAGAAGGCTGTCTTAGCAAAATACCAGTTATGGCAATTTGGCCTCAGTTTCATCTGAGAACATGGTCCCTGGCCCCCATCCCTAGCTACTGTGCCCTTTTAATACTGGGTTAACATGGGAGAAGTAATCATAATATATTGAAGTCCAGTTAATATCGATCTTCTTTCTAATGTGTGCTGTCACAGATTTCACCCAACCAAATTTCTATCAACTATCTAACCTAAACCCTCCCACTCTTGCGCTCCCACACTTCCCACCCTTGCAGCTGTCAAAGAGTCTTTTCTTCTGTGCATGAGTCTGTTTTTAAGTTCGCATTATAGGGGTTTCATACAATATTTGTCCTTTTGTCACTGACTGCTTTCACTCAGCATAATGTTCTCCAGTTGAAACCACATTATAAGATGTTTCCTGGGGGTGGAGTCAAGATGGCGGACTAAGCCCACGGCTCCTTAGATCGCTCTGGAAACCAAGACCTGAATTGACAATCAAACAGAGCCTTCTGATCACCTAATCAGCCTCAGGACACGGCACAGAGCTGTTAATTGGGACTTCATACCACTCAGCGAAAAACCTCCTCTCTCTCGCTGACTCCCGCTCCTGGCTAGCCCCGGCTCTCACAGACGGAAGGTAAACACACTATTTTGACTTTTTTTTTCCTCTGTCTCGGCTGGCGGGCGGAGGTGGGCCTTGCCTGGCACTGGACTCAGATGCGCTACTGGGGGGATAGGCAGGTGAAATTCCCATATTCTGAGAGCCAGGCTCGGGACTCTGTTAATCTAGCCACTTTGAGCCTTTCGTTTTGTAGCTGCCTCAGCGGGGTTTGTGCTGAGCTTCACGGTCAGAGTGTGGGACGCCATGTTGGTACCGAGATTTTAGCGGGACAGCGCTTCTCCGACAGAAAAGTAGTGATTTTGCACAGTGCTGCCTACGTTGGGGGCCCTGCAACAGAAGCAGAGGAATCACTACCTCTCGGCACCTTTAGCCCCTCTGTCTGCTGCCTGTGTGGAGGACGCCATCTTGGATACGGTGGCCGCAGCTGGACCTAATTCTTAGCTTGGGAGCCAGAGCCTGCCCACAGGAGGACACCAGGGCAGTAGCATTGCTGTATTCTAAACTAGTTTGTTATCATCTGGGGTTGGATAGAGTGGGGCTTACTTTATCAGATGAGAAGAGGGACCTCTACACCTGAAAACCTAACTGACTTGTGAACTGGTCAGATACATTTTGCTTTACACTTGAAGACAGCCTAGAGAAACATTTGCAATCCATCCTCACAGTACCTCTTCCAGCCTCTATATACTCACATGGGACCCAAAAAGCAACAGACAATTGTGGCATACAAGCAATCACTCATGGCTTCAGAAGGCTCTCAAACAAAGCAACCAAGGAGTTTTCCAGATGCAAAAACTTTTAGGAAAGCATCAGGAAGTGAATACAACTTGATTATGTACAGAGCCCTTCTAGACCTTATACAAAATGCAGCAGAACAAAATGAAAAATTAAGCAAGTTGTTCGAGCTGATGAAACACCAGTACTCTGAAATCCAACAGATGAAGAAGAAAATCAAAGACATAGAAACTTCCATGCAAACCCAAGAAAACAGAATGGAACAAATGGAAAAAAGAATTTCTGACTTGGAAGACACAGCTACTGATGCCAGCATGTATGAGCAGAAATCAGAAAAAAGAAACAAGAAAAATGAAGAAACATTAAGAAGCATGTGGGACTCTATTAAGAGGAACAACCTTCGATTAATTGGAGTCCCTGAACAGGAAGAGACATCTGAGAACACAGAGAGTATTGTTGCTGAGCTACTGAAAGAAAACTTCCCAGAAATCATGAAGGAAGAGAATATGGACATCTCAGACGCATATCGTACGCCACCCAATATAGATCTCAAAAGAAAGACTCCAAGACGTATTCTAATCAAGCTTAACAAAATGAAACATAAGCAGCAACTCTTAAAGGCAGCAAGACTCAAGCAAAGCTAACATCCAGAGGGAAACCCTGTAGGCTCTCGTCAGATTTCTCAGCAGAAACCATGCTGGCACGGAGACAGTGGCATGACACATTCAAAGTCTTGAAGGAGAAGAACTTCCAACCAAGAATTATATATCCTGCAAAACTATCTTTCAAATACAAAAATGAAATTAAGACATTCCCAGATAAACAGAAACTCAGAGACTTTGTAAAAACCAAACCCAAACTACAAAAAATACTGAAAGAAGTTCTTGGCTTTGACTTAGAAGAGCAAAACCACTAACTTTATATATTAGAACGACACACTATTCAATACTCTACTCATTTAGGGAAGGCCCCAAAGTAATTCACAGCTTTGATATGGAAAGAAGCAATCCAGTGATCATCATGAAAACTATGGTGTCATCATAATAAAAAGAGGGATGTACTATAGTTGTTATAGTCCTTCCAGATAGAGAGGAAGATGACCAGACTGCTAGTAATTAAAATTGAGTTTATAAATAGTCTATTAAAGGGGTTCATAGGGGCAGTTATAAAGCACAACAAAGATGTATCATACCATTTCAAGAAATCTAACAAACAAGTCTCAACAACAATAAAACCAGCTGTGAAAAAGGTGAAAAATCAACTCACAAAAAAGAGTGTCGCAGAACAGACTAATAAGAACAACAGAGAAAACATCTACATAAAAATAAACATACCACAATGGCAGCAGTGAACACATACCTATCAATAATTACATTGAATGTGAATGGGCTGAATGCTCCAGTAAAGAGACACCGAGTGTCATCTTGGATCAAAATACACGACCCATCCATATGTTGTCTACAAGAAACTCACTTGAGACCTAAAGACAGGAACAAACTGAAAATTAAAGGATGGAAGAATGTGTATCAAGCTAACAATGAACAAAGAAGAGCAGGAGTGGCAATTCTAAACTCAGGCAAAATCAATTTTAATGTCAAATCCACCATCGTGGACAAAGATGGACACTATTTATTGCTGAAAGGTTCAATACACAAGCAAGACTTAACTATATTAAATATTTATGCACCTAATGTCAGAGCACCTAAATATGTCAAAGAAACACTGACTATGCTCAAAAGAGAGTTTGATGGCTCCATAATAATAGTGGGAGACTTTAACACTCCACTCTCATCACTAGACATATCATCTAGAAAAAAGCTGAGTAAAGATACAGAAGACCTCATTGACACAATTAACCAACTAAACCTCACTGATATATACAGAACTCTCCACCCATCAGCAGATAACTACACCTCCTTCTCCAGCGCACATAGAACATTCTCCAGAATTGACCATGTGATAGGCCATAATGCAATGCTCAACAAAATCCATACCATTGAATTATTGCAAAGCATCTTCTCAGATCATAAAGCCATAAAAGTTGGAATCAATAGCAAAAAAACATAGATAGAAAGTGGAACTCTTAGAAACTGAACAACATCTTGCTCAAAAAAACATGCATTATAGGGGAAATCAAGGACGACTTAAAGAAATTCATGGATTCCAATGAGAATGAAAACACTTCCTACCAGAACCTATGGGATACAGTCAAAGAAATGCTCAGAGGTCTGTTTATCTCCATAAATGCACACATCTGGTAGGAAGAAAGAAACCAAATCAAGAAACTAACTCTACAGCTTGAAAGAGTAGAAAGAGAACAACAGAGGAACCCCTCGGGTGCCAGAAGAAATTAGATCATAAAGATTAGAGCAGAGCTAAATGAATTAGAGAACAGAAAAACAATTGAAAAAATTGAAAAGACCAAAAGCTGTTTTTTTGAAAAGATCAACAAAATTGATAAACCACCGTCTAAACTTACTAAAGAAAAGCAGGAACGGAAACAAATAACCCAAATTAGAAATAAGAGGGGAGTTGTCATCACAAATGCATCAGAAATCAAAAATATCATAACAGAATACTATGAAAGACTGTACTCTAACAAATTTGAAAACCTAGGGGAAGTGGACAAATTCCTTGACTCACGCCACCTACCCAAATTATCACAACGTGAAGCAGAACAACTTAATAAACCCATCAGAAAGGAAGAGATCGAAAAGGTCATCAAAATAGTACCAACCAAAAAAAGTCCGGGCCCAGATGGCTTCATGGCAGAATTTTACCAAGCATTTAGAAAAGAGCTATCCCCAATACTACTGAGACTATTTCACAGTATAGAAAGGGATTGAGTACTCCCAAACTCATTCTATGAAGCCAGCATAACCCTGATACGTAAGCCAGGGAAAGATCCAACAAAGACAGAGAACTACAGACCTATATCAATCATGAACCTAGATGCAAAAATCTTCAACAAAATTCTTGCCAACAGAATACAACAACATATCAAGAAAATAATCCATCATGACCAAGTGGAATTTATACCAGTGATGCAAGGCTGGTTCAACATCAGGAAAACAATTAATGTGATTAACCACATAAATAACACAAAAGACAAGGATCACCTGATTTTGTCCATTGATGCAGAAAAGGCATTTGATAAAGTCCAACACCCATTCATGCTAAAAACTCTTAGCAAAATGGGTATAGACGGCAAATTCTTCAACACAATAAGGGCTATTTATACAAACACAATTGCCCACGTCATCCTGAATGGAGAGAGACTGAAAGACTTTCCCTTGAGATCAGGAACTAGACAAGGATGCCCACTGTCACCGCTCCTATTCAACGTTGTGCTGGAAGTTCTAGCCAGAGCAATTAGAAAGACTAAGAAATAAAGGGCATCTGCATCGGCAAAGAGGAAGTTAAAATCTCCCTGTTCACAGATAATATGATTGTATATGCAGAGAACGTCAAGGAATCTGTAAGTAAGCTACTCAGACTGATAGAAGAGTTCAGCAAAGTCTCAGGATACAAGATAAACATAAGTAAATCAGTAGGATTCCTTTTATACCAACAATGAGACTGTTAAGGAGGAAATTATCAAATCAATACCATTTACAATAGCCCCTAAGAAGATAAAGTACCTAGGAATTAATCTAACCAGAGAAACAACAGACCTTTACAAAGAGAACTACAAGCCCTTACTACAAGAAACTAAGAGAAACTTAGATAAATGGAAAAACCTACCCTGCTCATGGGCACGAAGACAACATTGTGAAAATGTCTATTTTACCCAAAGCAATTTATTTATATAATGCAATCCCAATACAATTTCCAGCATCATTGTTTAATGAGATGGAGAAACAAATCACCAATTTTGTATGTAAAGGGAAGAAGCCCCAGATAAGTAAGGTACTGCTAAAGAAGAAGAACACAATGAGAGGCTTCTCATTACCCGACGCTAGAACATGCTACACTGCCACAGTGGTCAAAACAGCCTGGCACTGGTACAAGAACAGACAGATCGATCAGTGGAACAGAACTGAGACCCCAGAGACGATACCATCTGCCTATGAACAGTTGATATTCAACAAAAGCCCTAAGACATTAAACGGGGGTAAAAACAGTATCTTCAACAAATGGTGCTGGCAAAATTGGTTATCCATCTACAATAAACTGAATCAAGATCCATATCTTACACCTTATATGAAAACCAACTCCAGCTGTATAAAAGACCTAAATATCAAACCTAAAATGATAAAGCTCATCCAAGAAAAGATAGGAACAACAATGGAAGTTTTAGTACACAATGAGGACAGACTCCAAACTCTGTCAAAGAAACCTCAATCAACAGAAGAGAAAATAGATAAATGTTAACTATTAAGAATCAAACACTTTTGCTCATCCAAAGACTTTATTAATAGAATTAAAAGAACACCCACAGAATGGGAAAAAATATTTGGCAACTCTATGTCAGACTTACGCCTGATCTCCATAATCTATAAGATACTACAAAATATCAATAAGAAGAAGATAAACCATTCCATTAAGCGATGGGCAAAGAAGATGGACAGACACTTCAATAAAGAGGAGATCCAGGCAGCCAAAAAACACACGCGGACATGTTCACAATCTTTAGTTATTAAAGAAATTCAAATTAAGACAATAATGAGATACCATCTCACTCCAACAAGATTGGCCATGATCCAGAAAACACAAAACATCAAATGCTGGAGAGGCTGTGGAGAAAGTGGAACCCTCCTACACTGTTGGTGGGATTGCAAAATGGTCCAGCCTCTTTGGAAGGCAATCTGGTGCTTCCTTAAAAAAATGGATATCGATATACCATTTGACACAGTAATTCCACTACTTGGAGTATATCCTACAGAATCAAGGCCTTTCACACCAACGGACACATGCACCAGAATGTTTACCGCAGCACAGTCCATGATACCAAGATGATGGAATCAACCCAGATGCCCAACAATAGAAGAATGGATAGGTAAACTATGGTACATATACTCAACAGAGTACTATGCAATGATAAAGAATAACGATGATTCCAGGAAACATCTCCTAACATGGTTTCAACTGGAAGACATTATGTTGAGTGAAAGTAGTCAGCGACAAAAGGACAAATACTGTATGAGACCTCTACCATAAGATCTCAAAAACAGACTTGTGTATAGAAGACAAGACTCTTTGACAGCTGCAAGGGAGGGGAGGGAGGGGAGGGAGGGAGAGGGAGGGAGGGACCGTTTAGTTTAGATAGTTACTAGAAATCTAGTTGGGAGAAAGTGGTGATAGCACACATTAGAAACAAGAACAACATTAAGTGGGCTTCATAACTTGAGTACTCCTTCCGTCTTTACTCATTACTGCAAGGATAGAGTAGCTGGAGCGGGGGGCGGAAGACCGTGCTCTTAGGCCAATTCCAGGCCAATTGGCACAACTAGCATTTTGCTAAGAGAGCTCTCTGCACCCCACATTGGTGAGTGGCATCTGGGGTCTTAAAAGCTGCCAAGCTGCCATCCGAGGACACAGCAAATGGTCCCAACTCAGCAGGAACGGATGCTCACCGAGGACCAAAATGACATGTGGTAAAGGCAACCAAGAAGACAGAGAGACCCACAAGAGTGGGTGCCTACATTGACTTGGGACCAGAAGAACCGGATGGTGCCCGGCCACCACCAGCGATAGCCACGATGGAGCTCACAGAGAGGAGTCACACTGGCAACACAAGAATAAAGAGGGGTGCATCATGAGATCTCCACTAAAAGACCTCAATTGATGGTCCAGCGGTTTTGGGGTTCCTCTGAGAGCATGGCCCCTGGCCCTGATACTGCCCTTTCCCATAAATTATAACAAAGTTCCACTCTTTGGACAGGAATGGATTGGACTTGGCAATGCAGAGTGACCATATATTGGAAGCACTTTATGGTTCTATACATCTATAGGATATCATCTTGCTGACCTCTGGCTGGAGGGAGGGGAGTGGAGGGAGAGGAGGGGAAAGGAGGCTGTTGGGAGGATGAGACATGTATGGAGCAGAGAGGAATAGTGTGCAGTCACCGGACAGGGAGAGCAGTGGAAGCTGCATATAGGTGGGCATGTAAATTTATATGTGAATGTACATTTTCACTCAGTTATGTTAAATAAAAATTAAAAAAAAAAAAGATGTTTCGTAAAGTCATCATTGGTCTTTATTGTTGCATAGTGTTCCAGTATGAGTATATATACCATAGTATCCGTATCCATTCGTCTGTTGTTGGGCAGCTGAGATGATTCCGTCTTTTCTATTGTGGACTGTGCTGTAATAAACATTTGTGTGCATGTATCAGTTGGTGTGAATGGCCTTGATTCTGTAGAATATATTCTGAGCAGTGGAATTACTGGGTCAAATGGTATATCTATCTCCCAACTTTTTAAGGAAGCACTAGATTGCTTTCCAATGAAGTTGCACCATTTTGCAATCCCACCAACAGTGTAGGAGAGTTCCAGGTCCTCCACAGCCTCTCCAGCATCTGTTGTTTTGCATTTTTTGGATCATGGCCAACCTTGTTGGGGTGAGACAGAATTTAACTGTAGTTTTGATTTGAATTTCTTTAATAGGTAATGATCATGAACATGTCTGCCTGGATCTCCTTAGAGAAGTGTCTGTCCGTTTCCTTTACCCATTGCTGAATTGGATGATTTATCTTTTTCTTATTGATATTTTGTAGTATCTTATAGATTACGGAGATCAGGGGTTGGTCTGACATATAGTTGCCAATATGTTTTCCCATTATGTAGGTGGCCTTTTGATTCTATTAATAAAGTCTTTGGATGAGCAAAAGTGTTTGATTCTTAGTAGTTTGCATTTATCTACCTTCTCGTCTGTTGATAGTGCTTTGTCCGATTTTGAAGTCTGTTTAAGTCGTGTATTAAAACCTCCATTGTTGATTCTATTTGTTCTTGGATCATCTTTATAGTTTTAGGTTTGATATTTAGGTCTTTTATTCAATTTGAGTTGGCTTTTGTATTTTCCTAACTTCTTTATGGGTTATTGTCATTTGCTCTTAATATTCTAGAATAAATATAGTAATTCGCTTCATGATTTTGCTTTCCTTCTCTTGTGTCTCAAAATGACTTTTATTCCACTCTAAAAGTAGAGCAATATTTTATTTTATTTTTTACTTTTTATTTCATCTTGAGGGTACAATTGTTTCCTTTAGATTTAGATTACTTGTTTGGCAGTTAATAATGTAGAGGAAAAGTCTGGTGAAAAACTACATTTGTTTTGCTAGTAAAACTGTTTTTCCTGACTTAAAGATAGTCTTTATTTTTGGTTGTATTTACTCTTTACTATTTAACTGCTTTTATCCCTGGTGGTGCTGTGGTTAAGAGCTCTGCTGCTCACATATGGAACTGTTCTGTTCTGTCCTATGTGGTCACTATGAGTTCAAACTGATTCAGTGGCAACAGGTTTGGGTTTTTTTGTTTTATTTAATATTTGTAACTTTTCTTGATCATTTTATTAACTCAGCTGTTGCAGCTTGTTGTTAGATAAAAATAGCTATCTTCTCATTAGAGATGCAGAACAGCATCACCAGGATTCCCCCAAAGCTGTTATACCACAGTCTTAGTTACTCATTTCTCAGTCCTTTGTTGCATATGTAATTCCACTAGAGTAACTACCCCTATCTTATTTTCCATAATCCTATTTACTACGAATTCTAACTCACAATTTTACAGTATTGGTTGAGCACAGATAAAGACTTCTTTCACTTTCATCTGTGCAATTTCCATTTTGTACACTGAATTATAGTAATCACATTACCACAATCACATTTCACCAGAGTTACATGTTACATGTATTTTTCAGATTTGAGCATTTTGATCCACATTTTTCCCTATATTGTATCATCCTTTCAAATAAGGAAATAAACTAAATATATGTGCTTAAAATACCTAAAGTGTGAAATAGAAATCTCTATGGAATGATCTAAAGTTATTCTTAAACATCAAATAGCAAAGAGAAGGTTTTTATCACCCCCAGACATAAAATTTTGTTCATTCTTTTCATTAAGGTAAAACACATCACTGCAACTATGTCAGGCCAGTTATTACTAAACATTTCCCCAAACTCTATGCTCATCCTCTATTTAATAACACTGGATCTCAAATACTTCATTTGCATATCATTAAAAGTTAGTGCTACTGTCTTTCTTATGCAGGTCATATAATACTCCTGAACCTATGATTTTATGAGCAATAAAATGAAAAGTTTTATTGCGAAAGAACAGAGCTACTAGGAGAATTAATTATGCTTTCTCTAGACAAGTGCTTTTCAACTAGTGAAAACTTGCCTTACAGGGAACAGTTGGCAATGTCAGAGAACTTTTGGTTGTCATGACTGACCAAATGCTATTCACATCTAGCAGCCAGATGTCAGAGATGCAGATACAAGTCAGGGGCAGTCTGTAGGACAGCCTTTCTCTCTCCGTCTCTCTATCTCTGTCTATCTTTCTCTCTCTCTCTCACACACACACCCATGCAAGCACACACACACATGCACACCCACTACAGTGTTTCCAAATCCCAGTAGCACCAACATTGGGAAACCTTGCTCTAGAAAATAAGTATCAATTTACCTTCGTTTTCCTTTTCTGCTGAATAGAAAAACTCAAACTAGAGAGCAACACGCATTATTTAAGAGAATTTTGATTTGTAACTTACACAGAACGTACAAAAGGGGAAAGAAGCTGCCCAAACAAATGACTACCAATAAATCAAAGAACTATTTATTGAGTGACTAATATGTAAATCGGAAACCCTGGTGGCAAAATGCGTTAAGTGCTAGGTTTGCTATCCAAAAGATGGGCAGTTAAAATCAGCCAGGTACTCTTTAGAAACTCAGTGGTGCAGTTCTACTCGGACCTCTAGGGTTACTATGAGTTGGACCCAACTCCTCGGCAGTGGGTTTGGGTTTTGGTTTTTTAATACATACCTTACTTTTGTTTCTCAAAACATTAGCTATGAAATAGCCTCACCTGCAACTTATATCACACACACCTTATTCCAAGCACGATGGTGATGTTACTACTACCACTGCTAGTATTACTATTACTAATCACTGCACAATCAATAACTAGTATTTAATGGAAAGCGGCTCTGATATAAATACCATGTTAAGCTCTGTATTTACATTATCTCATCTAATTCTTGCTATGAAGGAATAAGATAGATATAATTAGAAAAGACATTGAAACATAATTCTAAATCCATAAATATATATATTATATCACCTTATTGACTCGACGGCACTTGGCTTGGCTGGCATGAGTAGTCATGTTCGATGCAAGGAATCACTTAATATGTCCCTTCTGGCCATGGATTTTGTAAGCAACACATAATTATTGAGTGGGACTATGCAAATAAGGCACGTGGAACCTGGAATGGTTGGAGTTATATGTCAAATTGACTGATCCATGGTTACTGGTATTGGGTGCTTATCTTCTATTTTGTGTATTGTAGGTCCTTACCTCTACGTATTGATGAGACAGGGTTGGTTTAAAGTATGTGTTATGGATTGAATTGTGTCCCACCAAAATGTGCATAACAGTTTGTCTAGGCCATGATTTCCAATATTGTTGATGTTCCTGTATGTTATAAATCTTGCCTCTATGAAGTTAATGAGGGAGTCTGGGTGGCAGTTATGTTGCTGGGGTCGACTTATGTGTAAGATGTATTGTGCCTGGAGGCAGTCTCTTGGGACATAAAGGAAAGAGAAGCCAGCAGAGAGATGGGGGACCTCATGCTATCAAGAAAAAAGCAGTACAGAGAGGAGAGCACATCCTGGGGACTGGTGGTCTCTGTGCTTCAGAACCTCCAAATACAGGAGTAGATCAACAACAAGAAATTTCCTGCAGAGCCAAAAGAGAAAGCCTTCCCCTGGAGCAGATGCCCTGATTTTGAACTTTTAGCCTACTGGACTGTGACAGAGTAAAATTTCTCTTTTTAAAACCATCCATATGTGGTATTTCTGTTATGGTGGTACTAGATGACCAAGACAGTATATATCATGAGTTGAAAGACATCCCCCAGAAGTATATGTCAACTTGGTTAGGCCATAATTTCCAGTATTGTATGTTGTCCTAAATTCTCTGATTGTAATTTTGTGTTAAAAAGGATGGAGGTGGGATTATAATACCTTTACTAAGTTACATGCCTAATCTAATGGAAAGGGAGTTTCCCTGGTGGGTGCCTGCACCACCTTTTATCTTATAGGAGATAAAAGGGAAGAGACATGAGCAGAAGGGAGGACCTCAAATCACAAAGGGGCATAGAGCATTTCCTTTGGACCTGAGGTTGCTGTGCTGAGATGCTCCCAGACCAAGGGAAGATTAATGAGAAGGACCTTCCTCCAGAGCCCAAAGAGAAAGCTTTCCCTTGGAGCTGATGCTCTGAGTTTGGCCTTGTAGCCTACTTTATTGTGAGAAAATAAATTTCTCTTTGTGTTGTAGCCTTTTGGGAAGGCCTAATTCAAACCTTACACTTACTAAATGTATACCTTCCCTGGAGTGTGGCCTGTGTCTAAGATACATATGCATGTCCTGACCAGGCACTGTCTCTTATCTGCAGCTGGGTCCCTAGCCTGGTTTGTGATCAGCTGACTTTCCTAGAAATCTCCTGTCTAGCCTGCAGATTCTGAAATTCTCTGAGTTCCAAAGCCCCTTGGGCCTGCAAACTAGACTTTGACCTGATTTAACAGCATCTGTAGCCTTGTGAGCCAGCAGTCTGTGGTCTAAACAGTTGGTTTGGATTCTTTAGCTCCTGCAGACATATTCCATAGAGAGTACTGGTTTGTATTTTAGGTGTTTAAAGCACATACAAGGGTCCAACAATTAAGTCTGAGAACTTAATTTTTCTGAGTGTTACATACACTATTGCTGAATATTGCTGTGGTCACCTTCAAAGTACTCCCCTTGGAAAGCTATGCACCAACGGCAGCACCTAGTCTACTCTTTAAAGCAATTTTGGAACTCTTTCTGGAATGGCCACTGCACCTAGTGGCAAGGTGGCAAAATTGCTTTGAAGGATAGGCTAAGTGCTGGCATCAGTGCGTAGCATCCTCGAAGGTGATCATAGTGATATTCAGCAACGAGATATGCAACACCTTTTCTAGGATGAGTTTGCCAGCTTAATTGGCAACCTTTGTGTGTATGGAGGGTTGGTTTAACGCATGTCACAAAACTGATATGTGGGATGATTCTGGAGCTGGGGCTTACCTGAGCTTTTAACAGATAATTCTACTATTCCATAACACTCACTGCTTCTAGATGGTGACAGTTCAGAGCACCATAGGATCCCAACATTAAAAGACTATTATTTTACTTTTTTTTTTTTTTTGATGGAAACAGTTATGAGACAATTTGAAAAGCCCTCTCAACAGAAATTCATTGTCCTTGAATCATGGTATGGATTAATGTGATATGTTCCAGAAATGAAAAATGCTTTATAGAATAGCCCCCCCAAAACCATACCCTTGGCCTTCAAGTCAATTTTAATTCACAGAGACTCTGTGACAGGGTAGAGCTGTCTCCTATGGGTTCTAGGACTAATCATTAGTGAAGCAGAGTGTCACAACTTTCTCCTGTGGATCACAGTAGCTAACCAGGACCTTTACCACCAGTGTTTCCAAAAGACTTCACCGAATTGGTAGAGGAAATTTAATGTGATCAACCTGTCTGCAAGTAGGTGGCTGGTCAACTCAAGGGACAGGTCTATATTAGACTCATTATGGGCTTATACTGTGGGCAGATGGAGCATTGAGCCACATTGCTGATGCTCTGCTCATGTGTAACAACCATTCCTTCAGTCATGTCAACTTTATTCATAAGAGAAACGCCAGCTAGGGATTGAGACCAAAAAAAAAAAAAAAAAAGTAACAACATCAAAAAAAATATCTGCATGCCCATAGACCAATCAACACATTACATTCCCGTATTTCCTCTTTCCCAGTATTCCAATACTATTCTTCAGTCTCTGACCAACTAGTTTGTTTGTTTGTTTGTTTGTTTGTTGTTGTTTTGTCCACTGCCTTGTGATACTCGTATTCTAAACCACTTTTCCCATCAGAATGAGTGAACAACCAGCTGTACTTCTGGAAAAATTTCCCTTCACCACTTGTCTTCTAAATGTGACTATAAACAATAAGAAGACACTTCTGAGTGTCATCAGACTGTCCTGGCAACCCATCCCTAAAGCTGACACATGTTCTTCACTCTTGCCATCAACTGATTTTTCTGAAACCCCCGTGGGATCAAGGTTGACCCAACACGGGAGATGTTTCAGTGAAACTGAAAAGGAGGATAGAAAAAGGAATTTGGGCTACCTGTTCATATAATTTACAGATAACTTCTAAAACTGATTCAGACTCATCCTGAATGTACCAATTGAACTGTACAATATATTGTTATTATTTCTACCTCACCTTCTAATTTAGGGAAACTGAATATATCCAGCCCTTGACTGCCAGTAATAAAGACATGGATTTTTATAGATATTATCCATAAATAAGTCACATGTGCCTATGAAATTTACTTTTTTGAAGTAATAACCACTATGGTAACACACCACTTTGCATTGCTTTCTATTCTTGCTTCCCATACATCCCTCAAATCTTTAGTATTGTTTCTCCTAAATATAGGATTAGGATTTACTATTTGCATGAGACTACTATGAAATTTGTACTGAGAGAGAAAAACAGACCTATTCCAATAAAGACTGGATTTATTAAAAAATATTAACATAGTGTGTGAGTCAGTATACTCTGTAAGATGCATAGTAGTAGCAAGAGAGATTTGCAATGAAGCCTGATGTCGAACAAATCAGAAGGAAATTTAAATTTCACACAAAAATGTAATTAACCTCAGAAAATAAGAAAATATTGAATGATTATCTTAGACCTTAACTAATACATTAAAATAATATTATTTTGCTTTGCTTATGCTACATATTAGAAACAATGATATTACACACTGAAGACTTACAACTTATATCAGGGAAATCATGTATACTGTATAAGGATAATTATTTTATTCTATTGCTGTCCAATGTTGTGGAGCAGGTTCGGACTCACAGTGACCCTATATACAATAAAAGGAAAAGTTGCCTGATCTCAGGATGTTCTCATAATCTTGAACCCATTTTTTAAATCAGTGTGTCAGTCTATCTCATTAAAAGGTTTGCTGATTTTGCTGAACCTGTATTTTCACAAATGCAATTTCCTTCTCTAGGGATTGGTCTCTTCTGGTAATACAATCAAAGTAAGTGAGATGAAGTGCCCCCAGGGTATATCCAATATTTTCTCCCAAACTATAGTTTAAATGTGTCAATTTTTCTTCTACCTTGGTTTTGTTACTCACTGTCTAGCTTTCTAGCACATATGAAGCAATTGAAAAGATCATAATTGTGGTCGGGACCACTTTAATTCATCAAAGTAGCATCTTTGCTTTGTTAAGATTTTAAAGAGGTCTTTTGCAACCGATATGCCCAGTGGGAAGCATCATTTGGTTTCTTGACTTTTGTTTCCATTGGCATTGATTGTGGATACAAGTAAAATTAAGTCTTTCATGAGTCGGATTCGACTCGACGGCACTTGGCTTTTCTTTATTTCAATCTTTTCGACATGTTTCATAGTGTTGCTTACTGGTCAGTTATTTGCCAAAAAATGAAATTTTTGAACTATGAACTGATTCAAAAAATCTTCCTGGAAGTGGCATACATCATGTCTTGTCACATATGATCAGGCAAAGAAAATGATGTGACCTTAATTCTAATGATGACGAATTACAACCTTACCGAGAGCACAGAAAGAGAGGAGAACCACAATATTTGCTAACAGAAATAGAAATCACTATAGTGAGTCAACTTTACATAAGAGGGAAAACAAATTAAAATGAGAAGTTGCATTTAGTCTGTGTGGCACTGAACAAGTGACTTTAAGAAGTCTTTGGTTTAATATGTAAACTGTGGTATATATATTCAATGGAGCACTATGCACTGATAAAGAACAATGATGATTCCAGGATATATCTCATAACCTGGTTTCAGCTGGAAGACAGTATATTGAGTGAAAGTAGTCAGCGACCAAAGGACAAGTATTGTATGAAACCCTTACAATAAGAACTCAAAAACAGACTTATGCATAGAGGAAAAGACTCTTTGAGGCTGCAACGGAGGGAAGGGAAGGAGGATGAGGCGGGGAGGGTTTAGATTAGATAGTTGGTAGAAATTTGTTTGGGTGAAATTGGTGATAGCACACATTAGAAACAAGAACAATATTAAGTGGACTTCAGCATAACTTGAGTACCCCTTCCATCTTAACCCAATATTGCAGGACAGAGTAGCTAGGGTACGGGGCAGGGGACCATGCTCTCAGGCAAAACTGAGGCCAAGTGGCACAACCAGTGTTTTGCTAAGAGGGCTCTCTGCACCCCACATTGGTGAGTGGCATGTTGGGTCTTAAAAACTGCCAAGCTGCTATCCGAGGGCACAGCAAATGGTCCCACCTCAGCAAGAACAGATGCTCTCTGAGGACCAAAATGACATAGGGGAAAGACGACCTGGAAGACAGAGAGACCCACATGAGTGGGTGCCTACATCGACTTGGGACCAGGAAAACTGGATTGTGCCCGGCCACCATCAGTGCTAGCCACGATGGAGCTCACAAAGTTGAGTCTCACTGGCAACACAAGAGTAAAAAGGGGTGCACCCTGAGATCTCCACTAAAAGACCACAATTGATGGTCCAGGACCTTCGGGGTTCCCCTGGGAGCATGACGCCTGGCTTTGAAGCTGCCCTTGCCCATAAATCATAACGAAGGTCCACTCTTCAGACAGGAGTGGATTGGACTTGTCTATGGAAAGTGACCATATATTGGATGCACTTTATGGTTCTACGCATCTGTAGGGTATCATCCTGCTGACCTCTGGCTGGAGGAAGGGGAGTGGGTGGAGAGGAGGGGAAAGGACGCTGTTGGGAGGTTGAGACATGTATGGAGCAGAGAGGAATAGTGTGCTGTCACCGGGCAGGGAGAGCAGTGGAAACTGCATATAGGTGGGCATACAAATTTATATGGGAATGTACATTTTCACTCAGTCATAATAAAAAAAAGAAGTCTTTGGTTTACAACATGTATGTGAAAGTTTGAGTTTTGATTTACTCACCTAATTTAAGCTTTTCAATTACCTTGTGACACCATTAACCAATTTATAAACAGTCACTCCTTCAAGATTATTTCACATAATTTACTATGAACTTTTTAAATAAGAGTCTCGGGTGGTCCTGATCAGAGAACTTGACATACTGAAGTGCCTTTGTGTCCAGTCAATTTTCAAAACTGGGGCCATGAGCTGAGTAACTAGGAACTCTGGTTTCACAGTGGTTAAGTGCTGGGTCTACTAAACAAAAGATTGGCAATTCAAATCCACCAGGAACTCTTTGGAAACTCTATGGGGTGGTTCTACTCTGTCCTGTAGGGTTGCTGTGAGTTGAAATTGACTCGACAGCACTGGATTTCATTTGACTTTATAGGTCTGGACACTAAACATTGTAAGTAGTGTTATCTCTCATCACCATAAGCGACAACTCTCAAAACGCAATTCTGAAGTGCATACCTCAGTTAGGATTATTATGATACTATCCTAAAGTCTTGGGATTCACAAATAAACACTGAACAAAAAAAAATGGTAAATGTGTCAGTATACCTAAATAAATTAAATGCTTACTATAGCAAAATAATATCTCATGGTACTTTAAAACTATATATATTAAAATAACTAAAAAATAACATATAAGGGGTGTGGACCTATTTTTATTGCGGACCTAATTTTATTGTCTTGAAGAAGACAAAATCTAGTGGCTACATTTGAACCTTGATAATTTAAATGTACACTTAATTTTTAGAGTAAATCCTAAAAAAAAGAACACTATGTAAAACTTCCAAACCAGTAGATAAAAAAAAGAGACAAAAATTACTGTCTACCCAGAAAAAGGCAATAAAAGAGAATAAGAGGAAAAAAAGTAATTTCACAGCAGAGAAGCCTGGGAGACACCATCTAAACCAAGTTAACAGAGTGGACATCACCAATAATGGGGAGAATCAGATGTATTCTGCAGCCTCACTGATACAATGGGAAAGACACACCACGACCTCTGGGATATCGCTGCCAGAAAACGTACAATTTGATATAATTGTGATGAGCCATAAAAAAAGGGGAAAAAATTTGAGAGGCAATTTTCATAATTGAACAGTAATCTTCAGCATTCTCATCTAAAATCAAGATTGAGAAACTGTTTTGGACCAAAAGGGACTCAAGAGGCATGCGATAAGTGATTGAGGACTGGATGTCTTTGACAGTGTGGTGAAATGAGTTTCTTTATGTGATCTTTTCCCTTGGTACTGTAAAAAAAAAAGAGAGAGAGAGAGAGAGAGAAAGAGAGAAACGGAAAACTGCTTGGGAAATGCTGTCCCTGGGCTCTGAGGTGTTATAATTGCCCTTGTTACAATTGCTCTAGTCCTTTGTAGAAACTTATCATTTCGGCTCAAAGAAGACACTAGTCCCTGCTAATAGGAAATGTTAGTGATTATGCGAATAATGAGGCCACTTGCAAGGTGACTGGTCAGTTTAATCCAGAAAAGGGATTGGTCAGTTATTATGCAAGTAGGGTGTATAAAAATAGTCCCAAAAGAATAGAACCACTTGTCTATACCAGTAATCATCCCACAGAGGTTGTATGGTACCTCACTACCATCAAGAAGAGCATGGAACACGACACATTTTTTTTTTTTTTTTTTGATCCGTACACTTTGCAGAGAATCTCGTAGACACAAAGGACAGAAAGACTGTGACACTGGAGTGGTGGAAGCAGAATGGGAAGTTTGGCACAAGGCAGCATGGCAGGCTTCCCTGCCCCTAGAGGGAGATGGAGATTGGGTTTGTTGACCAACAGAGTGAGAAAACTAAGGGTCTCTGTGTGAGAGTCTTACCAGCAGAGTGGGGTACCTCCAGGCATATGTCGTTGGAGCTCAAGTGCTGTATATATAACACAGGCTTGAGCAAGGACAGGGGCCAGACTGTAGTGGGGTCCCAGTGGCAACAACTGAGAATAAGCCACCCCAATCAAAGTACTGTAACCTGAGTTATTCCTGTTACTTCTAAGTTAATCTTGATCCCATGTTACTTTCCTAATAACCAAATGCCATCGAGTTGATTCCAACCCATAGAGGCCCTAGAGGATAGAGTAGAACTGTTCCCATAGTTTCCCAGGAGCACTTGGAGGATCTGGTGACCTTTTGGTTATCTGCCATAGAACTTAATCCACTATACCACTAGGGTTTCCACTTTCCTAATAGACTTCATAATTGTGACTACAGTCTGTAAGTGTTCTGTGGCCATTGCTATGAGTTGTCAAACCTAAAAGAAAAATAGAGAATGCTGTGGGGAGAAAAGCCGGTGTCAGCTTTGATTGAAAGGATGATGACTGGTGGTATGTCAGACCTCCACCTTAGAAATCAGCTTTGGGCTGATGCTGATGCTGATGCTGAGTGTCACTCTCCCTGAAGGTGGATGAGATGTGGCACCACCACACCACAGCCATAAGGAACGTTGTTAGAACATATGAAGCTTGAATAGGTACTGTACATTAGGGAGATTTAGTGCATCTCTCTTCACATCTTGGTTTTAGTTGTTATATTTTAATTATTCAGGTGCAAACCATTCAGTATAACGATATAAACAACTGAAATACACTTACATGTTTTTAGGACATAACAGATGAACATTGTTTTTATTATCCTTGAAAGCAGAAAAAAACCCTCTACATATTTATATCTCTAGAAAGAAGATTAAACTGTAAACATTCAAAAGAATGCTCAAGGTGAGAAAAATAAAAATTAAGGTAGAAATTAAATAAGAAGAAAATATACTTATAATAGATAGAATCAAAGTAAAATGTTTGTTTTTCAAAGAAATTAAATTCCCCACAATATTTATGAATAAACAAACAAGTAGATGGACAAGAAAGGGAGAAAGTACAAATAGGAAATCCCATAAATAGAAAGCATATGTCACAACAGATGCTGCAGATGTTGATAAGGTGATATTGAGACACTATGTAAAGTTTTACGGTGATACTCAGAACATTTAGTTGAAATTCATATCATTCTACACTAGTGAATAAGTTACAAACCAAAAATCAACTGTAAACTAGAAACTTAAGGCAGAACTGGATACATTCAGAGACGTGCTAATAAAGACCTCTAGCATTGCTCTCCTCCAAAACAACAGAAGGAAAAAAAAAAAAAAAGCTGGCAAATATTTTCATGAGCAAGCTTTTTCACTAACCTGGAAATTACTCAAATCCTTATTGTGATGTGGAGAGTACGTTGTATTTTTAAAGGTTGAAACTTGGTAATGAAATCAAACAGTGACCTTTTGACTTACTCTAGTTCTACGCCCTTCTCTACAGATGTACAGCAGTTTTGCAAAACAACATGCCACCTTTCTGGAGTAGACTTGATGACACTAAAGAAGGAAAATGGAGCATCATATCTTTTGAGTTGTCCTTCTCCACATTCTGTCAGCATTTGGTCAGTCAAGAAGCATTTCTGAGTACCTCAGTTACAAGATTGTCTGTATTTGACATCAGATGGAGTTTTCCCAGTCTGGAATACCTATTTACAGGGAGGTATTTACCAGAAATAAATAATTACACAAGGTAGAATAGTTGGAGCAAACAAGAAATTAAAAAGAACAGAGGAAGGGTAGGGAATCAGATTTCTATGAGGACTTTGAAAAGCTGCAACATGTACTGCGGAATTCAAATCACACATCTGTTGGGTAATACTTGTATTCATGTCCAGGGCTAGGCATGTGCTCGAGAGCTATCTGAGGAGCTCCTAATATTGTATTTGTATGAACTTGTGGCTCAACAAAATTAGGAAGTGAAAGCTAAAGCAGACATGTGAACTACATGCTAAGTGGTGAAAGCGTGTCTTAATACATGTACACAGGCCCCCAGGAAAGTATGGAGACTTTTTGGTTCTAGAGGTTTACGGAGAACACTTTCCACTAAGTTAGCACTAAGCTAACCAAGATTTTAGCAACTAGGTGTAAAAAAGAATCGATATTCTGGAGCATTAGTTCAAACAAATCACAAAATAAACACATAACAAGAAATACAGGTAATAACAATAGCAAAGGCTAGGAAACAATAGAATAGAATTTCCAGAGTTGCTATATTACATTATTTTAAAGATACAGTTTTCAACAAAAATCATTAGACATGCAAATAAACACACCAAGACCCCTTTAAAGGCAGGAGGTTGAGGCAGGGAAGAGAAAAAAAGAGAAGCTGAGGGAGATTAAACATTGAATTTTGTAGAATCATAGTTTAAATAAACAATTCTAAACATGTTCAAATAGTTAAACTATACCATGTCTGAAAAGCTAAAGGAAATTATGAGCAAAATTTATTGCCAGACAGTATCAGTACAGACTTTATTAAAAAGTACCCAAATGTAAACCCTAGACTCAAAATTACAATAACTGAAAAAATAAAATTAAAAAGTCATGTATTCGATGCTCAAAATATTGATAGCTAGCTGGCAAGAGATCTGCTTGTGTCTTTAAAAGGTCATTCCACTTTTCATCAAGCCATCTGCTCCAGGATGATAGGGAACGTGGTAAGACCGATACATTCCAGGAGCACAGGCCCACTGCCACAATTTATTTACTGACAGCTTAATTGTTTGTTCCCGAGAAGTGTTGTGTGGGATCTATGACAGCAGATAAGACATTCAGTAAGTCTGGTGATGGTAGTTTTGACAGAAGCATTACAGGGAGAGAAAGCCCACCTGTGGTTTTTTTGGGTTCAGTTGTGTCCCACCCAAATGTATGTCAGCTTGACTAGGCCATAATTCTCAATACTGTGTGATTGTTCACCATTTTGTCATCTGAGATGATTTTCCTGTGTATTGTAAATTCTACCTCCGTAAGATGAATGAGTCAGGTTAGAGGCAGTCATGTTAATGGACAGGACTCAATCTGCAAGATTAGGTAATATGTTGAGTCAATCTCTTTTGATATACAAAAAGAGAAGCAAGCAGAGAGGAGAGGGATCACATGCATTCAACAATAAAGAACTAGGTAGGGAGCACATCCTTTGGGTCCAGCATCCCTGCACTGAGAAACAACTAGACCAGGGGAAGATTGATTATAAGGGCCTTTCCCATCTGAACTTTCATTTACTTTTCTGTATGGAAATAAATTTGTCTTTCTTAAAGCCATCCACTTGTGGTATTTCTTTGATAGCAGTACTAGATGACTAAGACAGGACTAAAAGCAAAAAGAAGTCATTGGGGTGGTCCTGGGGACCTTCAGTAAGGTCTTGCAAGTCATCTTCCTTGGGTGATGCCACAGGAGATGTTTTATGCTAGAATTTTTCAAACACTGGTGTGTTAATCTCATCAGATAGGGTGGTGGAAGGACTATTTTGCTGGTGAAAGTGACTTAGGGGACAAAGTTGGAGTAATCTCTTAAAACAAGAGTGAAACAGCTGATTATACTGACAAGGATGACTCAACAGAATTTAGGCTTTCGGTATCCCCAGCTTCAAGATTATTTGCCAATGTATTCTCATCTCAAGTGTTAACATTTTGTTTCTTCCCAATCAACGTTCTTGCTTTAACTTCAGATTGGGAATTCGGTTGTCATAATTCAGACACTCTTGAAATAAGACTCTGGGTGTGGTTTTCAGCAATGTTAGCTGTTACAAACAACAGATAAAGTTTTCTTAGAGGGCACAAATAGCAATTTTCAGGTGTTTTATACAGAACTTGAGCTGGGATTAAAAAATACTGAGCTTATTCTTTTCCTTTTCCTCTTTGCCTACAGAAAATAGGACCAACCAACCAGCTTCAGAATGCTTCTTAGTTTGAAAAAATGTTGCAAGGTGTAGATACACAGAGCCTTCTCTGTCCTCGATATTTGATCCTGCAATAGTGCTTGGAAACACTGGAGGCATAGTGGTTAAGTGCCATGCCTATTAACCAGAAGATCGACACTTCAGATCTGCCAGGTACTGCTTGGAAACTCTATGGAGTAGTTCCACTCTGCCCCGTATGGTTCCTATGAGTCAGAATTGACTCAGTGGCATAGTTTATTTATTTAAATAATAGTGATATTTTGTGCATTTCTATTGTCAGATAACACTATGGATTAACTGTGTCTTCTTTTATATCAGAATACAGTGATTAATGCCTTTAAGTCTAACAAACCTTGAGATCCAGTTCAGAAAACACATCCTTAAGATTTTGTTGGCTTATATACACCAAATGTTTTCCTCTAAAACAAGCAAGCCAGTGAAACTTACACACACACACACATATATAGATACAGATACAGATGTAGATATAGATACAGATACAGACCCAACCCATTGCCGTTGAGTCACACTCATGGTGACATATATATATATATGTGAGAACCAACTCAATGGCAGTGAGTTTGGTGTTATATATATTAGTAAGTTTCACTGTATCTCTCTCTCTCTCTCAACTTACCCACGGCCCATGTTTGTGTCCCATAACTCACACAATTGTGGGGGCTGACAAGTCTCAAATCCATGGGTCAGACAACAGGTTGAAGGCCTCTGCTGGCTCATTTAGTTGCAGGGGCCTACAACCCCCAAATCTTCAGTTCAGGGTACAGGCTAGAGGCTTCTGCTGGATCTTGAGGTTGTGGGGGATGATTATTCCAAAATTTGCAAGTCATTTTGCAGGCTAGAAGCTTCTGTAGCCTTAAGTCCTAAGGCTCGGATGTCAGACAACAAGAAGAGTTCAGAGTTCAGAAAGAAAATGTGCATCTCTAGAACATTCATTTATATACTGAAGGCAAACCACCCTCACAAGAAACTGTTGGATCACAAAATGGAAGACAACGACATAGCGTCTGCCAGACCACTAATGACTATAGCCTTTCCTAGGTAATAATCACCACAAAGACTTTAAGTGCTAAGCCACATTAGTCTTATTCAAATGGTTGACTGACCTACCCTAAAACTGAGTTCATCAGAGACTCACATGACCTGATTGGAGCACCTCACATGACCAGTACACAGTTTTCACTTCTCAAAACACTGTGCTACATTAGGAGACAAAATGTTCCAAGGGGAAGCATTCAGAGGCAAACATTAAAGAAGACTCAGGCAGGGCTACAAGATTTCTTACAGAGCCCCAGAAGCTATATAGCTTTACTTTGAAATCACAGTATCAATTACAAATGGGTTATGAAGGTAATAGCACGTTTAACAAGAAGTCAATTTAAAGGTTACATTTGATGGAGGAATGACAAGCTCACACTATAGACGAGTATCTAGGATGAATAAAAATGTGACTATCTTTGCAAAAAATATACTGTTACAAATACATTATACTGCTTTGTGGTACAGACACAGGCATTTCACACAGGTGGTGAAACTGTAAGAAAATCAAATGAATGTTACCTTAAAATTCAGTTTTTTTGTTAATTATTGTTGTCAGTTCCAAGAACTGCTGAATAGAATTTTTAAGACTGTGACATCCAACACACATTTGTGTGGGTTGAAACTGCCAGCTTTTCAGCTAATAGTCAAGTGGTTAATCATTTTTGCCACCCAGAGACTCCACAACTCAGACTAGCAGATATAATAAAGGAAAATGCGGAGGTTATGGCAGGCAATAGACACTTATGGTACAGAAGGAATTCTATAATTCTTGTTTGTTTAAAAGGTTGTTTCTAGATTTCTATTGAAAATTATTAAGTGTGAATGTTTAAAGCAAATTAACTTTTCCAGGTCTATGCTATGCCAGCCAAGCCAAGTGCCATCTATGCTATAAAATTATATATATGTTAAAATTCTAATCATACCTGTATCATAGTGAGAACTTGATTCTCTAACGTATTTACTGAGAGTATTACCTTTTAGAGCACACAGTGAGGACTTCTATTGATCTGGCACTTTCTAGCTTCTATTATTTCATTTTCTAAATTTTTCAAGCTTTGGAATGAAGCTGATCAATTAATTGAAAGTAATATCAAAACCATATCAATTGAGCCACCTCTAAGCAAAATTAAAGAAGAAAAATGAATTTGGTGATGTCAGAAACACTTTCAGAAAAGTTAAAAGTATGAATTTTAGAATGGGGCAACAGAGGAGCACGCAAATCAATAAAACACAGTCCAAGCATCATTCAGAAATCCACTTTTGTCAAAAGAAAATTATCTATGTGACCAGAATTTTACATTTCCACAGGAAAAGAATCAGTGGCAGGAGAATTTGGTGAACAAAACTAGCTCTGAGTCCGTATCAAGGAAGCCATCTGTTAAAAAGGGCTGGTTCACTGAGTATCGTGCTTTTTTAAGATCTGTCTGTTAAGTATCAAAATGACAATAGCAACTTGAAAGATTAGCCAGGCAGTTTAGGGGGTAGTGAATTGCTGCTAATGGGAGAAGAAATCAGAAAAGAAGGATGTGAATCATTGTACAACTGGAAAGAAGTGAGTAACGTCACAGAACATGTGTTTAAAACTTGTTGAATTGGTGTATGTTTTGCTATGTACATGCTCAGCAAAAAAAATAAAATATTTATAAAAATGGTGCTGGCTTCATAACATTGATTTTAATTTTGGAAAATAAACTTTCATGTTTAGAATTTTTTATTAGACTAAAACCAACTTCATCGTCATTGGGTCAGTTCTAACTCATAGCAACACTACAGGACACAGTAAAATTGTTCTATAGGTTTTCCAAAGTGCAACTTGTGAATTCCATTTGGTTAATAACTGAGCTCACACAACCAGGGCTCCTTTTATTGGACAGTTTCTGGTTATTCTTCATTTTGAACAAGTAATTAATTTTGTAATTATGGTACAAAAACTAACATTTACATATCTCAATGAATATAGATAGATAAATACATGTGTATATTCTTTTACTGACAGAAACTTGGAGTTACATGTAATTGACCTTTCCCGCCCCAGAAAACACTTAACTTTTGGTTTATAGCATCCTCTCCAACAGATAGTTGGTGCAGGAGTTTTTGATGTTGACTTCAAAGATCTTTGGTGAACATGTGTCAAAATACACTGCGAAGTTCAAATATGTAGTACAGCTGAGTCTACGTGAGGTTAAAGATAAAATCTTCAGAGCTCATTGGATTCTAAAGCAATCTTTACAAGATAGCAAGAGCTCTGGCAGTGCAGTGATTAAGAATTCATACTGCTAACCAGAAGGTCAGCAGTTTGCATCCATTGAGTTCTCCTCGGAAGCCCTATGGGCAGTCCTTCTCTGTCCTACAGTACTGTTATGAGTTGAATTTGACTAGACAGGAATGATTTGAGTTTTGGTTTATTATTGTAAGCAAGTCACTCAGTTGCAGATTGTCTTTGTTATTTGTAGAAATCAGGATATTTGTAGACACTGTTTCATTGTTTTTGCCAGTATTGAATTCATGTAAGATGCACAGGATGCTGCCTGTATGTCAGCTCCAACTCAGGGCAACCTCCCATGTAAACCAGAACAAAAACTGTGTGGTCCTGTCTCATCTCCACAACTGTCAGTGCGCTCTAGTCCATTGCTGTGACCACTGTGTACCTTGAGAACTTCCCAGCAGAGAGGCTCATACCCATATCCATTGCAGTCCAGTCAATCGCGACTCATAGCCAACCCTCTGGGACGAGGTAGAACAAACTTATGGGGCTTCCAAGGAGTGCCTGGTGGATGCTAAATGCTAAAGCCTTTCTTTAGTAGCTGTAGCACTTAATCACTACTCCACCGGGGTTTCTTAGAGTCTCTCAGTTACCAGATAATAGTCTGCTGTGACTGTGGTGTTTTCAGTGGACAACTTTCTGATTGCCAAAGCTTTTCCCAGTCTAGATGCTCCATCAAAACCTGTTCACCATGACTGAGCTCTCTGGTATTTGAAATACCCATGGCACAGCTCTCAGCATCACAGCAATATGCAAGCCACCATGGTACAAGATGACAGACGGTGGTCTAAGTGCATACAACTGCATATTGGATTCTTACACTAATGATGCATGTATTTTGCATTTATCAACTCCTTCTTCCTTCAGCAAGATATTCTCATAAGCACTGAGATGTAACTTTTTTTTAACATGTTGCTGATAAAAAATAAAAATCAGCATAGCTTACTTGCTAAAACATCTTTTGGGGAGAAGGAACAAAAACAGAAGGCACATGTTATTTGTGTATAGTCATTCTTAATATGCAGTACATAAACCAAAGCAAACCCACTGCCACTGAATAGATTTCTAACTCATAGAAACCCGATAGAATGCAGTACATAGGATGTCCAAAAAATAACTATTAAAATTCTGTTGCACTTATTGCTTATTTATTGCTTGCAGGACATTGAAGAGTAGCTCAATTTGCTATTACGTACTTAGCAAACTTGGAGTTTATTGTATCCTATGTCTGCTAAGCTGAAAATTAAAAAATAATAATAGTAATTTTTGACAAAAACCTCTATTGCTGTCGAGTCATTTCTAACCCATAGTGACCCTATAGGACAAAGTAGAATTAACCTTTAGGGTGTCCAAGGAGCTCTGGTGGATTCAAACTGCTGACTTTTTGGCTGGCAACTGTAGCACTTAACCATTAAGCCACCAGATTTTCCTGTGTTGGCCAATAAAATCTAAAAGCAGCTTCTTTGAAAGATGGCTATTTCATCACTGAGGACAGAACACTTAGGTTTGTCTGCATGCTTTTCTGTTTGTTTGCTTTTACTTACTCTGTTGCTCAGACTTTTAAACTCAGATAGGAAAAGTTCACCATCACACTTTCCAGATCACAGTCATGAAGAAAGCAGGATTTGTGCCTCAGATCAGTCAAGCCCAACAGTAGCCAACTGTAACTGGTGATTGATCATTTCCTCATTCATGGTAAAAAGGAGAAGGTGCCTTCTCTTGTGTGATATTATGTAAAATAATCTACAAGGATAGAAAGAGTGTATGACACATAGTAAAGAGTTATTAAGTCTAACTTTCCATCTCCATTCTTTTTACTTTCAAAATCAGTTCACTTTTCTGCTGTGGCTAACACCACTATCCTGTTTCACAGTTTTTTGTTTGTTTGTTTGTTTTTTATGTTCCTTAATTAACTGCAATTTATTTTTCCTATGATTATTGATAATAACTATCAAAAATAAAGATGACAGCCAGAGTCTTTCATCTTCAGCATCTTTTTTTAAATAAATGGCATGATAATAACATTACTATGAAGTTTTAAACTATAAAAAAAGATGAGAATAGTCATAACTGCACAATTTCTCCATGTGGGTAGAACTTTGTTGAAGTGAAATCATCGGTGCAGGTGACTCAATAGGCGTGAAACAAAGACAGGATGCTTGAGATAGTCAAGATTGTGTGTCAGCTTGGCTGAACCATGATTCTCAGTCTTTGGGCAGTTGTCAACACTCTCTCACAAGGAAATGTGCTGTGGTACTGGCAATTGTGGAGCCCGTGGTGGCTCATCTCCACCTCAGCCTTCATCTCTTCCTCTGCCTTCCTCCTTCGGCTTACCTTGCCAGCGTTTCTGGCTTGTTATGGATCCAGCAGCTGCCTCTTTTGTCTTCTGATCTCTGGTTTCTTGGAATTTGAGATAGCAACTTACCTGTGAATTTTCACCATCTATCGGTGTGAATCAGGAGAATCCTTGTGGTCTTGTCTGTCGTCTTGGGAATTACGGGTTCATGGACCTTTGCAGCCTGTGAATAGAAACCCTGCTCTCTGACCTGCCTACTTTGGGTTCTCCAGTCCCTGTAGCTACACAAATTGGGAGACACCTTGTGTTTTTGCTTCCGACTTACAATTCCTGTACCTCCACAGCCTGTGAGTGAAGCCCTGCTCTCTCACCTGCTGACTTTGAGTTAGCCAGCTTCTGTTCATGGCTGTGTGCGAATTGGGAGAGATCTCTGCCCTGACCTAGGAATTAGAATGATTTAGCTTCTACAATCATATAAGCTATTTCCTTAACATAAATCTCTTTGTATATGTTTATATGCTTTACTGTTTTGCTTCTCTGGATAACCAGCCTAAGACATTAGTTCATTTGAATATCTGATGAAACCAAATGTTTGTGGATGCCTGATGCAGTCTTTTCTATGTTAAGGGTTGCTTGGGAATTGGTATCCTAATATTTCCTATATGCTCAAGCCTTACTTTAAAAATCCCATGGTTTAACTCCCTTGTTTTTGCCTGTCTGTTTTCGTTTTGTTTCTTAACCTGTAAGTAGAAATTATAAGGCCTTTTAGTAAATGGCTGGACTAAATATTTTCAATTCTGTAGGTCCTACAGTTTCTATAACAACTAGAACTCTTTAACGCCACTGTTGAAAAGTTGAAGCAGTCATAAACAATGTGTAACAAGGAATGTAGTTGTTTACCAACAAAAGTTTATTTGCCAAACAGATAGGTAGTGGTAAAGATTTGACCTACAGGCTATTGTTTGCTAACCTTTGTTCTTAAAGATTTTTAACACAACAGAGTGACTTTTACATACAGTATTTTCTTTATGGTATACAGAAATGGTTACAAATTTTAAACTGAGTATACTTATATATCATTACCAGGATAATCATTTGTTATGTGAGTTTTCTAGGACTTATTATTTAATGTTAGAACTGTTTCATATGCTATATACTATGTTGAAATAACACAATTCTATGTAATTAGTGGTTGTTTTATGTAGTGAATATCTGCTACCAGAAAGTGAGATTGATTGCCTCAGTCCTTACACAGATCAAAGAAGGCTCACAAACAAAGGGAATCATGTGACTTAGCTCCAGCCAATCTGGATTTTCTAATTTCCTACCCACAGTATATAATGCAGGAATGGTCATGTTTTTGAAGCTAGGTTAATTATTCCTAGGAAGTTCTTCCAGTTGATGAGTTCAATGAATTAAATGGAATTGTGTTCTGTCAGAGAAACAAATTCATAGATAGACCTCTTGGTGGCCTATGGAAGAAATAATTGGGAAAAATAAACATAAAACAAGAACAAACAAACCAGGCCCAAGACCTTTTTGCTGTTGAATCGATTCTGACTCATTTTGCCCCAGTAGTACAGAGTAAAACTGCCTCTTAGGGGTTCCAGAATATGGCTGGTGGATGTCAAACTGCTGACCTTGTGTTTAGCACAGGAACTCTTAACCACTATGTCCTGGAATTATCACTTGTGCTGCCCTCAATCCAGTTATACTTCAATCTGGGTCTTTTTTTTTTTTTTTCTTTTTACATAATAGTATATGTTGTGTTTCTGTATTTGAAATTTTAAAGCTACTCAGTAATATGTTCTCATAGTATGCTTTTTCTAAGACCCTGTCTTTTAAAAGAAGAGAGAACCTTAGAAAACATAATGTTAGTTAATGGGGGAAGCACAGACTCTTGTCTCCTGAATGCTTCAATTAAAATCCAAGATCCACTACTCACTGACTGTGTTTATTGATTATGTTTAACCTTGGTCTAGTTATTAAACCTCTTTCTTTTATTGTAATTTTCTTTAATTCTCTTTCTTACTCTCTAGAATGTGAATGACATGGTGTATTGTGTGGATAAAGTGATTTAATGAATTTAAAACCCCTAAATGTAACTAACACAAAGCAAGTACCATTCCCCCCAAGAAGTATTATTACTTTATTTGTACTTTATTAAGAATGATTTTATCAAATCTATGTTAAGAGGAAGACTGAGAGTAATTATGCAGTGAATTGAAACTCAGCATCAAGTGGCTAGAGAACTTGGTAAGTGGCAGTTGAATCACCAAGAACATAGACAAAGACAGACACAACAATCATTTTTTCTAGTTCATGATGTTACTTGTGGTTTATAAAATTTGAAGCATAATGACTTAGCTTCAGTCTATTCTAGATCTACCGTATAGATGTGTTCACCATAAAAAAAGGGAAATTTTCAACTAGACATTTGATTGAAAATAAGAGGAAATTCCAAATAGAAACCCAAATCAAATCAACCCAACAAGTAAGCCAACAAAAGCTCTACAAACACAATCATAAATCTGTGGAGTTAAATTCATATACGTAAATAATAACATTATAATTTTACTTCCAAATATCCATTATGTAACTCAATTCGAACTCTGTGTTTCAAATAAATACATCTGTTTTTCAATCAGAGACCAAATAAAGATGCCAGTTTGTTTAGATTACTACTAATCAAAGTTTCATCTGTGGACAAGTACTTGGCTATAAGCTAAAATTTAAAGTAAATATATGTTGCTGTTGTTAGGTGCTGCTGAATCAGTTTCAACTCATGACAACCCTACAAGTCAGAGAGGAATTACCTCATAGAATTTCCAAGGGGCATCTGATGAATTTGAACTGCCAGCCTCTTGTTTTCCAGCCACAACACTTCACCACTATGTCACCAGGGGCTCCAGAGTAAAATATATGCATATACAAAACAGGGATATGACAAAAACACTTTATATGTAATGAATCTAATAAAAAGAATAATATATTGTGTGTTGCTTTAATTTTTTGTCTTTTATCTTTATGTTAATTTAATTTTATTGTCTTTTTATAGTAACTGTATTGTAATTTTACAGCAATTTTTTTTTATTGAACTCTATGAAAGTGTTGGTCTATGACAAATGAGAGGTTGAAGGGACTGGCTCTGTTCTTTATCACCAACAGTGTGACAATTACTCCTCTAAGGCAGGAGACAGTGCTGGATAGAGAGGAACGAAGTAGAACTGTAGTACAGCTACCAAAGGTCGTCCTCGTTTCTGAGAGGCAACCATGAACTTGTTCTAAACTTCAGTTATAAGGAGCACTCGCTGTTTATCCAATGTACATTGTAGGCCAGTGGGTTAGAAATGAAGTTGCAAGTAGGGTTCTAAGAAAGGAGATTGCCAACCAACAGATTCAGACAACTGAGATTCTGAGAATGAACCAAGGCCCTCTCCACAGAAACCTAACTGGTGACTTCCAATTTTTTTAGTAATTATAGTAAAAGAATAAAATTTCTAACATCTATCAATTATCTTATCTATGATAAATCCTCAGCCTGCCACCCACCCATGCAGCCAACACAGTTGTTTTCTTCTGTGGATAATTCTCTTGTTAAGTCCTTATAACAGGGGCTCATACAAAATTTGTCCTTTGACACTGATTGATCTCACTCAACATGATCTCTTCCAAATGAGACCATGCTATGAGCTGTTTTCTAAAACTGTCATTGTTTTTTTCACCATAGTATAGTGTTTCATTGGCTATATGTACCTTAGTGTGCTTATCCATTCATCTGTTGGTAGATATTAGGGTTGATTCCAAATTTTTGCTATTGCAGACTGTGCTGCAACAAACATTTGTGTACATGTGTCTGTTCATGTGACAACTTTTGTTTCTGAAGGATAAAGTCCAAGCAGTGAAATTACAGGATCAAATGGTATATCTATTTCCAGCTTTTTAAGAAAGTAACAGATTGTTTTCCAAAGAGGTTGTATCATTTCCCAATTCCACCAGCAGTGTAGGAGAGTTCCAATTTCTTCATAGCCTCTCCAGCATTTGTTGTTTTGTGTCTTTTGGCTCAGGGCCAACATTGCTGCGATGAGATGGTATCTCATTGTAGTTTTGATTTGAATCTCTATTACAGCTAATGATCGTGAGCAATTCTGCATGTGTCTTTCGGCTGCCTGGATATCCTCTTTAGAGAAATGTCTGCCTATCTTCTTCACCCATTGCTTAATTGGACTATTTATCCTTTTCTTGTTGACATTTCATAATACATTATAGATTATGGAGATCATAAATCGGTCTGACATAGAGTTGCCAAATATTTTTTCCCATTCTGTAGGTGGTCTTTGAATTATTTTGATGAAGTCTTTGGACGAGCAAAAGTGTTTGATTCTTAGTAGTTCCCATTTATCTATTTTCTGTTGATCGTGCTTTGTTTGTCAGATTTTGAAGTCTGTCTGTATTGTGTATTAAAACTTCCATTGTTGATTCTGTTTTATCTTGGATGAGCTTTATTGGTTTAAATTTTATATTAGGTCTTTTGTCTACTTTGAGTTGGTTTTTGTATGAGATGTGAGATATGGGTGTTGTTTCCATTTTTTGCAGATGGATATTCAATTTTGCCAGCATCACTTGTTAAAGAGATAGTTCTTACCCCAGTTTAAAATCTTGGGGCCTTTGTCAAATATCAACTGTTCGTAGGAGAATGGTGGCATCTCTGGGGTCTCAACTCTGTTCCTTTGGTCTGTATGTCTCTTTTTGTACCAGTACCAGACTGTTTTGACTGCTGTGGTAGTGTAACAGGTTCTAAAGTCAGGTAGTGAGAGGCCTCCCAGTGTGTTCTTCTTCTTCACTAGTGCTTTATTTATCCAAGGTTTCTTTCCTTTCCAAACAAATTTGATGATTTGTTTCTCCATCTTATTAAAAAAATGTCACTGGAATTTGTATTAGGATTGCATTATATAAGTAGATTGCTTTGGGTAAAGTAAACATTTTCATAACGTTGAGTCTTCCTATCCATGAAGAGAATTTTTTGTGAAGAGAATTCTCATTGCTTCTACAGGTCTCCACAATGCATGACCCCCAAATTAAAGAATCATTATCATTCACAGATAATTTTAAGGATTTCAGTTGTCAATATCCAAGGCAGCATATGCAGACTGACAGGAAAGAGACTCCACATATCATATAGTCAATTTGATCCCAGGAGTTCACCAGCCAATGTTTGATCTATCTTCTACCATGTGAACACAGTTACTTCACACAAACCATTTCAGATAGCTGACAATGATCTAGGCCAATGTGCAGGTGTCATATGTTCTTTGGCTAAAAGTTTATATGACCTAAATAATTCAACTACATGCCAATAATTTGATCTTTGTCTTTAGCACCTGAAAGATAACTTTTAAAACCTTAGGATTTCCCCAGTAGTTGAAGTGTCTTTGATGAGTACTCCAGATCACAATTACCTAACAAGTTGTGTTAATGACCTAGCTGCCTCTTTGGTTGGGGCTGGCCCAGAAAGATCTACCCACATAGCAGCTGACATCTGAGGAGGGAAGATCTGATTGACTCAGTCTTGTCTGTGGAATAAGATCCCGGGGAAGACTCTGGACATCAAGCTCCATGGGGTTTCTGGTTGGTGATGAACGTAGAGGGTATGTAGCATCTCCTTTTTGGGACCTGGAAGTTCTGCATTAAGAATTCCCTGGAGACTTCACCATACGAGTACTGCCAGTTAAGTTTGCAAACTCATCCTAGAAAAAGTGCTACATATCTCATCATGGAATATCACTATGGACACCTTCTAAGAATTCCTCTTTTTAAGCTATGCACCAACTCCAGTGCTTAGTTCATCCTTCAGTGCAATTTTGGAACCCTTTTTATGGAATGGCCATCAGAGCTGTCATCATATTCCCCTTGATGTCCTGAATGTCATCTAAATGTCTTGCTTTCAATATTTCCTTTATCTTTGAATAAATAAATAAAAAAAATCATTGGGTGGCAGATCAGGTGAGTAGGGAGGATGTTATTTGTTTTCTGGCTAGAAACTCCCTCACAGACAGCTATACAATTAAGTTGTCAAACTTACCACCTTGCCAGTGTGTACATTGGCCATTCCAGAAGAGTTCCAAAATTACTCTGAAGTACAGACAAGGTGCTGACATTGGTTCATAGCTTCCCAAGAGGAGTACCTCCAAGGTGACCTTAGCAATTATGCATGTAGTACTTAGAACAACTAATTCCGCAGACTTTATTGCCAGACTTCATGTGTGTCTCTTCATTTGTATCCCTTTTTGCTAAAGTAAGACTGTATGTAGGTCATTCTAGTAAGAGCCAGCAGGCCAGAAACAGAGAGGCCCTGAGAATCTCTAAGCTTGTGACTTGTGCTTGCAGTGTTAGGCTTACTTGGCAATCTGGAGAACTACTCTATTGATCTTGTGAGATCTGACCTAATTGTGGGTGGTTGGATCTATGGAAAAAAGTGCTTCATGCTCAGTGAAACTGAAATTAAATTCCTTCAATTTACTTGGTGTCAGAGACGTGGAATAGCATGCATTAATAACAGATGGGGTGACTTTAATTGATCACACTTATTTCACTCATTGAACCGAACAAGCAAAGGTAATGTTTACTTTCAACCCAAATTACAAGGTTACAAGTAACATTTTGCATGTAAACCAGGCTGTCATTTCCCTAGCTTTACCAATGAACAGAAATTTAAAGTTCCAACAATCAAGACACAACCAATTCCTATACAGAGAGAATGTATAAAACTCCATTAAGTTGTATCTCAAGTACTCCTTGCCAAGTTACAGAAATAGAAAAATTGCTTCAGATTACATAAATTCTATTACCCCTCATTCCAAACTTTTATGCTAGTAGGCAAAACTTTACCACTATAATGGTTTAGTGACAAAGTAAAAGTGACAAGAATTGTGTTTCCAATATTTACTTCAGAAAGTAGTAAGGCCTCCCTGTTTCCCCCAGTAACCCTGTGCTGATTTCTTTCATTACCTGCCTTTTTCATTGCACGTCCTCACTTTTACTCTCACCCGTTATGCAGTATCTTCTATTACATCGCTAACTCTTGATGTCTATAACTTCTCATCTCTTCTGCTTTCTTTTTTTTCTCCTGCACTCAACTTTCTCTTTTCAATGACATCAATAGAACTAAAACTTTGCTTTCTCTCTTCCTATATAAAATCATTGCTTACACTTTTGATCATTCCTCTTATTTTTTTTAATTCTGGAAACCTGAATTCCTTTAAATTTATTTAAAGGTAGTTGCAGTACCTATCATTGTTCTCACTGGTGTTCCTGGATCTTGATAGAGGCCAATGTTTTCCTCTTTCAACATTTCTTTCACCTCCCTTTCCTTGTACAAACCAAATCTTGAATTGCATAATCCCAGTTGGTGAAGCGAGCCACCAAATTAGTTAGCTCAGAGATGACTGATAACTACTAAGAAAGTGTGATTTTATGAACATCAGTAAAATACCCCCCCAAAAACAAACCCACTGTCCTTAAGTCAATTCTGACACACAGCAACTCTATGGCCAAGCCAGCCAAGTGCCATGGCCAAAGTGGTATTTAAAATGGTCTTATTTTATCAATAAAATACTACAGACCGGATTAAATCTACCTGGATCCACCACTCCAGGAGCTCATTTGAATAGCTCCTTTCTTTAAAGTGCATCTCATTAGTCCAAAGAACTAGAGGCTCACATGAAATAGAACATGAGACCACAAGAGCTAGAAGGTATCTTGTTATCACCAACAATCATTACAACAGAGATCACAACAGACAATACCACACAGAGCAGGAGAAAACTGTAGAACAGAATTCAAATTCACAGAAAAAGAACAGACTGGAGGAACCACTAAAACTGTCTCCTGATTCTAGACTAATCCAGAACTGAAACCATTCCTGAAGCCCACTTTTCAAAGATTGTTGTTCTTACATGTTGTCAAGTCAGTTCTGACTCATGGTGACCCTACTCACAACAGAATGAAACCCTACCTGGTCCTGTGTCATGACCACAGTCATTTTTTTTTATGCCTAAGCCCATCACTGCAGCCATTGTATCAATCTCTTGTTCAAGGTCTTCCTCTTTTTCACTGACTCTCCATGTTACCAAGCACAATGTCTTTCCCAAGGTACTAATCCCTCCTGACAACACGCTTAAAATGTGTGAGACACAGTATCTCTATCTTTGCTTCCAACGAACACTCCGGCTGCACTTCTTCCAGAATGGATCTGTTTTTTCTTTTGCCAGTACATGCTACATTCAGTATTCTTCTTCAACAACACAACTGAAAGGCATCACTTTTTCTTCTCTCTTATTTATTCACTGCCCAGCTTTTGTATGCGTATGGTGTGGTTGAAAGCACCATGACGTGGGTCAAGCTCACCTTAGTCTTCAACGTAACATCTTTACTCTTCAGTACAATTTTTTCCAGTTCAGTGCTTCTTTTGATTTCTTGACTGCTGCTTCCATAGGCATTGATTGTGTAACCAATGCAATAAAATCCTTGACAACCTCAGTCTTTTTTCCATTTATCATGATGTTGCTTGCTGGTGGAGTAGTCAGGATTTTTGTGTTCTTGATGTTGAGGGGCAATCCATACTGAAGGCTGAGGTCTTTGATCTTCATCAGTGTTTCAAGTCCTATTCACTTACAAAAAGTATGGTGATGTCATCTGCACAATGCAGGTTGTTAACAAGTCTTCCTCCAATCTTAATGATTTGTTCATCTTCATATAGCTCAGCTTCTAGGATTGTTTGCTTGACACACAGATTGAAAAGGTATAGTGAAAGGCTCGAACTCTGACACACACCTTTCCCTACTTTAAAACATGTAGAGTCCTCTTCTGCTCATGCCTCTGCCTGTTGATCCATATATGGACTCCTCATGAGCACAATAAAGTGTTTTGGAATTCCTATTCTTCACAGTATTATCCATAATTTGTTAGGATCCATACAGTTGAATGTCTTTGCATAGATAATGACACAATAAAGGTCTTTCTGGTATTCCCACTTTCAGCCAAGATCCCTCTCACATCAGCAATAATATCTCTGATTCCACATCCTCTTCTGAACCTGTGTTGAATTTCTGGCAGTTTCCTGTCAGTATACTGTTGCTGTCACTTTTGAATGATCTTGAGCAAAATTTTGCTTGTGTGTGATATTAATGATATTGCTCTATAATTTTCGCATTGGGTTGGACCACCTTTCTTGAGAATAAGCATAAATATGGCTCTCTTCCAGTCAGTTAGCCAGGTAGCTGTCCTCCAGATTTCTTGGCATAGATAAGTGATTGCTTCCAGTGCTGCATACATTTGTTAAAAACATCTCAATTGATATTCTGTCCATTCCTTGAGCCTCGTTTTTAGCAATGCCTCCAGTGAAGTTTTGACTTCTTTCTTCAGTACAATCTGTTCCTTATCACAAGTTACCTCTTCAGATGGTTGAATGTTGACCAATTCTTTCTGGTAGAACGACTCTGTATTCTTTCCCTCTTCTTTTGATGCTCCCTCAGTCTTTTAACATTTTCCCTGTAGAATCCTTCACTATTGCAACTCGGGGCTTCAACTCTTCTCTTCAGTTCTTTCAGCCTGAGAAATGCAGAACATGCTCTTCTCTTTTAGTTTTCTATTTGCAGCTCTTTGCACATGTCATTGTGATACTTTTCTTAAGCTGCTCTTTGAAATCTTCTGTTCAGTTATTTCATTTCATCTTTCCTTCTTTTGCTTTAGCTATTCAATGTTCAAGAGTAAGTTTCAGAGTCTTTTCTAACATCCAATTTAGTCTTTTCTTTCTTTCCTGTCTTTTTTAATGACCTCTTACTTTCTTCATGGATGATGCCTTTAATGTCATTCCACAGCTTATCTGGTCTTCAGTCATTAGTGTCCAGTACATCAAATCTATTCTCAAGATGGCTTTTAAACTCAGATAGGGTATACTTATGATTGTACTTTGGCTCCTATAGACTTGTACTACTTTTCTGCAGTTTCACTTTGAATTTGTATATGAGCAGTTGATGATCTGCACAGCAGTCAGTACCTGGTCTTGCTCTGACTGATGATACTGTGCTTTTCCATCATCTTTTACCACAAACATAGTCAATTTGATTCTTGTGTATCCCATCTGATAAGGTCCATATGTGTAGTTGTTATTCACGTTAGTGAAAAAAGCATATTTGCGGTGAAGAAGTCATTCGTCTTACAAAATGCAGTTACGCAATTTCTGGCATCGTTTTGGTCATCAAGGCTGTGTTTTCCAACTACTGATCCTCCATACTGTTTCCAACTTTTGCATTCTGTCATGGATTGAACTGTGTCCCCCAAAAATACATATACTAATTCAGCTGGCCAGGATTCCCTATTTTCTGTGACTGTGCTCCATTTTGGGATTTTTCTAAGGTGGTTTAAATTCTAATCTCTGCCTGTGGTTAATAGATGAGACGATTGTGTTGAAAGAGGATTAGGATGGGACTGAAATACCCTTGCTAAGGGAGTTTCCCCTGGAGTGCAGCTTGTACTACCTTTTTTCCTTTCATCCTGCGGGAGATAAAAAGAGAGAAAAGCAATCGAAGAGTTTGGAACCTCACGTCATCAAGAAAGCAGCACTGGGAGTAGAGTGCATCCTTCAGACCTGGGATTTCTGTGCCAAAATGTTCCCGGAATGAAGACTGATACAACACAAGGACTTTCCTTCAGAGTCGACAAGAGGGAAAGCCTTCTCCTGGAGCAGACACCTTGAATTTAGACTTATAGCCTACTGGCCTACATAAAAATAAACATCTCTCTTTTAAAAATCATCCACTTTGTGATATTAATGGTAGAACAGCGCTACATAACTAAAACACATTTCAAGTACCTGTAATTACCAGTGCCTCCAGATAGTATGTTTGATCAATTTTGGACTGCAGAAGCTGGCAAAAAATCTTCAATTTCTTCATGTTTGGCCTTAGTGTGTGCTGTGTAAATTTGAATAATAGTCTTATTAACTGGCCCTCCTTGTAGGCATGGATATCATCCTATTGCCGACAGAATTGTACTTCAGGGCAAATCTTGAAATTTTCTTTTTGAAGATAAATGCAACACTGTTTTTCTTCAAGTTTTCACTCCCAGCATAGTAGATCACGTGATTGTCCCATTTAAAATGGCCATTACTGCCTCATTTAGCCCCACCAGTGCCTACGATATAGATGTTTATGTGTTTCATTTCATTTGTTTAAGATTTCCAATTTTCCTGAATTCATATTTTGTCCATTCCACAGTCTGATTATTAATGGATGTCTGCAACTGTTTCTTATTATTTTAAGTCATGCTATATCAGCAAAAGAAGATTCCAAAGGCTTTATTCCGTTCACCTCATTTAGGTTACTAGACTTTGAGGAGTCAGTCTTCCCTAATTGTCTTTAGAGTGCCTTCCAAGATGGGGGGCTTATCTTTTGGAATTATATCTGACAATGTTTTGCTGCTGTTCATAATGTTTTTACTGGACAATTCTTTTCAAAAGTAGAGTTCTGTGTCTTTCTTCCTATTCTGTTTTATTGTGGAAGCTCAGCAGAAACTGCCTATTATGGGTGACCCTGCTGGTGTCTGAATACCAGTGACACCGATTTCAGCATCTCAGCAACATGCAAGCCACCGCAATATGACAATCTGATAGACAAGTGGGAGTTTGAACAATTAGATTGCTCTATAAAACAAACAAAATACCTCATCTGAGAAATACATTTCTTAATTCAGTTAAGAATGGGCCACGCCTGACCTAAAGCACAAAGAGATGGCAGGAAAGGACAGAAACTGGACAAATAGACATGGGGAGACCAGAGGCAAGGGGAAGCACACTGTTGCATAGTGGAGACTGCAACGAATGCCACAAAACACCACGTGTATAAATTTTTTACTAAGAAATTAGCTTAAGCTGTAAACTGTCATCTCAAACACAATGAAACAAAAAAATAAATAAAGAAGCTAAAATGTAGGAAAACTACGCACGTTCCAAAAATAAAGGTGTACCTCTCCGCCAGTCTGCTGTGTTGTTTCTATATGACATATAATCTTTTAAGTTGTAAATAGAAAAATAAATAAATACATAATGTGACTGACACATTTTCTAACACAGTTCTTCTTGAAATGTGTTACTGAATTTTGGATTTTGGATGAGATCAGCAGAAAGCAATATTCATAAACACCTTAGTAGCCTATTTTAAGACAATTTTAAAAAGAATCATTTTACTTCTTCCTCTCCTTCATTTCGCTTACTGAAATAAGCCGTATTTATAAAAGGTGGATTACTTTCCCAGTCTCAAAAATACTGGACAAATAGTCCATTTTTTAGAAGTATGGCTTATTTCAGCAGGCAATATCAAAAATGCTGTATAAATAAGTATAGTAGTTGTAAGTAGTTTTTCTCATATCATATTTGAACCAAAGTGGTCAATTTACATCTAGATAAGATACATAGTATTTGAGACATTTGAACAGTATCTCATGAGATTGTTTTTGATCACAAATTTCATTTTCCAAGATATCAAAATGCAGCTCATAAGCTTTGAGCTGGCATGATTTTGTCTTCAGCATGGCCCTGGTCAGACTCCCTGTTTATAAACTGTTTTATTATATGAGCTAAGATTTTGTTTTGTCTAAAACCTTTGTCTGTCACTTTGTCCTACTATGGGGACTTGTATACTGCTGTGATGCTGGAAGTGCTGAAAGTGGTCCCTCTTCCAGGGAATTACTTATCTATGCCCCCAAATTTGAGGACAGCTACCTGGCCAACTGATTGGAAGGGAGCCATATTTATGCCCATTCCAAAGGTAATCAAATCAAATGCAGAAATTATCAAACAATATTGTTAATATCACACTCAAGTAAAATTTTGCTAAAGATCATTCAAAAGCGACTGCAACAATATATTGAGAAGGAACTGCCAGAAATTCAGAAGAAGTTGTGGGACCAAAGATATCACTGTTAATGTCAGAGGGATCTTGGTTGAAAGCAGAGAATGCCAGAGAGATATTTACCTGTGTTTCACTGACTATACAAAGGCATTTGACTGTGTAGATTATAAGAAATTATGGCTAACATTGCAGAGAAAGGAAATTACAAAATGTTTGATTGTGCTCAAGAGGCTGTTGTGTGAACAGAACACGGGGACACTGCATGGTTTAAAGTCAGGAAAGGTATGTGTCAGGGTTGGATCCTTTCACTATCTATACATTTTCAATCTGTATGTTGAGCAAATAATCTGAGAATCTGGACCATACGAAGAAGAAAGAGGTATCAGGTTTGGAGGAAGACTCATTAACAACTTGTGTTACACAGATGATATCACCTTACTTGCTAGAATTGAAGAGGATTTGAAACACTTATTGATGAAGATCAAAGACCACAGTCTTTAGTATGGATTGCATGCACGTCAACATCAAGAAAAGAAAAATCCTTGTGACTGTATCAGTAAGCAATAATATGATAAACAGACAAAGGATTGAAATTGTCAAGGATTTTGCTTTACTTGATTCCACAACCAATGCCCATGGAAGCAGCAGTCAAGAAATCAAGACACATTGTATCGTGAAAATCTTCTGCAAAGGACCTCTTTAAAGTATTGAAAAGCCAAGATGTCACCCTGAAGACTAAGGTGTGCCTGACCCAAGCCATGGTATTTCTAGTTGCATCACATGCCGGGGAAAGCTGGACAATGAATAAGGAAGACAGAAGAAGAACCGATACTTTTGAACTGTGGTGTTGGAGAAGAATATTGAATGTCCATGGACTGTCAAAAGAACAAGCAGATCTGTTCTGGAAGAAGTGCAACCACAGTTCTACTTGGAAGCAAATACAGTCAGACTGTGTCTTATATCCTTTGACCTGTTGTCAAGAGGGATCATTCCCTGGAGAATTATATTATGCTTGGTAGAGCAGAGGGCCAGCAAAAAAGAAGACCCTCAATGAGACGGAGTGACTCAGTATCTGCAACAATAGGCTTAAGCACGAAAACCATGATGGACATGACACAAGACCTTGTGGTATTTTGTTCTGTTATGTAAAGGGTCTCTGCAAGTCAGAACCGGCTCAACGGCAGCTAATAACAACAAAACAGTGTAGCTCTTTTTCCTTTTAGTATGAACAAAATAATGAAAACATCTGATGGCTTGTCAAAAACTGTAAGGTATTTCCTGTATTTAATAGAAGTTTATTTACTTGTATTTTATTTTACTTGTAATTCTATTCCCTTCACATAAAGTCTCATCACAGCTAATTTATTTTGTTGTAGATATGGTTGTCTATGGTGCTACTGTATACACTGCAAGGCTTTGGGCAATGCCTGCCCCACAACTAATTAAAAAGTCAAAGTCTACAAGATTTGTCTGAGTATAATCTGCCATATTCTTAACACATACCAAATTTCAGTAATACACAAAGTGTTATACCATTTCTTTACTCACAGGTTATGTTAAACTTTCTCCTTATTCTCCCTAAGTGAGTGAACATAACCAGAAAAAGCAACACTTTTTTCTTTTCTTTTTTCTGTTCAAAGAGCTCAGTGCTATCCTCACTGTATTGATAGCAAGGGAAGATTTGCAGGAAGCTTTGAGGGAATCTTGGTGGCATAGTGGTTATGTGCTACATCTGCTAACAGAAAGGCTGACCGTTCAAATCCACCAGATACTCCTTGGAAACTCTGTTGGGCAGTTCTACGAACTCAGTCCTATAGGGTTGCCATAGTCTGAACTGACTCATTCACAAGTGGTTTTGTTTTTCTCAGGGCAAGCTCAGCAAAAGTAGGAGTGGGATAAAGACACTGGTCATTACATTGTGGGTATCCAAGCCTTCCTGGTAGACCAGAGTGATGCTGAGTTGGTCACATAACTTTACTTGGCACCAAGAATATGAAAGAATATTACAGCTTTAGATTCCACATGAGAAACACATGAACTTGACTTAAACTTTATGTTCAACCAGGAGTGGAGCCACTCAATAAACCTGCAGACTCATATACAATTTTCTCCAAGCTCTTGAGGTTTAGGGATTGTATTTAATCACAGCCGTATTACAGTAGAAGAGACTAAGTTCTCCTTTGTGATGGTACCTTATTTGCACACTGCACAGAGTTTAACATTTATGTGCTGTGACCAGAGCCTTCACTCAGGGCAAGTTGAAACAATATTTCTAATTTGAAGATGCATGATTGCAGTTAGACCTATATGCTACCAACTGTAGGTACAGTTCTCTAATTTCTATTAAAGCCCAGCCTGACATTGGTTATAAGAGTGCAAGCATTCAGACAACAGCTTTCTACAATGTGGGTGACATTGGCCAATCACTTTTTCTACATCTGTTTTGTTCTCATTTTATTTGTTAGAGTGCTTGATAAATTCAGTTCTATAGCTTTCAATCTTACGCTTTTTATGTGTCAGTTACTGCATTCGGCTACCTAGAAACTAAAGAGGAATGACGTCATTCCATGGTCTATAGGAACTCACAGATTCATTGCAGATAATAGAAAGAAAGAACAATTACAAATAAAGGACCTTAGTATTACATAACAGTGGAAACTGAAAAGATTCATTTGGCTAGAGACTGATCAATTACATCACATATATGGTGGCATTTCTGGGGGAATCAAATTGTGGGACAGAAGGTGTGAGCAAAATTATGATCACATGATGATTTGTGACATTTTGGGAGCTTGTAATACCACTTTCCCCACAAACAGAATATATGAGAAGGAACTTGGAGATCCTGATGGTGTGGTAGTCAAGGGCCCTGGCTGCTAACCAAAAGGTTGGCAGTTTGAATCCATCAGGTGCTCCTCCGAAACTCAATGCTCCTCCAAATTGACTCATTGGCAGCCAGTTTGGTTTTTGGTTTGTGTACAAACTGAAGAGAGATATTGGATGAGACTTCATGGAAGACAGTGTTATAGTCAGCGAGTGCTGCTCTAACAAAAATGCTGTGAATGGATGCATTTAATAAAGGAAAGTTTATTGTTACACAGTCCAGTAAGCTACAAGTCCAAATTCAGGGCATCCACTCCAAGAGAAGACCTTACCTCTCTGTCGGCTCTGGAGGTAGGTCCTTATGCTGCATCAATCTTTGGTCAGGGAGGGTCTAGGGGTGGGAACATCTCATCTGAAGGACACACTCTACTCCTGGTGATACTTTCTTGATGGTATGAGATTCCCAGCTGTCTGCTTGTTTTCCTTTCCTCTTATCACTTGTAAAGCAAAAGGATAAAAGGTAGTACACTCCAGAGAAACTTTCTTTGCATTGGAGCAAAGGGGTGACCTTATGAAGGATTTTACAGTCCCATCCAAATCATCTTTAACCTAAATCCAGTCTGCTAATCACAGGCAAACATTAGGATTTACAGCATCATAAATTCACAAAATAGAGGGCAGTCACACAATGGTGGGAATCACAAGCCCAGCCAAATTTCTATGGATATTTTGGGGGCCAGGGTGACACAATTCAATCCATGATGTATGGGAATTAATTTGTGTGGGCCTTTCTTTCTCAGATAAGTGAGGAAAAATGCAAAGGAAAGTTATTAAGATGAAATATAGTTTACTAAAATTTTCTAAAATCAAAGATTAGCATTCAATGAATCAAATCTATTCTCATGATGGTCTCTGAATTCATTTGGCTGTATTTTGATTCTTGTGGATTTGTCCTTATCCTGGCTGGCTTCAACTTGAACTTGCACATGCATTTGGCCTTGTTTCGACTGATGATACCAGAGCTTTTCTGTTGTCCCTTTCCACAGATGCAGTCAGATTAATTCCTGTGCATTGTGTCTAGAGACGTCCTAATCCCCATTTATGTTGTTGAAAAAATGTGTTTGAAATAAAGAAATCATTGGTATCACAAAGTCTACCAAGCAATCTACGGGAGACCTCCCATCACCAGGGTCATATTTTGCTACTACTGTTTCTTCTCCTTTTTTCTAATACTTGCATTCCAATCACCAGTAATTATCAATGCATCTTGATTGCGTGTTTGATCAATTTCAGATTGTGGGAGTTGATAAAAATTCTCCTTAGTTTCTCATCTTTGGCCTTAGCAGTTGGTGTGTAAATCTGAATAACAGTTGTACTAACAGGTTTTCTTTTAGTTATGGATGTTAGCATATCACTTACCACCTTGCAATTGAGGATAGGTCTGGAAACAAATGAAAGGTGCTTTCTCTTCAATTTGTCATTCCCAGCACAGCAGACCAGATGATTGCCTAATTCAAAATGCCTATACTTCCCCATCTCATTTCACTAGTATCCAGGCACTTGATCTTCATGTGCTGCATTTCATTTTTGATAACTTCCAAATTTCATAGAGTAGTCCTTTGTACAATTTGTGTTCCAATGATTAATGGATATTTGCAGCTGTTTCTTCTCTTTTTGAGTTGTGCTATGTCAATGAAGTTTTTAAAATCTTCATCCATGTGTGAAAATCAACTCTACTTTGAGGAGGCAACTCTTCATCACTTTTCGAGTGCCTTCCGTCCTGATAGACTCATCTTCTGCCCTTGTACCAATGTTCCAGAGGTAGCAGTATGATTCAGTGTTTAATGGAGTGGGTTGTATCCCACTATCTTCATTCTGGGAATGGGTAAGTTTCCTCTTGGCCCTAACTGGAAGGGATATATGGGGATTAAACAAACCAACAAATTCATTGCCATCCAGTAGATTCCGAACCTAAACAACCCTATAGGACAGAGCACCACTGCCTCACAGGGGTTTCCATGGAGTGGCTGGTAGATTCAGGATGCTGACCTTCCAGTTAGCAGTCAGACCTTCACTACTGTACCCCCAGGTGGAGGTAATGCTAGAAAAACGTTAAGTGCATTTATTCAGTGAGCAAATGCAACTGAGGTAATAGAATAAGTACAAGTATGCCTTGCTTTTTGAAAGTCACACCACTTTCTTTTTATAAAAGATCTGCATTAGTACCTGCTTTTAGTAACCTAAAGAGATTCCAAGAGAATTTTCACATTTAAGGGGTAAAAATAAAAGGCAAAAAGTAGAGGTAGTGTTCAACGTTTGTCTTGTAGCTAGCTCCTAAATACGCAACATGTACCCTGAGCAGCCCTCGCCTTGGTCTGAAGGGCCTTCCACTGCTGCCTGAGAATGGAAAGAGGTCAGCAACACCACTAGTCTTCAATCAGCTCTCTTGTGCAACGACACCTTCCCTATGGCACTTCTTTCATGTGTTGCTTCTCTCCAGGCTCCTGGCAGGGCATGATCCACAGTCTCCAGCTTCTTAGAGAGTCTCAGCAGGCAAACTTAGGCCTGGTATCTACATTCTATCACCAGGAGAGGAAACTCACTGCCAGGGCACAGCAGGGCAGAGGCACTCCTTTCCCAGCAGGCACCACCTGGGTGCAGATCCCAGAAGCCAATAAGGAGAGTAGCTGATTTGGTCTCTCATTTCCGACTTCTTTTCAGGCCTCCTGACCTTTGCTCCCACCTCACCCTCTCTCCTCCCAGCTCCTTCTATCCCCAGGCTGGGGGATGGAAGTACCCCCAGGCCCTCTGGGAAGTCTGAGACGCTTGGTAACTCCCAAGCACAAGAATTGGAAAGGGAGGTGACCCCAAAGGTGGCGGCGCTAGCTCCTGAGGGGACAGCCCTCGGGGCTTCCATCTCAGTTAGGGAATGTCTCTGTCCTAGCCACACTCCATCAGACGCTCTACTCAGCATCCCAGCAGCCAGACAACATAGCTTTGAACTGTGGCTGGGGGCACCTGTGTTTACCTTGGTTTATGTATCATATCATTCTGTTACTTAGTATAATTTGGTAACTTATTTAGGGGGTCTAGGAACACTCAAAATTATAATTCATTAATTAATCTCCTAGACAAATTAACAAATTGCTTCTTCACTTTATGCCTCTGTGGCTTAGAAAAGGTTGCACAGCACTGCTCTGCTTTTGGGCAGTGGAATAAACTTGTGTTCTAAAATACTGTGCTAGGCGCTCAAGTGTCATGACGGCCTGAGGACTTGAGATAGGAGGAGAAGTACATCAGCGATCCGGCCTTGAAGGTTGCCAGCTGAGTAGAGAGAAATAAAGAATATAGACAGAACAGAGGTATACGCACAACTGCTACTGGGGCACACAGGAGACACAAGAGACCTCCCCTGGGGCAGAGAAGTTCTTCGAGAGCCAGTGTCTGAACTGAATCTTGAAGAACAAGGCCAGCTTGGGGAAATGATATTCCAACCAGAGACGGCAATGCAACCGTAATCTTGTCATGTACCCCACTGTGATCTATGCTAGGACATGGCTGGAGAATGACATGACTGGAGGGAGAAGTACTCTGTGACTCTTGTCCCCAGAACTGGGAGAATGTAGACAATAGCATAGACTTTACCCAAAAACAGGTCTAAGGAAACTTGTGAGCACCCAGACCTGAAAGCTTCCACAAGTCTGTTGTCTATACAACCCCTGCACCCCAACTTTAAACAGCATGAAGATTTTGAAACAACATGATCTGAATGTTTATGTCAAGAGTCAGAAAAACGGCAAACTGGAGGGGCGGGGGATACACAGTATTTTCCTTTTCTGAGTGATGAGCTTGGTAGCAGTGCCACAACTCCAGAGAAAACAAGAGTAATCATTGGGACTTGAAGGCAAGTACCCAAACTCCAAACCCAACACATTGCCATCCAGTCAACTCCAACTCATAGTGACCCTGTAGAAGGAAGGAGAGAAGAGGGAAAAAAATAGAACACTCCTAAATTTACATATTGTGACTTTTTGGTCACAATTAAATTAAACAGTCAGGTAAGGACTCTCTAAATATTTATTCCATTTTATCTCTCCATCTCTTCCCTTCCTTTCTTCCTCTTCCTCCTGGGTTTTAACCCCAGCAGGATGCTCTTCATGTACAAAGAGAGAAGAAAGGTGCCACCTGGGGGAGGACCTGAGGGGATTATCAGGGAACACCTTGACAGACAAAATCCTTTCCTTCCAGTGCTTGAACATCTGTGCTTCCTTTATCTGAACAAAACAGCTGCCTGGTACTATGCCTGTAGCAATCTGACAGTTGAAAGTACGGAAAGAATGTCCCATCAAAAGAAACTTTACTATTACATAGTGCTACCCAGTAAGAGAGCACATATCTACCTTTCCTGGTTAAATCAAATCTCAATGGCCATAGTGAAGTATACTTAAAATTAGTTTATTTATGAACATGTACTGGCAATTGCTGTCACCAATATACACACAATGCATTCTGGTTTCAAACAGACCACATATCAGAAAGCATCCTGAGAGTCTGATAAGCAAAGGCACTGCACATAGAAAGTGTTAAAAAAAAAAAAAAGAAAGAAAGAAAGAAAAGAAAAGCTTGTGATAGATGAATGGAAGCTGCGAAATTTGTTTCTGGCAAAGGAACAGAGGTGCAGTGCAGCAAGGAAAAAATGAGAGAATAAATTGTTCTGCGCGTGTGAAGGCACTCTTTCTGTAATGCACTGTACTTTGCTTTCCAAAATGAGGCTCTGGAGGAAGTGTGATCTCGATGGATACCTGTCATTGAAAAATAAATGCATCAGTTGATTTTTCACAAACGTATGAGAAGCATTCATAAATAGAAGACAAAGAAAAACATACCTGTTGTAGATTGAACTGCATGCCTCCAAAAATGTGAGAAGCCACATCACTGGGCAGTATTTCCCAAAATTTTGTGATTCTTTTGTGCTGTACATCCTAATCTCTGCCTGTGGCTAATAGATAGGATGATTTTGTTAAAAGAGGATTAGGGTGGGACTGCAACACCCTTGCTAAGGAAGTTTCCCTGGAGTGTGTCTTGTACCACCCTTTATCCTTTCATCCTATGGGAGATAAAAAAAAGAGAAAAGCAAGAAAAGAATTGGGAACCCCATATGATCAAGAAAGTAGCACTGAGAGCATAGGGTCTCCTTCAGATCAGAGAATGTTCCACCAAGATGCTCCCTGACCAAAGAATGATGCAGCATGAGGACTTTCCTCCAGAACTGAAAGAGGGAAAGCCTTTCCTATGGAGCCAGCCAAGCAGACACTCTGAATTTGGACTTGTAGCCTACTGGACTATGTAAGAATAAACTTGCCTTTGCTAAAGCCATCCACTTTGTGGTACTTCTGTTACAGCAGCACTAGCTGCCTAAACAATACCCAAGACAGTATAGAAAGAGCTTCATCCCTTGAGTGATTATAATATATTTGAGAGGACAGAAAACTGCAAGCAAAGTTGGTTAAGTCAGATAAGGTGATTATTAGCCACAAATGAAGTCCCAAACTCATGGGAAGTCTGTGGACAGCAGAACAGAGCAATACCAGGTGCAGAACCATCCACATGATCCACTGTGCATCAGACCATCATGATCTCTTAGGGTTACACTGGCTGAGTTTTGCAAGTGAATTTCCCATCCTTTCTTCCTAGTCAATTTTAGGCATGATGGGGTGATCATAGTAGCCCTGGTGGGTAGTGGTTAAAAGCTATGACTGCTAACTAAAAGGTAGGCAGTTCGAATACACCAACCACTCTGTGGAAACCCTATGTAGCAATTTTACCCTGTGCTATGGGTAGTATGAGTTGGAATCAACTCACCAACAGTGGCCTAGCATGAGGTTCATTGCCCATGAAGGGAGCTGGGGTCTCCAGCATGGAAGGTGAGAATATTAACACTGAATTGCCACTGCTTTCAAAAGGTAATGTAAGGTTCTCCTTTATTCTCTCCCAAGTCTTCCAAAGGCTAAAATGCTGCATGGTAACAGACAACCCATGCCATAAATAAATAAAGGCAAGTCTTCAGCTCCTAAATTATTTGCGGTACTACTAGTTTTCCCTAGATGAGATCCATAAATTGAACGTGTGTACCAAATGGGTTAGGCCATGATTTCAGGGATTGTGTAATGTTCATATGTGTTGTAAATCCTGACTCTCTACTGTTAATGAGAGAGGATGAGTGGTGGCTGTGTTACTGAGGCAGGAGCTAGTCTACGAGATTGTATTGTGCCTTGAGGCCATCTCTTGAGACATAAAGGAAAGGGAAGCAAGCAGCGAGTTGGGGACCTCATACCATTGGGAAAGAAGCAGTGTCAGGAGCAATGTACATCCTTTGAAAGGGTCCAGTGTCCCTGCTCCTCAGGAGCTGCCAGACCAGGATCATCCACCAGAGTCAACAAAGAAAGTCTCTGGAACTGACTCCCTCAGTTTGGACTTTCAGCCCACATTTCAAAAAATAAATTTATTTTTGTTAAAGCCAGCCACTTGTGACATTTCTGTTACAGCAGCACTAGATGACTAAGACAACACCTCTGGATCCTGGAAGTGATTTTGTAGATTTTACCACCAGGTAATTTAAAAGTGAACCCAGAAAGAGGATTCTTACCTGGCCTGTAAGCTAAAAGCTTTTTAGATCACATGATCCCCTCTCACTACCAAATTCCTTTGGCTTAACATGCTAATAGAAGAATGTGAACAACCACTCAAAAGCAACCGTCAATGCTCAGCTCTGTGTCTTGGAATGACAAAAGGAGTGTTGAAGTCTGCATGTTGTATGTGTCCTTGCTGTTGTTAGGTGTTACTGAGTTTTTCCAATCCACGGTGACGAAACACATCCTATTGTTGCTATTTTAGTTGTTGCTATTTTAGTACACTGTCACTGGACTCTGTCGATTTGTCTCCTTGAGGGTTTTCTTTTTCTAGGAACTTCCACTTTATCAAGTCATGATGTCCTTCTGTGATTGATAGTAGGTGATAGAGTAATTTACAGTTTACAATTTTCCAAAATATTGCTATTAAAGTGTAGAATAATTGTTTTACATATGTGACATGCTCTGGTCTTAGAGAATGCTGGTGGTATAGTGGTTAACTTGCTAGGGCTGCTAACCGAAAGATAGACAGTTCAAATACAGGTGTTCTTTGGAAACGCTATGGGACCTTCTACTGTGACTTATAGGGCAACCATGAGTTTGAATCAACTCAAGGGCAGTGGCTTTTTTTATTTTTGGTTTCTGGTCTTAGAAAGTTGAGTGATGGTTAATTCTGGTTATTCTAGTTGGACAGTTTCTTACCTCACTACTGATTTTGGTTTCTTGGCAAATGATAGGAGGTGGAATGATTCTTACGACAAAAAGAAAACAAAAAGAAACTTTTCACTAAGATGCTATTTCAACGGTTTATGAATATGCGGTACCACTTTTATTAACATTGATTCACATAATGCCTCTATATACTGTTAATTCATGGCAGGAATATAATATCATAAATTTTAAGTAGTATTTCCTTGAGGAAAAAGTTTTAAAATGTTGTCATGTATAGTTGAAGGAGATTGGGAAGCTGAATGCTGTTTTCATGACTTCAGGTTGCAATCAGTGGAGGCAGGGGAAGCTTTAGACTAATTTGGAATTCTAACAAAGAATGCAACCTTGAAATCAAAATTCCATTTTCATTTCTAATTCTCAGGCATTCACGCATCACTGCAATCCCTCTAATGCAACTTTCCTAAGGGCTCTTGTGTAGAAACACACACAGAAAACCATTGTGTTGGGGATCAAATCTCCAGAGGGCATGCTTATCAAAAGGATGAGGCTTTGGTTCTTTAATAAAACAACACTTTTCTTATCTATGTGAAGACAGGATTTCTACAACAGAATCCTAGCTGCTGTCTGGAAAATGTTTTAGAATATTAACCTCAAGTTGTTTATGGCATCCACAGCTCCTGACAGTAGGGAATGGTGTCTCAGATACCAAACAACTATAGATAAGTAAGAAACTGGTAATATTTCTTGAGACACTGAAAACAAAAATAAAATATAATAATAAATGTGATCAAGTGTGTGTAACAAAAGAAATTAGATGTATTCATTGTTTATGGCGATGGGTAAGGAAGTTTAGGAGTTCTGGCAGAGCAAACAGATAAGCACTTAACTACTGTCTGGAAGATTGGTGGTTGGAACTTGCTGCTTCCAAAAGGCTGCAGCCTTAAAAATCCTGTGGAATAGTTCTTCTCTGAAAACATGGGTTGCTATGTGTCTGAACCCACTCGCCAGCTCTTTACAACAAAGGCAATTTACAATGATCTCTAGGATATTACATTATATCATGAGATCAGGCAGATACATAGATTTACTTAGTACCCATGGTGTCCAGAGGTATTCTAGGTATTTGTATGACCTTAGCACTTGGTTTGGCTTAGAGTTACTGCATGCTTTAAATTATGAATGCATTCTGCTGTTTACCCAAAGGATGGAATCTCCCAGGAGGTGCATCGGAAGAAAGATCTGGTGCTTTAATTCGGAAAAGCCAACCACTGAAAACTCTATAAAGCACATTTATAGTCTAACATACATGGGATCACCTGGAAGAGGAAGCAGCTGGACTGGAAGTAGCTCTGGTGTCACTTAAGGGAAACATGGGAGGAGGCAGTCATTCGTCCGATTGCCTTTCATACAAATTTGAAAAATAAGATAAATTCCAGTGTAACACCATCTGTTCACTTTCTCATACAACTGTATGAGGAGTTACACTATCATTCCCATTTTATAGATTACAACTCTTGAGTCTTAGAGAGCTTAATATATAAATAGAGAAGCCAAGCCAAGCCAAGCCAAGCCAAGTGCCGTCGAGAAGAATGAATTTAAAAACAGGAAGGTAGCCTCTGAGTATGCTAGACTGTCTACTTTCTACTTGGTATGTAATATAGCGTTTGCCCATCTATGCCAAGAAATTTGGAGGACAGCTACCTGGCCAACTAAGTGGAAGAGATTCATATTTATGCCTGTTCCAAAGAAAGATCATCCAACCAAATGTGGAAATTAATGAATAATAATGTTAGTATCACATACTGGTAAAATTTTGCTTAAGATCATTCAAAAATGACTGCAACAGTATATTGACAAAGAACAGCCAGAAACTCAAGTTGGATTCAGAAGAGGACGTGGAACCAGGGATATTGTCACTGATGTCAGATGGCTCTCGGCTGAAAGCAGAGACCATCAGAGAGATGTTTACCTGTGTTTCACTGACTATGCAAAGGCATTCAACTGGATCATAATAAATTATAGCTAACATAGCAGAGAATGGGAATTCTAAACACTTCACTGCACTGTTAAGGAATCTGTATATATACAAAGAAGCAATTGTGTGAACAGAACAGAGGGTCGACGCATGGTTTAAAATCAGGAAAAGTGTGCATCAGGGTTGTATCCTTTCACCATACCTTTTCAATCTGTATGTTGAGCAAATAATCTGAAAAGCTGGATTATATGAAGAAGAATGAGACATCAGGATTGGAGGACAACTCTTTAGCAATCTGTATTATCCAGACAGTACCACCTTTCTTGCTGGAAGTGAAGAAGATTTGAAACACTTACTGATGAAGATTAAGAACCACAGCCTTCAGTATGGATTGCACCTAAACATCAAGAAAACAAAATTCCTCACAAAGGGACCAGTAAGCAACATCATGATAAGTGGGGAAAAGATTGAGATTGTCAGGGATTTCATTTTACTTGGGTCTACAATCAATTCCCATGGAAGCAGTAGTCAACAAATCAGTAGATGCATTGCTTTGAGGAAAATCTACTACAAAAGATCTCTTTAAAGTATTGAGAAGTAAAGATGTCACCTTGAAAACTAAGGTGCACCTGATCCAAACCGTGGCATATTCAATAGCATCACACACATGCAAAAGGCGGACAGTGAACAGAGAAGACAGATGAATTGATTCCTTTGAACTGCAATGTTGGGGAAGAATATTGAACATACCGTGGACCTCCAAAAGAACAAATAAATCTGTTCAGGAAGAAGTACAACGCGACTGGTCCTTGGAGACGAAGATGAAGGACTGCATCTTACATAATTTGGACATGTTGTCGGGAAATAATCAGTCCCTGGAGAAGGATATTGTGCCTGATAGAGGGGACAGTTGGCCAAAAAGAAGACGCTCAAAGAGATGTATCGACACAACGGGCCGCAGCAACGGGCTGAAGCATAAAAAAGATTGTGGACATGGCACAAGACCAGTATTTCGTTCTGTTGTGCATAGGATTGCTATGGGTTGGAACTCCCCAGTACACTTCAAGTCATTCTAGATTGCTATAATACTTGATACGATGTAAATGCTGTGTAAATAGTTGCTATACGGTATTGTTCAGGGAATAATAAGACCAAAGTGAACTCAGACAGAGTGCTGGAGACAGACTGGGGCTGCCTAGACATCACTTAATTTGTCGGATTCAGCAGAGTGCTCAGTGAAAGCAAATTCAGGTTTTGCTTTTTGGAGCTATTTTTTTCCTCCTGAATGTCTTCCATCTGTGACTGGTTGAAACTTAGGATACAAAACAAGCAGATATTGAAGACTAACTGTCATTACAAAAATTTCAGGTGTGAAAATGCTGAGATGGTCACTGTTTTACTAACATTTCCTCTTCTCCTTGCAAGTGGCCTCTCCCTTTGATCTCACTTTCTTAGCCTCAACTAAGCAGCCTGACTTTCTAATTTACCCTGTTTTCCCACAAGAAACAGGAGACCGTGTATGAAATTTGCCTGATTCAAAAAACCTAGGCCACCGGGCCTAGTATTTCTCTTGTGTTCTCTTCATGATCAAGCTGACTTAACCATTTGGCAGTGGTTGGAATGTCCCAAGAAACTGTTGTCTGCACCGTATCTGGATTATCCAGTCTCACTATTGACCCAGTGCCAGACTAAATTCTAATGACTACAGGTGTTTCTGTGATCATAACATTCTTCATCTGCAAACAGAGGCATTTCCTCCTTCCCTGGGCCAAGCTCATGAACTCGGGCCATGCACCTTTGTGCTACTGCCTCTCTCTTTTTGAGTGAAAGTCACGTCCTCAACAATATTGACTATCTTTGAGGAAAACCAAAATGAAACTTTCTATGCCTGGAACTGGAGCCCTGGTATCACAGTGGTTAAGCACTAATCTGTTGACCAAAAAGTCAGTGGTTCAACTCCACCAGTGGCTCGATGGGATAAAAACACCTGGCAATCCATTCCCATGAAGTTTATAGTCTAGTAAACCATGTCATATGGTTGCTATGAGTCGGAATTGACTTGACAAACATAAAGCAACAGTGTCTAGAATAGTGTTCCCCCACTCAGGAGTGTTTCCTGAATATATGTGGCTTTAGTGTTGATGACCTGAGCAGTTAAAACTTATCCTACTAACTAATTTTCATATGTTATTTGTTGTACTGGTGATTTCTGTTTAATATCTTACTGACACTTTGAATCTTTTTATTTCTTTTTTTATATAGAATAGAATCAGCTTTTTTCTTCTGTCTTTAAGGTCATGGAGAAGTAAATAAATACATTAAAAAGTGTATTCTCCCTAACTTGCTAAAGGAAATAAAACATGGAACACAGAACATATCATCATCAAGGAAACAAGAGCCCAGTGAGACACACACACAATCATATATTAGAGGAGTGTTATACAACAAACACAATACAAGCCATCACGTCTAATATGTAGTTTGCCTAGTAGCAGCATTAAAACATTTTTCAAAAAATGAAATTAGTATTAGTAATATATTTTCTTTCATCCAGTATTTCCAAACTATTGTACTTTGGATGTGTTGACAGGAAGTACCAACCCCTGGAGAATGACAGCATGTATGGCAAAGGAGCGGGTCAGTGAAATAGAGGAAGACTCTTGACAAGATTGATGGACCTAGTCACTGAAACAACGGGTACAGTCAAAGAAAAGATTGTGAGGACGATGTGGGACCACACAGTGTTTCCTTCGGCTATACAGGGAGGTCACATCAGTCATAAACAACTTGGTGATGCTTAACAACAATACTGCTATCTGACATGTAATCAGTATAAAATTATAAATGATAATATAAAGTAGTCTTTCTAAATTGTTTATATTTCAAGGCTCAGTAAGACACATGGTTTCAGACTATCACCTTGAATATTTCAAACCTAGATTACGAGATACACAATAAAGAAAGTGGGGATTTATTCTCAACTCCTGGAGTGCAGATTGCCTGCCTTCATTATTTGGAAAACTTCTTGGAAGATAATGTCTATTTTACCGTACTTGACCTAATGGTTAAGTGCTACTACATCTGCTAACCAAAAAGTTGGCAGTTCAGATCCACCAAATCCTCCTTGGAAACACTATGCGGAAGTTCTACTTTATTCTGCAGAATCAGTATGAGTCAGAATTGACTTAATGCTCCTGAGTTTCTTTTGGTTGGGCACCTACCTGCACATCCATCGTCCATCTCTCTAGCTGTCATTTCATTTGTTATCCATCATCCTTCTCTCCATCATTTATCTACCTCTCCATTCATCTCTCTATCATCCATCTCTGCACCATCTAGCCACTATCCATCTCCCTATTATCTATCTATATGTTTTCATCATCAGACAGGTATTTAATTCAATCATTTATTTATTCTTTTTTTTTAGTACTAATTTCTGACAATAAAAGATAAGGAAGACCCGTCTTGTGTATTTGCTACTCTAGTCCCAGAATAAGTTATTTCCCCAAGAGTTCCTGATTCTCTTTATGGATTAATGATATTAGAAATCAAGTTGTAGAAGCTAGATAGGCTACACTAAATTTATTTCACTTAATATTCATATAGAAATTATCCACAACTTTTACATAAAGCATTCTTCTATCAAAATAACTTACATGTGTTTCTTTGGAACATGAAATGAAATTCTCAATATGTGATGACCTTAACATTTGTTGTTGTAGTTAGGTACTGCAAAGTCACTGCCAACCCACAGAGACCCTGTGCACAACGGAAATAAAAAACTGACTGGTCCCAAGCCAGCCTCACAGCGATTATTAGGTATGAGCACGTTAATGCAGTCACTGTTTCAGTCTGTCTCATAGAGGGTCTTCCTTTCTTTCAGTGACTCTCTGCCACGCCAAGCTTGCTGTCTTTCTCCAGGAACTGTTCCTTCTTGGTAAGTCCAAAGTATGTGAGGCAACATCTCACCATCCTCCATTCTAAGGAGCATTCTGGCTATGTTTCTTCCAAGACAGACTTGTTCATTCTCCTGGAAGTCCATAGTATATTCCGTATTATTCTTCATCAGTGCTGTAAGTCAAAGGCATCAATTCTTCTCTGGCTTTCCTTATTCATTGTCCAACTTTCACATGTATATGAGGCTATTGAAGATTCCATAGATTAGATCAGTTGCATCTTGGTCCTCACAGTGACTTTTTTTGCTTTTTGATATTTTAAAGAGGTCTTTTGCAGGAAATTTGCCCATTATAATGTGTCATTTGATTTCTTGACTGTTTTATCCCCGAGTTTGGATTGTGGATTCTAGTAAAGAGAAATCCTTGAAAGTTTCAATAATTCTTCATTATTTATCTGGTTGTCCTGGATTGAACTGTGTACCCCCAAAAATGTGTGGCCACTTGGCTGGGCTGTGATTTTCAATATTGTGTGATTTTCCTGTGCTATAAGTCCTAATCGCTGCCTGTGGCTGATAGAATGATTATGTTAAAAGAGAGATACGGTGGGACTGTCGTATCCTTGCTAAGGGAGTTTTCCTGGAGTGTGGCTTGTGCCAACTTTTATCTCTTCATCGCATGGGAGATAAAGAGTGGGATGCAAGCAGAGAGTTGAGAACCTCACACCGTCAAGAAAGCATCGCTGGGAGAAAAGCACGTCCTTCAGACCTGGGGTTCCTGTGCCAAGATGCTCCCTGACGAAAAACTGATGCAACACAAGGACTTTCCTCCAGAGTCAACAGAGCAAAAGCCTTTCCTTGGGAGCAGACACCCTGAATTTGGTCTTGTGGCCTACCGTACTGTGTAAGAATAAACTTTTCAAAGCCACCCACTTCATGGTATTTGTGTTAGAGCAGCACTAGCTGACTAAAACCCTGTTTGCGGGGATTTTTGTATTCTTTATGCTGCGGCGTAGTCCACGCTGAAGACTATAGTCTTTAATCTTCATAAGTAAGTGTTTCAAATCCTCTTTACTTTCAGCATGAAAACTTGTGTTTTCTGCATATTTCAGGCTGTTAGTGAGTCTTTCCCCTGTCCTGATGTCACGTTCTTCTTCAAGTAATCTACCTGCTCAGATTATTTGATCAGCATACAGATTAACAAGTATGGTTAAAGGATACAATTCTAAGGTACACTTTTCCTGATTTTAAACCACGCAATATCCCCTCATTCTGGCTGCTTTTTTTTTCTATGTACACTTTCTACATGAGCAAATTTAAGTGTTCTGGAATTCCCATTCTTCACAGGGTTATTGATAATGTTTTACGATCCACAGCCAAATGCCTTAACTTTAATGTCAATTAAAAAAATGAGTTGAATCTGTAATTTATTTTGATTACCAATATGCTAGATATTATTTCTGAGTAGCTGCATATGTCTGAGTATTTTGTAAGCTCCTCTTTGCTACAATTCTTATGCTCTTCACCTTTTATTTATTGGATTGACTGAGTTTTATCTGTCCTGTTTTTCTTCCTGGAAACCCTAGTGGTGTAGTGGTTAAGTACTACCTACATCTGCTAACTAAAAGGCTGGCAGTTCAACTCTACCAGGTACTTCTTGGAAACCCTATGATGCAGTTCTACTCTGTCTATAGGGTCACTATAAGTTAGAACCAAATCGACGACAGTGGGTTTTGGTTTTTGTCATCTCTTACTGATTTACAAGTTAAACTTTCTCCTTCTATTCATTTTAGGAGCAATTGTTAAAATTTCCACATGCATGTTTGACTTGTAAATGCCCAAATTTAAGTAGCATCTTCACTTTTACCCCTGCAGATTTCCATTTTTGCCTCATTTTTTTTTCATTGCCACTCCAATTAAAACTTCATAAAAAGTCTAAATTTATTTAGGTTTACATACGTATCTACTAATTTTTATCATTCACTTTATCATCATACTCTTTCTAGGTTGAATTCTCTGCTTCCTGAACACTCTTTCAGAAATTCTTCTGTTAAAACTGGCCAATGCTTATGCACTGAAAGAGGCTAGAAGTAGGTTGCTTGGGAATGGAAAAGATTTACAATAAATAGAAAAATTGTATCAGGTGGCAAAATAGAGCACAATCACATTGTGTTGTGAATTGTGGCACAGACAAGTTGACATGTATTTTGGGGGGAAACTATTCAATCCTTGGTTCATTGGTTAAACATCCAACTGCTTACGAAAATGCATGCTGTCTGAATCCACCAGCCACTCTTTGGAAACCCCGTGAGGAAGTTCTACTCTGTCCTATTGTGAGGTAAAATAGACTTGATGGCCTACTTGTCAAGAGTGGGTTGGGTTTGGCTTTTTTTATTCAATCCATGGCAGAAGCATCTCTGTTTCACAGATACTAGAGCATTTGATCTTTTTGATATGCATTGGTCACTAGTATAATCTTGGAAAGTTCTTTTTAATACTACAATTTTCAAATAATAATTTGTAATAGCATAGGCACATGGATAGAGAAAATAAGTTAAAAAGTTCTATCAGAGATTTTATTATACAGCAGCAATTTCAGAAGTTTATATCTTACCTGTAAAATGTAAAATTAGATAAATCATTGCCCCAGGAATCAGTTCAGGGGTGAATTTAATTTCTGGTAATTTGAAGCAAAATCTGAAAGTTATACTAGCACACATGATATAAATGTTCCATTTTGCAAAGTTTAGAATAGTAATAGAGGCTTTTGAAATTGCCATTTTAGAAAATTTAGGGCTCATGTTCCTGCTACCTGTTGACAAAATTGTTTTAAAGGGAATAACACCATTGATCAGACTGCAAGTTCAAAATGGAAGTGCTCACTTAGGTTGATGAACTATTTTTTGTCATCCTTCTTTATTGCTTCTCAGAAATTATCCAGTGAAGAGGAATTAATGCAGTTGCCGAAAGAAGCAACGCAAGAAAAATATATTACATATTTATCTTTCTTGCTTAAAATAAACTAACAAAATGTTGAAGTTGAAAGAGACTTCTCAGATATTATTGTTTCATAAGGTATCTGAAGCTCAGATATATAAAGCGATGTTATAGGAACCAGTGTGGGAAAGGATTGTTTCCAACTCCTTGGCCCACATTTTTGTCCATACTGTCTTCTACTGTCCAAGTAGTTCTTTCTGTACCCTTTCCTCATTTACATTTTCTGAATGACTAATGATGTTGAGAATCCTTTCCAAGTTCTTATTCGCCATTTACGTGTTTGCTTTTGAAAGTTTCTTTTAAGATTCATCACTTACTTTCACTAGGTTGTTTTTCTTATTACTGAATTTGAAGTTCCTACTTAAAATATAATATGGCTCTAACAATAACAAAAAAAATTGGCTTTAAGTTAATGCCAATGTATATATTTGCTGTAAGACAGGGTAGAAATGCCCCATAGAATTTCCAAGAAGCAGCTGGCAGATTCAAACTGCGAACTTCTTTTGATCAGCAGCCAAATTTTAACCATTGGACCACCCGAGTCCCAGTATGGATATAAGTCTGTGCTTTGTTGTATATATATATATTGCAAAAATTCTCTTACTTTCTGTGGCTTGCATTTTTTGTTATCTTAACGCTATTATTCAAGAAATAGTTTATAATTTGTATTAATGCAATATTTAAAAAAACAAACTCAAATCTCTTGCTGTTAAGTCAGTTTAGACTCATAGTGAATGTATAGGACAGAGTAGAACTGTCCCATAGGGTTTCTAAGGAGCCCCAGGTGGATTCAAACAGCTGACCTTTTGGTGAGCAGCTATATCGTTTAAGCATTACATCATCAGGATTTCCAAAGTCCAACTTAGCTTTTGATTTTTTTTATTGTCATGTAAAGTTAATAGTTCAATTAATTTTTTTTTAAGTTTTTATCCCATCTGGTAGCTTATTTGGATTGTCACATTATGAGATGTTTGGTTGTCATGTCTCCAGACTCTTTTTGGCTGGCTATGGCATCGTCACTTATTTTTGTAAACTTCAGTTGCCAACTGTTTTGTAGAGTACTCTCTCTCTCTTTTTTTTTTTTAAGTGATGCTTTTCTCATAAAAAAATGGAGCTATCAGCTTTTGGTAGGAATATCATAAAGTCCCATTTTCATAGTATCATATTAAGCACATGTACTATGTCAAAGGGAGAAAATGACAGCAAGTATTTTGCTTCGTTTTGGGGTTTTCTTACCTGAGAGACCAAATAGTCACTTTAAGGAAATTCCCCCAACCAAAGTACTCAGCAGCTGCTCTTCCTTCATTGAAACTGAAAAATTGCAAATCCTTTCTTCCTGGCTTCCTAAATTTGAATCATAAAAGACAAAGTGGAGGAACAGAAACTATCTGTGAATTAATATTCACTGATCACTGTGCCACCAGGTAACTTAAAAATATATGGGATACTTCAGTAGTTTGATCATGTTCATAATTTTCTTTCTATGATTGCATTTCTGGCTTTTTAAAGGAATCGTATTAAGGAAAGAAATTACAAGTTGCATTTAAAAATAAGTTAATGAACGCATTTGTATAAAATAAATGTCTACATTTCCCTTACCTAGAAGTAATCAATGTCTCTTAGTCTGGAGTCGTGTCTTTTGTTTGCTCTACTACTGCATATTTCCATATTTTTGTCTTTACAATGAGCTTTTATGTATTTGCCTCTAACAGCAACTTGTTGAACTAGATAAATATGTTTTTCTGTATAGTACTTACTGAATATGTCAGAAATCAAGGAATTTCTACAAAATAATTCAGTTAGTAAGCAGACAGTTTAAAGGGGTAGGGCAAGCTTTAATCAAAAATGTTACAATTATCTAATGGTTTATCTTCTATATTTCTCCCTTCTCGTCTCTTTATGAAGCCCTAGTGGCTCAAAGAAGTTCTGGTTGCACAATGGTTAAGAATTCTCCAATGCACATGTAACATTCTCCAGAATAGACCATGTGTTACATCATAAAGCAAGTCTCTATAACTTCCAAACTACTGATTTACTGCAAAGTATCTTCTTGGACCATAAAGCTGTAAAAGTTGAAATCAATAACAGAAAATTCATGGGTAGAAACTCAAACTTATGGAAACTAAACACTTTGCTCAAAAATCCTCGGGTTATAGAAGAAATCAAAGACAAAATAAAAAAATTTATGGAATCAAATGAGAATAAAAACACATCCTACAAGAATCTATAGGATACAGCAAAAGGTGCCCTGAGGTCAGTTTATCTCTACAACTGCACGCATCCAGAAAGAAGAAAGGGCCCAAATTAAAGAATTAACCTTACAGCTTGAACAAGTAGAAAGAGATCAACAGAAGAATCCCTCAGGCAACAGAAGAAAACAGATACTAAAGATCAGAGCAGAACTAAATGAATTAGAGAAGAGAAAAACAAAAAAAAAAACCCAGCAAAACCAAAAGGTGGTTCTTTGAGAAGGTCAACAAAATTGATAAACCATTGGCTAAACTTACAAAAGAAAAACAGCAGAAGATACAAATAACTTGATTAAGAAATGAGATGGGAGATGTTACAATAGACCCAGCTGAAATCAAAAACATCATAACAGAATACTATGAAAGGCTGTACTCTAACAGATTTGAAAACCCAGAGGAAATGGACAAATTTCCAGATGCTTATCACCCACCTTAATTATCACTTGGAGAAGTAGATCAACTTAACAAACCTATCACGAAGGAAGAGATTGAAAAAGTCATTAAAAATCTACTAACCAAAAAAGTCCTGGCCCAGATGGCTTCACCAGAGAACTCTACCAAACTTAGAGAAGAGTTAACTATGAGGCTATTTCACAATATAGAAAGGAAAGGAATGTTCCTAAATTCAGTCTATGAACCTGGCATAACCCTAATACCAAACCCAGGGAAAGAGCCCACAAAAAAAGAAAATTACAGACCAATATCACTCATGAACCTAGATACAAAAATCACCAATAAAATTCTAGCTAATAGAATTTAACAGCATCTCAAAAAAAAAGAAAGTCATCATGATCAATTTGATTTCATTCCAGGGATGCAAGACTGGTTCCACATCACAAAAACAATTAATGTAATCAACCACACAAATAACACAAAAGGCAAGAATCACCTGATTCTGTCAATTGACACAGAAAAGGCATTTGACAAAGTTCAATACTGATTCATGCTAAAAACTCTTAGAAAAATAGAAACAGAGAGGAAATTTCTCAATGTAATTAGTAGCATCTATGCAAAGCCGACTGAGTTCATCATCCTGAATGGTGAAAGACTGAAAGAATTCCCTTTGAGAATAGGAACTAGAGAAGGATGCTCACTCTCATGACTTATATTCCACATTCTGCTAGAAGTTCAGACAAGACAAAGAAATAAAGGGCATCTGTATCAGCAATGCAAAAGCAAAAATCTCCCTATTTGCAGATGATAGGATTGTATATACAGAGAATCCAAAGGAATCCATAAGTAAACTATTGTAACTAATAGAGGAGTTTGGCAAGGTATTGGGATACACAAGAAACATAAGTAAATCAGTAAGATTGCTTTATATCAACAATGAGATTATTAAAGAAGAAATCAACAAATCAATACCATTTTCTATAGCCCCCAAGATAAAATACCTAGGAATAAATCTAACTAGACAAATAAGAGACCTTTATAAAGGGAACTTCAAGACCTTACTACAAGAAACTAAGAGATTTACACAAATGGAGTAATCTACGATGCTCATAGATAGGAAGACTCAACATTGTGAAAATGTCTATTTTACCCAAAGCAGTCTACTTACATAATGCAATCCTAATACAAATTCCAGTGACATTTTTTAATGAGATGGAGAAACAAATCAACTTTGTTTGGAAAGGGAAGAAACCTTGGATAAGTAAAGCAGTACTGAAGCAGGAGAACACACCAGGAGGCCTCTCACCACCCAATTTTAGAAACTGTTACACTACCACAGTAGTCAAAACAGCTCGGTACTAGTACAAAAGGAGACATACAGACCAGTAGCACAGAGTTGAGATCCTAAGATGCCACCATCCTCCTATGAACAGTTGATATTCGACAAAAGCCCTAATATTTTAAACTGGGGTGAAAACATTCTCTTTAACAAATGATGTTGGCCAAATTGGATATCCATCTGCAGAAAACTGAGATAAGACCCATATATTATACCTTATACAAAAACCAACTCAGATTGGATAAAAGACCTAAATATCAAATCTAAAGTGATAAAGCTCATCCAAGATAAAGTAGAATCAACAATGGAAGTTTTAATACACAATGTAGACAGACTTGAAAATCTGACAAAGCATGATCAACAGAAGAGAGAATAGACAAATGGGAACTACTAAGAATCAAACACCTTTGCTCATCCAAAGACTTCATCAAGAGAACTAAAAGACCACCTACAGAATGGGAAAAAAATATCTGGAACTCTATGTCAGACCGACATCTGATCTCCATAATCTATAAAGTACTACAAAATATCAATAAGAAAAAGATAAATAATCCAATTAAGCAATGGGTGAAGGACGTGGGCAGACACTTCTCTACAGAGTGTATCTAGGCAGCCAAATGACACATGTGGAAATGCTCATGATCATTAGCTATTAAAGAACTGCAGATCAAAACTATAATGAGATGTTATCTCACCTCAACAAGGCTGGTTATGGTCCAAAAAACACAAAACAATAAATGCTGGAGAGGCTGTGGAGAAATTGGAACTCTCCTATACTGCTGGTGGGGTTGCAACATGGTACAATCTCTTTGGAAAACAATCTGGCACTTCCTTCAAAAGCTGGAATTAGATATACCATTTGATCCTGTGCTTGGAATTTATCCTTCAGAAACAAAAGTTGTCACGTGAACAGACGTATGTACATTAAAGTTTGTTGCAGCACAGTCCACAATAGCAAAAAGATGGGATCAACCCTGATGCCCATCAACAGATGAATGGATAAACAAACTGTGGTACATATACTCAATGGAACACTATGCTATGATAAAAAAAATGACGATTTTAGAAAACATCTCATAGCATGGTCTCATTTGGAAGAGATCATGCTGAGTGAAATCAATCATTGTCAAAAGGACAAATTTTGTATGAGACCCCTTATACCAATAAGGACTTAAAAAGAGAATTGTCCACAGAACATGAGCATGTTGGCTACAAGTGTGGGTAGGGGCTGAGAGTTTATCATAGATGAGATAATTGATAGATGTTAGAAATTTTATTCTTTTACTGCAAATAATAAAAAAAAGTAAAATTATATAAAAACGATCTCAGCAGCTAACCAAAGTAGTTGGAATCCACCAGCCACTCTTTGGAAACCCTATGAGCAGCTCTGCTCTGTCCTATGAAGCCTCTGTGCATCAGAACCAACTCAGTAGTGACAAATTTTGTCAATACCGAAGAATTAACATCTGAGTCAAAATCACCTGGGCTGCAACTTTCTTTCTTTTTTTTTTTTTTTTAATGGATTGGTATTCTTCCACATTCTTCCACCTTGAGTGCAGGTTATCTATATAAATTATTTGACATTTTTTTCTCTTTTCCCCATTTATTTAGTCATTTATTTATATCGTAATAGACTCATGAATATTTACTTTTCTCAGTACGGATGCCGAATCTTTCCAGGATTAAATTAAAACAACAACAACAAAAACTGGTATCTATTGCATATTTTTGACATCCTTGTTGAAAATCAGTCTACTCGAAAGATCTAATGATGGCTTCTCTGTTTTATCTCATCAAGCTCTGTGTATACTATCATGGCACTGCCACACTGTCTTGATTATTGATCTTTTTGCTTTTTTTGTTCCAAAACTATTTTAATTATTTTATTTTAGTTGCATTTTTTGCTCAGACATAAACTTAAAGATATAGAACTTAATAATAAATACAGAACTGACACTAAGAGTTAGAAAATAAATAATAATGCCACTTTATTTAAAAATTGTACATTTTATTACAACTTTATCTGGTGAAATCTCTACTTCCTACAGCATCTTCATATGGTTCTAATACATGATTTCCAATGATTAATCCAAACAGACACTTCTTCTGATCATTTTTCACAAAGGTTTTCTTTCTTTTTTTTTTAACTGGTCAGTTTTACCCTGGCCCCTAGGGTCGCCATGAGTCGGATCCAACTTGACAGCACTTGGCTTGGCTGGCTTGCATATAAGGAAACAAGGAAACCAAGCTGTTTTGTGCCATTGCTAGTTTCTAGGTGGCAACCTTTCCTAAAAATAAAGTTATTGTGATTAAGTGAAAGTTTACAACACAAGTCACCATTCTGTGTAAAACCATAAGTACTTACTTCTCTACAAGTCTATCTCCTCTCCTCGCTCTGTGATAGCACACTCCTCCTCCTCACTCTTCCAGTAGCCACTCAACCAATACTTGTCCCCTTCTCTGTGCCCTCTCCTTTCCCTTCTAAAAACAAACCGGTAGGATAGCCTCATATACATACATATATACATATATATTAAACCATAAACTACACATACCACCTGCATCACTCTCTGTCCCGAAGTCCAGACCATTCTTTGCCTGAAGTGGTGGCTTCAGTACTGATTTCAGCTCTGGGTTGGCATCTGGTCTAGGAATCATGTTCTCAGGGGATTCTTCAGGGTGTCAGACCAGTAAGTCTGATCTTTTAGCAGAGTGCTAGATCTGCACACCCCTTTTTTCTCATGGTGTGTCAGGTACTGTACATTGTGCCTCTTCTCAGGGCTGCCTTTGGTGGTGGCTAGGCACTGTCTGTTCTTCTGGTATCATGGTAACAGAGAAGGACGTCTCATCAAAAGGCCAAGTCACCCTTATCCAGTCTGGAGTATGGGAACAGTAATAAAGCTACATTCATGGGATCATTTCTCTTCTCCTTCAAGGCAAAGGTAAGAGACAACAGGCTTTGGATTAACAGCTGTTACAGTTGTTGTCAGCCTCAGTCATATTGCCCTTCACTTCCCCTCGCTCACAGCAACTTCACGCATAATAAGACAGAAAGAATGTGATTATGTGAGTGGATGTCTACATCGACTTGTGACCAGAATAACCAGATGGCACCTGGCCACCACCAGTGATAGCCACGGTGGAGCTCACAAAGTTGAGTCTCACTGACAACACAAGTATAAATAGGGGTGCACCCTGACATCTCCACTAAAAGACCTCAATTGATGGTCCAGGGACTTTGGGGTTCCCCTGGGAGCATGACCCTTGGCCCTGATGCTGCCCCATCCATAAATCATGATGAAGGTCAACTTTTCGGACAGCAATGGATTGGACTTGGTGACGCAGAGTCACCATATTGTGTGGGCACTTCATCGTTCTAGGCATCTATAGGAGGCCGTCTTGTTGACCTCATACTGGAGGAAGGGGAATGGGTGGGGAGAAGACAAGAGACTGTTGGGAAGATAAGACATGTATAGAGCAGAGAGGAAGAGTGTGCTGTCACCGTGCAGGGAGAGCAGTGGAAGCTGCATATAGGTCAGCATGCAAATTTATATGGGAATGTACATTTTCATTCAATCATAATTTAAAGAAAGAAAAGAAAAGAAAAAGAAAGAACATGATTAGTAGGTTTTCATTGGCTGAATTTTTGGAAGTAAATCTCCAAGTCTTCCTTATAGCCTGTCTTAGGTTAGAAGATCTGGTAAAACCTGTTCGGCATTATAGCAACACATGGGCTTCTGCTGACAAATCAGTGATGGCTAGGCTTAAGGTGCATTGACTGGAATTGAACCAGGTTGTCCACATGGAAGATGAGAATTCTGCCAATGAACCATTTGTCAAACTGAATAACTGTTAGTGGCTATCAACAGAATTGAGTCGAGAATTCTGAGGAACTGTTTGGTTTCATTGGGTCAAGCCTGTTTCTTCTTAGATCAATTCTATGCTAAATGAAGCCACTTACTGCTATAAAATGCTGGCCTATACTTAAAGATTTCATATTTGTTCTGTCACTTCTATTTCTTTTGGCCCTCAAATGTTGATGGGTTGGTTTTATTGGGAGTATTGGGAATGGTACTATGGATTTTATGACACTGAATTTCAGGGTCAAAAATTGCTGTTACTATAGCTTATAGAATCAAGCCCAGTCCGGTGCAAAATAAACAAACAAAAACTGCTTTTGTCTCACTTCTCACTCATAGTGACCCTATTGGACAGAATAAAACTGCCCGAGAGTTCCTAGGCAGTAGCTGGTGGATTGGAACTGCCAAATTTTAACAGCTGAGCTCTTAACCACTGCTTCCCCAAGTAGTTTAAAAACACATAGTATACTTCAGAATTTTTCATCACTTGCATAATTTTTTCTATGATTTCATTTCTGACTTTTTAATAGACTCATGTTAAGCAGAGATATTACATGTTGCCATGTGAAAATAAGCTACTGAAAGCACTTATGTGAAATTAATTTTCAGAATTTCCTTATCTAAAAACAAAAACAAAAACAAACTCAATGCTGTTGAGTCAATGCTGACTCACAGTGACCCTATAGGACTAAGTAGAACTGCCACACAGAGTTTCCAAGGAGCACCTGGAAGATTTGAACTGCTGATCTTTGAGTTAGCAGCCCTAAGCAGTTAATCACTGCACCATCAGTGTTTCCTAAGAGTGATTGATTTCTCTTTGTCTCAGTAACTTCTTTTGTTTATTATAATACCATATGCTTCCATATTTTTGTCTTTACAAGGAGCTTTGACTTATTCACCTCCAACAAGAATTTGGTAAACTCAATAGATTATTATTCTTTTTTATATATGTGCTAACTGAATGTGTGAGAAATAAAGAAATTCTTTGCAACAGTTCAGCTAAGGTAGAGCAAATTTAAGGCTCAAGGTTAAATCTCATTTTCCCCCTCTACTTGGGAGTGTGTATATAAGATGAAAAGAACTTTCTAAACACCCTGTAAATTTTCACTGTGTTTCCTCAGTACAGAAAGCTTAGCTTAAGTGGGAGCAAATGACCGATACTTAGAATTTGCTGTCATTACTGTTAAGCTCCTACTGGTCAGTTCCAACTCATAACTACCCTGTGTACAACAGAAAAAATCATTGTCTGGTCCTTTACTATCCAGTAAATCATCATTCCATGTAAGTTACAGGTGGATAAACTGAACCTCAGAGAAGGGACACAAATGATATCATCGCATTCGAAAGATGCAGTTTTTCAATGAGAAGGGTCCACGAGAGTTTTGCCAGACATTATCAGTGCAATGAAAACTCTCTGAGTGGCAGTGTTCTCATCTATTAGAAGAGGTTAATAAAATAAAATGTATCTCACAACGTTTTTATAGGGAATATGTAAGATAATGTTTCTTGGATTCTTAAGACAGTGCTGGGTAAAGAGTATTTGCAGTCACAGTACTCAGCCGAAACCAAACCAAACCCACTGCCATCAAGTAGGTTCTGACTCATTGCAACCATACAGAGCAGAGTAAAACTGTCCTGTAGTTTCCAAGGAGCACCTAGTGGATTCAAACTACTGGCCTTTGGTCAGCAATCATGGCACTTAACCACTATGCAACCAGGGTTTCCGATTACAGTTCTAGAGGTAGATTAACTGTTTCTCTTTCTCTTTTCCTTTAGTGTGTAGTCTTGAGCTAGTGTATGGGTAAATGGTACTGAAATGCAGGCCACACTATAAGATATCTTCTTTCCTAGTCTGTCAGAGAGAAAGACACTCACAATAGTGCCAAAACCATATACAGATTTCTTCTAATATAACCACAAATTGAAGTGTAGAAAGAGTATATACTACTGTAACCATTGACATTTTATTCCTACTTTAATATAAGTAAATGCCTGTATGAAAATTTAAAGGACTTGCCTAGCAATGCTCAACAAAGTATGGAGGAAAAGAAAAGGAAATTGAAGACAAACATAAAGATATTTACTAAGACTGTCATTGAGTTTTAGAAATTCTCCCTTTATATTTCAGCAGAATGTTTCTTTTCACCTAGAAAGTTAAATTTCTTTGGCCCTGAAGGCCTTTATTAAGCAGTCAAGTCACTCATCTTTAAGAGATGCACTCAAGAGGAAAGCTGCCCATTGCAGCTTGTTCACTGAACTGAAAAAATAAACAAATAAAAAGGAAAGAAATAAAAAAAATAAAATAGAATCAAACAAAACCCACAGTACTAAGAAATATAATTCTTTTTCGTATATCAGGTTCATTTATTAACTGGATTTTGCCCAGGTTGACAAATCACTAAAGTACAACTACAGTCCCACTGCCTATGCAGGAAGAAGAAAACAAGATAGTGACCTTCTTTAGCCTTTGGGCCAAAATTGATAGTATTTTGCGGAGCTTCAGTGAGAAAACAGCTTGTCAGGCCAGCAGCTAAGCAGTTATGTATCAACTAAAAGGAACCACTGCTTCAAGCCTTGACTTCACTTGACTTGGCTTCAAGCCAATAGCTTCAGAGATGCCAACTGTAGATGTGATTGCTCACTGTTAGTGGTTGCAGGTCATTGATACACAGAATAAATGCTGACTGAATGAGTGGCATGTGATGGTGAGAAAACAACATTACTGAAAAATAAAACTCCTTCGATTTTGTAATGTGGCCAGAGAAGGTCTGAAATACCTAACGCTTCAGGGTCCTTGGGAAAACAAAATACATTAAGCTACTATTTTCTCACATGATTTCACATATACAGATAGTTTCTGCTATTATATACATACGTAAATAAATGTATTGCCTAACTGAGGCAGTATGGCCTGAAAACTAAAAGTAGGTACTCCATGCCGATGACCTGGATTCAGCTACAGATTCTATCACTTCCTGCTTGCATGGTCAATGAGCAAGACACGTAACCTCTCTATGCTTCGGTTTCCTTGCTATTGAAAGGAACAGTAGCTGTGTGTACCTTACAGGGTCTCCACTAAGATTAACAGAGTTAATATCTCTCAAGCATTTCAAACAGTTCTCTGGCTCATGGGCTGCAAATGCTATGCATTTAAACAATCTACAATTACAGTGCAATGGCTTGTTGTGTATTTACAGAGTTGTATGACCTTTATCACAGTCCCTTTTAAAACATTTTAACTACTCCGATAAGAAACCTCAGACGTGTTACCCATCACCTCTTAAAACGCCTTCCTCTTAGCCTTGGGAACCACTAATCTGTATTCTGTCTCTGTACATTTGTCTGTTCCAAAGAGTTTGTATTTAATGGAATCCTATAATATGGGGGTTTATTTGTTTTGTGTGTGGCTGTTTTCTTTCTTAGTGTGATGTTTTCAAGGTTTATCCATGCCATAAGCATGTATATCAGTATTTTACTTCCTTTTATATTCAAATTCCATTCCATGGTATGAATATATAGCATTTTGCTTATCATTTCATTTTGAGTGGTTTCGGCGTTTTTAATATTATGAGTAGCACTGCTGTCAGCATTGTGTCCAGATTTTTGTGTGGACACCTTATATGTATGCTCTTCATTAGTGGAGAGTAAGGACAAGAAAGATGATAAACCATTCGACATCATTATTCTAACATATAGTATTTTAGGTAACTAGATGCTTGCCTTACTCATTATGGTCACCAAAATCCTAAAAATACTTGGCTCAAGCTGCAAGTGGTACTCCTTTTCACGTTATTGTATGTCAGACTGCACCGTTCAGATGCAATCCTACTTCACCTTTAAATCCTCCCCCAAGACTCTCAGTTAAAGTCATTAAATTCTTTCTGTTTTAATTATTATGTGCCTCTGTTTGGCAGTTATTTTGTTCTGACCGAGAATACATGCAACCGCATCTTCCACACTTTTGCACTTCACACATACACACACACACACACACACACACTTTTCTAGAGACTGAATTAAAATCAGAAAGCCCTTTTTCAGCTCAGCAGTGTGTCTGTTTAAAATAGATACATTGTTATAAGGCAACTAAATACATATTTACTAAGTTGAGCTATCTAAATTTGCTTAGAAAACTTATCTAACTTTGAAAACTGGGGTAAAATAGTATTATCTTGATAATCTTCTTGGAACTCCTTAGGAAAGTGATTGTAATAGTTCAGTAACTGAGTTGGATCTGACTCGACGACACTTGGCTAATGGTCTCACTAAAATATGTATGTCCTAGTCCTTGGAAACTGAGCATGTAGGAACAAGGCAAAAGGGAATTAAGGTTGCTGATGGACTAAAGGATGTTAATCAGATGACCCTAAGATGAGCAAATGAACCTGGGTGACGAGGGTGGGCCCAATGCGAGTAAAAGAATTTCTAGAAGTAGAAGGGCAGAAATGGAGACAGAAAGATGAACTCTAAGAGGAATTCAACCTACCATTGCTGGATTTGATGATAGAAAAAGGCAACAAGCCAAGGAGTGGAAATAAATTCCCCTTCAGAAAGTCCACATGAAAGCATAGTGGGGGGCATAGCTTGACGCTAGTCCAATGAGTCTCATTTCAGACTTCTGGCTTCTAGGACTGTAAATTACCGTATTTGTATCACCTAAGATACAAAGTCTGGGATAAATTGTTAAAAGCATCAGTAGAAAACTAACACAGGGAATTAAATAACTCATTACCTTGTTATATCTGTGGCTTCCATTAACTTAATTCATTTATGTTTGATGAAGGTCCACTATATGAAAGGTCTAGCGATACCTAACAAAGTAGCTGTGTTCTGAGTCAACTTCATCCTTAACTAGCTGCTACTCAGGCATAACAAAGCCAAGTATTAATTTTCCATTGTATTTGAGGTACATTGCCCCTGTTATTTGGCATAAAACTTTAACTCTGTAGACTTCTACATTGGCTCCACTGATCTGGTCCCATGCAATACAGATCGCCATCTCTTGTATCAGTCAAATGAAAGAATGGTATTTTGAAAATAACAATGTTAACAACCACAAAACACAGTAACAGGCAAAGTAGAAGCTGATACTTATTAAGTCCTTGCATATGCCTTCACACACATCATTATATTTAATCTTTGTAGCAAGTGTATAAAGGAGGTCTTAACAGTCCCTTCGTTTATACAAGAGAAAGCTGAAGATCAGAAATTTAAAGTTAGTTCTCAAATGTCATGCAAGTCATATAAAGAAGAATTGGTACTCCAAGGTCAATTGTTAACTCAAGGATGTTTAGCTTGGCTGCTGCACTGATGAGCATCCAAGGACAACATGATAAAGACACCTGTGAAAAATGATAAACAATGATACTGACATTAAATACTCAGTGGGGAAAGAGCACATCTAAGACGTATACTAGTTTGTCAAATTTAAAGAAACCCTGAACTGCATTGTCAGCATAGATATCTAGAATTGGTCACATTATTAAAAATATTATTAAAAATAATTTTGTAAAAAGGATTGTTTAAGAGTGATGGGGAGGGTAAGATTAACACATGTTCATTGTTGTTACTATGTTAGAGACCTTGTGTCATTGAAACCTGAAGTACCCTGTTAGTGTTACTCCTAGATTTCAAAAATAATAGAGCAAAATTAAGATTGAAAAAAAGAAGAAAGAAAAAAAAAACAAAAACCTTTAAGCTAATCGTGCATACAGATAGCATGCATCAGAGGTAGGCTCAGTCTCAGGTACCTCTGGTCCAAAGATCTCAGTCTTTATTACTTTCTTTATTACCCTGCCTGTCAAGAGCTTCCTTTAAATAGCTTCCTGCTTTCCTAATTTATTAAGGTGTATGCAATTATTGCCTTGATGGAAAAGTGACAAGTGAGTTCTTTAAATGAATGGGTTAGAAAACTTAAAATGGTGGAGTATGTCTTTAAGTAATAGCTGAATGTGGTCTTTGGCTACTCCATCTAAATATTTCTTCTTACTTTTGAAGTTTAAGCCAAAATGCCGCTGTGCAAACTCATGCCTTTTAAGGGAAATGCTTAATTGACTGTCCCAGATCCAGTTGAGCAATCACTCTTCTCTGATCCTTCTGACCTCGTACTATCCTGAGTATATAATACCTGTCAAACTCAATGGCTTTTGTCTTCATGTTGAATGTGAAACAACTCATGGGAAATATGAGGCCTTATTAATCTGTCTATTTCAGGTGCTTAAGTTAAGTGTTCTGTAATTTAGGCTAAAACATATTTAAATGTGTCTATATCTGCATCTTTCTACTCCTCTTTAAACTAGGATTTCACCTGTGCCCTAAATCCTACCAATACATTAATAGACACTGCTGGATTGTTTTTTGAATTATTTATTATCTTTAACATAATTTTGTCATCTGTCCTTGATCATATCCTCAGGATTTTGTAGACGCGAGGGTTATTGAAAGTTGTTGGTAGTAACAGTAAGTTGTTGGGGATCTGCTTTGGAAACTTACCCTGAGGTTGTAGACTGTGAACTGAATACAAGAATTAAATGAGTGTGATCAAGGGGATGAGAGAAAACTAAAGGCTATTGCTATAGCTCGGAAACCCTGGAGGTACAGCGGTCAACTGCTATTTCTGCTAACCAGGAAGTCAGCAGTTCAAATTCACCATGAACTCCTTGGAAACTCTATGGAGCAGTTCTACTCTGCCCTATAGGTCCCTATGAGTTGGAATCAACTCGATGGCAGTGGGTTTGGTTTTGGCATTGCTATAGCTCAAAGAGATAACAATGAATCAACATCAAAGCCAGTTTGGCAAGGTACCATGCAAGAGGAAGGGATTTACCCCCAAAGAGTATCCAGTTACATGGAACAAAAGCAGAATGAGTAATGTGGAGAAAACTAGGCTAGCTTCTATTTTATAAGCAAAGAAGCAGGATCTTTCGAATAGATTGTTTTGTAATTAAAAACTCTCTGCCTACTATTTAACCTTCGCCTCTTTTAAAAAACATTTGATCTCTGAAGACTTTATGCAATCCTCCCCAAAGTTCCAGATTTCTTTTTTTCTTGCTAACATCCATCATCAAGTTAGAGTGGAAATCTTACAAAGGTCCACTTTTTCCTAGCATGCACTTGGGTCTTTGTACACAGGATTTTTTTGTTTTTTGTTTTTCTTAAAGTTCTGGGATAGCAGTGGCCTTAAATTAAAGAATTGCTTTAAGAGCTTTCTAAACTCATTTCAGTTAACATTCAGTTTGTATTTTTGGTGAAAGAAACCTGATTTGCATTTCATAACATGGTTGTCTGTACTGACTCACAGACTATCTACAATAACTTTGATGTTGAAACATTTCATAAAATACACCTTTGGATGACAATTTCTCAATTGTGCACTGTTGAGAATGATCAGATTTGATGAGATCTGATGGACTTAGTGTGACTCATAAGAAATTTAATTTTTTAAAATTGTTTATTTTTTCATTGGAAAATAAAATTGTCTTTTATAAAAAGGGACCAATAATAACATATTTAAAAATATATGCTTTTACTCTGTATACTTTGGCTTCATTGTTAAACTACAGCACTAGTAAATCAGTTTGTTCCAATAAAAGCAATAGTTTGTTTTATGAAACTGGATTAAGAATTCTAACTCCAGACACCTCTTCCTAAAATGTCAACCTCAAGTGGACTGTTGCTTCATAATTGCTATTTATATAGGTGGATCTCAGTTATAAATATAGACATACAAACAGTTAATATAAATATCTAATAAAATTTTATATTGCATCACTGGTCTCTAAAAGTTGAAACGTTTTTTGCCCTTGTTTTCCATCCTGATCCCATGTATTCCAGAAACAGGAATAAGGTGCTTGTTAAGTGGCAACAAGTCAGGTATACAGAGACCTCTGGACAACAGAATGAAAGAAACACTGGAGCGTCCTGATCCTACTCCCTCTTCCACATTATTGCTCTGCTTAAGCCACTGAAAAGTCCACTGTGTCAATGCATGTCTTCAAGACTGTTCCTTTTTTTCAGCTAACAGTCTAACAAGAATGATGTCCTTCTCCAGGGATTAGTCCCTCCTGAGAACATGTCTGTGAGATCAAATTCTGACATCCTTGTTTCTAAGGAATATTCAGGCTGTAATTTCCCCCAAGACAGTTGTTCCTTCTTCTGGAAGCTCATAGTACATTCACTATTCTTCATCAAGGCTGTAACTCAAAGGCATCAATTATTCCTCACTCAGTCAGCTTTCATGCGCATATGAGGCTTTTGAAAATACCAGGGTTGGATCAGGCACACCTTAGTCCTTACACTGACATCTTTAGTTTTAAACACTTTAAAGAGCTCTTTTGCCCAGATTTGCCCAATGCAATATATCATTTGATTTCTTGATTTCTGCATCCATGGACATTGATTGTGGATCCAAGTAAAATGAAATCCTTGACAATGTCAGTATTTTCTCCACTTATCGTGAGGCTACTTATTGGTCCAGTTGTGAAGAGTTTAGTTTTATTTATGTTGGGATGTAATCCGTACCAAAGGCTGTGGTTTGGATCTCCATCAGTAAGTGCTTCAAGTCCTCTTCAGTTTCAGCAAAGAAGGTTGTGTCATCTGCAAATTTTATAGGTTGTTAAGGAATCTTCCTCCAATCCTGATACCATGTTCTTCTTCGTATAGACCACCTTCTTGTACTATATACTCTGCATAGAAATTAAGCCTTCTGAAAGAATACAACCCCAATTTCCACCTTTTCTGACTTTAAACCACACAGCACCTCCTTGTTCTGTGCAAATGACTGCCTCTTGAACTATGCATAGTTTTCTCACGTGCAAAAGAAAGTGTTCTGGAGTTACATTCTTTGCAGTGTTATCCACAATTTGTTGTGATAGTATACAGCTGGATGCCTCAGAATGACTAATAAAACACATGTAAACATCTTTTTGGTATTCTCCACTTTTAGCTTCAGACCCTCTGGTAATCCGCAATGATATTCTTCGTTCCACATCATCTCTCGATTTGGCTTGAAATTCTGTCGGGTCCCTGTTGATACACTACTGAATTGCTTTTAGTTCTGTGTTATCTTAATGATAGTGCTAGATAATTTCTGCCTTCTGTTGGACCACCTTGCATTGGAATGTGCACAGATGTGGATCTCCTCCACTCTGCTGACCAGGTAGATGTCTTCCAAATTTCTTGGCCTACACAAGTCAGCACAACTAGTACTACACCAATACCTCAAGTGATATTCCCACAATTCCTGGAGTCTTCTTTTTCCATCAGTTCCTCAGTACAGCTTCAACTGTTTCCTTCAGTACCATTGGTTCTTGATCATCTACCAGCTCTTGAGATGGTGCAAGGCTGAGCATTTTTTGGGGGGGGGGGCCTACAGTTACTGTATACTCCTTCGATCTTCTCTTGATATTTTTTGTGTCATTCAACGTTTTGACCATGGAATCCTTCAATATTGCAACTCAAGGCCCAGTTTTTTTCTTCATTCTTTCAGCTCGAGAAATACCAAGCATGTTTTTCTTTTTTGATTTCCTAACTCCAGATCTTTGCGCTTTCCATTGCAGTACTTTACTTTGTCTTTTTAAGCTACCCTTTAGAATCTTCTGTTCTGCTCTTTTACTTCATTATTTATTCCTTTTGCTTTAGTTATTCCATGTTCAAGGAAATGTTTCAGAGTGTCTTCTAACATTCATTTTGGTCTTGTTTTTTCCTTTCATGTTTTTAATGACTTCCTTTTTTCTTCATGTATGATGTTGTTCCATAACTCATCTGATGTTTGGTGATTAAAGTTCTAAGTGACAGATGTGTTTTTGAAATACTTGTAAATTCAGGTGGGATACACTCTAGCTTGTGCTTTGGGTCTCACAGACTTGTACTTTTTTGTCTTCAGCTTCAACTTGAACTTGCATATGAGTAATTGGTGGAGTGTTACACAATTAGACTCTAGCCCTGTTCTGACTGTCAGTATTGGGCTTCTCTATTGTTTCCGTAAGAAGTCATCAGTTTGATTCTGTGTGTTCCATTTAGTGAGGTCCACATGTGCAGTCACCATTTATGTTGTTGAAAACAGCTATTTGCAATGAATTATTCTTTGTTCTTGCAGAATTTTATTAGGTGATCCTTGGCATACTTTCTATCACCAAGAATGTACACAAGGTCTGACAATAAGTTTGCAAGCTCATCCTATAAAAAGTGCTCCATATCTCATTGCTGAGTATCACTAAGTTCACCTTCAAAGTACTCCTCTTGGGAAGCTATACACTGACACCAGAGCCTAGTCTACCCTCCAAAGCAATTTTGGAACTCTTTCTGTCTGAAATGGCCACGAGAGCTGTCATTGTATTACACTTGATGTCCTGAATGTCATCCAAATAGCTTCCTTTCAACATTTCCTTTATCTCTGGGTAAGGATAAAAGTTATTGGGGAGCCATATCATGTGAGTAGGGAGGGTGTTCCAAAACAGTTATTCATTGGCTGACTAAAAACTCCCCCTCAGACAGCTATACAATTAATTTCATGAGCTTGTCACCATGCCACTGTGTGCAATGGCCATTCCAGAGAGAGTTTCAAAATTGCTATGAGGTGTGGACTAGGAACTGCTGTTAGTGCATAGCTTCCCAAGGAAAGTACTTTGAAGTTGTCCATAGTGATATTCAGCAATGAGTGGATTAATTAAGTTTGAGGACTTAACTGTTCGATCTCATATTCCGACTATCGTTCTTCTTTTGTTTCCAACTTCTGCATTTCAATCACCGATAGTTATCAATGCATTTTAATTGCATAGTTGATCAATTTTGGACTGTCCAAGTTGGTAAAAATCTTCAATTTCTTCATCTTTGGCCTTAGTAGTTACAGCGTGAATTCGAATAATGATCATACTCAAGCTTTTCCTTTAGATATATTGATATTTTCCTACCACTTACAGTATGGTGCTTGAGAATAGACCTTGAAATATTCTTTTTACAATGATGACAACGTCATTTTTCTTTAATTGGTCACTGTCAACACGGTAGAGCATATGGCGGTTTTAAAATGTCGAGTCCTGGGGATCACCGTGAGTCGGATTCGACTCGACAGCACTTGGCTTTGGCTTTGGCTGGTCAACTTCAACTCACTAATGCCTGGGATACCAATGTTTACGTGATCTATTTTGTTTTCAGCAACATCCAGTTTTCCTAGATTCACACCTCATGTATTCCACGTTCTGAGTATGGATGAAGGTTTACAGCTATTTCCTCTCATTTTGAGTCATGGTATATTGGCAAATGAAAGTCCCAGAAACTTGACTCCATCCACATCACTAAGGTGGTTTCTTTGAGGAAGCAGCTATTTCCTACCTGAGGGGCTTATCTTCCAGTATTATATCAGACAATTTTCCACTACTAGTCATACAGTTCCCACTGGCTGTTTTTTTTTTTTTTCTCTTTTTTCAGAAGAATGTCAGGTCCTTCTCAGTCAGTCTTAGTCTAAAAACTCAACTGAAACTTGTCTACCACGGACAACACTGTTGATGTATGAAATACAAGTGGTAACTTCTAGAATCATCTCCACATACAAGTCACCACAATAGGACAAGTTGACAGAGGTGTGGTGGAGTAAGAGACAGTTGATCAAAAGCACGTATTTTGCAGTATTTTCAATACACAACTTTTTAGCCTTCTTTCAGACGTAAGTCATTATCCACAAGAAAATGAGATAACAAAAAAATATAGTCACACAGATTAGTATAAGATGATAACAAATTGAATAATGAAGTTTTATTTTTATATTCTATATTGGTTACTGTTTCATCATATTATAAACAAAGGGATGGTGTCACAATAGGTCTCTACCATTCTAAAAGTCTTTGATAAATGGGTACCTTTTAATTTTAGTTTCATATTTTACAGTGAAGGATATCACGATGGTGAAGAGGACCAGAATAGTACATCTATGGTCAATTTTTTTCTATGAGGGTGCTGTTATGCTTCTAGTGAGTGAGCAAATAAATTTCATTTGTTATGCCACTCATGTGTGGCATTTCTATTATGGCAGCGTTAGATTACTGAGACAGAATTTGGTACCAAGAAGGGAGGTGCTATTTTATCAAATAACTACAATATGAAAATGGTTTTAGAATTGGATAATAAGTGAAGGTTGAAAGAATTTTAAGTTTCCCAAAAGTAAAGCCTAGATTGCTTTTAAGAGATTGTTGGCAGAATTATAGTCACCAATGATAACTCTCATGAGGTCTCTGAAAGGCACACAGAGAGCCATACAGAAAATTTCTGTTGTTACAAAATATACATGGCACCAACAGGACAATGTTGTAGAAACATGGATCCTAAATGTGTTTCTGGTGAGACTTGAAAAGAAAATGATGAACATGTGATTGGACAGTGGAGAAAGACTGGTACTTTTTTTTATGCTGTGGCAAAGAACTTGTTTGAAATATGTTGACATATTTGATAGAAGGCAGAAATTGTATGTGGCAAGCTTGGAGATGTTTACCTGAGGAGATTTCTGAGCAAGATCTTAAAAGGGCTGCATAGCTTTCTGTCGTTGATTATAGTAAAATTGTAAAGAAATGAACTTAAGAAGGAATTGTGCAAAATGAAATAACAAAGATTTGGAAAATTTTATTGTGCAAACTAATGATACATGTATTAGAATGCTCACCAAGGATTTGACTCCACAGTTTTTTGTTGAAGGGTCTAAGTCTATGACTGATGATGCTAACCAGATACTACAGGACAAAACTCATCAGCTTAGACTGAAAGAAACAGAGAAAGAAGGAAAAGAAAGAAAGCTGTGTGCCTCTTGGAATCTTATAGCCAGAAAACAGGTCAAGGAGATAGATCAGTCATCCTTCAAGAAAAGAAAAAGACCATCCCTGGAGCAACTTGACAACAAGAGTAACTGTCAGAAGGAGTATGAGAAGCAGTGTCTTTTCTGTTTCAAAGGGTGGAGTCATGGTTTCCTAAGTTTCAAAGAGACCAATTTTCACCATCTCAGTTCTAGAGAGTAGGGCTGATGTTCATGAATACTAGGGAGATGGTGAACACAAAGTTGAATGGGGATTGCCTTGCCCAAGGGTTATAAGAACAGGCTTTGTAGTGACAAGAGTGCAGGATTGTCATTCATGGACTAGAAGAATGAGGCCACTCAAAGTCAAAACAGCAGAGGTGCCATCCCAGTGAGCCTGGAAGGCAGAGCTGAGAGTCAGGGCTGAGGGGCTTCTGCACCCAGAATCCAGAGGATGTTGCCAGCATCCTGAGTCTAGAGGCTGGGAACGTTATCCAGATGGTCTCAGGGGACATAGGACTATTTTCGGATCTTGAGGGCTAACCTAATTTGTTCTACTGGATCTGGAACTTGTTAGGTTCCTGTTCTCTCTTCTCTCTCTCCAGTTTCTCCCATTTGTATTGGAAATGCCTACTTTGTGCCTGTTTTAGCACTGTACTTTGGAAACAGACAACTTGTAGATTTCACAGGTACATGTATGAACAGAAATTTTGTTCCAGTAGAGAATGTGCCTAAAGTTCCAACCGTGTTTGATTTAGATGCTTCAGAAGACGAGATTTTAATCTTGGTGTTGTTTAAGGCCTTTGCAGCAATGTGATGTGATGAACATGTTTTGCATGTGACAAGGAAATGAATTTTTGGAGACCAAAGTTTCTACGTTAAATTGGTCCACCCAGAATGTAGGATATCATTTCTAACCTCTGTGCATGCGATTTTAATCCCATTTGGGAGTGAGTTATCTTTGGGGTCTGCCCCATGTTTTTATGATTGTACAGTCATGAAACTATACTGTAACACCGAGATCTGCAGGCAACTCAGTTAAAACCAACCAGGCTTTTCTTTTGCTTTAAGTGTTACTACTATATAGCACGTGTTACTTACTACATAACTTACTGCATAACAGTTGTTACCCATTTTTTGTTTTCAGAATGAGAACTTTCTTGGTTACAATGTCCTCTCTTTTACCTTAATTGAATAGGCTTTTTTATTCATTTATTTTGTTCCAGATTCCAACCTCTGTGGTCTGTCCTGGTTATTTGCTATCTGATCCCCTGGTATTTAAAACTTAACTCTATTCATTTTAAGACTCCGATCTCAGAGGAACTGTAAATCTTGTCTACCCTTCTCCCCAGCCCAAGCTAGACATCTTGGAGCCTTCCAGTACTCTCAATTCTAGTCTTCTGGAAAATTCATTATATTTATTATCTTTTGTTGCTGTTCTTAATTAATTTTGCTGCATCATCTTGTTGAACTGCATGCATTTATTCATGTACAAATTATTATGTATGTTGAAATTTTTAGCTATACATTTTCCCAAGCTGATTACAAAATTATTCTTAGAAATTTTTCTCTACTGTGTGTTTGATCACTTACTGAAAACCAAAAAACAAATCTGTTGCTGTCAAGTTGGTTCTGACTCATAGTGACCCTGTAGGACAGAGTAGAACTGGCCCGAAGAGTTTCCAAGAAGCACCTGGTGATTTAAACTACTGATATTTTGGTTAGCAGCTTTAGCACTTAATCACTACACCCCCAGAGTTTCATTACTCATTATTTATAAATACACTGTATCTCTATGTGTGTGTGTGTGTGTGTGTGTGTGTATACAGTCTTTAAATTAGTTAACTTACATACTGACAAATTACAAAATGACTCCTGGACCTCTCCTCGTCTATTCATCCTTTTTACTTATCTCTTTTCCTTCCTTCACTCATTCCTTCCTTCGTGCCTTCATTCATTCCTTCCTTTACATTGTTTCTTTCCTTTAAAATAAATAATCTTCAAAAATAAAGATTGATGATTACAGTGTAAATCTTAAAATAAAAGTCAAGTACTAACAAATGAAAATACTATTTTATGTATTGAATTCTTTAGGCTCAAAGAATAAAAAAGTAACATAAATGAGTGAGTTTGATTAACATTTTTTAAAAAACAGAATTCTCATTAAAAAATTTGTGTATAATATAACGCATAGGGAAGGATTAAAATAAGACTTACTAGGAATTTACTCTGAGAATTGGTAGGTCAAAAGCTGTATTCTTTTCTCAGTTGATCCAAGGTCCCGGGAATCTTGATTTTTTTTTTTTTCCTGAGAGACTGCTCCTTTATTTTGATTTTAAGTATGCTTATCCTAAATTGTCTCTGTTTTACACAGTCTTTCAGTTCAGGGGTTCAGACAAAGTGATGTAGTTTGTATTATTATTGTTGCTGTCATTATTTTAATCCCAAAATTCAAGAAAGAGAACCTGTTGGCCTAGTTTGGGCTAGTTCCCATCCCTTTTCCTATAAAACTGTGTCTGGGGATTGGACGTACTCACTGTCTGGTTTCCCACATAGTAGGGCCTATGGGAAAAGGATCACAAAAAACATGAGATATACTGGCAAATTACTGAAGAATAGGTTGTGTCAAGGGACATATTTTTTTTCTTTTTAATATGTTATTGTGCTTTAGGGGAAAGTTTACAATCCAGTCAATTTGTCATACAAAAACTTATACACACATCATTATGTCCTTCTAGCTGCTGTCCCCACCCTATGTCAGCACTCTCCTCCTTTCTACTCTGTATTTCCAGTGTCCACTCAAGCAGCTCCTGTCCCCCTCTGCCCTCTTATCTCGTCTCTGGACAGTAGCTGCCCAATTAGCCTCAGGCATCTACTTAAGCCAAGAAACATGCCCTTCCCCAGTATCATTTTATGTCTTACAGTCCAGTCCAATGTTTGTCTGAAGAGTTGGCTTCTGGAACGGTTTCTGTTCTGGCTTAGCACTGAGTCTGGAAGCCGTGTCTTCAGGGGAACTTCTTGTCTGTCAGACCATCAAGCCAGGTCTTTTTAAATAGATTTTGAGTTCTGTACACTCATTTTTCTGGTGCTGTGTATATCAAGGACTCTGTATTGTGCTCCTTCTGGGCCAAGGGAAAATTGTTTTGTGGGAAAAAAGTAAAAGTATTGATATCTAAAAAATGTTAGTAATCAATATTGCAAAAGAGTCTTCCCTTTTTTTTTTAATTTAATAAAATTTTTACTTTGTTCTCAAAGCTTGGATCTGACTTCCAGTTATGACCTTCCTTTGTGTATTATACCAATTAGATATTTTCAATTACCCCAGATTGACAGTCCATATTGCCATAAATGTTATCTTAGGACCAGGCTTATTATTTTTGCCACTTACAGTTATCTAGTAGTCCCTATTTGTGACCCTGCCTCTCATTTCTAAATCTTGTTACCAGCCCACTCTGTCTACAAATAAACATCTAGTTCATATAATTCACACAAAATGTTATTTCTACTCTCAATACATCATTACACATATCTCTCATCAGTGGAAAATGTTGTACATAAAATATTCTTCCAACTGCACTGACAGAAAATAAAACAGAGAGTTGTAGCCTAGTTACTGATCCTCACTATTCTTCTGTGTACTGTAGATGAATTTCCAAAAGACATTTGAAAGAATGACAGAACACAGATATATATTGTGGGATACATCTCCTATTCATAATTGTGTTTTGAAAAGTACTTAAAAGTCTTTAACCGTTGTAACTGATCTTCAGCCCTTAGGAATACAAACTTAACCTCTTTTGGAGTTCCTTATAGGCAGAATAATAATTAATGACTAATTTAATGATCAGGTTTTGTGACTGTAATCGCCTGTTACTCAGTTGACAGTAGCACTAAAAACGATGTTTTTCGTAATAACACTTTAATTCATGTCGATGCCTTGTTCTCTTTAATTAACAGTCTTCTATGTGCTGCTACTGCATCGTGTGTTTGTTGTGCAGTCCTGTTGACTTATTATTCATAGTTACTCCATAAAGCCGAGTAGAGCCACCCTAACTAGGGTTTCCTAGGCTATAATCTTCATGGCAGCAGATAGCAGGTCTCTTGTTCCTGACAGAGCAGGCTAAACATGTAGAACAAAACTCAAATTTACATCAGAAGGTCAGAGTTAATGAACGGACAGAGACTGGAGGAACTGCTCAGATTATGGCACCCAAATGCTCTCTTAATCCAGAAATGAAACCATTCCTAAAGCCCACTCTTTAAATAAAGATTAGACAGGCCTTTGAAACAAAACAATAATAGCTCAGTCAAAGATCCGTGACCAAACCAGCAGCTCCTGTACAAAAGCAGGATGAGAAGGCAGAAAAGGGCAGGAACTGGTCCAAAGGACGAAAGGAATCCATGGTGGAAAGAGGGAGTGTGTTGTCACATTTTAAGGATTGCAACTCACGGCATGAAACAATATGTGTTCAAAATTTGAACCAAAGATTAGCTTGAGCTGTAAATGTTCACCTAAAGCACAATATATATATATTTTTTAAATAGTAACTCAAGAAAACATATAGATGTGGTCTTCCAAATGTTGCTTGTGAAAAAAATGAAGTGGACATGACTATCCCTATTCCTCCTACTAAATAAGGCTGAGAGAGAAGAGAAAGCAAGAAAGAGAGAAAGAGAGAAAAAAGGGAAAGAAAGAGGAAAAAACCAAAACCATACAGTACATATAAAACAAACATGGAGAAAAGGCAGACCAATCAGGGACCTCAAGACGTTGACACCTGAGGAATGACATGCAGTGTGTTCCCTGGGTTTTGTTTCTACATCTTATGTCCCAGATTAGTAACTGGAGAAGGCAGCGAGACTGATATGCTAACAGATGCAGTCAAAAATAGAAGCCCCAGGAAAAGACGTCTCTATCTAAACTAAGGATCAAGAGAAGGGCAACCTAGCAAAGCAGAAAACCTTTATCAACACCTAGTTTAGCCCGTCACTGTGGGGGAAAGTAACGTGGCTTTAGCTTCCAACCTCCCTCTGTTAACAAAGGTCCTGTGAAGAGTAAGTTTTTGTTGTGTACCGTCCATTCATAGTGATCTTATAGGACCGAACAGAACTGCTCCAAGGAAAGGCTAATGGATTTCAACTGCCAGCTTTTTGGTGAGCGTGATCTTAACCACCTGAGGTCTTAACCACCTTGTCATCAGTGCTCCAAATTCACCAGGCAATAGTGGGGCGTCCCACAGCCTCAGCACAGGGATAAGTGTCAGAGAGGGCTGAGTTGTGAGAGGTGACCGTCACTGTCAGCCAGCAATAAACAGAACCTACCCTGAGTTGTCAGTGGAGGCTGTGAAGGGAACCTGAACTTGGACTTCACGTAGAAGTGACAAGTGACCCTTCTTCTTAATGGGCTTCCTGCTTGCACATGGGAGGATCGCATGTCTTTTTGAGACATGAAAGCTCTGTATTGGAAAACCTTCTAGGCTTTTTCCTATGGGTCTCCATATCTTTAAATCCACAATAAATCTGTAATTTTATGTATAACATTTTTGGCAAACACCGTGAGTATTCCAGCTAATTATTGAACCTCAAAGAATTCTGGAAGTCAACAGGTCAGAAGTCATGAAGCCCAGAGGGCACATCCAAGCTTGCGGCTGTCATCCTGAAGGGGTAGGCTGAAACCACTAACTCTTTAACCAATAGGTTAAAGTTAGAGGGCTCTGAGACAAATCCCAAACTTGTGGCTCATAGCTGCCTATTTGGCAGTCTGTAGCATAGTATCCTTTTCACTTGTGAGACTTGATCTAGCTCTGGGTGGCTAAGGTCAGAGAAACAAGTGCTGCATGGGTGGTTAGTATCAGAACTGAACTGAGAAGGGAAAAAGTGTGACATATTTTATTTTTGATGCTCGTTATCCATGGACATATCTTCTTCAAAGCCTGTTGTCTTTTCTAAACTTATCATTATGGTCTTAATGCTACAGAATGTGTTGGAACTTTCTTCAAAACCAAAAACTGTAAGAGACTTATTTGAGTAGTTTTCAGTGTTGTCTCATTAGCCTGTAAGCAATGATTAAAGTGTCATGCAAGATGCTCTCAATCAAAGTTGGTAGATTTCTGAGACATTGCTTAAGTCAAGGGTCACATCCAGGCAGTCATGCTGGCCATAGCCTAACTGGAAAACCATACTCATAACTAGGCACCTTCCCTGATATTGACTAGTCTGGTATGCTCTGAAATGCTAATTTAATATCACTCAGAATTGATGAGTGGTCTTAAGTATCACGTGTCAGTAGATGATAAGAAATAATAATTGCATGATAAGAAAGATGATAAGAAATCATAATTGCAACAATGTGTTAAAAACACAGAACCTGCAGTAACAGATTTCTTCCTATGTTTCACCAGGAGTCTATTAAAAATATTAGTTGACTTGAATGCTTACTACAACCTTACACAACGTTGTTGTTGTTGAGGGCCATGGTGTCAATTTCAATTCATGGTGATCCCATTGTTCCACAGTGTTCTCAAGACTGTGATCATTCAGAAGTAGATTCTCAGGCCTGTCTACTGAGGTGCCACTGAGTGGGTTGAAACTCCCATCTTTCTTCGAGTAAAGGGTCTTCTAATAAGGGTATCCTGTCTTGGAACTTGAATAAAACTAGCTGTATAAATGATACAGTTTTAGTTGTTTTACTACTTTGAAGCACATTTGATTGCAATATGTGTGGAAAAGAACTTCAGGTAAATGGTAGGTAAGGCACCTTCAAAATGGGGCCCAAAATGATCATTTATCACAGCCTGTTATCTTTCACCATTGACAGTCACAGCTGCTTCTCACTCATCATGGAAAAAAAGCGGGCCAACGATTTCGCCAGACCAAAATTCACACCAAACAGGAACTTTGTGGGGATGAGGTGGATATTCCTGAGTCTCCACTGGTTTCTTGTTGCTCCAAATGAGACAATTTTGTTTGTTAACGAAACCATTCATTGAAAAATGGACCTTGTCACTGAAGATGATTTTTTGGCCCAAAGCAGGATCAACTTCCCATTTGCTCCAGAATTCAGTCAACAAATGTATGACACAGTCTATGGTCATTGGAATTCAGTTCTTGAGTTAAAACAATTTCGTAAGGATAAAGCTTCAAATCCAGATGTAAAATCCACCAAACTGTTGTTGGCAAAAGGCCTCGTTCTTGTGCTCAATAAGCAATTGGTTAGGATTGATTCTCACTTACACTCTGATGAATAGTGGTGATGTTTTCACCGGAACATACAGTTTGTTGACATACAGGCACTGTCTGATTGGCAACAGACCCAGTTATCTCAATTTTTTCATTAAATATGGTATTGTTCTGTTGGTGGGATGATTCAAAGCATTGTAAATTTCATGTAAGACACAGAATGTTTGGAGAATGGAACAGCCATTTTAATAATAAACTTTAATAATTTATAGCACTGTAGAGTTGAGTAACTTTTCATGGCTACTTGTCAAGGCTAATCAAAAAAAACATAATACATATGGTCACTATAGCTGAGCAAATGTCACCCTGTGAACTTTCAAAACTAGGACATCCTTATTGGAAGATCCTTTAATAGAGTGCTTAACCATTTGCTCCACCCAGTGCCTTCTCTACAATAACTGTTATCTTCCCACTTTACAAAGGAAATTGAAGCATAATGGTAATTTTGTTGATAGTACCAGCAGAATCACAAGTGTTCATTCATTGCTTTTGAACAAATAACTGAGAACCCCTCATATGGAAAACTGTCTTTGAATATCCTAGGTAAACATATTTTGAGAGTCTTGAAGTTCCACATTATGTGGTAGAAAAATAAGTCCCATGGCACAGGTTTGTTATTCTACTACAAGTTCAACTCTTCACCTGCCAACACCTAAGGTATCAAATGAAAAGTATTCCTAAGGAGCAATCAGAAAACATGAGATCTGACAATGAAGTCTGTGAACTTCTTTGTTGTAAGTGCTACGTAACTCATTGCTGAATATATTACTATGGTCACCTTCCAAGTATTCCCCTTGGGAAGTTATGCACTGATCCCAACACCTAGTCCATGCTTCAAAGCAATTTCAGAATTCTTTCTGGAATGGCCTTTGTGCATGGTGGCACAGTGGCAAGTTTGTGCACTTAATTATCTGGTTGTCTGTGAGAGAGTTTTTAGCCAGTAAACAAATAAATGTACCAGGACACCCTCGCTTATTCAACTGATCTGGCCCCCAAAGACTTTTTTCTTTACCCAGAGAGAAAGGAAGTATTGGAAGGAAGATATTTTGATGACATTCAGACATCAAGGTTACTTTGATGACAGCTCTGATGGCCATTTCTGAAAAAGAGTTCCAAAATTTCATTGAAGGATGGACCAGGCACTGGCATCAGTGCATAGCTTCCAGAGGGGAGTACTTTGAAGGTGATTGTATTGATATTCAGCAGTGAGGTACGTGGCACTTCTAGGATGAATTCACATGAATGTAATTGTCAGAACTTGTATTGTTAGATGGTCAGTGTGATGTAATGGAGAGTGTACAGTCTTTCATTAGTGATGGAGCTGGGTGATACAGCTACCACCAGGTCAAGAGATCAGATAACATAAGTAGTATAAGAATTAATACTATGTGAAGTCTTCATGTACGTAACTCTGTAGTCCTGAATTATTCATTTCACCCAGTGTGGAGAGTTTAGAGTTAGATAAAGCGAAAGAATATAGTTGGGTAAATGAGGGTCTATCATTTTACAAACTGGTTTGAAAATAACAGTAATTCCATTTCCTCTGTCAGGTTAAGGGCCAGAATTATCTAGAAAAGCTTATGGTTGAGCCCAGCAATGATTCAGACTTCAGATAGCAATGGTATTGCCCTCATTGCAGTTAAAGCAGTTTAAGGCCTAGTTAAGTTTTAAACAGAGGACTAGGAAGCCACAGAACAAGTACTTTCTTCTTTTTTCCACTGTCAAATATATAACTGTAAACATGATGTCTCCGTTTAAAACTTGATGCTCAACATACCCTACTATGAGCCAGTCCACAAGAAGAATGATGACTGTTTCTGGCATAAGAAATTTCTCTGGGAGAACGAACTTTTGTCCAGAGTAGTGCTCTTCTTTTCTGGTATCTCACCATTCCCTGGTCTTAGTTGGGACACCTGAAAATGGAGGGTCTCATTAGCCATTTAAAAGTTCTAATGGTGAATACCCAAATCCTTGATTCCAACTTTTCCTTGGCCGTCATCTCTGATGACTGAGGAAAATGTTTTAGCAGCCTTACGTACTAGGACACTAATACTGAGGATCTTGTCTGTCCAGCCATTAAGATGGGTACCACACATGAAAGGAAGGGTGGTCAAGACAGGAAGAAAACATATTCTTGGTCTGAATGCTTGGACTTAAGGCAAAATAGTCAAAGTTCTCCCCAAAGTCAAGTGCTCCCTGGGACGTAGTTAGACGTGCTAAGTGGCTAGTCATTGCAAACACTGAAGGAAAGAAAATAATATATTTATTACATCATACATAAAGAGATGGTCTTGACTGAAACAAGAGCAAGGCCTGAATGTAATACAGTAAGTCAGTGACTTTAATCTATGCACAGGACATGTAATGTAGTAATCATACCAGATAACTGCTCAAAAGAGATTCCCTAGTAGGGAGGTTTAACCCTCTTTGTTTTGTGGATTTTTACAGCAGTCTATTAAATTCTGTAGACCCCTACTCAGGTTAATGTTTGCAATGCGTCGTACACAGTACATGGTATCACAAAAGAAAACAATTACTAAATTAAAGTACATTTATATCATCAAATTAAGAGCAGTAAGCATGGCAAACCACCTGGGAAATGGAATGAAAAGGGGGAGGTTTATGAAGCGTCCCCAAAGGGTTCACATATTGTATCTGATTTAGAACGCTGGACTAAGGAATATTAAATGTATACTCAGTGTAAAACCACAATAACCTTTGGCACAAAAGTGACTGAAGAAAAGTATCTTCACTTCTTTACTACTTTTATTTCTCCCTTCAAGAAATGAACTAAGTTAATGTTAATTTAATAAATCATTGTGTCATTAATAGAGATTGTGGTTTTAAGCTATGTAACCTTTGAGAAAACTTTTAACAGAGAAGAATGAATTAAAACTTCAGTATAATTTTGAGAAAGATACATATTTACGTTAAAACTAGCCATCCTTTTTATGTATGAAATACCAATCTCTACTTAGTGAACAAAAATTATGAGGCCAAAATAACCCACCAAGGTACTGGTAGTTTTGCAAAAGTAACTTCTACCTACTTCTTTTGTTTGCCAACCATTCCCTCCTCCACCGACCCAGTAGTGATTTTCATAAGCACTGCTATGCCAATTTTTTTTTCCACACGGTAATTAAAAAAAATTGAGCTCAAGGCATTTACAAAACTGCTTCAGGAGGGGGGAAGAGGGTGGCCAATGAAATGTTAGGTGGTGTGCATTATTTGCGTAAAAATATGGTACACTATAAAACTGCCTTTTTTTGCAAAAGTGCACGAAAGTTGTAAAACTCAATTTTTAAGCAATAAACTGACGAGAGAATTTTGTCAGCAGCATAAAGTTTTTGACTAAATGAATTTTCTTGCCAAAGGGGCTTATAGCACTTCATAGAATCTATATTTCTGACAGAATAAATCACTGCATGTGACAAAATGTGGTTCCTCAGAAAGGATTTAGCTTTACCCCCAAATTCACCGCCTCTGTAGAAATATATTTTACAAGACAGCAGCAGTTCCAAGTCTCAGATTTTAGGGAAGAAATGTATTCCTATTCAGGAGCAGAAGTGCTTACAAGAGTTAAAGAGTTAGCAAAGAGATTGTGGAAAGTGTAGGTGTAGATTTCTAAGTACCACAGCAACGTTTATTTGAGTTGGCATTTAGTGATTGAGCACTTAAAACACTGAACTTGAACCTGGACTTTCTCCTTCTCGTTTAGTTCTGTATTGAACACAGCTTTACTACTCATGTTCACTTTGCGGCAAAATCAGAGTGAAGGGCAGAAATTCACTAGTGCAGAGAACAGAAAGGATCAGGAGATTAGAAAGAAGGATGGATACATTTGATGAGAAATTTCTTGAATGTTAATGCTTGTTTTGGGATAAAACAAACAGCTATCAAAATGTGGAATCCTGGTAGCATAGTTGTTTTAAGAGCTCACCTGCTAACCAAAAGATTCTACCAGCTGCTCCTTGAAATCCCTGTGGGGCATTTTTATTCTGTCCTTTGGGGTCACTACGAGTCACAACTGAGAACATAATCTAACAATGACACAGTATAAAAAATTGTATATGTGCATGGCATGCACATATGTACACACATTTTGGGAAAGGCTTTATAACTTAAAGCTTATTCTCAAATGGACTTATAAAATGTTAAAACAAACAAAGAAACAAAAAACGCTAAAGATCGGAAATACAGATTCAAACATTTGGACCAACAACAAAGGGAGGGAAAAAGAGAGGTTCCAGACAGTGCCCAAATGTACTCATAGGTTTTGTCTGCACGATTGAAACCCTGGTGGCTAGTAAAGTGCTACCACTGCTACCAAAGGTCAGCAGTTCAAATCCACTGGGTGCTCCTGCTCCTTGGAAACTCCAGAGCAGTTCCACTGTGTCCTATAGGGTCTCTATGAATGGGAATCGAGTTGATAGCACTTTTTTTTTTAACTAATTGAAAACTATGAATCTCTAATTGTATAACTAGTTATTAGAAGGGATGAGTGTATTTGATAACAACATTGCTTGTGGTATAATAATACAGCAAGATAGAAAGATACAAAACAGGTTATTACACACAAAAAAAAATCTTGACAGAACTTTATACAAATATGAGTCATTTAGAAACTGGTAACTACAAGGAAGTGAGTTTCTATTAGCACGACTCATTTTGGTTGCCTATTCAGGAGTGCTCATGGGGACCCTAGAGGCCAGAGTAGAATTGCCCCATAAAGTATCCAAGGAGCACCTGGTGGACTTGAATTGTCAACCTTTTGGTCAGCAGTTGTAATGAGTTGGACCCAACTCAATGGCACTGGGTATTCAGGAGTACATATATAACATATGAATCCCAAGGCAAAATTAAAATATGGAGCCCCTTGTTCAATAATTCTTAAGAACTTCAAGGTTGTGCTAATAGAGCATTAACCCCACTCCAGGCCTTCCTGTGCACAGAGATTTCTGAGTGATTAGGCAGAACACATGCCCATGAAGCCAGTTCTCCCTCTACTGAGAGAACTTTTTGACATAAGCAACACCGTGCAAAGAGTTAATGCTGTCAGTTATTAAGCAGGTGGTTGGAAGTTTGAGTCCAACTATAGGCACTTCAGAAAAAAGCCCTGTTGGTCTATACCTGAAAAATCAGCATTGAAAACCCTATGGAGCACAGTCCTATCCTGGCACACACGGGATCGCTATAAACTGGAATATACTCCACAGCCCCTGTTTTGTTTTGCTATTTAATATAAAAAGAGGAATCACCATGGAGAAAATAAAGAAAAATAGGACCCTCAATATTGTCCAACAATCAAGACAGGTCTTCTCTCCCTCTTTCTCATTTTCCAGGGTGTTTTGTCTTTTGCATACTCATTTTACAGCCACTTATTGGGGCCCTGTGTTCCAGACACATTGTAACCCAGCAGAGACATCATGGAAACCAGGACAGTCACAGTGCTTCCTGTCATGGGCCTCAGACACTCATTTCTCTCAGCACTCATAACCCACGTGCTCCTTCTTTATCCTCAGAAGACAACTCCCAATCACATGTCCCAGAAAAGCCATGGAAAGTCCCTTACTGATTGTCGCACAACCTTAGGACATTTCACCTACAATCTTACTGTATCCTTGACACGTCTCTGCTCCTTCAAGGTTGTCATATGGCCAGAATGTCTACTATCCTTCCGTAATTGACAAATCACCCACCGCAACAATGCTCTGAATCTGTGTCTCCTCAGAGTCTTAGCTGAGTTAAATAATCCTCTGAACCTTCTCTGTTTGCTGCTACCCACTGAACAGGTAACGTTGTCTGAGCTCTCTCTTTCCAAAACTCAGCAGTTTGGCTTAACTCATCTCCGTAATCTTTTCATGGACAGTTTTTCACTTAGTCACACACAAAAGTCATTTCTATGAAATTTAAATAACACTCACTTTTGTTAAGTATAAGGACCTGTTCATTCACTGTTTTGTCTCACTTTCTGTAGCTTTTACATGGTTCACTGCTCACAACTTCTGCCTCGCTATTTTTTTTTTTCAGTTTGTCCTTTGTCTTTAATTTTTAAATTCCTTTAACTAATATTTTGTTGTGTTTTAGGGGAAAGTTTATACAGCAAATTAGGCTCCCCATTAAGAATGGTTATACCAATTGTTCCATGGCATTCATTACGGTTTTTGCAATATGTCAGCATTCTCATTATTTCCATTTTATTTGTTCTGTTTCCATTGACCCAGTTTCCTGTCCCCTCCTTTCCTTGTTACTTTTGCTTTTGGGTAAATGGAGACTGTTCAGTTTTCTATAGCTCGTTTTACTTAAGGGAGCATAAGTATTACGCATGGGTTTTACTGCTTATTTTATTTGGCTGAAAGGAGATCTGCAGAAATAACTTCAATTCAATGTTCAGAAGTTATCTCACAGTGATAGTTTTGGAAGTTCCTCTTTTGGTCCAGTAGGTCTGGCTTTTTATAGGAACTTTAGGAAATTTAGGATTTTCTCCCATTCTGTCCCAGAACTTGTATCACGTCCCTGGCCAAAACGGTTAGTACTGGTAGCAGAGTGCTACCTAGGTCTTCTGGTCTTGGGTATATGAGGTTCCTGAGAGTTATTAGTCCATGAACTAGTTTCTTCTTTCAATATTGGGTTTCCTTCAGCTCTTTTGCTCCAGATTAGTAGAGATCAACAGCTGTATCTTAGACGGCCACTCAAAAGTTTTTAAGACCCTAGACACTGCTCACCAAACTAGGATGTAAAACGTGATTCTTCGTAAACTAGATTACACTGTTTGACTAAATCATCTCCTGAGACTGTGATCCCAAGTCTTTGAACCCAGTAAATAAATCCTGCAAGTTATTTGGATAATTTGAAAAATATTTTGTATAATATTTGTGTATTATTTTGAAAAGTAAAGGTGATTTATGAAATAGCAATTCCTTGTTTGCTTCGACTCGACAGCACTTGGCTTTGGCTGGCTATTTCCTTGTACAGCAGCCACAAGTGACAGCATGGAAATGTTGACATCCCAGTGTTTGAAGCTTGACAGAAAGAGACGTTGATGTTAGGAGAAGCAGAGACAGCTAATTGGCCCCTAAATCTTAATATACAGCTTCAGTATTTTTGACTGTTTATGATATATTCCTCAATATTTCTAATCAACATAGTGTTATTTCATGTTTTATCAGTTCAAGTGAAGTATTTAGCTCTTGTAACTTATTTTCACATCACTTCTGGATTCCGCAGGTAAATTACCCAAAGATGTTTGAAAGAATGATGGAACACAAACATGTATTGTTGGGCATGTTTTCTATTCATGATGGTGCTTTGGAAAGTACTTAGAAGTAGTTAACTGTTGTAACTGATCCTCACCCCTCGGAAATATAAACTTGATTGCTCTTAAAATTTCACATGGCAAGAATAATTTCTAAATAATTTAATAATTTTTTTACAACTGTTACTATGTAACTAGTATTAAAGTCCTTACATAATGTTTTAACTGAAGTCAATGCTTTCCTCTCGCTAATTTTTTGGTTTTCTATACACTGCCACATTTTTTGTTTTTTTGTTGTTGTATCCCTTCAAATTGATTCCAACTCATAGTGACCCTACAGAACAGAGTGGAACTGCCTCACAGAGTTTGCTAGGCTGCAGTCTTCATAAGAGCAGACAGCCAGGTCTTTTCTCCTGTGTAATAGCTAGCTAGTGGGTTGAAACTGCCTTCTTTGCAAGTTACAGCCAAGTACCGAATCATTAAGCCAACAGTGCTGTTTGCATTGCTATTACTGAAATTCAAATAAAAGGAATTAGTCTAACTTTTTACTTGCCAAGCCAAGTGCCGTCGAGTCGGATCCAACTCGTGGCGACAAAACATATTATTTACTACAACTTTATTTTTAGTTAGTGTAGTGGATTAAGTGCCACCACTGCTAACCAAAAGGTCAGCAGTTCACATCCACCAGGCGCTCCTTGAATACTCATTGGGCAGTTCTTCTCTGCCTTCTAGGATCGCCATGAGTCGGATCCGACTCAATGACACTGGGTTATTTTTAGTCTATTGTTTTCCAAAATGTAATCATTGAGTCTTGTATTTTATTACTCTCTAGCAGTACATGGTATCTTTTTTATGATTATTTTTCTTTCAGAGAATCATATATATCGTTAAGACATCTGGTGCAAATGGAAAACTAGATGGACATTAGTCATTGCTTTGATTACATGAGAAACACACAAACATCCCATGTGATCTGGATATACGCAATTACATATGTCATTTTCTAGTATTTTAAACACTTGCTTTACGAGTTGGCAGATTGCCCTCTCCTTCTTCAGTCACCATAACTATTAAATGTCTACTGTGCCCACCACAGTGGCAGGATTTACACAATGGGAATTATATTTTAATCGGTATTGTTCCTAGAAGAAGCTATTAGCCAAGCCAAGTGCCGTTGAGTCGGATCCGAATTAGATAAACTTTTATTATAATATCAAACTTAACACATTCTTTTGAGAATTAGTTAGATCTATAATGGAAATGAAAACCTTGGTGACGTAGTGATTAAGTGTTACGTCTGCAAACCTAAAGGTCAGCTGTTCAAATCTGCTAGGTGTTCCTTAGAAACTCTATGGGGCAGTTCAGCTGTGAGATACAGGGTCGCTATGAGTCAGAAACACCTCAAAGGTAGTCTATTTACAGTGGTAATGAAAGAAATGTCCATTAGATCAAAATCCTACATTTATGCTTCTCCATGACTGTCCAGAAACTATTATCACAGGGTATAAAACATTTGTCAGTTACCAGCTACATCCACATGCTTTAGTGGTAAAGGTATTTATTTCAGACTTACATCTATATTGGTGAAAATTGACAGATTTGGGTGACTATAAGCAATAATGATTTGGGTAGACAATCTGAATAATCAAAACCAAAAGCCTTCTCCTCTGTCAAAAGTAGACTAGTTTTTCTTACTTATTATTTTGGTAAATATCTAACCTTTCTTTTGGGCTGTATGAACAGCTATAGAGCTGAGAGAAATAATTCAGAATATCCAAAAATATCAAGCCTTTTACATTTTACTTGCAGTAGCTATAATCTCTCTTTAATAGCTATAGGGTGATAAAATTCAATAATTCTACTCCAAAACACATCAGCTAGGAATCTCTAGAAGTATAAAATTTTAGTGTTATTCCAGGCTTACAAATGCACAATTTTGAATTATTGACTTCTGCATATTATGGATGTATTAACAAAAGGAGTTTGAAAGAATTACAGGACATAAGCACAGGGTTGGGCATAATTCTTATGCATGTTTGTGTTTTGGAAGCCAAATGTGGGAAAACCAGAAGTGATCCTCTTCAACTAGCGAACCTTAACGGCCCTGTAGTCAATACAAGGAGATGAAAAATAAAATCATGATATCCTCAAGCTGTCTACTTTTTCTCAACAAGGGATTTACCCTCTATACAACATCTCTTGTTGCATTACATGTTAACACAAGCTGTTTAGTGCTTTTACTACCTATGTACAACAGAAAGAAAAAAAAATAGCTATGCATAGAGAAATTCAATTTCTTTTAAATCCGAATGATAGTTTTTACTAGTAGTGTTTATTTTTAAGAGTGTTTCCTATATATATGAACCTAGAAATAAATCCTTGTGTAAGTATAACTCTAGGAACACTGCAGTACCTGCAGACAACTGTGTGACCTCTGATAAACAGCTAATAAAAACTGTGTGTTAGGGAGAAAATTGTGCCCCCACCCGCCCCCCAAATGTGGTGGAATCCTAACCTCTACAACTGTGGATTTAATTCCAGTTGGGATCAGGGCCTCATTTCTTATGTTAATGAGGCCATGGCACTATAGGGTGTCTTAAGCACTTTAGAGTTCTAAAAAGAGCAGATTAGGCACAGAGAAGCAAGCACAAAAGGCTGGGGAAATAGACACCACAAGGAATCAAAGGAGGTTGGGCCTGTAGGCACTGAAAGAGATCTTCCTTCAGAGATGATTGAAGAAGGCCATATCCCCAGAGCTGTTGTCCTGAATTTGACATCTATCCCCCTAAACTATGAGAAAAAAAAATTCTCTTCTTTCAAGCCACCTGCTTGTGTCATTTCTATTACAGCAGCTCTAAGAAACTAAGACATCTTGTAGCCACGTATTTCCGTTACCAACAGGATTCTAATTTGTCAACTTTAAGTCTGTGGACCACTTCAAGGACCACTGCCTGCTACTGCCTACTAAAGTGAAAATACTTCCAGTAAATGAATCAGATAACCATTTTAAACTCTTGTAATAGATTAACGTGAATAAATTAACTCACTTGAGAGACAGATTAGTCATATTTCAAATGTATGTTAGTCTGGGAAAGCTTTTTTTTCTAATGATTAATTGAAAGTATACAGTCCAAGTCAATCTTTCATGCCCACCTCTCTACAGTTCTATCTACTGTCCCTACCCTGTGATAGCACACTCCTCCTGTTCATTCTTCACTTCTAACATCTTCCCAGTGAACACCTGTCCTCTCCTCTCTACCCTCTATTCTCCCAGTTTAGGAAAACACTTGTGTCTCTGCTTTCACTCTTCCCATGGCACTGCAGGGACAGCACACACCAACCCTCTGTGGCATTCCATTTGATTTCCACAAAACACATAGTCCTCTATTGATTACTTAAACTTAGTGGCCCCTGCTTCATTTAGGGTGCAGCTCACACCAGCTTTTTCTTATTTGCACATCATAAGATGGTGTGTGACCATGACCACAGCAAAATGAATGACCTCTTTAGTGCTACAAATAAGTCTGTTAACCTACATTTGATGTTGTTTACAACTTGCTCCCTTTCCAGATACTAAGATGGCTTTTCCTATTTTAAGAGTTTTGGATCTATTGAATACTTAATCTTCCTAAAAGTGATATAGATACTGTTATCATCCCTGTTTTACTAAGAATGAGGAAACCAAGGCATACACAGGTTAAGAAATTTCTCAAGGCCATTGAGCTATTAGCCAGATAGTCTAGCTACAGAGTCCATATATTTAACCACTGCACTACACTGTGTGGTGTTTTTTTAATTTATCCTATGCTGTGCTTTCTAACTTATCATTTTGAAAGTTATTTCTGTTCCTCAGAATGGTCAACAATTATATGTACACACACACATATAAATTCTTAAATATATGTTGTCCCCTAGAAATCTGATGTTATTCAATACTATATTTCCTTATGATTATACTGAAACCCCCATGCATTTGTCAATATGTCTTATGGTGGGGATATTGTGTTTCTGTGATGCTGGAGAAGATATGCTACAGGTATTCAAATACTAACACCATCATTCACAGCAGACAGGTTTCAGCTGGGCTTCCAGACTAAGGCAGATGGGGAAGAAGGACCCAGCAGGCTACTTCTGAAAAGAATTAGCCAGTGAAAACCTCATAAATAGTGATGGAACATTGTCAGATATGGTGCTGGAAGAAAAGGCCCCCACAAGTTGGAAGGTTGTCAAAAGATGATCATAAACAAGCTGCCTCCTCAAAGTAGGAAGGAGTCAAGCTTTTGGGAACCTTCTTTTCCTGATGTGGCATGACTGAGAATGAAGATAAATGGTTGGAGCATCCATTTACAATCAGAACCTAAATTGTACAAAGTGTGAGTTCTAGAAAAATTGAAAATCGACAAAAATGAAAGGGTGCTCATAAAGATCCATATCCTAAGCAATAATGAGCTGAAATACACTGGCATTGGCCATTTTGAATCTGACAGTCATATGATCTACTATGCTAGGAATGACAACTTGAAGAGGAATGGTATTGCAGTCATTGTAAAAAAGAATATTTCAAGATTGATCCTGAAGTACAACATTGTCAGTGGAAGGATAGCATTCATATTTCTATAAGGAAGACCAGTTAATATGACTATTATTCAAATTTCAGTACCAACCAATAAGACCAAAGAAGAAGAAATTGAGGATTTTTACCAACTTTTACAGCTTGAAATTGATCAAACATACAATCAGGATTTACTAATAGTTACTGATGATTAGAATTAGAAAGTTGGAAACAAAGAAGAAGGATCGTTATGGCCTTGGTGATGAAAAATGATGCCTGAGATGAAATGATTGAATTTTGCAAGACTATTAATTTCTTCATTGCAAATACCTTTTTTCACGAACATGAACAGTGACTATACGGATGGACCTTGCCAGACGGAATACACAGGAATCATACTGACTATATCTGCAAAGACATGATAGAAAAGCTCAATATCGTTAAACAAAACAAGGCCAAGAACTGACTATGGATCAGATTATCAAGTACTTATATGCAAGTTCAAGCTGACAATGAAGACAATTAAACAGAGTCCACGAAAACAAAAGTATGACCTTGTATATATTCCACTAGAATTTTGAGATCATCTCAATAATATATTAAACTCGTTAAACACTAATGAAGAATTGGGGAATGACATCAAGGCTATAATACCTGAAGGAAGCAAGAAGGTAAAAGACAAAATCAAGTTCTATAAGGACATGTGCGAAGAGCTGGAGACAGAAAACCGTAATGGTAGGACATACATTTCTCAAGCTGAAAGGACCAACGAAGACATTCAAGCCTTAAGTTGCAGTACTGAAGGATCCTATGGGGGAAATAATGAAAGATACAGCAAGCATCAGAGGAAGTTAGGAGAATATATCATTATAGCAAAACAAATTGACTGGCATTGAAACATTTCAGGAGGTAACAAGATTAGAACTCATGGTGCTGAAGGAAGATGTCCAAGCTGTACTAAAGATGTTGGCTAAAAACAACGCTCCAGGAATTGATGCAATACCCATTGAGATGTTTCAGGAAAAAAAAAAAAAAATACAGCTTGGGAAGTACTCACCCATCTATGCCAAGAAATTTGGAAGAGAGTTACCTGGCCAACTGACTGGAAGAGATTCAATATCTGCTTATTTCCAAGAAAGGTAACCCAATTGAGTGCAGCAATTATCAAAAAATGTTATTATCATATGCAAACAAAATTTTTCTGAAAATCATTCATAAAGGATGCAGCAGTATGTTGGTAGGGAACAGTCAGAAATTACATTGGATTTCAAAGAAGACATGGAACCAGAGATATCATTGCTGATGTCAGATGGATTTTGGCTGAAAGCAGAGAATACCACAAAGATGTTTTCCTGTGTTTTATTGACACAAAGGCATTTGACTGTGTGAATGATAATAAATTATGGATAACACTGTGAAGAATAGGAATTCCAGATCACTAAATTGTGCTCATGAGGATTCTGTACATAGATCAAAAGGTAGTTGTTCAAACATGACAAGGGAACACTGCATGGTTAAAATCAGGAAAAGTGTGTGTGAGGGTTGTGTCCTTTCACCATACCGATTCAATTTGTATGCAGAGCAAATAGTCTGAGAACCTGGACTATATGAAGAACAGGGCATCAGAATCGAAAGAAGTCTTATTAGCAAACCTTCATTATGCAGATGACACAACTTCCCTTTTTAGAAGTAAAGGGGACATGAACCACTCACAGACTTCAGACATGTTGTCGACAGGAATCAATCCCTGGAGAAGGATGTATGCTCAGTAAAGCAGAGAGTAAGCAAAGAAGAGGGAGGCTCTCCATGAAACGCACTGACACAGTGGTCTCAGCAATGTGCTGAAATGTAGGAACAATTCTGAGAAAGGGGCAGGAGCGGACAGTGTTTCATTCTGGTGTGCGTAGGGTTGTTAGTAGTTGAAAGTGGCTGGACGGGACCTGACAGCAACAACAGAAAAAGCAATATAATTATGTGGCTACAACTCCTGGCTGAGCCCTTTTCTCCCCTGTCCTATGGTTGTCGACAATAGCACTGTCCAACAGAACTTCCAGTAAGGATGAAAATAGTCTGTATCTGCACCGGATAATACGGCAACCACTAATGATGAGTAACTGTCGCATATTTCAAATGGGGCTAATGGTGAATGAGGAACTAAATATTTAATTGTCTTTAATTATAATTAACTTACACTTAAATAATAACATGTATGTAGCAGTATTTATATCAGACAACATAGATCTTGAACTTTTGTTTACTCTTCTAAAGAGTACATACTAAATTTAAAAATAATGTTTATTTTATAACCAATAGTGAATTCCATTGCCTAGAGTATTTTATGTACTTCCATTTTGTTGTTGGTAGGTGCTTATAGGTCAGTGCCAAATGATGGCAACCTGTGTACAACAGAATGAAATGCTGTCTGGTCCTTCAGACTCCTCACATTTGGTGTCATACTGAGCCCCCTGTAGCCACCTCGTGTCAATTCCTCTTGATGAATAGCTTCGTCTTTTTAGGTAACCCTCTATCTTACCGAGCACGATTTTCTTCTTCAGGGACCGGTCCTTCCTGACAACATGTACGAAGTAAACAAGAAGTCTCGCTGTCCTTGCTTCTGATACACATTGTGGCTGTACTTCCTCTAAGACAAATTTGTCCATTTTTCTGGCAATCCATGGTCTGCTCAGTATTGGTCCAACAACACCATAATTGAGAGGTATCAATTCACCTTTTGTCTTCATATTAATTGACCAGTTTTCACATGCATGTGAGTCTCACCTTATAACTGCTAACAACTCCAATAAATTAGCTGCTGCAAATGAAGGAAAGAAATAGGAAGCTTATATTAACTATTGCTTCTCAGTAGTATTTGAGTCTTGTTGGGAAGAGTTTGTGGGTATAGCATAAGCTGGAGGTGAGAGTTTTTCTTGGTTTTTGTTTTTGTTTTTTTTTGGCACAGATTTTATGATTTTATGTTTTGGAAGGAGTAATCATTTCCTATCTGATGCCCCTGACTTCACTTTGCCTTCTGGGCTTGCTTTTCAATTCTCTTTGCTGTAATGAGGACTGGGAAATTAACTTCCTCGGTTAGCTGTTTCCTCAGCCTGTATCTGCATGTAAACAATTAGACTTCTTTGAGGTAAATATATTAAATATGCCCATTTTGGACAGTTCTAGTTCTCATTTAATTCCCAATTTCCTTAAGTGAGTTTCATTCAAAAAGTGGAGACAGAGACACGGTTATCACAAAGGTAGGGACAGGGACATACATGCATAGCATATCACTACTAGAGATACACTATACTGTTTTTAGGTGTCATTGACTCACAGTGTAAGAGAACCAAACATTTTCCAATTCCACAAAATCTCCACAGCTGTTGCTAGGTTTGGCCCTGTTGTTACAGCCACTGTACCAGTCCATTTTGTTGATGGACTTCTTTCTTCTCTCTACCTCACTTAACATGATGTCCTTCTCCTAAGACAGATCCCTCCTGAAAACATGGTCAAAGTATGTGCAGGGAAGTCTCACCATCCTCTCTTCTGCGGTAAATTCTGGCTTCTCCCAAGACAGCTCTATTCATTCTTCTGGAAGCCCATGGTATGTCTATTCGATACTCTTAACATTGTAATTCAAAGGCATCAATTTTTATTTGATCTTCCCTATTCATTTTTCAGTTTTCTCATACATAAGATTCAGTTGCTAGGTTAAGGGACACCTCAGTTCTGCAGGTGACATCTTTGCTTTTCAACATTTTTAAGAAGTGTTTTGTATCAGATTTGTCCAAGTACTATGTCATCTTATTTCTTGACTGTGGCTTCCTTGGACGTTGATTATGAGTTCAAGTAAAATGCAATCCTTGACAACTTCAGTATTTTCTCAGTTTACCATCATGGTGCTTATTGGCCCAGCTGTGACAGTTTTTATGTTTATGGTGATGCATGATTCATATAGAGGCTGTAGTCTTTGATCAGAGTCTAAACACTTAATATTTGTAAAAAGTTAATAATTAATAAAAAAGATAGCATTTATTAACACTTTGCAATTAAAAAGTAGTTTTATATATAGTATTTGTCTTTTTTTAAAAAAAAACTTCTTTATATGATATGAAATCCCAGGAAGCCTATGATTCAGCACTGACTAGGCATGGAGCCAAATTTTATTTATTTTTTATGTTTTATTTTTTATTGTTATTAAGTGAAATTTTGAAATCCAGGTCAACTTCTCACACAAAATCCCAAGCATCTGCCTCTACGCAACTCTATCTGCTCTCCTTACCATGTGACAACACACTCATCTCCTCTACTCTTTACTTCTAGTATCCACTCAGCTGACACTTGTCCCGTCCTCTCCAGCCTCTCCTCACTCTTCTTAAAAGATACCAGTTGGACAGCCTTATATATATATTAAACCATAAAATACAGACAGCACCTGCGTCACTCTGTGTCCCTTAGTCCATTCCAACATTTTTCTGAAGTTTTGGTTTCAGTACTGGTCTTAGCTCTGGGCTAGCAGAAAGTTAGCCCAGAGGCTCAGGGGACCCTCCAGGCTGTCAGATCATCAAGGCTGGCCTTTTAATAGCGTTCTGGATCTGCACACCCTTTCCCTTGTGCCACATCAGGGACTAAACTTTGCGTTCCCTGACAGGACTGTCTTTGGTGGTGGCCAGAGGTCATCTAGTTCTTTTGGTCTCATGCTGCTGTAGTTTGTCAATCATATGGGTCCTTCTATCTCCTGGGCTCATACTTTCCTCATGTCTTTGATGTTCTTAGTTTTCATCTAGAAGCCAAAATTTTAAACCTCATTTTCTTTAAAAAAAAAAAAAAAAAAAGTATGTTTTCTTTTAGAACAACACATTACCTCTTACAAGACTTTAATGATTTAAAAGCAAAAGAAACAAACAAAAAAAAAATCTTCATTTTGAGTGAAAAAAATAACAGCCATTGCTACTAAGTCAATGCCAACTCACAGAAACTCTATAGGAAAGAACAGAACTGCCCCCAGGAACAGCTGGTGGATTTGAACAGCTAACTTTTTAGTTAGAAGCCACAGCTCTTAATCAGTCCACTGCTAGCTTGCCAGCTAGCTGCTGCCGTTGAGTCAATTCAGAATCATAAATACCCAACAGGTCAAGGTAGAACTGCCCCATAGAATTTCCAAGGAGTGCCTGTCAGATGTGAACTACTGACTTTTTGGTTAGCAGATGTAGCACTTAATCACTACACCACAAGTGTGCCCACTCTACCACTAGAGCTCTTTTATTTTGAGTAAAGCCATAACGTAATACATGAATCTAAAAAGCAGGCCAAAAAAAAAAAAGGAAGAAATAATGTGTCAGATAATCAGCATAAAAATTGTAAATTAAATCATTTGACAAACATGCATTTATACGTTTCAGTGTGTAATGGATTTGGCCAAACACAGCAAATACACAAGAGGGGAAAATTGTAGTCATGCTCCTAGAGAAGAGCTTGTCCTACAGACAGCGGATGACTTACGCTTTGAAGGGTAGTTTAGTGTATGTGGAATGTGTGATGTACGTGCTAAATTTAGGAAACTGAGTTTAGAGAGAAGTTATGATAAATTCATCTGCAAAAACTGTGAAGAAAAATTTTTTGTTGTTCAGACAACACATTACGGTGGGTTCTTGAATTAATGGCGATGACTTTTGGCCCATAGACCAGTTAGTAAGTCTCATGACAATATGTCTTACTACAACTTAGAGGTATTCCACAAATCTTTCCCTGTCTCCTGAGATTTACTATCCACTGAGTCTAATCTTTCACAATGCGATGCATAATTCACTGACCACACGGAAGACCTCTCAGTCATGTGCCTCCACAATTATACACTTACAGGGCATGTGTTTTCTCAGACAAACAGAATACCTAATGGTGAACTCTTGGTGATGTTAACAGACAGCATATTAATGGAATGACTAACATTACGTGATTTCATTAAATGGCAAAAGTAATTATATGGTTTTTAATTTAAAGGATGGGCATTAAGGGCTGCTGTAATGAAGTACAAATGAGCTCACACTAATTCTGAATTTGTTTTACAACTAGAGATAGGAGCTGTGTTGTCAAGTGTAGAACTCATTTAAATAATAGGGATAATACATTATTCCTTAAAAAAAAAACTAGTAGCATTGAACCTTTTCCTTAGACTCTGAAAGTGGAGTGTTGGTTTCAGTCATTCAATGACTCTCTTATCCTCATCCCTATGATGTGCACTTAACAAAGAAAAAAACAGAGAATATATATATATATATTTTAAAGTCAATGCTCATTGAAATTGTAGTTTAGGCCTCTTTTCCCCACAATCCCTTTTCACTGATTATGGATCAATAGACAACTGTGCAAACAGAACAAGGGGACACTGCATGGTTTAAAGTCCAGAAAGGTGTGTATCGGGTTGTATCCTTTCACTATACTTTTTTGAACTGTGTGACAAATAAATAATCTGAGAAGCTGGATTCTTTGAAGGACAACGAGGCATCAGAATTGGAGGACAACTCATTTAACAACCTGCATTAATGCAGATGAGGTTACTTTACCTGCTGGAAGTGAAGATTTGAAACACTTACTGATGAAGAAAACAGACCACAGGCTTCAGTATAGATTGCACCTCAACATCAAGAAAACAAAAGTCCTCACAATGAGACCAGTAAGCAACATTATCACAAATGAAGAAAGGATTGAAGATGTCAAGGATTTCATTTTATTTTGATCCACATTCAATGCCCATGGAAGCAGCAGTCAAGAAATCAGAAGACTCAATGCATTGAGAAAATCTACTTCAAAAGATCTCTTTAAAGCACTGAAAAGTAAAAATGTCCCCTTGAAGACTAAAGTGTACCTGACCCAAGCCATTGTATTCTCAACCATATCATATACAGGCAAAAGCTGGAGCATGAACAAAGAAGTTAGAAGAATTGAGGCCTTCAAATTGTGATATTGGAGAAAAGTTCTTAGTGTGCTGTGGACCACCAAAAGAACAAACAGATCTGTTCTGAAAGAGGTACAACCAGAGCACTCTTTGGAAGCAAAGATGGCAAGACCGCATCTTACACACTTTGGACACGTTGGCAGGAAGGCTCAGTCTCTGGAGCAGGACATCATCTTTGCTAGAGAGGAGAGTTAGTGAAAAAGAGGAAGATCCTCGAGAAAATGGATTGACACAGTGTCTGTAACAATGGATTTAATCATAAAAAATGGTTAGGGACATGGTGCAAGACTAGCCAATGTTTCACCTTGTTGCATGTAGGGTTGCTATGACTCGGAACTGTGTGACAGCAGCTGATGACAACAACAATAAATAACACGATGTAATCATTTGTATCTGGTCTCTCTAAACTTTGCTAATTCTACTGTTCAAAGAATAGATGACTCAGAGAATGGCTTCAAAGAGGAAGCCTTTACCCAAGTATTTCCTACACTTCAGATACATGAATAAAAATTAAAGGGAGGTGGAGGGTAGCAGGGATAGAATAGAAAGCAAGGATAGAATTATTTTTCTAGTTTAATTAAATAATCAAGTAGTCAAATTTTGAAGCTGACACCTGTTCATCCAGTTGCTTCATAGAAGTTGTTTTAGGAGTATTTCTCCCAGTACAATTGTGTCGAACTTAAAAAGAGGCACGAGTCAAAAATCCTTCTACACAACTCATTATTGTATTGAAACAGTAAAAATCAACAACTAATTAATGATCAGCTAACATGCCATCAAGTTTAGTTGTTCAAATATCCCTTCAATAAGTTTATGACCTCAGGAAGGAAAGACAAGATGAGAATTGTTTTCCCAAAAGACATTCTTTTTTTAAATTCTGATTAAGTGAAAGTATACAATTGAAATTAAATTTGAATGCCCGCCTGTCTGCAGCTCTTTCTGCTCTCCTTGTGTGGTGACAGCACATTCCTCCTTTTCGTTCTGTATATGTTGTATTCTCTTAACAATTTCCTGTCCCCCCCTCCACCCTCTCCTCTCCCTTCTAGTAAGAGGTTAGTAGGACAGCATCTTACAGATGCATAGAACCACAAAGTAAACACACCATATGGTCGTATTGTGTCCCCAAGTCCAGTGCATTCCTGTCTGATGACTTGACCTCAGTAATGTTTTCAGGTCAGGGGCAGCATCAGGTCTAGGAGCCGTGCTCCCAGGGCAACTCCCAGGCCTTTGGACAACAAACTGTGGTCTCTTAGCAGAGTTCTTGAGGTGCACTTTCTTTTCCTCATGTTGCCACTGGGACTTAAGAGTGTGTGCCCTATCACAGCTGACTTTGGTGGTGGCCAGTCTTCATCTGGTTCTTCTGGTCACATGTTGATACAGTCCGCCATTCACATGGATCCTTCTGTCTCCTGGGCTCTTTTCCCTCGTCTCTTTGTTGTTCTTGGTGATCATCTGTTTGGCTGAGTGGGGACCATTTGGTGTATCTCAGATCACAGCTTGCTATGCAAAGCCAAGCCAAGTACTGTCGAGTCGGTCTCTTAAAAATATGCTAAGTATGCTAAATGGCCTCAATGTCCCCTGAGAGCATTTTCCCCACACCCCTGCCCCTTCTACTCTATCCTTGCAATATTGGATTAAGATTAGAAGAGTTGTCAGTTTCTGTTGCAATCTAGCTAATTTGATCTTTCTGCTGTGTCCTATCACCACTTTCAACCAACGAAATTTCTATCAATTGTCCAATCTATGACCAGCCCTCTCCCTCCATCCCCACATTGTAGCCATCAGAATCTTTTCTTCTGTACATAAGTCTGTTTTTAAGTCTTATAGTAAGAGTCTCATACAATATTGTCTTATTGCTGGTGACTGATTTCACACAGCATGATGCCTTCTAATTGAAACCAGGTTATGTGATGCTTCCTAAAATCTCAATTGTTCTTTATCATTGCATAGTGTTCCACTGAGTATACACATCGTAGTTTGCTTATCCATTCATCTGTTCTTAAGCATTTAAGTTGGTTCCATGTTTTTGCTATTGTGACCTGTGCTGCAATAAACATTCAAGTGCATGTATCTGTTCATGTGACCACTCCTGATTCTGTAGGGCATATTCTGAGCAGTGCAATTACTGGATCAAATGGTACATCTGTTTCCAGCTTTTAAGGAACCGTCTAATTGTGTTCTATAGAAGTTGTACCATTTTGCAGTTCCCACCAGTAGTGTAGGAGAGTCCCCATTTCTTCACAGCCTCCTCATCACTTGTAGTTTTATAGTTTTTGGATCATGGCCAACCTTGTTGGAGTGAGATGGTATCTCATTGCAGTTTTGACTTGGATTTCTCTAATAGCTCACTATTGTGAGCATTTCCTCCTGTGGTTTTTGGCTGCCTAGGTGTCCTCTTTAGTGAAATGTCTGTCCATCTCCTTTGGACATTGCTTAATTGGGTTATTTATCTTTTTCTAGTTGATATTTTGAAGTGCCTTGTAGATTATGGAGATCAGACATTGGTCCAACATGTGTTGTCAAACATTTTTTCCCATTCTGTAGGTGGTCTTTTAATTCTTTTGATAAAATCTTTGGATGAACGAAATATTTGATTCTTAATAGTTCACAATTTATTTATTTTCTCTTCTGTTCATCATGTTTTGTCAGATTTTGAATTCTAAGTTGTGTATTAAAATTTCTATTATTGACTATTTTTCTTGCATGATTTTTATCATTTTAAGTTTCGTATTTAGGTCTTTGATCCAATTTGAGTTGGTTTTTGTTTAAGGTGTTAGATATGGGTCGTGTTCTTACAGATGGATATCCAATTTTGCCAGCACTATTTGTTAAAGGTACTGTTTTTACCCCAGTTTACAATCTTAGGGACTTTGTCAAACATCAACTGTTCATAGGAGGATGGTGGCATCTCTGGGGTCTCAACTCTATTCCATTGGTCTATGTGTTTCTTTTTGTAGGAATACCAGGCTGTTTTCACTGCTGTGGCAGTGAAGTAGGTTCTACGATCAGGTAGTGTGAGGCTTCTCACTTCATTCTTCTTCAGTAGTGCTTTGCTTACTCAGGTTTTCTTCCCTTTCCAAACAAAGCTGATGGTTTGTTTTTCCATCCAATTAAAAAATGTCACTGGAATTTGTATGGGAATTGTTTTGTATATGTATACCTCTTTGTGTAAAATAGATATTTCCACAATGTTACATCTTCCCCCATGAGCAGGGTAGGTTTTTCCATTTATGTAAGTCTTTCTTGGTTTCTTGCAGTAAGGCCTTGTAGTTCTCTTTGTATAGATCTCTTATTTGTCTAGTTAGATTTATTCCCAGGTATTTTATCTTCTTGAGGTCTATAGTAAACGGCATTGATTTGGTGATTTCTTCTTTGATAATAAGTAAGCATTCTTTAAACATTTGTACATCAGGAAAAGGAAGCACCTTACCCACCCTAAAATGATTAAGGAAGGTTTAGTAATTAGTAGGAAACACTGGTGGTGTAGCGGTTGAGTGCTGTGGCTGCTTACCAAAAGGTTGTCAGTTTGAAGCCACGCTATACTCCTTGGAAACTCTGGGGCAGTTTTACTCAGTCCTATATAGCTGCTATGAGTCAGAATCCACTCCATGGCAATGGATTCGGTTTGGGTCTTGGTTAGTAATTAGTAAGCTGTGATGACTTTGCAGCCCCAGTTGCACAGTAGTTAAGAGCTGGGACTGCTGGCCCAAACACTGGTGGTTTGACTACACCAGCAGCTCCTAACAAACTCTGTAGGACAGTTCTACTTTGTCTGGTAGGGGTGCTATGAGGCACAATCAATTGGACTGCAATTTTTTTTGGAGGGAGTGATAACTCCACTGATAAAATCTACCAAAATTTTAAGAAAGAAATAATGCCATGTCTCCACAATATGTTCTAGTAAATAGAAATGGAGAAAACACTTCCTAATATTTTTATTTATGAGACTGGAATTACCCAAATGTCTAAACCAGATAAAGGTACTAGAAAAAAAAAAAAAACAGGAACTGTAGACCAATATTTGTGATGAACCTAGGCATATTTGCCGAAAACATTAGCTAATTCAATCTAATAAAGTGTAAAAACAATCAAAAATCATGACAAAGAGGGACTTAAGTGCTGAGTAGGCAAAGTGGTTTCCTTATTAAAAAATAAGTCCTGTATAGCAAGCTGATGAAGAAAAATCACATAATCTTATTAAATAAGTGAAAAAAATCTATGACAAAAAGGAAGACTGATTCATGATAAACATTCTAGACAATCTAGAGAACGAAAAGAACAGTATCAACTTAATAAAAAGTACGTATGCTAACATCTTTATTAAAGATGAGAGGCTAGACACTTTTCTTAAAGGTAGGAAAAAAGAAAGGATGGCCTCTATCACCACTTCAGTGTTTCATTTGAGGTTCTAGTTAGTAAAGCAAGACAAGAAAAGAAATAAAGGGTCAGTTGACTAGAAAGACCCAAGCCAAGCCAGCCAAGTGCCGTCGAGTCAGATCCGACTTATGGTGACCCTAAAATCGTCTTTATTTGAAGATGATCTCGTTGTCCATTAAGAGCTCAGAGATTCTACAACAAATGCCTGGAACCAGTGAGTCAGTATAGCAAGGTTACTGGATGTAAGATCAATATATAAATTTGAATTGCTTTCCTAGATAATGACAATTATCAAGTGAATATGAAAAAAGGAAAATTATTATCTGCAATAGCATCTAAAGTGAAATAATTATAAATTTAATACAACACACACAAAGATATATGCACAGAATTACAAAGCCCTGATAAAACACAACAAATGGAATGAAAATAAATGAGATAGTCTATGTCCACCATTTGCAAGATTCAATATTACTGAGACATCATTTTTCTCAAATTGATCTGTAGACTAAATGCAATCACAAACAAAATCTCAGCCAGATGTTTTACAGATTTCAACAAATTGATTCTAAAATTTACGTGAAAACCCAAAAGACTAGAAAATGGAACAGAGTACAATACACGATTAACTATAAAGTGACTTTAATCAAAACTGTTCTTCTGAGGAAAGAATAGACACCTGGATGAACTAAAATACAGAATATTACATACACCCACACAAAACATCTTTAACCAGTTTTGACCAACATGCAAAGACAATTAAGGACAAATAAGACAGTCTTTTTAATGAATGGTGCTGGAAAGATTGGTTGTTTGTATACGGATCTATGTATACACCATTCACAAAAAATTGTCTCAGAAAAGATCATAGAGGTAAATGAAAAATGAATATAAATATAACTTACAGAAGAAACATAGAAATTCTACACAATTATCAACCTACTCAAAGATTTTAGAAAAGTTATAAATAATACATGTGGAGAAAAAATTGATTTATGAGACTTTATTAAATTTAAAAACTGCTCAGTAAAACACCATTTAAGAGAATGAAACCAATAAGCAACAGCCTTGGAAAATATTTGTAAACACATATTTCATAAAGAAATTTTATCCAAAAAATTCAAAGTGTTATTAAAATTCAACAATAAGAAAACAAATAAAAAAGTGCCTAATTAAAAAATTGGCAAATATATGACAAATATATAACATGAAAGATATGAAGATGATGATTATACTTATGAAATGGTGCTCAACATTCTTGGACATCACGGGATTGCAAGTTATAATGATAATAATACTCTAGACATCTATTTGAATGGCTAAAACAAAAAAAAACTGGCAATATCACGTGCTGACAAGGATGAGAGTAACAGGAGCTCTAACTTATTGCTCACGGAAAGTAAAGTAGTACAGCAACTTTGTAAGAGACTTTCACAGTTTCTTAGAGAGCTAAGCATAGTCTTGTCACATAATTCTACAATCGTACTCTTATGTATTTACCCAGTTGGTTTCAGAATTTATATTCCCCAAAATACCTGCACATGAATATTTATACCAGCTTTATTCATAATTATCAAAAACTGAAAATGAGCATGATGTTCTTGAAAAGATAAATAGATCAAATGTGGTACATATATATTCTGAAGTACTTATGCATCTAATAAAAAAAGAGTAAGTTATCGAGCCATAAAAAGATCTCTATGAATCTTATATGCACATTACTAAGTGAAAGGAGCCAGTCTAAATGATTCAATTTATGATTGTATGATTCATAATTGGCATAGTGTAGGATTCTTCTTTATTCTAGAAAAGCCAAAACTACAGATGCAGTAAAAAAAATAAATATATATATATATATGTATAGTGGTTGTCAGATTATAGGGTGTAGTGGGCTTTGAATAGGTGAATTATCAGGACTTTTTTTGTGTGTGGTAAAACTAACAAACTGTACTATCTAGAATTTTTTTTCCTCTTCAGGTTTCTCACATTGTAGCATAACACGTTGTTTTAGTCAGCTAGGCTGCTCTAACAGAAATACCACAGAGTGGATGGCTTTAACAAAGAAAGATTTATTCTTACACAGTCCGGTAGGTTGCAAGTCCATATTCAGGGTGTCTGCTACAGGGAAAGACTTTCCCCTTGTCGGCTCTGGAGGAAAGTCCGGTATTGCATCAGTCTTTGTCCAGGGAGCGTCCTCACGCAAGAACCTCTGGTCTGAAGGACGCGCTCTGCTCCCGATGCTGCTTGCTTGATGGTAGCGAGGTTCTCAAATTGTCCTTTGTTTCTTTTTCCTTTTATTCCTTGCAAGCTAAAAGCATTAAGGGTGGGGCAAGCCATACTTCAGGGAAACTCCCCCCACAGCAGGAATTCACAGCCCCACCCTGATTCTTTAACATACAATTTAGCAAAACCACACAATGGAGGACAGTCCCAAGATACTGGGAACCATATCCCAGCCACATGACTGCACACATTTTTGGGGAGACACAATTCCAACCATGACATCCCACCCTTTGACAACCCAAAAATCACATCACAAAACATTTAACACATTCATCTCACCATAGCAAAATTATGTCCATCCATATAACAGAAGTCTTAAATCAGTTCCAAGTCCAAAATACAAAAACTCTTCTACATCTGTGAAACTCAGAAGGCATTAACAGGCAACAGGCAAGTCAACAGAACACATTACATTAGCCCTCAAAGCTTTGGAAATACTCTTACATTTTCTGAGACATTCTACACAACAGCAATGCTCTCCAGACTCTAGGTATCAGCCACACTCTCAGGTTTCTGAGTGGAGAACTCCAGCCCCGTGCTACAACTCTGCCTTCAAGGCCCACTTGGACAGAAACTCTGCCCCATTGGCTTTAGGAGCACCCTAAGCCCAACTGAGTGGCAATTCCACCCTTACGAACACAGCATGCCATGGTTCCACCCTTTCAAACCCCTGGGGTCATGGCCATACCTCTTGAGACTGAGGCAGCTCAGCTTCTCACGCTACTTGTCTCTTCAGCTTCAGCTTCCTATGGCCGCATGGCCCGGGCCTCAGGCCCACATCTGCCCTGCCGGGCAAGTGTTCCAAAGCTCTGTAGCTCCACTGGTTTAAGTGCCTGGAGGCACCCCACTCTTGCTGGAAAGCGTCCTGCCCAAAGGCACTCAACTCTCTCACTCCGTGGGTCAGCAAGGCCAGCTCCACCGATTCAAATGCCCAGAGGCACCCCGTTCCGCGAGGAAAACTCTGCGCAGGCACTGACCTCTCTCGCTCCACGGGTCGGCTCCGGCGCTGCCTCTGGTTCTGCTACTGCCGCTGCCGCTGCTGCTGGTCCTCTGTTGTTTCTCACCATCTGCGCCTTCTTCGTTCCTTCTGAATCTTCTATTCATTCACAGTTTCAAAGTGGCTTCCACATTTTAGGTATTTGCTAGAGCAGCACCCCACTCCCATGGTACCGATTCTGTTTTAGTCAGCTAGGCTGCTCTAACAGAAATACCACAGAGTGGATGGCTTTAACAAAGAAAGATTTATTCTTACACAGTCCGGTAGGTTGCAAGTCCATATTCAGGGTGTCTGCTCCAGGGAAAGACTTTCCCCTTGTCGGATCTGGAGGAAAGTCCGGTATTGCATCAGTCTTTGTCCAGGGAGCGTCCTCACGCAAGAACCTCTGGTCTGAAGGACGCGCTCTGCTCCCGGTGCTGCTTGCTTGATGGTAGCGAGGTTCTCAAATTGTCCTTTGTTTCTTTTTCCTTTTATTCCTTGCAAGCTAAAAGCATTAAGGGTGGGGCAAGCCATACTCCAGGGAAACTCCCCCCACAGCAGGAATTCACAGCCCCACCCTGATTCTTTAACATACAATTTAGCAAAACCACACAATGGAGGACAGTCCCAAGATACTGGGAACCATATCCCAGCCACATGACTGCACACATTTTTGGGGAGACACAATTCCAACCATGACACACGTATTCAAGTCATTAAGTCAAGATGCGATGTTTCAATTCCTTCACTAGATAACCTGTTTGAGAATAATGTTTTAGAGATCTATGCTCTCCCATATTCAATATTTGGTGCTAATAATTATTCCCTCATTAAAATGATATCTAACATAGTTAATTTTAATGTGTTAACATGTCTAGGTTATGGTGTCCAGCTGCTTGTTCAGATGTTATTCTATAGACATTTATATGTATTTAGCATTTAAATCATTTGACCTTTAACTAAGTGATGAAGTAGATTATCTTCCATAATGTGGGTGGCCTTTATTTAGCCAGTTGAAGGACTAGGAGCAAAAGGAAGAAAGAGAGAGGGATAGAAAGAGAAAAGAAGGAAGGGGGAAAGGGAGGAAGGAAAGAAAGGAGGAAGGCAAGAAGGGAGGAAAGCAGGAAGAGAGAGAGGGAGGAAGGGAGGAAGGAAAGAAGAAAGTCCAGGCCACTACTAGAAGGTAAGAAGGATCTTACTGCAGAGCCAGTGGCCTGATGTGGACTTCCAGCTTCCAAAACTGCAGTGCAGATGCAGTAAGTACATTTCTGCTTTTTAAAGCCGCTCACTTGCAGTCTTTTTAGATACCTGACCTACAGATTTTGAATTTGCCATTTTCCACAATCTGAGGAAGGGTTCCTTAAATCCATCATTCAACTAGTCCCCCAGCCCAAGTGTGTGTGTGTGTGTGTGTGTGTGTGTGTGTGTTTGTGTGCGTACATGGGCTTATGTGTGTGCCTTACAGCTCTTGCTTCTCTAAGAACCCTAAGGCAGATGAGGAGGTAAGAGAAAAAAAATCCCTTATTTTCTCATGTAAATTCTCAAGGTAAGGGCAAAGGATTGCCTTTCAAGACTAAACAGAAAAAGTTGCCAGAACTTAAGTGAATGAATTTCACATGGTCAGCTCATTCACTCATAGACAGTCACAAAGGATGAACGTTTTGGTAAAGGACAATCTCATTCATCTATAAATACTGAGATGGTAGTTTCCAGGTGACTTTGATACTGTTTCCCCTAGATCTGTCCTGGGAGCATCACCTGGAAACTTAGACATGCAAATTATCAGTTCCCACTTAGTGCATTGCATCAGGAGCACTGATTAAAAGAAAAAAATCTGTGATTAAAAAATTCATATTTTAATAAGTCCTCCAGGTGATTCTGATGCAGGCTCAAGTTTTAGAACTATTAATTTAGAGACAGATATCAAAAGTTCCAGTATACTAATTATAGCTAATACAGCTATTGTATGTCTAAATAAACAAACAACTAATAAAGTAGTTTAGTATGTGAGTTAGAAGCATTTTTATTACAAAATAAAACAAACAAACAAAAATACTCAAACACTTGCAGTCAAGCTGATCCTGACTGTTAATGACTAGAACTACCCCACAGGGTTTCCAAGGAGCCATTGGTAGATTCAGACTGTAGGACTTTTGATTAGCAGCTGAGCTCTTAAACACTGCATCACCAGGTCCTTTACTGAAAGTAGAACTATGAATTCCCGTACTTAAGTGATTAATTATGGAACCCTGGTGGCACAGTGATTAAGAGCTCAGCCACTAACCAAAAGTTTGGCAGTTTGAAGCCGCCAGCTGCCTCTTGGAAACCCTGTAGGGAATTTACACTCTGTTCGACAGGGTTGCTGTAAGTTGAAACTGATTCCTTGGCCACGGGTTTTCCTTGGCTTAGCTAAATGTAGACGCACAGACAGAAGAGGTTAGGAGAGAAATACAGGTCTAACTTCCAGTGTGGAACACACAGCATCTGATTTCAGTACATAGTTCAGAGCTGTTCTTGAGTTGGTAGTCTAACTTCAAAGAAGTCTTGTAAGGCTTTATTCTGCAACATCTCCATTATTTTGTTATCATATATGTCTTATAAGTTTACTTCTGTATTTATTTTAAGAAGTCATACTTTTACTTATCTGGGAAATTCACTTCTGTTGATTTCCTGCTTAAAGTAATTGAGAGGTGAAAAAATTTGCTATAGAAACCATTTTTCTCCATGGGTGTAATGAAACTGCTTTTCTGTTTCTAAACATGGAGTGATAGTAAGAAATCTGATGCCATGGCTTTTTGTTTGTTTGGTCTTTCTATTTTCTTTGTAGTCAATTTAACCTTCTTTGCTTTACACTTGGAGCTCTGGTGGCGTAGTGCTTAAGAGCTGTATCTACTAACAAAAAGATCAGTTTGAATCCACCAGCTGCTCCTGAAAACTGCATGAGACAGTTCTATTCTGTTCTGTAGAGTAGCTAGCAGTTGGCCTCGACTCGGCAGTGGTGGATTTTTGTTGTTGTAGCTTGTATACCCCACCATTTACATTGATATTTAGGATATCAAAGGCATTTATCTTGGTAATAATGACTTTAAAAAAAGAAAGAAGAAATCTATCAAGGTATATTCATCTTGCCATTGATTTACCTTGAGTGGGTGTACTCTTTTTGCCTCTAATCAGGTTGTTTTTCATTTTAGGAATTTCTGTAGCATTACTGATGATTTCAAAGATAATGATTTTATTTTCACTGGATTATGTTTCTCTGTAATGCTCACCCTCTCTTTTTTTTTAGACTCCTGTTTGGGAAGATTTTCCACAACATTTCCTTTGCATAGTATAGCTTGATTTCTACATGCAAGTTCCACCCTTCATTTGTGCTAAGCAGAGATTTTAATATCGCAATCATACAGAGCCCTGGCGGTGCAGTTCTTCACCACACAGACCGCTAACTAAAAGGTTGGTAGTTTGACACTTTTGCTTATCCAAAGACTGACTTTATCAAAAGGATTAAAAGGCCACCTACAGAATGGGAAAAAAATATTTGACAACTACATGTTGGATCAATGCCTGATCTCCATAATTGACAATGAGATCTCCATAATCTACGCTGTAAAATATCAACAAGAAAAAGATGAGTAATCCAATTAAACAATGGGCAGAGGAAATAGATACTTCACTGAAGAAGACATCCCAGCAGCTAAAAGACACGTCAGCAAATGCTCACAGTCATTAGCTATTAAGGAACTCCAAGTTAAAACAAGAGTCAGATGCCATCTCACCCCAACAAGGTTGAACATGGTCCCCAAACCACAAAGCAACAATTGCTGGAGAGGCTGTGGAGAGATTGGAACTCTGCTATACTGCTGGTGGGATTGCAAAATGATACAGCCTCTTTGGAAAGCAATCTGGTGCTTCCTTAAAAGGCTGGAAATAGATACACCATTTGATCCAGTAATCTCATTGCTCAGAATATATCCTACAGAAACAAGGGCTGTCGCATTCACATGAATTATTACTGCAGCACAGTCCACAATAGCAAAAAGATGGAATCAACCTAGATGTCCATCAACAGATAAATGGATAAACATACTATGGTACATATATTCAATGGAACACTAGGCAATGATAAAGAAAAATAAGGACTTTAGGAAACATCTCATAATCTGATTTCAATTTGAAGATATGCTGAGTGGAGTCAGTCAGCAGCAAATGGGCAAATATTGTATGAGACCCCTGCTCTAAGGACTTAAAAATAGACTTATGTACAGAAGAAAAGACAATATTATGGCTACAAGGGTGGGGATGGATGGAGAGGGTTGGTCTCTCACGTATTTTTGTTTTTTTTCCATACAACTTTCTAAAAAAACCCATATCTTAATATGTCTTGTTATTGGTAGAAAAAGCTTTATATTTTTTTTCCAGTTTGTGTTCTAAATAATTTTATCTACTTATTTTATTTAACATCTCTATGATGAAGTCCTTTTAAAAATCTATAATGATTTTTACAAGCTTGTATATTCTTGAATTTCTTTTTTCTTTCTGTTTTTTTATCATTCCATGAAATGAGCCTTCAGAATTAATTTTATCTAATCAACGAGGTTCTGTCATTGCCCTTTGTACATCTCCTAGATCAGCAAGTAGTGGGCCAGTCTCTTGATAAGGTCCTTGGAGATGGCCAGCAGATTTGCAGTGACTTTTACCAGCTTCCAGTTCCTACAGCATCTTTTGATCTAGTGTAACTCTATGGGTATAAAATACAGGCTCTCATTGCTTGCCTTGGAACTGACAGATAAATGAATAATTAATGTCACTACAATTCTCTGCCACAGATTTCATTATATTTTACTTCTGGCCTGTGGCTTTTGTAGAAACTCTGACCCCGATTGTGATACAACTGCAGTCTCTGGACCTATACACTTCCTTCCTGCAAGTTACTGAATGTTACTAAGTCTTGGTGGGACACAGATGTGCCAGTAGATAAGAGAAATGGGTTTCTGGTGGCCAAATAAAGACAAGTTAATACAAGAATAGATTCCAAGTCTACGGGCTTGCATTGAGTATTTTTCTGATTTAGGTAATGAACCTGAAGGAAAGTAGAATGAATGTCTTCCTAGCTTCTGACAGATTCCTACAGTGTATCATATAGTAGACTACTCACAAGACTTTACTGTACTATGGTGACAGGTGTACAAAACTCTTTTTAAGTATATGGTGTGAATTTTACATTACCTTTATATAAAATTGTGAACATATCATGCGTGTACTTTATGGTTCTGTGCATCCATAGGACGTCATCCTGCTGACCTCTTACTGAAGGCAGGGGAGTGGGTGGAGAGGAGGGAATAGAATATTGCTGGGAAGATAAGACATGTATGGAGCAGAGAGGAAGAGTGTGCTGTCATTGGGCAGGGAGAGTAGTGGGAGCTGCATATAGGTGGGTGTCATGGTTGGAATTGTGCCCCCCCAAAAATGTGTGCAGCCACATGGCTGGGATATGGTTCCCAGTATCTTGGGACTGTCCTCCATTGTGTGGTTTTACTAACCTGTATGTTAAAGGATTAAGTTGGGGCTGTGAATTCCTGCTGTGGGGGAAGTTTCCCTGGAGTATGGCTTGCCCCACCCTTAATGCTTTTAGCTTGCAAGGAATAAAAGGAAAAAGAAACAAAGGACAATTTGAGAACCTCGCTACCATCAAGCAAGCAGCACCGGGAGCAGAGCGCGTCCTTCAGACCAGAGGTTCTTGCGTGAGGACGCTCCCTGGACAAAGACTGATGCAATACCAGACTTTCCTCCAGAGCCGACAAGGGGAAAGTCTTTCCCTGGAGCGGACACCCTGAATACAGACTTGCAACCTACCGGACTGTGTAAGAATAAATCTTTCTTTGTTAAAGCCATCCACTCTCTGTGGTATTTCTGTTAGAGCAGCCTAGCTGACTAAAACAGTGGGCATGCAGATTTATATGGGAATGTACATTTTCACTCAATCGTACTAAAAAAATCTGACAAAAATTAAGAAATTATACATCAAGGACTCTAGGTCAGATATCAGATGATACTATAAAATAGAATTCAGTTTTTCATTTATATATATGCTGGACATTTGATTTTTTTCCCTGTCTCTAATGTCATAGTTAAGTCATTTATTCAATCTGTTTGAATGACAAATTATATATACAATAATTCAAATAACAGAGATTCTCAAATATACACCAACAGCCAAAGACAAACCAAATTGTTGCTGTCAAGTCAAATCTGACACATAAGCACCCTAGGGGCAGAGTAGAAATTCTCTATAGGGTTTCCAGGGAGCTCCTGGTAGATTCAAACTGCTAACTTTTGGTGAGCAGCCACAGCTCTTAACTACTACACCACCAAGGTTTCCAAGCACTGATAAGCACCTTATTAAATCAGATTTTAATTAATACACTAATTACAAATCTGGTTTATAAAATAGAGAGATGCTCCAAATCCCAGTGATGTTCAGCCCCCCTGTGATGAAATGTTTAAGTGAACTAAGTTGAAATGGGCAACATTTAAGAACCTGAAGAATGCAGTAAGAGATTTACTGCACATACAGGAAATTAACAAATCAATTTGGTTATATGTGTATCTATATTCTCCTCAATGAATTGCCAGCTTTATTATAATACCCACTGGCATTGAGTTGATTGCAACTCATAGCAACCTTAGAGAAGAAATCCCCCATAGCCTTTCTAAGAAGTATGTCGAAGATTAGAACTTCCGACCTTCTGGTTAGAAGCTGTAGCATTCGACCAGTACACCACCACGGTTTCCATTTATTATAATAACCCAGTGACTTCAGGTGGAAACTGACTCATAGAGACTCAGTAGGGCAGAGTAGCAATGTTCCATACAGTTTTCAAGGACGGCCTGGCAGATTAGAACCGCCAATCTTTTGGTTTGCAGATGTAGCACTCATCCCACTACACCACCAGGGTTTCATTTATTATAATAGATAACATAATTATTAAGTAAAAGAATGCTTGAGTTTGACAGGTTAAATGATCTAGGGATGACAGCTCTGACATTTGAGATCTTTTCATGCTAGAGATTATGTGCTATGTAGAATTAAATTTAGTTTCTCATAAATACTATTTTACTAAATGCCCACTGCTCTTGAATTGATTCGGGTTCATAGTGACCCTATATGACAGGACAGCACTGTTTCATAGACTTTCCAAGGGGATCCTGGGTGATTCAAACTGCCGACCTTTTGGTTAGGAGCCATAGCACTTAACCACCATGCCACCAGGGTTTCCATTTCACTAAATAGCATTTATAAGAAGGCAAAAAGTAATCCACATAGACCACTTCTAAGAACCCTGGATGACATTCATTGGACCACTAAGCAGAAAAGCCAGTCAATATTATTTTTAGACAGAGTTACCATTGTTTCCATCTTACAGAAGAAGTTTGAGGATGAGACCCAGGCTCTTCACCCTTTCCAACAATAGTGGTCTCCAAGACTTAAATACAATAAATCATCAAAAAATATTTGTTTACTGGTTGTATAAATAACATTTCTTAAAAATAGAATTATCAAAAAAAAATAGAATTATCACAAGTTTTCCTGTCCCACTGTATGTTTAGTTTGCATTAGTTTTTGCATACTTTTGAAATATAAAAACGTTAACTGTGCTTAAACTACTCTCATTTAGGCCCAGCCTTCCTTCTCATTACTTTGTTACATAAGATGAGTGTTTCAGTGAGATCTCCACCTTAAATATTTGTGGCAGAGAACTTTGGGGTATTTGGGAAGCTATATTGCCAAGTTTTGATTAAAGTTTTGCTGATGACAGAATTTAGAGATACTTCTCTTGTGACTTTTCTAGCTATAAATCCTTCAGACTTGGCCATCTTTCAAGCTAAAGCTCCTCGAATTATTCATGATGCGTCCTTTGCTTTTAAAATCACATCTTTTCTACAAATACTTTACAGAAAAAGAAATAAGACAAAAATGGTTGAAGATAAAATTCTGTACAAAATCATGGGACTGTGAGTATCTGTTTGCTCTACTTGTTTCAAGAGAAATACATTGCAGTAAGATTTTTGTTTAACCAAGTGTTACAGACTAGTAACACAATACATAACCTTAAATTGTTACCCATTGTTAGGCACACCTTATATTTTTAGAGCAAATTTTGGAATGATAATCTCTTTTTGAGTGGAATAAACCAGTGGTTCTTAATAAAGGGAAGTTTCTGCCTCCACCCCAAGGAATGTTTTCTAATAACGGAAGACATGTTTGCTTGTCACACCTGGGGTGGAGGGTGCCACTTTTATCCAGTAGGTAGAGATGAAGGACACTGCTAACTCCACTACAATAAACAGAACAGTTCCCAATAACAGAGAATTATCCAGCAACACTAGCCAACTCCATGTTTGTGAAACACTGGATTAAAAGAACTGTGTTTTTTATAGCCCAAATGCCTCAGTTGCTTGAGTTTTTTTATCACAGCCTGAGATCACGTCCTCCCTAGGAATTGTAGTTCTCCAGATCTTTTTAAACTGCTCCGTGCAAAATTCAGTGACCAACATTGCCTACGCTAGGGAGCCGGAGTTTCTGAACTGAGACGGGCGAGCAGAGTCACACAGCATTTCATGTTCATTGACTATTGAAATGTCAAGACTCGTAACTCCTGGTTAGACACTTATCAATGAACTTGAACATTTTCTAGTTTCTTATTTGTTGGAATTCCATATTTTAAATGCTGCAATGTGTATTGGTGGGATGCAATACCTGCCTGCTAGGTAGCGCAGAAGATGAAACAGTAAAAGGCCACCTCTTCAGTTGCACAAACACAGAAAAGATGTATGACATGACAGCAATTCAGATAAAGAAGGTGGACTCTAGAACGAATGATTAGAGAGTAAGAGAAAATGAACACTTGCTTATTTTTCGCTGTGGAAACACCACTGGTGGCATCGTCAGTGCTCACCACGCTGGGGAGCATATTTGCATAAATCAATACTGAAAGTGTCAAGTACTCTATAGAGTGACTATATTTAAAATTAAAAAATATATAAAACATATATCTCAATAATTTTACTCCTGGAAATCTATTTCATAGAAATAAAGGACTCACTTGACAGGGACATGTATACAACAATGTTTACAGTTGTGACAGTTCTCAAGCAGCCGGAATAACAAACCAATACTGATCTAAAGAATAATGGATTAATTGATTATGGTGTTTTGAATACTTTAAAGCCATTATGAGGGGAGGGGTTGGAAACCTGGTGGCATAGTGGTTAAGTGCTGCATCTGCTAACCAAAAGGCTGGCAGTTCAAATCCACCAGGTGCTTCTTGGAAACTGTAGGCCAGTTCTACTCTGTCTATAGGGTCACTGTGAGTTGGAGTCAACTCCAGAGCAACGAGTTTAGTTTTTTTTAATTTACTAGAAAATAAATTTGAACTATATCAGAAGACCTGGAATGTCTTCTGGTAGGGATTCCCCTGAGGTGTAATGCAGTAGGTGCTGCATCTGCTAACCAAAAGTTTGGCACTTCAAATTTGCCAGGAGCTTCTTGGAAGCTCTATGGGGCAGTTCTACTCTGACGTCTAGGGCCACTGTGTGTTGGACCTAAGTTGACAGCAGTGGGTGGGTATAAAGGAGTTAAGAAAATTGCAGGAAAGATTACATACCAGACCCTCTTTACACGAAGCGGTCAATGACAAAGAAGCTAGGTGTGTGTGTTTAGGTCTGTGTAGGGTGACATAAATGGCTGTATCCCAATTGTGAGATTGTTGTGGTTCTTTCTGCTTTTTGGCCTTCCAGAGTAACTTTGGTTTCTGCCTGTTTCCGAAACTGCTTGTTCCTCTTCCAAATAAGTGAGCCCTTGATGGGCTGTGTGCAGTTTTTTTAAGATGCCCAGATTGGTTGTTAATCTTGCCACCAGTAACCCTGAGAAATATACCTACTCACCTTTTTTGGCTTGTGCTATCAGCCCCTGCATTCCCCTGATGCATCTCCTACATCCCTACCCTCAGTGTCTTGTGGTGTCTCAGTTACCACATGAGGTACTTGTACTGCTCTTTAGAAGGGGGACCGCCACAGTATAAGCCATGGAAAAGACACCCTGTCCATCCTGGGAGACAGTGGAAGTGCTGAGTAAGTAATTGGCCCATAAACTCACTATAAAGCTGGAACTGTCTTAACCTTATATGCTGCCTTACTTATGGTAATAGTCTATAGCCACAAAGAATTAAAATTCTAACACATCCTCTAAATGTGCTCCATCTTTACAATCTGAACAGGCAAAAGTAAATTTCAGTGTCTAAGAGATAGTTCTTTTAATAAGAAATGAGAAATTTGCATCAGTAGGGGGAGCCCTGCATCAGTTAAGCAAATACCAATCTTTTTGACACTGAGTGAATTCCGACTGACAGTGACCCTAATCAGAATGGCCACAGAGGATTTCCAAGGAGCTCCTAGTAGATTTGAACTGCCAACCTCTTTGTTAGCAGCCCTCGGTCTTAATTACCAAATTGCTAGGGTTTCCCAGTGTGGATCAATAGAGGGAAGCTGCCTGGAGTACAGGACACAGTGTGATGCAGGTGCGGTCGGTACTTTATGGTTTAATATATATATGAGGCTGTCCTGCTGGTCTCTTTTGTAATGGGGAGAGGAGAGAGTGAAGAGGAGGGGACAAGTGCTGGTTGAGTAGATACTGAAAGAGTGAAGGACAGAAGTGTGCTGTCACAGGGTGAGGAGAGCAAACAGAGTTGAAGAGGCAGGTGCTTGGGCTTTTGTATGGAAAATTGACTTGGATTGTAAATTTTCACTTCTTCACAATAAAAAATAAAAATAAAAATGCTGGAGTAATTTTTTAAAGATCTTTCATCTTCAATCGTGACTTAATAGCAGTCTTTATGAATTATTGGAATTGATCTTCAGTTATTGTCTAAGTTGTGCCACGAATGAGTGAGAGCAATGGCCTTATTTCCTTAGATTCTCGTTCAACAGTGCAATTAATTTTCTTTGACTTATTTCCAACTTAACCACAACCCTGTAATTTTCTTGCCTGGACAACTACATTCTAAGTTTCTGTCAAGCCCAACAGTGCCTGTATAACACAACACATTCAAGAAATTAAAATACAAACAACCCCAGAGATGCCACCGTCCTGTTATGAACACTTGGTATTTGACAAAGTTCCTAAGATTGTAAACTGTGATTAAAAAATGGATATCCATCTGCAAAAAAATTGAAACAAGACTCACATCCCACACCTTACACAAAAATCAGCTCGAACTGGATAAAAGACCTAACTATCAAACCTAAACCAATAAAGACCATCCAAGAAAAACACAGGATCAACAATGGAAATTTTAATACACAACATAGACTTCAAAATCTGACAAAGCACAATCAACAGAAAAGAGATAAGTGGGACTTTCTAAGAATCAAACACTTTTGCTCATCCAAAGACTTTATCAAAAGATTAAAAGACCACCTACAGAATGGGAAAAAATATTTGGCAACTGTATGTCAGACCAATGTCTAATCTCCATAATCTGCAAGGTACTGAAAAATATCACAAAGGATAAATAACCCAATTAAGCTTTGGGCAAAGGAGACAGTCAGACATTTCTCTAAAGAGGATATCCAAGCAGCCAAAAGACACATGTGGAAACAGGATCATTAGTTATTAAAGAAATCCAAATCAAAATGATGATGAGATACCATCTCACCCCAACAAGTTGACCATGGTCCAAAAAACACAAAATAACTAATGCTGGAGAGGCTGTGGAGAAATTTGAACTCTCCTACACTACTAGTGCGATTTCAAAATGGTATAACCTCTATGGAAGGCAATTTGGTGCTTCCTTAAAAAGTTGGAAGTAGATACACCATTTGACTGCTTGGAATACACCCTACAGAAGCAAGGACTATCACATGAACAGACACATGCACATGAATATTTATTGCATCGTAGTCCACAATAGCCAAAAGATAGAATCAACCTAGATGTCTAACAACAGAAGAATGGACAAACAAACTGTAGTACAGATACTGAAAGGAACACTATGCAATGATAAAGAACAGTGATGATTTTCGGAAGCATCTCATAATCTGGTTTCAACTGGAAGACATTATGTTGAGTGAAATTAATCAGTGACACAATGACAAATGCTGTATGATACCCCTAATATAAAGTCTTGAAAACAGACTCATGTACAGAAGAAAAGACTCTTTGATGGCTGCAAGGGAGGGGAGTGAGGGAGAGAGAAGGCTGGTTACAGATTAGATTGTTGATAGAAATTTGGTTGGGTGAAATCGGTGACAGCACACATTACAAAGAAGATTAATTTAAACGGACTTCAACATAACTTGAAAACTCTTCCAGTCTTAACCCAAAGCTGCAAGGACAGAGTAGCAGGGGCAGAGGTCCAGGAACCATGCTCTCAGGGGACATGGAGGCCAATTGGCATAATGAGCCTGTTGCTAAGAGAGTCTTCTGCATCTCACATTGGCGACTGGTACCTGGGGTCTTAAAAGCTAGTAAGCTGCCCTCTGAGGAACACCGAATACACACAACTCAGCAGGAACAGATGGTCACCAAGGACAACAACAACCTGTGAGAAAGAGAGCCCAGAAGACAGAAAGACCCCCATGAATGTGTGACAACACCAGCATGTGACCAGAAGAACCACATGGTGTCCGGCCACCACCAATGGCAGCCGTGATGGGGCTCAGAAAGTTGAGCCCCAGAGGCAACATGAGAATAAAAGGGGGTGCACACTGAGAACTCCACTAAAAGACCACAGTTGATGGTCTGAAGCCCTGTGGGTTCCCCTGGGAGTATGACCCCTAGACCAGTGCTGACGCTGGTCACAAATCATTACATTATAGGATGTCATCCTACTGGCCTCTTACCAGAGGGGAGTGGAGAGAGAGGAAAGGAGGGGTCAGGAGGTTGTTAAGCATATATAACATGTATAGAATGGAAAACAGGAGTGTGCTGTCACCAGGCAAGGAAAGCATGAGCTGCAGATAGGTGGGTATGCAAATTTAAACCGGATTGTATACTTTCACTCAATCACAATAAAAAAAAAAAATACAGATAGAAATGATCTCGACACACTAACTATAAAGGTCTGGGAGCTTTTCTTTCCTGTGCAAAATATGCACCTTTTTTCTACATGATAAAATATTTTAGATAGGAAAAAGTAATTTTGTGGGTGATTAATTCCACAGATGGAAAATAATGACTACCACCTGTTCAAGGGAGACTACAACCATAGCCAGCTAGCCAAGTGTCGTTGAGTTGGATCTGACTCATGGTGACCCTAGACTACAACCTTGTGCTTATCCAGATACCTGGGTTTGAGTCCTCAATTCATCTGTTTACTTGTTTCGCGACCTTGGAGGAAAAAAAAATGAAAAGAAAGATTCATGTTGCTTTTGGGTTTCATAGTTATAGAGGTAATCCACTAAGATTCCCTCTGCTTTTTTATGAGCTCCAACTTGAGGTTTAACATATGTATCAAACTGTTGTACAAAAAGTATATTAAGTAATGACAATTTGCAGAAACTGCATAAGAACGTCACCTTGAAATTCTATTTCATAACTTGTCTTTCAGAATTGTATATGCCAGACAAGTTTTCTTCATATGCAAATACATTTTATACACATGCTATCAGGAAATACAAACAAGCTTTTGTCAAGTGCGAGTGTCTCTCGAGAATACTACCAAGGCAACTTGTTGCTAAGTCAAATGTTTGCTGCAGGAAGGAAGAGGGTTACTTTGAGAAGATTTTAGAATCAGTGGGCAATATTTATGAAGTTTGGGGTTGTAGTGAAGAGTCATTTCAGTGCAGGAATTTGGTTAGGATGGAATCAAAATCATGATACAATATTTCAGTATTGGTGGATACAAGGTGAAAATTTCAGAAACTTTGGAGAGTCAACAGTTGTTACATAGCATCTGCTGAACAGTTAAACAATTTTCTTTCTGTTTAAATGGGCTATTCAGAAAGTCACTGAAGCAAACTGTCTTAGTCCTCTAGTGCTGCTGTGACAAGGTAGCACAGGGGGATGGTTTAACACAAAGAAGTTTTTTCCTCACAGTAAACTGGACTAAAAGTACAAAACGAGGCCGTTAGCTCTGGGGTAGGCATTCTCTTTCTGTTGACCTTCTCATCAATATAGGAGCTTCTTTGCACAGGGATCTCACGTCCAAGGGGCACACTCTACTCCTGGCACGGCTTTCTCATTGGTATGAGGTCTCCTTCTGTGCTTGCTTCCCTTTCCTCTTCACCTTTTGAAAAATAAAAGGTGTTCAGGTCACCCTCCAGGAAATTCCCTTTACATAGGATCAGGGATGTGACCTAGGTGAGAGTGTCACAGTCCAACCCAGAGAACCCACGCTACTTTTTCTTCCTGCAAATATCAGTCAGTCTTATTATTACTGCATGCTCATTACCAATAATCTGATTCACACAAAGAAGTTACAGAGTAATAGCTTTGAAAACATGAAAGACCTTCAAGGAAAATATTTAATATACCTAAATACTTCATCTTCTGCTATTACTAGCTTTCATGATTTTTTGTATAGTTGCATAATATGTATGTCATCAAATGTATCACTTTTAATCATCAGCCTATATAGTTATTGTTGGTGTTATTAGATGCTGTCAGGTTGCTTCCGACTCACAGCAACCCTATGAATAACAGAGTGAAAAACTACCTGGTTCTATGCTATCCTCACAATTATTGCTACATTCAAGCTCATTTTTACAGCCATGATGCCACTCCAGCTTGCCAAAGTTCTTCCTCCTTCCTGCTAACCTTACTAAGTATGACATCCCTTTCCAGGGACTGGTCCTTCCTGATGACATATCCAAACAACATGAGATCAACTCTCACCATCGTCACTTCAAAGGTGCACTCTGGCTGCACTGCTTCCAGGAAAGCCCTGTTTCTTTTCCTGACTGTCCTAATTAATTTGTCTGAATTGCTTTTGGCTCAATAACTTGTCTTACATAAAAATAATAATATGTGCAAGCATATACAGAGTAATCTCACCCCAACAGAATAGCTGATTCTCCAATAATTATTTTGTACTTTAAGCAGTTTTCGAGTTACATATGTAATTTTCATATGGTGAGTTGTGGGATTACCATGTTGAAATCAGCCAAAGAAAAACTGTATTTGACAAAGATAAGAATTCCAAATCACTAATCAAAATTTGCATTTTCCAGTCCATGCCAGGTGGAATGCACATCTGAGTAGTATGTGTTCCCATGAAAATACTAAACTAGTTGTCTCTGCAGCAATGAAATCATCGGCATGATATCAGATGTATTGCACACGTGACAACCAGTCATTCTATTCCTCCTGGCATATGTTCTTCCCCTTGGTTACCACACGCATCTGCTATCATGTCCTGACACAGCCCTATAGGCTATCACTGACTCTTCTGGACTTGGCACATGTGTTCACCAGTGCTGATAGGGTACTTGTCCATTTCTAAGAACAATAAAGGTCAGTCCTAGACAATTCAACCTGTGTAACAAGAATTGGATCCCTCTTTCAATGCAAGGGTGTCTTTACCAAGGACTAAATTAGATTGACCACTAACTCCATTGACCATTCTGGTAAGGACAGACCCTGTGTCAGTCACAGAGTTGTGGAAACAACAATGGGGAAGTAATTGTCTACCACCACCACCCTGCACCGCACCGAGCCTTGTGTTCATTAAAGTAGTCAAATTTGTTTCTAGACTTATTTCCCTAGCCTTATCACAGAGAAAGAGTCCCGGTTAAAGCACACTACTGCTGGCAGGAAGGTCAGAGTTTCAGATTCACTCAGCAGCTTCACTGGAGAAAGATGTGAGTCTGCTTCTGTAAAGATTACAGCCTTAGGAACACTACTGGGCAGTTCTACATGGCACTGTGGGGTCAATGTGAGTTGGAATCAACCCGATGGTAAGAGGTTTATTTTCGTATAGTCACAGAAAAACAATTTCTAACCTTCTGAAAATACTCATCATGCATCATTAAAACTGTGTCACTGAAGATAACATTCCCTGTTCTATACAGTTTCCCTTTGTATAATCCCCCATAATAATCATAGAGACTATACCGCCACATTTCATTATAATTCTGGGCTAACATTTGAATTGTTTAATGTGAATAGATAATATTATTTGTAGATTTCTAGATGACTCCTTTTATTTATCTTGGTATTCTGTAGAAAGAGGTGAAGGAGAAGATGAAGAGGATGTACAAAGGAGCTGAAAGAAGGAGGCAAAAGAAGAAGAGGAAGGGAGAAAGAGGAAGAGGAACAGCGGAAGTAAGGCAGCCGCAAATTGTCTCAGGCTCTGGGAAGCACTGTCTGGATGTCTCCGGGCATCGCTCTTATCCTCAACAATTAAATAGACAAACAAAAAAAGGAGCAGGGAATAAAAAAAAGAAAAGAAAAGAAAACAGAGAGAAAGATAACTAGATAAACACAGAAAGATAGCTACAGGAAGAAAGAGAGAGGAACAAGGATGCACAAGAAATAACTTCTGTATCTTTCGGTGAAAGTACAATTAGAGCCAAGCACTTAGACAAATGAAATCATTATTCTAACCATCCTCTGTCCCACTGGCATTATATTCAAGGTCAAACGAAGTCTTCCTAATGTTCTATATAATGCAATTAATTAAAAAAAATCTAAAACTCTCTTGTATAACGATTTTGAAAAGTACATTTACACATTTTTTTTTTATTTTCTGGAAAGAAATTCAGCATTTTCAGAAACATCTTAAGTGGTGAAGTAGACAGATCTTTGAAACAAAATCAAGCAAGAAAACTCAGTGGAAAAGCAAATAATTGAAAAATACAATTTAAGAAAGACATAAATGTCAATGATACCAGTGAAGTTGAATTACTTAGGAGCATAAGGAGGCATTCAAGATTTCTGGGTTTAAAAGACCGGTAGGTTAAATTAAAGGTATTGAAGAGTAATAACAATGTTCATTAATAGGAAGGCAAGGTTTTAAGAAGTCATTTCATCTCAAATTGACATGACATATTGAGATGGACATTTAATATAATCCCAATAACAACTTCTAAAGATTTGTTTTCCATTGATAAGACACTTTTAATACATATACAAAAAAAAAACCCCACAAAAAATTGGAGTAAATTTCTGAAGAAGGAAATAATTATTAGTATTTTATGAAACTATATTTATTAAAGCAGTCTGGTATTGCGTCATCTGTCAACAAATTGATCCATACCATAGAATAAAAACACCAATCATTTCTATACATTTATAGAACTTTGGAACATAGAGAAAAAGGGAATACAAGATCAAGAGGATAATGAATCCCTTTTCAATAAAACAGAATTTCACAAAATTGTTATTTCTATTAAACAATATAAAATTGTAAATTAAAGAACTCATTGATAACAACAAAATCTGAAATCTCTTATCAGAAAATTTAGTTTAACGAGAACTTTTATCCCCTAGGGTATGTTCTTAAACATGACACAAAGGTACTTATTGCAACAGAATAGAAACAAGCAATCTTATTCATCTAAAAATACCTTAAGGAAAGTAGAGACTAGTAATAGACTTTGGCAGAGATTTTTTCCACGTCCGTAACTGATAAAGGGTTAGTTTCAAGAGCCATTCAGGGATCCTACAAATCAATCACTTTAACGTTGCATTGTTTGGTAAGCAAAGGGTCAGCAAGAAAGAGGAAATCCTCGATGAGGTAGACTGATGAAACTGTCAGAAAAATAGGCTGGAACATACTAGTGATGCTGAAGACAGCACAGATGTGGCAGCCTGAACACTAACAACAATCACAGCACCACCAATGATAAGACAATCACATGCAACTAATATAAACATGAGTAAGACATAATATTTTCTTCCAAAAGTCATTCAAAACAAGACGACTATACCTCTATACAAAGAGATTGAATACTTTTAGTAAGTATAAAAATGCAAATCAAAGCACTAAAGATATCCAATTGTGCACTCATTACACGGGGAAAATTAAAATGATATCTATCTATTCTTTATATTATGTATCCTTAATGGGAAGGTAAATTTGTGTATGTTTTTTAGAAAGTGTGTGGTATGACCTCTAAAGCTGACTTTTCATGTGCTTCATTATTCAGCAATTTCCCATCTTTATAAGTTCCCACACCGGAGCCCCTTGTGTATATTCAGCAGGAGACACATTCAGGAATGTTTATTTCATCATTGTTCACAATAGCAAAAACTTGGAATCAATCTTAGTTGTTTATCTACAATTACATAACAAATTACTCAAAACAGTAACAGCTTAAAGCAAACCATATTTATTACCTCACATTGAGAATCAGGGTACCAGTGACTCATGATCACTCAGAACGTCAAAATCAATGTGATGGTGGCTGAGGCTGGAGTTAAATATGAACTAGGGGTGAATCTGCTTCCAATCTCACTCACCTTGTTGTTGGCAGGCAGATTGTTGTTGGCTGGAGACTTTAGTTTCTTATCATATGATTCTTTCTATAGAGATATTGACAGTATGGCAGCTTGCTTCACCTACAGTGAGGAACCTGACAGAGGATAAGCAAGATAGTTATCATAATCTTACTACCTAACCTGGGAAGTGACATCACATCATTTTTTAAATATTCTATTTGCAGACGGAAGCTCATACTCAAGGGGAAAGGATTAAACATAGATATGAAAGGCATGATTTAGGGATCAAAAGAATCCTCTTTAAAGGCAGCCTACCACACTTCCTGAATGGCTGTGAAAAGAAGAGTAGAAAAATTCACTATGATATATTGACATGATGGAATATTATACAGCACATAAAAAGAATGAACTATGGAGACGCAAATAATATTCCTAAATCTTAGCAATACAATATTAACCAAAAAAGCACATTCCAAAAAATAGCATGGACTGTACTTCTAAAATTTTATAATTCACATTAAAATATATTAAAATTTTAAAGTTTCATTCTATGGAATGAAACTAGACAAGAATTAATATAGAAGGAATGATAGCAAGAGAGTATAGGAGACCATGCAGTAAGATGTACATATTACAGAACTTTCAGTTTTAATTTTGGGTGGCAGGTCTTCAGATGCTAATACCTCGTTAGAGAACTCTGGTGGCTCAGTGCTTACAGTATGGGCTGTTAAATGAAAGGCTGATGACTGAAACCCACCATCCTGTATGTGAGAGTAAGATGTATAGTCTGCTTCTATTAGGATTACAGTCTTGGAAATCCAATGAAATAGTTACATTTTGGGGGGCAGAGTGAAGCTGGTGGACTGAACCCATGTCTCCATATATCCCTCTGGAAACCAAGACCTGAACTGACAATCAAACAGAGCCTTCTGATCACCTAATCAGCTTCAGGACATGGCACAGAGCTGTTAATTGGGACTTCATACCACTCAGCGAAAAACCTCCCCTCTCTCGCTGACTCCCGCTCCTGGCTAGCCCCGGCTCTCACGGACGGAAGGTAAACGCACCACTTTGACTTTTTTCTCCTCGGTCTCGGCTGGCGGGTGGAGCTGGGCCTTGCCTGGCGGCTGGACTCAGACACACTGCTGGGGGGATAGGCAGGCGAAATTCCCATATTCTGAGAGCCAGGCTCGGGACTTTGTTAATCTAGACACTTTGAGCCTTTCGTTTTGTAGCTGCCTCAGTGGGGTTTGTGCGGAACTCCGCTGTCAGGGTGCGGGACGCCATGTTGGTACCGAGATTTTAGCGGGACCTCGTTCCTAGCCTGGGAGCCAGCGCCTGCAAACGGGACAGGGCTTCTCCGTCAGAAAAGTAGTGATTTTGCACAGTGCTGCCTACGTTGGGGGCCCTGCAACAGAAGCAGAGGAATCACTAGCTCTCGGCACCTTTGGCCCCTGTCTGCTGCCTGTGTGGAGGACGCCATCTTGGATATGGTGGCCGCAACTGGACCTAATTCTTAGCTTGGGAGCCAGAGCCTGCCCACAGGAGAGCGCTTTCCTGTCACAAAACCAGTACTCGATGCAGTGTCGGCTAAGGCTAGGCCCCGTCAGCAGAGGCCACTAGGGCAGTAGCATTGCTGTATTCTGAACTAGTTTGTTATCATCTAGGGTTGGATATAGTGATGCTTACTTTGTCAGACGAGAAGAGGGACCTCTATACCTGAAAACCTAACTGACTTGTGAACTGGTCAAAAACCTTTTGCTTTACATTTGAACACAACCTAGAGAAACATTTGCAATCCGTCCTCACAGTACCTCTTCAAGCCTCTATATACTCACATGGGACCTGAAAAGCAACAGACAATTGTGGCATACAAGCAATCACTCATGGCTTCAGAAGGCTCCCAAATAAAGCAACCAAGGAGTTTTCCAGATGAAGAAACTTATGAAAGCATCAGGAAGTGAATACAAATTGATTATATACAGAGCCCTTCTAGACCTTTACAAAATGCAGCAGAACAAAATGAAAAATTAAGCAAGTTGTTCGATCTGATGGAACACCAGTACTCTGAAATCCAACAGATCAAGAACAAAATCAAAGACACAGAAACGTCCATGCAAAGCCAAGAAAACAGAATGGAACAAATGGAAAAAAGAATTTCTGACTTGGAAGACAGAGCTACTGATGCCAGCATCTATGAGCAGAAATCAGAAAAAAGAAACAAGAAAAATGAAGAAACATTACGAAGCATGTGGGACTCTATTAAGAGGAACAACCTTCGATTAATTGGAGTCCCTGAACAGGGTGAGACATCTGAGAACATAGAGAGTATTCTTGCTGAGCTGCTGAAAGAAAACTTCCCAGAAATCATGAAGGAAGAGAATATAGACATCTCAGATGCATATCGTATGCCACCCAATATATATCTCAAAAGAAAGACTCCAAGACATATTACAATCAAGGTTAACAAAATGAAACACAAGCAGCAACTCTTAAAGGCAGCAAGACTCAAGGCAAAGCTAACATTCAGAGGGAAACCCTGTAGGCTCTCGTCAGATTTCTCAGCAGAAACCATGCTGGCATGGAGACAGTGGCACAACACATTCAAAGTCTTGAAGGAGAAGAACTTCCAACCAAGAATTATATATCCTGCAAAACTATCTTTCAAATACAAAAATTAAATTAAGACATTCCCAGATAAACAGAAACTCAGAGACTTTGTAAAAACTAAACCCAAACTACAAGAAATACTGAAAGAAGTTCTTGGCTTTGGTTTAGAAGAACAAAACCACTAACTTTATATATTAGAACGACACACTACTCAATAGTCTACTCATTTAGGGAAGGCCCCAAAATAAATCACAGCTTTGATATGGAAAGAAGCAATCCAGTAATCATCATGAAAACTATGGTGTCATCACAATAAAAAGAGGGATATACTACAGTTGTTATAGTCCTTCCAGATGGAGAGGAAGATGACAAGGCTGGTAGTAATTAAAATTGGGTTTATAAATAGTTTATTCAGGGGGTTCATAAGGGCAGCTGTAAAGCACAACAAAGATATATCATGCCATTTCAAGAACTCTAACACAAGTCTTAACAACTATAAAACCAGCTCTGAAAAAGGTGAAAAATCAACTCACTAAAAAGAATGTCCCAGAACAGACTAATAAGAACAACAAAGAAAAAATCAACATAAAAATAAACATATCACAATAGCAGCAGTGAACACATACCTATCAATAATTACATCGAATGTGAATGGACTGAATGCTCCAGTAAAGAGACACCGAGTATCATCTTGGATCAAAAGACACAAGCCATTCATACGTTGTCTACAAGAAACTCACTTGAGACCTAAAGACAGGAACAAACTGAAAATCAAAGGATGGAAGAATATATATCAAGCTAACAATGAACAAAGAAGAGCAGGGGTGGCAATTCTAATCTCAGACAAAATCAATTTTAATGTCAAATTCACCATCATAGACAAAGATGGACACTATTTATTGCTGAAAGGTTCACTACACAAGCAAGACTTAACTATATTAAATATTTATGCACCTAATGTCAGAGCACCTAAATATGTCGAAGAAACACTGACTATGTTCAAAAGAGAGTTAGATGACTCCACAATAATAGTGGGAGACTTTAACACTCCACTCTCATTACTAGACAGATCATCTAGAAAAAAGCTCAGTAAAGATACAGAAGACCTCATTGACACAATTAACCAACTAAACCTCATTGACATATACAAAACTTTCCACTCATCAGCAGACAATTACACCTTCTTCTCCATTGCACATGGAACATTCTCCAGAATTGACCATGTGATAGGCCATAATGCAATACTCACCAAAATCCATACCATTGAATTACTGCAAAGCATCTTCTCAGATCATAAAGCCATAAAAGTTGAAATCAATAGCAGAAAAAACATAGATAGAAAGTGGAACTCTTGGAAACTGAACAACATCTTGCTCAAAAAAAATGGGTTATAGAGGAAATCAAGGATGAATTAAAGAAATTCATGGATTCCAATGAGAACGAAAACACTTCCTACCAGAACCTATGGGGCATAGCCAAAGCAGTGCTCAGAGGTCTATTTATCTCCATAAATGCACACATCTGCAAGGAAGAAAGAAACCGAATCAAGGAACTAACTCTACAGCTTGAACAAGTAGAAAGAGAACAACAGAGGAACCCCTCGGGCACCAGAAGAGACGAGATCATAAAGATTAGAGCAGAGCTAAATGAATTAGAGAATAGAAAAACAATTGAAAAATTTGAAAAGACCAAAAGCTGGTTTTTTGAAAAGATCAACAAAATTGATAAGCCACTGGCTAAACTTACTAAAGAAAAGCAGGAAAGGAAACAAATAACCCAAATTAGAAATGAGAGGGGAATTGTCACCACAGATGCAACAGAAATAAAAAATATCATAACAGAATACTATGAAAGACTCTACTCTAACAAATTTGAAAACCTAGGGGAAATGAACCAACTCGTTGACTCATACAACCTACCCAAATTATCACAACGTGAAGCAGAACAACTTAATAAACCCATCACAGAGAAAGAGATTGAAAAGGTCATCAAAACACTGCCAACCAAAAAAAGTCCAGGCCCAGATGGCTTCACGGCAGAATTCTACCAAGCATTTACAGAAGAGTTATCACCAGTACTACTGAGACTATTTCACAGTATAGAAAGGGATGGAGTACTCCCAAACTCATTCTATGAAGCCAGCATAACCCTGATACCTAAGCCTGGGAAAGATCCAACAAAGACAGAGAACTACAGACCAATATCACTCATGAATCTAGATGCAAAATTCTTCAACAAAATTCTTGCCAACAGAATACAACAACATATCAAGAAAATAATCCATCATGACCAAGTGGGATTCATACCAGGGATGCAAGGCTGGTTCAACATCAGGAAAACAATTAATGTGATTAACCACATAAATAACACAAAACACAAGGATCACCTGATTTTGTCCATTGATGCCGAAAAGGCATTTGATAAAGTCCAACACCCATTCATGCTAAAAACTCTTAGCAAAATGGGCATAGACGGCAAATTCCTCAACACAATAAGGGCCATTTATACAAAGCCAATTGCCCAAGTCATCCTGAATGGAGAGAGATTGAAAGACTTTCCCTTGACATCAGGAACTAGACAAGGATGCCCACTGTCACCTCTCCTATTCAACATTGTGCTAGAAGTTCTAGCCAGAGCAATTAGACAAGACCAAGAAATAAAGGGCATCTGCATCGGCAAAGAGGAAGTTAAAATCCCCCTGTTCGCAGATGATATGATTGTATATGCAGAGAACCCCAAGGAATCTATAAGTAAGCTACTCAAACTGATAGAAGAGTTCAGTAAAGTCTCAGGATACAAGATAAACGTAAGTAAATCAGTAGGATTCCTTTATACCAACAACGAGACTGTTAAGGAGGAAATTATCAAATCAATACCATTTACGATAACCCCTCAGAAGATAAAGTACCTAGGAATTAATCTAACCAGAGAAACAACAGACCTTTACAAAGAGAACTACAAGCCCTTACTACAAGAAACTAAGAGAGACTTAGATAAATGGAAAAACCTACCCTGACAATGGATAGGAAGACTTAACATTGTGAAAATGTCTATTTTACTCAAAGGAATTTATTTATATAATGTAATCCCAATACAAGTTCCAGCATCATTTTTCAATGAGATGGAGAAACAAATCACCAATTTTGTATGTAAAGGGAAGAAGCCCCAGATAAGTAAGTTACTGCTAAAGAGGAAGAACACATTGGGAGGCCTCTCATTACCCGACCTTAGAACATACTACACTGCCACAGTGGTCAAAACAGCCTGGTACTGGTACAAGAACAGACGGATCGATCAATGGAACAGAATTGAGACCCCAGAGATGACACCATCTGCCTATGATCAGTTGATATTTGACAAAGGCCCTAAGACATTAAACTGGGGTAAAAACAGTCTCGTCAACAAATGGTGCTGGCAAAATTGGTTATCCATCTGCAGTAAACTGAATCAAGGTCCATATCTTACACCTTATACAAAAACCAACTCCAACTGGATAAAAGACCTAAATATCAAACCTAAAACAATAAAGCTCATTCAAGAAAAGGTAGGAACAACAATGGAAGTTTTAATACACAATGAAGACAAACTCCAAAATCTGTCAAAGAAACCTCAATCAACAGAAAATACACAAATGGGAGCTATTAAGAATCAAACACTTTTGCTCATCCAAAGACTTTATTAATGGAATTAAAAGAATACCCACAGAATGTGAAAAAATATTTGTCAACTCTATGGCAGACCGACGCCTGATCTCCATAATCTATAAGATACTACAAAATATCAATAAGAAGAAGATAAACCATCCAATTAAGTGATGGGCAAAGGAGATGGACAGACACTTCACTAAAGAGGAGATCCAGGCAGCCAAAAAACACATGCGGACATGTTCACAATCTTTAGTTATTAAAGAAATTCAAGTCAAGGCAATGAGACACCATCTCACCCCAACAAGATTGGCCATTATCCAGAAAACACAAAACAACAAATGCTGGAGAGGCTGTGGAGAAAATGGAACCCTCCTACACTGTTGGTGGGGTTGCAAAATGTTCCAGCCTCTTTGGAAGGCAATCTGGTGCTTCCTTAAAAAAATGGGTATAGACATGCCATTTGACCCAGTAATTCCACTACTTGGAATATATCCTACAGAATCCAGGCCTTTTACACCAAGGGACACGTGCACCAGAGTGTTTATTGCAGCACAGTCCACGATAGCAAAAAGATGGAATCAACCCAGATGCCCAACAATAGAAGAATGGATAGGTAAACTATGGTACATATACTCAATGGAGCACTACGCAATGATGAAGAATAATGATGATTCCAGGAAACATCTCCTAACATGGTTTCAACTGGAAGACATTATGTTGAGTGAAAGTAGTCAGCGACAAAAGGACAAATACTGTATGAGACCTCTACGATAAGATCTCAAAAACAGACTTGTGTATAGAAGAAAAGACTCTTTGACAGCTGCAAGGGAGGGGAGGGAGAGAGGGTGAGGAGCAGAGGGTTTAGTTTAGATAGTTACTAGAAATCTAGTTGGGAGAAAGTGGTGATAGCACACATTAGAAACAAGAACAACATTAAGTGGACTTCAGCATAACTTGAGTACTCCTTCCATCTTAACTCATTACTGCAAGGATAGAGTAGCTGGGGCAGTGGGCGGGGGACCATGCTCTTAGGCAAATTCCAGGCCAATTGGCATAACTAGCGTTTTGCTAAGAGAGCTCTCTGCACCCCACATTGGTGAGTGGCGTCTGGGGTCTTAAAAGCTGCCAAGCTCCCATCCGAGGACACAGCAATTGGTCACAACTCAACAGGAACGGATGCTCACCGAGGACCAAAATGACATGCGGTAAAGACAACCGAGAAGACAGAGAGACCCACAAGAGTGGGTGCCTACATCGACTTGGGACCAGAAGAACCGGATGGTGCCCGGCCACCACCAGCGATAGCCACGATGGAGCTCACAGAGAGGAGTCTCACTGGCAACATAAGAATAAAAAGGGGTACATCATGAGATCTCCACTAAAAGACCTCAATTGATGGTCCAGAGGTTTGGGGGTTCCTCTGAGCTCATGGCCCCCAGCCCTGATGCTGCCCTTTCCAATAAATTATGACAAAGGTCCACTCTTTGGACAGGAATGGATTGGACTTGGCAATGCAGAGTGACCATACATTGGAAGCACTTTATGTTTTTATACATTTATAGGATATCATCTTGCTGACCTCTGGCTGGAGGAAGGGGAGTGGATGGAGAGGAGGGGAAAGGAGGCTGTTTGGAGGATGAGACATGTATGGAGCAGAGAGGAATAGTGTGCAGTCACCGGACAAGGAGAGCAGTGGAAGCTGCATATAGGTGGGCATGTAAATTTATACAGGAATGTACATTTTCACTCGGTCATGTTAAATAAAAATTAAAAAAAAAAAAGAAATAGTTACATTTTTCCTGTAGCATCACTAGAAGCCAGAATCTACTCTAAGTCACCCAGAAATGCCTTGTTAAAAATTTACGCACAGATCAATGAAGACAGAGCATCATGACCTCCGTGTAATGTGTGCTAATTATGTGTGCCATCGTCCAGTTAAACAGATTGCAACATCTGTAAGTACAAAAAGCAGTGGTCAGATGAGAGCTAACGTCAAAGGTGGGAAAATAAATTTTGGAAAACAGTGGGAAGAATAGTCAACATTTTACTGTTCTCTATTGTCTTTGAGAGAAATAGAATGAGTTCCTCCTGGTTTCTAAACAAAGCCAAGCCAAGCCAAGTGCCGTCTACAAACGAAATCATATAATCCACCCCTGCTGCTCCGTGTTGGGACACTTCATCCCCATCCCCAGAGTCACTAGATCTTGGCACTCAAGCCCAAGAAATTGCTACTGAAGCCTGCTATTGATAACTTTCATTCTTTAGTTAAGAATTTTAATATCACTCTGGTAATCTGGCCAAGGCCACCTTTGATGCCATCTTCGGTTATCTCACCCCTGACATCTAGAAAGAGATTGTGCTCAACAAGTCTCCCTACCAGGGAATCACTGAACATCTTGTAAAGGTCTACACCATGGTCTCCATGCAGAGGATCCAGGCTACAGCTGTGAGTACCACACAGTGGTTTTTATGTAAGAAAAATAGGGCATAATAATTAAGAAAACAAAATATCTCAAAATAGGCACTCTGTTTCTCAGCAATCCTGGCCAGCAGGAAAGGAAAGACTGGAGAATAGATAATCAAGTGGCTTTGGGGATCAATACAACTCCAAAGTATGGGCCTTTCTTAAAATCAAGGTTCAAGGAAACTGCTCTGATCCAGCAAGAAGACAAGAGAGAGTTAATCTACCACACAAAGCACAAGGGAGATTATAGAAGCAAGTATAAAAGTTAGGTGCATTCGATTATTGCCTTCCTGGAGTACAGTCTTTCAAGCAAACAAGCGAAAATACGCAGCCAGGGATCAGAGCAATGAGGAGAAAATTCTGTCCCTTTGGAGACAAATTTGGCAAAATGCATGCAAGCTCATTCTTGGAGCTCCTGATTCAGAGCCTGTTTCCAAGAAAACTATTTCCAGCCCCAGTGGCTGATCTGCCTTAGGCTATTCACCTTCCATCAGCTTGGTCCAGAATAGCATCTGGAATTGTGTCTGCAGTTGATAGGCATCTGCAATTTCAGCTGTCGTGCTGTCTCTGGGCCTTGTTTTCCTGGTAATTCAAGCCCATAGGACTGTGAGTTTCTATCCAAGTTTTAGATTCTGTACAGTCCACTGCCACCAAAATGCAAAAGTCAGGAGTCTTACCCTTTTATCTCGATGTGAACTGCATGTGGAAGAAGGCAAGGGCTAGCAGTAGGACACAAATAGATTTGTTTTTATGTAATTAAGAATTTGCCACAAAGTTTATATTCTCCTTTAATCAAAACCAAAATATTTCTTTTAAAAAAAATTTGGATGCACTTTACCGTTCTATGCATCTATAGGATATCATCCTGCTGATCTCTGCCTGGAGGAAGGAGAGTGGGTGGAGAGGAGAGGAAAGGAGGCTGTTAGGAGGATGAGACATGTACGGAGCAGAGAGGAATAGTGTGCTGTCACTGGACAGGGAGAGCAGTGGAAGCTGCATATAGGTGGGAATGTAAATTTATATGGGAATGTACATTTTCACTCAGTCATATTAAATAAAAAAATAAAATAAAGTAAAAAATTACTGGCTCACATATATATTGGGATATTTTACTGTTTGTAAAAGCAAGCTAGTTAAGAATCCAAGCAAAAGCTTTAGATATTCTTAACACCAACAGCAATGATCTTAGGGAAAACAAAGATCATAAACAGATGTTGTAACTTGTAACATTTTGTTTGTTTGTTCTTTGATAGATGTGTTCGTAGTTCACTGAGCTAACAAACACATACATGGTTAATTCTACTTTTTGGGGAGAATGTCGTTAGTTATTTCAATGAGTACACATTGCATACATAAAGAAAAATTCAACTAATTGAGTCATGTAGCAAATGTATCGCTTTGATTCCAGAGATCCAGGACACTGAAACTCCTACCACAGTTCTCTTCCCAATCAAGAGCTCCACAGGGGACATTTTACAGTTTACTGTATGCTTGACACACATAATATATCAAAGACACCACAGTGATGTTAACGTTGCATATGGGATTCTATAGCAAAAACAATCCTTGAACTTGGGAAATTTAATTTGAGGGATGATCTGATATTTTGACTTTTAAGTTTTCACACACTTAGTGGTGTTTAAAAAACTTAACCACATTTGAAGGAAAACCAGAAATATCTTAGAAAGCCCTCAAATGGTTATTGACTTAGATGTAAACAAATGCAATATAAACACCATATGTTTCTCATAACTTGAAAGAACGTGAACAAGTTGTCACTTTCTAAAGCAAGATGAGGTGAGAACATCACAGACTCAGTCCAGGCCTGATAGGAGAATTTTTCTGGGTGGGATTTTTCAACTCAAGAAAGTGAAAGAGAATAGAATTTTTTTGAATCATTCTGTGATATCAGTAGACACAAGTTTTATCAATTTGTTGAGTCTTATACTAAAAACAAGATGTAGAGGAATGTGCTAGACTGTTAACAAAGATAGTACCTGATTCAGAAAGTAAAGGCACAAAAAAGGAAAGAATTGTTCAATTCTCAGAAAAAGGCAAAACAAGCTTATGTAAAAAAAAGGGGAGGATTAAGAAGCATAACGAAGTATTAACATGCCAAAGAACTTTCTCAAAAGGAAGACCTACGAGATGTTGAAGATCTACAAAAAATACATCTATCTGGTGGAACAGCATTCAGGCTGACGCTCCTAAAGAAACTCAAACTCACATAGGCTCCAGAATGGGGTTTCTGAAGCAGAAAGGAGCAATAATTGGGAAATTTACACTTTGGTATTTAATTTACTTGAATCCTAATTGTTGAACTTTAATTTTAAAGTAATTTTATCTTTGACTTTCAATTTCCCCACAATCATGTGATAATAGATGTGGTTTAGATTCAATTCTGAGCCTTTGATATGCTGTGTTTATTACTGGATTTTGCTCCGTTGTATTCTGTATATCATTATGGGACAAACTCTGTTGAATGGCATGAGGTGGAATAATTAACAGTAAGGAATAAGACAGGAAGTAAATTTTGATACTTGAGGGCAAAGAAGAATTAACTGGAAGTTAATTTACTAGACTTTCTTTACCAATGGCAAAACCTCCCTTGGGTGAAGTTGGCCTTGAGTGTCATTGGCCCCAGGGCGACACCCAGAATATTCCAACTCATAGCAACCCTACAGCACAGAGCAGAATGGTCTTATAGGGTTTCCAAGGAGCATCTGGTGGATTCTGTCTGCCAGCCTTTTGGTTAACCCCTGTAGCTCTTAACTACTATGCCAGCAGGGTTTCCGGAAGAACAGTAACTAGTCTAACAAGTAAAACCTTGCTATACTAAGTATCCTAACAGGCCACTTATTAGTATTAAAACTGCTACTATATTACCTTTCCCTTTGACTTCTGCATGTTTTGGTCAGTTCACTCTCAAATCTGTCAATAAACAGCTATGGCATTTTCTAAAACCTAAGCATCCCACCATTTTCTGTGTACCAGACACTCCAGCACAGACAGCGTAAGAGTGATAAACAGAGAGAACACAACGGCAAGGCAGCGTTCAAGGTCAGACGTGAGAAGACAAGGAGACCTCGATCTGAGGTGTAACTGGGTGAATATCAACAAATCTCTTCATAAGGATCAGTTTTCTACATGTTAATATACACAAAATTTATATTTTTTGTTTCTTCCTGCACAATTTTCACTTGAGAGAATCTATTAACCACATTATATGTTTTTATATGATTTTTTTTTTTCAGAACACTGTGATAAACTTTGTGAGATTCTTTGTGTTACATAGTATAGCAATATTGGACACATATATCAGATCAGCTACATGTGGTTTTTCATTATAGCTGTGTTTTATTATACGTATGTATTTTATTATCTACTATATATATACTTCATTGTGTGTGTATGTATATATATGTGTATTTAGAATAAGACATTAGGATTGGATGAAGATTCATTAACAATGTGCAATATGCAGATAACCCAACCTTTCTTGCTAAAAGCAGAGAGGACTTGAAACACTTACAGAAAAAGATCTAACACCACACCCTTCAGCATGGAATGTACCTCCATATAGGGAAAACAAAAATCCTCAAATCTAAACCAATGACAACATTATGATAAATAGAGAAAATACTGAATTTATCAAGGACTTTTATTTTACTTGGTTCAATAATCAACATCCACAGAAGCAAAAGTTGCAAAATGACATATTGCATTGGACATACCTGCCACAGAAGACCTCTTTAAAGTCACATTGATGATGAAGGTGCCCGTGTTCTAAGCCATGTCTTTCTAGTCAACTCACATGCTCGTGAAAGATGGACTGTGACAAAGGAAGACCAAAATAGAATTGACGCGTTTGACTTGTATTTTTGGTAAGAAATATTGACTATTCCACAAACTGCCAAAAAAAATGAGCAAATCTGTCTCAGAAGATTGTTCCGGGGAGGCTAGAATGGCAAGACTTCATCTCATGGTACTTCAGACATGTAATCAGGGGGTGCAGTCTCTGGAGAAGGACATCGTGTTTAGTACAGCAAGAAGGTCAGTGAAAAAGAGGAAGACCCTCCCTGAGATGAACTGACATAGCGGTTGCAACAACGGGTTCAAATGTACCTATTATTGTGAAGATAGCAGAGGACTCGGTAATATTTCGTTCTGTTATCCACAGGGTAACTGTAAGTTTAAACCACCTCATCAGCTACTAACCATAGCATCGAATGTATGTTTGCACACATGTGTAGGTCAGCTCATAAAGCCACATAGAAATCAAAACCTCTTGCTTTGCCCTGACATATTATATTAGTAGGTATCTTAAGATTGGACATATGAATTTTGTACACAATCTCCATGAGTCAGATATATGGAATATATCTCTAGTAACTAATTTTCTAACTAAGGAGAAGCTAGGGATTTCAAAACATAATTAGCATCTGTAGCTGCTAAGAAGATCAAAATGTTGGATTAGCTATAACGGAAGTCATATATTCATTATTATATTTATCAAACTTATGGACACAAATGTTTGGGTAATCTATGGAACATATTGCTATGATACAATGCTGTTTGAAGAAGGTATTTTATGTATCACCTAGTTCAATCTTTTTTGTTATATTTGAAGAGGCAGATGATTCACTGCAATTCTTATCTCTTTTGTCTTCCAGGTAAAAGATGGCCAATAAACGTCTGTTGAATAATAAATAAATTCATAAAAAGCATGTTGTAATTATGCTCTTTCCTACATACCATCTTCCTGGTTTAATGTGAGAACTCAGTGTGTCTCAGGTCAAATCGCATTCATTTGTTCATCCATTTAGCAAATACTGCTGTAGAATTTAGTTTCTGCCAGGAACGAATTATTAGACCTGAGAATAGACAGATAAGAACAAAACAAGTTAATAAAAGCTTTCCTGTCGGGAGCTTCACATTCTACTTTCAGTTGATAGGTGATAAATAAAGAAAATAATTGGTTATGTAAATACATAAAATGTAAATTATTTTGAAGTCTTAGGAAGTATGGATTTTATATTGATAAATATGGCTAACTGACATTATTATTGCTGTCCTTCTGATAAGTTGCTTCTTTAGGAAAATAGCCAGCATTAGGTATACAGTGAGGTTCACTGACTTTTGTTTTACTCTTGTTTCCATGCTACACTTTAAAGCCCCTGAACACTTGCAAATGGCTGAACACTTAACCACATTCTAAAATGTGGAAACTAAAGCCATATCCATCTTTCATCTCTCTGGAGCTTTGTGGATATTTGTGGGGGAGTGATGGAAACCAGAATATGGATGACAACTGTGTCTTATAAATTGATTGATTTTCAGTGAAAAGACCTGCTCTAACTTTCTGTATTGTCATGACATTTCCAATCATTTAAGGCCAGGCAACTTCAAATTTCAAATATGGGACTCAACTGAGACTTCATGAATTGAATTTTATGTATATGTGTGTGTGTATATATATATATATTTTTTTCTAATGACTTGCATGTCCTTCCATCATAATTACTTGCCACAGGATGAAAAGTTCCTAAGATTTGTTTCCATCATTCTACTGTAAACTAACTCTCCACACTCTTTCTTATTCAATTTTATTACAGGATTTCATGCTGAAATACACTTTCTTCTACCACTCTAAAAGAAAATAACTGCAAACTCAAGGCAGATACATTTCTCCTTATCAATTTTTGGTGAGGTACCTTAGGGATTATGTAGATAAATTTTTCCATTTTTTACATATTTCTAGGAGTAGAGTCTCAGAGCAATTACTTTCTGGAATAGAACTAACCCCCTGTCCTTCTGAAAGTGCTGTTCATGTTTATTCCACAACACTGCATGCTGTTATTGGCTTATGTTGCCCTTGATGTGCAACGCAGCTGAGGCCAGAAAAATAGACAGGGCATCAGAGTGCATTATAGGTTCAGAATACAATGTTGGCAGATCAAGCTCCCTTTTGATACAGAGTATCTCTTAGGTAATAAAAATATGCACTGTATTTCTCTATACCACTGTTCTGCTTTTTAATCTTAAAAATTAGAAAATAAAAATCAGAGGAAAATACCTGTAAAAATGGCATGGCATGGTATCTGCACTCTTCTAGCTTCATAAATGGGAAAGAGAATAACCATTAATGTCAGTTCAAGACAGATTCCTGCGAAGCAGAGATCAGACATACCTCTTTCTCCCAACTTTTTAACCAATTCTGACACCAGCTGTCCCTGCCACAGCACTTTTGCTTCTCTGCTGATGCCTGTGATCTGTAGCAGAGGCCAAACAGAGTCACAAACACAGTCACAGGATTTATTAGCAAAGTAACAGGGTATAATTTATGATCAGTAACAGCTCAGAACACTATTCTTTGATCAGTGTAGACTCTTCTCAACCATGTCCACAGGCAAGTCTCTCTCTGGCCTTCAGCCACTTGGCCTCTTGGCCCTGCCACCACCCTCCTTGGATAAGTTTACTGAAGCTCTTCAGCTTTGCCCGTAAGTGCCCAGGGGCATCGCACTCTACCAGCAAATCTCAGCACATAAGGGGCTCAGCTCTCATTCTGAGAATCAGCACACCCACTGTAACTGCTTCACTCCTTGGGCCTGTGTCATCTCCTGGTTATGCTGCTGCTGTTTCTCTGTCATTGTCCCTTGCTGTCTTTTGCTAGTTTAGATCTTGCAGCTGTCTCCACTGTTTTCTATAGCAGTTGTAATAATACATTTTATTTAACTTGGTATAGTCAAAGATTATAGGAGATTTTTGTCTCTTCTTGGGGGTAGTGAGGCACCCCCTTTTTACCTTTTGGTATTTTAACCTTAGCAGGATGGCAAAACTGACTAATCCCCTCATTAGGGTTCCACGCACCTTGTTTGCATGGTTCCACCCATACAAGTGTGCCATGCACCTTATTTGCATTATTTAGCAAGCTGTTGGTGGGAGTTGTAAGACCATGGTAAGAAAGGCCTTATAAAATTGATCCATTACACCACACTATCAAGTTTATTTTCTAATTCTACCCCTAAATTTAATTGTCACATTGTTTTGGTCTCAGTATCTCAAAAGTTTGGAACAAGGAAGCAAAAACTTAATTACTTTGCAATAGCAAGCTCAAAAGTTAACAAAATTAGGCTCACTGCTTCAAATGTAAGTTGTTTCTCTAAAACAAAAGCCATCAAGTTGATTATAATAGATATTGATTTAGTCCTGAAATAAATGTGTTCCTATCTACACATAAGTTATTTAGATTGAATTTAAAGATGGGAAAGCAAAGATGATCTCAACTAGATTGCAACACTTCCTTTGCCAAGTATGTTCTTTTTTCTCTCTCTAAAAATATTACTGAACATAATTTATTTTTTCTTCTCCTTTTATGAATTATTAATTCATTTGCTTAGCAACTATATTTTGAGCTTCCCTACCTACAGTAACTTGATTGAGCCTGGGGATAAGTTTATGAATTTGACTCTAATCTTTTTGCGCAAGAAAACTCACCATCTAATGGCAGAGGGAGTGGGCTTAATTACATCATTACAATGAGAGGAAAGATGAAAAAAGAGTTGGTATTTGGTAGAATAAGATACAGGATTGAATGAACAGATGCAGTGGTTATCCTTTGGAACTGAGGTCAGAAAAATTAAAATGGGTGACAGTAGGAAATCTAAGTTTCAGATTGCTAATTTCTAAACTAGCAATGTCCAATAGGAATGTAGTCACAAACATGAAGTTTCTATAGCCACATTAAAAAATAAACAAAGAAATAGCTAAAATTAATTATAATAATTTATTTCACTTAACCTGATATAACCAAAATATCACCATTTCAACATATAATCAATAAGAGTGGTGAGAAATTTTACCTGCACTAGGCATACAAAATCTTTGACATTGTACAAAAAATACATTTCTATTCGGATAAGCCATATTTCCAATAATAGCCAAATGTGGCTTATGGCTACCATGTAGGTAATGAATTTCTAGACTAATACCATGTCAAAAAATTAAACTCACTGTCACCTAATCAAATCTGATCCCTAGCAACTCTACAGACAGATTAAAACTGCCTCATGGAATTTCTAAGGAGCACTTGGTGGATTTGAATGGCCAACCTTCTGGTTAGCAGCTGTAGCATTAACTGCTGCACCGTCAGGGTTCCCATCTAGACTAGAAAGTTCCATATTCTCCATGAAGACTATATAGTTTAGTGAACTGGGGGCGGAAAGTGATGAAACTGGACATTAACAATGACTACTAAAGTCACAGGGGGTTGAAGCATTTCAAGAGGCAAGGAAAGGACTGCACTGCCTTTTGGAAGACTTTTTAGAAGTGTTTCAGTGTTATCTGCCCCTAACAGGACATGTCTTCAGCGAACAATGGGCTTGAATAACATGTCAGTACAGATGATAGTAAGCATAGTAAAAGCTTGTAAAGTCAAGTAATTGAAGAGTACCGTGAGTCTCTCATGTGGGATCAATCTAATGCTCATCATATTCCTGTGCCAGAGACCTACCTTGCTGCAAGAGATTGACAAAGTAGAGAACAACTAATTGACTCTCTACTCCCAAGTAAAACAGCTAGGTCACATCCAAGAACTCATTCATGATCCCTTTGTTGGGAGACTAACACTCTTATATTTTCAAATTTCAGGGCTGTAGGCAGAGATAATTTTCCTTTTCCCAACCAAATATCATGTCTAGATTACCAAGTGCTCTAACAAATGCTAGAACATCCTGCTACTCTTTTGTAGTGTTTTCATGAGTTTACAATTATCACGTATCAACCTTGAGGAAAGGTAGCTCACTCAGGAGAGTTTCAACACTCAACTCACAGTTTACATGATCTACTCTTGCTACCATCTTAGATGACTTGTGTCTTTCGTGTGTTACCTGACTGACACACTGGTGTCGGAGCATCTTGCCTTCCTAATCTGAAATAAGACTGTCCCCCTTTCTTTATTCTCTCAGAAAGTTTCATATTTTTGCCATTAATCAAAAAGTTTCTTCTGCTGTAATCAAACCTATTTGATGAAAACAAATGAATGTGCTTCCAGATTGCTTGCAAAATTATTGCATGAGATTCTACAATCAATCTTGAGAAAACCTCTAGGGAACTGATTTATCTTCATTCTCCTTATCCATATTCCATCTACTTTTACTTCATTTTACAGACCTTGAGCCGAGGTACATGAAGTAATCTTTTTAGTAATGACTGACTTAAACTTAGTTATTCACTCTACTTTAGAAAAACAATCATTACTCGTCCAAGACCACTTCCTCTTCACTTGCCCCTCCTAGCTTTCTATATTGTATCCCATATTGTCGCAGTCTCTACTCTTTCACCTTCTACTGGCATCTCAAACTACTTTTATCTGCTTTCATTAGTGTAATGGAAGTAAAAAATTCTGAGGAAAGTTTAAAATAGATAGGTCAGAAAATTTGAGAGAGAGCTGAAAACAGGAAACAGGAAAAATGACATAACTTAGTTTGGACTGGAGACTATGAATCTCCCATGAATGGAGGAATGCACTTTACCTGGGGTCAACGAGTTAGTCTCAATGGAGAAAGTAAATGAGAACTGAATAGCACAACATGAGTGTGTGGTGTGATTCCTCTGTACATTCTACTGACTCCATTTTCTTCTACTGAGAAAGGAACTAAACCCAAAGGAGAACCCACCCTGTACCAGGTTAACTCAGGATGTCTCTGATAATACTCTATTCTTTTAGAAGCAAGCATCTTGGATCAGGGTGCCCACAGACTCTCTGTGAACTAATATTATGCTGTACCTGAATCCTTGACACAATAAAATATCTCCTGCCCAGAAATGTCAGGTCTACTCAAATGATCAAATCTCATCTCCCTAACTTGGGTCTGAAACCATTCCATCCAGCTCTCTACTTCTAAATTTCCTTCCTACCTGTTGACTTTCCACACCGCATTCCTTTTCCCACATGTTCCCTGCCTTTATAAAATTCTCTCCTGCAGAATTGGATTCACAAAATATGACTTTTGAAAAAGATCTTAAAATTTCTGTTATTCTGTCTCATCATTTTGCAGAAGAACAAATTGAAACACAGGTTGGAAAAGTTACTGAAAAATAAAAATCAATTTGTGTTGAGTAAAGACAGGATTGGTATGTAGGTTTCCTCCTGTTTGGAGGTAGAAGTCATATACTGTGTTTACAAATGGCTTCAAAATCACCATGGCATCAGGGAGTCACTGGATAATCATTAATTGTGCAAATTTACCTTTGCTGACTACACCACTTTGATAAACTGCAAGGGAATTAACTGCCATTCTACACACTCTGTACCCAGACTCCTATTTAACCTGAAAGAATCAAATTATACCCAGTTATTTACTTGATTGTATATTTAAAAAATGTGATTTTGTTTTTAAACTATGTTTAATAAAATCAAAGATTGTCCCACTATCTCATGATTGTTTCATGAAATTAAGTGTCAGGGCCTTTTCCGTAGACAGTGAACTCTATTGTGGATCTATGAATGCATTTTAACTCTTCTTTGCATGTCTAGTTGTATGTGTCGACATCTCCGTGTGTGTGTGTTTGGACATACACGTGCAAGTTCGGGCAAGTCCACAAAGTTCATTTTTCTAAGTGTTACATACATCTTTGCTGAATATTGTGACAGTCAACTTCGAAGTACTCCCCTCAGGAATTTACGTGCTGACATCAGTGCCTAGTGTACCCTTCGAAGAAATTTTGGAACTCTTTCTGGAATGGCACTGCTCGCAATGGCATGGGGGCAAGTTTGCGAACTTCATTGTATAGTTATCTGTGAGGGAGTTTTTATCCAATAAACAAGTAAGTGCTGGAACACCCTCCCTCCTTACCTTATCTGGCCCCCAGTGACTATTTATTCACCTGAAAATAAAGCAAATATTGAAAGGAAGACGCTTTGATGACATTCAGGACGTCAAGGGTAATATGATGACAGTTCTGATCACCATTCCAGAAAAATAGTCCTGAGATTACTTTAAAGAGTGGACTAGGCGCAGGTGTCAGTACACAGCTTCCCAAGGGGAGTACTTCGAAATTGACTGTAGTGATATTCAGCAATGAGGTATGTCGCACTTTTTCAAGGATGCGTTTGCGAACTTCATTGTCAGGCCTGTATGTGCAAGATTGGTATTGCTATGAGTTAAAAATCAATTTGACGACACCTAACCATAACAAAAACAAAGGCTGAAATAAAGTAAAAGTATGAATAATTGAGACAATTTTTATCTGTCTCAAATTCCACCAGCTTTGAAATAAAATTGTGTTTACCATACTCCCATTATTCTATTTGATTTTAGAGCACATGTCTATAGAAAACCAGTAAACAACTACATTTATTTTTCCTGCTGGATTTAAATACATGTTGCTCAAGGATGTTATCCAAGCAATGCTTGTACTACCATCAACTATTTGCGTAGTGTTAACCATGCAGAGAAAAGAAACAACATAATTTGTAAAGATATATGAATATACAAGACTCAGAATTATATTCTATAAAAACCATATTGCCTGAGGATAACTCATCTTTCTAGATGTGTCACTACTTGTCTATTTTTCAAAGCAAGGATATAATAAGTCCTCTTTATGAGTAGTTTAATTTTTTTAATTGCATCTTGCTTTAAATGAAAATTGACAGAGCACATTGGTTTTTCATTCAAAAATGGATACATAAATTTTTCTGTGATGTGGTTTGCAATCCTCACGTCCTGTCAGCAGTTAATTTGTCCACTCTGGGTTCCCCACGCCCATTTGTCCAGCTTTCCTGTCTGTCACGTGCCTTTGCTTTGGATAGATGTTGCCTATCTGGTCTCATATACTTAATTAAATTAAGGAACATGTTCCTCACGTGTGTTATGATTTGTTTAATAGACCTGTCCAATATTTACCTGAACAGTGCACTTTGGATGTGGCTTCAGTTCTGAATTAGCAGAGTGTCTAGAGGTCATAGCGTTGGGTGTTCCCCTATCTCTGTCAGTCCAGTAAGTCTGAGCTTTATTTTATGAATCTGCATCTTGCTCTGCATTTTTCTCCCATTCCACCTAGGACTTTCTATTGTGAGAACTGTCAGAGTCATTGGTAGTGGTAGCCAGGCACCATCCAGTTCCTGTGGGCTCAAGCTGGTGGAGGCGATAGCTCATGTGGTCATTTGAACTAAAATTGTTCTTGAGTCTTTGATGTTCCCCATTCTCCTCTGCTGTAGATGGAACGGAACAAATCTACATATCTTATACGGCTGTCTCAAACTTTTAAGACCTCAGGCACTCTCCGCCAAAATAGGACGTAGAACAGTTTCTTTATGAACTATGTTATGACAGCAGACTGATATGAGACCTAAACCATCATCCCAAGTCCTCAGACCCGGTAACTTGGATCCTCTAGGTGTCTGGATGTATATAGAAAGATTTTACGTCATTGCTTCAGTCATGTTGTACTGATTTCCCCTTTAATTGTGTTTTCTTTCTCTTTACCAATGCTAACGTTTGTCTGCTAGCTAGACATGTCCTCTCCTCAGCCTTCTACTCTTCATAACCATCACTAATTTTTTTTTTTTTTACTGTGTATTAACTCTCTTTTAGGTTTTTAAGATGGTGTTTTTGTAAGATATTTGTCCCTTTGTGGTTGACTTATTTCACTCAGCATAACACTTGCCCTCCAGATTCATCCATGCTGGGAAATGTTTCATTGATACATCATTTTTTTTAATCTTTGTCTAATATTCTGATAGTTGTGTATACTGTAATTTGTCTATCCCTTCGTCTGCTGATGGGCACTTTGGTTGTTTCCATTTTTGTGCTGTTGAGATAACACCATAATGAACACAAGTGCATGTGTCCATTCATGTTAAGCCAAGAAAACAAACCCACTGCTGTTGAGTTGGGTCCAACTCATAGCAACCCTATAGGTCAGAGTAGAGATGCCCCATAGTTTTCAAGAGGTGCCTGACAGATTTGAACTGCCAAACGTTTGGTTACTAGATGTAGCACTTAACCCACTATGCTACCAGGGTTTCCCCATTCATGTTATGATTCTTATTTCTCCAGGATACGTTGCTATTAGATGGATTATTGGATTATACAGTAGTTCTATTTCTAACTTTCTGAGAAAGTCTCATACCCGTAGTGTTCACACCATTTTACATTCCTACCCGTGGTGTGTAAGAGTTCCAATCTGCCAACAACTTCTGCAACATTTGTTATTTTCTAGCTTTTTATTTGATTATTTATGAAGACTTTTTTCTAACCATCCTCTCCAACAGAATTGGAATAAATCTTTGTGGTCTCTATGTCATTATCTTTAGCCTGCATGACCAGATAATTGCCTAACTTTATTAGTAGATGTATGTCTGTTCTCAACATTACCTTGTATAGGAAGTAATCATATCTTCATATTTAAGTCCATTCTATACTTGTGTCTCCCAAAAGAGTAATGTGTTGCCATCATGTCAACTCCAATTCATAGCGACTGTGTAGTACAGACCAGAACCACTGCCTAGAGTTGCCAAGGAGTACCTGGAGGCTTCGGACTGCCAGCCACTTAGCAACTGTAGGACTTAACCACTAAGCCACCAGGGAATCCCCAAAGAGGAGAGGTAGTTAATTAATTTGGGGGATGAATTTACTGAAGACAGTTCTGAAGAAATGACCTCAATCAATGAAAATACAAAATTAGTGTTGGATTACAGAAACTTCTGGTCTTTGCAGTATTTCAAAATACAGTCTGTGATTATCTCCTCCAAAATTGTTGTATTGTATTCTTTTTCAGTTGTTCTCAGGGCTAGCATTAATTCATGTCATAAGTTTTAAAAACATAATTTGAATTTGGTAATAGATGATCACTCTAAATTGTCTGTAGAAGTTACTGCAACACAGAAGGTGCAAACAAAAGAAAATAATACACTGTCTGATGGGGTAGAAAGACAGTTAATTTTTTTTTAAGCTACTTATTTAGATCCGACTCGAAGGCACCTGGCTTGGCTATTTAGTATAGCACAAACTCCATCTATTTTTTCACATAAGTATCCTTGTGTGTGTGTGTGTGTGTGTGTGTATTTCAAACCGATTGCTCTTTCAAGACATTTAACACATACTTACAAGGATTACGAAAATCTATTCAATAAAAAAGGATTACAATCATTCATTCAATCAAGTTATTTCTGAGTTTAGGTAAGTAATCTTATAAGAACAAAGTTTATCATCCTACATTAATTGTGAACAAAACTTTCCATTTAAGAACTATAAAGACTAGCTTGACAGCAATAAAACAAACCAACCCCTTACCGTTAAGTTGATTCCAACTTGCAGCAACTCTGTAAAGGGTAGAACTGCGCCCCCAGTCCACAGGAAGTTTAACAACAGGAAACTTCCTCCAGAGCCAACAGAAAAGGCATTCCCCTGCAGCTGACACCCTGAATCTGGATTTTTAACCTGATTTACTGTGCAGAAATAATTTTTTCTTTGTTAAAGCCATCTGCTTGTAGTACTTCTGTTAAGGTAATACTACATGACTAAGACAATAACCTAGTCCTTAATCACCAGGACTATTGAGTCCTTAAAAACATCCTCTTTCATTTTTCCCTGCTTTCTCTTTTCAAATTCTCATTGCTCTTTTAGTGAGATCCTAAGTCACGCATCTTAATAGTTTACGTGAATGGCTTTTTGAAATAGCTTTTGTTTGTTTGATCTCTCTTTATTAACTGGGTGAGCTTGTTATTAAATTCCTATCTCATCTACTTTAAAAAAAATGACAATTTTTTTTCCAAGTACATGTCATTTCCATCTTCTTCTTTTGTCAGATCTCCTTGGTGTTCTCTAAATTTGGAGTCATTTCACACATCTCTCCATTAAAGTGATGTTTTTAACATTCTTCTTGCATCAATTATCTCTAAATCTTTTATGCATCTCATTTATCCAGGCTTTCTGTCTTATTCTTGCTTAATCATCCAAAGGTCTGATAATCTTCCATACCTCTTAATATTTGAGAATAAAAGAATGGGAAACATAGCAGGAAGTTCTGCATTGGATTTACTGATTGACAGGTTTGGTATAAAGCAGGTGGACAGGGAGGGAGAATGTTTACACTAGGAGTTGTTTGGAACAACATTCCAGCTGTTGTTTCAGACACAATAATTATTCACATTCTGTTTTCAACAAAGTTACACCAAATTAAGGATCTCAAAACCCCTTAAAAAAATTGTGATTAAGTGAAAGTTTACAATCCAAGTCAATGTTCCATATAAAACCCTGAGAACCCACCTCTCTGCATCTCTATCTGCTCTCCTCACCCGGTGACAGTACTGTCTTCTTTTTCACTCCATACTTTCAGTATCCACTCAACCAGCGCTCATCCCTTCCTCTCCACTTTCTCCTCTTCCCTCTAGAAATAAACCAGTAAAACAGCCTCCTATATGTATGCTAAACCATAAAATGCACATACCACCTACTTCACTCTGTGTCCGCAAGTCCAGTCCATTCTTTTTCTGAAGTGTTGGCCAAACCCCTTTTAACTACAAAGAACAGGAGTGTATGTGATCTATATCTTTAAGAAATACTATAAGATAATGGGAAAATTTTTGAAAGAATTTAGGAAAAAACATTCAAATCTCAAGATAAAGAAAAAATATATAGTATGGTAATTGTCCTGTATCTTCTAGGTTTTGACCAGATTAAGAGTAACATAGAAGGACAGAGTCTCAGAGCTGGAATCCATTTAATGTCATTCTAGTCAAAATTTTATTCCAGGAAAATTTGCCTTTCAAAGTATGGTAGTTTGTATAAATATAAAACTTGCAGATCAAAGCAGAAAGCTCATGATTTGACAAAACATCATCTTTCATGTTGAACAAATATGTTAGCAAATTCTTCCTGTTAGGAGAATTTGACAATGATTGTGACACAAATTGAATATGACATATAATTTTCTTTGATGGCAGACATTTTATTATGTAGCCTGTAAACCCCAGAATATATTAATAATTGATACATTTCGTGATGCCAGAAAGCAGTAGTTTGTATTTGTCTGGTTTGTGAATAAACATTGGCAAATGTATAGATAAAGTAAACAAGGCTTTAGATATGATGATTTAGTGAATTTAAAAAAAAAAAAAAAAAAACCTTGCTTTTAAGATATTTGAAATAAGAAAGTCAATGCAAAACACAACAACCCATAATCTTCCTCAGGCTGGAAAATGTTGCTTCCATAGTATAATGCACATGAGAAGTGGTTTGATATTTATTTGCTGAATATTTTTTGTTATTTTTAACTTAGAGTTCTCTAGAGAAACGGAAGCAGCAGATCAAATGGCAGGCTGGAGACTCCTACAAGTTTGAAGTCCAAAATTAACTGCTCAGGCAATGAGAAGAATGAAGAAGGAATATTCTGGAAAGATATCTACTTAGAGGCAGGTTAAACTCAAGGAAAATACCTATATTCTCCCTGTCTTCAAGTAACTGACTGAGGTCCGTCCACGTTATAGAAGATGATCTGCTTTACATGAAGGCAATTGATTCAATCACTAGTCATTGCTTCGCATCATGGCACCATGTGTTGCAGAGTAGAATTGTGCTCCACAGAGTATTCAAAGTAGACTCTTCAGCTGTAGACAGCCAGATCTTTCTTCCTAGGTACCTTTGAGGGGGTTTAAACTGTCAATTCATGCTAGTAGTCGAATGCTTAACTACTGTGTCACCCATGGTTGCCATGAGTCTGAATTGATGCTACTACAACAGTTTTTTTTTTTTTTTTTTTTTAATTTCTTTGTAAGAGCAGCTAGACTACTGTTTTACCAAACAACTTGGCACTGTGGCCTATTCAGTTTTATGAGCTAAATTGTCTAGGTTTTCATTAATAATTCTGTTTTTGATGTCCATTCAGCAAACTTCAGGTTACATAATTTTATAACCTACATTTAGTCAAAAGTTTTCTTTTTCCTTATTTCCTCTTCTGTCTCTCTCTTTCCTTTATTTATCTTTCCCTGTAGATATGTGCTTTAGGTGTCCAGTGCTGTTATAGCAGAAATACCACAAGTCAATGTGCGTTCTCTCACGGAATCTAGGAGACTACAGGTCTAAATTTAGGGTACTAGCTCCAAGAGACAACTTTTTTTCCTCTGTCAGCTCTGGAATATGATCCTTGTCATCAATCCTCCCTTGTCTAGTAGTGTTTTAGTGAAGGACCCCGGGTCCTTTTAGTGAAGGACCCGGAAGGACCACGGGTCCTTCCAAAGGACATCCTACTTTCTTGCTGGTAGGAGGTGCCCCTGTTTCTCTGCTCACTTCGCTTTTTTATATCTCGAAAGAGATTGAATCAAAATACATGCAGATTGAGTCCTGCTTCATTAACATAAGTGATGCTAATCCCACCTCATTTACATCACAGAGGTATGATTCATAATGCACAGGAAAATCACGTCTGATGTCAAAATGATGGCGAATCACACAGCGCTGGGAATCATGGCTTAGACAAACTGATTCATAGCAATGTGCAAATTTTATTTTAATGAATTCATACTGGCTTCTATAACTGAGCTGAATATTTTTTAATAGTGTAAATCTATAGTTCATTAATATTATCCAATTACATCAAAGTCAGATCTAAGAGACCATCTGTCTAACTCATAAAATTATTCCTGTAAAGTTCATATTTCTCATCGACTTTAAAGTATATATTGTCATTTGCTTATTTACTACCATTGATTTTACAAAACGTAATGTTTTAGTAAGGAATTAAGTCTCTAAAAACAGAAATATAATTCTCTACTGAAGATACTCAAGTGACCTTTCTAATTAATAAAACAAGTTTAAATTTTCTAGTTGTGAAAATGATTTTTTAAAAATCAAGTTGTAGGCAATTTTTCTAAAAAATGTGAAATTTAAGGTTGTTAAAATGCATTATAACTTTTGTTAGAGTTAAAATTGCATTCTCTCTCATCACTAATTATGTTAGGCTGATGCTCTATATCTTGCTAGCAGCTACATATAATTAATAGATTTTTCTTTTTTTTTCCTTGTAAAATATGGTGATATGGATACGGAAATACACTCTTCTTATACATACTCAGTTATCTTGGGCATTAAAAGTGTCTATCATTAAAAAGTAAGTAAACTTTGTAAGGATTGACATTAATAATTATTATACTCATTCCCTAGAGGTACGATAACAGAGTATATCAAATAAAAATGTATTGTCTCAAAGATCTAGAGGGTGAGATATCTGAAAGCAAGGTGTTCTATCTCTCAGAAAGCTATAGTGGAGAATTCTTCTCTGCTCCTTCCTAGTTTCTGATGGTTGCCAGGAATCTTTGTCACTCTTTGGTTTACAGAAGTGTCATTCTGGTCTTTGCCATTTTCATTGCATGCTGTCTACCGTGTACGTCATTTTGTCCTAATTTACCATTTCTTGTAAGGACAACAGCTTTATTGGATTTGGTCAGCCTGACTAGAGGTTTATTAATTTATTGAAATTTTAAAGGAACATGCTTTATTTTCATTTATTTGACTTCACTGATTTATTTCATGTGTTCCTTATACATATTTTTCTCCTTTCTGGGAATTACTTGACTACTCTTAAGATTTCATTCTATCTCTTCTATCAACATTTTGTTAAAACTTTTAAGTGGTTACCCTAGACATTTTGGTATATATTGTTAATTAATCAGAGTCTATAATATTAGGGTGGTGTAGTGATTAAGTGCTACGTCTGCTAACTAAAAGGTGGGGTGTGCAATCCTCCAGGCACTCCTTGGAAACTCTATGGAGTAGTTCTACTCTGTCCTATGGGGTTGCTATGAGTTGGAATTGATTCGATGGCCTTGGGTTTGGTTTTGGTTTTTATAATACTAGGAAGTTTGGGGTCTCTTAAAATCTTTATTTTAAGAGACAGAGTTTCAGGAAGTAGACAGGAAATGAGAGTTTCAGAACTTAGACAGGAAGTGAGAGTTTCAGGACACAGGTTCAAAGAGGATTCTGGGTTGCGTTTCTTTTCATGGTTGGGGCTTTCACCAGCAGCTCTCATTTCCACCAGGCTAATAAGCTCGGTGGCTTATTGTAGTTAGACCCTTTTGCTGCCATTCCCTGGCCACCTTGGCTCCTCTGTGATGAGTGAGAGAAACGTAAAGCTTGGCAGGAATGGAGAGAGCTCTCTCTCACCACTTAAAAGTTGGCAGGTCTGCCACTTGGTATTATCATAACGATTCCTTTTTGATCTCGGGTTGTAATGAGCCTATTTGGACTGCCTTCCATTATTAGATTACAAAAAAAAAAATACCATCGAGTCAATTCCAACTCATAGTAACCTATAGGATAGAGTAGAGCTCTCCCTTCAATTTCAGCTGTTGACCTTTTGACTGTCAGCTGAAAGCTTAACCACTGTTCCAGTGCTGGGTTCTAAGCTGCCTTGTTTTACTGGATTAGAGCTTTTAAAATGATTATTGATCTATTGTTCTTTTCTTCTGGAGGGCCTTAACAAATTTGCCTCCTTCTTATCATCTTTGAAAGTTTTTCTCTGGTTGTTTCTTATGTTATTTTAATAGCTATTCTTAGGGAAGGAGCAGGGAGAAACAAGTACGTATCTTGGTGTTGAAATCAGATACAAAGATCTACAATTAAGTTTGCTAACTCATCCTAGAAAAAGTGCTACATACTTCATTGCTGAATATCACCATGGTCGCCTTTGAAGTGGTCCCCTTGGGAAGATATGCCACCAATATCAGTGCCTAGTCCACCATTCAAAGCAATTTGGGGACTTTTTTCTGGAATGGCTTTCAGAGCTGTCATCGTAGTACCCTTGAGGTTCTGAATGTCGTCCAAATGTCTTCCTTTCAATATCTTCTTTATCTTTGGATAAGAAAAACAGTCATTGGGGGCCAGATCAGGTGAATAGGGAGAGTATTGAAACATAGTTATTTGTTTGTTGGCTAAAAACTCCCTCACAGACAACTACAGAATAAAGTTTGCAAACTTGCTGCTGCGCCACTGTGCACAATGGCCATTCTAGAAAGAGTTCCAAAATTGTTTTTAAGGTAGACTAGACTCTGGTATTGGTTAACAGGTTTCCAAGGGGAGTACTTCTAAGGTGACCATAGTGGTGTTCAGCAATGAGGTACATAGCATTTAGAGCAATTACGTTCCCAGACTTCACTGTCTGACCTAGTACAATGATCAAATCTATTAATATTGAGAGGATTGTAAATGACAAGATTAAGTTAATTTGCAATCACTTTAAATATTAACAAACCACCACCACCTATTTTAAGGCTTATTACGAATAAATTTAGGAAACAGATCTTCTGGGCTCTACAGCAAACTTCTGATGACCCAGAATAAATGACATATATTTACTCCTGGACCTATTAATAATATCAGTTTATTGAAAACTCTAGCATTATTTACATGCTTTGTGTTCTCTTGTATGCTATCTTTTTCTGTTGTTGATAAGTTGAATATTCTAATTCTAAATCATGTTTTAGCCATCAATTCTAGGATATTCCTATACCCAATGAAGTTGTACACTGTAGTTATATAATAGCACCAGAAGAGTCAATTTATTATGTTATTTACGGCCACAGATTCCTAAACTTTACAGGTGGTAAAGGGTATATTCATGCAAGACTTTTCTTTTTCCTAAAATTGGAAAATACCCCCTTAAAAATACTCCTGTTTAATGTTTAGTATCCACTTACCACTAAGTACAAATAGATGTGACACTGAAAGATTTTCATCCTCTTCAAACATTTTGAAGGGTCAAGGCATTTCCTCAAATATTTTATATATCACAGGCCTATAGTTATCCACAAAAAAATAAGGGATATTAGAAACGGTTGGGGAGGGAGAGACTCTAGGTTTGAGTAGTTACACATAAACCCAGCTTTTCTTTTTTTCCATAACATTTCAGTTGTTTATTTGTGTACCCTTGTAAAACAATTATTAAATTGAATAATTTAATTTAAAAATATGAAAGGAGAATTAAGATATCAATCCTTACCTTGATCTATACACTCAATACAATCTCTATTAAAATCTCAGAAAATTATTTTGTGGAGATAGACAAATTTATTTAAAGGTTACACAGAAAGGTAAAAGAGAGCAGCCAACACAATGCTGAAGAAGGACAAAGTCCTTCACCTTGAAGACCTAATATAAAGGTATGGCAATAAAGGTGGCATGGTATTGTTTAGAGAATACAGAAACAGAACAGAAAGCCCAGAAGCGCAGACCCACACAAAGACTCCTTAGCTTATCTTGGATGAAGAAGCAAAGGCAATCCAATGTAGAAAAAATAACTTTTCCTCTAATCATATGGTACAGCTGGACCACATGCCAAAAGATAAATAAATAAATGGATAGATACTGGCCTTACACTTCTCATAAAGCAATTCAAAATGAAACATGGTCCTAAATATAAAATTTTAAAAGTTTAATATTTCTGGATGATAACATCGGAGAACATTTGGGTGCTTTTGTATTAAACTCTAACATAACATGGGCAGGTTTTTACCTCCTTGCTGGGATGCATATAATTCGAAGGAAAAGTCTCAAATGCTCAAAGTCCTGAACATGAAAGAAAAAATTATAATGTCAAACTTCGTACTTCAAATTATTGCCTATTAATGAAAGATGCATAAGATGCAGATATGCAGGAGGGAAAAAAATCTTTCGAATGGATCCCATATCTAGGAAAATCACATTGAAATGCAAAGTGGTACACATCACACAGTACTAGGATTCATGGCATAGCCAAATTGATACACATATTTTTTTTAATTTTTATTTTTATTTAACATAACTGAGTGAAAATGTACATTCACATATAAATTTACATGCCCCCCTATATGCAGCTTCCACTGCTCTCCCTGTCTGGTGACAGCACACTATTCCTCTCTGCTCCATACATGTCTCATCCTCCCAACAGCCTCATTTCCCCTCCTCTCCGTCCACTCCCCTTCCTCCAGCCAGAGGTCAGCAAGATGATATCCTATAGATGTATAGAACCATAAAGTGCTTCCAATATATGGTCACTCTGCATTGCCAAGTCCAATCCATTCCTGTCCAAAGAGTGGACCTTTGTTCTAATTTATGGGAAAGGGCAGCATCAGGGTAGGGGGCCATGCGCTCAGAGGAACCCCCAAACCGCTGGACCATCAATTGAGGTCTTTTAGTGGAGATCTCAGGATGCACCCCTTTTTATTCTTGTGTTGCCAGTGAGACTCCTCTCTGTGAGCTCCATCGTGGCTATCACTGGTGGTGGCCGGGCACCATCCGGTTCTTCTGGTCCCAAGTTGATGTAGGCACCCACTCTTGCGGGTCTCTCTGTCTTCTCGGTTGTCTTTACCGCATGTCACTTTGGTCCTCGGTGAGCATCCGTTCCTGCTGAGTTGGGACCATTTGCTGTGTCCTCGGATGGCAGCTTGGCAGCTTTTAAGACCCCAGATGCCACTCACCCATGTGGGGTGCAGAGATCTCTCTTAGCAAAACGCTAGTTGTGCCAATTGGCCTGGATTTCGCCTAAGAGCATGGTCCCCCGCCCCCCGCCCCAGCTACTCTATCCTTGCAGTATTAAGATGGAAGGAGTACTCAAGTTATGCTGACGTCCACTTAATGTTGTTCTTGTTTCTAATGTGTGCTATCACCACTTTCTCCCAACTAGATTTCTAGTAACTATCTAAACTAAACCCTCCGCTCCTCACCCTCTCTCCCTCCCCTCCCTTGCAGCTGTCAAAGAGTCTTTTCTTCTATACACAAGTCTGTTTTTGAGATCTTATTGTAGCAGTCTCATACAGTATTTGTCCTTTTGTCGCTGACTACTTTCACTCAACATAATGTCTTCCAGTTGAAACCAGGTTAGGAGATGTTTCCTGGAATCATTGCTATTCTTTATCATTGCGTAGTGTTCCATTGAGTATATGTACCATAGTTTACCTATCCATTCTTCTATTGTTGGGCATCTGGGTTGATTCCATCTTTTTGCTATTGTGTACTGTGCTACGATAAACATTCTGGTGCATGTGTCCGTTAGTGTGAAAGGCCTTGCTTCTGTAGGATATATTCCAAATAGTGGAATTACTGGGTCAAATGGTATATCGATATCCATTTTTTTAAGGAAGCGCCAGATTGCCTTCCAAAGAGGCTGGACCATTTTGCAACCCCACCAACAGTGTAGGAGGGTTCCACTTTCTCCACAGCCTCTCCAGCATTTGTTGTTTTGTGTTTTCTGGATCATGGCCAATCTTGTTGGGGTGAGATGGTATCTCATTGTTGTCTTGATTTGAATTTCTTTAATAACTAAAGATCGTGAACATGTCCGCATGTGTTTCTTGGCTGCCTGGATCTCCTCTTTAGTGAAGTGTCTGTCCATCTCCTTTGCCCATCGCTTAATACACATACTTTTAAGGGACACAATTCATTCCTTGACAGTCTATTTTACCATCCTGCTGGGCTCGAAATAAATGACACTGATGTAGGAAGGAGAAGGCACAACCACCATGCGAAGAAGAACAGCCAAGAGTGGAGAGCATGTCCATTGGATTTGGGATTCCTGGAAGCAGCAGACCAAAAAAGAGAGCAACTGGTAACCCTGACGACGTTACGGATCAGTGGCAGTGGAGACCTGGCAGCAGGAGATCACATGAATTTGAGGCAGAAGCCCAGGGTCAGAGAGAGGCTGCCTTGTGAGCACAGCTAGGAAGAGGCTCTCCTGATGGAAGAATTGTATCCTTGAGTGATCCTGCTACTACTTTACTAAACCCTATCATCATGAGTGGAAACCCTGGTGGCATACTGGGTTAAGTGCTACATCTACTAACCAAAAGGTCTGCAGTTCAAATTCTCCAGGTGCTCCTTGGAAACTCTGTGGGGCAGTTCTACCCTGACCTCTAGGGTTGCTATGAGTTGGACCTGACTCCACGACAGTGGGTTATAATTGCGATTATTGTCTATGAGTTCCACGTGGTCATTTCAGTAAACTACTGTACCCAGCAGAAAAGTAAGGAGTGCTGTGGAAGGGATGATTGGTGTCAGAATTGCTAAAGACAGTAGAAAGAGGAGGCTTGTCTGCCTTCTACTTTGTGGGAGTCAACCTTATGCTATTTATCTGAGTTCTTCTTCCACCTTTTAGGGGTGGAGGAGGTCAGACACTACCCTCATACCATTTTTATGCCATCATTAGCTTTTCTTTTTGTTAGTGTTGTTCCTATTGCAAGTACTCTGAGTGTGGGTATTAAGGTTTCCACATTGGTTTCAGCTGACCTGGTAGATCCCTCAGCTCCTGAACTATCAAAAAGCCATCAGCCTATCATCCTCATACTTTAAGCAAAACAAAAAGGTAAACCTCAGATATTAGACTTCCAATCACACTAAGAAACAGACAAGGTACCTTTAATGGAATTTTGAAATCTAGATTTGACGAAAATTACTGATGGGTTTTAGATTTTAAAATTCCATTTACTATGATTATGGGAAACTGACCTGACTTTGGGTGATGGATACTGTATTGCAATTTAGAGAATCTAACTTACTGCCATGTTTCTTACATATGCTAAGAATCTGGCTCAGTCACTTAATTCTCCGGATCCTCAGATTTATCATAAAACAAAAGTGGGACAAGGAGAGTTTCTAGATCTTCTTCAGAGACTGATAAAATCCGATGGAAGCACTGTGGCAAAAGTGACGTGTTACAGATAGTGGCAGGACGTGCACTTGAGTCTTCTGTCCTCCTTTTCCTTTCTTCATTCATTTTTCTGTTATCACTATTAATAGCAGTCGCAGTGGTGATGGTGTTGTGAATAATTCTACATTAAACAAATCAGCATGAATAGTGCCTCAGAAATTGTCAGTGAAGTGGCTGCTATACCATAAAAACCAAAACCAAACCCACTGCCTTCAAGTCAATTGTGACTCGTACTGACCCTATAGGACAAGAGACAACTGCCCCACAGAGTTTTCAAGGAGCACTTGGTGGATATGAACTCCCGGCGTTTCGGTTAGCAGCTGAAGAGCTTAACCACCATGCTTTCAAGATTACCATAGAGCTGCATTAATTTCACTGCAGATTTAAAAATCACGTGTACAAAATTCTGTAGTTGGAAAATTCTGTCAATGGAGCACTAGAAGACTTTTCTTTCCTTCCTTCCAAGGAGGAAAGTGAGAAATCGCAAAACAAAAGATGCTAAGTAATGCAGCCAGAATAATACAGAAGACAAAAATGGAGTCAACTGTGAATGGGCACCTTGGAGCAGAACAGGGAAGCTGAGCCTTTCAGAGGTATTTCTTCATACTACCCATTCCTACCACTACCATGAACTTTATTTGTGTAAGCAGCAGATAGATATTAAGCACTGTGCTGAATACCATCTGCTCCATCAAGATCCCGTTTTCAGAGCAAATACCTCCTTAGCTGTTGGGATTATTGGGTACTCTCAAGTGACAACTGACACTCTTGTCCCACAGCTACAGGAATCTCTCAAAACTAACAACAACAAAAAATAGATGGCATTGCCTTTGGGAGGTGGACAACCGCAGTGAGTGATGAATGACTGCAGGAATATAGTGGCCAAGCTTCCTTCACCTCAATTCAGGACAATTCTGAAGTGGCACCGCAGTTTCAGAGCTTCCCCTGGGAGCAGCTAACCCTCCAGCTACCTGATGGATAGCTTTTCACGGTCCTCAGTCCTGCTTTCATCACTCTTTTGCACATACATCTCCTGCAAGCACTTTCCAATAAACCTCTGCTTGCAAATATTCCCCTCAGAGTTCATTTCCAGGAAACTGAGACTGAGCAAATGATTAAGTATAAAGACAATAATATGCTAAGAATGCTACTTGGTTGTAGGAATTGGGAGAATTAATATAAAGATGGTCTTCTGCATAAATATGGTAGAAAAAGTGATAAATATTTGATATAATCATTAGTTATTGTGTTTGAGAAAAGAATGGCAATTCTACGTACACTCAACAGGGAAATTTTAAATGATGGGTTTAGAATGAGTTGAAATTTATAATGAGCATTGAACATATGTCCTCCAAGCTAACATAGCGAAATACCCATTCCTACTAGGAAAATCTTTTTTGTTTGCCCCCCAATGAGTGGTTATTATTATTACAGTTGAATGAAGATCTACATTTCCATATAAATTCACATGCTCACCTATAAGCAGCTCCCACTGCTCTCCCTGCCCGGTGACAGCACATCCCTCTTCTCTGCTCCATACATGTCCTATCCTCCCAACAGTCTCCCATCCCCTCCAATCCACTCACTCTCCTTCCTTCAGTAAGAGGTCAGCAGGATGACACCCTATAGATGCATAGAACCATAAAATTCTGACAAGATATGATCACTCTGCGTTGCCAAGTCCAATCCATTGTTGTTTGGAAAGCTGACCTACATTATGATTTATGGACAAGGGCAGCATCAGGGCCAGGAGCCATGCTCCCAGGGGAACCCCGAAGCCCCCAAACCATCAATTGCTGTCTTTTATTGGAGATCTCATGGTGCACCTATTTATTCTATTGTTGCCAGTGACACTCCACTTAGTGAGCTCCATTGTGGCTATCACTGGTGGTGGCCAGGCACCACCCCGTTCCTCTGGTCACGAGTTGATGTACAGGCCCACTCATGTGGGTCTCTCTGTCTTCTGGGTTCTCTTTTCTCCATGTCATTCTTGTCCTCTGTGATCATCCATTCCTGCTGAGTTGGGACCACCTGCTGTATCCTCAAATGGGAGCTTGGCAGCTTTTAAGACCCCAGATGCAACTCACCAATGAGGATGGCAGAGAGTCCTCATTAGCAAAATGCTAGCTGTGCCAATGGGCCTTGATTCCAATTGACAGCTTGGTCCCCAGCCCCCCGCCCAGCTACTCTGTCCTTCTAATATTGGGTTAAGATGGGAGGAGTACTCAAATTGTGTTGAAGTTCAGTTATCATCGATCTTCTTTCTAATGTGTGCTGTCACTGATTTCACCCAACCAAATTTGTATTAACTATCTAATCTAAACCCTTCCCACTTGCCCTCCCACCCTCCCCACACTTGCAGCCATCAAAGAGCCTTTTCTTCTATGTGTGAGTCTGTTTTTTAGTTCTTATCGTGGGCGTTCTCATGTAATATTTGTCCTTTTGTCGCTGACTACTTTCACTCAGCATAATGTCCTCCAGTTCAAACCAGGTTAACAGATGTTTCCCTGAATCATCATTGTTCTCTATCATTGCATAGTGCTCCATTGAGTATATATACGATAGTTTACCTACACATTCGTCTGTCGTTGGGCAACTAGGTTGATTCTATCTTTTTGCTATTGTGGACTGTGCTGCGATGAACATTCATGTGCATGTATCAGTTGGTGTGAATAGGAAAGTCTTGCATGAACATGCAGAGGACCAAAACTAACATGGTGTATAAAGAGCAGTGAGCATTTACTATTAGTTAAATCAGTTGAGAGCCAAGAAACAACTGAAGAATAGCACAAAAAGATAAACAAGTGTCAGATAAGAAGCAGGTTTTTGTGCCAAGAAAGAGGAGTCTGGATTTTATAATACAATCCTGAAAACATTAAACTAACCAAACCAAATCCATTGATCTCAAGTCAGTTCCAACTCACAACAACCCTATAGGTCAGAGTAAAACTGTCCTAAAGGGTTTACAAGGAGCAGCTTATAGATTCAAATTGCTGACCTTTCGGTTAGTAGCTGAGCTCTTAACTACTGTACAACCAGAGTATGTTTGAAGATACTAAAACAAACAAACCAACTAATTGTTGTAAGTTGATTCCAACTCACAGCAGTCCTATAGGACACCACACAGTGTTTCCAGGGAAAGGCTGATGAATTCAAACTGCCAATGTTTTGATTAGCAGCTGACTCTTCATGGTTAGGTTAAGTCGTAACTGTTACTGTGAATGACCTGTTTAAGTGGGATGAAGAATAAGAAGACAGAAAGAAACATAGGTCCTTAGGTTAATATCGTACACTTGTATTTACGCTTCCATATTACACTGGAGATATATAGCAGTATTATGCTTTATTATAATTTAAAATTGAGTTTTCCGTACACATTTCAAATTATTCTTCCTTTACAAATGAGGATTTACAAATAAACCACTGAGTATTAATTACTTCACTTATTCATTCTTTTCTTCTCTCTCTCCTTTTAATCTGTGCCAAGCCAAGTGCCATTGAGTCGGAATCTGTACCTCACCTTTTTCCACAAAAGTACCAATTTCTGACCCACGTTAAAACATTAGGAATTCAACTGTCTATACCATTGGGTATTTCTTTTTGCTATGTTTTTAGTGTCTCCCATGCCAATTTTGCATTTTGTGGAATCTAGACAGCAAAGGGAAGCACATTAAATGTACAAGGGAATTCTGCCAAAAGTGTAACATCAAACTTCAAATTCTACTCTCTAATCTCAGAAGTAAATTGAATGTGATGTGGCGGAAAGTGCACAAACCAACTTCCGACACAGGTTGGACTCTGATGCTTATCAGGTAAGAGAAAACAAAGAATCCCTTTTACCTCCAAAGGCATCATTTGTCTTTTGAAGAGCAGGGAGGTGCAGTTAGAGAAGGGTGGTAATTTTCTCAACCTTGAGAAGTCACCCATCTTACATGACATAGCATGGCCGTCTTCAAAGTAGATGCAAATCTCTCAAGATTGACCCTGTGCCTCTTGCCTATCCATGCACACACCCAGTTGCTAGCCTTCATTCCATGTTCGCAGAATCAGAGTCAATATGTATACAAAATGGTGCTGTCTTTATCACAATACGGAATACCGAATGTTTCTATTAGCAAGCAGTTTACCCACATGACATAATTGTTTCTAACAGTAGAGAGAACACATACTTGGGGCTCATGAATCTTTAATGGGTTTTGCATTTTAAAGGCAACAGGACAAAAATGGCTCTTTGAAATGTCACGGAACGATGCTTATGCATTAAGTTATGCCATTCCTCAGCAAGATAATATGTCTTTACGAACTTCCCTTCTGTTTCTTATCATCTGCGCCCTACACTATTAATGAAGCTGGCTTTTTTCTTTTTTTCTTTTGCTGTCTCAACATGGGAAAGGTTTGTATTTCTTCTCCAGATAGCCGGCACTTTTGAAGAAAGAAAAGAGTATTTTGTTTTGGTATGCAATTTATATTCACATCTGGATTTTATTCATTGGATTTGTTACAGGTGAAAATAAAAGGATATAGTTTTCTCTGTAGAGAGTGTCTTTGAGAATTTGCGATCCAACCACCATATTTTACCCTCATCATAAAGCAAGATGGATTCCTGATTGCACAGTGGTTATGTAGTAGGCTGCTAACCAAAAGATCAGCAGTTCAAACCCACCATCCACTCCTTGGAAATGCTATCCAGCATTACTACCCAGTCCTGCGGGGTCACTATGGGTCAGAATCTATTCAGTGACAGTGGATTTGGGTTTATAATAGTGAGATAGTTTTTATCCATGAAAGACAGGAACAGCATGCCCTTATATAAGTTTCCTAGTGCCCCAAGAAAAGACTAGAACAGTGTTTAAAATGTTGTAAGCTGAAGGATTTATTTCAGAGATCATGCTGTCAGACAATATGGTACTCCGTATGGAGTACACCCAGGGGTACTGATCTCCTTGATGGATTCTTCCCTATGGCAGACACAGGTTCCTTTACAGCAGCCATGCATGAGACAACACCAGCCTAGACCTGACCTATGACAGTTAGCCGTCTGGCTCAAATGGGCTATGACTGTGGCACATGGTCTCACCTTGTATAAATAAGCCAAGGTGAATTCAACAAATATTACTTTTATAACTTCTGTTTAAAAAGTAGTTGCATGAAAATATATTAACTTTCAAGGGACTAGGACATGCTTCAACGTAGGGAGAAGGTAATTATCATGTCCATAGAGTGACGTTTCACAACCCAGATTCACTTCAGTGACTATACTTTTTATATTTCAAGGATCCCTGCCTGCTGAGAGCTGAGGAGTCTGGAAAAATGTAATCAGTGATTTCATCTATAGGTTGACTGCAAATCAGTTTTCTGTCAGTGCCAGCCTGTACTGGCTGCAGAGCTACTTAAGAGTGGTTGCTTAAGAATATGCTACCATTTTCATCACATCACTTAGCTGCTCACAAAATTTCTCAATCCAATATTCAAAGTCAAACTTCTTTTTCTAGCCTTTACATTGTAACACTGATTTCACAGAGCTTGATGATTTCAACATAAACTATCAGACCATATCAATGAAGTGAAGAACAGTTCTAAGGTCCTACCCTCTTTGAGAAATCTCTGGATGTGCAAATGGTTTAGGATCTGGGCTGCTAACTGAAAGTTTGAAGGTTCCACTCTACCCAGAGGTGTCTCAAAAGAAAGGCCTAGTGATCTACTTCTAAAAATATCAGCCATTAAAAATCCTATGTGCCAGTAGTCTAGTCTGAGAAAACATGGTGTCACCAGGTTCACTTTGGTGATGTAGTGCATAGTTTGATGAGTAAAAACCACAGTTATAAGTTTATTGCCACAGCTCCTTTTCTATCAAGTTCTGTGAGAATATTAGGTGAGAAAACCATGGTAATAGCTTGAATATTCTATAAAATTTTAGAGAGTGTTGCAGTTAACAGTACTCTGGGAGTCCGACATCAGTCCAAATGTTGACTAAAATAAGGTTGACTCCTGACTTCTTTCAAGGAACAAGGGGTTCGATGTGACTGACCACACATTGTACGAATGTCTGGTGTCCTAGAGGAACAACATCATATTAAGGTACCAGCATTAGTTTCCCACACTATCAGGTTGAGTTTTCAATATCCTCAGAGACAGGGATTCTCTCTGCTCATTGGCCAGGGACATGTACACAACATTCCATCCTTTTCTCAGTGGCTATGTTGCTCATGGATACATTGTACAAGTGCTAATATAGACAAGGAAGGAGAGAATGTGACTAATGACCACGGAAGGAGTCATCCCATGTTTTAGTCAGCTAGTGCTTCTCTAACAAAAACACCAAAAGTGAATGGCTTTACAAAGAGAAATTTTGTTTGCCACAGTACAGAAGCAAAAATTCCAAATTCCCTGTGGCAGCTTCAGGGGAAGGCTTTCTCTGCTGGCACAGGAAACATGTCCTTGTCATTGATCTTTCCCTAGACTGGAAGCTTTTGAGGCACAGTGACCCCAGACCTTTCCAAAGAACACGCTCAGCTTTCAACACTGTTTTTTGTGGTATGAGGTCCCCAAAAATCTCTGCTGGCTCCTCTCTATTGTTTCTCAAGAGACTACTTCAAGGCACAAAACAAACCTACACACTGAATCTTACTCTATTAACAGAACCACTGCCCATCCAACCTTATTAACATCATAGGGGCAAGAATTCCAACATGGAGGAACATCACGGAATACCAGGGATTATGGCATAGCCAAATTGCCACAGATTTTTCAGGGAACAGAATTCAATCCATGGCACCATGTGTCCAGTATGGAAAAGAGTCGTCAGTGCTGGATAATTTCTGATGAGAATTAAGGTGAGGAAATAAAATCAGTCTGAATAATGTGTTCCTAATTTCTTAGGTTCATCTAGGTTTCTCCAAGTTAACTTTCCCTAGAATATTTCCATAACTCAAATCTCCTTTACTACCAATGGGTTTAACTTCATCATTGTGTTTCATTAAATGTCTTTGAGATGGGTTGTAATTCAGAAGGTCTTACTCCAACTGGTGCCATGAATACTTGGATTATGTGGGAATCAGGTCTGTGTCCCTTCTTCCTCTGTGTAGAAATCAAATACAAAGCTACAGAGAAGAGTTGAAGGAGAGACATCAAGTGCCACTAAGGCAGATGGCACAGGAGTCTGGGCCTCCATGTTAGATAGTTTAATTCCTCCTTCTAGACCTCTTCTAACCTAGTTTCAAATAAGCCATTGCTATCACAAAATGAACTTGAGTGTGACCATGTGATCCTACAATGAGGCAGACATGAAGTAGTACATAAGAGGTACACAATCTCTTTGTATCTAATGATCAGATTTTTTTGTCTTTATTAATTCTTAACTGGAATATCTAAAGTCAAAGTAAACCAGGGGGTGGAGTCAAGATGGCAGACTAAATACATGTCTCCCTAAATGCCTCTGGAGACCAAGACCTGAATTGATAATTAAATGGAGCCTTCTGGACACCTAGTAAGTGCCAGGATGCTGCATAGGGCTGTTAATTTGGACTTCACAACACTGAACAGAAAACCTCCTCTTTTTCACAGACACCACTCTCTGTGAGCACGGGCTTGCATGGAGCAAAGGTAACTCACCATTTTAATTATTTTTTTCTCTGTCTTAGCCAGCAGGCAGAGCTAGGACTTGGCTAACCACTAATCTCAGACGCACTGCTGGTGGGATCGACAAGTGAAATTGCCATATTTTGAGAGCCTGGCTTTGGACTCTGTGCAGCTAGGCACCTTTGGCCTCTCTTTCTGCCTCCACCAGAGAGTTGACTGGACCCAGCCAGGCAGCGAGCTTGTGTGAGACAACATCTTAATACATTGGGAGGTGGAGACAGCCATATGGAGGCCCCAGATGGACTTAGTTGGTAGGCTGGGAGGCAGCCCCTGCCCAGAGGAGAGCACTTTTCCAGCAGAAAAGCAGTGTTTTCCACAGTGTCACCTACAACTAGGGCTTGGCAACAGTGGCTGTGGACTCTGGGCATCTCGGCACCTTTGGCTTCTCTTTCTGCCTCCACCATAGAGTAATCTGGAACCAGCCAGGTGGTGAGCTTGTGCGGGACGCCATACTGATCCACTGGGGTATGGAGACATCCATATGGAGGCCTCAGTTGGACTTGGTTCCTAGGCTTGGAGGCAGAGCCTCCCCAGGGGCGAGTGCTTCTCCTGCAGAAAAGCAGTGTTTTACACAGTGTCGCCTATGACTGGGGCCAGGCAACATAGACTGTGGACTCTGTGCATCTTGGCACCTTTGGCCTCTCTTTCAGCCTCCACCATACAGTAGCCTGGACCCAGCAAGCTGGCGATCTTGTGCGGGACACAATTTTGTTACACTGGGAGGTGGATATACCCATACAGAAGCCTCAGCTCAACCTAATCCTTGGGCTGGGAGGCACTGCCTGCCCAGAAGAGAGCACTTTCCCAGCAGAAAAGCAGTGTTCTACACAGTGTCACATATGGCTGCAGCCCAACAGCAGAGGCCAGCAGGGCAGTAGCCTTTCTGTATTTTGAGCTAGTTTATAACATCTGGAGTTTGATATAGAGGTACTTACTTTGCCAGGTGGGAAAGAGTGACATATACACCTGAAAACCTGACTGACTTTGGAAGCTGTCAGATACTTTTTACCTCTCATTTTAAGATTGCCTAGAGAAGCAACTGTGGTTCATCCTCACAGCATCTCTCCCAGCCTCTACTGACTCATATGATGCCCCCAAAGCAACAAACTCTGGAGAGAAACATAACCAATAAATCACCTATGAGTTCAGAAGGCCCCCAAAAGAAAGCACTTCACAACTTCCCAGATGAAGAAGCTTTTCTGAAACTATCAGAAGGTGAATACAAAAAGATTATATAGAGAGCCCTCCTAGACCTTATACAAAATGTAGCAGAGCAAAACAAAAGATTAAGCAAGCTGTTCGATCTGGTGGAACACGAGTACTCTGATCCAATAGATCAAGAACAAAATCAAAGACACCGAAACTTCAATTCAAAGCCAAGAAAACAGAATGGAACAAATGGAAAGGACACTTTCTGATTGGAAGACAGAGCTTGTCACTCTGGTATACGTGAGGAGAAATCAGAAAAAAGAAACAAGAAAAAGGAAAAAGCATTAAGAAGCATGTGGGACTATATAAAGAGGAACAATCTATAATCAATTAGAGTTCCTGGACAAGGCAAGGCACCTGAGGACATGGAGAGTATTGTTACTGAGCTGCTGACAGAAAACTTCCCAGAAATTATGAAAGAAGAAGATCTAGATGTCCAAAATGCATATCAAATGCAACTCAATGTAGATCTCAAAAGAAAGCCTCCAAGACATATTATAATTCAGCTTAATAAAATGAAAAATAGGCAGAAACTCTTAAAGGCAGGAAGACTCAAAGCAAAGCTAGCATTCAGGGGGAAACCCTGTATGCTTTTGTCAGATTTCTCAGCAGAAACAGTGCTGGCACAGAGACAGTGCCATGACACATTGAAAGCCTTGAAGGAGAAGAACTTCCAACCAAGAATTATATATCCTGAAAAATATCTTTCAAATATGAAAATGAAATGAAGACATTTGCAGATAAACAGGAACTAAGAGACTTTATGAAAACCAAACCAAAGCTACAGGAAATACTGAAAGAATCTTTTGTCTTACAAGAACAAAACCACTAACTTTATACTTTAGAAGCAAATTCAGGACACATCATCCAGAATCCTACTCAGTTAGGGAGGGCTCCAAACTCAACCAAAGCTATAATAATGAAAGAAATAATCCAATGATCATATCATGAAAACTATGATGTCATCATAGTAAAAAGAGGGATGTACTACAGTTGTTTTAGTCCTTCCAGATGGAGAGAAAGTTACTAAGAATGGTAGTACTTGAAATTGGTTTATAAATAGTTTATTAAGGGAGATCATGCGGCAGCTGTAAAGCACAATAAAGATGCAACATATCAAAACAAGAAATGTAATACAGGAGTCTCGACAACCACGAAACCAACTCTGAAAAAGGTGAAAAATCAACTCACAAACAAGAATGTCTCGGAACAGGTTAGTAAGAACAACAGAGAAAATATCAACACAAAAATAAACATATCACAATGGCAGCACTAAACACATACATATCAATAATTATATTTAATGTGAATGGACTGAACCCTCCAGTAAAGAGATATCAAATGACATATTGGGTCCAAAGACATGACCCATCCGTATGTTGCCTACAAGAAACTAACCTTAGACTTAAAGATAGGAACAAACTGAAAATTGAAGGATGGAAGAATATACATCAAGCTAACAATGAACAAAGAAGAGCAGGTGTGACAATTCTAATCTCAGATAACATAGATTTTAATGTAAAATCCACCATCGTGGGCAAGGAAGGGCACTATTTATTGCTGAAAGGTTCAACACACAAGCAGGACTTAACAATATTAAATATTTATGCACTTAATATTACAACTCCTAAATACACTGAAGAAACACTGACTACACTAAAAAAATGAGATGGATCACTCCACAATAATAGTAGGAGACTTCAACACTCCACTCTCAATATTGGACAGATCATCTAGAAAAAAGCTCAAGAAAGAAACAAAAGACCTTATTGTCACAATTAACCAACTAGACTTCATCGATATACACAGAACTTTCTATCCATCAGCTGGCAACTACACCTTCTTCTCCAGTGCACATGGAACATTATCCAGAATAGACCATGCGTTAGGACATAAAGCAATTTTCAACAAAATGATAACATTGAATTAATGCAAAGCACCTTTTCAGATCATAAAGCCCTAAAAGTCAAAATCAGTAGCCAAAAAAAATAGACAGAAAGTGGAACTCATGGAAACTAAACAACATCTTGCTCAAAAACCCATGGATTATAGAACAAATCAAGCATGAAATAAAGAAATTTATGGATTCCAGTGAGAATGAAAACACTTCCCACCAGAACCTATGGGATACAGCCAAAGTAGCCCTCAGAGATCAGTTTATCTTCATAAATGTACACATCTGAAAGGAAGAAAGAAACCGAATCAAAGAACTGACTCTACAGTTTGAACAAGTAGAGAGAAAACAATAGATGAACTCCTCAGGCACCAGAATAAAACACATCATAAAGGTTAGAGCAAAACAAAATGAATTAGAGAACAAAAGAACAATTGAAAAAAACTGAAAAGACCGAAAGCTGGTTTTCTGAAAAGGTCAATAAAATTGAAAAACCACTGGCTAAACTTATTAAAGAAAAACAGGGAAGGGAACAAATAACACAAATAAGAAATGAAAGGGGGAGTTGTTATAACAGATCCAAAAGAAATAAGAAATATCATAACAGAAAGACATACTCTAACAAATTTGAAAACATAGAGGAAATGACAAATTCCTTGATTGATATCACCTACCAAAATTATCACAAGCTGAAGGAGAACAACTTAATAATCCCATTACAGAGGAGGAGATTGAAAAAGACGTCTAAGAACTACCAATGAAAAAAAAAGCCCAGGCCCAGATGGCTTCACCACAGAATTCTACCAAGCTTTTAAGAGTTATCTCCAATACTACTGAGACTATTCATAGTATAGAAAGGGATGGAATACTCCCAAATTCATTCTGTGAAGCCAGCATAACCCTGGTACCAAAGCCAGCAAAAGACCCGACAAAAGGGAGAATGACAGACCAATATCACTCATAAATCTAGATGCAAAAATCTTCAACAAAATTCTAGCCAATAGAATACAACAACTTATCCAAAAACTACTCTGTCATGCCCACGTTGGATTCATACCAGGAACACAAGACTGGTTCAACATCAGAAAAACAATTAGTGTGATCTACCATATAAATAACACAAAAGGCAAGAATCACCTGATTTTGTCTATTGATGCAGGAAAGGCATTTGATGAAGTCCAACAGCCATTCATCCAAAAAAACTGTCAGCAAAATAGTAGCAGACAGTCAATTCCTCATTGCAATAAGTGCCATTTGTACAAAGCCAACTGCCTATGTCGTCCTGAATGGAGAGAGACTGAAACAGTTTCCCCTGAGAACAGGAACTAGACAAGGATGCCTACTCTCACTTCTCCTATTCAACATTGTACTAGAAGTTCTAGCCAGAGCATTTAGACAAGACCAAGAAATGAAGAGCATTTGCATCAGCAAAGAAGTCAAAATATCCCTGGTTGCAGATGATATGATTGTATACACAGAGAATACCAAAGAATCCATAGTTAAACTACTCAGACTACATGAGACTGGTAGAAGAATTCAGCAATGTCTCAGGATACAAGATAAATGTAAGTAAATCAGTAGGATTCCTTTATGCCAACAAGATTATTAATAAAGAAATCACCAAATCAATACGATTTACTATAGCCCCTAAAAAGACGAAGTACCTAGGAGTAAATCTAACCAGAGAAATAACAGACCTTTATGAAGAGAACTACACATCCTCACTTCAAGAAACTAAGAGAGACTTACATAAATGAAGAAACTTATCCTGCTTACGGATAGGAAGACTTAACATTGTAAAAAATTTTTATTTTGCACAAAGCAATCTACTTATATAATGCAATTCCAATACAAATTTCAGTGACATTTTTAAGGAGATGGAGAAACAAATTACCAGCTTTGTTTGGAAAAGGAAGAAGCTGGATGTGGATATATCATTTGACCTCGTAATGCCACTGCTCAGAACATATCCTACAGAATCAAGATCATTCTCATCAACTGATACATGCACACAAATGTTTATCGCAGCACAGTCCACAATAGCAAAAAGATGTAATTAATCCAGATGCCGAACAACAGAGGAACTGATAAGTAAACTATGGTATGTATACTCAGTGGAACACTATGCAATGGTAAAGAAAAATGATGATTTTAGGAGACATCTCATAACTTGGTTTCAATGGAGGACATTATGTTGAATGAAAATAGTCAGCAACAGAAGGATAATATTGTACGAGCCCCATACGATGAGAACTTAAAATCAGACTCATGCATAGAAGAAAAGACTCTAACGGTTGCAAGGGTGGGGAGGTTGGGCGGGGGGAACTGTCTAGATTAGATAGTTGATAGAAATTCGGTTGGGTGAGATCTGTGACAGCACACATTAGAAAGAAGAGCAATATTAACTGGAATTCAACATAACGTGATTACTCCTCCCATCTTAACCCAACATTGCAAGGACAGAGTAGCTGATGTGGGGGGCCGGGGATCATGCTCTCAGGTGAAATCAAGTCCAGTTGGCACAACTGGTGTTTTGCTAAGAGAACCCTCTGTACCCCACATTGGTGAGTGGTGTCTTGGGTCTTAAAAGCTGCCAAGCTGCCGTCTGAGGGTACAGGAAATGGTCCCAACTCAGCAGGAATGGATGATCACCAAGGACCAAAACGACATGGGGGAAAGAGAACCTAGGAGACAGAGGGACCCACATGAGTGGGTGACTACATCACCTCGTGACCAGAAGAAGAACCAGATGGTGCCCGGCCACCACCAGTGATAACTGTGATGGAGCTCACAAAGTTGAGTCTTACTGGCAATACAAGAATAAAGAAGGGTGTACCCTGAGATCTCCATTAAATGACCACAATTGAAGGTTCAGGGGCTTCCAAGTTCTCCTGGGAAATGGCCCCTGACCCTGATGCTGCCCCTGTCCATAAATCATAATGAGGGTCAACTCTCGGACAGGAATGGATTAGACTTGGCTACACAGAGCAATCATATCATGTGTGCACTTTATGGTTCTATGCATCTATAGGACGTCATCCTGCTGACCTCTTACTGGAGGAAGGGGAGTGAGTGGACAGGAGGGGATAGGAGACTGTTGGGGGGATAAGACATGAATGGAGCAGAGAGGAATAATGAGCTATACTTGGGCAGGGAGAGCAGTGGGATCTGCATATAGGTGGGCATACAAATTTATAGTTTCATTCAATCATAATTTAAAAAAAAAATCAGTGTGACCATACAGTTGTTACAGAACATTTTTCTGGAATTATTTTTGATGTGATGTTATTGAGTGCTAGGTCAGAAGGAAGAGGTAGCATCTAAATGCCAACAGCTCCCCTGTGTTGGGAGACTTAATGATACATGTTAAGATATTTGCCATTCTGCTGTGTGCAAGAAAAAAAATAAGGCTTATTTTTTATTATATGCAATACAATAACCTTATTAAAAAATACATTTAAAGTCATGATTTCCTTTTAATGCTAAGAGAAAATCAATTTAAAAAATAAGTGTATAGCCTATCAGGTCAAAGTGGATTACTCTGTATTATTGAAGATAAATGCAATGCTAGAGGCAAAGCTGAATTGTCAAGACAAAATAGTTGTAATGGTGATAAGGCACAGAGAGTATTAACAGATACTCAGGCAGTGAATCCTTACGTATTTGGAAAATGACAGTTGATTCAGTAAAAAACAAGAGTTACAGAATACCCTTTTTGGACATTGGTTACAATCACCACAATGTGACAGCACAACCCTTCCCTTCACCCAGGATTCCCAGTGTCCATTTGTCCAGTTAGATTTGCATTTCCAAAAAGTTTCCCGGGGACACCACTGTTCAGGGACCAATTTTGAATATCGCTAGTAGAGTTTAAAATCAATCGTGAGTAACAATCACCCGGGGATCTTGTTAAACCTTAGATACTAGCTCAATCCATCTGGAGTAGGAAGCCCTGATCGTAATCAGAATTTTATTGTGCCTACATAGACTTGGGACCGGAAGAACCAGATGGTACCCGGCCACCACCAATGATAGCTGCGATGGAGCTCACTAAGTTGAGTCTCACTGGCAACACAAGAATAAAAAGGGGTGCACCCTGAGATCTCCACTAAAAGACACAGTTGATGGTCCAGTGGCTTTGGGGTTCCCCTGGGAGCACGGCCTCTGGACCTGATGCTGCCTGTGCCCATAAATCGTGATGAAGTTCCACTCTTTGGATAGGAATGGATTGGACTCGGTAATGCAGAGCAACCATATATTGGATGCACTTTATGGTTCTATACATCTATAGGATATCTTCCTGCTGACTGTTGGGAGGATAACTCATGTATGGAGCAGAGAGGAATAGTGTGTTGTCACCAGGCAAAGGGAGCAGCGGAAGCTGCATGTAGGTGGACACGTAAATTTATATGGGAATGTATATTTTCACTCAGTCATAATTTTTAAAAAAAAGAATTCTACTGGTAGAATCTGTATAAAATTATTTCTTAAGCAGTTTCTCTCTAAATAGAATCAGTCAACCCCTTCCTACATTTGATTTCACAATATTAATTTGCATATGAAACTTTATTTAAAAATATTATCAAAATATTAAATTTCCATAGGTTGTAAGATCCTACTTGATGGCACTTGGCTTGGCTCCACTAAAGTTAATAACTGAATTTTTAGTACACGTGAGATAACATCAAGAAATATAAAGTTTTACATTTCAGTTTTTCATTTTTTTCAATGTTTAGTATATGTTACAAAGCAGACAGATTTGGAAAGGCTTCTACCATGAATTAAGTAAATGAATAGCTAAACCAGATACGTATGAGATATATGAGAACTACCAATGTAAGTCTGTGAACTAATCTTAGAAAAAGTGGTATACACCTTGTGGCTGAATATCACTATGGTCACCTTCGAGGTATGCCCCTTGGGAAGCTAAGCACTAACACCAACACCTAGCTCACCCTTCGGAGTAACTTTGGAACTCTTTTTCTGGAATGACCGTCAGAGGTGTCATTGTATTCCCCGTGAAGTCCTGAATATCAGCAAGATGTCTTCCTTTCAATATTTCCTTTATCTTAGGGTACAGAAAAATGTCATTGGGGTCAGATCAGGTGAGTGGGGGGGTATTCCAATATAGTTATTTGTTCACTGCCTAAAAACTCCCTCACAGACTACTACACTATTAAGTTGACAAACTTGCCACCATGCCACCATAAGCAATAGCCATTGCAGAAAGAGTCCAAAAATTGCTTTGAAGGGTGGACTTGGAAGGTGCTGGCACTGGTCCATAGATTCCCAAGGAGAGTGTGTTGAAGGTGATCGTGGTGATACTCAGCAATGAGGTATGTAGCACTTAGAACAATTAAGTTCGCGGACTTAACCTTTGGACTTCATACATGGGGTGTAGAAACAAGTTATGATACATGAAGCTGTGGATAGAAATTCATTTAAAAACTGACTGTGTAAAGTCAAGTCTTCCTAGATGGCTCTCTATGCCACCTGGTATTTACTGACTCCCTGAGGGGCTTTTGAGAAGCAGAACATTCACATTTAAAATCAGTACAGCTCCAGCCAACCAAGACCATGGTTCACTGTCCTTTTAGGGGTAGTAAGTAGAAATAGTTTATGTGGACTCACAGGAAGAAGGCTACCCACACATGTTAACCTCAACAGTCGCAGTATAACCTCGTTACACCGTTTCCCTAGCTACTTTAATGAGAACTGCTCCTCTCCTGTGTTCTGTTCAAAGACGCGGTTGGAACACGTGTTTTTGTTTTTGTTCTCATGTGTGTTTTCACAGTGTTGCACATCAAGCTAATGGCAAAACTCCATTTTACTCCATTTTTGGAAAATAGTCTAGTCATTTTCTTCTTTTTTTTTCCTTTTAAAATTATTTATAATATTGGAGCTGCTTTAAATAGGTTTTTATTTATCTTAACTGCTCTTTCCTACTTCTTGTGTATTAAATTCTTTGTGCTAGTTCAGACTGCACTTCTTAGCATTGTCTGAGAAGTACACATCTTTTTCCTATTTACATACTCTGTTGTATCTATCATAGAGAATATCTACTCTATTTTTTGTATGATTATATTCACAAATCTCAAGGTCTCTAAATTTCCATTTTTATATTAATCTATGTTCTATACATATATGTTGGGAACTCATAACTTTTATGTGTTTATAACTTTGCTCTCCCTAATTATGTTATTGCAAACCCTTGTGATGTAGTGATTAAGTGCCATATCCACTAACTAAAAGGTCAGCAGTTCTAATCCAGCAGGTGATCTCTGGAAACTCTATGGGGCAGTTCTACTCTGTCTTATGAGGTCATTCTCAGTCAGAATCAACTCAACAGCAATGCATTTGTTTTTCTGGAAATTATGTTATTGCAACGGATTTTGTTTCTACATTTTTCTAGATAAGGAATTACAACATGTATTTTAATATCATGTATCTGCTTGTTCTTAATTTTGGATAGAATATACTTCTGTCCTCATTTGTAAGAATGTTGACTATTGATTTCAGTGATAAAAACCAAAAAAAAAAAAAAAAAATGCTGTTGAGTCATTTGTGAGTCACAGCAACCCTACAGGACAGAGTAGAACTGCCCCACCAAGTTTCCAAAGTGCTCTTGGTGAATTCGATCTTTTCTTAGAAGCTGTAGCACTTACCCACTATGCCACCACGGTTTCTGAATTTCAGTGATTATTTCCATAATTCTTCATTTTCGTTCACTGGCTTATCTTCAGAGAGATTACCAGAAAGCATGCTTTGATGCTTATACATCTCATATATGGGTTTGTACTGGTCTTCAACTGACCTTCTGAGGTACCTGCTGGTTTGAGCGATAACTTAGTTTCAGTTTGATCTCCATGATCTTTGTCACTCACGTTTATTTTCTCCAGCCGACCTAGGTTAGGAGTTCTATGCAAAACTTAGGCAGCAGTACTAAGGTATTTTTTCTGCCTCAGTTAAAAGACCAGAAAGCCTAGCCTTCATGATGTGTGTCAGACTTGATCCTCAGTTATGCCTAATTTGCTATTGGGCACTGCTATTCCAAAACTTCAAACCCAGACCCTCTCTTCATGCGTTCAGCCCATGATCTCAGCAGGCACACAGCTTCAGCCTCTGCTTGCGAGTGTTACTATTTATTTTCTGGCCATAGGAATATATTTCTTGCCTGCAGTTATGTCAGTTCCCTTTAATTGTTTTTTATTTCCTCTACTCTTGCTACTTCTGAAGTGAAGACATCATTTAGATGCATAAACTGTGGACTTATCTTGGCCCAAATTCCTCTGCATGCTTTTTGGGATTTCATTACAACTCATTGTGTATAGCATCAAAATATGCTCAACACCTTCTGCTCTGTTTCCTCATAACTCATTTCCTTCCCAACAGCTTGTAATCTGTGTTGGAGACCTAATACTTTAGGAAAACTGTTCTCAAAAAAGTCACTGATGCTCTCTGCACCGTCAGTTCCAAAGTATTGTTTTCTATCATTGATCTTTTTGATATCTCGGCAACAGTGGATACTTGCCATTCTCCTCTTACTTGATACTGCTTTTGCTAATGTCATTTCCATATTTTATACAAATCATTAATTTCAGTGTAAGAGTATGCACGTTCAGTCAAAGAAAACAGACGCAGGCTTCCTACTGCACACATACATAATACTTTCATTGGTCCATAAAACAGTCAAGACCAATGCCTTAGACTAGAACCTTTAATTAATATCTTTTTACTGATTTGATGAAGCAAAATTATGCATTTATTTCCAAGGAGTCAAAAAGAATTTTGATTTCATTGACCTTACTTTCCTGCATGTAAGTAGAGGAGAAGAGATAAGTGTAACGACAAATAAATTTAAATTCTAATGTGCAAGGTTGCTTTAGAACACACAAAGTCGAAGAACATTTCAGTGCTCTATAGTTTTATTTCATCTTATTTCATGTAAAGAATAAACCAAACAACCAAACCAAATTCATTGCAGCTGAGTTGACTGTTAGCTACAGTGACTCTGTAGAGACAGAGTAGAACTGCTGTAGAGTGTTTCTAAGGAGCAGCTGGTGGATTTGAACTGATGACCTTTTGTTTAGCTCTTAACCACTGTACCACTAAATTAAGCAGTGAGTACACTTCTGAAGTCTCTCATTCTGGAAATATTAAGGTCTTGGTGGCATAGTAGGGGAATATACTGTTTTTTAAAAAATAAACTTTTTGGAGAGGAATAATTTTAAATTTACAGAAAAGTAGCACAAGGTCCTGCAGAGAATTTCTGGGTGCTTCTCGCCCAGATCCTCCTTCACTAACATCTTACACTAGAATGGTATGCTTGTAAAACAAATAACATACCTGGGTCCATAACTCTTAATCATCTTTGAAGTTTATATGGATGTTAACAGTTTGTGCATTAACGTCATTGTTCGTTTTCAGTCTAGTTCAGAATACTCTATGACACTTTGCTGTTATGTTTCCCCTGTCTCTCGTGGCCTGTGACAGTTTCTCAGCCTTCTTTTTCATGAAGTTGACAGTTCTCAAGATTACTGACCAGGTATCCTATACAATATCCCGGCTGTATATCTGTCTGACATTTTTTTCCAGGTTAAACTAGGATTATAGGGTTTTGGAAAAGTGCATATCCTTCTTGCCATGTCATGTCAGGGGAAGCGTGCTGTCTACATGGTGTCCATGGTTTTGTCACTGATAATGCTAACCTTCATCGTAAGTGTTTATGAGATTTCTCTACCTTACAGTTTATATCTCCTCTTGTGTTGGTGTCTGATTCCAAATGTGTTTTTCCTCCAAATACCAACATAAAATCAATGGCACAAGGATGCAAAATGATCTCCGGTTCCACCTGTTTTCAGCTCAGTGGCTTCGTGCTCTTGCAGGTCTGGAAGAAGCACCAGCTGTCAAATAATATTAAAGGGCATCTGCTCATAAGCTACCGACACTCTTTGTCATACTGCTTCCATCCACCAGGGACACAGCTGCCTTGAGTCTGTCTCATAAACATCCCCTCCTCTTTCTACACCATCTTTTTTCTGCATTGTTTTGTAGAATACATTTTATTTTTTAGAGAAGTTTTAACTCTACAAAAATATTGAGCAGAAAGTACTGAGACTTCTCTGCACAGAGTTTCTCCTATTATTAACAACTTTTATTAGTAAGGTGCATTTGCGGAAGCTGATGAGACAATGCTGATACATCACTATCAACTCAAGACCATAGTTCACATTGGGGTTCCCTTTTTGTGTTATGGGATCCCTGGTGGTGTAGTGGTTAAGATACATAGCTGCTAATGAAAAAGTCAGCAGTTCAAATCCACCAGGCATTCCTTGGAAACTCGATAGAGCAGTTCTACTCTGTCTTGTGCTGTCACCTTGAATCAGGGTGTGTGTGTGTGAGAGTGTGTGTCTGTGTGTGTCTGTGTGTGATTAAGTTCAATAGGGTTTGGCAAAAGTATAATGTCATGAAGTCACCATCATCACTGCTACCACCCCTTGCCATTGAGTAGATTCTGACTCATAGCAACCCTATAGGACAGAGTAGGACTTCCCCATAGAGTTTCCAAGGAGTGCCTGGCAGATTTGAGCTGCTGGTCTTCTGATTGGCAGCTGTAGTAGCATTTAACCACTACACCACCGGGGTTTTCAGTCGTAATATCACACAAAACAGTTGCACAGTCCTTAAGATGCCATGTCATATCTAGTCATTCTTGTTTTGCCCCTCCGATACCTGGCAACTGCTGATCAATTCACTGTCTCCTTAATTTTACCTTTTCCAAGATATTGTATCTTTGGAAATATGCAGTATGGAGCTCTTTTGGAGTGACTTTTTTTGCTTAACAGTAAACATTTAAGGTTCTATCATGTCTTCATATAGTTTGATAGCTCATTTATTCTCAAAGCTGAATAATACTTCAGTATATAGATGTATGCAGTTCAATTACCCCTTCGTGTGTTGAAGGACATCTTGGCTGCTACTATTTTGGGGAATCTGTGAAAAAAGCTACTACATGAGAGGCCTGATAATCAAGTTTGGGAACACATCCTAGGAAAAGTGGTACATACCTCATCGCTGAATGTTGCTATGGTCACCTTCAAAGTACTCCTCTTGGGAAGTTATGCACCAATACCAGTGTCTAGTACATCCTTCAAAACAATTTGGGAACTCTTTTTCTGGAGCAGTCATCAAAGCTGTTATTGCAAGAAGTACAACAATCAAGTTTGCAAACTAATCCTAGAAAAAGTGCTGTATGCCTTTTTCCTGGATATGGCTGTGGTCACCTTCAGAGTGCTCTCTCCTTGGGAAGCTATGGACTAACACCAGGACCTGGTCCACCCTTCAAAGCACTTTATCTAGGATCAGGTCACAAACCTAATTGTCAGAACCTCTGTACAATAACAGCCCTGATGGCCATTCCAGATAAATAGTTCCAAAAGGAAAGGTGGGCTAGGGGCTGGCATCTGTGTATAGCTTTCCAAGGGAAATACTTTGAAGGTGACCATGGTGACATTCAGAAATGAGACATGCAGCACTTTTTCTGCAATCAGTTAATAAACTTGTCAGATCTTATATTTGCATGTGTAGGTCTTTGTGTGGAGATAGATTTTCAAATTCATTTTGATAAATACCTAGATGTGAGATCACTGGAATTTATGACAAACCTACATGCAGCCTTGATGGAAACTTCCAGATTGTCTTCTGGGGGAGGGGGGCATACAACTTAATACTCTTATCAGCAGTGAATGAGGATTCCTGTTTTTTCACATACTTGTGATAATTTGCGATACCCGTATTTTGCAGTTTAGACATTCGAACAGGTGTGTAACAGTATCTCATTGTTGTTTCTACTTGATATTCCCTAGTATTATACCATACCGAGCATCTTTTCATACGCTTATTTCCACCTGTGTAACTTTTTACAGATCCCTAGTGCCATGGTGGTTAAGAGCTATGGCTGCTAACCAAAAGGTCAACAGTTCAAACCCACTAACTGTTTCCAGTGGAGCAGTTCTACTCTGTCCTATAGGGTCACAATGACTCAATATCAACTTGATGGCCATAGGTTTGGCTTTCTTTCTTTTCTTTGATTATACATTTTGAGGGGAAAAAGAATCATTTTTTTGTTGCATGAAAACACCTATTTGTTCCATCACAAATCACTGGAAAAACTGCTTTGTTTTCTCCCCTGTGTTGAATTGCCTTTACTTTTTTGTCAAGAAACATTTGACTGTATTTGTGAAAGCCTATTTCTGAGTTCTGTACCCAGTTGCCATGATCAATGGAGCTGTTTCTTTACATTCTCATGATCACTGCAGCTTCATAAGAAGTCTTTAGGTGAGTCAGTTTGAATCCTGTAGTACGCGAGTATAATTCCTGTTCAGTAGTGTGTCAGCTAGTCTGGATCTTTTCCCTTTCCGTATAAACTTCAGCATTTATCAATATCTAGAAAACAATTTATTGGAGTTGTGAGGAGAATCACACTGAATCTACAGTTCAAGTGGGGAAGAAGTAACATTTTGCTATTAATGAAAGTGCAGTGATGTCATGGATTGAATTGTATCCCCCTAAAAATATGTGTAGCCACGTGGCTGGGCCATGATTCTCTGTATCTTGTGATTTCCCTCCATTTTGTGGTTTTGTTGTGCTATATGTTAAAGCATTAGGGTGGGGCTTTGGAAGATTGCTTCCCTGCCCCACTGTAAAGGGCGTTTGCCTGGAGTGTGGCTTGCACCAACCTTAATCCTTTCATCCTGCAAGAAATAAAAGGAAAAGGAAGCGGGCAGAGAATCGGCAACCATCAAGAAAACAGCACTGGGAGAAGAGCATATCTTTTAGACCTGAGGTTCCTGCTTTAAGATGCTCCCTGGACAAAGGCTGATGCAATATCAAACTTTGCTCCAGAGCTGACAAGGGGGAAAGCCTTCCCTTGGAGGGGACATGCTTGAATTTGGACTTGTAGCCTGCCATACTGTGTAAGAATAAATCTTCATTTGTTAAAGCCATCCACTCTGTGGTATTTCTGTTAGAGCAACATTAGCTCACTATAACAACTATCTATCTAATAATTTTTTCTACTTTGCTTTCTTTCACGGAAGTTTTGTAGTTTTCCTCACATGGATCTTGTACACATTTTGTTAGATTTATACTTATTTCCTTTCTTTTTCTTTCTTCCCCACCACATCACTTTTGTTTGTTTGTATCCTTTAGAGCTAATGTGAAGGGTTTTTTTTTTTTTTGATTGATTATTGTTTTGTCCTTTTTTTCTGCCTGAAATCCAATTTTTCATTGCTAGCGTATAGGAAAACAATACACTTGCATATTACCCTTGTACCTTGCAACCTTGCTATAATTGTTTATTAGTTCCAGGAGTATCTTTGTTGATTCTTTGGGGTTGTCTACATATATTATCATATCATCTGGCCAAAAGAAAGTTTTATTTCTTCCTTATATATTTTTTGGAAAACCCTGGTGGTGCAGTGGGTTAAGTGCTACCACTGCTAACCACAAGGTCAGCAGTTCAAATCCACCAGGCACTCCTTGAATACTCTGGGAGTCAGTTCTACCCTGGCCCCTGGGGTGGCCGTGAGTTAGATCCGACTTGATGGCACTTGGCTTAGTAAGTTTTCGGTGTCCAAAGAGAAGTTCCCCGAAGGTAGTATGTTGTTATAGCCCCAAAATTTGAGTTCTTGAAAAAAAAAAAATAATGCTTGTTCTGATTGGAAACACATAATTCTTCAAAAATATCCCATTTCCACTGTTATTGAGTCAGGTCCAACTCATAGCAATCCTGTGAGTTGACTCTAGGAGTCAGAGTAGAACTGCCCCATAGAGTTTACAAGTAGCAGCTGGTGGATTTGATCTACTGACCTTCTGGTTAGTAGACGTAGCAGTTAATCACTACCCCATCATGGTTTCCCATCACATATAGGCTTAGTTTTAAATATCAGATGCAAAATGTCTGGGTATTGTCAAATATAGAAAATGACATGTCAGTATTAAGAGGAGTTAATGTGTATTTCTACCCTCAGTCAACAATCTTGAGTATAAAATTTTTTACAACACAGTAAAAGATGAACAAAAAAAGAACCGGCATGTAGGTATAGATCAAATTTATCACTGAAGAAAACAGGAGTATCATAAAATAGTTAACACTGGAAAATGGTTGAATGCATGATTGTTCATATTTGCAATGGCCTAAAGCAGTCATTATAATCATGCTGAAAGCTCTGTAAGTAAATAACACCATTCTGAGTTTAAAGGAATAAAAATCAAAATCCTCAGAGCATTATAAACTACTACTAGAATTTGTTAAATCAGTTGGTACACATATAAGAGGAAAAGAGGTTATTCTCTTTGTGTGCTGGGATTAAAATTTTTAATTTTCTTTGTTATATATATTTGATTCTTTTAAATCACCACTAGCAACAAATAAGATTTGAATGAAGGCAAAAGATCTGTCCTGGTAGTAATATGGGGCACCTCTTATATTTCCCTTTCTTGCAAGAAATACTGCACAGTATATGAAAACTGTTGTTTCAGATATCTGGCCCGCATTTTTGTTGTTTAATATGTCAGTTGCTGTCGAGTCAGTTCTGACTCAGTGAGATACCACATCAGAGTCCGTCTGTGCTCCGTAAGTTTTCCAACACCGTAAAAGACGAACAAAAAAAAAAGAACTTTTGCATGTGGGTACAGATCAAATTTATCCCTGAAGAGGCAGATCATCAGTGCCTTCTTCTGAAGTGCCTCTGGACCCACTGGACCGACTCACACCTGGATTTTTTTTTTTTTTTTTGTAGCCTAATGTAATAACCGTTTACAACACCTAGGGACTTCATAGTGTTTAATACAGGAAGATAAATTCAGTCTTTGTCACTTTATCATGGCCAGGAGATAATGGTGACAGGAACACAGGATTTGGGGACCTTAGATCATCCTCTTCAACACTCAGCTCAAATAAGGCCATAAAAATATAATAAAAAAAAAAATTCAAGAGACAATATTAGTTTATATGGAAGACAGTAGACAACAGACTTCCAAGAAGCAGAACATGCAGATAAAATAAACAGGAGTTGACTCTGCAGCTGGGGCCCTGAGGTCCCCAATTCCTTCTCAGCAGATTTAACAACTGGAATAATTACAGGCTGCTATCTGATTCCCACTCTTCAATTTTTCCAAATCATAGTATTTTTAATTGTGGTATTCTGGTTCCTAGTCCCCGTGATATAAGATTGCTGAAATGGGCGGGGGCAGAGGACAAAGTATATTGGTGGGTGGAACAAAAAACTCTAATTCTAATGGAGAGGAGTGTGAAGTCTAGAGGGATGAAGCTGGCGAAGTAGCTTGATGTAATTTTCCAGTGATTTCCTTCAGGAGCAGGTAATTGTGTTGTAATGTAATGGAAGAGGATACGTAATGCTTAATGCCGTTTTTGTGACCTGAGGGAAGGTCACTTAATTTTTTTCTCTTCTTCCGAGGTGATGAATGTCGTCTGAGCACATAACTACTCTGCATTTCTCAGTCTCATTTATAGCTGAATTCCGGAGATCACGGCATTCTTGCCAAAGCAATTTGAGTAAAACTAAAGTCTTTGTTCTAAAATAGTGAGCTGATTTTTTCCGAAGTAAATCACCAAGCCTTCTTTCTGGGGCACTCCATGTATTTGATTCTCCACTCTTTTGGTTAGCAGCTGAACACATTAACTGTCTGTACTACCCGGGGAATTCAAGGTAATACAAAACTAAAATCAAACCCTTAGCTTTTGAGTCAATTCCAACTCACAGCAGCCCTATGGACAGATTAGAACTGCCCCCCAGGGTTTCCAAGAAATGGCTGGTGGATTCATACTGTTAATCTTTTGTTCAGCAGCCAAGCTCTTAACTACTGTACCACCAGGGCTCCAAGTTAGTACAAAGCAGTGAGAAATAATAATTTTTTTAAAAAGCCACTTTATTTTTTCCCAGTGTGAGTAATTTTATACTTCAAAGTAATGCAAAGAAGCATAAAATTTGTCATAAGAAAATTTTAAAAAATAAAATAAATAACAAGTTCTTCTCCCCCCCACAGAGGACTATACAAATAGGAATTCTTCCTAAATTAATCCATCATCTAACTGTGACATGACAAAACTACCAGCCTGATTTTTTTTAAACTTAGACATTTTCATTCCAAGACTGTATAAAATGCATAGTTATTTTAAAATAAGAAAATCTAGAGTAATTATACTTTTTTTTTTAAAGAAGTCAGAGTTATAAGGATAAACTGGTACTATTACATAACTAAGAAGAATGACTTCAGTAGTAATTTGAAAAGATATAAATGCGTTTGAGAATTAGAACTATGAAAATGATACCATTCCAACTTGGAGAAACACATGCACAAATGATATGAAACAAATCAGTAATGCACATTAAAACAAAGTAGATTTTAATTCCTAATCCATATCTCATACCAAAATAAATTCTGTCTGAATCTAAGAATTCAAAACAAACTAGAAAACTACAAGATGATGAACGTATTATGAAAAATTAGCAAAAAAGAAAAAGGGGAAGGGACAGCCAGCATGTGAAATGATTCTTTATTTTTAAGAAATATAGGAACAACAGCAATTATAAAAGAAAAGCTCATAAACATAATTCCATAAAAATTAGGAGCTAATATATGTACAACAATCATATAAACAGAAACCCCAAAACATGTAATAATAGTAAAGAAATAGAGCCAGAGCATATGTGGCAGAAAGTGGCTCCTTGTATGAATAGTGTGCTCATTAACATTTATAAAAAAATAAAGTGAGCAGCCAGAGCAAAGATTAAACGCATAGGTATTTGTAGGAAAAAGTACTCACAAACAAATGATAGCAAGCTTTATGTCACTCACACTTGAGGAATCAACTTTAAAGTAATGAGATACAATTTCTTATCTAATTGACTAGGAAGGAATCATTCTAAATGTCTGAAAAACCCAGGTGTTGGTGAACACAGACAAGATTCTTGACATTTTTGCCTGAATAAGTGTAACATAGCAATCAATTCGTGTGAACTTGACAGAGGGCTGCTATTTCTCTCTAGTATTGGTGGCTAGGGCGTATTCCTGAGCTGGTCAGAGCACAAGTCCCTAGATGAAGCACCAGGCCATTGGTAAGATAAGTACGGGATGTTATTAAGATGATGGTTCACCAACAGCTATTTGACAGGAAAGATCAATGAGAATATTGAACAAGAGCATTTACTTCGCAGGGAAACTCTGGTGACGTAGTGGTTAAGAGCTAGGGCTGCTAACCTAGAAGTCGACCGTTCGAATCCACTATGCGCTCCTTGGAAACCCCATGGGGCATTTCTTCTCTGTCTTCTGGGGGTGCTACGAGCTGAAACCAACTCAATGGCAACATGTTTTTGTTTTTGTTCTGTTTGGTGAGTCAGCCTATAAGCAAACCAGACACAGAGCTTAACATCAGTCCAAAAATTCTTTATGTGTCTAGTGTTGTTGTTACGTGCCCAGAATCAGTTACAATTCATGGTGACCGTATGTACCACGGAGCAGAACACCATCTGGTCTTGGACTATCTTCACAATCACTGAGAATATGCTTAAACCCATTGTTGCAGCCACTGTCCAGTCTACGTCATTGAGGTTCTTCCTCTTTTCCACGGACCGTTTACCAAGCATAATGTCCCCTCCAAGGACTGATTCCTCCTGGTAACATGTCCATACATGTCCAAACATACATGCATACATATAAACATATATAGACAAACAAATACCCAAGTTATCTAGGGCTAAATAAAATACTGAACACTGCTATAAAGGGGGAAAAATAATTTTTTAAAAAAGCTACAAATAGGAACTACAGGGTTATACGGCTGGGAAATGACTTCTGATGGGCAGGGAAGTTTTCTGTAAAGGGTGGGGTGAAGAGGATAGATGGTTGAGCTAGGTTCATTTTTATGAGAAAGAGACAGCCATGTGGGGATCTTGAGGCACAATGCTTACCAGACACCTGGTACACACGCTGTGGGTTGGAATTAACTCAGCGGCAAGAGTTTGTGGTTTGGTTAGCACACAAATGTTTATTTAACTAATATGAGTGTGGCATGTGACATGTGATCTCCCCTGCTTGCTTCTAAGGGCTGTTCTCGTTGCATTTCTTCCAAGACAGATTATTTACTCTTTTGGTAGTCCATTGTATACCCAGTATTGTTCTACAACATGACAATTCAAAGGCATCAATTCTTTGGTCTTCTTTATTTGTTTTCCAGCTTTCATATGCATAGGAGGCGTTTGGAAACACAGAGGCTTGCATCATACCTTAGTCTTCAAGGTGATACCTTTGCATTTCAAAACTTTAGAGTTCTTTTGTAATATATTTGTGATGCAATGTGTCTTTTGATTTATTGATGATTGTTTCCATGGGTATTGATTATGACTCCAAGTAAAATGAAATCCTTGAAAACATCAACGTTTTCTCCATTTATTATGTTTCTCATTGGCCCATTTATAAGGATTTTTATTTGCTTTATGTTTAGGTGTGATCCATACTGACAACTGTGGTCTTTCATCTTTATCAGTAAGTGTTTCAAGTCATTTTCATTTCCAGTAAGTGAGGCTATATCATTTGAGTACCACACGTTGTTAACAAATCTTCCTCCAGTTCTGATGCCCTATTCCTCACACCTTCTCTAGTGTGCTATGATTTCCTGCTCTGATTTCCCTCTACAAAATTTAAAAGAAATACATTACCGGTCATAATATTCCCATGAACAAAATAAACTTTTAATTGATGGTTTAAGATGCTGGAGAGGAAACTGGTCAGGCTCAGGGTAATAATAACAATAATTTAAAAATCTCAGTTTATATAAGCACCAACACACTTTACAGCTGTTGGAGTTCAGAAATCTATTGGAATGGAAATGTCTTTGTGTGATCAAAGGGTCAGGGGAGCATTTCCAGAACCTATGTGCTTCTCTAATGCAGACAAAAAATAGCATCACTCCAAGAAATGGAACAAAATAAAAATCATTTCATTACTCTCAATTATATTTGCATTTATGTTAGCTATGTTATAATGGGAAACCCTGCTGACACAGCAGGTTAAGGGCAGCACCTGCTAACCCAAAAGTGGACAGTTCAAATCCACCAGGCACTCCTTGGAAACTCTATGGAGCAGTTCCTCGCTGACCTATAGGATAGCTCCAAGTAGGACATAACTCAATGGCAGTGGGTTTTTTATGTTGTAATAACCACATAATTAGACAAGAAGTTTGTGGCTGATACTTTCTCATGTATTTAAATCTAAATTGTGGTATTAATTAATCCTTTGAAAACTAGAAATGTTACTCTTTAATCTCTACATCTTAGAAACGTTAGCAAGACGAAGTTTATTTTACAGAGGTGTTTATAACGTTCTTTTCAAATTATGAGGATTGTTTCGAGGAGGCTTAGTAGCACCATGGTTAAACCCTTAGTTGCTAACTAAAAGGTTGGCAATTTGGCTCTACCAGCCAATCTTCTCGAGAAAAGACCCGGGGATCTGCTCCCTTAAAGACCGAAACCAAAATCAAAGCCAAACCAAAACAATTCTTGCCATCAGTTTCAGCTCAAAGCTACCCGGTATGACAGAGTACAATTGCCCCATACAGTGTCTAAGAAGCAGCTGGTGGATTCGCACAGGGGACTTTTGTTTAGCAGCCTAGTATTAATCTCTGTACGACCAGGGCTTGCCTATAAAGAATCCAGCCTAAAAAACCTAGGGAGCAGTTTTACTCTGTACTATTGGGTCACTATGGGTAGAAATTGACTTAATGGAATATTACAAACATCATCTTACTTTCTTTAAGCTATGGCAGAAATTTAAGGGGTATTCTTTGTATGTATGCTTGTCCTTTAAGCTAACTGCTTCTGCCTACTAATCTAATTGTGTTGAAAACTTGAAAGACACTGTAATAGATACTAAGGATAAAGACGAATAGACGTTTTCCATCATGAAATTGATATACTTGTGTGGGGAAACAGACAATATAAACTTACCTGTACACATATAAACATAAATAGACAAATACATAAATTAGCTAGGGCTAAATAAAATACTGAACACTGCTATAAAGGGGGAAAAATAATTTAAAAAACAGCTACAGATAAGGACTACGGGATTACATGGCTGGGAAATGACTTTGGTTCTGACGGGCAGGGAAATTTTCTGTAAAGGGTGAGGTGAAAAGGAGAGATGGTTGAGCTAGGTCCAGTTTTGTGAGAAAAAGACAGCCACGTGGAGATCTTGAGGGACAATGCTTGCCAGACACCTAGTATACAAACTTTGGGTTAGAATCAACTCAGTGACAATGGTTTGTGTTTTGAGTAGCACACAAATGTTTATTTAACTAGTATGACCTTGACCTAGAAAGGTTAAGGTAGTGACAAACTATGATGTAATACCAAATCCCCTGCTGTCGATCAATTCTGACTCACAACAACCCTACAGGACCGTATAGAACTGCCCCATAGAGTTTCCAAGGAGCATTTGGTGGAATAGAACTGCTAACCTTTTGATTCGTAGCCAAAGCACTTAACAATTACAGGTTTTCCATTACATAAGAAGCATTTATTAGTGCTGACTGTTAATTCAATTACAAAGCCCAAAAGCCTATTGACAAAGAAGAAGCGTCCAAAATCAGGTGTACCTTTTTTAATGTACTATTTTTGTCTAGGCATACACTGTAGGTATAAAAAAGCTGCATATGCAAGGTCCAACAATTAAGTCTGAACTTAATTGTTCTAAGTGATACATGCCTCATTGCTGAATAGCACTACAGTCACATTCAAAGTACTCCTCTTGGGAAGCTATGCCTTGATGCCAGTGCCTAGTCCACACTTCAAAGCAATTTTGGAATTCTTCTGTAGTGGCCATTGCACACAGTGGTATAGTGGCAAGTTTGCTAACTTAATTATATAGTTGTCTGTGAGGGAGTTTTTAGCCAGTAATAAATAACTGTATTGGAACACCCTCCCTGCTTACCTTATCTGGCCCCCAGTGACTTCTTTCTTTACCTGAAGATAAAGGAAATGTTGAAAAGAGGACATTCAAGATATCAAGAGTAATAGGAGGACAGTTCTGATGGCTATTCCAGAAAAAGAGTTCCAAAATTGCTTTGAAGGATGGACTAGGCACTGGTATAGGTGCATAGCATCCCAAGGGAAGTAGTTCAAAGGTAATCCTAGTGGTAGTCAGCGATGAGGTATGTAGCACTTTCTTTAAGATGAGTTTGTGAACTTAATTGCCAGATCTTGTATTGACTACTGCTTTAGGTTGATTGTAAAATGTGAGCATCCATAACTAATTGCTATTCATGTACCAAAGGGGACAACTTGCTAAGCATAGTGCCTATAATATTTATTCAAGAAAAGCAGCTGTGTATATATTGGAATCAGAGGGATATGGTTTTGAATCTTCACTTTGTTTCCCAACAACCATGTGTCTTTAGCAAATAGCTTAAACTGACTGTCTGATTTCTCATTTGTTAAATGAAACTATTGACACTTTAACCAAAGCCAGTTGCTATAGAGTTGATTCTGAGTCCTAGTGACTCTGTAGGATAGAGTAGAACTTCCTCATGAGGCATCCGAGGTTGCAATCTTTACAGAAGCAGACTGCCACATCTTTGTCTCACCAAATGGTTCATAATTTTGAAGCACTGACCTTTCAGTTAGTAGCTGAGCAGTTATCCACTGCTCTATTAAGGATCCTACTGATACTTTATCATAGGTCAGGTGGATAAAATAGACGGCACAAGGCATAAAAAGCACTTAATTCAGTGCCTGGTTCATTAGTTGATGGTAAGTTGCAGAGGTTGTTCAATATTCACTTGGAAAGAATCCAGTGGTTCTCCCCTTGGGAAGCTATGCACCTATGTCTGCACCTAGTCTATCCTTCAAAGCAATTCTGGAAGTCTTTTTGGAATGATCATCAGAGCTGTAGTCATGTTACCCTTGATGCCCAGAATGTCATCCAAATGTCTTCCTTTCAATACTTTATTGATCTTTAGCTAAATATAAAAGCCTTTGGGTGAGTACTAGGGAGGGCATCCCAATACAGCTATTTGTTTACTTGCCCCAGACTCCTTCACAGACAACTATACAGTTAAGTTTGCTAACTTGCCACCATGAGCAATGGCCATTCCAGAAAGCGTTCTAAAATTGCTTTGAAGGGTAGACTAGGGGTGTGCAATGGTGCATAACTTCCCAAGGGGAGTACTTTGAAGGTGACCATAATGATATTCAGCAATGAAGTATGTGGACTTAGAATAATTAAGTTCACATAATTATCAGACCTCATATTTAAGGACAGACAGGATTTCTTAGGTACAGATGGGAAATTCCTCTATTAATTCTCACTCTATTCTAGCTATATATGTATTCTCTGTAGTGATTTTACCTTATCTTGCCTACTATCTACCATCATAGAAAAGTTACTGGTGCTTGACAAATACTTAATCACATACTTTCTCAAATTTACATAATTCGATGGTTTAATAGATTAAAAACAGACAGCATGTGAATGTGAAAAGGAAAATACAAAGTGGTATAACTGCCTTAAAAAATGTGGATGTACTGGCATCCAAAAATAAGAATAAGATAACAATAAGAAGTGAGATAAAACAAATAGAAAAGTATGAATTTAGTCTGTATTGCTGTAAATAAAATTAGTATAAAATACACTTTTTTTAAACTAGAGTTACTGATTTCTGAATGAGAATGTGCTTGGTTTCTGGGGAAAAATCACAACAATGCAATGAATTGAGAAAATCACACCATCTCAAATATGTTTGATGGTAGTGAAAAAAATCAGATAGAACTGGAGGATGTCATGACTATCTACAAGAATTTAAGTAGGGAACAGATGGAGAAGGGAAGTTGAGATTATTTTGTGCATTTGTAAAGGTAAAATAAGGAGCCCGGGTGACATAGTGTGTAAGTCCTCAACTGCTAACTGAAAGGTCAGTAGTTTGTACCCGTAAGTCACTCTGCAGAAGAAAGATGTGGCAGTTGGCTTCTGTAAAGATTATAGCTTCACAAACCTGGGGGGGTGGGGGAAGTACTATTCTGTCCTGTCGAGTTGCCATGAGTTTGAATGAACTCAGTAGCAATAGGATTTTTTTGTTTGGTCTTAATGACAATATTAGCATCAACTTTGCTAATTTTGATCTAAATGTTGACTGCAAATAAAGAAGGGTCACAATTCAATGGACTTTTTTTTTTAGAAAGTGGAACAAGCATAGGAAAAGAGATTGCCACACTTGCAACATAATCTGCACCATTTTGTTTCTTAATTCTGTTTCCATCCACATATTCCCGAGTATAAGTCCACTGCTTCCTTTGGTTTCTCTCTAATTAAGAACTCATCTGTCCTCCCTTTAGGACTGTGGAAAAAGTAGTGATAATAAACTAAAAAACATAAAAGAAAAACAAAAAAAATGCCTTGAGATCAGGGTCTTATATTACGGCCAGACCACCTCTGGGCCCCAAATACCAGTTAGGGTATCAGTACTTCTGAAATGTGACTGTTGTGACCACCTGAAGAAGTAACGTTCTACAAATTCCTAGGACTCGTCAAAACTTACCTGCTTTTTCTATAAAGTCTCTAGCTATTCTCCATTTCAGAGGGAGAATTTGGAGGAATCTATCCCCTCTGTCTCTTGATCTAACAGTACATCATAAAACCTCTTACTTCTCATCTCACCCCCGTCTCAAAGATTGGCTACGGCAAGCAGTGTGAACTCTGCTTAGGTTTGTGGTAACAATAGCAATCCTAGGAATGTTTAAAAAGAGTGTAGCCTTCTGTTAGGAAAGTCAGAGTCAGAATTCCTGTCGTGGCTTCCACTTTGGATAAGGAAACCTCTGTGAGCTTGTTCAGGTTAAATGATGGTGAGATGTACAGTGCATCTCAGCTCTTTTTCATTCTTCTGTTGAATTCACATAAACCTAATAATCTCCCTAGAAAACCTGGTGGCATAGTGGGTTAAGTGCTACATCTGCTAAACAAAAGGCCAACAATTCCAATTCCACCAGATGCTCCTTGGAAACTGTAGGGAGGCAGATCTACTTTGACCTCTAGTGACGTTGTGGGTCAGACCTGTTCCATGACAGTGGATTTGGGTAATCTCAGTCTCTGGGCTCAGTGAACCAGAAGTAAAATAAGGCAGAAAGTGTTTCTTTTCTCTTGAAATAAGAATTAAACTAAGCAGTACAGTTACTCTTCCACCATCTCTTACGGATTTTCCAACAAACTTAGATTGTTTCAACTGGGAACAATTTTCATCAGAATCACTGAAAACTTTCCTTTCTTCCAGCGGGAAGGAACTTGACTTCACAAACTAAAAAAACACAGGTGAATTTCAGATTACTTTTCATATTTACTAACATTAATAAAAGTAATATTGAAGCTCAATAAATATTTTTAATGTGAAATTTAGTGTCTCTCTTCAGTGTGAAACCTTAAAAAAATAAAATTAATGATTTTGAAGCAAATTTCAATTTAGTGTCAACATTCTTCATTTTTTTGTATTTATTTAAAGAAATACGAATTTGTTAGAAAAACAAAGTTTGAGAGATTTGTTGAGTTTTTGTTTTCTGTTTAATGCTATTTCCAATGAAAACCATGCTTCTGCTAGCTACCTATGTCATTGGGAAACTAATCAACTCTCCTCTTTCTTTATTCTCAGCTTATTTTAAATGTAAAAATTATTTACTGTGTTGACGTTCAGAAAAAAATAATTATTGCTCTTGCACAAGTTAAGATAATTGAATTAGTAAGTTGAAATAGGAGTCAATATTTGCTGATGGTTATGCAACAAATTGATTTTCTTAAATGAGGAAGCAACTTAAATTATCCTAGCTGTCAGTGTTGATTTGTAAACCATCAGACCACATCTATCCTAAAATGAATAAATACAAAAAAAGAAAAAAAATTCTAACAGAAGAGTCATAATTGTTTTATTATATTGGGTGATATCATTTAAATATTATAATAAAATAACATGAACTTTCAGAAGCATAGTAGTAGCAAAGGAAATTAACATGGGAACACATACATATATCTGTAGACATTTATACATATATATGTGTATATAAATGTGTATATATATATATATATAAATTGTATAGTATTGATTCTGAGGAAACCCTGCTGACATAGTAGTTAAATACTACCATTGCTGACCAGAAGGCTGGGAGTTTGAATCTGTCAGGCATTTCTTGGAAACTCTATGGGGCAGTTCTAATTTGTTCTACAGAGTCACTATGAGTTGGAATTGACTCCATGGCAGTAGGTTTCGGGCACCAACTCTGAAAGTTTTATACATTATGTAAATATTTAAGGAAACTACACAATGATTCAACCAATTATTTTTCTCCACTTCTTTGAGCTACAGTTTTCTGTTTTTGTTTGCTCCTCGGTGGTGTCAAGTGGGTGCCTGCAGGAACCAGGCAAATGTTGGTACGTGTTATCCAGTTCCATCATGTCACTATTTTCTTTTTGGATATTGAAAGATAAATATGCAAAGCATTTAAGTGCCATAAAAGTATTCCTGTATAAAATTAATGCAATGCAAGCATCACTACCAATTACCAGTCTTACGAATCACCAGTAGACAAGTTAGTTAGCCTTAAACTTAGACAAGTTACTTTAATCTTCAGGATTCTCAGGTCCTGTATCTATAATGAGCATACTAGTATTTTCTTTGCATGCTGATGTAAAGAATTAATGAGCAAATGTATTTTAAAGCAGCAATCACAATATTATGCTTCTTGTATTTATATTGTATCAACTTATTTTAAAACTGAAAATAAAATATCTCAAGGGAAATGAATTAGCCTCTTTCCAAAGAATCTAACTCCGCACCCCTGTGGAGCAAAACCATCAACAGAGGAACTGAATTTGGTCCCTAAAGAGAAGAAATTTCCATGAGAAACAGTTGTCTAAATGACATGACAAATTTTCTTGAAGGTAAGAAGTGGGTGTGTGTGCATTGTATTGCAGTTTGTATCCATGGGAATGTTATTAAAAAAAATGCTGATGATCAATTCTGACTCATAGAGACTCTATAGGACAGAATAGAACTGCCCCATAGGGTTTCCAAGAAGAGAATGGTAGATATGAACTACCAGCTTTTAGGTTAGCAGCCATAGCACTGTAACTACTAGCCACCAGGGTTTTCCTATAAGATAATGAAAAATATGGAAATTTCCATAACAAAAAGAAGCTAAATCAAAGTACTATCCATCAAGTAATTACAAAACTGATGATAGAACAAAACGAAAACAGTGACTTACATTTAGAAAGAACCTATACTCCCAAGAACGCTGTTGTCCCAGCAAAGAGCTTGGGTTAATGATGACTCAAAGTTACAAAAGGGAAGCGTGCCACAATTAAGCTGGTTCAGAGTATTGCAAGCAGAAATCAACTGGAGTGACAGGAACAGAGTGCCACTGCCAGAGTGAAGAAGCTTTGATGGGTTGACTTTGACAGGAATTGGCAAACAGGAAGATCAGGTAACTTCTCCCTCCTTTCTTCCAGTCTCTCTCTATTGCCAACTAATGATAGAGCCTAACTAGGAGTAGAAATGGGGTTTTCAGAGTTTCTGCCCCAGCAGAATAATGATATGTTTTAAGCTGAGGGACATGGCTAATAAGAAGGAAACTGGTGACGGCGAATCAGCAGGAATGAACTAAATCATACAAACCCCAAAGCCAAACCCATTGCCATGGAGTCTATTCTGAAACCTATCGACCGTACAATTAGGAGTAAAACTGTGACCTAGAGTTTTCAAAGAGTGACTGGTGGATTTGAACTGTCAACCTTTTGGTTAGCTGTCAAAGCTCTTAACTGTTGCCACCAGGCTTTGCACAAAGTTTCAAAATTCTCTATGATTTCAGATCATATGGGAGCCTTGTTAAAATACACATGCTATTCTTCAAGTTCCAGAGTTTTGATTTTATCTGCATTAGCCTGGATACATGCATGCTAAGCAGTATTTCCGGGAATTCTAATTTAGACGTACTTTGAGAAAGAATCCTTGTTTCAGAGTAAATTTAAACACTACATGGTGGCCTGGGATAGAAGCTTTCAAATTTGAAATTTCATCATGCTAATTATGGAGGCAAAATAAACAAATGAAGTTTGATTGCAAATCTCCAACTGATAAGTGGATCTCACAGTAAACATTAATTTTGTAACTTGGTTGTTTATGGCTTGAGGCATATTAAAAATAAAACTCAATGTTTTTGAACATCAACAATGAACAAGTAACAGAGATAGCTTATGGTAATTGTTCAGGTTGTATTTCAGATTATGTAGATTTCTCTCTTAAGGTTGTATATAAGGACAAGAAACACTGAAGTTAGATTGTCAGGCTCATGTTTTTATCTGCAAATTCCCTTTGGCCCATGAAAGGAGAGAAGGGGATGTTGGTACATCTAGGACAAACCAGAAAAAGTTAACATGCTTTTGGAAACTGAAAAAAAATGAGAGAAGTTGATCTTGGCAGCCTGTGGGTCCTCAGGAAGCACCCAGTTTCCATATACTGGAGTCAGCAGGGCCACTTCGGTCACCAGCTGCACCAGCAATACTTTGCAGCAGCAGGCAACCCAAAGAAACTACCTAGGTATTTCCATTTCTGAGGAAATGCTGGCCATCTCTGAACATCATGTCAATGTCTCATAAATCAAAGTATTCAAATTTATGCATATATCAACCTCACTAAAAACTTTTTAGGGTATATCATTCTTCAAGGCTCAACTTAGTGTTTTACCCATTTATCACTATCTGATTTGATCTGTGTTTGTCTTCAGCAATCATGGGTCCGTGAGAGTTTTTTTTTTTTTTTCCCAGCTGTGGAAACTCTGGTGCTGTAAGGATTAAATGTCACAGCTGCTAATCAAAATCTTGGCAGTTCAAATCTGCCAGGTGCTCCTTAGAAACTCTACAGGGAATTTCTACTCTGTGTCTAGGGTCGCTAGGACTCAGAATTGACTCTACAGCAGGGCGTTTGATTTATAGTTCACATAATTCAATGAAATTTCCACTGTTGCATAGGAAATACACCTATACTTTCATCATAGAGACAGCTATTAATGTGAACTAAACACTTGGAAAGCCTGTATTATGCTGAAGTCTACTTAAGTAAGAGCTGAATTAAGGAAGAAACTTGGAATCACCAAATATGCTTAGCAAATCCTTTTTTTTTTTTTTTTTTGTAAGTGGTTAGATTGCAGCAACTTTCTACCTGGTTGGCACTAAAAGAATATGAATAAGTAACAAGTTACAATATGGATTATAAATATTAAAGGTATGTCATTGCTGAATACATGAATATAAGGTAGAGTGCACTAAGCTCAGGTAGCGTCTGTAGAAATCACAGCTTCCTTTAGAGAACTAGAGAAGCTACATAAATTTAGACTGGTTCTTTTTTCTCCCTCTCATTTTTCTTCAGGCAAATCGTTAGAAACCTGTTCAGAATCTAGTTTTCTATCCTTCAAGTCAAAAATACTGTATCCAGGTGATGATTCTCTACTTATCCTTGACGAAAATCACATAGGATATTTTTTGTAAGCATTTTTTTTTTTATTATTGCTATTCATTAAAGAGGAATCAAAAAGGAAGAGGAGGTTATTTTTAAATAATAGCAAACATGGATAAGTTAATAAGTAAGGATAGATTACTTAAATAATAATTACAAGCTGTGGGGACAGCAATGGAAGGTTGTTTCATTCAGGCTTTCCAACTCTGTACAGGCTTTCTGCATAAAAGTGATTCAGCAGTCTGACATACCCTGTTCATGCCCAGTTTAATCTTGAGGCTCACATCTGACAGCCACCTTTGTGTAAAACTCATATATAAGGTCATTGTGCCACGAGGCACAGTTTCTTGCCTGCCGCCTTTGGCCACCTGCTGCAGCCTGAGATACTGTGCTGCCCTGCTGTGACTTTGTTCCAATAAACCTGCCCTGACCACACCCGCTGAGCCTTCATCATTACTGGGTCTGCCCGAATCTCAAATCTGCATTCCTGCCCTTGAGTACTTACTTCCCCACACAAGCGCAAGAGAGTTGATGACATATTTTTGAAGGAACATGGATGAAGGATTTAAAAAGACAAATTTCAATCTTGGCTGTGTGTAAATGTGGGAAAACTAAAATTTCCTTTTTGTTTGAACAAGTATAAACTTAGAGGTCCAAGGTGCTGATTGCCAATGCTGTCATCTAAGCGCTAAAAATATCAGCAAGAATGATAATGCTGATGAAGACATTGATGGTGACAGTAAAGATAACGAGACTACTAAACCAAAGATATACTTCTAAACTTGTCTGTGCCCAGAATCAAAGTCAAAGCCAAAGTCAAAACAAATTAACAGAATTTGACACCATAGTTCCTTGTTGAATTGTGAAACTATTTAATAGAAGCGGGATAACCATCCTTGCCATTTTCTTCATTACAAAAGTTAAAATCCTTTCTGTAGTCGGTTTTTCCTTAAACTCTTGCTTGTAATACTTCTTGGAACTTTCTTTTTCCGTCCTAATGCTACTTTACTCATCTCTAGTATTTCCAAGGTATGTACTGGGATGGCTGCTTGAGAAAAAAGAATTCAATCAGTCTTCTCAAACTTCATGCAGAATGCTTGCTCTACGTATTGACACCCCCAGGTTATATAAAACCTGGTCTAGCCTTAAAATTAGTTACAAGGTAAGATTTTTAATTATTAAAATTGAAAAAAAGAATGTGTGTGTGTGTGGTTGAGAAGAAGGGAGAGAGGAAGAAATTGATTCACATTGCATTTCTTTACAGAGAAAAGACTGAAAAGTATTGAGAAAATTACCTCCAGTTTAGAGTAACGCAGGAAATAAAATTACTCTGTTACTGGAAAGACTGCTTGGGAGCACAAGAATACTGACAAACATTTAGAAACATTATCTTGTGGAATAAAAGAGGGTACCAACTGAAGAGAAACAGGGTATCAGTCTGTTGAACAATCTGTAGATAGTAGCACCCATGGCATCAGAACAGGAGACTTCTCAATTAATGTCCAGGTTTGGTGACACCACTTCTGAGCTTCTCTTCCTTACAGACCAATTTCTTCATCACTTCCCCTCTTAAAGGAGGAAATAAACCACAGCAAACACGCTGCTGTCTAGTCAGATCTGACTCACAGCGACGCTACCAACAGAGTAGAGCTGTCCTATCAAGTTTCCAAGGAGCATCTGACGGATTTGAACTGCCAACCTTCAGGTTAGCAGCTGTTGCACTTAAGCACTATGCCACCAGGGTTTCCATATATTATGGAGGGCTTAGAAGTACAGGAGAAATGGTAAGATACCCAGTGCCAGAGAAAAAAAGAGGGGAGTAAGATTTCACCTATACACATGAAATTACATACACACACACATATACACAAAACCAATTTTGTGTTAAGAGACAAAAAGATGGAAAAAAGACCTCCTAATATTTATCTCAATAAATTAATGGTTTTATCAGAAAATGACTGTTGAAGTATCTTTGATTTGTAACCCTACTGATGACTCATTAGGAAAATAGCTTAAAAATTGGCTATCCTTCTGGATCTGTGGTATACAAAGCAGATCATTTCTTTTCTGAGGTCATTGGAGGAAAAACAGCATTAGTCAAACAAGTCAGCTAGAAATTGGTCCTGAGGCCAATGATAATAAGCTTCACTCAGAATACAGAAAATATTCCTTTATCCCCTAAGCCATATATTTAAAGGGGTTAATACGCTGGCACATTTAGTATAGTTAGCTTGACTAATATTTATACAGAAAGAGGAATTCTCTTAACCGAGCATTACACAAAAAGATCTTACATTTAAAAGATAACAATAATTTCATACAAAATTGCTTTCCAGAATATATACAAAGCCGAGACTGATACATTACAAGTGGAAAATTACCTAAGTTGTCTCCAATTGCCTTTTAGATACATTTGAAAAGAAGCATTTATTTGCTTGCAATTTTAAATCTTCTCTTAAAATGAGCCGACACCTAGACAAATATCATCTTCAATTCACAATAGGTAGAAGCACTGGTAAGAATTTTGGAAAAATGGTTTCAATCATATCAGAAAGGACATAGGGGAAAAAAAAAAAGCCAAACTTTTCCCCAAGAGGAAAATTGAAGATGAAATATAAAATGCACTAAAGAAAAATCATGTGTTCCGGTAAGTTTGAATTTGTAGGCTTCCATCATTTCCCTCTCTTGGCTGTGGTATTGTTATTTCTTTCTAGGCATCAGCTCCTATTAGAGATACAGGAACAACAGTTTTGCTAGACTAGAATAATAAATGAAACTGTCATATCTGGAGGAGCTGAAATATAATGACACTTAGGAGAACGTGTTCTTCCAAAAATAAGGTATTCAAAAGTCTATTCACCCATCCAGAGTGACCCATCCAAATAGTGACCTTGTAAGACAGTAGAACTGCCCCATAGAGTTTCCAAAGAGCATCTGGTAGATTTAAACTGCTAACATTTTGATTACCAGCTGTAGCACTTAACCACTATGTTACCAGGGTTTCCATCAAGAAATAATCAAGGCTCTTCTTTTAAAAATGCTGTAAAGTAGATATGCATTAGAATTGACTCTGTGTCAGTTGGATTTGTTTGGTTTGCTTAGTTCTCCCAGGAGGATTTCACAGGTTGAGCTAAGACTGGAGATTAGCAGTTATAGCCCCATAAAAATTCCCTGAGAGAGCTCATCCCAGTAGGATCCCCAGTTCTACTGAGTTACAGAACACTTAGCTATGGGCTGTGATGTATTGTTGGCAGGAAAGAATATTGTTACTAACTTTCAGAAATGTACATTGCCAACACATATCAAAGTTATTTTAAAAACGTGTACTTACCTTTGATTTTACAACTATTCAAATAGTCTTAAAAGGAGCATATAGTCTGCTTAAGAGGTGCCTAAACTTCAGGGAATGTATTTGGAAGGTTGCATCTTAGATTTTGTACAAATTTATGCACAAGAAAATTTGGTAAAGTATACATTATATGAAATTAAATATCAGAATTAATAAAAGCAATAAGCAATGGTCATAAGCTGAATTTATTATTATAAATCCAATAATCTTTATGATTTTTAAAAACCTAGTGTAAAGATACATTGATGAATATAGTTTTGTTTTCAATATATTCTTGAGGGAAAGAAGTAATTCACAACAGAGTATACATAATAGGATCACAGTTCATATAAAATAAGTTAGCCCTATACATGCATATAAAATAGGTCTAAGATTTTTATACCAAAGAAATAATAACATTTAATTCTGGGGTGTGAGACAATAAAAACAATAAAATTTTGTCTTATCTCTATCACAGTTTTGACTGCAGCAAAATATCTACTATTTTCAAGTAAAATAAAATGATATCTGACAAAAATATGTACTTTATCAATGTTTAAGTTAAGTAATACCAATACCAGATAAGAATTATATTAATCACACCTAAAAATGCAAGTGATTAATATACTGGATATTCCAGTGATTTCATTAAATTAATAACAAACAGAACACACAATAGAAAAACAGAAAACAATTTCAACACGTGCTTCCTCAGAACCAGAATCAGATATGATACAGTCAAGAAATCAAAAGACACATTGCATTGGGGAAGTCTGCTGCAAAGGACCTCGTTAAAGTGTTGAAAAGTAAAGAGATAATCTTGAAGGCTAGGGTGTGCCTGACCCAAGCCATCATATCTTCAATCACATCATACGCATGCACAAACTGGACAACGAATGGGGAAGGCAGAAGAATTGACACCTTCATGTCATGGTGTTGGAGACGAATGTTGAATGTACCAGGGACTGCCCAAAGAGCAAACAGATCTGTTCTGGAAGAAGTACAACCAGAGTATCCTTGGGAGCAAAGATGGCGAGACTGCATCTCACACACTTTAGATATGTTGTTAGGAGCGTTCAGTCCCTGGAGAAGGACATCATGCTTGGAAAAGTAGACAGTCAGTGAAAAAGAAAAAGACCCCCAATGAGATGGGTTGATGCAGTGGCTGCAACAATGGACCTAAGCATAAACGATTGTGGGCAAGGCACAGGACCAAGCAGTGTTTTGTTTTTGTGTAGAGTCCCTATAAGTCTGAACAGACTCCACAGCACCTAATAACACCATTATTTTACAGTTGTCTATGTTACGGTAGTAAGTGTGATTGTTCTTTATTCTTGCCTCTTTCCCAGAGCCTTCCTTTGCCTTGGTCCAGTCATGCTGACTTCCCCCCAGTTTGTAACGTCTTTCCCTTCACCAGTATTAATGTGCATCTTCTTCCTAGTGACTTTTACTCCTTCCTTCTTCCATCACTGGTAATTTCCAAATGTTTTGTGTATTTCTAAATAACACTTTTCGTGATTTGATGTAGTAGTGGTCCCACAGAATGCTTATCTTTTTGTGATTAACTCATTTTACTCAGCATGATGTCTTCCAAGTTCACCCATGTTGTGACGTGTTTTGCAGATTCATTGTTGTTTTTATTGTTGTTTGTTCATAGCTTGTTTATTCAGTCATCCTTTGATGGATGGCACTTAGCTTGCTTCCAATTTTTGCTATTGTCAATAGCATTGCAATGAATACAGAATTGCATAGGTCTATTTCTACCATAGTTCTTATTTCCCTGGGGCATATACTTAGGAGCAGGATTGCCGAAAATACAGTATTTCTACTTCAAGCCTTTTTTTTTTCATTTTTATTTAACATAACTGAGTGAAAATGTACATTCACGTATAAATTTACATGCCCACATCTATGCAGCTTCCATTGCTCTCCCTGTCCGGTGACTGCACACTATTCCTCTTGGCTCCATACATGTCTCATCCTCCCAACAGTCTCCTGTCCCCTCCTCTCCGTCCAATCCCCTCCCTCCAGCCAGAGGTCAGCAAGATGATATCCTATAGATGTATAGAACCATAAAGTGTTTCCAATATATGGTCACTCTGCATTGCCAAGTCCAATCCATTCCTGTCCAAAGAGTGGACCTTTGTTATAATTCATGGGAAAGGGCAGCATCAGGACTGGGGTCCTTGCTCTCAGAGGAACCCCAAAACCGCTGGACCATCAGTTGAGGTCTTTTAGTGGAGATCTCATGATGCATCCCTTTTTATTCTTGTATTGCCAGTGAGACTCAATCTAGTGAGCTCCATTGTGGCTATCACTGGTGGTGGCTGGGCACCATCTGGTTCTTCTGGTCCCAAGTGGATGAAGGCATCCACTCTTTTGGGTCTCTCTGACTTCTCGGTTGTCTTTACCGCATGTCATTTTGGTCCTCAGTGAGCATCCGTTTCTGCTGAGTTGGGACCATTTGCTGTGTCCTCGGATGGCAGCTTGGCAGCTTTTAAGACCCCAGACGCCACTCACCAATGTGGGGTGCAGAGAGCTCTCTTAGCAGAATGCTAGTTGTGCCAATTGGCCTGGAATTCACCTAAAAGCATGGTCCCCCGCCCCCCGCCCCAGCTACTCTATCCTTGAGGTATTGAGTTAAGATAGAAGGAGTACTCAAGTTATGCTGAAGTCCACTTAATGTTGTTTTTGTTTGCAATGTGTGCTATCACCGCTTTCTCCCAACTAAATTTCTAGTAACTATCTAAACTAAACCTTCCCCCCTCACACTCCCTCCCTCCCATCCCTTGCAGCTGTCAAGGAGTCTTTTCTTCTATACACAAGTCTGTTTTTGAGATCTTATCATAGAGGTCTCATACAGTATTTGTCTCTTTGTCGCTGACTACTTTCACTCAACATAATGTCTTCCAGTTGAAACTAGGTTAGGAGATGATTCCTGGAATCATTGTTATTCTTTACCATTGCGTAGTGCTCCATTAAGTATATGTACCATAGTTTACCTATCCATTCTTCTATTGTTGGGCATCTGGGTTGATTCCATCTTTTTGCTATCATGGACTGTGCTGTGGTAAACATTCTGGTGCGTGTGTCCGTTGGTGTGAAAGGCCTTGAGTCTGTAGGACATATTCCAAGTAGTGGAATTACTGGGTCAAATGGTATATCGATATCCATTTTTTAAGGAAGCACCAGATTGCCTTCCAAAGAGGCTGGACCATTTTGCAACCCCACCAACAGTGTAGGAGGGTTCCACTTTCTCCACGGCCTCTCCAGCATTTGTTTTGTGTTTTTTGGATCATGGCCAATCTTGTTGGGGTGAGATGGTATCTCATTGTTGTCTTGATTTGAATTTCTTTAATAACTAAAGATTGTGAACATGTCTGCATGTGTTTTTTGGCTGCCTGGATCTCCTCTTTAGTGAAGTGTCTGTCCATCTCCTTTGCCCATCGCTTAATGGAATGGTTTATTCTTACTGATATTTGTAGTATCTTATAGATTATGGAGATCAGGCGTTGGTCTGACATAGAGTTGCCAAATATTTTTTCCATTCTGTGGGTGTTCTTTTAATTCTATTAATAAAGTCTTTGGATGAGCAAAAGTGTTTGATTCTTAATAGTTCCCATTTACCTATTTTCTCTTCTGTTGATTGAGGTTTCTTTGACAGATTTTGGAGTCTGTCCTCATTGTGTATTAAAACTTCCATTGTTGTTCCTACCTTTTCTTGGATAAGCTTTATCGTTTTAGGTTTGATATTTAGGTCTTTTATACAGTTGGAGTTGGTTTTTGTATAAGGTGTAAGATATGGATCTTGATTCAGTTTATTGCAAATGGATAACCAATTTTGCCAGCACCATTTGTTGATGAGACTGTTTTTACCCCAGTTTAATGTCTTAGGGCCTTTGTCAAATATCAGCTGTTCATAGGCAGATGGTGTCATCTCTGGGGTCTCAATTCTGTTCCATTGATCCATCTATCTGTTCTTGTACCAGTACCAGGCTGTTTTGACCACTGTGGCAGTATAATAGGTTCTAAGGTCTGGTAATGAGAGGCCTACCAGTGTGTTCTTCTTCTTTAGTAGTACCTTACTTATCCGGGGCTTCTTCCCTTTCCAAACAAAATTGGTGATTTGTTTCTCCATCTCATTAAAAAATGATGCTGGAACTTGTATTGGGATTGCATTATATAAATAAATTGCTTTGGGTAAAATAGACATTTTCACAATGTTAAGTCTTCCTATCCATGAGCAGGGTAGGTTTTTCCATTTATCTAAGTCTCTCTTAGTTTCTTGTAGTAAGGGCTTGTAGTTCTCTTTGTAAAGGTCTGTTGTTTCTCTGTTTAGATTAATTCCTAGGTATTTATCTTCTTAGGGGCTATCGTAAATGGTATTGATTTGATAATTTCCTCCTTAACAGTCTCATTGTTGGTATAAAGGAATCCCACTGATTTACTTATGTTTATCTTGTATCCTGAGACTTTACTGAACTGTTCTATCAGATTGAGTAGCTTACTTATAGATTCCTTGACGTTCTCTGCATATACAATCATAATTTCTGTGAACACAGAAATTTTAAACTTCCTCTTTGCCAATGCAGATGCCCTTTATTTCTTTGTGTTGTCTAATTGCTCTGGCTAGAACTTCTAGCACAATATTGAATAGGAGAGGTGAGAGTGGGCCTCCTTGTCTAGTTCCTGATCTCACGGGAAAGTCTTTCAATCTCTCTCCATTCAGGATGATGTGGGCAATTGGTTTTCTATAAATGGCCCTTATTGTGTTGAGGAATTTTCCGTCTATTCCCATTTTGCTAAGAGTTTTTAGCATGAATGGGTGTTGGACTTTATCAAATGTCTTTTCTGCATCAATGGACAAAATCAGGTAACCCTTGTCTTTTGTGTTATTTATGTGGTTAATCACATTAATTGTTTTATTGATGTTGAACCAGCCTTGCATCCCTGGTATGAATCCCACTTGGTCATGATGGATTATTTTCTTGATATGTTGTTGTATTCCGTTGGTAAGAATTTTGTTGAAGATTTTTGCATCTAGGTTCATGAGTGATATTGGTCTATAGTTCTCTGTCTTTGTTGGATCTTTCCCAGGCTTAGGTATCAGGGTTATGCTGGTTTCATAGAATGAGTTTGGGAGTACTCCATCCCTTTCTATACTGTGAACTAGTCTCAGTAGTATTGGAGATAACTCTTCTCTAAGTGCTTGGTAGAATCTGTCTTGAAGCCATCTGGGCCTGGACTTTTTCTGGTTGGCAGTGTTTTGATGACCTTTTCAATCTCTTCCTTTGTGATGGGTTTACTAAGTTGTTCTGCTTCACGTTGTGATAATTTGGGTAGGTGGTATGAGTCAATGAATTGGTCCATTTCCCCTAGGTTTTCAAATTTGTTAGAGTACAGTCTTTCCTAGTATTCTTTTATGATATTTTTGATTTCTGTTGCATCTGTGGTGATAACTCCCTTCTCATTTCTAATTTGGGTTATTTGTTTCCTTTCCTGCCTTTCTTTAGTATGTATAGCCAGTGATTTATCAATTTTCTTGATCTTTCCAAAAAACCAGCTTTTGGTCTTTTCAGTTTTTTCAAATGTTTTTCTATTCTCTAATTCATTTAGCTCTGCTCTAATCTTTATGATCTCATTTCTTCTGGTGTCCAAGGGGTTCCTCTGTTGTTCTCTTTCTACTTGTTCAAGCTGTAGAGTTAGTTCCTTGATTTGGTTTCTTTCTTCCTTGTAGATGTGTGCATTTATGGAGATAAACAGACCTCTGAGCACTGCTTTGGCTGTATCCCATAGGTTCTGGTAGGAAGTGTTTTCGTTCTCATTGGAATCCATGAATTTCTTTAATTCATCCATGATTTCCTCTATAACTCATGTTTTTTTGAGCAAGATGTTGTTCAGTTGCCAAGAGTTCCACTTTCTATCTATGATTTTTCTGCTATTGATTTCAACTTTTATGGCTTTATGATGTGAGAAGATGCTTTGCAGTAATTCAATGGTATGGATTTTGTTGAGCATTGCATTATGGCCTATCATGTAGTCAGTTCTAGAGAATGTTCCATGTGCACTGGAGAAGAAGGTGTAGTTGTCTGCTGATGGGTGGAAAGTTCTGTATATATCAATGAGGTTTAGTTGGTTAATTGTGTCAATGAGGTCTTCTGTATCTATACTGAGCTTTTTTCTAGATGATCTGTCTAGTAAAGAGAGTGGAGTGTTAAAGTCTCCCACTATTATTATGGAGTCAGCTAACTCTCTTTTGAACGTAGTCAGTGTTTCTTCGACATATTTAGGTGCTCTGACACTAGGTGCATAAATATTTAATATAGTTAAGTCTTGCTTCTGTACTGAACCTTTCAGCAATAAATAGTGTCTATCTTTGTCCACAATGGTGGATTTGACATTAAAATTGATTTTGTCTGAGATTAGAATTGCCACTCCTGCTCTTCTTTGTTCATTGTTAGCTTGATATATATTCTTCCATCCTTTAATTTTCAGTTTGTTCCTGTCTTTAGGTCTCAAGTGAGTTTCTTGTAGACAACATATGGATGGGTCGTGTGTTTTGATCCAAGATGACACTCGGTGTCATCTCGGCATTCAGTCTATTCACATTCAATGTAATTATTGATAGGTATGTCTTCACTGCTGCCATTGTGATATGTTTATTTTTATGTTGATGTTATCTCTGTTGTTATTAGTCTGTTCTGGGACACACTTTTTGGTGAGTTGATTTTTCACCTTTTTCAGAGCTGGTTTTATTGTTGTTGAGACTCCTATGTTACATTTCTTGAAATGGTATGATGTATCTTTGCTGTGCTTTACAGCTGCCCCTATGTACCCCATTAATATACTATTTATAAACTCAATTTTAATTACTACCAGTCTTGTCATCTTCCTCTCCATCTGGAAGGACTATAATGACTGTAGTACATCCCTCTTTTTATTATGATGACACTATATTTTTCATGATGATCACTGGATTGCTTCTTTCCATATCAAAGCTGTGATTTACTTTGGAGCCTTCCCTAAATGAGTAGAGTATTGATTAGTGTGTCATCCCAAAATATAAAGTTAGTGGTTTTGTTCTTCTAGGCCAAAGCCAAGAACTTCTTTCAGTATTTCTTGTAGTTTGGGTTTGGTTTTTACAAAGTCTCTGAGTTTCTGTTTATCTGGGAATATCTTAATTTCATTTTCGTATTTGAAAGATAGTTTTGCAGGATACATAATTCTTGGTTGGAAGTTCGTCTCCTTCAAGACTTTGAATGTGTCGTGCCACTGTCTCCGTGCCAGCATGGTTTCTGCTGAGAAATGTGACGAGAGCCTACAGGGTTTCCCTCTGAATGTTAGCTTTGCCTTGAGTCTTGCTGCCTTTAAGAGTTGCTGCTTATGTTTCATTTTGTTAAGCTTGATTATAATATGTCTTGGAGTCTTTCTTTTGAGATCTATATTGGGTGGCTTACAATATGCATCTGAGATGTCTATATTCTCTTCCTTCATGATTTCTGGGAAGTTTTCTTTCAGCAGCTCAGCAACAATACTCTCTGTGTTCTCAGATGTCTCACCCTTTTCAGGGACTCCAATTAATCAAAGGTTGTTCCTCTTAATGGAGTCCCACATGCTTCTTAATGTTTCTTCATTTTTCTTGTTTCTTTTTTCTGATTTCTGCTCATAGACGCTGCCATCAGTAGCTCTGTCTTCCAAGTCAGAAATTCTTTTTTCCATTTGTTCCATTCTGTTTTCTTGGCTTTGCATGGAAGTTTCTATGTCTTTGATTTTCTTCTTGATCTGTTGGATTTCAGAGTACTGGTGTTCCATCAGATTGAACAACTTGCTTAATTTTTCATTTTGTTCTGCTGCATTTTGTAAAGGTCTAGAAGGGCTCTGTATATAATCAATTTGTATTCACTTCCTGATGCTTTCATAAAAGTTTCTTCATCTGGAAAACTCCTTGGTTGCTTTGTTTGGGAGCCTTCTGAAGCCATGAGTGATTGCTGGTATGCCACAATTGTCTGTTGCATTTCAGGTCCCATGTGAGTATATAGAGGCTAGAAGAGGTACTGTGAGGACGGATTGCAAATGTTTCTCTAGGTTGTCTTCAAATGTAAAGCAAAAGGTATCTGACCAGTTCACAAGTCAGTTAGGTTTTCAGCCGTAGAGATCCCTCTTCTCATCTGACAAAGTAAGCACCACTATATCCAACCCCAGATGATACAAACTAGTTCAGAATACAGCAATGCTACTGCCCTAGTGGCCTCTGCTGACAGGGCCTAGCCTTAGCCAACACTGCATTGAGTACTGGTTTTGTGACAGAAAAGCGCTCTCCTCTGGGCAGGCTCTGGTTCCCAAGCTAAGAATTAGGTCCAGCTGAGGCCACCCTACCCAAGACGGCGTCCTCCAGGCAGCAGACAGAGGGGCCAAAGGTGCCGAGAGGTAGTGATTCCTCTGCTTCTGTTGCAGGGCCCCCAACGTAGGCAGCACTGTGCAAAATCACTACTTTCTGTCAGAGGAGCGCTGTCCTGTTTGCAGGCGCTGCCTCCCAGGCTAAGAACGAGGTCCTGCTAAAATCTCGGTACCAACATGGCGTCCCGCACACTGACCTCGGAGCTCCGCACAAACCCCACTGAGGCAGCTACTAAACGAAAGGCTCAAAGTGTCTAGATTAACAGAGTCCCGAGCCTGGCTCTCAGAACATGGGAATTTTGCCTGCCTATCCCCCCAGCAGCGTGTCTGAGTCCAGCCGCCGGGCAAGGCCCAGCTCCGCCTGCCAGCCGAGACAGAGGAAAAAAAAAGTCGAACTGGTGTGTTTACCTTCCGTCCGTGAGAGCCGGGGCTAGCCAGGAGCGGGAGTCAGCGAAAGAGAGGAGGTTTTTTGCTGAGTGGTATGAAGTCCCAATTAACAGCCCTGTGCCGTGTCCTGAGGCTGATTAGGTGATCAGAAGGCTCTGTTTGATTGTCAGTTCAGGTCTTGGTTTCCAGAGGGATACAAGGAGACGTGGGCTTAGTCCGTCAGCTTGACTCCGCCCCCTCTACTTCAAGCCTTTTAAGGAAAAGTGCCACGTGGTTTTGTATAGTGCTACACCATTTTATATTCTTACTAGCAGTGTATAAGAGCTCCAGTTCTCCTCACAATCCCCTCGGCGTTCATTGTTTTCTGTTTTTTGTTTATATATTTTTCATTAGTGCCATCGTCGCTGAGGTAAGATGATATCTTCTTGTAGTTTTGGTTTACAGTGCCCTGATGACTAATAAACTTGAGCATGTATTTATATTTGTTTGGCACCTTTATGTCTTCTTTGATGAAGTGCCTATTCATATCTTTTGCCCATTTTTTGAGTGGATTGTCTTTTTGTCACTGAAATGCTGACATTGTCTCTATAGTTTAGAGATTAGATCGTTGTTGAAGATGTCATAACCAAAATTATTTTCCTGTTCTGTAATTTCTCTCTCTTTTATTTATTTATTTTTCAGTGGGGGAGGGTGGTTTTATTGTTCATTAATTTCTGTAGCTATAAAACAATCTATTATGTTAATATACCACAATATATTTCTTCATATTCTGTTCAGTGGCCATTTTGATTGTTTTTAGCTTTTTGCTGTTGTATGTGGGTCTACATTAAATATTCTTATAAAAATCTTTGGGGCCTGAATTATTAAGAGTTTTTGTTGAGTACATATGTAGGAAATGACTTGCTCTGCCACAGGGCATGTATGAAGTCTGATGACTAAGTTCACAAACTCATCGTAGAAAAAGTGCTACATGCCTCACCCCAAACACCACCACAGCCACCCTCCAAGTATACCCCTTGGGAAGCCAGAACCGATGCCAGCATTCAGTCCACCTCCCAGAGCAATCCCAGAATTCTTTTCCTTGGCTGTCCATCTGAGCTATCATTGCATTACTCTTGATGTCCTGAATGTCATCGAAATGTCTTCTTTTCAATATTTCCTTTATCTTCAGGTAAAGAAAAAAGTCACTGGGGATCAGATTAGGTGAGTTGGGAGGGTATTCCAATACAGTTATTTGTTTACTGGCTAAAAACTCCCTCACAGACAACTATACAATTAAGTTTGTGAACTTGCCACCCTGCCACCATTGACAATGGCCATTCCAAGAAAGAGTTCCAAAATTACTTTGAAGGGTGGACTAGGCGCTGGCATTGGCCCACAGCCTCCCAAGGGGAGCACTCGAAAGGCAACCACAGTGGCATTCAGCAGTGAGGCATGCAGCACTTCGAACAGTTAAGTTCACGGACCTAATTGTAGGACTTCCTAGTTGACTTTTTCTAAAAATTGTGATTAAGTGAAAGTATACAATCCAAATTAATGTTGCACGCTTTCCTGTCTGCAGCTCCTTCTACTCTCCTTGCCCCATGACAGCACACGCCTCCTTTTCATTCTATACTTGTCGTATCCTCTTAACAAACTCCTGTCCCTTCCTGTCCACCTTCTTCTCTCCCTGTAATTTCTCTTTATATGTTTTTTGAGAAGTTTTGGAGAGCAAATTTTTTAAATTTTTAGGAGCTCCCATTTATATGCTTTATTTTTTTCTGTATATTTCTAAATGTGTTTGATAATGCTATTTACACAATGCAATAGTGTTCCTAGCATTGTCTCTGTTTTCTTCCCATGATCTTTATGGTTTTTGATTTTATTTTTAATCTTTGATCCTTTTTGAATTGGCTTTTGTGCACTGAGTGAAGTATGAATCTTGTTCCATTTCTCTAGGAATGAACATCCAGTTTTGCTAAAACCATTTGCTCAAGAGTCTATCTCTCTCTCTCCTTTTAATGGACTTTGGTCCTTTAATGAATATCTGATATACATATGTGGATGAATTTACTTTCTGGGTCCTCCATTTTATTTGATTGATCTATGTGCTGTTGTTGTGTCAGTACCAGCTTGCTTTGAGTCTATGGCTGTACAGTAGGTTCCAAGGACAGAAAGTGTGACTTCATTAATAGTGATTTTCTTATTCACATTCTCTTTCCCTTACATACAAAGTTAATGATTCGTTTTTCCATATCATTGAAGAAGCTTGCTGAGATCTGAGTTGGTATCACATTACATCTATAAATCACTTTGGGTTGTTATTGTTGTTAGGCTCATAGCAACCCTATATACAACAGAAGGAAACACTGGTCCAGCTCCATGCCTGTTTGCAGCCGGTGTCAGTCCATCTTGTTGAAGGTCTTTCTCTTTCTCACTGACCCTCCGTTTTACCTAGCATGATGTCCTTCGTCAGGGATTAATCCCTCCTGACAACTTGTCCAAAGGATGTAAGATGCAGTCTTGCTATCCCTGCTCTAAGAAGCACGTGGATAGTACTTCTTCCATGACAGATCTATTTATTCCTTTTGTGGTCCAGTGTATATTCAGCATTCTTCTTCAATATCACAATTCAGAGGAGTCAATTTCTTCTGTTTTCCTTATTCATTTTCCAGCTTTTGCATGCAATTGAAAATACCATGGCTTGGGTCAGGCATACCTTAGTCTTCAAGGTGATACCTTTATTTTTCAACACTGTAAAGAGGACGGTTGCAGCAGATTTTCTCAATGCAATGCATCTTTTATTTCTTGACTGCTACTTCCATGAGTGTTGGTTATGAAATTAAGAAAACTGAAATCCTTTGCAACTTCAGTGTTCTCCATTTAGCATTATGTTGCTTACTGGTCACATTGAGAAGATTTTTTTTTCTTGATACTGAGATGCAATCCATACTGAAGGTTGTGGTCTTTGATCTTCATCAGTAAGAGTTTCAAACCCTCTTTCATGCAGTAAGCGAGGTTGTATCATCTCTATAGTGCAGGTTGTTAATGAGTCCTCCTCCCCTCCTGATGTCCCATTTTTCTTCACGTAAATCCAGTTCCTAGGATTATTTTCTCAGCATACTTATTGAAACAAACTTGGTGAAACATTATGACCTCGACACATATCTTTCCTGACTCTAAACCGTACAGTGTCCCCTCATTCTGCTGAACAATTGTCTCTTGACCCAAGCACAGATTCCTCATGAGCACAAATAAGCATTCTGGTTAGCATTGACATTTTCTCTATGTTAATTCCTCCTATCCAAGAGTGAGTTCTGTTTTTCCATTTATGTAGGTCTCTTTTGGCTCCTTACAAGGTTGTTTTTAAGTTTCTTTGTGTCAGTCTTTTGCTTGCTTGATAGATTCCTAAATATTGTATCTTTTGAGGAGCTATTGTAAATGATATATTTTTTTTAATTTCTTCTTCGAAGTTCTCTGTCTTGATGTAGAAGGAATTCAACTAGTTTTTGCATATTGATCTTATATTCTTTGCTAAATCTTTCTATTAATCCCAGCAGCTTTCTTATGGACTCTTTGGGTTTTTTCATGTGCAGACTTCTATCACCAGTGAATAGAAATAGTTTTATTTCTTCTTTATCAGTTTGGATGTGCTTTATTTCATTTACTTGCTTAATTGTTCTAGCTAGGTCTTCAAATAATTTTGAAAGAATGGTGATAAAGGACAACTTTATCTGGCTCCTATTCCCCAAAAAAATGCTTTCAGTATTTCTCCAAGGGATAGTATTGGCTGTCGGTTTTGTATACATTCCAGTTATTATATTGAGGAATTTCCTTTCTATTCTGTTACTATTTTGCTGAGAGTTTTTTTTGTTTGTTTGCTTCTTTTTTAAATAAGAAATATGTGTTGGAGTTTATCTGAATCAATTGAGACAATCCAGTTTTGGTTTCCTTTGTTTTATTTGGTGGATTACGATGATTGGTTTTCTAATATATGACTCTCACTTGGTCATGATGTATCATTTTTCTTAATTACTCTTGTATTCTTATTAATTAGGATGTTGTTGAGAATTTTTGTATCTATATGCGTGAATGATATTGTTCTGTGGTTTCTTTGGCCAGTGATGTCACTGCCTGGCTTTGGTATGAGGGTTAAGATGGTTTCATGGAATGAATTCTAGTGATTTCTTCTGTTTTCTTTGTTCTGGGATAGCTTAAGTTGAGTTGGTGTTACTCTTCTTTGAGTATTTGGTAGAATTCTCCAGTGAAGTCTCTGGACTGCAGTACTTTTTCTTGGGAGTATTTTTTATGACTTCCTCAGTTTCTTCTGCTGTTATGGTCTATTCATTTTTTTTTTTTTTCTTTTTTAACTTAAGTTTATGTTACTTTAGGGAGATAATGTGTTTTTAGAAATTTATTCATTTCCTCTAGGTTTTAAATTTACTGCAGTGCAATTTTTTGTAGTATTATGCTACTATTCTTTTTTATTTAAGTTGATTCTGGTGATGTTGCACATTTTGGTTTTATTTGTCAATTTTGCACCTTCTTTCACCAGTTTGGCAAGTGGTTTGTTGATTTTACTGATTATTTCAAAGAACCAGTTTTTAGTCTTATTAATTCTGTTGTTTATTTGTTTTCTATTTCATTCACTTCTGCCGTATTATTTATTGTTTCTTTTCTTCTAGTGACCTTGAGCTTCTTTTCCACTTTGTAATTATTTCAGTTGTAAGGATAATGTTTTTGATATCTTTTTCTTGTTTGATATATATTTTTATTTCTATAAATTGACCTCTGAGCACTTCTTTTGCTCTGTTCCAAAAGTTGTAGTATGATGTTTTCATTTCTATTTTATTCTAGAATTATTTTATTACTTCATATTTGATTCTATCATCCAGTAGTTTTTACACAGAGTGATATTGTATTTCTTTGTAAAATTGTCCCTGAGTATCTATACGGTATTGATTTCAGGAGCCCTCCTAGCTATAAAAATCTGTAAATGATCAAGTCCCTTATATAAAATAGTGTTATCTTTGCATATAACCTACACACATCCTTCCATGTACTTTAATCTCTAGATTACTTCTAATTGCTAATACAGTATAAATGATATGTAAATAGTAGTTAAAGCTTATGCTTAATGCTTTCTCAGCCTGAAAGCATACTTTTATGAACCAGAAAGACTATGTGTCTGTTGTAGGGGCCTCATTTCCAGGAATTGTAGCTTCTTTCTTCATTGTTGTGGGAACAAGCAACTCATCCTTAATGACCTAATGAGTGTGTCTGTAGAGTTTCTCTGCACTTTGGGGATAGCTGTGAAGTTGCTTTCCTGGATTCTTCACCTGAGATTGCTGCTGGTTTTATAATAAGATGGCCACATTGGGCCAAAATGGTTCCTTGAGATACTCCTTTTTGTGAGACCCGTTGTTCACCATGATTTTTTACTTTTTCTTTCTATTTGTTGGTCGGGTGAGTTCTCAGAACATGTTTATGTTCAGTTTTACCACATCAGTACCTGCTTCTGTTTTACTTTCCTTTCCCCCCCTCCCCCAGGTGTTTGGTACAGGAGGGGGACATTATGGTGTGTGTGATCTAAGCCATAAGCTTGGCCTGGCATCTCCTGGTAATAAAGCTAACCACATCTTACCCTGTAATACTATGATCGCTCTCCTAGGTGTTTATTCAGCTGATTTGAAAACACAAATGAACTTGCTTATAATACCTATAACCACCCTAAATTGGAAGCAACCAAAATATTCATCATCAATAGATTAATGGAAAAATAATATAATGGATTTCTGTTCAGTGATAAAAACTGTCTGAACTATCAATCCTTGCAATATTGCGAATTCCAGAACTAAAAATATATCTGAAATGCACATGACTGAGTGAAACAAGCAGTTACTAAACTGTGTTTATTATATAATTTCATTTATATGGCATTATGGAAGAGAAAATTATACACAGACAAAAAAGGAATCAGTTTTTCCCTGGGTTTGGGGAAGGTAAGAGGACTTGATGAGTGAAATACAGGGATTTCATAGGGTATGATGCTAGTTTGTATGATACCATAGTGGTGGTTACATGACCCTCTGTATTTGTTAAATCACATAGAAATTTACAGCACATGGAGTAAGGGGAGTGGGTGGAGAGCAGGGGAAGGAGACTGTTGGGAGGATGAGACATGCATGGAACAAAGAGGAAGAGTGTGCTGTCACTGGGTAGGGAGAGCAGTGGAAGCTGCATGTAGGTGGGCATATAAACTTATATGGGAATGTGCATTTTCATTCAGTCATAATAAAAATAAAAAAAGAAATTTACAGCTCAAAGAGTGAACTTCAATTTATTGAGTGAAGTAAGGAAGGAAGGGAAAAAGGAAGCAAGGGGGGAAGAAGGGAGGGAGGAAGGGAAACCACTAGGGTTACCAATAATATAGGGATATACTTTTATGTGTTAGAGTGCATGAGATAGCTAGAACTTAGCTCACCAAATGATCAGCAGTTCAGATCTTCCAGGCACTCCTTGGAAATTCTATGGGGCAGTTCTACTCTGACCTACCGGGTCGCTATGAGTAGGAGCTGACTCAATGGTTGTGTGTTTCTCTGTTTTTGTACTGTGGTGGTTTGTCTGTGACTACTGTTGTTGTTAGGTGCCACTGAGTTGGTTCCAACTCACAATGATCCTATGAGCAACAGAACAAAACACTGCCTGGCCTTGTGCCATGTCCACAATTATTTTTATGCTTACCCCATTGTTGCAGCCACTGTGTCAGTCCAGTGACTGACCCTTCCTAACAACACATCCGAAGTATATAAGGTACAGTCTTGTCAACGATAGACTCAAATATGCTGGTGATTATGAGGATGATACTGGACTAAGCAACATTTCCCCACAAGTCTGAGAAAACTCCACAACAGCTAACAACAACATCTTGAACGGGACCTTGGAACCCAGAAAGATATTAGGCAAAAACCTAAGGGAATCTGAATAAACCATGGGCTTTGGTTAATAATATTATTACATCATACTGGCTCATCAGCTGTAACAACTCTGCCATACTAGTGTAATATGTTGACAATAAATGAACTGGATGCGAGGTATAACAGAGCACTCTGTACAATTTTTATAGCACATCTGTAAATCTATATATATCTTAAAATGTTTACAGTGAAAAATTCAAAATTAAGAATAGTTTTCCAAGGAAAACAACCAGAATCATGTCTCCCTTGTTATTTATTGATGTAAATTATATATTGAGGAAAATTATATAATTTTCCTTTCAGTTTTGGGACAGTGATTATTTTCATGACCTGATACCTAGAAATCCAGAGCTTCTGATCTAGTCTTGCAGGTGATATGCTCATGCATGCTAGCTAGATATGTAGGAAATCATGCACCTGGAAGTCTATTCTGTGATGCATCATTTACCAAAAATACCTGAAACAATTCTTTCCACTGAGGCTGTTTTCTTTTTCTTTTTCTTTTTGTTGTTGTGTTGTGTTGTGTTTTTAAATATTTCTTCTGGAAGACACTATCTCTGTACAAGGGGTTCTATCAGGAAACTTGTAGAAGCTTAGAGAGAGTAAATTCAATTTTTTTGATGCCAACTCTGACTGCCTCTGGTTAATTTATCACATAAAAAAATATAATTAGGAGAAAGGTGAATCTCCTTTCCAGATACATGAGGAAATAGACTTACCATTCACTATTTCATATGAACACAATGATTTCCCAGAAGAGAAGAATGTATTTGAGACACAGAAGTCCACAAAATTGAATTACCAGCCTTTACAATCTGTCTTCAAGGATATGTACAGTCAGAAATAAAGGTTTCTTGGCTTGGCAGATTAAAACAGTGGGAAAAAAATGGATTTGAGAAACAGTAGATAAATTTAGCTTTCACTCTTTTCCACATTCATACCATTTTCCTTCATATCATCTCCTTATCTCTATCTATGTTATAAAACAAGAAACACACTCATTGCCATTGACTTGATACAAACTCACAGCAACTCTATAGGACAAAGTAAAAATGGCCCAGAGAGTTTCCGAGGAGAGCCTGGTGAATTCAAACTGCTAACATTTCGACTGCCTTCGACAACAGCCTTTTGATTAGTGACGATACCATTCAACCACTTTAACCACTTTACCACCAAGCCAAGCCAAGAGTAGGATCCGACAGAGTTTCCAATATTATAGGTATATACTTTTATCTGTTGGAGTTCATAAGATAGATAAAACTCACAGCGACCATATGAACAACAGAATGAAACATTGCCCTGTCTTGTGCCATGTCCACAATCATTTTATGCTTAAGCCCTCTATTGTGTCCACTGTGTCAATCCATCTCATTGAGGGTCTTCTATTTTGCTGACCCTCCACTCTACCAAGCATGATGTCCTTCTCTAGGAACTGATCCCTCCTGACAACATGCCCAAAGTTTCTAAGATGCAGTCTTGCTGTTTTTACTTCCAAGCAACACGCTGGTTATACTTCTAGAATGGATCTATTTGTTCTTTTGGAAGTCCACAGTACATTAACATTCTTCTCCATCATCACAATCCAAGGACATCAGCTCTTTTTCTGTCTTCTTTGTTCATTGTCCAGCTTTTTCATAGCTATGAGGCAATTGAAAATATCATAGCTTGGATAAGGTGTACTTTAGTCTTCAAGATGACATCTTTACTTTTCAATACTTTAAAAAGATTCTGTGAAGTAGATTTCCCCAATGCAGTGTGTCTTTTTATTTCTCGACTGCTGCTTCCATGAGCATTGATTGTGGACCCAAGAAAAAATGAAATTCCTGATAGTTTCAATCCTTTCTCCATTTGTGGTGACTTTGCTTACTGGTCTAGCTGTAAGTGTTTTCTTGATGTTGAGGAGCAACCCCTACCGAAGGCTGTGGCCCTTGATCTTCATCAGTAAGTATTTCAAATCTTCTTCACTTCCAGCAGATAAGGTGGTATCTTCTGTGTAACACAGGTTGTTAATGAGTCTTCCTCTCATCCTGATACCTCATTCTTCTTCATGTAATCCATTTTCTTGGATTATTTATTCAGCATATAGATTGACAAGGTATGGTGAAAGGATATAATCCTGACGCACACCTTTCCTGACTTTAAACCATGCATTGTCCCCTTGTTCTGTTCTCACAACTGCCTCTTGATCCATATACAGATTCCTTAAGGGCACAATTAAGTGTCCTGGAATTCCCATTTTACACATTGTTCACCATAATTTGCTATGATCCACACAGTCAAATTTTGCTATTTTCTGCTTTCAGCCAAGACCCATCCGACATCAGCAATAATAGCACTGATTCCATGTCCTCTTCTGAAGTCAGCTTGCATTTCCAGCAGTTCCTTGTCAACATATTGTTGCAGTCACTTTTGAGTGATCTTGAGCAAAATTTTACTAGCTTGTGATGTTAATGATATTTTTTCAGTAATTCCCTCATTCAGTTGGATCACCCTTCTTTGGAATGAGCATAAATATGGGTCTTTTCCAGTCAATTGGCCAGGTAGCTGTCCTCAAAATTTCTTGGCATAGACAAGTGAGCACTTCCAGTACTGCATCTGCTTGTTGAAATGTCTCAGTAGATATTTCATCCATTCCTGCAGCCTTGATTTTGCCAGTACCTTGAATGCAGCTTTGACTTCTTCCTTCATTACCATTGGTATCTGATCATATGCTACCTCTTCAAATGCCTGAATGTTGATCAATTCTTTCTGGTGGAATGACTCTGTGTATTCCTTCCATCTTGTTTTGCAGCTCCATGAATGGTTTAATATTTTCCCTGTAGAATCTTTCACTATTACAACTTGCAGCTTGAATTTTTTCTTCAGTTCTTACAGTTTGAGAAATGCAGAACTCATTCTTCCCTTCTGGTTTTCCATTTCCAGCTCTTTCACATGTCATTATAGCACTTTATTTTGTCTTCTCAAGCTGCCCTTTGAAATCTTCTGTTTGGGTCTTTTACTTCACCATTTCTTCCTTTTGCTTTAGCTACTCGATGTTCAAGAGCAAGCTTCAGAGTCTCTTCTGACGTCCAATTTGTTTTTTTCTTTCTTTCCTGTCACTTTAATGATCTCTTTCTCTCTTCATGGAGGATGTCTTCAGTATCATCCCACAATTCTTCTGATCTTTGGTCATTAGCGGTGAATACGTCAAATCTGTTCTAGAGATGGTCTTTACCCTCTGGAGGGATATAGTCAATGTCATACTTTGGCTCTGGTGGAATTGTTCTGATTTTCTTCAGTTTCAGTTTAAATTTGCATATAAGTAATTTATTATCTGTGCCCCAATCAGCACTTGGTCTTTTTCTGACTGCTGATATGGAGTTTTCCCATTGTCTTTTTCCACAAATGTAGTCCATTTTGTTCCTCTGTATTCCATCTGGTGAGGTCCATGTGCACAGTCACTGTGTTAGTTAAAATAGGTATTAGCATTGAGGAAATCGGTAGTCTTGCAAAATTCTGCCATGTGATTTTCAGCATTATTTCTGTAATCAAGGTAGTATTTTCCTACTACTGGTCCTTCCTCTTTGTTTCCAACTTTTGAATTACAATCAGCAGTGATTATTGCATCCTGATTTCATGTCTGATCGATTTCAGAGCACAGAAGCTGGTAAAAATGTCCAGTCTCTTCATCTTTGGCCTCAGTGGTTGGTGTGTAAATTTGACTAATAGTCGTATTAACCAGCATCCTTTGTAATGGCCATTAGAGCTATTGTTGTGTTACCATTGATGACCTGAATGTCATTAAAATGTCTTACTTTCAATATTTTCACTATCTTTTGGTAAAGAAAAAAGTCACTGGATGAGCAGGGCTGGTGTTTCAATACAGTTATTTGTTTACTGGTTAAAAATTACCTCACAGAGAACTATACAATTAAATTTGTATACTTGCTACCATACCATTATGCACAATGGCCATTCTAAAAAGAGTTCTAAAATTGCTTTGAAGGGTAGACTAGGCACTGGCATTGGTATATAGCTTTCCTAGGGGATTACTTTGAAGGTTGCTGTAGTAATATTCAGCAGTGAGGTATGCAGCACTTAGAACAGTTAAGTTTGTGGACTTATTGCTGGACCTTGTTATGTCTATATTAGCTTGTATATTTAATCTATGTATTGTCACTGTACAGAATTCTGGCTGCTTTGTCTCTCTTCATGTTGGCTGTAGGCTTCTAAACTCATTTCTAAAAAACTGAGTCAATATCTGGTAAGCTCTCCTTAAATTTCTACTCTTTAATATGTAGGGTTCATTGAACCATGTGCTGGTGACAGCTGTCATCAACTTGGCCTCTTCATGTAATTAACCTGAGTCTCTGATCAGCAGAGAAATGTTTCTGAGACTTCTTTTCTGAAAACATCACTACAACTGGAAGTAATTTATTATAGATTCCTTTTGGGGATCATGGAATTGGAGGGAAGACAGAGCAGGAAAGGAGACTCCTTTGGGATCAAATTGTGCTTGACTCCCAAGCATAGCATCCTGAGGAGCATAGGTCCCTGGGAACCTGGGAAACTAAACAGAAAAGGCAATTTGATTTTTATTCCATGTAAACCCCACAGCCATCGAGTCGAATTTGACTCATAGCCATGGTATAGAACAGAGTAGAACTCCTCCATAGAGTTTCCAAGGGGCACCTGGTGGATTCAAACTGCTAATCTTTTGGTTACCAGGTGCAGCACTTAACCACCATACCACCAGGATTTCCTTTATCTCATGTACTCTATGGAAATGCTTTTTAAAAAAGGTTATGTTTGGAAGTTTGACATCATTAAAACAGCAAATGAAAGGTAGCCTTGAAGAAAGGATTGCTGTCCTACTTAGAATAGGAGAAGCCACAAAAATGATGTCTTTTTCTTGCTTAAGCACGTTGTGGGTTTTAAGCAGATTGTACAGGGGAAGCCACGTGGCAGAACCTGTGAGTCCCACTGCAGAGACTTAGAGGAAGGAGGGGAATACAAGAGAACACAGCTAAGGCTTTGCAGCTTCTGTGGATCATCCTCCTGCCATCATAAGTGTATTTTCTTTAAATTAAATGCATGACTTTGCCTCAGAAATATCATCCTCATCCAGCATCAATCTAAACAATGTTTGTGAATGACACAGTCATGTCACACAGCCAGGATTAAAACTTGGATTTATCTTTGACTGAGTCACCTCCTTCTTCCTCTAGTTACCCAGACTATTTTTCTCCTCGTGTCCCTCAGTTTATTTCCATTTTCCGTTTCTTCTACTATCAGCATGAAGCCTAGTAATTTCATGACTTCCCAGTACGTTTTTCTCCTCCTCCGTGCTAAGATGTGGCCCATACTCTTTCTACTCTAATGTGTAAAACCCTTCTTTCTTCCATTACTCTTTTTCCCCAAAACTGCAGTGTCAACAAACATATAAGAGGGGGAAAAAAAGGCAAATTAAAAATTTAAGCTCTCAATCTGATAATAGTCATGGTAAAGTTACAAGATCTGACTACCCATTTTCAGGAAGCACACATTAAACATACATACATGTTCACACATGCACATATTCTCATAATACTCACATGCTGATATCTAGTCAGTCACACACACTCACATGCACACTTACACGCAGGATCCTATAAGCAAAGCCCACATCCTGAGAATCTCTACAGGGCAAATGACTCAGCCTTTTTAACAAATATATTGCAAAGAAGAGAAGAGATAATGAGAAACAGAAAAAATCAGCAGGTGAAGAAGGGAACTATAGAATATTTGTAGGAAACCTATTCAACCAATTTCAGTGTAAGGATTTTACCTGGATTCAAGTGGTGGAGTGCAGACCTCTGTAAGTCTGTGTCTCAAAATCTGGAATCCAGGCGATAGAAAGTTATGCACAGTGGAGAAAGAGAGATAGAGAAAGAAAGTTTCATCAAAATATGTTGTTTATAGTCTGAACAAAGAACATATTCCAAGGAAACACCATTTTCAACTGATTGGTGAATTATGTAATACTGAATTGCATTGTGGGAGATGACTACATTACACTGCATGGCGTGGTTTTACATTGTATTACGTTATGGAACAGCAACTACTCTCGCATTTGACCAAACCACTAAGAATCATAGCCTAGCCAAGTTGACACATAAAATTAACCATCACAGGACTCTAACTTAATTCACTGATAACAGGCAAAATTCATTTTAAGAAGCATTTCATTCATTCATTCATTGTGCAAATACCCACTTAACAGCTGCTTTATCCCCAACACTGTTCTAGGTTTCAAGGATGAGGCAATGACTAGAACATTTAATCTTCTTTCCATTATGCAACTTATATTCTAGTTGGAGAAGACAGATGATAAGCAAACATACATAACATGCACATATAAGTCAATTAACAATGCTATAACAAGAATAAAGTCTGGAATTTAGCATATTCTAAGAGATACTACTGTGGAGTTAGATCAGTTAATAAGCCCAGGAATGGTGCGAAAATATAAAGTGCTAAGCTACTAACCGAAAGGATGTAAGTTCAAGTCTACCCAGAGGCATCTTGGAAGAAATAGTTGGCAATCTACTCCAAAATACTTAGCTACTGAAAAGTCTATGGGGCTCAGTCCTACTTTGACACTCAAGTGGTTTTCATGGGTCAGAATTAATGCTATGACACCTAGTTTAAACAAAATAAGGGGGGAATGAGAAGACTATTCCAACCTACAGTTACCATCATGGGCATCCTACTTGAAGTAGCATGCATTTCAAGGAACAGTGTGGATGGGACAAAGATCACGAGGTAGAGGAACACGTATAGAAGAGAAAGTTAAAATATGTGTACCATTTGAAACATTGAAAGCCAAGATTTGCATTTTATCATTAAGAAATCGAGTTACTGAAGAACTGTGAGAATGGAAGAAAACATTCATTTAAAAGTACGCTAATGTCTGAGTATGGAGACAATTACACTTTTTTAATGAGAAAGGGTGAAGAAAGGGGTTAGAGATGAAGCATTTATGTTTGTTGATTTGGTATTACAAAGCCTATCAAATATTTGTCTCACAAAATATCTACTAGGGTAGTGTTTCTGTTAGGTGCCATAAAGCAGGTTCCAACTCATTAGTGACCCTACGCACAACAGAATGAAACATTGCCTGGTCTTGCACCATGTCTACAATCATTTTTATACTTAAGCCCATGTTGCAGCCAGCATGTCAATATGTATCATCAAAGGTCTTCCTCATTTTCGCTCACCCTCCAATCTACCAAGTATGATGTCCTTCTTCAGGGATGGGTCCTTCCTGATGACATGTCAAAAGTGGGTAAGCCACAGTCTTACCATTTTTGCTTCCAAAGAGCACTCTGGTTGTACTCCTTCCAGAGCAGATCTGTTTGTGTTCTTTTGGAAGTCCGTGGTACATTCAATATTCTTCTCTGACACCACAATTGAAAGGTATCAATTCTTCTTCTGTTTTTCTTATTCACTGTCCAGTTTTCCCACACATATGATGTGACTGGAAAGACATGGCTTGGGTCAGGTGCATCTTAGTCTTCAAGGTGAAATCTTTACTTTTCATTACTTTAAAGACATCCTTTGCAGCAGATTTTCCCAGTGCAACAGGCCTTTTGATTTCTTGACTGCTGCTTCCAGGGGTGCTGATTGCGGACCCAAGTAAAATGAAATCCTTGACAATGTCAATCTTTTCTGCATTTATTATGAGATTGCTTACTGATGCAGTTACTATTAGGGTAGTAGACTTCAAAAACAATCGGAGGTGTGGAGGTTAGTAAGATGGGTATTGGAAAATATGTTTTATTTTTTTTAATTATTTACAATCTTGATAGTTAATCAATGCATTTTCTGCTGGTGGTATTTTGGAAGCTAGATCCAATTATATTTTCTTCTGTTTGAAAGATTCCTGGTATTAGCCACAGCATCAGCCTGAAATAGATGTTCCTTTGGCAAGGCATAAGATTATAGGCTCTGCTGCTCTTCCTGGCATACAGTATGCTGGTTTAAACTCTCAAAAAGTTCTGTGATGTGGCAAAATCAGAAGTAGGATAGCCTGATATGTATCCAATAGAATATGATTATCCATTAATAAGGCAGGTTTTATGTATAATGAATTTCTCTGTTGAAACAACATATTAGAAAATAAACCTGGGAAAAACTTAAGTATCTGTTTTTATTCTTCTAAATCAGGTGAAAGAATGATTTTAAAAAGGGATAGGGGAAGGTGGATTCGCAAAAGGATTTGAAACTAGGGAGACCAAAAAAAAAAAAAAAAACAAATGTAAAATAGTACAAATCTTTCTTGCAAATTGACAGGGATACTTCTTTCAAACTGCCTACTAGTTTGTATACCCAAACCACATATAAGGTAGTTATTTATGGGACTTCTAATTTAGTCAGTGTATTTTGTAGGAAAGTAAAGTTTATCTTCACAATCTACCAATAACGTCCCTACCCACTATGATTAGCCAAGCCAGCCAAGTGCCACCGAGTAGGATTAATAGGGTAAAAAATGACTCGTTCTTAGCAACAGCTAAATTCATTTCCCTAAGTTTTACATCTCTCTTGTAGGTAGTTTTTAAATGAAAACCAACAAAATGATTGCAATTCCAACATTTCTCAATAATGCATTGCTTGATTTATTATGTCAATAGAATCTTATGGTATTTACACTGCCGTGTAAGGGAGCCCATTTACATGTTAAGAGCCTATTCTTTGCCTACATAAAAGCAAAGTGAATTTACTTTACAATGTGCAGGGCCATTTATGATATGAGTCAATTTACAGTTGCTACAATAGCATCAGCAGCAAACATACTAACTGTGTTTATTGTTAGTCATTAAACCTATTGCTACTGAAATAGTCCCCACTCTCTAATGCCTAAGTACATAAAACTGGGTATTTTTTTTTTTTTCCTTTTCAAATGTAGTACATATTGTGGGGGGGGGACAGTTTCCTGAACCAGAATTTTTTTTCCTAAGAAAATATATGTTACACACATGCACATCCAGCCAGTTCAGTGTTGCTTTTATTGTCTCTCATGTCAGGAGATGAGTTATGCTACAGATACAATCAAAACAATGAATCAGAGGAATAAGCTGACAGGAGAGACCGGGAATAAATGTGGAGCAGCAGGAAATTCATTATAGAGGAACCAGAGATAAAAATAGGGTAGAAAGATGGGAGATTTTGATATTTCAAAACCAGTATCCTAGATTAGAAAAAAGAGGGAACTGAGACCAGGTAAGAGAAAAAGAAGGTCTCTGAGAAACCGCAAAGCAACCTTGGCTGAGGAGAAAGAGGCTGAAGGTAGGAAATAGAGGAGGATGCCCTGGAAAGCTACACTGAAAATACAATAGGTAGACTTAAAAAATAATTTTTATTTTTTGGTGGTTAAGCAAATTATGTGCATAAACCCTAAGTGTCCTTATAAAAAAGAGGCCTGGTGAAAATTGGTCATTCTTTGGCATTTTGTGTTAACTGTATTTCAGGATTATCTGTTTGCTCCTTCAGTAAATAAGAGAAAAAATAAGAGACTGAATGTAAAGACCAGAACATCACTATCTACATGCCAAGAGAGCAACAAAGAGAAGAAATTGCTAGGAATAATGACCAAATGAGTGAAACAGAAGGGGCATGACATGTATTTGCACTAGTTACTTTTTTCTGGAATATGTGGAGGATATTACATTATTTTTAGACGCTATTGAGTTAGTTCTGACTCATAGCAATCTTAGGTACAACATAAAGTAGCATTCCCTGGTCCTGAACTGTTCTTACAATCACTGCTATATTTGAGCTCTTCATTGCAGCAAATGTGTCAGTCCATTCTCATCAAGTAACTTCCTTGTTTTGCTGACCATCTACCTTACCAAGCATGACGTCTTTCTCCAGGCACTGATCTTTCTTGATAACATGTCCAAAGTATGTGAAATGAAGTGTGCCCATCCTTTCTTCAAAGACACATTCTGGCAGTACTTCCATGAAAGATTTGTGCTTCTCCTGATAGTACATAATATATTCAATATTTTTTGCCAATGCTGTAATTTGAAGATATCAACTCTCCTTCAATCTTTCATATTCATTGTCCAGTTTTCCCATATATATGACCCAACTAAAAACATCATGGTTTGGCTCAGGCATATCTTAGTGTTCAAAGTAGCATCTTTGCTTTTCAACACTTTAAAGAGGTCTTTTGCCAAAGCAACACATTTTGTGACTCCTTGACTGTTCTTTCCGTGGGTGTTGATTGCAGATGAAAGTAAAATGAAATCTCAGACAACTTCAGTACTTTCTCCATTTATCATCTCTTTCAGTTTAAGAAATGCCAAATATATTCTCCTCTTTGTGTTTCTAAATCCGGGCTTTAACACATTCCATTGTAATATGTTATTTTGTCTTCTCAAGCTGCCTTTGAAATCTTCTGTTTACCTCTTTTACTTCATCATTTCTTCCATACACATTAGCTACTTTGTACTCAAGACCAAGTTTCAAAGTCTCTTCTGACCTCTATTTTGGTCTTTTATTTCCTTCTGTGTTTTTAAAGACCCTTTGCTTTCTTTAGGTATGATGCCCTTGAGGTCATTCTATAACCTGTCGGTTCTTCAGTCATTAGTGTTTGTCATGGATTGCATTGTGTCCCCTCAAGAATGTATGTGTTGATTTGACTTGACTATGAGTCCCATTATGGTGTAATTCCTCCCATCTGCTGTGAATCCTGCCTCTGTGATGTTGATGATGGAGAATGAGCAGCAGTTGTACTGCTGAAGTAGGACTTAAGCTACCAGCTGTGGGATATAAGGAAGAGAAGTGAGAATAGAGAGTTGGGAACCTCATACTACCAAAAAGCAGCACTGAGAACAGAACACATTCTTTGGACCTGAAGTTCCTGTGCTGAGATGCTGTCACTGTATTTGGACTCAGCTTACTGAACTGTGATAAATTTCTTGCTGAATGGACTTACAGGGTGGTGGAGTCAAGATGGCAGACTAAACACACATCTCCCTAAATCCCTCTGGAAACCAAGACCTGAACTGATATTTAAATGTAGCCTTCTGGACACCTAGTGAGCCCTAGGATGTGGCATAGGGCTGTTAACTTGGACTTCATATCACTTAACAGAAAACTTACTCTCTTTTGCTGACTCCTGCTCTTGGTGAGTGATGGCTTTCATGGACCAAAGGTAACTTGCCATTTTAACTTTTTTTTGTATGTCTTTGCTGGCGGGTGGAGCTGGGACTTGACTATCAGCTATTCTCAGATGCACAGCTGGTGTTATCGGCACATGAAATTGTTATGTTTTGAGAGGCCGGCTTTGGGCTCTGTGCTTCTCAGCACCTTTGGCCTCTCTTTCCTCCTCTGCCATTGAGTAGCCTGCAGGAGGTAGGTGGGGAGCTTGTATGGGAAGCCATCTTGTTCCACTGGGAGGCAGATATACCCATATGGAGGCATCAGCTGGACCTAATTCCTAGACTGCAAGGCAGTGTTTGGCCAGAAGACAGTGCTTTTCCTGCAGAAAAGCAGTATTCTACACAGTCACCTATGGCTGAGGCCTGACAGCAGAGGCGAGCAGGGCAGTCGTCTTTCTTTTATCAGGGTAGTAGTTTATAACATCTGGGGTTGGACATAGAGGTGCTTACTTTGCCAGCTGGGAAGACGGAACTATACACTTGAAAACCTGACTGACTTTGGAAGTTGTCAGATACCTTTTACCTTTCATTTCAAGACTGCCTAGAGAAACAACTGTGATCCATCCTCACTGCATTTCTCCCAGCCTCTATTGACTCACATGATGCTCTAAAAGCAACAAACTCTGGATAAATGCATAACCAAGAAACCACCCATGGTTTCAGAAGGCCCCCAAAAGAAACCACCCAGATCTTCTCAGACAAAGAAACCTTTATGAAACTATCAGAAGGTGAATGCAAAAGGATTATATAGAGAGTCCTCCTAGACCTTATACAAAATGCAGCAGAGCCAAAAGAAAAATTAAGCAAGCTGTTCAATCTGATGGAACACCAGTACTCTGAAATCCAACAGATCAAGAACAAAATCAAAGACATAGAAACTTCAAATCAAAGCCAAGAAAACAGAATGGAACAAATGGAAAAGACACTTTCTGGCTTGGAAGACAGAGCTACTGACTCTAGCATCTATGAGGAGAAATCAGAAACAAAAAGAAACAAGAAAAAGGAAGAAACATTAAGAAGCATGTGGGACTCTATGAAGAGGAACAATCTATGATTAATTGGAGTTCTTGAACATGGCAAGACACCTGAGAACACAGAGAGTATTGTTGTTGAGCTGCTGACGGAAAACTTCCCAGAAATTATGAAAGAAGAGAATCTAGATACTCAAGATGCGTATAGAATGCCACTCAATACAGACCTCAAACGAAAGACTCCAAGACATGTTCTGATCAAGTTTAACAAAATGAAACACAAGCAGAAACTCTTAAAGGCAGCAATACTCAAAATGAAGCTAACATTCAGAGGGAAACTTGTAGGCTACTGTCAGATTTCTCAGCAGAAACAAGGCTGGCATGGAGACAGTAGCATGACACATTCAAAGTCTTGAAGAAGAAGAGCTTCCAACCAAGAATTATATAACCTGCAAAACTGTCTTTGAAATATGAAAATGAAATTAAAGCATTCACAGATAAATAGAAACTCCGAGACTTTGTAAAAACCAAACCAAAGCTACAAGAAATATTGAAAGACTCTCTTGGCTTAGAAGAACAAAACTACTAACTATGTTTTAGAAGCAAATACAGGACACATACCCAGAAGCCTATTCAGTTAGGGAATGCTCCAAACTCAAAGCTTTAGTAGTGAAAGAAATGAATGGACTTATACAATTCATAAATGGATTTGTGGCTTATCAGACTGTGCCAATAAAATTTTTCTTCATAAAGCCCTCCACTTATGGTATTTTCTGTTAGAGCAGCACTAGCAGACTAAAACAATATTCAATGCATCAAATCTATTCTCAATAGTCTCCAAATTCAAGTAGAATATACACAAGGTTTTACCTTGGCTGCCATGAACATGTTCTTATTTTCTTCAGATTCAACTTGAACTTTCGTTAAGTGCAAGTGACAGTTTGTTCCACACTTGGTCCCTGGCCTTGTTCTCACTGACTATACTGAGCTTTTCCATCATCTCCTTCCACAAATACAGTTGATTTGATTTCTATGTATTTCATCTAGTGAGGTCCATGTGTACAGTTGCTACATATGTTGTTGAAAAACACAATTCCAATGAATAATTTGTTAGTCTGGAAAATTTTGCCATGTGACCTCCAGTGTCTTTTCTATTACCAAAGCCACATTTTCCAACTACAGATCCTTTTTGTTTCCAACTTTCACAACCCAATTGCTAGTAATTATCAAAACTTCTTGATTGTGTGTTTGCTGCAATCAGACTGCAGATGTTGGTAAAAAATCTTCAGTTTTGTCATTTTTTACATTAGTGGTTGGTGCTTAAATTTGAAGAGTAGTCATATTAACTGGTCTTCCTCTTTAGCTTATGGATATTATCCTGTCACAGCATTGTACTTCAGTATAGAATTTGAAATATTCTCTTTGACAGTGAGTGCTATGCCATTCCTCTTCAAGTTGTCACTCCCAACAGAGCAGAGCATATGATTGTCCTATTCAAAGTGGCCAATATCAATCCATATCAGCTTACTGATGCCTAGGATATTGATATTTATACATTCCATTTCATGGAACTGCCGTCGAGTTGGATCCAACTCATAGAGACCCTAGAGGTCAGAGCAGAACTTCCTCATAGAGTTTCCAAGGAGCTCCTGGTAGATTTGAACTGCTTAACTTTTGGTAATCAGACCTAGCACTGAGTAGAAGTATCTTTGTCTTGAAGTATATCTAGAGCAAACAATCTGGCTTTACAATGCATTCAAGTCCTGAGCCACATGCTACTTTACTTATGAATATTACTGTCATTGATTAATTAGTTTACTTTTGCTAGGAACGATAAGCCAACAGTCCCGTACAACACGGCTTCTTCCTACACTCAGTATTCTTTACACTAACTGAAGAAAATTGGAGAAACAATGAATGGGCCTGAAAGAACAGATGACACAGAGACAATTCCTTAAACATATTCTTAGTGTGTCTCCATGTTTTCCCTACATTAACCGGCCTCGTCAAATTTGGACTGAATTAGTTGGTCACTAACATTTCCTGTGTCTCTTTAACTGAGACAGAAAGTGTCAGAAAAATCAAGAGACAGAACTGTTAGGCACCTCAAAACATTTCCCCAAAAGAAAACTTGCATCATGTCAAAAGCGAATATTTATTTAAAAAGCATATTGTTGCTGTTAGGTGTCGTCAAGTCAGTGCCAACTCATAGCAACTCTGTGATAACAGAATGAAACAGTTCCTGGTTCTGTACCACTGGAAAAATCATTGTTAGACTTGAACCCAGAGGCAACTATTGAACCCACTGCAACATGAGATGTAATCCGTATCATTGAGTGTCTTCATCTTTTTCACTGATCTAATTTTCAAGAATGATATTCTTTCAAGATCCCAGACATTACACGCCAAAGTGGGATGTAAAAAGTTTTCTTAATAAACTTTGTTACGCCTGCTGACCTAGACGTCTCCTGGAACTGTGGTCCCCAGACTCTTGAAGAGATTTTAGACCTGAGTACAGATATATACTTTTATTTTGAGTGAGAGGGGACAACAAAAAGATTTTGAGCATGAAAGTGATATAACCTGACATATTGCTAGGAAGATGCTGCGGGAGAACTAGGGAACAGGACAGCTCTAGCTGGAAGACTATTGTGGTAACTGAGGTATAAGATGAAGATACAGTGGGCCAGAGTGGTAACACTAAATGATGAGAAATTGATAGGGCTTATGTATATTTAGAAAATAAACCCAACAAGAATTAGCAAAAACTTAGATATAAAATGTCATGGATTGAACTGTGTTCCTCCAGAACATCTGTCAACTTGGCTAGGTCATGATTCCCAGTATTCCCTGAAGTGTTTTCCCTATGTGTTATAAATCCTATCACTATGATATAATGAGATGAATTAATAGCAGTTATATTGATGAGATCAGCAAGATTAGATCGTGTCTTAACCCAATCTCTTTTGAGACATGCAGAGGTCCAACATTTAAGTCCGCAAACTCAGTTGTTTAAGTGATACATATCTCATTGCTGAATATTTCCACAGGCACCTTCTATGTACTTCCCTTGGGAAGCTGGGCACCAATGCCAGTTTCTAGTCCACCCTTCAAAGCAACTTGGAAACTTTTTCTGGAGGGGCCATTGCACACAGTGGCAAGGTGGTGTGCTTGCAAACTTAATTGTCTGGTTGTTTGTCGGGGGAGCTTTTAGCCAGCAAACAAATAACTGGATTGGAACATCCTCCCTACTCACCTGATCTGGCCCCCAGTGACATTTTCTTTGCCAGAAGACAAATGAAACATTAAAGAGAAAACATTCAGGACATCAAGAGTAAGACTGCGAGGCCTCTGACAGCCATTCCACAAAAAGACTTCTAAAATTGCTTTCAAGAGTGGACTAGGTGCTGAAATTGTACACAGCTTCCCAAGGGAAATACTTTGAAGGTGATTGTAGTGATATTCAGCAATGAGGTATATAGCATTTTTTCTAGTATGACTTAGCAAACTTAATTGGTGATCCTCATATTATTTTTTATATCCAGAATGGTGTATTTTCTGTCCACTAGAAAAAAGAAAGAAAAGATAAACAGAAAAGCAGTTCTTTGGGTGTTCTCATTTCACTCACTCTGACAACTCTTTTGTGACCCAATAATTTTGTGCTTTGAATTTTCTGCAGAACCACTGATAGAAGGCAGGTTGATTTAAAAACAATTCAGAACTTTTTTATGAGTTATAGACATTGACATTCATTATTGGTAATGACATATGTCACACTGGGTCCTGGTGGCAGCAAATTCTGCTGATGTGAGTCAATGAAACACCTGTTTTAGCATGTTATTTCTTGAAAATGTATAATCCATGAAGGCAACTAACAGTGATTGCACATGTATTTCATTGTAAGTCTTCTTCTTAGCCTTTTGTTACTGTCATGGAACTTTTCCAAACATGGTAGAAAGTATTCTCCTTACTGTAAAAGCAGTATGTACAGTGCACAAAGCCAACAAATTTTTTATCTGGGGAAAATTGCCACTACAATTCATTAGTCATTACTGCAAAAGCAGCACTTACAGGGCAAATAAACAAAACTAAAGAAACTGGAATTCCAGGGCATGCCACGACTGTGTATTCTTCATTATAACAAAAGCAGCACTAACAACTAAAAAGCAGAAACAGCTGCCCTGGAACACTGTAGAGTGGCTCACAGGGTGCATTCTATCTGCCACACATGGAAGTAATAATTGTACTTAAAAATTAAATATGGTATAAAAAAAACATAATAGGCTTTGAATATCATGGAAAGTAACTTTTGCTTTATACTTTTCCTTATTGTTGTTGTTAAACAAATAAACAAACAAAAAATCCACTGCCATCCAGCCAATTCTGATTCATAATGGTCCTATAGACAGAGTAGAACTGCCCCATAGAGTTTCCAAGGAGTGTCCGGTAGATTTGAACTGCTGACCTTTCGGTTAGCAGCCATAGCACTTAACCATTACACCACCAGTGTTTCTGTTGTTATTAGATTGCATGCAGACACTTCTGACTCACAGAGGTCCTATGTGCCACAGAACAAAACACTGCCCAGTCCTGTGCCATGCTCTCGATTGTTTTCATGCTTGAGACTCTGCTGCAGCTGCTGTGTCAATCCATCTTGTTGAGGCTCCTTCTCTTTTTTGATGCTTCTCTGCTTCGCTGAGAACAAGGTCCTTCTCTAGGGCCTGGTCCCTCTTCGTAACATGTCCAAAGAGTTTCACCACCCTTGCTTCTAAGGAACATTCCGACTGTACTTCATTCATAACACAAAGGCATTGTTTACTATTTAGAAGCTAGAAAAGCAGGGAATGAGTAACACCTGGAAACGACGCCTGGCATCAAAGAGAAAATGGCCAGTGGGCCTGAAGGAAGACGGAGAAAAGCTTATTCTCATGATAAGTCCATTCTCACATGAACGTAGTAACTGGAAAACAGTGAGAAGGATTCTCTCTCAGAAATAAAGGCAAATTTGCTAAAAGTTTACAAAATTTACATATCTGGGAGACATCACCTAAGGTAATCTATATGAAAATGAGATTCCAACTGAGGGTCTTGAATTTCACACATTTCAAGATTTTCCCATCTTGAGGCAAAATGCGTTAAAATGAAGCTATATCATTACTACAGAACTTCAGAGGCATACAATTCTGTTGGAACACAGTATGTTTCAGGTGTCAACAAAGCCCTAACTTATTCTCTGAGCCTGTGTAAGTACCGTCCATCCTCCAAAGCTCAGCTCAGGGCCACTGCCTTCTTCTTGAAGGCTTCTCTGAAAGCTGGCGTTAATTTTTCTTCCTCTAACTTCTACAGGGAAACACGGCGCTGTAGTGGTTAAGCACTATGGCCGCTAACTAAAAGATTGACAGTTCAAATCCATCAGGAGCTCCTTGAAACTCTATGAGGAAGTTCTACTCTGTCCTATAGGGTTACTATGAGTTGCAATCAACTCCATAACCATGGGGTTGGTTTGCTTTTTAAGTTCTATTTTATTCTCTCTTGGCACTTTCTCAAATCGCTTTATATTATTAGTTCTCTATGTGGGTATCCCTGGATTACACTTATTTCTTACTACGCTCTGTGAGGGCATGGCCAGTGGTTTTTCCACAGAGTGGTACCTTAAGTTCACGATGAGTAAACGTGGATTGAAATACGTTATAGCATAATATTTTTTAAATATTTCTTTGTCTTGCCTATTTCCTTTAGTGGAAATTGTTCCTTGTTTTTTACAAGGCTGTGAACAGAAAAAGTCAATCTTTGACATCCTTGTTCTCTAGACATAATGAGTGGTTCATTATTTAGTCATCAAATAGTGTAATAAATATGAAAAGTGAAAGTACCTTTTGAAAATAAATAACTATTACAGGTGAAAGTAATTGAAACTCTTTCATCAGTTTCATCTCATCTGGGAAACTTCTATAAATGCTTTGTCTAATTCTATAGCACATAAAAAATAAAACCCACAGCCGCTGAGTTAATTCCAATTCATACCAACCCTATAGGACAGAGTGAATGCCCCACAGTAGAGTTTCCAAGGACTGCCTGGCAGATTTGAACTGCTATCCTTTTGGTTAGCAGACATAGCATCGAACCACTATGGTACCAGGGTTTTCTGTAGCGTGTATACACTGTTTGAGTTTCAAGGATGAGTGTGAAATGCACATGCAATTTCAGAGACAAAAAAAAAAAAAAACACAAAATGCCTGAACTTTTTATTAATCGTGTTCTTAATGATAGCATTTTGGATGAATTTATTTAAATAAAATATGTGATTAAATTATTTTCAACTTTGTTTTTCTTTTTTAATAAGGTTCTTAGTAAATTTATAATTACATATAAGATTCCCATTTACCACTCTCATTGCATTTCTTTGGACAGTGATGCTCTATAATGTGCACTGCAGACTGAATACTTCCAGTGACAAAGGGTCTACTGCTTTTCTGGACAACAGTACCCCTTCCCCTTAGACAACTCCAGAATTTGAAAATGTCTCACTTGCTGTGAGCTAAATCCATTGCCCTAAGACTCCACTCTGTCAATCTCAATGAGACTCTTTCCACTTATAGAGAAACTGCCAAAATTTTCTCACCACGGTTCTCCTAATGTAGTTATCTGATTATAACCTTAATCTACACTAAAGTAATAAACTCATATCAACTCATAGAGAAGACAGAGTAAAACTTCCTCATATGGTTTTCAAGGAGAAGTTAGTGGATTTGAACTGTTGATCTCTTGGTTAACAGCCAAGTGCTTAATCACTAAGTTATTTTACTAGGGTTTGTCAGAGTCAGAATTGACTTGAGGGCAACAAACTCCCCACTGTCACGTCAATTCCAACTCACGGTGACCCTATAGGACAGATTACTCCACACAGTTTCCAAAAAGCACCTGGAGGATTTGAAATGTTGGCGTTTTGGTTAACAGACATAGAAATTTAACCACTGCACCACCAGAATTTCCAAAGGGCAACAGTTTTGTGTTTTTCTTTTTGTAATGTAATAAGCATGCTAGGTATCAGATTTATATTTTGTGAGGTACTTTAATCCAATAAAATTATTTTTGGTGGCATTTCAGGGACTGTTTTAGGTTACTGGTTGGCTTTTTCTGGTGTAGATAAACTTTCAGGTCTCTGTCAAATTATAGCACGTGAGCGGGTAGCCTGTGTTCTTGCTGCCCACTATGTTACCGTGTAATCTACAGACTGCTCTCTCTAAGGGATTGTTATTCTTCTCATGTTTCCCTGTTTCCTCTGTGGAAATCTTGCAGTATCTTTTTATATCAAAAAGGAAAAGAAAAGAAAAAGCATGGAGGATGCAACAAAAACACTGCAGAACAAGAAGATTGGTTCAATTAATAATAATAATAATGATAATCAGTGAGTCAAATTCATCCAGCAGGGCTGGTTTCTTCCAACCCTCTTCCACTTACGTTAATATCCTTCAAAATCACTGCTCAAGCTAGCAGGAGTCAGTATCGACTTTAGAGATATTTTTGTCTAATTTTAAAGTGCTCTAGTAATATCACAACTGCAGTAGATCTGTGTGACCTTCATTTATGCTTGTCTAAAGGCATAATTGCTTGCTCAGTTCTGTGTCTGGTGATCACAGTATGTCCTCATCATGGACCAGAAATATGCCAGCATGGCATTTTTGGAATTGCTGCTGCATGCAGATCAAATAGACTGTGAAATAGACATTTTTCTTTGCTCGCATCTAAGGAAAGTGGGTGAATTGGCCTGACCATTCCTTTAGGGTCAGAGCAATATGAAGTCCTCCCCTAACCCAGAGAAAAGATCAGACTTTTCATTAGGAATTATTCCTTTCATCTAGCGTGAGGCCCAGGAAACTCAGTGCCATCGAGTTGATCCCAACTCAGAGCGATCCTATAGGACAGAGTAGAACTGCTCCATAGGGTTTTCAAGGAGCACATGGTGGACTTGAAGTGCCAAACTGCTGACCGACAGAGGTAGTACTTAACCACTACACCACCAGGGTCTCCCTAATGTGAGGAGTAGGCCCTCATCCCAGCTAGTAGGTTGACTGCACAACATGAGCGGTGACATAAGGCTCAACGTAGACACAACCATCGTACTAAAATCCAAAAACAAACCCATTGCCGTTGAGCCAATTCCAATTCATAGCGACCCTGTAGACTGAATAGAACTGCCCCATAGCGTTTCCAAGGTGCGCCTGGCAGATTTGAACTGCCAACCTTTTTGTTAGCAGCTGTAGCATTTCACCACTACACCACCAGGGTTTAACTCTAGCAGTTGTCAATTCCAAGATCTGAATCAATTTTAAGATTTGAGTGTGCCTTTCTCTGTATAACTTCACTTGGCCCTCTCAATTATTCTTAGAGACAATTCAGGTATTATTATTAATATTCTTAAGCAGAATTATAACCAATTGAAGACTGAAGCACGGACAAATTGATATCAGGGAAAGGTAACACAGTTCACATATAGTAGTCCTGGAGTGTATTTAATCTTAGATCACCTTTATTCTTTAAATATGTCTCACAGGTTATTGCTCATGTTCTGGTTTACTGCCTTTCAATGAACTACACACAATTTATAAAGACAGTAGAAGTGAGAAAATTGAAGGTAGCTTACTCTGGTGACTATGGCAAGTAAACTTTGTGTATTAGATAATCTGCAAAATTCAGAAATAGGAGTTGGGATTTAAGCACATGAGTCTGATAACACCAAGTGTGTAAGTTTGTGCAGGGCAAACTGACTACACTGTGAAGTTCCCCTTAAAGCACAATGATACATATGATGCCTGACAATTAAGTCTGAGAACTTTATTGATCTAAGTGCTACATACCTCATTGCTGAATATCGCCACAGTCACCTTCAAAGTACTTTCCTTTGGAAGCTGTATGCTGATGATGCCAGTGCCCAGTTCACCCTTCTTTCTGGAATGGCCATTGTGCATGATGGCACAGTAGCAAGTTCATGAACTTAATAGTATAGTTATCTGTCAGGAAGCTTTTAGCCAGTAAACAAATAACTGTGTTGGAGCACCCTCCCTATTCACCTGATCTGGCCCCCAATGACTTTTTTTTTTAACTCAAGATAAAGTATTGAAAGGAAGACACTTTAATGGCACTCAGGACATCAAAGGTAATACAATGAGAGCTCTGATGGCCATTCCAGAAAGAGTTCCAAAATTGCTTTGAAGCGTAGACTAGGTGCCAGCGTTGGTGTGTAGCTTCTTCCAAAGGGAAGTACATTGAAGGTGACTGCAGTGATATTCAGCAGTGAGATGTCTATCACTTTTTCTAGGATGAGTTTGCAAATTTAAATTGTTTGTCCTTGTGTGTATATACATATGCATACATATATTATATATGTATACACACGTGTATGTATATATATGAAGACAAGACTAGGCATGGTTCAACATGGAGATATCACTCCTGGAGGAAATGTGACGTGAGAAGATTGCGAAGGCCCTTTTTGTCTGAGAGAGGATGAAGACATAGAAAAACAGAAGTACGATTTAAATAATACACAAAGTAAGAATGTAAGATATGATTATCAAGGGACTGTGCCAAAATAGGTGGATGAAGTAGTCTGCAAGAGAGTCAGTTTCTGTCATGGTAGAGGAGTCTGTTGTTCCATGAAATACAAGCCTCATGTTCTATTCCTGCTTAGCTCAGTTGAAGAGTAAATTGAAATGATGAGTTATTTCAGAAATTACTCTTCTACAGCCAGGGAGTAAATCAAGTCATGGGTGGCATTTCTAGAAATGGCATCCTATGATATTTCTGAGAAACGTGTTCTATGACACGTAGTCTAATGATGGACTATTGGCTCCAAAACAAAAAGAAGAGAAGGCACTCACTTTGAAAGAACACGCTGTCCCGTTTATGGAGAATGACCATGGCTAATGCTAACTGAATACATGTTAACCAGAAATCCTTGTGATTCTCTTAAAGAAAATTGAAAGCAAAGACACTTTTACTGTTATTTGTATATAAGTAAAACTAGCTGGCAGAAACTGGTGCTTTAGTAGAAATTAGAACTACAATGAGGCAGCCAGTGGCATCACTTCCTATTTGCTAGTATTTAAAGACAACTGACATGGAAATGATAATCAATGTGCAGGTATTCACAGCACCATCTGACGCTAATTATGGGCATCAGCAATGAATAGGGGCTCTTGTCGAATAAAGAGCAGGCAGATTCCAAAGTGAGATGGGACCACAATTATCTGTAGACATCTAATGACAACAGTTGAGTCAACTGTGATTCACATTGACCCTGAAGGATGGAGTAGAACTGCCACTGCGGATTTCCAAGACTGTAACCTTTTACAGAAGCAGACTGCCACATCTTTCTCTCTGAAATTATAGGGTCAGGGAAAACTTAATCTACATATCCTTCTCTCACTTATTAGTGACATTACTAATAAGTCAAACCTATCTTGGCATTGTATGTCATTACCACCCATCTTCAAGTTTGCTGTACTGTGGTGGCTGGAGTGTTGTGATGCTGGAAGCTATGTCGTGAGTATTTCAAATACCGGGAGAGTTATCCATGAGTAATGGGTTGCCATGGAGATTCCAAGCTAAGGAGGAATATCCTGTGGATTGTAACAGAATGTGGTCTGATACAGTGCTGAAAGATGAGCCTGCTGGGTTGAGAGGCACTCAGAAATGCAGTGGCCACGTGACAGACTCAAGCATAAAAACAATCTGAAGGTGGCGCGGACCAGACAATACCTAGTTCAGTTGTACATAATGTTTCTGTTAGTTGAAGCCAACTCAGTGACAACTAACAACAATATATAACAACCGTTAAGCACATATGTGTAACAAAATAATTATTCTAAACAGTGGTGAAATCAGACTTCACTTCTGGTTTAGGTTTTCCCAAAGACCCAACTGCTTCTCTATAACTTACAGCCTCAAGGAGAAACCAAGCAAAACCAAATACACTGACAGGAAGTCAATTTCTACTCATAGTGACTATATGACAGAGTAGAACTGCCCCGTAAGCGTTCCTAAGAAGCACCTGGTGGATTCAAACTGCTGACCTTTTGGTGAGTAGCTCAGACTTCCTAAAATGGCCACTCTAGCTCATCCAGGACCACTGGTATAACAGAATAAGCTGCGTCTCATTTCTCACTTGGCAGAGGAAGAAATGAAATGTTAAGATGGTGGCTACTGGGTCAGTTATCAAAGATCCTTGTGCTTCAGACAATACTTAAGTATCGGATCATTTATCAAAAATCCTTGGGCCTCAGACAATACTTATCAGAAACTGGTCTAGCTATCTAATCCTCTTCACACCTGTAGTCTCCATCCCTACAAAACTGATCCCAGGTACAATGTCCAAGATACAAATTCCTGAATTCTTAGAATCCGTAATACTTGGTTTCAAGGAAATTTGAGAAAAAGACAGAGGTGAAGTCAGCAAGCATTTTCTGAGCTCTGACAAACTTCCACCCTGCACGTGTTCATTAAGTGCTGAGGGAAGCCTGGTGATACAGTGGCTAAGTGCTTTGATGGATAACCAAAGGGTAGCTGTTGGAATCCTCCAGGTGCTCCTTGGAAACTGTAAGGAGCAGTTCTACGCTATCTTACAGGGTCACTATGAGTCGGAATCAACTCAACAGCAGTGAGCTTTTTAATATTTTAGTACTATTTTTAAGCATTAAAGGTGAAACAAAGACAGAACAGAAAATAATTCTCTCCTCACAAACCTCCTGTTCTGGAGGAAGGGACAAAAATCACATACACTTAGTGGGTTTTGAATGGGAAAATGGAAAGTTCTGAGTCATTTGCTGAAGGTGCAATTTAGGAGAGGTTGGCCGAAGTGTAGACATTGAAAGATGAACTTGACAAGAGTCAAGATAATCCCGAAAATCGTTGAATTAATCTTGCATTTTTCTCAATGGACGTACTTCCAAAGCCAGCAAACAAACAAAACAATGTACCATTGACGAAGATTTGCCTGAAACATGCTGTTCAACGTTTCTTAAAAGGTTCATTTGTAATGTGATTTGTTTTATCCTTTACAGCTTAGATTAAAATGAAAAGACTTCTTTACTCATTGATAATTTTTCTTACTATAGGTATTGCTTGAATTAATTTTTAGAATAAATTAACAATTATAATTTAGACTTTGATTTATGTTTTGAATTAATTATGCACTCATTTGTGTTGGCATACTTTAAAAGCTATTAATGCACGTGTATGTCAAACACCAACACTGGAGGTGAATGCATAAATAAGGCACTGTTTTGTCCTTATATTTTGTACATAAATATTCATAATATCATGAAATATATGTTGATAGCAAGGCATGTGTAAATGGAATAAGAGAAGAGTACATCAAGAAAATGTTCATTACTATAAAATATTGTATCACTGTATTTTTAGTAAATAATTTTGTTTTTTGATATTTCTTTTTTTAATTTTGTTTTCAGTGACATTTACAACTCAAGTTAATTTCTCATGCAAAAATTTATATGCATGATAGCACACTCCACCTTACCACCTTGGGTTTCTTATGTTCCTTCAACCAGTTCCTGTCTCTTCCTGCCTTCTCATTCTGCCTCTGGACAGGAGCTGCCCATTTATTCTCTTGTATCTTTTGGAACTAAGAAGTACAGTCTTCAAGAGAAGCGCTTCATGCTGTACAGTTCAGTCTAATCTTTGGCTAAAGAGTGGGCTTCAAAAATAGTTTTAATTCTGGGCTAGCGAAATGTTCAAGGGCCATGATTTCAAGGGCTCCTGCACTTTCAATCAGACCGTTAAATGTGATCTTGTTAAGCTGGCTTGAGGTCTGTTCCACGATTTTATCCTGCTTGGTCCTGTACTCGCTGTTGTGCTCTCTGTCAGGGCAGTCATTGGTGGTTGCCGGGCACCATCTAGTTCTTCTGGTCCCTGGCTGATGCAGCCTCTGGTTATGGGGCCCTTTTGTAACTTGGGCTAATATTTTACTTGTATCTTTGGTGTTTATTTTCCTTTTCTCTATGTGGGCTGGGACTGGTGGAGGTATCTTAGGCAGCCACTTGCTAGTTTTTAACACCCCAGATATCACTTACCAAAGTGGGAATGCAGAACACTTTTTTAATATCATTTGTTATGTATTCTATTTGGTCTGAATGTGCCCAGAAACCACAATACCCAGGCCCCAGCCCAATGTACTTTAGACCTCAAAGGGCTTGGTTGTGTTCAGAAAACTTCTTAGTTTTTGCTTTGGTTCAGTTGTGCTGACTTCTCCTGTATAGTATGGTGTCCTTCCCTTCACCAAAGATCATTCTCACCTACTATCTAGTTGGTGGCATAGTGTGTTAAGTGCTATGTCTGCTCACCAAAAGGTTGGCAGTTCAAATCTACCAGGTGCTCCTTGGAAACTCTTTGAGGTAGTTCTACTCAGACCTCTGGAGTCACTATAGTCAGACTTGACTCAAAGGCATTGGGTATCTAATTAGTGACTTCCCCTCTCCTCCTCTCCCCAACCTTGTAACTATCAAGGAGTATTTTCTTCCATGTTTAATTAAACCTTTTCTTGAGTTCTTATAGTAGTGATCTTGCAGCTGACTATTTTCACTCAGCTTCATTTCTTCCAGTTCACCTATGTTGTAAGATGTTTCACTGATTCATCGTTGTTCTCTACCGTTGTGTAGTATTCCATAATTATTCCATGCTGTAATATGTTTATCTATTCTGTTGATAGTCACCTAGTTCTTTCCATCTTTTTGCTGTTGTGAGCAGCCCTGCGATGAACATGAGTGTGCTTGTAACTACTGTTGTGATGGTTCTCATTTGTCCACAATGTGTAATTGCAGGATCACATGGAACTTCTTCCATTTCTAGCTTTTTATGGAAGCACTAAATCATTTCCCAAAGTGGCTATACCACCTCACATTCGCACTAGCAGCTCTCACAAGCTCTCCAGTCTCTCCACAAACTCTCCAACAATTATTATTTTGTATTTTTTTGGATCAGTGCCAGCCTTGTTAGGGTGAGACAGTATCACATAGTAGTTTTTATTTGCATTCCTCTGGTGGTCACTGAGTGTGAGCATCTCCTTGTTGTCTACTAGCTGCTTGAATGTCTTCCCTGGTGAAGTATCCGCTCAAATCCTTTGCCCATGTTTTAACTGGGCTGTCCTTTTGTTGCTGGATTGTTGCAGAGTCTTACAGACTTTAGAAATTAGATTCTGACCAAATAAGTCATATCCAAGTTTTTTCCCTAGTCTGTAGGTTATCTTTTTACTCTTCCATTAGAAGTTCTTCTTATTCTTTTTTTGGAAGTTCCCAATTGTCTAGTTTCTCTTTTAGTGTTTGTGCATTATTAATTACAGTTTATATTCTTTTCATGTGAATTATTAGGGGTCTTAGGATTATCCCTGTTTTTTATTCCATGTCCTTTAGCATTTTAGATTTTGTATTTAGGCCTTTGATCCATTTTGAGTTAGTTTTTGTACATGGTGTGAGGTGTGTGTCTTGTTTCATTCTTTGCATATGGATATTCAGTTATGCTAACATTATTTGTTAAAGAGGCTATCTTTTCCCCGTTTACTGAACTTTGGGTCTTTGTTAAGTATCAGCTGCTCATAGATGGATGAATGTACATCTGGGCTTTCCAATCTGTTGCACAGATTGTTATTGTACCAGTACCAGACTCTTCTCACTGCTGTAGTAATATAATAGATTCTAAAATCAGGTAATATGAGGCCATTGCCTCAGTTTTGTTCTTCGAGCTTCTCCTGAGTTGTCTAATTCTAAATTTTTATTGCCAATCTTTTAGATTTTCATTTGCTGTCTCCCTATAGATTTTAGCAACTTAATAAATTTTCCATTTTGCCCTTCAAGAAACCAAACCAAAACAAACAAACAACGAGTGCCATCGAGTAGATTCTAACTCATAGAGACCCTATAAGACAGAGTAGAACTGCCCAATAGAGTTTCCAAGGAGTGCTTGGCAGGTTTGAACTGCCAACCTTCTGCTTAACAGCCACAGTACTTACTCACTGTGACAACAGGGTTTGCAAATCACTTCCTAAATACTTCTGTTACTTCGTCTGTGTGTTCTTTAGCTTGGTCTGAGTGTTGTTTGATCTACTTCTGATCTTTTGAAGAGCTCTGTATATTAGTCTTTTGAATTCTAATTTTGGTAATTCAGACACATTCTCTTCCTCTGGGAAATTTACTGGTTCTTTGTATTAATTGCTTGCTGGAGCCAGCTTCACTTGCTTCTTTTTCTGATTTGGTATTAACTTGTCATTGAATCATTAATAAATTATTATATTTAATTATTGTACATTCACTTACTGTGTCTTAGCTTTTGTTTTGTTTTGATATACTCACATAGGCTAGTTGTATAAGTTATTTTGGTTATTGGCATGTTTGACACTCTCATGTCTTGTCACCAGGTAGTTATAGCTGCTGTTAGGTATATGAGCACAGGATTCATTTAATTTTCTTTAATGGATTCAGCTCATGTATCCAGATCATCAATCACTGAGTATGTATTACAGACTCTCATCTATAGTCCAAAACAAGTAGGGCTACATAGGAATGACTGGAGCAGGCACGGGCATCTGGCTTTAGCAGGAGGCTGTATGCTGAGCAAGGAAGGTGGCTGATGGCTGCCTCTGAGTGCTTCAGTGGAAGGCATGTCCCCTTCCCCTAGAGCTGTAGGAGGTGGGTTTTGTAGCTAGACTCTCAGTACCCTATGATATTGGCTGTGAGGGCTCAGAAATGCCACTTATTCTCAGACCCTTTTCATGGGTGGCTAGGTGGGATGAATGCAACTGTCAGTTACTCAGTCCCTTAATATGAGGTCAGCGAGGAAACTGTAATGATAAAGGTGGTGTCAGAGGTCAAAAGTCTGCAACTTGCCATTAGTTACTGAAGTTGAAAGTGACCTTCAGGGTACATATCCTATTGTCTTATGCTAATGGGGGTCTATGCTGTTGAATTGGTTCACTCAGGTCTAGGAAGGGATGATGGTCTTCAAAGTCCATGGACACTTTATGCCAGTGCCTAGGCAAAGGGGAAGTGCTTGCCCTAAGATACTGGGTTAAGGGGTGTGATGATTTTTTCAAGCCACAGGAGTGGTTCGGGCATTATCAGTTTTGAAGATCTGGCTTAAGGGAGTTGACAGTATTTTTTTTCCCCTTAAATCTGTGAAACAAGTTTCAGAGGGCAGCTCCTCTACTTGCTGAATACTGCCAGACTAGTCTTGAACCTTGAAGGAAGACTGGTAAGGGGAAGTAGGAAGCATCTTATATAAAACTCCCAAAGAGGGAGGGGCTATTTTGATCCCATGTGGTAGGTTAGATCCTTGCATATAATTTTCACAGATCCAGTCCCACTTCCCCCTGACTTCAGAGGCTTGTGAAAACTCACTGCCGCCTGATTTCTCCCAGTATATTGAAGCAGTTCCCCAGGTTCTACTTCTGCTTGCTTCAGTCCACACAGTCCAGCTGACCTAGTCTCCAGGGTGCCAGCTAGCTCAAGACTAACACTTCTTCACTGCTTCAGAACTTTCTCTTCCTCCCCCTGCTGCTTGGTCAGACTCCTCTATTTTGTCTTTGATAATTGGGGCTGCTAGACTGTCATACATAACCAATTCACATCTTATTTCCCTTCTTTCTTCTAAGAGGGATCACCAGAAATGTTAGATTATTCTGCCATCTTGGTTCTCCCTAGACCTTTAAGCCTTTACCTGCTTTTTCCCCACTGAATTCTTAATAAAACCTAGTAAGTTATTTAGGACTATGGTCAAATAAAAAAGAAATCTGAGACTAAAAGGAGTATATAGCTAGAGAAACAATGCCAAAAATCTACTGCTGTCTAGTCAATTCTGACTCATGGTGACCTGGTAGGACAGAGCAGAACTGCCCCTTAGAATTTCCAAGGGGTAGCTGGTAGAGTCAAACTGCTGCCTTTTTGGTAATTAGTCACAACACTTAACCGTACTCAATCACCAGAATTTCCAGAGAAAGAGTAGAAGACCTCATTTTCAGTGTTTCTTTTTGCTTGATTTAAAAAAAAAAAAAAGAAAATCATAGGCATGTACTGTCTGTGTCTCAACAAGCTGCTGATCTACCAGGTGACTGGTGGCCCATTTCAGGGTTCCCATGGCAGTTTGCTGTTGTGAGATATCAGTGTCAGATGCCTACAGAGTGCATATTTCATTAGCAGCAGACATCCTTAGTATCTATTTATGCAGTTCATTTTCCGCTATCTATCCTCCATTAGGAAACCCTGGTGGTGTAATGGGTAAGTGCTATGTCTGCAAACCAAAAGACTGGCATCTCCAGTCCACCTAGCACTCCTTGGAAACTCTGAAGGGCACTTCTACTCTCATATATAGGGTCACTATGAGTTGGAACTGACTCAGTGACAGTGATTTTGATTTTATCCTTCATTCATCCATCCGCCTGATTTTTAGCATTTCCAAGGATCACCACAATAAATGTCTCCAGACATTCACAATAGTCTGCTACAGAGCAATGTCTTTACAGATGAGAACCACTAACCTAGATGCAGTTGGTTGTGTTACAAAAGAATACTGAGCCTAGAGTACCCACTGCTTTATAGCAATGTATTAGCAAGTTTAGTCTTTTCTGTAGGGAGACATCATCTATTTTAAGCTTGTTCACCACAAGCATGATGATGGCCTGACAGGGAACAGCCAGGGCAGAGCCAGCAAGACCACATGGACATAAGATACTCATGAGAAAGTATTTTTCTACAGTCACACCATATGGTATCCTCTGATTTAAATTCAAACGTCCAAATTTAACATCCATGATCCCCGTTCTCAAGTTTTGGTTCTTCGTCTCATACAAAAAAGCCTCCTTTAGACTTAATTTGGGTATCTTCAACACTAAAACATCCAGAGATCCTTCTAGTATAGTAAGTTGAACCAGCTCAGCATACCTAACTTTATATATTGAATAATGGATAACCCAAAAAGTGGAACTAACGGGTTTTTCTTCATCACTGATTGTTTTCTGACTTGCTGTGGACAGCTCACCATCTTAGGTGATGGTTGCCACGAGGAGATTTCCTCGGAGGGTGTAGTCAGTAGTGGGCCCTTTGAATAACAAACCCATGTGATCAAGACTGGAAGGTACAATGAGTTCAAATCATCTTAGCTTTCAAGCTACACTTCTTGTAGATGAGACCAGACAGCATGAGATTGCCTCATTAGCAGCACAAAATCTACAAAGATAAATGGCATCGATTTCTTTAGCCAGGACCAAAGCGCAGAGTGTTACACTGTCATGTAAAGAAGAGAAAGACAAGGCCAGGAAACTACGTGTAGTTGTCCATTTGTCAGATATTCACCTGGGCTTGTTAAATCCTCCCTCAATGAATAGCATGTCAAATGCTTCTCTTCTTTTCACAAATTCCTGATTTTGGAAGTGTGTAGTACTGGCACCTCGCTTATCCTACTCTGACTCCTATACATGTCTCTGCAGAACATTTTAAAACCATTAAATTTTCATTTTATTCTTATTTTCTTTTCATGAAATGCTCCCCAGACAATGAAATAGGGGCCAGATAGGCCATCATTTTTAGCAGGTTACTCTGAATGATACTTGAAAGTCGTCTGCACTGATCAGTAGTCTTTCCTTGTCAAATCTACCCATTTATTATGGGACTCTCCAGTGCATTATACAGAGGTTTAAAGGTGGATTGTTCCATTTGTTCAAAAAGCATCTTTAAAAACATATCTAATTGACTTCTGGATCTGGTAATTCTTTGTAGATGTCATTCCAGTTCATTCTTTTAAACTGCCTCTTCTGTTATCAATCATCTATCCAAATGCTCACTTACCTATTTGTTTATCTACCTATCTATGTCTCCATGTCTCTGTCTATCATCTATATCTATCTCTTATCAGTGTTCTGAGGCCAATTCATCGTATCTGATCCAGTGGTAGCTGAAATTAGACTGACCTTTTAAAGCTCATAGATAAGACTGCACTTCCATTTTTAATATAAAGTTTGAATCTGTTTCATCTTCAGATCCCAAGCTCTCCACTTGTTTTTCTAAAGAGAATATTCTAAAACTAGATAGATACATAGATACATCAACAGAAGGATAGATGACTAAAGAGAAAGAGAGATCAGGTGATTGATTGGTCAGTCGACTGGTTGGTCAATAGATGGCAAAAGAGATAGATCATAGATAGACAGAATCAGAAAAAAAAACAGAAGAAAAATGAGATCTGTCATTATATTGACCTCTCTGTCTATCTATCTAACTGCCTGATTCTGGCCTTTCAAGTCCTTTGTCAGTATTTGCTTTTGTAAAATGTTTGTTGAACTCACTCTGGAACTCATGCCAAGTAACTAACTTATATTTGCATAATAAAAACACATCTTTTACTTACTTTCAACCGCCTATCATCTTGAATGTTCATTTAGGAAAAGATTCAGATTATTATTCCCAAACAAGCTTTGCCATACTTCTGAAATAAACCAATTTTCTCCTTCATGCTCCAGGGACTAAATCAGGGCCTCAGCAAGCAGTGTCTCACATCCCTGTGAAATAGTGATTTCCCTATTTCTCTGTCTGTCATCATTATTAATTCCCACTCCATGCAGTCCTCAAAATTAAGCATTTAGCTGCAGAGGTTTCCTGGTCCTTCCCATATAGTTGCAAAATAGAAAAACGCTCCCAACAGAAATAATAAGCCAGGTTCAATTGGTTCTATCTGACGTCTCCCTTGTTTTTCTACCTGAACAGCCTGTAGCATCTGCTAAATGGCATTTGCTCCTGTTCTCTGAGCAGCTTCTGATGTCTCAGCCAGGAAGAGTAGGAGGAAAAAATAAACAAAAGAGAGCAAGTAGGGTCTGCCACAGTGGACAGGGATTACATTTCCTCCAAAATACCTGAATTAAATACCAGCACAACTAATAAATTTGTTTCAAACTCTCCCATTCAATCTATCTGAGAGAGTTTTGTATTTCTTTTTCAGGTATTCTATAACTATATACTGTGTCTTGTGAACTATTGCCTACACTCACTAAGCTATTAAACTAAGAGGTGAATACCCCTACCCACACCTATATTAGCAAATAATGGCATGTATAGTGCTGAAATTTGGAAGACTTGTTTCCACTCATTTGGTCCTAGTGACAAGAACAAAACCCAAGCCAAACCCAACTTGCTGCTCTAGAGTCAGTTCTGATTCAGGATGACGCTGCAGGACAGAGCAAAACTACCTCAGAGACTTTCCCAGGAGTGCCTGGTAGATATAAACTGCTGACCTCACGGGGTGTCTAGTGCCGTGACTTCTTAAGAGCAGATCACCAGGCCTTACTTCGGTTAGTAGTGAAGCATGTAACTCCCTTATAAGAATGTGTCAAGTAGGAGTTCCTTTGTTAGATTAGTAGAGCTGTAATATTAAGGACGAAAGAAAGATTATTTTCAATATTTAAAATATTTGATGATTGTCTCAGCATAGACTTTTTTCTAACTTTTTTTTGTTTTTTTTACTTTACACACCTATAATGTTGCAACACCGACTTCTCTCATTTATAATACTGGATGCTATTAACCTTCTATTAATGTGATCAACAACAAAATGACTATTAAAAAACTCAAAACAAACCCATTGCTGTCGTTTCAATTCTGACTAAAAGCAACCCTGGAGTACAGAGTAGAACTGTTCCACAGAGCTTTCAGGGAGCACCTGGCAGATTCATACTGCTGGCTGTTTAGTTTGTGGGCTTAGCATTCAACCACTAGACCACCAGGGCTCCTTTCTTCTTCCACTCTTTTCAGACCCTGGATGTAATCATTTCTCTTCCTCTCAACAGGATTAGAGACACTGTGACATTTTAGTTCAGTAATACAGTTCAAGATTACAGTTAGCATAAAAATGGTAAGAGAGTATTTCTCCTGTTTTCTCTTTCTTTTGATCTCTTTTGGAAATATTCTACCTGGGGCCCAGTGCAAAGAGAGTAGAACTTCCTGATCAAAATCAATCAGGAACGTCAGGATGGAGACATGGCATTCAACTAAGCATAGAACCTTTCTGGACATGAGACCCCTCTGAAAGTGGGCTCCCGTGTGACTGTACAGGGTCTTCCACCCGTGAACCAAAGCTACACACCTCTGTGCTAACACATCGCATTTGGAGTTTTTTCCATTTCTTGCCTTCTCACTTTTCCTCTCCCTGCTCCCAGTTTCTGGTTCCCCTCTCTTTCTTCTTCACTTCTTTCTAATTTCTCTTTCCTTTGCCCTTATGCTAAGAAGTCCTGGCAGTGTGATGGTTGAGTGCTTGGTTGTTGATCAGAAGGAGGTGTTTCTAGCCCACCAGCCACTTCACAGGAGAAAGATGTGGCTGTCAGCTTCATTAAAGATTACAGCCTTGGAAACATTAAGACAGTTCTACTCTACCCTATGGGCTCATCATGAGGCAGAATTGACTCAAAGGCAGGTCTTTCTGTTGGTTTCTCCTTATGCTGCTCTGGAGAGTTATGCTGAAGATTAAAATATTTTGTGATATTAGAAATGTTTTGGAGTCTAAATATCAAATAGATATTGGTTGATGATGTCACTACACTTTCCTTTCTACATCTACTATACTGATTTTTTTGTTCTATGTCGATTTTCCCTTCTTTCTCATCCCATCAATTTAGTGGGTCTTCTTAAAGTATCTCGGTTTTTTATTTGTCTTCTTTTTCTTTCCTCTATAACTTTCTCTTCTAAAGGACTTTTGTCCCAGGGGACATATGCTGTGTAAATAAGAATGACAGTGGTGGAAAAATGGCAATCAGCAGTGTTGTCTTTCTTTGCTTCTTTCTTCAGAAGCTGAAATATCTAGCAATGTCAACGTATAAATATACTATTAGACATCATGAAATGGAAACACTTTAAAAGTCAACAAAATCACTGTAGGCACAAATCAGACTCTCTTATGAAAAATAAATGAACCCCAGGTGTAATTGAACTTGATTATTTCACTTCTAGAGCTCTTATAACTATGAAATCATTTCTCACCTGATAACTGCCTGCTTTGCCTATAAAACCAAAAACAAAACAAACAAACAAAAATAACCCATGCTGTCCAGTGGATACTGACTCCTAGCAACTCAGAGCAGAGCAGAACTGTCCCATAGAGTCCCAGGAGCGGTGGTGAATTAAAACTGCCTCTTTTGGCTAATAGCCATAGCACTTAACCACTACATTCTTTAAAATGGAGTTTAAATGAGCTTTTCTGACTCACAGAAATCCTGTTGGTACACCTGGTAAGAGCTGCAGTTGTTAACCAAAAGGTCAGCAAATCCAATCCACCAAAAGCTCCTTGTTCCGCTATGGGGCAGTTTTATTCTGACCCATATGGTCACTTTGAGTCAAAAACAACTTGAAGATAATGAGTTTTTTGTTTTGATTTTCTTTCATTTTCTTTTATTATGATTGAATGAAAATGTACTCTCCCATATAAATTTGCATTCCCACCTACATGCAGCTCCCACTGCTCTCCCTGCCCAGTGACAGCATATTCTTCCTCTCTGCTCCATACATGTCTTATCCTCCCAGCAATCTCCTATCCCCTTCTCTCTGCCGGCTCCCCTTCCTCCAGTAAGAGGTCAGCAGTGAAATCAATTCTATTCACATTAATCTATAAGATCTCTGGAAGCCAAGGAAGGAAAGTATTCATGTCTGGCATTTATATGCATTTGTGCACACATGTCAGGATGCGTAGGTTAAGAACTGGATTTTCAGAGAGAAATCCAAACAGAAATAAAATAAAGCAAGCAAACATTTGGCATGCAATATTTGCACACACAACTCGTTTATTGCCTAAGTGGTATGGAATTTGTTTTGTAATAGCCTATATGAGTCGGATCCGACTCTATGGCACTTGGCTGGCTTGGCATATTTGCTTTTTACTGTCATTTTTTAGAGCCAAAATATAAGAGCTTGACAGCCACTCAGAAAAGTGACTTATTCACTGGTCACTCAGAAAAGCCATGAGAGTTTGAAACTCAGATGTGGAACTTTAATAAAAACTTTTTTAACATTTAAGAGAACCAGCTGGTTTGTGATGGGTAAGTACAAGACAGGAGCCTGGTAGTTTGGTCTCCAGTCAAGGGCACAAGTCATACCCAGACAAGTATGGGCTGCTCACACACTCAGAGAGGAAAAAACACAAAGGCTTTCAGCCCAAAGAAATACATGAATCCCTTCATAAACTTTACTTTTTCATTTCACTTTTTGTATTGATGGTGTGCATCTATACAGTAAAATGTTTAATCAATGAATGTTCATAAATACACCTAGTTAGCCATCATTCAACTTCAGCTGTAGAAAAATTTCAACACCCAGTCAATAGCTCTTTCTAGTCTATAGAATCCACCCAGAGTTAGCCATTCTCAATTTTATCATTATAGATTGTCCTTACCTGCTTTTTACTTTCATATAAATGGAATCATAAAGAAACATGCTTTGTGTCTGGCTTCTTTTGCTCAGCATTTGTCTGTGTAAACTATCCACATTACTGCATGGAGCAGTGCTTTGTTCTGGTTGCTATGTAGGGTCCCATTATATATTTGTGTATACCCACTGTACTACTAGTGGACTTCCAGTTGTTTCTAGTTTAAACTACTGTAAGTGAAGTGTCCTTTGATGGACACATTTATTGATTTCTCTTTGGTTTATAATTGGTAATAGAATTGCTGGACCTAGTGATCCGACTCGACGGCACTTGGCTTGGCTGGGACCATAGATTAATCTTATTATTTTCTACATTTACTATTGGTCTGCAAACAGTGTTTCTCACTGATTATTCAAATTGATCTATTCACCTTCAATGTGTGTATTTAAGCCTCTGGATATGTTAGCTTACGCTTGAAGTTCTCAGTATACTCTCTTTAGTAAACTAGAAGGACATCTCATTGTGGTTTTAATTTGTGTATCTGTGATGTGTGATAACATTCAGAGTATTATCGTCATTGTCATTTTAATGTCCTCTTGTGTCAATTACCTTCAATTTTTTAACCTTTTTAAAAATATCTATTGTGTGTGTGTGTGCGTGGGTATGTGTACGTGTGTGTTTAATGGGGTCACGGAAGGAGGTCTTTTTCATTTTCTGAAAACCAGTTCTGTGGAACATTTGCATTTTGAATAGTGTCTCCTACATTGTCAGTTAATATTTTTATCCACGCTCGAGTCTTAATGAACAAAAGGTCTTAATTGTAATTATGCACATTTATTAATCTTTTGGACTGCAAGTGGCAGAAATGGTTAATGAGCTCATCCGCTAATCAAAAGATTAAAAGTTCAAGTATACCCAGAGGCACCATGGAAGAAAGCTTTGGTGATCTACTACTGAAAACTTAGCCATTCAAAACTCTATGGAGATTGAGTCAATACAGTGCCATAGATACCAGCACTGTAATGATTCCCTCACAACAAAAGATCCAAAAACTAGGTAAATTAGAAAGAAACGTGATCTCAAATCCCAGAACATCAAATAGAGACTTGAAGAAACAGATTAACTACCCACTGGAATGAGACAGAGAACAAGGCTAGCAGGAAAACAGAGACGGCTGCCAAGAAAGTCCATGAACTCATCCTAGAGAAATGCTACATACCTCACTGCTGAATATCACCACTGTCACCTTTGAAGCACTCACCTTAGGAAGTTAGGTACTTATGCCAACACCTAGTCCACCCTTCAAAGCAATCTGGGGACTCTTTTGCGGGAATGGCCATCAGGGCTGCCACTGTAATATCCTTGATGCCCTGAATGTCATCCAAATATCTTCCTCTTGCCATTTCCTTTATCTCTGGGTAAAGAAAAAAGTCACTGGGGACAGATCAGGTGAGTAGGGAGGATGTTTCAATGCAGTTATTTGTTTACTGGCTAAAAACTCCCTTACAAACAACTATATAATTAAGTTCACAAACTTATCACCATTTGCAATGGCCATTCCAGAAAAAGTTCCAAAGTTGCTTTGAAGGATGGACTAGGCACTGGTGTTTGTGCATAGCTTACCAAGGGGGGCACTTCGAAGGTGACCATAGTAATACTCAGCAGTGAGGTATGTAGCACTTAGAACAAAGACGACTGTGGTCTTAACTGTCGGACCCATAGGCAGTTCTACTGTACCTTCACTGCTGGTTCGAAGCAGCACAGTCATTTGGGGATTGACATCGAACCACAGTCTGAAATAACAAAGAAAAGACAGCAACCCAAAGAGACTACAGCTGGTAGCAGAGATTCTGCGCAAGTAACCTCAAAAAGAAACTACAGGGGGCAGGATGGCACTAGGGACAGCATTGCCCTGGAGGGGAAGCATGAGAATGGTATAGCTGTGAAACCAGAAAACCACAGGGAAGTGTCTCTTGAGCAAGGCAAGCAACCTGAGACATCTGAGCTTTTGAGAAGGAGAAAGTGTTTACAGAAAGAACATAGGTGCAGGGTGTAAAGCAGAGAAACAGAAGAATGGATGATAGCCTCAGCCCCTTTGATGAGTGTTAAAAGAGAGGGAGCTAGACATTAGCACAGAGACTACTTGTCAGTGGATTCAGCCATTCATATGGGAGCCACATAGTGAAAAACCAACCGAAGGATAACAACTGGAGGCCTGTGCAAGCAGTAATACCACCTGCCATCTGTATTAGCATGTGCCCTGAGATATACAGGCAGAAGGAAAAAAGATTTGCAAGTCAAGCCACACACACCACCCAGTCCCTGAGGCATGTCTCTCCCTTGCCTACCCAAGCCTGGCCTTGCTCACCACACCTGCCCTGTGGTTCAGGAGGCCCTAGCTGATGCAGGCGAACCCAGCCATGGCCACTATCCCAACCTGAGAAGTAGGAGGCTGACACTGAAGGTAACAAGCTTGGCCATGCCCATCACTGCTCCCAGCTGTGCAGGCAGCTCACATTTGTATGCAAAAGCCTGGTCACTTCCACCACCCATTGCTCTGAGATGCATGGGGGTCCAGCTGAAGTTTGCAATCCAGCCACATCCAACATTGAGTTGCAGGGTGCTCAGACTGAAAAGCACAATCCTGGCAACACTTTCCACCTCCTCCCACTAGAACAAGAGGCCCACACCGGTGCTTGCAATCTCAGCCCCTCCACTAACCCCTCCTAGAGGCTCAAGCAACTCACCCACGTACAAGCCTGCCTCACCCACCGAATGACTGGCGAGCCACACGTTCTTGCATTGACCACCTGCTAACCAGTTGCACATGCACAGCACCCAACCACGAGACGGCAAGAGCACTGTCTGCATTTAAACTTCAGTGACTGGCCAGACAGACATACAACCTCATCAACAAACCCAGCATCTTCCCAACAGGTTTCACCTGCACCTCTCTTAAGTGACAAACAGGAGATCTCAGTGCCCACATCTAACATCCATCTGGCAACACCGTCACATCCAACACACGGATAGTTCCTCCAGGATGCTGCACTTACACTGAGACCCCTTGACACCCTACTACCTAATGAGCTGCAAACAGTAATCCCATCCCATCCATTTGTGTAGTGTCTCTGCATAGCAGATACAGCAATATCCAGCCCTGAAATTGAGAACTCACTAACAGCCAGCACCAACACAGCAGGATCCCATGGAGGGACTCTGACAACTCAACACTTGTCACCCAATATCAGGGAAAGAACTTTTCCTCCCACCTCCACTAAGTCTGATAAGAGAAAACACATGAGCCTAAACAGAAAGGACTCGTATAGCCAAAAACAACCATACCTGCTAAAAAGAAACCAACCAACCAATCTAGAAACCCACTGCTGTCAAGTCAATTCTAACTCAGAATGACTGTGCAGGACAGACTGGGAGATTTGAACTGCTGAATTTTTGGTTAGCAGATGTAGCACTTAATGACTGTGCCACCACATCTACCAGACAGAGGAAATCATGCCCAATTAAAAGACACCACAAAAGTCATATGTAGATCAGAATTGCAATAATAATAACAACTAAAAAAAATCACAATGAAACATACTCCCTAATGAGAAAGACAGAAAAAAAAAAAACAAAGTTCAAGATACATCCAGGCAAACGTTTAAAAAGCACAAGACATACACGTTGTACGTATATAACCAAAAGAAAAACCCTTGCTGCTAAGTCGATTCTGACTCATAGGGACACCACAGGACAGAGGAGAACTGCCCCATAACATTACCAAGGAGTGTCAGACAGAAATGCCAGCCGTTGGGGTCAGCAGCCAAAGTTCTTAACCATTAAGTAACTAACCATTAAGTAACCAGGGTTTCTATATCTGTATGTATACATGTATGTGTTTGTGTGTATTTAATGTTATGTATGAGGACTCAGAAGTTTGTGAACTCATCCTAGTAAAAGTGCTACATACCTCATTGTTGAATATCACTACAGTCACCTTCGAAGTACTCCCCTTGGGAAGCTATGCACTAACGCAAGGGCCTAGTCTACCCTTCGATGCAATTTTGGAACTCTTTTTCTGGAATGGCCAATAGAGCTGTTGTATTACACGTGATGTCCTGAATATCATCCAAATGTCTTCCTTTCAATATTTCCTTTATCTTCAGGTAAAAACAACAACAACAACAAAAAAAAAAAGCCATTGGGGAACAGATCAGGTGAGTAGAGAGGGTATTCCAGTCCAGTTATTTGTTTGCTGGCTAAAAAATCCCTCACAGACAACTATATATAGTTAAGTTTACAAACTTGCCACCATGCCACTGTGCACAACAGCCTTTCCAGAAAGAGTTACAAAATTGGGTTGAAGGGTAGACTAGGTATTGGTGTCAGTACATAGATTTAGAAGGGGAGTACTTCAAAGGTGACTGTGGTGATATTCAGCAATGAAGTATGTAGCACTTAGAGCAATCAAGTTCATGGACTTAATTGTCAGACCTCGTATACACTGTACATATAATTTACATGTATTATATATATATACAACTTATATATATGCATATATCTAAACACCTTGGAGACAAAAGACAAGAACAAATAAGATAAGATGCCTTAAACAAGCCAGGAAAAAGTATGGGAACAACAAAAATTTCTAGGCTGAGACCTGTAGGGACCATGGCCTCAGGGAGTACTTAGCTTGATTGCCACTGCATAGTTTATAAAGAAAATGTCTCACATTTTACCTTGGTAAGTAACATCTGGGGTCTTAAAAGCTAGTGATTGACTATCTAAGACACTCTACCGGTCTTACCCTGTCTGAAGCAAGGGAGAATGAAGAAAACAAAAGATGCAAGAGAAAGATTAGTCCACGGGAAAAATGGGCTACAGATACCAGAGCCTCCACCAGATCGAGTCTAGTATAACTATATGGTGCCCAGTTACCACCATGGACTTCTCTGACAGGGATCACAATAGAGGGTCCTGGACAGAGCAGGAGAAAAATTTACAACAAAATTCTAACTCACAAAAAAAAAAAAAACACAATTTGTAGGCTTGATTGAGACTAGAGAAACCCTGAGAGTGTAGCTCCCAGACAGCCTTTCAGCTAAGGAATAAAGTCACTCCTGAGGCTTACCCTTCAGACAATAGTTGAGTAGGCCCATAAAACAAAACACAGTAAAAGGGGCACGCCAGCTCAGGTGCAAGGACTACAAGGCAGAGGACAGGAAAGCTGGTAATAGGAAACTCAAGAAGGAAGAGTGTTGACATGTCCTGGGGTTATTAATCTATATCATAAAACAATACATAAACCAATTGTTTAATGAGAAACTAGTTTGTTCTCTAAAACTCCATCTAAAGTACAATTAAAAAAAATACAATACAAAAAATAAAAATAAAAGAATAGAGATACACATGGAAAGCAATGTTCTTTGATGGTTACAAGGAATGGGAGGGAAGGGAAGGTGGGATCGTTTCCTCAATGTTGTTGTTGTTGTCAATAGATACCTTCCAGTAGGTTCTGACTCCCAGCGATCCTGTGCACAATGAAAGAAAACACTACCTAGTTCTACAGCATTTTCACAATACTGACATTTTTGAGCCCATTGTTACTGCCGCTGTGTCAACTCACCTTTCTCTTTTTTCACTGATGCTCTGCTTTATCAAGTGCGGTGGCCTTCCTGCAGTTACTGCCCCCCCTTTACAATATGTCCAATGTACATGACACGAAGCCTCCCAGTCCTAGGTTCTAAGGGATATTCTGGCTGTACTTCTTCCAAGGCTGATCTGTTCATCCTTCTGGAAGTCCATGGTACATTCAAAATTCACGAACCTCGTAATTCATTAGCTGTCCGTTAGTCTTCCTTATTTGTTGTCCAACTTTTCCATGCATATGAGACAATGTTAATCCCTTGGGTTACATCTTTGCTTTTTTAAAGAATTATTTTGCAGCAGATTTGCCCAATGTAGTACATCATTTGATTTCTTGCATCCTGCTTCCACGGGCATTGCGGATGCCAGTAAAATTAAGTCCCTGATCACTTCAGTATTTTTTCTGTTTGTTATAATGTTGTTTACTGGTTCCAGTGGTGAGTTTTATTCTCTTTATTTTGACGTGTAATCCCTACTGAAGGCTGTAGTCTTTGAACTTTGTCAATAAATGCTTTAAGATCTCTTCACTTTCAGTAGGTCATGTTGTTTCATCTGCATATCACAGACTGTTAATGGCTGTTTCTCCAATCCTGATGCTGCTGTCTTTTTCAAATAGTCCATCCTGTCAGATTATTTGCTCAGCAGACAAGCTGGATACAGAAGAAGATGTGGAACCGGGGATGTTACCGCTGATGTCAGATGGATCTCAGCTGAGGGGGGAAAATGACAAAGATGTGTTAAATGAAATATGTGTTTCATTGAACATGCAAAGGCATTCAACTGTGCAGATCATAGCAAGTTATGGTTAACACTGTGGCGAATTGGAATTCCAGTACACTTAATTAAACTCAAGAGCAATCTGTATATGCATCAAGAGCGGCAATGCGAACAGAACGAGGAGACCCTGCATAGTTTAAAGTCAGGAAAAGTGTGCAACAAGGTTGTATCCTTTCACCATGATTTTTCAATCAGTATGCCAAGCACATAATCTGAGAAGCTGGATCGTACAAAAAAGGGGGTATGAGGATTGGAGGAAGACTCGCCAACACCCTGCATTATGCATATGACACCACCATGCTTGCTGGAAGTGAAGAGGATTTGAAACAATTACTGATGAAAATCGAAGACTACGGCTATCAGTCCTTTGCAGCAGAGTGGGAAAATCTGCTGCAAAAGACCTCTTTAAAGTATTCAAAAGTAAAGATATCACGCTGAAGACTAAAGTGTGTCCGATCCAAGCCAGGTATTTTCAATTGCATCATATGCATACTAAAGCTGGACAATGAACAAAAAAAGACAGAAGAAGAATTGATGCCCTTGAATTGTGGTGTTGGAGAAGAATGTTGAATGTACCATGGACTGCCAAAAGAACCAACAAATGTGTTCTGGAAGTACAGCCAGAGTGCTCCTTGAAAGCAAAGATGGCAAGACTACATCCTATATACTTTGGCCATGTTGTCAGGAAGGATCAGTGCCTGGAGAAGGACATCATGCTTGGTAGAGTGGAGGGTCAGTGAAAAAGAAGAAGACCCTTGACAAGATGTATTGATGCAGTGGCCTCAACAGTGGGCTTACACGTAAAAACAAGTGTGGACATGTTGTAAGACTGGGTAGTATTTCGTTCTTTTGTTCATAGAGTCACTGTGAGTCAGAACCAACTTGATGGCACCTAACCACAGCAGCAGCCTTCAGTATGGATTGCACCTGAAAAATCAAGAAAACAGAAATCCTCACAACTGGACCAGTAAGCACCATCATGATAAACAAAAGTTGTCAAGGATTTCATTTTACTTGGATACACAATCAGCATCCATGGAAGCTGCAGTCAAGAAATCAGAAGACCCATTGCACTGGGAAAATCTTCTGTAAATGACCTCTTTAATGTGCTGAAGCCTAAAATGTCACCTTGAAAGACTATAGTGCACCTGACACAAACCATGGTATTTTCAATTGAATGTGGAAGCTAGACAGTGAATAAGGAAGACAGAAGGAAAATTATTGCCTTTCAACTGCAGTGTTGGAGAAGATCACTGAATATGGGCATGGACTGCCAAAAGAACAAACAGATTAGTCTTGAAAGAAGTACAGAGTACTCCATAGAAGCAAGGATGGTGAGTCTACATCTTACATACTCTAGACATGCTGTCAGGAGGATCAGTCTCTGGAGAAGGACATCATACTTGGTAAAGCAGAGGGTCAGTAAAAAGAGGAGGATCTTCAGGGAGATGACCTAGTGGCTACCATAATCAGCTCAAGCATAACAATAATTGTGGGCATAACACAAGATCCGAAACTGCACTTCATTCTGTGCTACGTAAGGTCACTGTGAGTCAGAACTGACTCAATGGCATATAACAACAACAACAGTTTCTAATGACAATGTCTCACATCCTACTTCCATAAGTAGCATCTGGGGTTTTGAAAGGTTGCAAGTGGCCATGTAAGCTTCAACTACAGGTCTCTACTCACCTGAAACAAAAATAAATGAAGTAAACCAAAGACTAGAAGAAGAAAATAATCTGCAAGACTAGTTGTCTACATAACCCATGATGTCATCTAACTTGAGACCAGAAGAACTTGATGGTGCTCAGCTACTGCTGCCAAATTAATTGCCCAGGGACACAGTAGAAAGTCCCCGATAGAAAGGCAGAAAAATGTAGAACTGAACTTGAATTTCCAAACCAGACAGATTTATTGGACGCAGAGAGATTGGTGGCCACCTTTCAGCCGAATAATACATTGACTTATAAAATAAACGGTAAAAGCTTTGAACACTTGCTTCCTTAAACAACCAATGATATGAGACCAAATGGGCAATATTTACCCTAAAACAAATTTGAGAGTCTAAGGAGAGGCAGGCAGGGAAGCTAAAGGACTAAAAACAGAAAAACAGAATTGACATAATGAGAGAGATGATACATTTTGAAAAATGTAACCAATTTCATGCAATAATTTATGTAAAAATTGTTAAGTAGAAACTCAGTGTGCTCTGTGAACTTTCACCTAAAACACAGTAAAATATTTAAAACCAAACAAACCTGGAGCAGTTCTACTTTGACAGACACAGTCTCAGTTAAACAGAATCAACTAAATGACAACTAACTTTCATGGCATTTTCTGTGTCTTGATCAAGAAATCTTTGTCTCAAGTTGATCAAGACACTTGCCTGTGTTTTCTTGAGCAGATTTATTATTTTACCTTTCAAATGGGAGTCCATAATCCATCTGATATAAAGTGTTTTACAGGCAGTCCCTCAGGATAGGATTGTCTGACATACAGACTCACGTTTGTCACTTAATAATATGCAAATTTGCCCTCACTTTGCAGTGATTATACCAACCCCTGTAGTATTGGTGCCTGTTGTTGTTAGGTGCCACTGAGTTGGCTCTGACTCATAGCGACCCTTTAGGACAGAGTCAAACTGCCCCATAGATTTCCAAGTATGGCTGGTAGGTACAAACTGCCATCATTTTGATTAGCGGCCACGCTTTGGACCAGTGTACCACTAGTGCTGTAAACCAAGCCCCACTTGCAACAAATTCCTCCTTGCCATAAGTTTCACTTGTTGCACTTGAAGCTTCTAAATTATTGAAAAGGCTTTGCACCTTTTCTTGCACTAAAGTAAGACTAAATAAGAATTGTATGCATCTGTTCTAGCTTACCTACAAATGTGAATGAAAGACACAGTCAGCAGGCATTCTTTTTTGTAACCCAGGAACTGCCTGTATGTGGTATGAGGAGAGAAAAGATTTGTTTTGCTTTATTTTGTCTTGTTTGTCTTATTTAGATGTTTGATAATTCCAGCACCATTCGTTGAAAAAGATGACCTTGTTCTCTAAATGGAATTATAAATAGTGTCATGCTTGATCTGTCCCTACTGTGTGCAACTCCTAGTGAACATAACCTCTTTCCCCAGTTAACAATGATTAAGAGTCCGAGTCCTAGCACTAGAGTTCATGATTTTTGCTTTAGCACTAATGTCACTCTGAATGAAATTATTTTTTGACTTTATGTTCCCTTTCTAATAGAAAGCAGATTTACTAAATTAAATAACAAAATAACTGCAGTGTGTAATCTAAACACAAATATGTGTGGAGATCAGAATTAGTTTGTCCCTGTAGTGTGATGAACAGATGTTTTTATTCTCATAAAAAATTCTGTCCCTGGATTAAGAATACTAAACAACTCTCTGAACTGTCTGAATAAAGCAACTCTCTGTCTCTCTCTCGTATTCCATCTTGAAATGTAGATCAAATGACAGGTCCAGAACCCTATTGATTGAATGGCTTATTGACCCATATTTTTAATATGATAACTGCAAATAAAATTGCTCCAAGATGCATTTTGTGTGATTTCCATGCTTTTGATATGCTGATGTATAACAAATGTGGTGGGGATTGTTGTATTTTGTTTATTTTTTGCTACAACAAGGAACTGTATCCCATATGAGAAGGGGACTGGTAAGGTCTGAAATTCATGTACAGCATCAAAAATAGAGACAAAATATAAGTAAAGCACCTGAAAACATTGACTAGTATAAATTTGCAAGCTCTCTACCTAACCTCTATACTCAAACGAAATCCACTGCAGCTAAGTTGATTCCAGCCCATAGCAACCCTATATAGTGCCTCAAAGCAATTTATGAGAGTGAGAATAGCAGATTATATGATACCAGGTAAATAAAAAGAAACCAAAACCAAAAGAATCTGCTTTCACAAATCTGCATCATTTCCCAAAACGTACTTAATCACTTTTTGGGGTGCCAGTTTACAGATTGCAGTGGTCCTGCCGAAACTCCAGAAGGTCATCAGTCACTATCCAAGCCTCAGTTTAGCTACTGTCTCGTGCTCTAGAAGTACACTATCACTATTTTATTTCACAATGCAGTAGTAAAGATATTGCACAGGACAGTCAAGAAACAAAGTTGAAAAGGGAAATTTCAAGTCAAGAGGAAGAGAATTCCAGTAAAGATATGTAATCAATCTAGGACCCATAAAAGGTAAATAACAACGGTGAAAGCTAAAAGAATATTGCTAAGCATAACTTCCCAAGGAGACTCCATTTTCCCTTGGAGAAAGTCTCCTACACAGAGAAAAAGGAATATGGTAATTTTTCCACAAGTAGACCCATAGAATTTTGAGCTCTTACGACATTTAATTGGAGAGGACAGATACAATCTTTCTGTGTTATTTCTTGCTTTTTTTTTTCAAATAACAACTCTGCTTGTTTAAAGGTAGTAGACATTGATTCTCTTATCAATACTTTCCCCCCTTGAGAACTTTCTGTTTAGCTGTAACATTGTATTCAACATAACCACACAACACATGAATAAACATACACACACAAAGGAGGAGGTTGTACTTCTTTAACCAGATATGTCTTCATACTGTTTTTCTGTAAGATAATTATGAAGTGACACAGAAAAACACAGGTGTCCAGAACTTCCTTATCTACCTAGCATGCTCAAGGTCAACCTGGGGTAACCCTGTGGAGGAAAGCCCCCTAGTGGGAGCACATCAGTACATCAGGAACAGGAAGGACACCAGTAAGTTCTCACCGAAGACTTGGTAATTGTTCTCTGCTGGGAGGGGATAACCAGTAGAGGACATCTTTGAGGAAGCTGAAATTCTTTTTGGCCTGGCTCATATGTACCACCTTTCAGAAAGAGCTGGTGTTGCCACCATCGAGTTTCTTTGAAATGACTGTTTTCTCCTGCAGTGTTTTACAAATGGCTGTTGTATTAAAGAGTAAATGAAACTTGCCTGAAGAGCACACTCTACTGTGCCTTTAGTGTCTTCGTTGACACATCTGTGAAGACGGATGGACCCTAAAGAGCTGGCTGCAAACTAAGTGAGTCACATTTGTCTCCCAAGAATGTTTTAGATGCTACAAAATGTGACAAAGACCATTACAGAGATTATATTTCCCAGCAATGAATTTACTGTCCACCCTCTGCTATTCCAAACATTCAGATGATTGCTATGGAATTACTGATGGCCCAGACAGCAAGCAGTCGTTCACTAGCTGCCCTAATAGTTTCCTTGAAGATAGGATAATGACAGCAAATAAGTTAAACTGAGAAAGGGTCTTGGAAAGACAGTAAGAATCACTTTCTAAATCTTACTGATTCAAAGGTTTATATAAACAAATATTTTCTAGACTTTGTGTTGATAATCAAATATGTATTATTAACATCTGTTAAAAACAAATTCTATTCTGCAAGGTGTACTTTGTTCGTTTCCCTCTGAGTTGTGTTGTTTGTGCAACCTTCAATTTACAAGGGTTATATGAGTCAAATTAAATCCACAGAAATCCTTCTATTATTTCTTAGACTATTTAAGCTAAGAATGTCATGTCTGTCCCTGAAGAGGACAAGATAGTAAATTGAGGACCATGCATATGCTGCAAAAGTGTTTAATCAAGTACTGGATTATTTGATGTATATCTGAACTCGTTAAGAAGAGATAAATTCACAGAATGTAGAACTTATCAGTGTTTCCAGGAAGTGAGTCCAACTGTAGAGCTGTTAAAGGATAAACTTGTGACCTCACAAGTGCAAAACTGGGTTGTGTTTTTAAGATACGGATGCAGTCAACACACACATGCTGCTTTTAAAGGCTCATCAGATTCAGGCTTGAAAGATGCTGTTTGGCCCAATATGCCTGTCTGCTGGGACAATAAATTTTCGTGTTGTTCCTGGTTTGTGTCTTGTGCCTATGTCCACAAGTCCCTCAGTTCTAAGGCACTCCACATCACAGATTTCGTGTATCCACAGTTGTGTTCTTTGAACCCGATAGCCGCATCTCAGTTTCCTACAGAGTTTCCAAGGAGTACCTGACGGGCTTGGGCTGACAACCTTTTCGTTAGCAGTCTTTGCACTTAACCACTATGCCACCAGGGTTTCTATAAAAGTCTACAGTAGAGGAAACAGGTCAACATTCTTCATACATCCTTTTTCGTGTTATGTTTAGGAAAAAAATACATATGAGCATATTTTTATATTTACATGTCAATTGATACCACATTTTACAATTATTTATGTGTCTACCATCAAAACATCTGCTTGCATCTTACAATTATAAATGTCTGTACTCCAAAAGAGGAAGAGCTAGGAGAAGTAGAGACTGGAGTATCGAGAGATAGGGAAGTTGGAGACGTCTGGAGTGGTGTAGTAGTGGAAAGCAAAAAATAAACACTTGAAAATAAATAAAATCTGATCTGAAAAGGATAAAACAGGTTGTCAAGAACTGAGTTGTGTCCCCTCAAAAATATGTGTAGGAATTTGTCTAGACTGTGATTCCAGATATTGTTTGATGTTCCCACACATTGCAAATCCTGCCTCTGTGATGCTAATGAGGGAGGAGAGACAGGAGTGGTGTTGGTGGGGGCAGGGCAAATCTGTAAGATTGTATTGTGCCTTGAGGCAGTCTCTTGGGATATAAATGAAAGGAAAAGAAGCAGAGAGTTGGGAATTTCACACCATCAGGAAGGCAGCAGTACTGCCCAGAGCAGAGCATGTCTTTTGGAACCACTGTCCCTGGACCTCAGAAGCTCCTAGTCTAAGGGGAGATTGACAACCAGGACCTTCCTCCAAAGCCAACGGGAAAGACTTTTCCCGGAGCAGATGCCATGAATTTGGACTTGTAGCTTACTTTTCTGTAAGAGAATAAGTTTCTTCTTTGTCAAAGCTACCCACCTGCAGTATTTCTGTTATAGCCACACTCGTTGACTAACACACAAATGTAACAGCATAAGGTGCCTCTCTGTGTTGGCCTAGGATTGCGGAATAACCACCAGCGCCTCTGGAGTTGGTCTCGACCTGGAGTCTTCTTACTATCCATATTCTTTTTCAGTGCTACTAGATTAATAACTAGAGAAAAGCATGCCTAAAGATTATTTTATATCACCTGTGCCCGGGGTCGCTCACTATGAGTTGGAATCTACAGCAACAAGTGTTTTGTTTTGTTTCTCCCATGTCTTGCACCACCCCAGCAGGTCCCTGTATTAAATCCCTGTTCACCATCCTTCAAAACTTCACGCTTAGGATCACAGAAGTATTCCAGATGCCGCCTTGTTTTCCACTTCTCTCCCTCAGAATAGATTTCTTTGCATTATGCTCAAAATGATGGATGTGGAATTGCCTAATGTGTGATGTCAGCATGTCACAACACTTTGGCTCATTTCATCTTACTTAGCACACACTGCAGTTTATTGCAGATGGAAATGGATGCAGAAGAATATGAAATACATGCCCCTAGCAAATTGTGATTACGTGAAGATATGCTACTGTAGGTTCTTTCACAATGAAATTAGGAAAGGACTTCTCTGAACAGGTAACATATAGTCTGAAGCCTTTGTTCTAAGGTGTCCAATGAAGAGAAGCCAGCTGGTAAAATAAAGATCAAGCTTCCGGTAGTAATTATTCTGGAACTTTCTCAGTTGGCAACGTTTTTTTAGTATTTTTAGTGTTCTTTGGTGTTCTGCCTCTGAAACCCTGGTGGTGTAATGGCTTAGTGATGCTGCTGCTAACCAAAAGGTGGACAGTTCAAATCCACCAGGTGCTCCTCGGAAACTCTATGAGGCAGTTCTACTCTGACCTATGGGTCACTACGAGTTAGCAACGACTCAGCGGCACTGAATTTTATACACGTGTGTGTGTGTGTGTGTGTGTGTGTGTGTGTGTGTGTGTGTGTGTGTGTGTACATATATATGCATTTTGCCTGAAACCCTGGTGGTGTAGTGGATTAAGGGCTCCTGCTGTTAACCAAAAGGTGGGCAGTTCAAATCCACCGGGTGCTCCTTGGAAACTCTATGAGACAGTTCTACTCCTACCTATAGGGTTGCTATGTCTCAGAATCACCTCAACAGCAGCTGGTTTGAAATCCACCCCCCGCCCCGGTGGTCTCTCTAGTCTTGCCTCATATTTCACTTGAACTACCTCTGATAGAAGAAAAGTGTGTCTCTTCTTTCAGTTCTTTGGTGGATTAAACTATATTCGCTAACAGGATATGTTGAAGTCCGAGCCCCTGTGCTTGAGAATGTGACCTTAAGTGGAAATGGTTTTTAATTTTTTTGGTTTATTATAAATTGAATTAAATGACATCATTGCAGAGTAGGGTGGATCTTAATGTTGAGCTCTTATAATTGGTGTTTAATACAAAGGACAATGCAAACCAGGGAAGAGACCGTGTGAGGATCCGTCAATGAGACGCAAAGAAATGCAGAGATTTGCTGGCAGCCACCAGAAATAGGAGAGACACGGAACTGTCCCTCTCTGAAAGCCCCCAGAGGAACCTACGTAGCTAAGACCCAGATTTAGATTTCTAGCCTCCAAAACTGTGAAATAACAAATTTCTGATCTTTAAAACAACCCACTAGTGATATTTTGTTACGGCAGTCCTAGAGAACAGCATATACTGTATTTATAGTGAAATCTGCCTGGTTTACCTCTGGATTTGAAATTATGTGTTTTTCGGGAACATGTTTTAGGTGTACTAGTTAAGCACTACATTTGCTAACCAAAAGGTCGGCGGTTCAAATCTGCCGAGTGCTCCTTGGAAACTTTGTGGGGCAGTGCTACTCTGACCTGTAGGGTTGTTATGAGTCAGAATCAACTTGATGGCAGTGGTTCTGGCTCAAATTTGTAGAGCTGTTTGGATTACCCTTGATTCCCCTAACATAAACCACTCCCTTGAATCTGCAATCCTAAGGTAGTCTTTCTTTAATTTATGTTTTAGCTCCTTGCTATAACCTGAAATAATATTCTTTGGTTTCATCTATTTAAGAACTTATATCATGTAATAACTGAGTGATATAGATATCAGGGTTGTAGGGAGGTGTCAATATTGAAATTATTCCTACAGTGGTAATTAAAACCATACACCTCCACATTCAGTTCAGGGCTTCCAACTGGTTTATTCTGGTTTAAAGCCCTGCTAAGAGTATTCATCTCTAACAGGTTCCCAAAGAATATTCTGCCACTGGTTAGGAATTCATTATGATGACAACTGAAGGAGTAGTGGTTCTCAAAAATTATTATATGTAAGAATCACCTGGGATCTTGTTAAAATATAGACTCTGATTCAGTACATCATTTTGGGTGGAAATATAAGTTCTCAGCAGGGGTTCACCCTGGCACAACCTGGTTTGAAGTCTTGATTTCATTAAGCAAACTTACCATGTAAAATTTGAAAAGCGGATATCTAAAACAAGCTAGTGTGTATAAACATATCTGGTATTCTTTGCTTTCACCATGTGGAACTCCAGCCTCCAAGTGGTAAAGCAAACTAAGCAACTGAAGAATAATTGTAGGGCAAGATGCTGAAATAGTTTTGTGTTTGGCGACAAGAGAAGGACATGGCATTCAGATCTGACCAGACTTGGGGTGGAATCTCAGTTGTCACACTGACTTTGTTACCTTGTACACATCGCCTTGCTTCTCTTACATGCCTTCTCTTCGCCTGTCAAATGATACAGGAGGGATGGAATGATAGATAAACCGTGGTTTTGCTGGAGTTGATTATGTACATTCTGTAGTCTATGCCAGATGCTCAGCTGAAGTTCATCCTCATTAGAAGTATGACAGTGGCCAGAGCTCAGGAAACAGTTGCTAATAAACATGCAAACAACCACATTCTGTTGCAATTCAACATGTTAAATGCCAACTATCACCAGTTCTTAAACTCCTCTCATCTCCAGATTTCCCCTCAGGGGACAAACTTAGAAAATTCTCTCTTTCCTGACTGTAGTTTCAATTAGAATTAAAATTCTGTACCCAAAGATTTCTGAAGCAACTAAAACTATTTCACACTTTTAGAGAAACCATGCCAGGTACCCAAATAGAGACTCCATCAGTTGCAAGGCAAGGCAAGAAATCTAATTCCTAAAATACAGAGATGAGAAGTTTTTGGCTTAATCACAAGCAATAGAAAATTCATTATCATTGTTATTATTTACTGATCTTTTAAAAAATACACTATCTCCTAATCACTGTCTTAAAAAAAAAGGTACATGATGTACTGTTTTACTTTTGCTTTAATCACACTATGGTAAGAAATAGAGATTTATCTGATCTTTGTTTTTTCCAGTGTGGCCAATGAAGTACAATGTGCAGCGATGAAATCCACTGGGTGTGTGGAATAAATAAATAAGTAACTGAATGAACATCCCTTATGTAAACAGTGTCCAGTGCTAAACAGCTTGAAGTTTGGAAGTAGTTAAAACTAATGTTTTGTATGTTCCATATGTTGTTGTTGTTGGGTACAGCTGAGCAGATTCCGACTCACTTTGACCTCGTGTGACTGAACAGAACTGCCCCATAGGGTTTCCTGGGTGTAATCTCTATGGAAGCAGATCTTCAGGCCTTTTTCCTGTAGAGTTGCTGGATGAATTTCAACCACCAGCCTTTTGGTTAGGAGCATGGCACATAACCACTGGGAAACTAGACTAAAACCAGAGCCAACTCATTGCTCTGAAGTCAATTCAGACTCATAATGACCCTGTAAGATAGAGGAGTAGTACTTTACAGGATTTCCAAGGCTGTAATCTTTATGGAAGCAGATTGTCACATCTTTTTTTCCTACAGAATGGCTGTTGAGTTCAAACCACAGACAGTTCAGGAGCAGTCAGCTGCCATCAGGTCTTCTGAAAGTAGAGCATCAATTGTATGCTAGGAACGTTCACTACTGCTTAGGTCACTTAACCTCAACTCTCAGATAAGTAGACCTGGCCTTGTGAATTGTCTCCTTCAAACTGATTTAAAACTGTAATTGGTGTCTCTTAAAAAAAATAGGTTTTTCTGGACTCAGGGACAGAATGTCCCCCACATGGTATGTGTACCTTATAGTTCTATGCACTTATAGAATGTTGTCCTGTTGATTTCTTTCTGGATGGGAGAGAATAGGGAGGAGAGGAAGGGACAGGAGCTTGTTGAGAGGATGCAACATGTATAGAAAGAAAAGGAGGAGTGTGCTGTCGCTGAGCAAGGAGAGCAGAGGAGTTGCACATAGGCGGACATGCAAAATTAATTGGGATTGTGTGCTTTCACTTAACCATGATAAAAAAAAATTGGTTTTGATTAAAGAGAAATGAAAAAGTTAGTACAGTTAAGTGTTCTGTGCTCGGTTATTTCAAGTTCAGGCTGATGATTTTATGTCCAGCCTCTAGAGATTCTACTTCAGTGATATTGGAGTTGGAATCCAGTTTAAGAGTTTCCAAATGTGGAGACAGAGGCAAAGGAGAAATCAGTACTTTGGTCACTAATCTCTGGACAGCTGAATGTCTTTCAATGTGAAGGCCTCACTAGCTGTTGTATTTAATTCCTTACTCTTCTCTTCTTCATGCATAGAAAAGCCAAGCCTGCCACATCTTCTGGGATTGACTTAAATTTTAGCTACGCCAACACACTACTCAGAGGCAATGACTCAGACCAACATGAGAGTTACTTCTTAACCAAAGTAAAAGGACAAACATTATACTGGATATACAATGTAGGGCTGAATTTTTGAATAGTGTCTGCATCCCGATATATCTCTAAATTTATGTGTGAGTTAAAAAATACTGTTATTTAATACTGATGAAGTTGAGCACTATATTATTTGACTTTCATACATTTTTTTACTTCAAATCTCAGTAATTGTGTACATAATATAATAATACTTCATTGTTAAAGAGAAGACAATAAATGCAAGTTAATCTACTCAAGTAACTTCACTGAGGTATTAAAGAATTACTCCATAGCTTGGTTCAGATTGGTGGCACTACACAACATGACCTGTATTGTATACATTGTTACAACTTCCCGTGCATAGAGATAATATAGATGTTTTAGTCTAAAAATGCCCATAGTGCTTCATCATAAAAAAAGATTGTGTAAATTAGAGATCTTTTCATCTTTTCAAAATACGTTGAAATTTTAGTGCAGTTTAATTAATTGATGCTAAGATGTAATGAAATTACTAAGAAAATATTTTGAAAGATATGTCAATTAAAAAAGAAAGAAAAAATAATATAAAACATAGCAAAAGTAACTATACAGAGATGCTTGGCAAAATATTTGTGATTATAAGATTATTTGTTGTTCTTTCTCATCTGGTTATAAATCTTTATCCAGGTCTGTAACTTAGACAAGCTTTCCTCAGCTTCTGAAAAATTGTGGGTGACAAATATTTTAGGAAGAAGTTCTCAGAATACAGTAGGTGACTTAGAGCCAATTAAGCATGTTCTGACTATCTTAGAAAGAAAAAGAATCACTGTACAATTCATGGATGCATCAAATAAAGTAAGTAGGAAAGAGAATTTCACATTTGTGATCTTTGGTTAAATTTATGTACTATAAAATATCAAAATATGAATAAAAATTCTTTTAGTTCTGGACCCTTTAAAGGGGAAGATTAAAATGAATTAAAAAGAGAATCAATTCCTGTCAGCAGGCAACACCTAATAAGTTGAATGTGAATTAAGAGGAACAACCAAAATACAAGTTCTACAGAAGGGTGGGATGTCATAGATTGAATTGTGTCCCCCTCAAAAGTGTATGTGTTGACTTGACTTGGTTAGAGTTCCAATATGGTGCCATTCCTCCCATGTGTTGTGAATCCTGCCTCTGTGATGTTGACGATGGAGAATGGTCTGTACTTGTGTTAGGGAGGCAGGACACAAGCTACAAGCTTCTGGAATATAAGGTAGGGAAGTGAGTCGAGGAAGTTGGGAACCTCATACTACCAAGAGAGAAGCCCTGAGAGCAGAGCACATCCTTTGGACCTGAGGTTCCTGTGCTGAGATACTTTCACTGGATTTGGACTCAGCCTACTGGACTGTGATAAATTCTCTTACTGAATGGACTTACAATTTATAAATGGATTTGTAGCCTACCAGACTGTGTCAATAAAGCTTCTCTTCATGAAATCTTCCACTCAGGGTATTTTCTGTTGGAGCAGTACCAGGTGACTAAGACAAATGGGAACAATGAATAACGAAGGCAAAGGAAGAATTGATGCATTTGAATTATGGGGCTGGTAAAGAGTATAGAATATAGCATGGACTGCCAGACAAATGAATGAGTCTGTTTTGGAAGAAGTACAGCCAGAGTAAACCTTGGAAGTGAGGACGTGAGACTGCACCTCACATATTTTTGACATGTTATCAGGAGGGACCAGTTCCTGGAGAAGGGCTTCCTGCTTGGTAAGGTGGTGGATCAGCAAAAAAGAGGAAGATCCTCAACAAGATCCTCACACAGTGGCTGCAACAGTGGGCTCAAATGTAGCCATGCTTGTAAGGATAGCGTAGGACCAGGCATTGTTCTGTTCTGTTGTACCCAGGGAGACTGAGAACAGACTCGAAGGCATCTAAAAACAACAACACGGAAAGGGCGATCTTTCTCTCTCTCTCTCTCTTTCCTTCCTTCTTTCTCTCTTTCTTTCTTTCCTTCCTTCCTTCTTTCTCTCTCTCTCTTTGTCTCTTTTTCTCTTTTCTTTCTCTCTCTCTGATTCTCTCTTTTTCTTTCTATTTTGTTCACTACTACATCTTCAATGCCTAAAACGTCAAGCGTATTTAAAAAAAATGATGTTTGATGAAATAAAGCAAACAGAATTAATGATTAGAATCAAACTCAGAAAACCTAACCAACTGCTCCTGAGTTGATTCTGACTCCTACTGACCTTAAAGAATAAAGCAAAACCTCCTCATAGGCTTTCTAAGGCTATAAATCTTTACGGAAGTGGACTGCCACATCTTTGTCCCATGGAGTGACCGCTGGGATCGAACTATTGACCTTTTGTTAGCAGCTGAGCTAACTGCGGGGCCATCAGTCATTTACAGCCATGTTAGAACATGTAAATAAAAACTGAGGGTAGTGTCAAAGATGAAACAGAAATTAAAATTTAGTTAAAAGAAAGTTATCCAAACTATATCACTTCGGGTTATATTTCTGCAGAGCTAATTACACTTTCCTGAGGATCTATATTCTTACATACTCGAGGAAAGAAATAAATGGATTGCCACTATCTTGACTTAAACTGACATTGCCAGATGCTACTATTAATAAAATCTGACAAACGAATTGGCTAAAACTGTACCTTGTACTTATTTGTTAGAATCAAAAATGTTCTCAGTTAAGAGGCTCAATAAGGTACCTACTTCTAGGAGAAATCCTCTGAATAAAAACACATGTCACATCAGGAGAGTGAGTGACATACAACTCTGGTAAGGATGCAAACTCTCTGTAGTCTTGGCTACTACAGCTGTAGTTGTTCAGTGGTTAAGGAGTAAAGATTCATGCAAAGTAAATACAGGTCTGAACCCGAAGTTCCCCAGTGTGATCTTAAATAAATTTAAACTTATAAACAAAACCCTCAGTATTATCATATATAAAAAATAGAGACTGTATCACCTTCACTAAGTCCTGGTGAGAACTGAATAAAATTATGCATTCTCAGCAAACATATACTAAACACTCCACAAATTGTGTTTCTTTAAAAGCATCACCATCAATATAAAAGAACGTAGTCAACTTGGTGGCATGTTTGCCATATGCTGTTCAAGGTGCTGCAGATGCAACTCTGGTGAAAAGTTCTACTCTGATAGAGCTTTCATTTCATTGGTAGAAGATACGTACATGAAAACAAGCCAGCAAGATACAGAGTGTTTTAAACAGTGAGAAATGCTACTATGAAAATAAAATGAGGATGGTGGATCATGTCTGAAGTTGAAAAAGTTCACAACTTCAGATGAGGCAAAGCTTCATTCAAAGTGTGGTATGTAAAAAATAAAGCACCTCTCAGCTGTGCATGTCCAACTGTTGTAATTTCTGATATGCTATGTTTTCTACTTTATTTCATTTTGTATTTTGTTATAAAGAACTATACGTTAATGTAAACTGTATGTGAACCTCAATACCATATTTAGTGGTCATCTTAATTTGCATATACTGTATATATGTATGGAAGCCTAATGGTGTAGTGGTAGAGTGCTATGTCTGATAGCCAAAAGTTTGGCAGATTGAATCCACCAGCTGCTCATTTCTGGTCTGTCCTATATGGTTGCTATGAATTGGAATTAACTTGACAGCAGCGGGTTTGGTTTGGGTATATATATGTATATATATATATATATATATATATGGGTATTTATGTACATACAGGTATATATATGTACACATACATATGAGTATATATATGTATGTATACACGCATGCCAAGCCAAAAGCCAAGTGCCGTCAAGTCAGATACATACACACGCACACACACACACACACACACACATATACGAGTCTGACAATGAAATTTGCAAACTCATCCTAGAAAACATTCTACGTACTTCACTGCTGAGTATCACCACGGTCTCCTTCAAAGAACTCTCCTTGTGAAGCTGTGCATCAATGCCAGCACCTAGTCCATCCTTGAAAGCAATTTTGGAATCCGTTTTCTAGAACAGCCGTCTGAGCGACTGTGGTCTTACAAGTTCCGACAACTATGTTCATAAACTCATCCTAGAAAAAGTGATACGTACCTCACTGCTGAATATCACTACGGTCACCTTTGAAGTCCTCTCCTGGGGAAGCTATGCATCAATGCCAGCACCTAGTCCACCCTTTAAAGCACTTCTTCTAGGATGAGTTTGCAAATGTCATTGTCCTACTCATGTATGTGAGGTCATATGCACATATATACATTTTGTATATTTATATTCCATACTTCTTATGTTTTTATGCATATTGTCATAGATTTAAAAGACTTTCAAATAATGAAAGATACTTTTCAAAGCATTTCAACAAACATTATTGACACATATATGAGATATTATTGGGATACAACCTGCTAGACTTATTCACTGACTGAAGTTGCAGTTTGGAGAGGAAGGAGATATCCTGATGAGATGACATGTTCTAGATGTCTTAGAAAGGCCTCCATCTTACAAGGAGATTGTCGTAGTCACCTAGTACTGTTCTAACAGAAATCCACAAGGAGATGACTTTAAAAAGGGAAATTTTATTCAGTCATTAGTCCAGTAGGCTACAAGTCCAAATTCAGGGTACCAGCTCCAGGGGAAGGCTTCCTCTGCTGGCTCTGGAGAAAAACCTTCACGTCAGTCTTCCCTTGGATTGGGAGATTCTGAGACTCATGGACCACAGATCCTTTCCAAAGTACATTCTGTGCTCCCAGCACCCTTTCTTGTTTATGTGAGGTCCCTCACTTTTTATGCTAGTTTCTTTTTTTATTTCACAAGAGACTGTCTCAAAGCATAATACAGTCTTACACAGTGAGTCTTGCCCTATCAACACAACCACCACCCAGCCTCCCTCATTTAACACCATGGAGGCAGAGTTTACAGCATATAGGAACATCACACAATACCCAGAATCATGGCATAACCAAATGGCTACATATGTTTCTGGGGGGACACAATTCAATCCGACAAGGATACTATATTAAAGGAACAGATTTAATGAAGGACTAGATTTGAAGTTGTAGAAGTATGTGAAATTAGCTACAAGTGTGTGTAGAGTAAGAAACAAAGTTCACATTAGAAAGCATGGCTATTTCAGGGAAGTACTTGGGGAAAGTAAGCCTCCAAGAAAATAGACTGAGAATTAAACTACATAAAGATAATTAAAATATTAATAAAATAAATAACTTATAAGCTTGTAAATCTGTGATCAAAGCATAATTCTTTTATCTATTTTTTAATTAAATTTAAATATTGAGTACAAATCTTCCATTACTGTACAAGATTATTTATATCAAGACATCATCATTATGACATCACCATTATTGTTCTCATTACCATCACTTTCTATGGGGCAGGAAATCTAATTGACTTTATTTTTCTGTTTAGTGTTATGAGATATGTGCTATATTTACTATTTTCATTTGACAAAAAGACAAAGGCTACCCCATCTGCACAAAACTGTAGAGTTTAGTGGAATGAGCACACAAATGTGTAATATCTAAGAAGTATAATAAAAGGGATATGATATTGAAAGCAGAGCTTCTTCTATCACATATTAAGTGGCCCGTCCAAGAACCGGAGGATCCTTGAAGTCACTCTGAAAATGGTGATCAACAAACCACAACATGCAGAATGAGTAACTCATGAAGGAATGGATGTTCCCTACAGTTTGGGAAGATACTGCAACAATAGCAACTTCAGAAATTTTTGTCCCATACTTGTGATGAAATACCCCGGCATAGTCATCCACATCAGTCATGATAGTTTTTGACAACCACATGAAATAGACATATGACTCTCATATGGTAGAAGCCGGCGGAAGTGAGGTAATATAAGTAAACAGAAGGTTTTCAAGAAATTTGATGAGCAAGTTGAAGACTCGCCGTATTTATCAATACTGAATCATGACAGCTTTTGCAAGTGCAGACTTGGAGGAGCTCTCAGTGTAGCAGTCTAGTTTTAGTGGGTTGAAAGTAAATAGGCCAGGAAGAAGTAAGACTTGATTTTGAAAGGCAAACCCTCTGTAGATCACCACCATAGTATTGGTGATCTATACTTTGTGACACTTACCGTGTTTTTATTTGTCTCATATTCCTAGCTAGAGTGTAAACTTGGAATTGTGTGTTATTTTTTCAGTGTACTCATCAAAATAGCACTTTTCTAATACTTGAGTATTTCTCCAAAATAATGTGTTTGAGTAAATAAGTTAATTTAAAACATAAGGTAAGTTTGTAGGTGTGCATATATATATATAGATGCAACATACCTATCAGTGCAATGTGGAGGCAGGAGAAAGGGAAAGAATAAAAACATAGAAGCAGGAGTGTTGTGAAGAAAAAATACAAAATAATGGAAAGAACTGAAGACAGAGTGGGATGAATGAATAAACTTTGAAGAAAAATAGTGTTTGCAATTTTGAGAGTGGAAGACTGCAGAAAGATAGCAAGAATAGAGGTACGATATTAGCTGTGCTAAAGGGGAAATAACTTTTTTTTTTTTTTTAAGTAGAAAACACGAACATCTACCAAATTCAGAAGGAAAGATTTGGGAGGGTAGGACGTATGAACCATATATCATTTCAGCTTTAGTTCTTTCAAATAAAAGTCACCCATACTTAAATACTAGCACCCTGGTGGAATGATTAAGAACTTGGTTGCTAACAAAAAACCATGAGTTTGACCCTACCAGTTGCTCCTTGGAAACTCTACAGGACAGTTCTACTCTGTTCTATAGGGTGTCTATGAGTCAGAATTGACTTCATGAAAATAGGTTATTTATAAACAGGAAATACCAATTTATTATTGCAATAGAACTAGCAAAAGACATATTCTCCTATTTAGACAAAACTTCTACTTATTTATATTCCTGTTGCAGCTTTACCACTTTCTTTTTGGAATAGATTGAGCAAAGAACAACCAGTTCATGTCAACTTGACTTTGACACATGACTACCTCATACGTGTGACAGCAGAACTGTGCTACACAGAGCTTTCAAAGCCTGCTTTTTTTTGGAAGTAGATCATCAGAAATTTCCTCTGAGGCACCTATAAGGCACTTTCAACACTCAGTCTTTAGGTCAGTAGACAACTGCTTTCACTGTTAGCTCTACCCAGGGACTTCACTATGGCAAACTGCAAACTTGGGTTTTGCATTAAAACATTAAATTGTAAAGAATGAGCTACTGATACACACTACAATGTGGATAAACCTTGAAAACACTGTTGTTGTGTTGTTAGGTGCCATCAAGTTTGTTCTGACTCACAGTGACCCTATGAACAACAGAATGAAACACTTTCTGGTCTTGCGCCATGTCCACAATTATTTTTATGCTTAAGCCCAGTGTTGTGGCTACTGTGTCAATCCATCTCACTGAGGGTCTTCCTCTTTTTCACTGACACTTCACTCTATCAAGCATGATGTCCTTCTCCAGGGACTGGTCCTTCCTGACAACATGTCCAAAGTACGTAAGATGCAGTCTTACCATCTTTGCTTCCACGGAGCACTCTGGTTGTACTTCTTCCAGAACAGGTCTGTTGGTTCTTTTGGAAGTCTGTGGTACATTCAAAATTCATCTCCAACATCACAATCAAAAGGCACCAATTCTCCTTCTGTTTTCTTTATTTGTTGTCCAGCTTTCACATGCATATGATGCGATTGAAAAGATCATGACTTGGGTCAGGCACGCTTTAGTCTTCAAGGTAACATCCTTACTTTGAATACTTTGAAGAGGTCCTTTGCAGCAGATTTTTCCAGTGCAATGCATTTCTTGATTTGTTGACTGCTGCTTCCATGGGCATTGATTGTGGACACAAGTAAAACCAAATCCTTTACAACCTCAGTCCTTTCTCCATTTATGACAGTGTTGCTTACTGGTCCAGTTGTGAGGATTTCTGTTTTCCTGATGTAGAGGTACAATCCATACTGAAGGCTTTGGTCCTTGATCTTTATCAGTAAGTGTCTTAAATCTTCACTTCCAACAAGTAAAATGATGGTGTCTGTACAATGCAGGTTGTTAATGAGTCAACCTCCAATCCTAATACTTTGGTTTTCTTCATAGGATCTAGCTTCTCAGATTATTTGCTGAGCATACAGATTGAAAAGATATGGTGAAAGAGTAAAACTCTGATGCACACCTTTCCTGACTGTAAGCCATGCAGTGTATCCTTGTTCTGTTCGGATGACTGCTTCTTGATCCATACACAGATTCCCTAGGAGAACAATTACGTGTTCTCAAATTCTCATTCTCCACAACGTTAGCCATTATTTAGTATGATCCACACAGTTGAATGCCTTTGCATAGTCAACGAAACACAAACAAACATCTTTCTGGTATTCTTTGCTTTCAGCCAAGATCCACCTGACATCAGTGATGATATCCCTGGTTCAACTTCCTCTTCTGAATCCAGCTTGATTGAAAACATTATGCTTAGCGAAATAAGCCAGTCACAAAAACAATATTGCACTATGTTCCATTAATGAAATATCTAGACCATGGAAATCTACAGAAACTGAAGAGGTCAGTAGCTGCCTAGGCCCGGGGAGGAGGAGCCCTTGTGGTAGAATGGTTAAGGGGCACGGCCTGGAAAATGTTATGGGACAATTCTGTTGTGTCACGTGGGATTGCTATGACTGAAATTGACTTCATGGAACCTGACAACAGGTAGTAGTGGAAAGAAGGGGGTAATACCTACAAGGTAGAGAATTTTGTGGAAGTGATGAAAATGTTCAAAAATTGGATGTTGTGACAGTTTCACATATTTATAAATATACTAAAAATATTGAATTACGTACTTAAAATGGGAGAATTGTATGGTATGTGAACTATATCTCAATACACACAGAGTATTAAAAAATATTGGACTACCCTCTTCTGAAACAATTCAATCTGCAGTGTGCGTGTATATGAGTAAATGACTTCCACTGTACTACTATTTTACAATCCTAGGCATGGCAGCACCCATGTGTCTGTCATTTTGTCATACTGCAGGGACTCCCGTGTTGCTGTGATACTGGAAGCTATCTATGTCAGTGGTATTTGGATATCAGCACGGACAGGTTACAGCTGCACTTCAGACTAAGACCCAGCTTATTTCTAAACAGAATAAGCCAGTAAGAATGTTATCAATAGCAACAGAACAATTTCTGATATACTACCAGAAGATGAGTCCCCCAGGTTTGAAGGCACTCAGGGTACCACTGTGAAGAGCTGCCTCCTCAAAGGAGAGTCGACCTTAATGACGTGAATGGAGTAAGGCCTTTGGGACTGTCATTTGCTTATGTGGCATGACTCAAAATGAGAAGAAGCCAGTGAAAACACCCATTAATAACTGAAACACGGAATGTACAGCATATGAAACTAGGAAAACTGGAAACGGCAAAAAAAGAAATGGGATACATAAACATCAGTATCTTAGGCATTAGTGAAATGGAATGGTATTGGTCATTTTGAATCTGACAATCATATGGTCTATTATGCCTGTAATGACAACTTGAAGAGAAATAGCATAACATTCATCATCAAAGAGGACATTTCAAGATCTGTCCTGAGGTACAGTGCTGTCAGTGATAGGATATTATCCATATACCACAATGAAAACCAGTTAATAGGACTGTTATTCAAATTCACACACCAACCACTAAAGCCAAAGGTAAAGAAACTGAAGTGGTTTTTTTTGGTTTTTTTTTTTTTTTTTGCTTGTTTGTTTTAACCAGCTGTGGTAGTCCGATATTGATTAAAACTGCAATCAAGGAGCAATGATAGTGAATGAATGCAAAAACTGGAAACAAACAAGAAGGGTCAGTAGCTGAAAAATACTGCCTTGGTGATAGAAACAAAACTGGAGATCACATGATTGAATTTTGCAGGAGCAATGACTTCCTAACTGTACTTTTTTCACCAATGCAGCCAAGCCCAGTGCTGTCGAGTCGGAAGTGGTGATTATACACATGGATTTCACCAGATGGAATACACAGAGTGAAATCAACTACATCTGTGGAAAAAAGAAATGGAAAAGCTCCACATTAGCAGTCAAAACAAGACCAGTTACTGACTGTGTCACAGGTGATCAATCAATTGCTCCCATGCAAGTTCAAATTGAAACTGAAAAAAATTAATACCAAATATACAAGAGACAAAGTATGGACATGAGCATACTCCACATGAGTTTAGAGACCATCTCAAGACCAGATTTGATGTGCTCAACGCCGATGACCAAAGACCAGATGAAATGTGGAATGACATCAAAGACAGCATCATGAAGAAAAGAAAAGGTCATTAAAAAGATAGGAAAGAGAGAAAAGACCAAACTGGGTGTGAGAGAGACCCTGAAACTTGCTTTTCTATGTGGAGTAGCTAAAGCAATAGGAAAAAATGATGAAGTAAAAGAGCTAATCAGGAGATTTCAAATGGCAACTTGAGACGACAAAGTATTACAATGGCATGTGCAAAGAGCTGGAGATAGATAACCAAGAAAGAGGGACATGCTCTGCATTTCTCAAGCTGAAAGAACTGAGGAGGAAAGCCAAACCTCCAGTTACAATAGTGAAGAATTCTACACAGAACATATTAAATGAGTCAGCGAGCATCAAGAAAGGATGGAAAGCATAAATGCAGCCATTATGCGAAAAGGAACAGGTCAATGTTCAACCATTTCAAGAGATATCATTTGATCAGAAACTGATGGTACTGAAGCAAGAAGCTGAAACTCTGTTGAAAGCATCAGCAGGAAACTAAGCTTCAAGAATTGATGGAACATCAACTGACATATTTCAACAAATGGATGCAGCACTGGAAGTTGCTTAGATGTCTATGCCAAGAAATCTGGAGGAGAGCTGACTGGCCAAACTACTGGAAGAGATCTACACCTATTCCCAAAGAAAGTCATTTGATTATCAAACAGTATCATTAATATCTCACAAAAATAAAATTTCTGAAGATCATTCAAAAGTGGCGACAGCAGCGTGTTGACAGGGAACTGCCAGAAATTCAGGCCAGATATTCAGAAGATGACATGGAACCAAGAATATTACTGCTAATGTCAGGTGGATCTTAGCTGAAAGTAGAGAATATCAAAATATATATTTTGTTGACTATGCAAAGGCATACAACTGTGTGAATCATAAACTATAGATAACATTGTGAAGAATAGAAATTCCAGAATATTTAATTGTGCCCACGAGAAATCTGTACATGGATCAAGAGGCAGTCATTCAAACAGAAGAAGGGGACACTGTGATTTAAAGTCAAGAAAGATATGTGTCAGAGCTGTATCCTTTGAACATGTCTATTTGATCTGTATGCCAAGCAAATAGTCCAGGAAGTCGGACAGTATGAAGAAAAACATGGCATCCAAATTGGAGGAAGACAAATTAACAACTTGCATTATGCATATGATACAACCTTGCTTTCTAAAAATGAAGAGCTTTGAAACACTGATGAAGTTCAAAGACCACAGCCTTCAGTACGGATTGTACCTCAACATTAAGAAAACAAAAATCCTCACAACTGGACCAATAAACAACATCATGATAAATGGAGAAAAGACCAAGGTTGTCAAGGATCTTATTTTACTTGGCTCCACAATCAACCCCCATAGAATCAACAGTCAAGAAATCAAAGGATGCATTTCACCGGGCATATCTGCTGCAAAGGACCTCTTTGAACTGTTGAAAAATAAAGATGTTACCTTGAGTACTAAGGTAGCCCTGACCCAAGCCATGGTGTTTTCAACTGCATGGTATACATACAAAAGCTGGACAGTGAATAAGGAAGACGGAAGAAGAATCGATGCCTTTAATTTGTGGTGTTCAAGAAGAATATCAAATACACTATGGACTACCAAAAGAACCAACAGTCTTGGAAAAAGCACAATGGGAGTGCTCCTTGGAAACAGAGACAGTGAGACATCTTACACACTCTACACATTGTCAGGAAGGATCAATCCCTGGAGAAGGACATAATGCTTGTAGACGGTCAGAAAAGAAAAGGAAGCTCTCAAAGAGACTGACACAGCAGCAGCAGCAATGGAATACAGCATAAAGGAGGATTGTGGGCATGGCACAGGACTGAGCAGTGTTTTATTATGTTGTATGTAGGGTCACTATGAGTTGGAACCTATTTGATGACACATAACAAGAATCACAAAATGCATGGTAGAACTCTAGCTTTCCTCCATTTAATTTCTTTGTTAACTTTAAGTTTAAACTTAATGTTTAGTTTTTGCCTGTGATGTTCCTGTGTATACATGTATGTGACTTCATGTCAGCATGAACTAAGCCATAGAAAACTTCAATGGAATTTAACTGAGGAGATGGTATTTTACTCTTTTCCTAGAAACACAGTGGAGAACATAATGTGAAATCATCATGCACATGTATTACTAATCTACTGATTTAGACTGATGCCTTGTAAATTATCAAGTAGATACCCAGGACTACACTTAAGATTTTCAGTCAGAAACATGGCACAGTTTATGAGTGATTTGTTGGACTCCGTTTGGAAAGACCAGTAATATACTTGTGATGTAATGTTTCTAAATCAGTCTCTCTAACATTGGCTTTTTAATTTATTTATTTTTTTACTAATTGAGCCAGAGGAATGGATTTTTTTTTCTTTTGTTGCATATAGATTGGAAAATACTCTTTCTCCTTACCTGAGGTTACAAATAATGTTTCATATTTTGGTCTGAACAACAATCTCCATCTTCAGATGAGATCTGTCCAAATTATCAGAAAATTGTAACGTTTGCTGACAGTCTGCTTAGAAATGATCAATCAAATGTCTCAAGAAAAAATTATATTTTTAAAAGAAGCTTTATAACATTGGTAGCTTCAAAGGTCAAGTTATTTCTTTTCTTCAATTCAAGGACATGTTCTGGAGTCAATCAAGTTTAATTCAACATAAGACCTTACTCCTCGATTTGGCCTCTTGCATTAACTCACATAATTAAACCTCTGTTGCTAAGCAAAATGCTGATTACCTCTCTCTGAAGGTGGAAGCACTCCATCTGGAATTCTTTTCTTTTTGAATTTTCATTCATTTGAAAGAATAGCTTTACTTGCCTTGCCTTCAGCTTAAAATAAGAACAATTACTCAGCGTTCTCTTGCATTTGATAATAAATCTCAGGGCCTTTTTCTGGCTTGGCGGGGAATGGGTGATGAAAAGCTATGTAAGTTGCTAGGATGGCATCTTATCAGTCTTTCATTTCTACTTCAGGGAAATCTTACAAGAGACTCTGAGAAAGACGTTTGTGACCTAAACAGTCTTCCTAATTTATTATCATCTTCCCTGCTTTTAATACCACAGGAATTGTCTGGAGTTAGACTGACTACTGCATCTTGGCACTCAATTATTTAATAAAGTTTCATATAATTTTTTTTTCTAGAATTCCCAATGATTCTAATTTTTCGTTGAGATCCCTAATTGGATAAGATAGATGCCCATCCTTCCATTTTGCCAGTGCTCAATGTTGAGTACAAGGTTGATTCTTAAATAATAACATTCTATGGCTAACTAGGAAATTCTGATGGTATATTGGTTAAGTGCTGCATCTGCTAACCCAAAGGTTGGAGGTTGAAATCCACCAGGTAGTCCTTGGAAACTCTATGGGGCAGTTCTACTCTGACCTATAGGAATTCTATCGGTTAGAATCGACTTGAGGGCAGTGAGTTTAGGGCAGACTGTATTCACAGCATGCACAGTTATATCTGGAATTTTCTTAAGAGTCAAGGGAAAGTGCTGATACTGTTACAGAACAACCTATCCAGCCAAAACCAACCTAGAAATGTAATATTTTTTTTTGATACACTACATGATCTTCTTTTTCTTTTGTCTTTTCGATGTGGAATTCTGAAACATGACAGAATATTTGTATAAATTGTGGCACTATATGATGATTGATCTGTCCTGCTGGCAGAAGTGGAACAGCTCTTTTACTGATTAAGTAAACATTGTGAGATTGTTTACTGTGAATCTTTTTATCATAAATGAATTTTATAAATTAAGAAGTGTGTGTGTATGTTTAAATGTGTGTATACTGAGAGAGAGAATGGGAGGGAGGCATATATTAAAATGTGAAATTAATGAAGTGGGTCCTCCATACTATGTTTTTGACTTCAAAGATTTTCAACCTAGTCAGTTCTAGAGCCTCAGTTTACTGATTATTGTAATTTGACCTTGTCAGAAGCATTCTCTCCATGAATAGTTTGCTAGCTTTTCATCCAAAATCTCTGTTTCAAGATTAGTTAATACAGTTGCTTCAGGTATATCTATCTAACTTCTTTTTGAGCCAGAGTCTTTGCTAAACATCATAGTAAATGTTAGAAATGAGTTTTCATTCATGAAAATAAAGATATTTATTAATGTTATGAATAAAAAATAGTTTCTCTTTAGTAAAATGAATGTAATTTGGAATACATTGATTGTTGAAAATATTTCCAAGGTCTTAACAAGAGTAGGGTATGCTCTCTTGTGAAAGCCCCTATGTTTGGTCCAATTTGGAAGTGTTTGATTATGTATTGATTACAGTATTAGTGTATTCACTGTCACCTCTAAATATTGTTACATGTTATTCTAATAAAGGAGCCCAGGGAGGTGAAAATGATTGAGCTTCTGGCTACTAATCAAAAAGCTGGTGGTTGGAATCCAAGCAAAGGCACCTTGGAAGAAAAACCTGGTGATCTACTTTGCAAACGTTATTCAGTTGATTCCAATTCATAGCGATCCTGTAGGGAAGAGTAAAACTGCCCAATAGGATTCCCAGGGAGAAGATGTTGAATTTAAATTGCTGATGTTTTGGTTAACAGCCAAGCTCTCAATCTTTGTACCAGCACAGCACTGCTCTACAACACCTGGGATCACCCAGAGTCCAAATTCTCTTGAGAGCAACTTGTTTGATATTTATTCCAATAAATGTCTTATTACATACCCGGCAATTCAGAAGACAGGAAGCTGGTGCATGTTATAGAATTGCTTTTATGACATCTCACAAATAATTGCTTCTCTAACAAATGTCTGTTTATGACAGTTTATGATCAGAGACTTGATTTCATAGGAGGGAGTAGGCGATAGTGGGGTAACTAATCCTCATTTATCTCAGTCTTCAGTGGCTCTGGAAATTTATCAAAAAGCCCTCTGTCTGGTACGTGACCAAACACTCTTAAGTCAGTTTCAGCAGTGAAAACTCAGTAATTGTTTTCTGGATTTTTTTATCCTTTATTCTTAATATATGTCCCTCCCTCATGCCTGCCTGTTGGGGACCTAGTTATCATACATATATGCTGTTTATTCTTCTGATGCAGTTAGGTATATGAAAGTCTGTACCAGTGTGTGCGCAGGTGTGCGTGAAAAAGAGATAAAGAACATAAAGTTATTTTTATTGAAGCACAACTGGCTAACACTTTATATATTGTACCTGAAATTTGCACACCCTGTTACATATTTTTAATTATCTTATATGTTACTAATAGTTTGACAACTTGGTTGTAAGCTCACTGAATATGTACACCATTATTTACTGTTTTGAATAGCTAAGTGCTTAAGAAATCATACGTAATGGACACAACAATGAATTTTAAAGGAGATAATGTGGTTTATGTAAAAAAATGTCTCTAAGATCATGAATACGTAGAGTCTGAGTTCTCATTAGATACTTGCTTAATCTTGGGGGCGGGGAACTTACACTTTCCTTATGTATAAAATGGATTTTCTTAAGTAAATATTGTATGATTTCATTAGGATGTGCTTTGGGAACTACAATGAGAAGAATTTGTTATTACAATAATTCATAAAGTAGAGGAAAGTTATAGATATCATCCCCATTTAATTTAGCACTTTTTTAAACCTCTTAGCAAATTCAGTTAGACAATATTGTCAAGATACATTATACTTGGCAGTTATTACACACTGGAAGAATTATGTCCAAATGACACTCATTAACCATTGCAAGGAAAACATGGGATACTGAAGACTTTTCTCCAGTTAAATGTTTCTAATCTTTTGGCCTTGTCTTTAAAAGCTTTATACAATTCAATTTTTACATGTTATTCAATTATGCCCCTGTCATGCCTCCTCATGGCTTATCCAGGCTGAGACTTCTCCGTTTTGGAATACATCTAAAGATTTGTAGAGAAACTGCACACATTTGAAATGATATCTTATGAAACACTTTGTACTTGCTGTAAAGAGCAAGTACATTTTAAAATATCTGCAGTTAGGGGATATTTCTAGGAGGAATATTATTATTATTCCCTCATAATAATTACTTAGAGTACTTCTACAAGTGTGAACCCGTTGCCATTGAGTCAGTTCAGACTCATAGCAACTTTATAGGACAGAGGAGAACTCTGCCCTGTAGAAAGTCCAAGGTGTTAGCAGACTGCCACATCTTTCTCCCTTTGACTGGATGCTGGGTTTGAACTACTGTCCCTTCAGTTAGAAGCTGAGCAGTTAAACCACTGCACCACCAGGACTTCTCCACAAGCATAAGACAAAACCAACAGTGAATGAGTTGGATCCAACTCATGGTGACCCTAGAGGTCGGAGTAGAACTGCCCTCTAGAGTCTCCAAGGAGAGCCTGGTGGATTTACACTGCTGGCCTTTTGCTTAGCAGACATAGCGCTAAACCCATTATGCCAACAGGGTACCATGTAGTTCTAAGAGGTTAATAGCAAAACTCTGACTGTTCTCACAGATGTGTCAAGAAAATAGTCCGGCTTCGTTTATGTAAATAATCACTTGCTAAATGCCAACTATATGCAAGACATCTTAACAGGCAACAGCAAAGGGAAATGCACCAATAACAAAGACAGCCTGGGTTTTCAAGAAGTTGAAAATCTGTAGGGAAATACCTACATGAACAATTGCCTATGCTGGCTTGCCGACGTTGCTGCTTACTGTCAAGTCAGTTCTGTCCCATAGCGACCCCACGTGGTAGGGAGGAGAACGGCTTTGTGCAGTTTTCTTGGCTGTCATCCTGCGCTACAGAAGCAGGGCCACGCCTTTTCTGGGCAGTTTTTCCGAGGAGGTCCGAGGAACATCCTACACAGGACAGAGGGGAAGAAAGGCCACCGTCTTCAAAGACTTCATATGCCTAACGTTGATGCCAGCAGAAAAGCGGTTTCCAAAATGACTCTACCCCTCACCCTGTTTGTCACTTATCTTTTCCACTTCCTCCTTCTTCCTCTTTCCTGTTCTTTTATTTATTCTTTTCTCTTTCTGAAATTGCTCCAGTTAACATTATTTTTACTCTGTACAATGAATCTCCTCCTCTTCCAACAAAACACATTTGCTTTGTGTTAGCATACTAAATTATCGGGAAACCCTGGTGGTGTAGTGGGTTAAGTGCTACCACTGCTGACCAAAAGGTCGGCAGTTCGAATCCACCAGGCGCTCCTTGAATACTCTAGGGGGCATTTCGACTCTGGCCTCTCAGGTCGCCATGAATCGGATCCGACTCGACGGCACTGGGTTTTTTAGCATACCATCTTAAATAATAATTATAATATCTGTGTTTATACAGTGCAAGGTCCAACAATTAAGTCCATGAACTTAATTGCTCTACATGCTACATACCTCATTGCTGAATCTCACCACAGCCACCTTGGAAGTATTCCCCTGGGGAAGCTGTGCACCAATGCCAGTGCCTATTCCAGCGTTCAAAGCAGTTTGGGAACTCCCTCTGGAAGGGCACTGTGTACAGTGGTACAGAGAAAAGTTTACAAACTTAATTGTGTAGTCCGTGAGGGAGTTTTTAGCCAGTAAACAAATAACTGTATAGGAACACCCTCCCTACTCCCCTGATCTGTCTCCCAACGACTTTTTCCTTTACCTGAAGATAAAAGAAACATTGAAACGAGACATTTTGATCACATTCAGGACATTAAGGGTAATACAGTGAGAGCCCTGATGGCCATTCCAGAAAAAGAGTTGTAAAATTGCTTTGAAAAGTAGACTAGGTACTAGCGTCAGTGCATGGCTTCCCAAGGGGAGTCCTTTGAAGGTGACCATAGAGATATCCAGCTAGGAGGGATGTAGCACTTTTTGTATGATGAGTTCACCAACTTGTCAGTCCTTGTATAACATGATAAGTATCTGTAAGCGTATTGTGTTAGGGGCATTTAGCCTTTCACATGGTCAGATCAGGTGCTGGCATTCTAGGAGTAATACTCGCCCTTCAAAGTTCTTTGTATAATATAAAGCAAAGATTTTCTTAATTAGTAGAAATAATAGTAATGAAATTGATGTCTCTTATATGAAATGAGTAATGGTCAGGATTAGACGTTGGTGAGAAAGGGGTAAGGCTCCCTCCCTTTGCATGAACTAGGCACCTGGAAAACCACAGGGTATGACGTTGGTTCTAGTATTTGAAAAAGGGTTGAGAGAAAATATGACACTTGAACTAGACTTGAAAGGATGGATAGAATTTTAATTTTCCACAAGAAGAAGAATGAAGCATTGCTGATTCAAGAAAGACTGCATCCTTCTTTTCGTAAAGTAACTGGAATCTAGTAGGTGTTTGGTGGGTTGTATATGTTGAATTGTGTCTGCTAAAAATATGTGTTGTAAATTCTAAGCCCTATGCCTGCAGAGGGAAGCTGTGGTGGTATAGTGGTTAAGAGCTCTGACTGCTAACCAAAATACTGGCAGTTCAAATCCACCAGGTGATCCTTTGAACCCCTGTAGGACACTTCCGCTCAGTCTTACAGTGATTGCTATGAATCAGAATCAACTCAGTGATAGTGTTTTTTTGGTTGTTGTTTTTTAATACCTATGGATGTAATCTCATTTAGGAATACAGTTTTCTTTAGAAGGGCCATATCAGTGTAGGTTGTGTATTATACCAGTCACATTTGAGACCTAAAAAGAACAGCTTAGGCACAGAAGTAAGCAAGCACATGGCTTGGGAGGGTGGGAGGAATAAACGTAAGGGTAAATCTTCAAGGAGCTCCAGAAAGAATGCTAGAGGAGCTAACACAAGGGTCTTCCTCCAGGATGTCTACAGAAAGCCTTCTCCTAGAGTCAGAACCCTAAATTTAGATTTTTTTGTCTCCTAAAAGTGTGAGAAAATATGTTTCTGTTCATTACAGGCACACACTTGTGGTGTTTCTGTTATAATGGCACTAAGAACTAAGATGATCTTTATATATGTATATACAGTCTGTGTAGTTTCCACAACTCACTTACATGGACAGCCCTGTACAAATAACTCGGGAAGGTTTCATATCCTTTGTATATCAGTGTCTCACAGCTGTGTCTGTGTTGACCTATGGCACTGTCTTGTTGAATAGAGTTCATTATTGTTGTTTTCTTTCTTTCTTTCTTTTCTGGATATTTTTGCATGCTGTTGGGAGAACCTCAGAGCTTGAATTAGAGCAAAGAATGAACATTAATTTTTTGTTGTTGTTGTTAAATTTGGGAAGAGCAGAAGTGAAAGAGGGACAGGTTAGACCAAGTTTATGGGCATGATGCTATGAAGAAAATGATAATGTAGTAATGGATTAAATGTTTTTCTGAGGCGAGAGGAAGCATCACTGTTGAAGAGAGATGATGGCAGCCAGTGGTGAACAGAACTGATGCAGACATTGCAAAAATTCATCAAACTGTGTTGAAACCATAGGGTGACTGTGAGAAGCACAACAGACCAATAAGTGGAAATCTTGGCGTGAGAAAGGTGTGTGCAAAAATGGCCCCAGAGGAGCTCACTGATGAACGAAAGTAAAGGAGAGTCAAAGTTTGCCAAGACATTTTGGAGAGGAAGACAGTATTTGGGGATGTGTTATCATTGGTGATGAAATATGGATGTACCAATATGAACCTGAAACAAAGTATCAAAGTGCATGAAGGAAGTCAGCTAATTCTCCACCCTGAAAATTATCTGTCAATCCAAATCAAGAGTTAAAATGATGTTGCTAAACCTTTTTGATGTCAGAGGGATTGTTCATTACAATTTGTACCAAACTGGCCAAACAGTTAACCAAGTTTACTATTCAGAAACACTGAAAAGTCTGCGCAAAAAAGTTAGATGCAAACAACCTGAACTTTTTGCCAGCAACTCATGGCTCTTGCATCACAACAAAGCACAAGCTCACATGGCACTGTCTGTGAGGGAATTTTTAGCCAGTAAACAAATAACTACTGGAACACCCTCTCTAATCACCCGATCTGACCCCCCTGACTTTTTTCTTTGCCCAAAGACAAGGAAATATGGAAAGGAAGACATTTTGATGACATTCAGAACATCTAGGGTAATATGACCACAGTTCTGGTGGCCATTCCAGGAAAAGAGTCCCAGAACTGCTTCGAAGGGTGGATGAGGCACTGGTGTCAGTATATAGCTTGCCAGGGGGAGCATTTTGAAGGTGATTGTACTGAACTTCGACAATGAGGTATGTAGGTAGCACTTACAGCAATTAAGTTTGCAGACATAACTATCAGACCCCTTATACCAGCAATCAAGCCTCAATAAATATGTAAAAAATTGAAATCATACAATATTCTCCAATTAGAGCAAAATCTAATGAAAAATTAGTAAAAGAAAGACCAGAAAACATCCACACTCTCAGAAACTAAACAAACACAAATATCTAAATAATCACAGGTCAAAAGAACGATTGAACTGAATACAAACGAAAATGCAGCATATAAAAATGTACGGGATGCAGCTAAAGCAGTACTAAGAGAAAACTTTGTAGCCCTGAGTGCATGTCAGAGAGGAGGAAAATTCCAATTAAATAGTCTAGTATTCCACCGCAGCAGGTAGAAAAAGAAGGGCTAAATTAAACCAAAGCAGATAAGCAGATAAATCAACAAAATTTAGAACAGAACTGAATTGAAAAAAATCAATGACATAAAGACCTGCTTTTTGAAAGGTCAGTATCATTGATAAAACTATTGTTTTTGACTCACAAAAATCCCACATGGCAGAGAGTCACTACCCTGTAGACTTTTGCAGTTATAGTCTATCCAGGAGCAGATTGCCGGGTCTTTTTTCCCACAGAGCGACTGTGTGGGTTCAAAACACCAAGCTTTCAGTTAACAACTAAGCATTTAGCTGTTAACCTCTTGATAACACTAACAAAGAAAAAGAAAGAGAAGACACAAATTACGTGTCTCAAGAATGAAATGTGTCAAGGTTGTAGATCCTATAAACATTGAAAGGATTATTGACAATTCCATGTACATAGCTTTCACAACCTTGACAAAATGAAACACTTTCTCATGAAAGACAAACTACCACAGTGAACTCAATAGTTAAATACAACTCCAATAAAATAAAGTCTTTAAGGAAACTGAATTCACCGTTTGAAAACTTCCCCTCAAATGATTCACTAGACTCGGGTGTTTTCACTGAAGAATTGCACCAAATATTTAATGAAACATTAGCAGTGATTCTACTCAATGTCTTCCAGAATATTAAAGAGGGAATAGGCTTCAATAAATTTTGTACTATTATACTGATACCCATACTAGAGAAAGACAGTACAGAAAAACAAAGCTACAGAAGATCAACATTCTCAACAAATATAGACACAGATATCCTTAACAAACATTAGTAAATAAAATTCAGCAATATGTAAGGAAATATAAACCATGAACAAGTGAGGTTTATTCCAGAGATCCAAAGTCATAATCAACATTATAATATCAAAATAATCCACTCATGAAAAAACTAAAGAATCACATGATCACATCACTCAATGCAGAAAAATATTGACAAAATTCAATAACATTCATAATTTTAAAAAATTCCTGAAAAGAACAGCAACAAAAGGCCTCTGCTTCACACTAGTAAAGGACTGCTGTAAAAATATGTCTATATGTACATATTTGCATCTAACATTATTAATAGTTAAAGACTGACTTACTTCCCATTAATATGATATACAGGAACCCTGGTGGTGCCGTAGTTAAGTGTTATGGCTGCTAACCAAAAGGCCCACAGTTCAAATCTGCCAAGCACTCTCTGGAAACTCTTTGGGCCAGTTTTACTCTGTCCTATCGGTTGCTATGCGTCGGCATGCACTAGACTGTAGTAGATTTGGTTTGGTTTGGTAATATCGTATACCGATCCCTAGAGCTAAGGCTGTTATTAACAAAAAGGTTGGCAATTTGAATGCACCAGCTGTCCTTGGAATCTGTAGGGGACAGTTCTACTCTGTACTATAAGGTGTCTATGAATTGGAATCTACTCAATAGCAATCATTTCGTAAGATTTACAGGTTTTTTATGATTACTCTGAAAATCCGAGGAATTTTTTTTGTATGTGTAAAGAAGCTACTCTATTTGTATGGAAAGGCAAAAAGAGAAAAAAAAAAGATATAGAATAGACTAAACAATTTTGAAGAGGAAATGGGACAAATCAATCTACATGATGAGGAGACTTACCAGAAATCTATAGCTACATTCCTCAACATCGTGTCATGTTAACAAGAGTGAGACCTACAAATCAATGCCTCACAAAACAGAACACAAAAATAGATGCAAAGGGTATTCCGCGGAGAAAGGATTGCTGTTTCACTAAGTGATGTTGTATCAACTGGATATCCACGAGCTAAAACAAGCAACAACAAAAAAACCTTGACCTAAGTTTCATAACTTGTAGAAATATTGACTCAGAATGTATCACAGACTTAATGTAAATCATAAAATACCTGAATTTTGGGGGAAGAAAGGAAAAATTCCGTGTTAGACAATGAGTACCTATAGTTGGTTTCCAAATATGATTCAAATATCTAAAAGACAAAAATTCAGTTGCAAAAAGAGCACAGGATATGAATAGATACTTGGCCAAAGAAGATACTCAGATGGCTAATAGACACATGAAGAGATGCTTTCTGTCATTAGCCATCAATTAGCCACAATGAAACACAATCTCACCCCAACAATACTGGCATTAATTAAGAAGAAAGAAAGAAAATAGCAAATATTGGAGAAGTTGTGGGGAGACTGGAACTCTTATGTACTATTCGTGGGAATCTGAAATGGTACAACAACTTTGGAAAATTCACACTTCCTTAAAAAGCTAGAAATAGAAATGACATTGGGTCCATCAGTTCCACTCCTGGAAATATAAAAGCCCTCACATGAATGGACACATGCGCAGTCAGGTTCAGCACAGCACTATTCATTATAGTAAAAAGATAGAAACAGTCTAGATATCTATCAACAGATGAATGGATAAACAAAATAGTGTGCATACACCTGATGAAGTATTATTCAACAGTAAAGTACAGGGATGAATTGGCTAAACATCTCACAACATGCATGAATCTGGATGTTGTTATGTTGAGTGAAAGAAGTCAATCATGAAAGGACAAATATTTCAGGAGACCACAATTATAAGAACTCAATAAAAGCTTTATACACAGATAAACAAATATTATTTGATGACTATGAATGGAGGGAGGGAAGGGGCGGGGTAATCATTAACTAGATAGTGAACAAGTGTCAACTTTGGTGAAGGGAAAGACAGCATACCATATAGCAGTCAGCACAACTTGGCCAAAGCTAAGGCACAGCGGTTTCTTAGATATATTCAAACACCCTGAAGAGTTGCTGGGCCTGGAAGCTTGGGGACCACAGTTTAGGGGACATCTAGGCTGGGTGGCATTAACACAATTTATAAAGAAAATACTCTACATCCCACTTTGGTGATTTCTAGAATCTTAAAAACCTGTGAGCTATCATCTAAGATACATCTACAGGTTTCAACCCGTCCAGAGGAAAAGAGGATGAGGAAAAACAAAGGCACAGGAAAAATATTAATCCAAAGGACTGAAGAATGATATGAACAGAGCCTCTAACAATCTGAGCCCAGAAAAACTAGATGGGATCTGGCTACCACCACTGACCACTCTGGCAGGAATCACAACAGAAAGTCCTGGACAGAGTAGGAGTAAAATGTAAAATAATATTGAGATTTGTGAAAAAAAATCAGACTAGAGAAACCCTCGAAAATACGGCCCCCAAAAGACACTCTGCTAAACTGGAACTGATACTACTTCCAAAGCCCACCGCTTAGCCAAAGATTAGATAGTCCTATAAAACCAACAGTAACACACATGAGGAGTGTGCTTCTTAGTTCAATTGCACACACAAGACCACATCAGCAACCCCTACCCAAAAGCAAGAAGAAAAGGCACGGAGGGACAGGAACTCGCTGAATGGACACAGGGAATGTGGGGTGGAAAGGGGGCCCTTGCTGTCACATTGTGGGAATTACAATCAATGTCACAAAACAACATATGTACAAGTGTTTGCTTGAGAAATTAATTTTCACTATAAACTTTCATGTAAAGCATAATTTAAAAAGAAGAAAAGAAAACCCTATGGAGCAAAATGTAGCTCTGATATACATGGGCCACCATGAGTTGGAGTTGACATGACGGCAACGGGTTTGTTTCACTGGCTTTGTAATTACTTAGTGGCTTTCTTTCAAGAATTTTAAAATTATTCTGTCCAGATTATTTTTTAAAGCATAATTCATGAAAAATAATCTTCATAAATTGAAATTCATCAAAATTAAAACTTTTTATTGTGTAAAAGACCTTGTTAAGAAAATGGAAGCACAAACTATCAACTAGGAAATAGTATTTGCAAGCCGCATCTCTAGCAGAGGACTGTAGATATATAAAATAAAGAACTATAAAACTATAAACTTAAAAAAAATAGTTCAGATACAAAATATGCAAAAGACATGAGTCAGTAGGCATCTGTGAAATAATATCCATATTAACAACAGCTTAGATGTGCCTCCAGAGAATGAGGGAATGAGGGAAAAAAAGCCAGTCCATAAAGTATACATACTATATGAGTCCGTTTATATTTCATTCTTGCAAAATTACTGGAATAAAGAACAGAGTAGTGGTGCCAGCTGTTGAGATGGGGTTGAGGTGGGAGGAAAAGCCACAAGAGGGATCCTCATGCCTACAGACATTGTCTAGCTTGACTGTGTCAAAGGCAGTGTTAATAAGATTGTGATACTGACTATGGTTGGTCAAGATGTTACCAATGAGACAAGTTTGGTATAGGGTATACAAGATCTCATGTTTCTTGCAACTGCATGTGAGGTTACAAATATCTCAAAATAGCTCCATCGGGGCTATCACTGGTGGTGACCGGGCACCATCTGGTTCTTCTGGTCCCAAGTCTATGTAAGTACCCGCTTATGTGGGTCTCTCTATTTTCTGGGTTGTCTTTACCCCATGTCATTTTGGTCCTCGGTGAGCATCTGTTCCTAAATCATAATGAAGGTCCACTCTTCGGACACAAGTGGATTGGGCTTGGTGATGCAGAGTGACCATATACTGGATGCACTTTATGGTTCTATGCATCTATAGGATATCATCCTGCTGACCTCTGGCTGGAGGAAGGAGACTGGGTGGAGAGGAGGGGAAAGGAGACTGTTGGGAGGATGAGACATGTATGGAGCAGAGAGGAATAGTGTGCTGTCACCGGACAGGGAGAACAGTGGAAGCTGCATATAGGTGGGCATGTAAATTTGTATGGGAATCGACACATTCACTCAGTCTTAATAAAAAATATATATTACAAAAAAATCTCAAAATAAAAAGATAATTTAAAGAAAGTAAAGCTATTAATCATGATCAGTCATCAAGGCCAGAGAAATCCCTGATCATATGTTGTTGTCGGGTGCCGTGAAGTCATTTCCGACTCATAGCGCCCCTGTGAACAACAGAACAAAACACTGCCCGGTCTTGTGCCGTGTCCACAATCATTTTTAAGCCCATTGTTGTGGCCATTGTGTCAATCCATCTCATCAAGGGTCTTTCGCTTTTTCACTGACCCTCCACTCTACCAAGCATGATGATCGCATACTCTATGTGAAACCTGAGGCAGCCTAGATGTGGCTGTGAGGACTACTGCTGACAATGACACACATTACTTGAGCATTTATTCTTGAGAAAGTATTTATTATATCTTACTGGTTAAGTGCTGTCTGCTGACCAAATGGTTGGTGATTCAAGTCTACCAGGTAGTCCCTGGAAACTCTAAGGAGCGTCTCTATTCTGTCCCTGCAGCGTGGCTATGAGTTGTGACAATTTGATAACAGTGGATTTTATTTCTAAAACAATCCTGCCATGGATGTAATGTTATTTACCCCATATTACAGATTTAGGAAACCAAGACATGTCTCTGTCACTGATTAGCAAATATTTGAAAGGAAATAATAACAATATCAGATTACACACTAAACAATACAAGGACTGACAATTAAGTTGGCGAACTCATCCTAGAGAAAGTGCTACATGCCTCATTACTGAATATCACTACTGTCACCTTTGAAGTACTCCCCTTGGGAAGCTATGCACTGAAACCAGAGCCTAGTCAGCCCTTCATAGTAAGTTTGGAACTGTTTTCACTGGAAGCAGTTCTACTCTGCCATGCATATAGGGTGGCCATGAGTCTGAATCTACTCGACGGCACTGTTGTTGGTTTTTTTCGTTTTCCTTTTCCTGAAATGGCCATCAGAGCTGTCGTCATTTTACCCTTGATGTCCTGAATGTCATCAAAATATCTTCCTTTCAATATTTCCTTTATCTTTGGGTAAAGAAGAAGGTCATTGGGGGCCAGAGTAGGGAGGGTGTTTCAGTATGGGTTTTTGTTTACTGGCTAAAAACTCTCTTACAGAGAACTATACAACGAAGTTAGCAAACTTGTCACCTTGCCACAATGTACAATGGCCTTTCCAGAAGGAGTTCCAACATTGCTTTGAAGGGTGGACTAGGCCCCAGCGTGGCTGCATGGCTTCCCACGGTCAGTACTTCAAACGTGACTGCAGTGATATTCAGCAGCCATGTAGGTAGCACTTAGAACAATTGAGATAGAGGACTTAATTGCTGGACTTCATAGTTACAGTTCTTTGTGTACAATTTAGGTATTATACATCATGAACTGATTTTTCTTCTTTTTTCCTTCAGTACATATTTTGTACCAAGCTCTCGACAATACAGGTATTAAAACAAACAACAGATCAGAACAGTTGCCTGCAATTAGATTTCAAGACATAGAGATTAATTTCGACTCACTGTCGTCGAGTTGATTCTGACTTATAGCAACCCTACTGGACAGAGTAGAAAAGCCTCATAAGCTTTTCAAAGGAACTCTAGCGGTGCCGCGATTAAGCACTCAGGTGGTAACCAGAAGGTCAGTAGGAGAAAGTTGTGGAAGTCTGCTTCCATAAACATTACCAAACCAACACCAGATCTATTGCCTTGGAGTCAATTCCAACTTTTAAGGACATATGGAAACTCTGGGAGTGTAATGGTTAGGAGCTACAGCTGCTTTCCAGAAGATCAGCAGTTCAAATCCATGGGGTACTCCTTGGGAACCCTGTGATGCAGTTCTACTGTGTCCTGTGGGGTCGCTGTGAGCTGAAACTGACTCAGTTGCAACAGGCTTGGTTTTGTTACAGAGTTTCCGAGGCTGTAACTCTTTAAGGCAGTTGACTGCTGGATCTTTCTCCCACAGAGCAGCTGGTCGATTTGAGTCGCCCAACTTTTGGTTAGCAGCCAAGCACTTAACTGTTGTCTCATCAGGGTATTAAAATAAACAACTTCTTTTTTAAAATGTCAAATGAGCAAAGTAAATTGATTGTATGTTAGTGGCATTTGTAAAGGTGGTAAACACTACAGAGGAAGAAAACAGAAAGACGGAAAAAGAAGCATAAGTTCACAATTTTACATGTGCTATGCATAATATATCTCACTAAGAAAGCCCTGATAGATGTGAGGGAGGCCCCAAGTCCAGATAAAGCAACAGCCAGTGAAATTGAGTCATTTTGGGAAAAAAGAAAAAAAAAAACATAAAAATGATCTATTAAAAAGTGGAAAGAATCACTTTGGTGTATAAATGGAGTGAAGGCAGGGTTATGAAGTGATTTACAAGGTGACAGGAACAAGGCATGATGGTGGTAGGTGACAGACTGCAGGGGTGGGGTATGGCTATGTGGCAGTAGGTGACAGACTGCAGGGGTGGGGCATGGCTCCGTTGTTTGATTCTTCACTCCACTCTGGGTAACTGCTTATTTCTTTCAAGCCATGGTTAAAACAAAACAAACTCCTTGGCAAGTCGATTCTTATTCATAGCAACCCTGTAAGAGAGAGTAGGACTGCCCCAAAGATAATCTGATGGAGTGTGGGAACTTCAACTGCTGGCCTTTTGTTTGTAGCCATAGATCTTAGTCAGGGTGAAAACAGACTTTGTGGAAAGATATTGAAGATCTTAAGGAAGTTAGCGATTTTTTCTACAGAAGTTTAGTGGAATTTTCCATATCAAGTATAAGAAAATAAGTGAACCACATCAGAATGGCTGCTAACTATGAACAACTCTCAAAGAATGGAAAAGAAAAAAATAATAATTCACATGTCTCATTTGTTCACTTAACGTTCATAGGCAAGTACTTGCTGATATTCTTCCGTTTGCAAGTAAAATAACAAAAGCTTTTGATTCTATACCACCGGAAATAATGGTGTATTTGAAACAAATGTCGTTCATAAATACATTGCAAGTTGAAAACAAAGACAGTCGAGAGGTTGTGAAAGAAGAATGAAGACTTGAAAGCAAAGACCTTATCTCTGACTTTTCATTAGCTTTGTGTTGTCGATGTATTATACTGTGTTGTATAGCTTCCTCGTGTGTATAATGGTCTAATGGCCTAACCTACAGAGCTGTAAAGATTATAGACACAAGAGCACAGGAAAAAGATGTTGTTTAAGAGATGCTGAATAAAAGAGGAATTTATGTTGTCTTGAGATACGTATGACTGAAGCTGGAGTCCCGGTGGCATAGTCATTGAGAGTTTATTTGCTAACCAAAAGGCTGGCAGTTCACATCCATCAGCCACTTCTTGGAGACTCTAGGGAGCAGTTCTGCTCTGTCATGTAGGGTTACTGTGAGTCAAAACTGACCCATCTGCAAAGAGTTTTACAGCTTAAACTACGTACAAGCATTTTTTTTCTGGTGAAACTCACGTTCTCTGACCCCAGGTTTCTTTTAAACTCATGAAAATGAAAATTTGGTCACACTGAGCTATAAAACAAGAGGAAAACGGTTTTCCAATTCCCCTAGAGCTTTCACATTTTCTCCCAGCACCCCCAGTTCATGAGAAGGTGTGGTGAAACAACGTTTGAATGAAAGAAAAGGCAAATCTCTCTCATCATTTCATATGTGAATAGAGATAAAACATCTGGTGTGAAAGTTTACCTGTAAGCATTTGACCTTATAACAGAAGGTTAAATTATTTTATCACACATGTTGTTAGTTAATCATATTGTAGAGCATTATTTAATCAAACAGTTTTCAATCCTGGGCCATGAAGAAACAGTGAGAGTCTATATCCCAATCAATATTCCCAAAACCAATCCACTGTCATTGAGTGGATTACAACTCATAGTGATCCTCAGATCAATATTAAGCAGTATACACCCTTCCTGGCGGGGTAGGAGACGGTGACAAATATTAAGATAAGCCGGTCAGATCTTAAGGCGGATTCCAAAACGTGAGATAGCCAGAACTAAGGGATCATGAGAGACAGTGTTAAGTCACACAAACTTGTTGAAAATCAGTCAGCCTTTCATGCAACAAATGTGTCTGAACATATATCTTTTAGGTATAGGTGGTACAGGCTTGTCACTAGCTAAACATTTACCCCTGGAATTGGCATTCAAATCTGCTTTCACCATTGTTCTGTAGATACATGTGCTTTGTGAATCTCAGGTGAAAAATGCTACCTTGCCTCTCGCCTACCGTATCCTTTCCCCAGACAGTAGTGTCTGTCTTCTCTGGCCAAAAATACAAGCTCCTATTCTTCCCCAGTTTGATACAAGATGGCTAGACTTAATAACCTGTAGACTGAATGCCAGTTCCTACATTTTAAATTGTGGGAAATGTCCTTAAACCTGGCTGTAAGCTGAATGGTGAGGAACTGATGAAGATGTGATAAGGAAGACTGATGGAGGACATGATGCAAATACCATGACTTATTAGATGAAGCCGCTGGTCATCTATCAGTTTGCAGTGTTGTGGTGGCTTGGGTGTGTCTGTGATGCTGGAAGCTATGCAACCGGTATTTCAAGCATCAGCAGTTTCATGTTGATGGACAGGTTTCTGCAAAACTTCTAAATTAAGAGAGAGTGAAAAAAGAACATAGAGATCCTACTCTTAGAAAATCTGACCAGCGCATACCTTACAGATAGCAATGGAACATTATTTGATATAGTACTGGAAAAGGAGCCCCTCTGATTGAAAGGCATTCATCACACAACCAGGGAAGAGCTAGTTCCTCAAAGTAGAGACAAACAAAACACGGTCTCCAGGTCAATTCCAACCCAGAGTGATCCTACAGGACAGATCCTACAGGACAGATCCTACAGAACTGCCCCATGAGGTTTCCAAGGAGCCGCTGGTGAACTGGGTCCTGACCTACTGGCCAGCAGCTGTCTCACCTAACCGCTGCACCACCAGCCTTCCCCTCAAAGTAGAATTGACCTTAATGACATTGATGGAGTAAAACTTTCCAGATTATCATCTGGTGATATGGCATAAATCAAATGTAAGAGAAACAGCTGCAAATATCCATTAGTAATCAGAACATGAACTGTATGAATCTAGGACAATTGAAAGTCATAAAAAATGTAATCAGATGCATAAAGATCCTAGACATTATGAGCTGAACTGGACTGTATTGGTATTTTGAATCAGACAATTACGTGGCCTAGGATGCCAGGAACAATCACTTTAAGGTGAATGACATCACACTCACTGTCAAAAAACAACATTCCAAGATTTCCCAAAGTAAATGCTATCAATAATAGGACAATATACATATGTTCACAAGGAAGAAAATGAATGACTATTATTCAAATTATACACCAAACGCTAATGCTAAAGATGAAGAAATTGAAGAACTTTACCAACTTCTGCAGTCCAGGTAAACTCAATGGCAGGTAACACTTTGGCTGGCTGATTGATGCTCCTTCAACTCTCTCATCCTAATAGCCACAGAAAATACACATAAGAATAGGTAACTGAAAAAGAAGGAAATGGAAAAATAACTGCTGTTTCTCATTCTGTATCAATTCAACTCTAATTTTACCTGTTTATCATCATAATTAGAATCATAATTTCATTCCATTTTTCCACGAAGGGTTGTGAATTGAAGTTAATATTATTTGTGATGGTTAAGATGTGTATTAACTTGGCTGAGCCATGATTCTCAGTGTTTATATGTGATAATTCCCATGATAGTATCTACTGTGAGTATCCACTTGGTTTCAAGTACGTTTCTTTGGAGGTATGACCTACCTCCAATTATAAGCAGACAGTCTGGCTTTTTGTTCAGTCTAGGCCCCACAACTGTCTCCTGTTTATCTGACTTCTGGTTCTTAGAATTGGAGCTATCGGCTTACCTCTCAACCTTGGGCTGGCCAGTTCCAGAAGCTATGTGAATCAGAAGGCTTACGGTCTTGCCTGCCAGTCTTAAGATTTGTTGATGTTCATAGCCTAGGAGCAAGAGCCCTGCCTTCTGACCTGCTGAACTTGGGCTTGTTGGCCCTCAGAGCTACCTGAAATGAGAGAACTCTCTATCCTAATTCACAGACTTGGGGCCTTCCAGCCCCTATAATTATGTAAACCCTTTCTCTGATAGAAATCTCAGTCTGTATATATGGATGAAACTATTGATCAATATCATTAATATCACGTGCAAGTAAAATTTTGCTCAAGGTCATTCAAAAGTGACTGCAACAATATATGGACAGGGAACTGCCACAAATTCAAGCTGGAATCAGAAGACGATGTGGAACCAGGGATGTCATTGCTGGTGTAAGATGGAACTTGGCTGAAAGCAGGGAACACCAGAAAGATGTTTACCTGTGTTTCACTGACTATGCAAAGGTATTGGACTGGGTGGATCATAAGAGGTTACGGATAATATTGTGGAGATGAGAATTCCAGAACACCTAATTGTGCTCATGAGGAACCTATATATGTATACAGAGGCAGTCGTGCAAACAGGAAAAGGAGACAGGAAACGTTGTGTCAGTGCTGTACCCTTTCAGCATACTTTTTCAAACTGTATGCTGAGCAAAGAATCCAAGAAGCTGGACTCTGTGGAGAAGAGCAGTGCATCAGGATCAGAGGAAGACTCAGTAACAACCTGTGTTTCGTGGTGACACAACCTTGCTTGTTGGAAATCATGAAGATTTGAAACACTTTCTGATGAAGATCAAAGACCACAGCCTTCACTACGGATTATGCGTCAACATCAAGAAAACAAAAAGTCTCACAACTGGACCAACAAGCAACATTGTCATAAATGGAGAAAGGATTTCATTTTACTTGGTTCCACAATCAACACCCAGGGAAACAGCGGTCAAGAAGCCAGAAGATGCATTGCATTGGGGAAATTTGCTGCAAAGGACCTGTTTAAAGTGTTGAAAAGTAAAGATGTCACCTTGAAGACTAAAGCATGCCTGACTCAAGCTGTGGTCTTTTCAGTAACAAAATAGATGTGCAAACACTGGACACAAGTTAAAAAGACCGAAGAAGAATTTATACTTCTGAACTGTGGTGTTGGAGAAGGATATTGAATGTACCATGGGCTGCCAAAAGAGCAAACAGATCTGTTCTGGAAGAAGTACAACCAGAGTACTCCTTGGAAGCAAAGATAATGAAACTATGTCTCACATATTTAGGACATGTTGTCAGGAGGGATCAGTCTCTGGAGAAGGACATCATTCTTGCTAGAATGGAGGGTTATCAAAAAAGAGGAAGACCCTCAATAAGAAGGACTGACACAATGGCTGCAGCAACAGGCTTCAGCGTAGAACCGATTGTGGGCATGGTGTAGGAAGGGGTGGTGCTTCCTTCTGTTGTTCACAGAGCTTCCATGAGTCGGAATCAACAACAACATATATATGTATACACTTGACTAGTTCCTCTCTAGAGAACAAAGCCTAAGACATTATCACTTCATGATTTTCAGAATAAATTTAAATATGCACATTGTTGCTCTCCACCTCATCCTCGTTCCTTCATGAAGTTTGGGGAATGGATGAGAAAAAGTACCTTCTACTGAGCTGCAATGCGTGCGAACAATCATTTTCATGTAAGAATCAACATCATGCAAATTTTAGCCTGAAGAGGTCTTTATTCCGCTTTAGCAAGTTTTCTGTCAAATATGTGGCATAGAATGGGCTTTGATAGATTCTGCTCTGTGGGAAATACTTCATCCCAAAGGTGCTTACAGTGAGCAACTGTTTCTGATGAGAAAATAAAATTACGTTTTCTCACATTGACTCATTTGATTTCACTTCCTTGGCTTGGCCTGTTTACACTGCTAGGTTGCTAAGTTACAAGAGATCATATTTGAGAACCAGGGCTCATTTGGAAAAAAAATCAAATTTGTTACCTTTTCTGGCCTCTAAACTGAGAAAAATGAGCCCTCTATGGGACTTGCCCAGTAGGTCTCACCTTGGATGACATATTAAAGTCACATGGGGAACTTTTCAAAATATACGTATTTCCAGTTCTCACTTCACACAGGTTAATTACATTAAAATTTAAGTGAGTTGAACCTAGGAATGGAATGTGTTTTTAAAAAAAGATCTTTAGGTCATTTTAATATGTAGACAGATTGGAAAATCCTTGGAAGTTAGTTTAATTCACTTAATTTGTACACTTAGACGCAGGAGCCAATCTTAAACTAGTATTATGTTCACCCTAGGACTCTGCATATTTTTCAAAAGTGTGGAAGACATCTGGCATAGCAGTTAAATGCTATGTCTGCTAACCCAAAAGTCAGCAGTTCAAACCCCCCATGTGCTCTTTGGGAGCTTTATGGGACAGTTCTACTCTGTCCTATAGAGTCTTTATGAGTCAGACTAAACTCAGCAGCACTAGGTTGGGTGGCAGACATTTAGTAATTTGATTATCCTTATTTCTAAGTTTTGGCCTTGTTTCTCTGTATCTCATAAATGTATCTATCAGTAAAGGTTGAAGCAGCAAATCTGAACCAGCAGAGTGGATATATTTCACAGAGAACAGTATGACAAGCTAAGCAGTTGCCAGGTTGTATTTGCCTCTTATGCTGGAGACCAGGGTCCCCAGACAGGCAGGAAGGGGAGATAATATGTAGCCTGGAACCCTGTGAGTACAGGCAAGAACCTTCAAAAGAGGAGACTGAAATCCAGGCCAATTCTTGTTGCCTCCATCCTTGCTGATGAAGGTAACTCTGCACACTTTGGGACCCTTGGTCACGGACTTGAACAGACAACTGGCCAACAGCCACAGAACCTGAGGAAAGATTGAGGGAAAAAGGGAAATGGTTGCAGGCCTACCTGCTGATACATGCTAAGGAGGTGAATTTACAGATCTGTGACGTGAGGTGAGTGTGGTTGTCCCAGAGTGCAGGAAGGTTCTGTTTTATTTTCTCTGCTCTGGGGTCTCTGCACATCAAGTAGAAAGCCTTAAGGAAAAAATCAGAATGAGCTGCCATCAAGCTGATTCTGATTCCTGGTGACTCTGTGTGCTGCAGAGTAGAACTGTGCTCTGCAGCATTGTCAATGACTCTAGTTTTGTTTTTTCCAGAAACAGATTGCCAGGACATTCTTTTGAGATGCTAGTGGGTGGAACTGAGCCACTGACTTTTCAGCTGGAGGCCACCTCTTAGCTGTTTGTGCTACTTAGGGACTCCATGAGGGGTCTTTGCTGTTGTCAGTTGTCACTGAGTTGACTCTGATTCATAGCAACTCCATAGGTGCAGAATAGCAGTTCCCCTTTAAAGGTCTGCCACTCATCAAGTTGGCTCATTGAAAATACTGTTTTTGATTAACACAAAATCAAATCTTAATTACAACAATAAAATTCCTTCACAAAAGCACCTAGATGAGTGTTTGATTGGGTAATTAGGAGAAGGCATATGCCTTTGCCACAACAACTGCAGCCTTTCTTCTGTCCTCTGACTGTCAGGACAGAATCTCCTTTGTACCTCGCCATCTGAAATGTGGAAGCCTCGTGGGCTGGTGGCTAAGTTACATCTGCTAACCCAAAGGTCAGTAGTTCAAATCTGCCAAGTGCTCCTTGGAGACTCTACGAAGCAATTCTCCTCTGTCCTACAGAGTTGCTGCAAGTGAGAACTGACTCCATGTCGGTAGATGTGGTTTTGTTTTAACTGAAAACAGACTACAAAGGAACTCTGTGGAGCATATTTCAGCTGAGCTCTGTTAAAATCATAAAGCCACCACACGTGACTGTCACACGCGGATAACAGTATACTACGCTTTTTAGATGTGAAAGAAACCTGAGGTTTAGATCTACAGCTACTCAAGAAATAGCCAAAGACCAATGCACCTCTACACAACTGGAGATTGGAACCATTGCTTCAAATTTCACAAGTTCTGCCCTGCTAATATGAAGTACCTCAGAACTGAAGTTTCATGTTTCCAATATGTTTATGTTCTGTTTATGTTTACGTGCCTTCCAAGTTTCAGTTAGTAGAAAAAAGACTGTGACTCAACCTGGCCCCTGGAGTCTTAACTCAGTTCCCTTCCCTTTATGCTTCTGTCACTAGAAGAAGCAAATCAAAAGCTATTGATTTTTAGAGCATTTATACAGCCATCCCAGAGCTCCTCTGACGTGCTTAGCACCACCAATATGAGAGGCCTGGCTTTTCTGAAGGATTGCCAATTTGCCTGTGGAAAGAAATTGACTGTGTGATGATCTGTTGAATTGCTCACTCATTGACCTGCAAGGAATCAATCCAGTTAATCATGTAGCTATGTTTCCTACTTCTACTAATCGCAATAAATGAGTTTGAATTCATGTATTAATGACTTTTTAAAACAGTCATAAGAAGAAAAATATTTAAAAACTCAAGAGCTATTTGAGAAAAAACCATTCATCCTCTTCCATGTATATAGTAGCTTCTTTTGCACTTTCCACCAGCCAGTGAGAGTGCTAAACTGAAGACCACTTACATGCTCTCAGATCCCTGCCAAGTTTATAAAATGATATTTTATTTTTCTTCAGTGCCCCCAGCATGGCCTTTAGGTGAATATTGCCAAATATATTTTGATGAGTAGGAGCTGATTCTCTTCTTTTATCTTCTTTTTTTTTTTTCAGAATTGTTAGGAATCTGATATGAATCTACACCCACTCCATCTGAATGCACTGAAAACTTCATGCCCTAGAAGTTCATCTCTTATTTTCCATGCATAAAATACCAGCTTGGATTAAATGAATAAAATAACATTTTAATAAGGGCATTTGAAGCATAATTGGCAGCTGGGAGAAGAAGTTGTTAGACAGATTATGTTCAAACTTTATAGACATGTAAATACCAGAACTCTACACCTGGCTAGGACATTATTAAATCATTCTAAACACTTAAGTATTTGATAAGGGTTATATCCCTTTGTATTTAGCAGACATGGCAGCAACGTAAAGAATACATTCAAAAAAATCATTAAAATGTATCTAGTTTTGGTCCCTAGATATAAAACCCAAGATATTTTAATTACTCTTAAACTTGAGTATGATTCATATCTACAAATTTGATATATAATATTGTCTTTCTGTTTGTTTAACTAATAATATTTTTAGTAGTCTCATCAGCACAAATTCAAAAACGCACTGGAAAGAGCACGACATTTTATAGGTTAATGTCTCATCTAAAGCTGCCTGAATTGTAAATAAGCAGAAGTTCAAAATCCTTGGAAAATAAGTACAAATAGAGTGTATGATTTAATTCACACATTGTACACTTGCTAAATATTTTCTCTTCAGTAAAAGGGTTTTGTTGATTATCAGCCTAAATGAGAATCTATACAAAAGAAGCACTGTAAGGCCTACAGGCAGGTTTTGTCTGTATTTGCAACATGACACAAACAACTAATGACTGACAAAGAATATGTTATTAATGCAGCCAGTGGTACCTTGGGAGAAAGGTAAAGGTCACACACAGTTCTTCTCTCATGGTTACAGGGTTTTCATGAAGCAGAATCATCTAATGGTGACTGCTTCTGTTTGACACTGTTTTACAGGACATTGAATTTGTCACGACTTAAGCTTCGGGCAGCACAAGCAGCTTGGCACCTACCTTCCAACAATAACCAGTGACATTTATGTTACATCCAGCAGCATTTTCAAAGAATGAAAATAAATAATAACTTCAAAATAACTTCAAAGCCTACAAAACAATCTTGTATAGACACTAAAAAGGTAGCAAGCATTGTCTCCTTTTTCTTCTAAGGCTATGTCAGAATGATAACCTGGTTACTGTCAACTCACAGCAACCTCCCAGGACAGAGAGGAGTGCTCCGTAGTGTTTCAGAGGCTGGAATCCGATCTGCTGCATCTCCAGGGTTCCTTATGGAAAGGTAATGGAGAAAATTCAAAAGGTATTTGTTTTAGACAGCTGGCACAGCTCTAACAGAAGTACCATGAGTGGATGGATGGTTTTAGCAAAGAAAAGTTTATTGTTACACAGTCCAGCAGTATACAAGCTCAAATTCAGGGTGTTCACTCCGGGAGAAGGCTTTGCCTCTCTGTTGGCTCTGGAGGAAAGTCCTTGTGCTGCATCAATCTTTGGTTAGGGAGCATCTTGGCACAGGAATCTCTCTAAAGGATACATCTACCCCTGGTGCTGGTTTTTTGGTGATGTGAGGTTCCCAATTCTCTGCTTGTCTCCTTCTCTTCTTATCTCCTGTAAGATGGAAGGATAAAAGGTGGTACAAGCCACACTCTGGGGAAACTCCCTTAACAAGGGTGTTGCGGTCCCACCCTAATCCTCTTTTAACGTAATCATCCTATCTCTTAGCCACCTGCAGAAGTTAGTACGTATAGCATAGAAAAATCACAAAATATTGGGAATGACGGTCCAGCCAAATGGCTAACACATGTTTCTGGGGGCGGGGGTAGGGACACGGTTCCATCCGTGACAGCGTGAATCCGTAAAGACATGAAAATAATGTGGAGATCAATAGGTACTAAAAGATTTCAAGAAATTTCCAGAATAACACAGAAAGGGTTAAATATTACATAAAAGTGTAAGAGAAGCAAATCGTTATCATTTGTTAGATGCCATTGAGCCAGGTTCCACCTCCAGCAACCCTAGGCACAACAGAACAAAATACTCCTGAGTTCTACAGTGTCACCACAGTCTTTCTGAGGCTCAGGACCACTGTCGCAACCACTGTGTCAATCTCTAATATTTTCCAATTGAAAATGGCCAATATAAGGCTATTTGAACTCACTCCTGACTAGGATATCAATTCTTATGCAGCCACTTCATTGAGATCAACTCTACTTTGAGAAAGAAAATCTTCTCTCCTTGTGCCTTGTAACCTGAAGGTTTCATCTTCCAGCCCTGTATCAGACAATGGACCACTGCCACCCATGAGGTTTTCACTGGCTAATTCTTTTCAGAAGGAAGCCACTTGATCCTTCTTCCTAGAATCCCTTAGTCTGGACGCTCAGCTGAAACCTGTCCATTATGGAGGACACTGCTTGTGTTTGAAAGCCCATGCCACAACTTCCAGCATCACAGCAACACACAAGCCCCTACCATACAACAAACTGACGGACACATGGGGGAACAGGGACAAAAGGAGTGTTAGAATCAAGGCATGGATGGAAGATCATCTACAGGAAAAGAAGAGATACAAGAAATTGGTATAACTGGAGTAGAAATGAAGATAACTTAATATAAAGGAATATTGACGTGTGCTTAAAAATCAGGTTTTAACTATTATGAATACCAGAGAAAACACTGATTTTATTCAAAAGACATTTAAAATGTTTAAAGATTCCTTTAAAAATTGTATAATAACATATCACCCAGGAAAACTGTTTTAAACCTCCCCGAATTAGTATTTGTCCTAGAGAGTTGATATAAAACTCTATATTAAAATTTATTTAGTTTCATTAAAGAAGTCCAAAAACATTTTCCTTCTCACTGTGTAAATATATCCTATTCTTCTTAAAACCTGTTTAGTCCATAAATTTTCCCTTCTAGCTTATTTTTTTGTTACTCAGTGGATTTTTTCAACATCCCCAAAATATCGCCATCTAGTTGATTGCTGGAGTCAAAACTCATAGTTTCATTTTCAGTTTGGTCCAGTGAGATTCCATTGTGTTGGTTCTTGTTTTCTCTACCTTTATTCTATCACATCTTCTCTTTATATTTAGTCCCCATAGCGACTAACATAAGGTAGCACTTTCCACTCACATTAAACGAATGAACAAATGATCGATCAGTTCCAGATTGATCATTTACTTCACTAGCCATTAAATGTTGAAGGATATTCACCAGAATAAAAGATGTAGTGAAGATATTGAATTGAGAAATTTAAAATACAGGTAAAAAATTAAATGGATCAGGTAAAAAAAAATAAAGAAATGGAATCAATCTCATTGTGTAAGACTCTTGCTAGTGGTAAAGCAGGTATTAAGAAATACTTCTACCCAATTTCTAAAACTTGTCGTCATTGAAAGTGTACCGAAAAGAAATAACACAGACTCCTAAATAGCCTATGAGGATCACGGTTTATTAAACACCTCACAATGCCAAAAAGAAGTTCAATCTCCAACCTATACTATCAAAATAAACATTTTTTTTTTCTTTTTTGCTGGAGATTGTGCTCCTCCTTTTGTCATAGTTGTCATGGTAATTAACATCTTAGTTATTTGAGACTATGTCATTTATTATATACTAAAAAATGATAATAATAATAAAACCCTGCTATCAAGTTGATTCCAACTCATAGTGACTCTACCAGGCAGAGTAGAACTGCCCCATAGAGTTTCCAAGAAGCACCCAGCAGATTTGAACTGCGAACTTTCTGGTTAGCAGCTGTAGCATTTAACCACCACGCCACTAAGGTTTCCAATTGTATCATTCCAACTGTACCATTCATTATATATTCCAAAAAAAAAAAAAAACCCTGCTGTTGAGCCAATTCTGAAGCATAGTGACCCGACGGGACAGAGTAGAACTGCCCCAGAGAGTTTTCAAGGAGCACCTGGTAGATTTGAACGGCAGGTGTTTTGGTTAACAGCTATAGCACTCAACCACTATGACATCAGGGTTTCCAACCGTATACTCGGGACCAAAAAATCAGCTAAATTGTAGTGTGACCTGCAATCTAATAGGTAGTTCTTTATGTTTCTTAACATTTTGTTTGCTTACAAGTTGCAATAAAAAATCTGACTCCCTTTTAGATGTTTGACTTCTGACACTTTTAAAGTCTGCCCCTCCCCGTCCCCCATCTGGCTGCACATGTGAGCAAGGTAATAAGAAAGCCAGGACCTCTGGAGGTGAAAATCATGCAAGCTCCTGCCTTTGTACAGGAATCTTCACCACAGTCACACCATACCAAAAAACAAACCAAATTTGTCACTGTTGAGTTGATCCCAACTCATAGACAGTCCCAAAGGACAAAGTAGAACGGCCCTATACAGTTTCCAAGGAGCACCTGGTTGATTTGAACTGCATACATTTGGTTACCAGCTACAGCACTTAACCACTATGCCATCTAAATTTCCTATCAGGTAACCACCATAAAAATGTCAAGTCAGTCCCCATTTTTCGCCCTCTGAAGTCATTTATAGATTAGCTTGGGAAGCCTACTCTGCTTTCCCCTCAAAGTCTCATTATGTGCCTAACACATTTCTTCATATTCTCCAGTTATGTGTGAGGCATCATTAGCCTCAACACACAGACAAAATACTGAGTGAACAATAGTTTTTTCCTAATGTTCAGACATTTCTTCCAGAATTTCTATTTTTTCCTTAAACTGGATTTATGAGGTTTTCCTAGAGTCAAGTTCTATTGGCTTTTCAAAAATAAAATATAAAAAAAATGTCATTTTTGACATATTTTAAAAATTAATTTCACAGGCTATATAATTGTAGTGTGATAGTTAAATTTCACCCCACAGTTTGAGGATATTACACTGTCATCTGATGGGCTTTCTTGCTACTGAACATCCAGCTTTCAAAGTAATTGTCATTCTTTGTAGATTATCTTTTCTCAGAGACACTTTTTGAATCATCTCCATGTCTTTCGGTCCCTAAAGTAAAGTTATACTAGGTTTTCTCTTTATCTGCATGTGTGTGTTCATTTGGGTTTAGATCTAGTAAGCTCCCTGAAATGTAAAATGTGGTTATTGCATCAATCCAGACATTTCTCAGCCATTATTTCTTGAAACACAAAGAGAAAGAGAAGGTTGACAAGAAACCAGTTGTTAAAAACAACCTGACCTCGTACCCGCCTTCTTGATTTTTAGCACACATTGGTGAACTTATTAGTAACAAGTTCTTTGCTGATTCCTTTTCCTCCTAAACTGTTCTTGAAGAAACCAGGTACCAAGTACGTGAACTTAGAACAAAAGGTGGCCATTAGCTGACTTCTGCTGGGGGTGGAAGTGAGCTGAGACCCGCTCTGGGGATTTGAACTGAGATCACTGACTTGACTAAAAATGAGCATACTCAACGACACTAAAGAGACTCCATCTCACGTAAAATATTCACTTCATGAATATGCATAGATTGATTATGATAGTCTTACACATGTAACTTCCTACTTTAATACCCTACACTAGTCAGTGTATTGGAGAGGCTCAGTTCCTCATTGATACTTTTTATGATTTACAAGTAAAATAAACTTGCTAAAATTATGATCAGCTCTGTCTTTCTGATACAGTCTTGCTCAGGGAGAAAAGGCCCTTTTTTGTCTACTGAAAATTAGTAACAGCTTTCACAAAGTTTTCCTATTGTGTCTTTTTGGGACTCAAAATATATGTATGCTGGACATGCTCCCTCCATCCTCCATATTTTATCAAATATCTCTCTTCATATTTTTATCTCTCTGGCTCTTTGTCTCACTCTTTGTTAATTTCTTCAAACATACACCCAGGTCACTAATCTCTTTATGACAATGTAAAGTTCAAACTCACTATCTTGTTTGTTTATTTGTTTAATTATAAAATTTCTTATCTGGCTATTTTCAAATTTTACAGATAAAATCTACTTTCATCATACATTTATTTTCTTATTTATTTCCTTAAATAGATGAAACTCTTTGTTTTACATTCTATATCTTATTGCTCCAACATTTAAGGTGTTTTTTGTTGCTGTTTTTTTGTTTAATTCTGTATTTTTTGTTCATCAACAACTCTTCCTTCTTGTATTCAAGTATCTATACATTTAATTGGTTTTGAATATGATTGCCTTATTCCTTGCATCTTCATTTTTCAGAATTATTTAAAACTGTGAATGAGAATACCTTTATCCAGAGAACATCTGCATTTGAGTCTATCAAGTTCCTACAGCAGTTTTTCAATTTTTTAAAGCTTAGATTATTTATTTATTTATTTTTGCAGGATGATATAGAATAGTTTAATTTCAAGCTTGAAAACCTGTGTGAGCACAGACTTATGAATTCTCTATGGATGCTTTTCCTCTGAGCCATGACTGTGACTTAGTCCAACACACACTCAGCCTTCTCATTTCCATCAGTAAGAATTTTTTTTTTTTTTCTTAACCTGCTGAGAAGATTGCTTCTTGAGTTTCCCAACTTAACACGGGGCCGTTAGACCTGAACTCTCATTCTGCTGGGCCCCACAGTTTGTCTCCCAACAGTTCATTTAAATTCTGACTCAGGACTACTAGAGACTGGTAGATAAGCTCAAGGAAAAATCTATTTGACTTCTATGCTTGTTCCAGGATAGTAATTTTCTTGTGATTCTAGCCTCCGACGTAGTCCTTTATTTGTGATTAGCTAAGCTGGAAGTTATGATTTTTTAAAAAATGATTTATCCAGAAATTTTAAGTGTTACTGCACTTGAAGTGACTTTTTTAGACAGCTGTTGCCAGAAACAGAACCAATATTTATTGCTTAGAAACTCTTCCAGCAAGTAACCTCTATCACTGATGGTACACAATGTGCTTTTAGGGTTCACGAATCACTATTTTGTTTGATTTATCAGTTACATATTTATTTTAACATGTATCATGTAAAAATGTATATAAGTTGGCCTATCAACCCCTGATAAACTCCCGATTTGATACATTTTGTTGCATTAGAGGAGCTATACGTAGCTATACATGTGAGTATATGCACACTCATTATAAATTATATGTAAACATATTGTATATTTAAATATTAGTAAATGTTTTCTAAGAGCCCTAGTGGTACAGTGGTTAAAGTACTTGGCTGCTAACCAAAAGGTCAGTGGCTCAAACCCATCAGCCAATCCACAGGAGACAGATGAAGCAGGCAGTTTACTTCTCTAAAGATTTACTCCCCTGAAAACCCGACAGGGCAGTTCTACTCTGTCCTGTAAATTTGCTGTGAACTGGAATCAACTCAACTGCACTGATTTGGTTGATACGTATTTTATAGACTTAGTTACATAGTAAGAAAAGTGTAAAGATGAGTTGCTTAAAAGTCTATACAGAGAAACCCAAGTTATAAGAGTGGAAGAATTTAGACCTCTAAAAGCATTATATAAAAAACCTGAGAAAAAAAACATCGCTCTAACGCATTCTTCACACCAGAATTTGAAAGATCTGTTTTTATATACCCTTCTAACCAGAACTTGTCACTTTAAGATCTCTCTAGTCTCCCGTCAGTTTCACTTGATGTTCAGACCTGTTTAGCTCACCCAGTTGCTGGATGATCTCAATCTACTGGATTCTCCTTATGTGTGCTACGACACTAGTCTCTTGCCTGAAAAGGTAAGATTTTTCTTATTTCTGCACAGCTCAAAGGGACTGAGTTCTTGGCTCTTGGCTCTTGGCTCTTGGCTCAATACTTACTTCAGGAAAGGAAACATCTCTAAAATTCCACCCCAAACAGCTCTAGCTAGTCAGATTTATTATGTACTTAGCAAGCCACATAGGCCTATGTGATTGTCTTTTCTAGATTATATAGTAGCAATTGGTCTTTGGCATTGTTTCCTGAAGGCCTCATGAGAGATCTCTGTTTCACAATCATCATTAAAAATCTTATCCTGGTTACTTGCATATGGTAAACCAAAAATCCAAACCAGCTGCTGTCAATTTCCATTCATAGAGACCCTATAGGACAGAGTAAAGCTGCCCCACAGAGTTTCCAAAGAGCTCTGACTGGATTTGAAGTGCTGACCTTTTAGATTGCAGTCATAGCTCTTAACCAGTATGCCAGTAGAGTTTTCTTGTTTATGGTAGATAGCAAATATTTGCAGCATTAAGAATACTAACAACTTCCGTGCAATGGATGAACTATAATGAAAAGTTCCATTTCTTCTGCATATTAAAAACTAACTTATTAGATGTTGTATTAGGAACACTCAGGTAGAGGGGTCTCCGAATTGAATTAAATCTTTTTGATACATTAACATAATGTTCATTAGTGGTTTTTCCCACTAGAGTCACAAATGGCTTTCTGATGATGTTGAAGGGGCTGAGTGCAGCCTCTAAGACTGTAATCCTTCACTTCTTTACATAGAGTTAGCTTAGCAAGCCTAACCGCTCCCCTTCAAAAGGAATGTTTACAAGATGGGTCCTCAGCTTTCACTGGGAACTTAAGTTAGTGGAGGATTCCCATCACCCTCAGGAAAAAAAATAAAAAGAGTGGCTCATTCATACCAAAAATGTGATTTAAGCTCAACACTTATCTTCTCTCTGGGAGTCTGGAATTTAAATATGTACAAGGCAGAAGGTGGGTACTTGGCCAGTGCCCAGTGAAACCTTTTGGTCCTGAGTCTCAAGTGAGCTTCCATGGCTGGTAGCCTTCCACACACATTGTCATAAGTCACTGCTAGAGAAATCAGGGGCTTGCTGAGTGACTGCACTGGGAGAGGCCTCTTAGAAAGTGCACCTAGTTTCCCCCTGGGCTTCTCCTTAAGTCTCTTTCCTTGGCTGATATTGTTTGGTGTTATTCGCCGTAATAGATCATACCTGTGAATATGACTATATATTGTGCCCTATGAGTCTTCCTAGTAAATGACTGGCTTCCAACACACCTTCGTAATTGCTTCCCCCTGCTCTGAAAATGGTTTCCCTCTGGCAAATCCCACCTAAATGCAGTTTATGCCCTCCCTTACTTCTACCCACTGCCTCATCTCCCGCATCTCCCTTCTCTCCGCAGAAGGCTTCTGTTAGCTACGCTCTTGCCCAAACCTTGATTCATTTACATATTCATAAATATCTCCTACATGCCATGCTCCCTGAAACAATCTCAATAATAGAGAAACTTACCCAGTCTCTTAAACCTCACATTCAAGAGTAAAAAAAAAAAAAAATATTAGTAACCAGGGAATTATTTTGTCCTATTTATCTACTGGAAACCCTTGCTGCATAATGGGTAAGTGCCATGGCTGCTAACCAAAAGGTTGGCAGTTTGAATCTGCCATGTACTCCTTGGAAACTCTAGGGGGTAGTTCTACTCTGTCCTATAGGGTCCCGATGAGTCAGAATCGACTCAGTGGCCCTGGGTTTGTTTTTTGTTTTGTTTTGTTTTGTTTTGTTTTGAATTATCTATTAGAGATGAGGTGACACAGCAGTTAAGCGCTTGGCTGCTAAACAAAAGGTTGGCAGTTTGAACCCACCTACCAGCTCCTAGCAATCTACTTCCATAAAGATTACAAAATATTAAGTAGCTCTGCTCTGTCACAAGAGGTCACAACATGTCAGGACTGGCTTGATTCAATACAACAGAAACATTTATACAAGGTCTGACAATTAAGTCTGCAAAGTCACTTGTTCTAAGTGCTGCACACTTCATTGCTGAATATCACTACAGTCACCTTCCATGTACTCCCCTTGGGAAGCTATGCACCGACCCCAGTGCCTACTCCACCCTTCAAAGCAACTTTAGAACTCTTTCTGGAATGGCCATTGTGCATGGTAGCATGGCAGCAACTTCACAAACTTAATTGTATAGTTGTGAGGAGTTCTTGGCCAGTAAACAAAGAACTGTATCAGAACACCCTCCCTACTCACCTGATCTGTCCCCTAGTGGCTTTTTTCTTGACTCAAAGTTAAAGGAAATGTTGAAAGGAAGACATTTGGATGACATTTGGGACATCAAGGGTGATATGACAAAAGCCCTGATGGCCATTCCAGAAAAGAGTTCCAAAACTGCTTTGAAGGGTAGACTAGACTCTGGCATCAGGGCATAGTTTCCCAAGGGGAGTGCTTCAAAGGTGGCCACAGTGATCTTCAGCAATGAGGTATGTGGCACTTTTTCTAGGGTGAATTTGTGAACTTAATTGGAAGTCCTCATATTTGGTTTTGTGACAAACCACTTACCTGGCTTAAAACTACCGTTTTATTTCAGTTACATTTTGTAGGTCATTTAGAAGGTTCTGAACCGGACAATATATCTCAGATTATTCAAAGATGTCAGCTGCTCTGGTAGAACTAGAGAACCCAGTTCTACCATGAAGTCTCAGGGCGTTGCCGGAGTCTCAGTTGCTGGCGCATTTTGCTCTCCACTTGCCATCTCTCTTTTCATGGCCTCACCATGACACTGAAGCTCATGTGACTAGACCCCAGTGAAACCTTTGGTGAAGAGACTCTAGTGAGCTTCCATGGTCGGCAACCCTTCGCCCATGTTGTCAGAAGACATCGCTGGGGAACGAGTCCGGTGGACTCTGGATAATCACAGCTTTCACCGACAATGGCTCCTAAGCCACAAGAATCATGAGTGACCAAGCCTCGTATGGGCCTTCTGAGAAACATTAGTGTCAGTTTTGCCACATTCTATCTGTCATTGTAGTCACGAAGTTTACTCAAATTCAAGGGATGAGGATATATGACTTCCCACCTCTTCTTAGTGGTGTGGTCAGTCAGAGTGCAGACGAGCGTACAGGATGGCAGATATTGTTGCAGTTGTTTTCAAAAATGCTAACTCCTCTGTACTGCATTGTGGAACAAGTGCTATGTCATATTTAAAATGCAGGCTTGTAGAAAACAGAGAGCCACAAGCGATCTCAGAACAGGAATGTTCAGCAAAATTTTCCTGGAAGAGCTAAATTGAATTTAAAGAAAGGAACAATTATTTTGATGATGAAGAGAACAAAGGTGAACATCTTCCCAGCAGAGGGAGCAAGAGCATACCTGAGGTGAGCCCCCAGGAACAGGAGTGAGCAATTTGCTTTCTAAAAATTTACGACTTCCAGGATTGGCTAAGTCAGCAAGTGAATAAGAATTGACTTGACAGCAGTGGGTTTTGTTGCTTTTCTAGGCTTCAGGTCTGTGGTCAGATGAGGTTGACAAGAGGAACAGTGTAGGAGGTGGGCTCCCTGCAATCACCTAGCACACATCTGGTCTATAAAGGACCAGAGAGTAAATATTTCAGAACTTATGCGCCAAGAAAACCTTGGTGGTGTAGAGTTAAGTGCTACATCTGCTAACCAGAAGGTCAGTAGTTTGAAGCTACCAGACACTCTTTGGAAACTATGGAGCAGTTCTACTGTGTCCTATAGGGTCACTATGAATTAGAATCTACTTGATGACAGTGGGTTTTATGAGCAAAGAAGTATAATCAAAGATATGTAATTGTATTGTAATTAAATACAACCACTAATAAGGAGGAAACCATTTTTACCATCTGTAGATCACATAAAAACCAGTAGTGAGCTAGATTTGGTCCACAGGAATTCTCTGGCTCCTGTATGTCAGATGGAGCCCTGGAGGCTGCTAACCAAAAAGCCGTCAGTTTCCACCAGCTAATGCTTGGAAACCCTATGGGCCTACTCTACTGTGTCTGACAAGGTCACTGTGAGTCAGAACAGACATCGCTGCAATCAGTTGGACACCTGCGGATGTGAAGTTTTCTACTAGCAATCATAAAACAGTTTTATTTTAGGAGAAATATGTAGGTCAGATATGAATTTGGAAAGATCATCTTGATTGTCTGGGGGAAACAGAAGCAAGACTAGTAACTAGAAACTTTTTGAAGCAATCTAAGTAGATGTATCATCAGTCTGAGATGAAGGGGTACAATAAACAGGAGTTGGTATCTCCTTGGAAGTGCCTTAAATCCCCGTTGTTGTAGAGTTGATTCCAAATCATAACTATCCTATAGGACAGGAGCATCTTGTGGATTTGAACTTCCAACCTTTGGATTAGCAGCTGTAGCACTTAACCACTATGCCACCAGGGTAGGTTTATGCCATAAACAGAAGCACTGGAAAGGGGCAGTCAAGGATGACTCACCATTTCCCTACAAAACTGAGAGTTACTTAGGAATTTGTTGTTCCACTTAAGTAGAAAGGAGACACGGGAGGAGGTACAGATAGACATACAGAACACTATTTTTAACAGAATGAGTAAACTTCCAAGTGAATAATACAGACATAGAGATTTACTGTATGTAGTGAGGGAGCATATATGTGTGAGTATGTGTCTCTGTGTGTGTGAAGAATTCTTTGGTTTGGTGATAAAGACGTGGAATCTGCTAACTTACAAACACTAGTTGAAACCATAGACTGGTCTGGTTATATCAACTGTAAATATGCAAATTAGAATATAAGGAGTTCGCTTCTTTCCTGGGACATCATCATTATCAAACATGGAGGCATAGGTTCCAAACTTACCTATTTTCTTATGGCCTTTTGTAGCCTTTCTGCAGTTCCCTCTACTATCAACTTTATTCCTTCATAGCATTCACTCTCAAACTTCCATTTGTCACATTTATTCTTAAAAGTCTGTCCTTAATGGCTGATGTTCAACGCCTCCATCTACAATTCCATACATAAAATTCCGTGAGTTATCTGTCACCTTAAGAATCCCTGATCCTAGATTTGAGTTTATAAGGGACTTCAATTTGTTTCATGTATCTTTAATTACTGACTTTTTGAAAAGAAAGTTGAGGTAAATAGACCAACTGTGAAGCACAGTTATGTCCAGATTGAAAGTATCTGTCCTAACAACTGCTCTCTAAAACTTGCTCTATGCCCTGTGTTATTGAAAAGGGCAGAAGTCTGACGGTTGCATGGTAAGTCTTTCCCAAGAAAAGAAGACGAGGATGAAAGAGCAGGGATCTCTTGCCTTGTCAACAACTTCTCACAGATCCTTCCTGTGTCAAAGGATATTAGGTCCAGTGTCCTATGTAAGAAACACAGAGGTTCCAGAAGATAAACCGCCTTGTATGTGTTATTCTTTAAACAGTACTGATGGAACAAACGCCGTATGTGATTTACCACATCCTCATAAATGTTTTTTTAGGATCCTGCTTAAATTCTATCCTAAGTTTTGTTGATTTGGTTTATTTTTACCTACATTTTGTGCAGCAATCATTGCCTCATCCTTGAAAAGCATATAAAACAAGTATTAATGTACAGTCAGAAAGTATAAATGACTCACCAAAGCCTACAGCCCAGGAAATACTCCTAACACTGCGACTTGAGTATTATGTGGGCTGATGACCAGAGGTCAGTGTTTCCTTTCTTGGCACTAAAATATGTTATATAACATGTTGAAGATTAAAAGTTACTCCCAGGGAAGAAAATGAGCCACAAGGGTGTATAACAAATAGAAATATATTGTTTCAAGCATAGGAAATAAACTCTAACCTGTTTCCAGTTATGCATTTCTATATAAATGCAACTTCTCATTGGAAAGCTCTTTGTATCTTTTTTATTATTTGTTTTTCAGTAATGGGGATAGTTACCTTCACTGGGGCCCAGGTGACACAGTGACTAAGTGTCTGACTGCTGACCCAAAAGTTGGCTGCTTGAATCCACCAGCTACTCCTTAGAAACCCTTTGGGGCAGCTCTATTCTGTGTTACAGGGTCACCGTGAGTAGGAGTTGCCTTGGTGGCAATTGTTACAGTATAGTATGATGTCATCATCAATAGCTGTTGAGTGACAGACAGCATGCCGTTAGGGCAGTTATGTGGTGCAATAAACAAATAGATTTGAAATTTTTCTCACTGAAACTAAATGGCCTTGTGAAAAGTGTTGAACTAATTTAATTTTTTTTAGAACTTCTGAGGAAGCAGCTCATGTCTTTGTTTTTATGGCAAAGTGGAACACACATAGAAAGAAACTAGCACAAACATTCAGATTTTAGTATTAAGCTGACGTACACTGAGTAGTTCAGTCTTGTGAGTTGGATAGCTGTGGAGTTGTTGACTCAGTGAGACCAATTTTTTTCTGTTGGACACAGAAAGATTGGATCAAATAAGACAAGATTTTATTTTATTTTTTATTTATCTATTTTTTTGGTAAGTGATGTTACTACCTAAACAGGTTTTACTCAGTGAGGCTTCCGATCAATAAAGACACATCTAGGTAAGGAGGCAGAAAGAGCATTTATTGCAAAGCATGCAGGTGAAGAGCAAGGAGGTGCATACCGTGAATCGGTCTCCCTAGAACAAAGGGACCCCAATTTCTTTTACACTGTCTCCTAAAATGCATCCAAACACTATGCACTACATAGATTATCCTGGTGCAAAGGTACAGTAAGCCAAGTTGTATATTTTCTCTGTCATGTAGGCTAGTAAACTGGGTTTGGCTTGAACAACACTCAGAGCTTGGGAACAATAGACAAGAGTGGACAGAGTTCTTTGAGGGCAATAGATGAGAGTCCACACAGCACCTCCCAACCGAGCCACACCCAATGTAAGGCTTTGTTTGACAATGGCTGAGCAGCTCCTTGTTGGTTGATTATCAGCATCATTAGTGAGTTGAAAGATAGCTTTTTTTATTAAAAACTCTCTTGCAACTATCTAATCTAAACCCTGTCCCCCCTCGCCCTCCCTGCCTCCCCTCCCTTGCAGCTGTCAAAAAGTCTTTTCTTCTACACATAAGTCTATTTTTGAGATCTTACCGTAGGGGTCTCATACAATATTTATCCTTTTGTCGCTGACTACTTTCACTCAACATAATGTCTTCCAATTGAAACCAGGTTATGAGATGTTTCCTGGAATCATCATTGTTTAAGCTCTGGTAAGCACAGAATTCAAGTGTAAATATTCTATAATGGTTGGGTTTTTGTTTGTTTGTTTGTTTAATTGTAGTAAGTATATACATAATAAAACATTTGCTATTTCAATAAAAAACTCTCTTAAGCGTGTTGGACAAGAGTCTAACTTCATGCAGAAGCTTTGTTTATATATCTTCCATCTAATTTCAATATCTTCATTTCTGCCACAACACAAACAGTATTGGCCTACTTAGTATTATTTTTAAAAATGCAGTTTTGTTTTGCTTTATTTTATTTTTCAATCTTGTGTACTGTCTCCAAAACAGGGTACATTTGGACAACACAATAAAAATCACTGAGATGGAACCCCAAACAAAACCAAATCCACTGCCATAGAATTGTTTGTAACTCACAGAGACCCTATAGGACAGAATGTAACTGCCAGAGTTTCCAAGACGCATCCAGTGGATTCAGACTGCTGACCTTTTGTTTGGATAGCAGCTGCAGAACTTAACTACTACACATCAGGGGTTCCTTGAAATAGAGAAACTAGATAAAATAGCTCATGCGGATCTGTATCTTAGGAGTATTAATGTGAGGGAAAATAGTCAAGAAAGACTTTCAGGTTGGCATAGACCTCAACAGTGTATCCTGAACAATGTGGCGAGTTCTCAGCATTGTATTCAAAATCGGTGGATTGCGTCACTGTAATTACAGCAAGTGAAAGTTTGAGCAAAGTAACAACTTGCTTTATGTGTTTTGGGAGGGCCTGGAACCTGGTCATTGATTCCACCTGGTTTTTGTCATATCCTTCTCCTCTGTCAGTTTATGGGGGTGGAATATGTGATGTCCGTGGCATAAGATTAACCGGGAGAATTCATGTGGAAACACTCTGAAAATTGTAGGCTGCATATCAGGTTTACATTGCATTATTCATGAGCAAGTGTGATATTTTACACCTATTTAGGCTGAATAATAGATAATTCATTATTTTGTTGGTGCTAGAAATGAATCCTTCTCTAATACATCTCCAATAAGTTGCTATAGGAACCTCTACTTGGAAGTTAAAGATTATCCCTCAAGGGAAAAATACAGTAAGTCTCTTATTTAAAAATGTCATGCCCTTGAGGAAGCTATTGCACTAAGTTACTGGTCATTTTCATATTAGACTATAAAGCATATTTTTATTTTTCTTTGATATTTAACTACTGGCAAGGGATTGGACAGCAAGGATTTTTGTAGGACACAGTAGAGTAAGTATGCCTAGTAGACTAGATGTTTTGAGAGGGCAAAACTTAGTAAAAACCGCTGGAGAGCAGGAAAAATTTGGAGTGAAAGAATTTTGGTCATCAAGCCATGAGAATCTGGTCCTCAGCTTTGCCACTAACTTTTTTGTGTGTGTGTCACCTTAAACCCTTGCCATCACATCGAATCTGACTCATAGAGACCCCATAAGACAAAGAAGAATTGCCCCACAGAGTTTCCAAGGTGCACCTGGTGGGTGTGAAATGCTGATTTGGGGGCTAGCAGCCATAGCACTCAACCACTACACCATCATGGGGTCATGAGCACCCAGGAAATTTCAGGGGTCTCAAGAGGAAAATACGTAACTGCAAGGCTTGGGGTCAATAATAAGATTTATTTAATCAAATCACTCACTCACAATTAAGCGGATTGGGCGGTGGGGAATGGAGGTGCTAGCACCAGGACACAACATCACTCTTACTCACATTACTTAAGAACTCTTGTCTATATTTATATCAGTTAAGAACTGTCATTTGCATTAGTTAAGACCCACACAGTTCAACTCAGTTCCACAGGGACTGCTCAGTTAATCTTAACATCATCATTTACACTTCCCTAAAAGTGGATTTCACTCTAAGACTTTTGGAGATTGGCTGTGCCCTCACCACTCAGATGTCAGAAGAATCTGGGGTAGGATCCTTTGAAGTGAGGTGTCTCAGAGGTGGACCTGGCAGGGACAGCACAGGTTGCTCAGACACCAACAGTCACAGTCACTTGAATCAGGCCATTCAGATGTCAGGAGAGTGACAAAGCATCTTGAGATGGATCTGGCAGGGACAGCACAGGAAGCTCAGGTAACAGTGGGAAACAATGACAGCCACACAAACCAGGCCTTTGAGGGTGAGGTGGATGAGCTCACAGCACAGCAGCAGATCAGCAGGCACAGACTCTCAGGAGGAGACTCTGCACCCCAGGCCTTCGAGGGTGAGGCAAACAATATCACAGCGGCAGACCATGGGTGCAGACCTCCCCAGAGGGAACTGCACCCCAGGCCTTTGAGCATGAGGCACAGCAACAGACTGGTGGACACAGACCCCCAAAAGGGACTGTGCACCCCAAATCCAGAGTGCTGTTTTTTTTAATACAAGTTATTCACTTGCTTCTAATTGTTATTGATCAGTCCGTAAGCCTTATCTTCTGGTACCTTCAGGTGTTGACTTATTTCTCCTTGGTTATTGTCTTTATCATCTCTCTGACCATCTGCTGCCATGCCCGTTGCCCATCTAGCAGCTATTTTTTTCACTTTCACTTCTTCACCATGAGTTTACATTTTCTTACAGAACTACTTACTTCAAGCACAGCTATTTTGTGTTTTAATAGTTTAGTGAATTTTAACTTATGCTTATAAGACTCCACTTTATCATATATTCAAATTTTAAAATATAAGTATATGCACCTATGCATGTAGATATATATATTTTTATATGTATGTATATATGTATTTGTACATACACATATATACATACATACACAAATATATACATGCATACATATACAAATATATACATTCATACATATATGTATATATATACACACATACATAGACATGTCCTCATTTCACAGAGTTGCCATTTTATTACCTAAGTAACTATCAGTTATTCTCAATGCACAGACTGCAAGAGAAATACTACCAATGTTTAGAAAAATTATTATTATTTAGAATAAGAAATCAAAAATCTCCATTACCATTGAGTTGATACTGACTCATAGTGACCTTACATGACAAACTAGAACTGCCCCATAGATTTTCCAAGGAATGCCTGGCACACTTGAACTATTGACCTGTTGGTTAGTAACCATTGCATTAACCACTTTGTCACCAGGGTTTAAGACCTGATTAAAAAAACATTTGTTTTTGAAGAAAAAATATGATTATAAAAGTTATTTTTCCCCCTTTAAGCTATATGCTTCATTTCTGTTATCTCCAATAGTACACAGATTTTTACTTTGTCTAGTTTTCTTTCAAATTTAATTATTCATTATAAATCCTGGAGTGAAGACAAGCCTCATTGCCTTTATATTAAGTATAACCCAATCTTATTAAATAGTAATAAAATTACATCTTCTAAATAGTATATAAACCCCATAAAGAATTTCAACAACCCTTACCAAACAGCAGTCCCATGATTAAACACAAATAAATAAGCAACATACAGATGAAATGACTTCATCCAAAAACAGAAACCCAAACCTGTTGCTGTCCCCTCGGTTCTGGCTCATACCAATTCTACAGGACGAAGTGGCACTGCCCCATAGTGTTTCCAAGGTCATGATCTTTACAAAAATAGACTACCACATCATCACCACATCAAATGGCTGGTTAAACCTTTGAATTAGCTGCTGAATAATTACCACTGCTCCACTAGATCTCCTTTTAAATCACTTTAAAGAGAATTAAAAGAAACATTTCAAGCAAAACATATTTTGGACCAAAACAAACAAACAAAAAGACACATAAGTAGCTTAAGGCATAGATAGTACCGGAGATTTTCTGGTTAGCTGATATTTTCAGACTGTTACAAAGAAATACATTTCAAAGAATATCTTCTACGCCTATCTAACGAGTAATTGATTAGATTTACTACTAACTGTCAATCATTTTAAAGGATCCCTGATGGAGCAGCGGTTAAATGTTTGGCTGCTAACCAAAAGGATGGTGGTTCAACCCCTCCAGCTGCTCCTGGGAGAAAGACACAGCAATCTGTTTCCATAAAGGTTACAACCTTGGAAACCCTAGGGAACACTTCTACTCTATTCTGTTGGATTGTTATGAGTCAGAAGCAATTGGACAACAGTAAGTTTTTTGTGACTTTTTTTTTTTTTTTGGTGTGTGTGTGTGTGTGTGTGTGTGTGTGTGTGTGTGTGGTTTTTGGTTCAACCACTTAAACTACCAGCCCCTTCTCCCAAAGTTTAGTACATTCCTTAAAGCCACTCACCTGGCATCTAAAGGTAGAGTGCACTCACAATCCATCAAAAAATAATATGTAGGAAAACTGGAAGAACATTTATATTCTAAACCAATTCCTTGAAAAGAAACTTATCTTTGCTTTGTACCGTATTTCTCTTCAAGATACCTCTTTGTCTTCCCTGAGGCCACTTTTGCTGTACCTTCACTGTCTCAAGTTCTCAAATTCTGTTTATAAGGCAATGATAATACAGCCCAAAGAGAAGACTCAAACTTCCATTTAGCCTTGTTTTCATCATTCATTTCCATGTTTTCTCAGCTCATAGAACACTGTACAAAGATTGACAATTAAGTTCACAAACCCATCCTAGAAAAAGTATTACATATCTCATTGCTGACTATCACTACGGTCACCTTAAAGGTATCCCCCTTGGGAAGCTATGCAACACCAGTGCCTAGTCCACCCTTCAAAACAATTTTGAATCTCTTTTTCTGGAATGACCATCAGAGCTGTCAAAGTTATTACCCTTGATGCCCTGAATGTCATCAAAATGTCTTCCTTTTAGTATTTTCTTTATCTTAAGGCAAAGAAAAAAGTCACTGGGGACCAGATCAGGTGAATAGGGAAAGTGTTCCAGTATCCTGGCTAGAAAGTCCTTCACAGACAACTATACAATTAAGTTTGTGAACTTGCCGTCCTGCACAATAGTCATTCCAGAAACAGCTCCAAAATTGCTTTGAAGGGTGGACTAGGTGCTGGCATTGGTGCACAGCTTCCTAAGGGGAGGACTTTAAAGAAGACAGTGATATTTAGCAATGAGGTACCTAGCACTTAGAAAAATTAAGTTCATAGACTTAATGATCAGACTTTAAATGTTTTTGTCTTTTCTGAATTACTTTGAGTTAATATGCATTTGGAAATAATGGTGGTGTAGTGGTTAAGTGCTACAGCAGATAATCAAAAGGTTGGCAATTCAAATCCAGCATGTGTTCCTTGGAAACTCTGTCCTATAGGATTCTTCTCTGTCTTATAGAGTTGCTGTGAGTCAGAATCACCTGGATGGCAGTGCTTTCCCCCCCCCCCCTTGGTTAGTGTGCACATAATCTCTAAGACTGTGGTTACTGTGTGTTGTTGAAAGGATTCTGACTCATAGCAACTCCATGTGAGGGTACAGAATTGACCTTACAAAACTTCCTGGTATGTAATGCTTATAGGGGTAGATCAGGAGTTCTTTTTAGCCTACAGAGAAATTGGTGGGTTCTAATAGCTGGACTTTAGCCAGACTTTTAGGTCTGGGGTCCCTCATCACACCACACACTGAGGACCATGGAAAAAGGAGCTCCTATGTATGCTCACTCACACTCACATCTGAAGGGCTCTCCCAGGCTCTCACACTTCCATCACTTCCTATTATAGTCTGTGCATCACCTCCTCTGATTCATTTCTCACCTCATATCCTATAACTGAGAAACTGCTGGTACAGGGTTGAGTCTGTGCAACAATGATTGCAT